>CM059972.1:78281487-80681487 GCA_030490835.1 Annona cherimola | reverse complement strand
GAGACTCACTCAGCTTCGAGTACGATTAATCCACAGAATTTTCGTGGTGAAATTGTTCGGCCTTTCTTGGCTTCTTTCAATGCTTCCGTCTCACGCCTCATCCATGGACGGATTGGAAGGCTCGGTGGGAGTAGTTCGTCTTGATTCAAAAGGTAATTTATAAATATATTAATTTAATTTAATTTAATTATAATTGTAAATATATACATATAGTTTTAAAAATTATAAATTATCCTCATATAGTTTGATCATAATTTCAAATACGCTCACGCTGTTATGATGTTGTTAATGCATATACTCACGGTGTGTGAATATTTGCAAAAGTTTGTAAACTATGTGCGTACATTTGCAAAAACTAAATATACTGATTTTTTTAAAAAAAATATACCCACATCGAATGCATATCTTTGCAGATATGCCCAAGCCGCAAAGGTACAGTAACGGTATGGATATATTTGCAATTATGACAAAATTATATAGGAAAATTTGTAATTTCTTAAACTATATAGGTATATTTGTACTAAGTGGGTGTATTTACATATCACCTTTATTTAAATATTAGTTTAAAACAGCTTTGTAATTTCATGTGATGGGGTCATATTATTATGAATTTGGAGGGCAATTATATATGTGAAAACTTTGAAGCAATTTCAAGAGGGATAATCTAATTTTCCAAATTTGAGAGGGTAATCGGCCGAACGCCACGTATCTCATATATATCTTGACTCGTGAGGCCCGTCCTTAACCGAACTGGGTAATGCCACCAATGAGATGTTAATGGAGAGGTACCAATAAGGAGATGCTTTAATTTCATCTTCACGCGTTACTTGACCGACCCGCATCTGTTTTGTTTTTCCTTTAGTTCTCGTCAAATGCTACGCCATTTATTCCACCTTTTGGGCTTATTATTCATATTTTCAAAGTAGATTAGAAAACTCAATTTCTTATTACAGGTTAGGGTCATGATCCCATATGGCCACACGTAAATTGATTTTTAAAATTTTTGTATGGATATTAAAATGTAACTCGAGTTGATTCAGTTCAATTATTAATGTATTCTAACCATAGTTTACCTATAAATAGCTTACCTTGTTGGTCTCGAATGAGTGAATTTACTCAAGAGGAGTAGGGTAAATTGGTTAACTTAAAATTTTCTTTCGTATTGAAACTTAACCACTTTGAGGATCAATTTCCTTTGAATGAAACTTGAAGAGCTAAAGCATGAGAGCAAAGATAAAGAAAATGAGTACACAAGAGGACACAAAGAATCTTTGTAGTAGTTTGCTCAACCTCTCTACTTCACTCTTCCAAGCACATATCCCTTGTGTTTCGAGCTCCATTATCACTTATTAATTATAATATAGTCTCTGCTCTCTTTTAGATTATAGCTCCGGAGCTCTTACAATCACATTTAAGTAATTGGTAAGTATCACTCCAACTAATATCTGCTTACTTTCACAACTTGACCTAAATCTCCAATACCAAGTCAAATGTCAATATATAGCAAGAAGATATCAAATAAAAGAAAAAACACTTCACAATGTGTGCAGAATATTTAATACAATAAGCTCTGAAAGTAAAAGGAGAAAAGAGTAGAACTTTGAAGTCTTTTATAGTGAACTTAAAACCTTGACTTGAAATCACTTTAGTAGAGCTTTGAATGTTAACAAGTTGGAATGTGAGAGTAAAATCAATATTTTAACTAATCTTATTAACTCTACTTGATGGGACATTTATAAATTTAAGCAATATTTGAATATTTGAGGGTAAGCTACGTGCATTTAATGTGCTAATATTCAAAACTTTTATGATCATTACAATTGAAGTTGCATGTAAGGTTGACTTAGCCTACTACTTTACCCAAGTCACATGCGAGTTCAACCTAAGTATCAAATTTAACTTGATATTTCTTCATAATAAATATTCCCTTAAGTCTTGGCTTTCCAAGTTGCGAAGAAAGTCAACTTTGGGTAGGACTTCATCTAAGTTGCAAATGACATCAGTTTCAACTTCAACTTCAATATATCTTTATGCCTTCAACTCCTTGCCCTTTCTTTTCTTTTTCAAAGTCTTGCTTGGGAGTCAACTTTAATTTAAACTTCACCAAAGTGACATGTGAAGTCAACTTCGGATCCAACTTCAAACGATGTTTTTCCTAACAAAAAGTTTAAACTTCATTTTCTTCTTATAAGTTACTAGTTAAGTTGACTTCAACTTCGACTTTATTCAAGTCACATATGGAATTAACTTGGGATGAGACTTCATCCATTTATCTTGCTTCTAAAATTTTCTACCTTAAAATCTTCATTTGAAATTACTTTTGAAGTCAACTTAGGTTGCAACTTTATTCAAGTCGCATCTGAAGTCGACTTAGAATACAGTTTCAGTTATCTTCACTTAATTTTTAATTTTCTATCTTATATGTTGAAACCCCCAATATAGTTAATAGTCTTAAAACATATCAAATTATTTGTTAATCATCGAAACTCCACATTTGATTTGCAATTTTCAATAATTGAGTTCACAATACCTTACATATATGTTTGTTTGGTTCCTAACGGACCCAACCCTACTCATTTTAAGGTCAATTCAGTTCAATTTCAATTCTAAATCTGTTCCTTCAATACCCTCAAGAGCAAATTATATATATTTAAATGAATACATGTTAAAAAAATGAGTAATACAACAATGCCAACAAAGCAACATATAATCATATATATTAAAATAAATACACATTAAGTACTAGTCATTTTATTTTTCTCCTTATATATATAATATATTACCTTATACTCATCTAATATACATGCTACCCTATATGTGAGGACGGGTAATTTTTTCTGTTCTATTGATATTTGTGGGTAACTTTTCCTACTTTGTCCTTCCCAAATTAGGGTTGGGTTTGTTGGATATCCTACCTGAGTTGTACCCTTAATGGATATGCAAGTCTTACCTATATTTCATCCTCAATGATATTTGATAATTTTTTTCAATTTTTGGTATTCTTTACTTTTAAAAAGATTTCATGCACTGACGCATATTTCCATGCTCTTTTATTTTTTAAAACATAAAAAACCTACAAAAAATTTCAAACATTACCAAATTTCATTAAGACATAGACGTAATTCAGTGGATTTATGAGCGGCCGCATGTAATTGCCACCCCATTGGTTATAGTATCCAAACGGTTAGATTTGCACCACCCGAAAAAAACTATAGTGAGTTAAAAAAAAAATGTAGGAATAGCATAATAATTAATTACTGACATTTTTAAATTTATCTGTACAAAAATAACATCATTTTAGAGTGAATTTGGAAATATGTTAGATTTTGAAAAATAATATAGAAGTTCTAATGGAAAATGATTTTTGGCGTAATATATCAATAGATATAGATGAAAATATAACTGATTTAAAATTTAAATTTAATATGAACATTTCTTTCTTCTTCTTCTTCTTTTTTTTTTTTTTTGGAGAATCAATAGTAACATTTAATATTAAAAACAACCGGTGGCACCCACCGTGCCAGCAACGAATTGACTTAGATCGCTGCCCTGTTAAATACAGTCTGCAGCTACGATATTAATGTAGCAGTAAAACCCGATTATAGCTGACAAAGTAAATTTGTAATTTTTCAGGAATGGCTTGTAAAAGGCAAACTGTAAATCCATGTAAGTATATCTTGGTAACGGAAGTAAAAATCAGAAATTTTCTATGACATTGAGTACTAATTTTGTGAAATAATAAAAATAAAGCTATAATATAGACGAGGATAGATCCATAATGTTATGCATTAAGAAAATTTCTGAAGAATATAATACCAAACTTTGAAAAATTCTACAGAATTGTATAAAGGAATTATGAAATATATAATATATCAAATTAATATAAAAGCATCAAAATTAGAAATCTAACGAAAAAGAATCAAGTCAATCTGATGCCACATATATGACCCTGATATCATCATTTTTTTTTTATTGCCATGATATCATCAGTTTAGTCAGACAATTCCAGATGAAATATCTTCCATAATTCAAAATTTAAAATTTTCAAGAAATCATATCTTCGTGAAATGATAGAATTAAATTGAAATTATATATCAAAATGGATGGAATTTAAGAAGCAAATTATTGATATATATTTAATAATATTTTAAATAAGTCAGATTCACAAGAAAAATCCAAAATGTAGTGTATATAGTCACAACAAGATGATTTTTAATCAAAGAGGCCTTTAGCGAGGTAAACCAACTTCGGTGACATTATATGGACCAAGGGGTGAAAAGTCTTATTGCCGGTGTTTCCAAGGACTTTATTTGGTGCACTTGGCTACAAAAATCTATTTAATTTTTTTTTATTATACTATTAATTTAAATGTATTTAACATGTGTATTAATTTTTATCATTTTTAGAGATTTGTAGATATTTTTTGAATTATGAAAATGTCATTGATTTTAAAAAATAAAAAATATACAAATCTCTAAATATGGTAAAAATTGATACTCATGTTAAATATACTTAGATTGACAATATTATAAAAAATTTTAAAAATGACTTTTTGCGCTTTGGTGCACCGAAGCTTGGTTCACGCCGGTGCATAATATCGAATGCCGTGTTTACGTATTGCTGATCCTGCTAGTCCAGATTTTTTTTGAAAATTCTTCTTATAAAAATATTGTCGCGAGTGTATTTATAACTAACTAATACACTAAATTTTATAATTTTTAGATATTGTTAGGCTGTCAGCCCAGATTTTTTTTAAAAATAATTTTCATGAAGGAGAAAACAAATTAATTAGACCGGTTTCATCAGACCCAGGATATGTAAATCTAAAGAAGCCTAGTGAGGTATCATTGCATTAATGATGCCTAATGCATTGGCATTGGACACTACTTCACTAGGGTGAAGCAGACAGCTATTATGGCGGGATCTTTATCGAGGAAATTAAAAACCGTTACTAACAGTTTACTTTCAGCAAGGATTAATTCCATTGTAAAACTTATCTTTCAATGAAATTGTTTGTTGCAATATACTTAATCATGGTAGTTAAATACACATTTGGCATGAAAGTTTTCATTGAAATAACTAATTATTTTCATTGCAGAAAACCAAATACAAGAAATTGTTTCATTGTATTACTAAAAATAATAAATTATTATTATTATTATTATTACTATTAGTATCGGGCTCATTGTATCAACCAACTCCAGTAAAAGTAATTCCTAATAACCTGTTAAATGTTCGTGGGTAATTTGCAAATATACCACTTAGTTTTATCGAAATTAAAAATAACCCCCACGATGTTATAATATCGTTACGATATGCGTATGTCAGCAAAAATATGTAAACCATGTGAGTGTATTTACAATTTTAGAATTAAGTTGCATCTTAATTTTTGTAAATAACCCTCACATAGTTTAACCATGATTATAAATAACCTCATGCTATGATGATACAGTAATAGTGTAAGTGTTATTTGCAAATATGGTTAAACTTTATGGAGTTATTTGTAATTTTTAAAACTATAAAGGTATATTTATAATTTTAATCAAATTAAGTATGTATATTTGCAAATTACCTAATATTCATGCATATCAAATGCATACGTTAAACAAAATATGTTCTATTTATCAAAACCTACCAAATGAAATTACTTTAATAAATGTTAATGTCTCCAAATAGAAATCATCCCATAATATTTGAATACTAAAATTTTTTTAATGTTTATTTTACGTCGCAATTTTACATATAAAACCTAACATATTACGATGTCTCTGCTCTAAGCATTTGTCCATTAAAAGAATCTTCATTCCAACATTGAATCTTTTAGCTTCCATATGATGCAATTCAATTGTAGATCTGCATGAGAAATATATCAACTAACCTAAGGTTAATATACAAATATAATAAATAAAGATGTTTAGTAATTTCCATCAACTAAAAGTAACTAACCAATTGCTAATATGATAGAAGTCGTGGAGTTTGGTTTGTTCTCCCATGGATGTGTACCTTAAAACTGGAAATGACAAAATAATTTCAAAATGGTGATAATATTCTCATGGGGAAGATCTTTAATAACGAAATTTAGCACCATTGCAAAGTTTTGGTTATTTTTGCCCCAATTTGTTTTAGTGAGCCACACAGCAAGCATTTTTAGCTATTGTCTTTAGGATAACATATATTTATAAATGAATTTAGAAATAAATTATAAATGAAGACATATGCTTACTTAGTCTTTTACCCATGTTTTGTTTTCTAAATGATGTTTAGACTTGCGAATCCATACTAAGACAAATGAAGTCGGTGCCAATGCGGCCAAAGGAATCTCTTATTTACATTTTATCGACTCGTAGAGTGATGTATGTTTTCGGTTCGTAAAAGATTAGAATGAAATCATATGGAGTGTTATGTATATTAAAGTGTGGATTTCTATTTTTATAAATCATGTGGGATGGTTTACAATACTTATCACAGATTTTAATAGTTATAAATACATGCATAATAATTTTGGATATAGAGAAGTGCATGTAAAATTTTGTCATAACTCGATATTTAGCCGAGATGCTACCAAATTTACAACTTAATAATAATGAAAAAAAAATGGACATACTTCTTGCTACCCAAATTAAGGGTGTGTTTGGCAATAAGAAAAAAAAACGTCGAGCTAAAAATTTTCACTTTTATAACTACTTTATTTTTTAATCATTTTCACATCTTCTTATACAAGTACCTTACTTTCTAATTATTTTCACACAATTACCTATGCAACTAACCTAAATATTTTAACTTTGTTCTTTTCACTTTTCATCATTACTCCCACTATATCATATCATTTTCTTCAATTTTAAAAACTTTTGTACCAAAAATTTTTCATATAAAATTTTTACCAATTCTCAAACCACCCTAAGTATTTAACTTAAAGTTTTGCTTCTATAGAAGTGATTCTATATAACCTCTTCAATTTTTAAGATGTTGATAATTAATGTAAAAATTTAATTCATTCATTATGGGTGTGTTTGGTTGGAGGTAAAACTTTTTGATGAAAACTTTTCAGAGTAGAAGTTGTCAAGTTGATAGAAAATGATGTGATATGATAGGGGTAATAATGATGTGTAAAGAGAATAAAATTAAAATAGATAGAGTAGTTGTATGGGTATTTGCGTGGAAATGATGGAAAAGTAGGGTTGTTTATATAGGAAAATGTGAAAAAATAATTAAAAATAAGGTAGTTATGGGGAGCGAAAAGTTTTTGATTGAAAAGTTTTCATTGATATGTTTTGTGTGTAACCAAACACACCCTATATTTGACATCACTTGTTTAGCTAGAAGACTAAGTTTTATCTAAATCAAGTATATATACATGGCCCACTTTACTTAAAACTAGATATACTTGTATGTAAATTGGGAAAATGATTAGATCCATTTATATATATTAGAATGTAATAATAATTCATAAAATCATTTACCACATAGGAGTGATATTTAGATGCTTTAGATTTGAACATACTACTTTAAGATTGACGTTTAGCATTTTATTGATTTTACATATTTGTAGATGGACTCATGCGTAATGATACTAAATAAATGGAAAGGTTCTCATGATAATATAAATAATGCATAAAATAATAAATGAAGTAAATTTTACATTAATTGTTAAGACATCAAAAATGAAGAATATTACATGGAAGAGGAGTTTCATGAAAGTGTAGCCCTTTAACTTAATTACAATCTTACAGTACAGTCATATATTGAAGTAAGAAAATCTATAGTTGTCCTTAGGAGTTTTGCGCTACACTTAAATTTTACCAACTAAGGGTGTGTTTAGGAAGTAATAAAACTTTTCAATGAAAAATATTTTTTATAAAAGTTTTTAAAATGAAAGAAAATAACATGATATAATAGGGTAATAATGAAGAATAAAGAGAATGCAGTTAAAATAAATAGGTTAATTGTATGAGTAACTGTATAAAAATTATTAAAAAGTAGATAGTTGTATTGGATAATATAAAGAAATTATTAAAAAATATAATAGTTATAGAGAGTAAACATTTTTATTTTGAAAAGTTTTATATGAAAACAAATATAACCTAAAAAATATTTGTTTTCATGCATTTAATAAATTATTATTTATAGAAGCTAAATTTTTTGCAAAATCTAACAACTTAATTCAACATTGAGATTCCTTTTCCACATAATGACACAATTGGAGCGATTTTCATGGATTAAGTTGTAGATGTTATACTGTTCTACACTTGGTGGGGTCTTTTGATTCTTGGGGGGAGCACTTTGATTTCATTCATGGAGGTGTGGTAACTTGCTTCTCATCAATTTGAGGAGTTTACTAAGATTAAATTGGTGATATGTTGAATAAGTCAGCTCTTAGTGGGTTCTTTTATAGAGAGGCTTTAGGTTTTTTAGTGGATTTGGCAAAATCTTAACCTATTTCTCATTAATGGAAGTATTTCTTTGAGATTGGGTTGGAGATGTGTTGTATTACTCTATTATTGGAGTATTTGGGAGGAGGCTATGGTTTCTTTAGGGAAGTTAGTGACAGTCTAGCCAACTTCTCATCAATTGGAGGGATTTGTTGTGGCACCTCGAACCGAGGCGTTCACATAGTCCTTACTCTAAGATCTTGTCGATTGGTAAGTGTGAATCAGGATTGTTGCTCTGATTACGCGGCGGGTACTTAATTGGATCTTGTCAAAAAAAAAATTTCTTTTTCTTTTATCACATAGAGACACATACTTATCATCAAATTTTAATTATCATTGATAACATTCATACTTAGTTTTGTACAATGCAGGTTATTTTAACCTGGTCATTTCATACATACATAATTTGAAAACTCCTTACCATATGTTCATTCATACCATATACAGATTAGCATATCATAAAATTTTCTTCATACCTTCTTTTTCCTCCTTCCTAGCTTGTGCTGTACCTGTCTATGTTTTGAAAAGCAAAACGTGAGTTGAAACTCAGTAAGCAAGTATTTTTTCATTTAAATGCCTTTCTCTCGTTCAATAGTAGACACTTATCAAGTAATCTACTATCAATCAGTGGAAACCTTTTCATAAAACCTTTCATATTTCATAACAAAAATATATGCTTGTAAAACTTTACCTGTATGAACATATTTTATGTCCTATGATATTTTTCATAAAACTTCCTTTCTCCAAGGACATTCTCATGTCCTTAAAATTGTTTTCGTAAAACCTTTTCAAAGCAAGCATATGCATTATGCATTACGTTTTTATCCGTCTAGTAGGTGACACTTACCAAGTGATCACCCTTTCTTTCTCAGGAGAGAAACCATTTCAATTGATAACTCGCGAGCCAGGCAGTTATATGTGTCTTTCTCCCATTTTAGGGAGGGCGCCGCCGACATTTAGCCTTTTGAAGCGACTTGGCCTATGTAGAGGGAGCCCATCTTGCAACTGCGTCCGGTCTGCATATCCTCTACAGTAGACCTAGTACATAACTTATGTGCACATTCCTTTCTCCATATTCATATGCTAGCATGCTTTTTATAAAACTCCACAGACCCTAGTGTGTAACTTTTCCTTTTCAAAACTTAATGCTAGCATGTCATTTCTAAATAGTACAGATCTCGGCCTGTATTCCTTTTCTAACTTGAAAACTTGGCACAGCCCAAGTTAATAAGTTAATAAAAATATTTTGTAAGGATGACCAACCTTAAATAATTTTGAAAATATTTAAATAACACATTTCTAAATCATTTAAAATATTTGAAGGAAATATTTGAAAAATAGTAATTTCAAAATTTTGCTAAAATGTTTTTAAATAAATTTTGAGCGGTAAAACAATTTCAAAAATATTTTAATATCTAAAGATAAAAGATTTTACAAACACTTTTCTTCCCATTTCTGGGTTTTTCATGAACAAAGGATATACCAATGCATAATTTATTTTTTTATATGATATCATATTCTTTGACCACACGACACATGAGCTACTTCTATATGAAGGCAAGCTTGTATGATCCTTTGGTCATTACTTAAAAAAAATGTTCATTCAAATCGATTATCAGTTGGCCTTCCTTAAATCCGCTTCAAAACATTTTAATAAATCATTTTAAATTCATTTGATAAAACCAAATATTATTTGGAAATCAAAATTTTCCTTTTCCATTATAATGCAACCATTTCTACATTTTTCCTTATTTTCACAATAATTTGCTTATGATAAAGCAATTCCCACATAACTCAACATTTCTCCTTACTTCCATATGGATTCGCTTATGATAGAGCAATTCTGACATATTCCACGGTTGCAATATAAAACGTATAAAATCATTTTCAAAAAATTTACTTGCTTACATTTGCTTTGCTTTAATCTGACTCATTTATCCTTTCCTTTCCTTTTCTTATACAAGTGAAAAGGATATACATATTTTATCATACATGAGTCATATTTATTTATGACCTTATTTTTCTTCATAATTTCTTATAGAGGTTAACCTTAAAAATACTTGGTCATTATTTTCTTAAATAGATTTTTATCCATAAATCCTTAAAAATTCCATCCATACATCCTTATAAAAATAAATCTCAATTTTTCCAAAATCACGCTGTTTACTGTTCATAGTTACTATTCAGGTCACTGTAGCAAATTACTGGTCATCCGTGGTTACTGTTCACAGCGTGTTGTTTACTGTTCATGGGTCCAAAAATCGGCATTTTTCCCAAAAATAAAAAATACTATGACATAGATCATGTTTAATATATCATGAAAAAAATCATGAATTTTGAATTTATCATCATTAACTTGGCTAAATAAATCATTTTCTTCATATACTAAAAATCATCATAATTTCACTTAAGCAAAATCCTTAATTCCAAAAATCATGAGATTAATATATCATCATTCCAATATCATAATTATCATAATCATTCATCTCAAATCATCATTTATCAATATTGGAGCATTATTTACATATATCATATGCTATCTTCCCGAATGTTCTATCTTTGCTCTAAATTTTCGATGTTTAGGCATAATTCTATTTGGGCATTATAACTATACTTATTTTCTCATGCTTAGGCATTATCTAAGTATGATTTTACCTTATCTAACATCCAAAATAAGTTTGAGGCGAATTCACTTACCTCAAGTGAAGATATGCTCCTTCTTTCTCCTCTTTCTCTCTCCTTTCCTTCTCTCCTTGCTTCTCTTGGCTTAAAACGTGGGTGGGGTGAGAAAATGAGCTCTTTCTCAAGATTGGGAGCTGGGATGTGTTCCTTGAACGTCCACCCCTTGGCCCCTATTTATAGTTTTTGATTTTTCATGAAATTATAATTTATCCCCTTGCTCAAGGTATTAAATTATAAATATATTTTTTTTCTAATTTCCAAAGGTGTGTTGAGCCTTGTGCAGCCACCCTACAGAAGCTCAAGCCCCTCCTATGGCAGCCCTATGTAATTATGATTTTTAATTTATTAAAATTAATTTTTTAAGCTAATTCAATCTCATCCATTGATCTTTGATGAGGATGAAATTGGGCCATCGAATTTTGGTCAAAATTCCACAGCCCCTGTACACCCCTGCCCCCTTGCAGATTTGCATTAATTATTTTTATTTTTAATTATTTAAATTTAATTAAAAAGTCAAAGGAAATTAATGAAAAAGTAAAGCTACTTTTTTATCTTCAAATGATGTTAATCTTGACCTTTAATTCATAATTTTCATCACATCTTAAACCATTCATCATGATCATCATAAATATTTGGTCATCCATAAAAAAATTCATTTAAATCCGACGTCCGAATTGCAAATTATGAATTTTTCTTCAATTTTTCACTAAAATCCGGAATTCCATTAAAATATCAAAAAGTATTGCTATTTCGTCTTGTAGTGATTAAATCTCCTTTTTCATCATTTTGTGATAGGTTAATCCAAGTGATTAACCCTTAATCACGTGTCTTAATCCCTAGATTACTATTCACGTGAGTTAAATCCTTAATTGCACTATTTTAACCTCTAATACACACATTTGCAAATATAACATGTTTCATGAATTTTATTTATCATAAAAAATCAATACAAAAATCTAGGGTTTACAATCCTAGGTTTACATGTGTTATTCTAGGATTGCAGGTTTCACATTTGTAGACATTGGATTGGAGGTTTGTTCTATTATTCAACTGTTGTTGTGTGAGACAAGTTGTTTATTTGTGGAAATTGGTGGCAATTTAACATGCTTCTCATTGACTACAAGAGTTTACAGAAATTGAGTTTCAGGTGTGTTACATTGTTCGTTTCTTGGTAAGGGAGGCCTTAATTTCTTTAATATAGTGGCAACATAACCTACTTCTCATTGGTCAATGAGATTTTCTAAGATTGGGTTGTAGGTGTGCTATATTATTCGGCTCTTAACAGGGTCTTTACTAGGAGGGGTTTTGGTTTCTTTGGAGGAGTTTTAGATGGCTTAACCCTCTTGTGATCAATTGGAGGAGTTTTTCAAAATTGGGTTGAAGGTGCGTTGCATTATTTGATTATTGATGCGGTCATTCATAAGGGAGGCTTCAGTGTAATACCTAGATATTAGCAATTATATCAACCAATGGCAATATGTATAATGTAGTCTAAGAAGTGAGGTGATAGTAAGATTTTGTGAATTAATGGTTGAATGTATGAGTTGTGTTGAATATCCAATTCTAGTTATTGAGAAATGAATTGGTGAATTTTGAAAAATAGCTTATAGACACTCGATTTGGATTTACATGTATTTGTTAGATGATTTTGGATATGCGGAAACCCTTAATTTGATTGAATGATAAATATTTAATATTTAACCCTCTTATATGAACTTTGAACTAGATAAGGATATTATTTGGAATTGATTCATTTTAAAATGTGTTTAGGTAGGGATGAGATGTCTAGTGCATCTAGAATGTATATGTATGATTATAGGTGAGATTCGAATGATAGATTTGATTGAATGAAAGAAATTAGCTTAATTATGTAGTTAAACCTAAAAGAACTATGATAGTGAAAATGATCGAGGATCATTAATGGTATCCATACATTGTATGAGAATGATTCTAAATATTATTTAAATACGTTCATGATGATTGGCAATAAAATCGGGATGATATTGTTGAAAATTGAATTATTTGAGGGCTAATGGTTAAAATTCAGTAAGAAATGAACTTAGTGTGTGAAATTTTGAAAATGACAAGGGATGTGATGGCTTTTAGCATGGATGAGATGATAGATATATATGTGATATGTGAAAAGTGATTTTAGAAGCATTAGAGGTGATACATGCGACATGAGTTAAGAGACCCAACGTAGAAGCAAAAAAACGATTAAAGAGATGAGTTAATGGGTCAAATTTTGTATGAGACAAGTTTTTGTCAAATAAATGGTATAAATATAATGTTATAATGATAAGATATGTGTATGAATAATTGATTTGGCATTTGGGAATTTTTTACGAGATAGGTATATACGTTATGAATGAGTGAAAATTTTGATAAAGATGTGTAGTAAAATGTATGCTAAATTTCGTAATAGTTTTGAGTTGAAATTTCATGAAAAGATATTACTTGAAGGAAGAAATTTAATGAAAAAATCATCTCAATTGGAGTTTTATAGAGAAAGTTATAAGTAAAATGACACGATATAGCTGAAATTAGAAAATTAACAGACCCACATGAGCCAGACGGTGTGGGAGGCTATTTTAAGCAAGGAAGGTTTGAAACCACCCCGTTCTCACGTCATTTCTTTCCCTTCTTCCTCCCCTACGAAAACCCACTCAAAAATGCTTGATTTCACGTGATTTTGCATCAAGGGAACTTAATGGATCTAGAAGAAAGCTTGGAGCTTTGGAGATCTTGGATTTTTTTGAGAAAAATGAATTTGAGGTAAGTAGGTTTTTTTCTTTTCATAATAATCATGGATTTGGATCATGTCCTTTTTGCGATTGCTTATGGGCACTGTATATGATTTCATAATTTGAGTTGATTTTGATCTTTTCGGGAGGTCACAATTTGGGAGTTTTGGTATAAATGCATGTAAATGATTAAATGGAAGTAGTTAGAAGTGACTTTGTATGATATTATGATACATTGGATGGAATTTCATGGATTTCGTGTGAGTTGAACTTGATTTTTATATAATGTCTATGATGTATTCAATGAAATGCCTAAGTGAGGCTAGATGCAAGAAAATGATGTATAAATGGGTGTGCAAAATCTCAATTATGTGAATAATGTGTTGCAAATGCTTGGGGTATATGTGATGTTGAATTATATTGAATGGAACTTGTGATAGGCTTGATAATATGAGTTGTATGAATTGAAATAAGGTTTGAACTTAGTGCTTAAGAATGTGGTTGAATGTTTATTAAAATTTGTGATGAATTGACATGAGTTGTGTATTCGGATGGATTTTATTAAGGTTTGGTATGGGCTTTTGTATGCCATATGTTGATTTGATGAATTGGGACTAGGCCTTTTGAAATGATTTGGTATTGTTGGCTATGTGTTTATGCATGGTTTTAATAAATTGATGGTGCATGGTTTGAATTGAGCATAAGTATTATGCATACAGCATGAGTGATGCACATGCAGAGTTTGCATAGGGTTGTTCATGACCCTTTATTAACATGAGAACAAAGTTATTCATGACCCTTGATGGATATGAGGTAGTTGGGTTTCATGTGTGCGTGAGACATTTCATGATTGTGTAGGGCTAGTGAGAACCCAGTGTATGTATTGCATGTGATGCATGTCATATGATGCTTTTGAAATGAGTTTGTCATTTGTTGTTACCGATTGTTCCTACTTACTGAGTTTGCCCAACTCATGTTTTGTTTTTAACATTTTTAGCAGGACTGGTATTGCAGGAGCTTGGCAATGAGCTAGGTCAAGTTTGATCTCGAGTTAAGGAAATTTATAGGTATAAGTTATGTAGTTTTGGATTATGGTAACTTAAGGTTAATGTATATCTGAGAGATATACATATTATGTATTAAGTCACAAAGAGTGATCTTGTTTGTCCAAGCTACACAAACGCTCTGCTCAGCCTAACTTAAAAAACTCAATTACAACAACTCTTTTGTTTTTCTTCATATACTTGTTCATTTAAGTGTATTTAACTTATGAACCAAGTTTTATCATTTTTGGATATATTTATATATTTTTTGAGATTTTTAAACATTTATGTGCATATGTATATTTATAATACCGTTATCCTTAAAAATTAAAAAATATATATACATACTCAAAAATGGTAAAATTTAGTTTATATGTTAAATACACTTAGATAAACAAGTGTATGAAAAAAAATTATTGTAAATAAATTCTTTAAGTTGGGATAAGCGGGACATTTGCTTAACCTAGGCTAACAGGATCATTCCTTTTATATAATGATGTATATGTGAGATATGCATGTGTATATATTATATGCTAAGTAATGAGTTGTATATCATGAGTGTGTTTGAGAAGTGATAAAACTTTTGAATGAAAAATTTTTAGTGTAAAAGTTGTCAAAATGAAAGAAAATGATGTGATATAACAGGGGTAATGATAAAAAGTAAAGAGAAAAAGTTAAAATAGATAGATTAGGTAGTTATATAAAATGATTGAAAAGTAGGATAGTCATATAAAAAGATGTGAATAAATGATTAAAAAATGTAGTAATGAGAGTGAAAAATTTTAACTTGACATTTTTTGGTGTTACCAAACACATATCATGTATTGGGATATAATTCATCGACAGATAACTTGTTGAGGCCTTATTAATATATTTGTGGTTTGATAATGTGTATTTTACTTCCATCATGGTTAATAGCCTTACTTCCTTATGTAGTCAAATGATTATGATTATGAAGTTATAATTGGTGGAAATAATGTGATTTGAGTAGTTTGTGTTGTCATTTGTCTAATTGATTAATTAGTTGTTGATATATAGGATTGCCACAAGTGAATTTTTATATATGTTGTACTTTTGCTTTCGAATTTATGGCAGATCATGGGAAGATGCTGACGGATCTCTACCGTAATGACTAGTAGTCCGAGGCATTGGCCAACACGGTGCTACATTTAGTTTCTTTAGTGGAGTGGGTGGTGGATTGACTTACTTCTCATCAATAGGAGTTTTCTGCGTTGGGTTGGAGATCTGTCATATTATTTAGATCTTTGCAAAGAAAGCTTTGGTTTCTTTAGTGTAATTAATGGTAGCCTAACTCACTTCTCATCAATTAAAAGAATTTTCAAGATTGGTTTGTAAGTGTGTTTTATTGTTCAACTCTTAGTAGGGGAGGCTTTAGTTTGTCTTGTGGAGTTAATGACAATTCAATATGCTTCTCATCAATTAGAGAATTTTTTTTAAAAATTCACTTAGAAGAGTGTTGTATGGTTAAGATTTTAGCAGGATCTTTGGTCAAAGATGCTTTGGTTTTGTGGTAGCTTAATTTACTTCTCACCAATTGAGAGCAGTTTTTGAGATTAGGCTAGGGGTAAATTGTATTATTCCACTCTTATTGAGGCCTTTGATAAGGAATGATTTGGTTATTTTGGTGATTTTGGTAGGGTTTGACCTTCTTCCCATCAATTACAATGGTTTTCTAAGATTAAGTTGAATGTGTATGATACAAATTAAGTGCTTGTCACTTGAAGTATTATGATTACTAATTTAATTTGATTAATTGATTCATATAAAAGCTAACAAGTAGGGATGCAATTTGGGTCTAGTTAACTTGAACCCAACACGAAAAACCAGATATCAACCCAAACTCAATGTAAAATAGGGTTGGGTTGAGATTCAAGTGAACTCAACTTGAAAAAATCCGAACTAGATACCAATCTAGCCCAAGGTTATTTTATTTGTTAATATATTCTTTCATGCAATCACACATATATACACTTGTACATGTTTAATATATACTCTCGAGATATATTTTAAATTAATTGGTATATTAATCATTAAAAATATTTATTCAAAGTTACTTATTTTCAGTAATCTTGAACAACTAATATTTTCTTTTATCTTTTCATTATTTTAATGAATTAAATATTATATATAATATTATTTAATTTTTCAAAAATTGTTAGGCATATGTCAATTCAATCACTATCACAAAACTTGTAACATAGTGGTTTGTTCATTATTAAAACTTAATGTAACAAAACAAAACTTTTATCATTATTCGTATTGTTTTATAAATTAAAATTTTGAGATATTTAAAAAATACTATTTTGGTTTATTAATTTTGATAATATATTTATTGTTTAAAAATAATGGATATATTGTAAATAATAGAAAATTTAAAATTCAATCCAACTACAAACCCAAAATTTTAACTCAAAATTCACATGAACCCCACCTAAACTTGAAACATATAATTGAGGTTTGAGGTCGCTCTAACTTGGTACAATCTTACTTGAGTTGTACCTATCCTAATAATTATGATAATTTGGGTGGAAACAAAAAGAGGCGATATAAGTTTAAATTATATGAAATGAATGAGCATTAATAAATAAAGAAATAAAAGAGGAGAGAATGCTGAAAGAGGGGAAGAGATAGAGGAAAAAGAAAGATCAACTAATTAATAACAACTTGAATTAAATCTAATATAAGAAAATAATTAAAAGATTACTGAAATTAAATTAAATTTAAGAAAGCAATAAAAATTAAATTAAATTTAATCTAAATATTATAAAACAAAAAAATTAGTAAATCTAATTTAAGAATTACAAAGTACAAAAGCAAAATAAATATATTCGAATAAAAGAATTCTGCAAGAAAATAAAATTTACCATTCCATCCTCGAAATTACTATAAGGTGCCAAAATGACTAAGTAATTTATAGCTCATAGAGTGGAATTTATTGTGTAGCATTGTTGTGCATACAATGCAAATGGAGCCCCTTTTTTATAAGTATATAGTAATGAAGAGAGTTTGTAACCCAACAATGTGGGATTCTTGCCCATTGCCTTGGCACTATAGTTCTTTCTCTTTCACTTCATTTTGCTACTTCTTAAGGCATTTTGTTGCATTTGCGTTTGCCTTTATTATGTCACATCATCACCCTACTGTTTGTTATTATTATCACGTGCTTAACTTTAACGAGAAAGAGTTATGTATGTCTTCGGTTCCTAAAAACTTAGGATGAAATTGTATGAAGTATAAATCGTATGAAGTATTATGTATATTAAAGTGTGGATTTCTATCATTATAAATCATGTGGAATGTTTGTAATACATATTAAAGATTTTAATATTTATAAATATGAATAATAATTTTGTGTATCTATTGATAATGGTCAGGTTGACCCTTCCTAAGGAATGCCATCTAGCGCATCCCTCAAAAGTAAGAAATGAGCCCTCCCTCCAACTAAGCAGACTCATACCTAAACCTTAATGTCATGATAATAATAGCAAAACTTCTCGCCTCAAGTAGCTAATTAATGTCACAGCCTTACGCCAAGCAAAGGTGCTTGACACTAAGTATGATGTTGATGGTAGAAAAAGACAAAGTCGGCTCGGTCATTATAAGTTGCCAGTGGCCAACGTTGCTAGGCTTCTAATCTATTAGAGACTAATATGTGTTGTATCATTTTCATACCTCATATTTTAAGTGTTTTCTAGACGTAAATGTGGATAAGGATTATGTTTTATGTTGAATGATAATTGATTTAGCTTATTTATGTACAAACACTCATAATCACATATTATTTGCCAAAAACAAGTGGAATAGATACAAAATCGGTGTTAAGGATGATGATTTAAGAAGTAAAGATGGAAGTCGGACTTAAAAGAAAAATCATGATGAATAATGGAAGGGAAATAGTAGGCAGAACAACTTAAAATGTGTTGAAGAAATTCTAACATGGTTTGAAGATTGTCATATTAGAAATTTGTAAAGTTTGGAGTGAAAACTCTAGCTCTAGGGCCAACATGGTTTAAGCCATGACCTCCTCTGATAAGCAATTAGTGCTTTGGTTTTGCGTAGTTTTGCATAATTTTGAAATGTCTGCCATATAAATACTTGTAATACACGAATTTGGAGGTCTTTTGAATGTCCTTTGAGCTAGAGTTAAGTCTAAGGTTGAGAAAAAGATACAAGAGCCAAGGAGAGAAGCAAAGAGGCGCGTTGCTTGGAGTTGTTCAAGAAACCATTAAAGCACTCCATTTAATAAGCTTTCTTTTCTTTATTTTTTTATACGATTATCTTGTTATTGATGTATATTGATCACAATATTGTTTTGTGCTTTGATTTCATGTAAAACACATCTGATTGAACTCTAATCTAAGATTTAGGATCTAATATGTGAACTATGCACAAATGAGTTGGTTTTTGTTATTTATGAAGGATATTTTGTGCTAATTTGAAATTTTATGATCTTAATGATTACTTTGTGTATAGGCCCTGCACTATAGCATGATTCATATATTATGCGAAGAAACCATTTAATATAGGACAATCAAGATATTAAATGTAGAAGACCATGAAAATAGGCATGATGTTCTTAAAAAATTACATAAATTACCAGAAAATATAATAAATTCTAATTAATTTAATCACATCAAAATAGGTTATTGGGAAGATTAGAATACATTTTGTATGCCTTGAGAGAGGATGCACAACTAAATTAAGGTTTATTCTCCTTTAACATAGCTTTTTCGAATTAAACATGCAAGCCACTTATTTTGTGTAGAACATCATATGTGAAACTCTAAATCCTAGATAATCTCATCCTTTGATTTTTAATTTTTGTTTGACGCTCTTAAGATTAGTTCTTTTCTATTCTTTTATCATTTTTCTCTAAATTTGTTATAAAGTGTTTAAATTGATAAAGTCTAAAGTCCTAAATTCTTTGTGAGATTGATCTTTACAAGTACTACAGTCCACAGCCTATGCACTTGCTGATAGACACGAACAACATATCGCCCAGTCAAAGCATCCAAAGGAATGATAGTATATCTTTCTCTAGCGAGAAGCATGTAAGGGCAGCTAGGCTATAACATGTATAAAAGGCAGGGAAATCATCCCCCCACCTAAAAGAGGAGTTTTTCAATAGAGAAAACCACTTGACCTTGTACCTTACACTCTGTGTAACCAAAACTCTAAATAGCAAATCTTTACCTAGAATCCACCCATAGTTTTTTGAGTGATCTTGCATTTATAGGTTACTCTTTTCCATGTAAAACCTAAGTCTACTCACCTAATCTCTTTCCTCAATAATTTAAGTTGTTAGTTTGATTCGGTCAAGCATCGAACCATACTCGAAATTATTACATACAAGTACATGTAAAATTTTCTCATAACTCGATAGTCGAGATGGTACCAAATTTATAAGTTATTAATGATTAAAAAAGGGCATATTTCATGCCACTCAAATTAAATATTTAACTTAATTCCAATCTTGTCAAAAAGTTACATCTTGAAGTATGAATATCTATAGTTTTCCTTAAGAATTGTGTGCTATAGTTAAATTTGTTGGGGGTGGCTTTGATTTCATTCATGGAGCTGGTATCATAACTTGCTTCTCATCAATTTGAGGAGTTTACTATGATTATATTGAAGGTACATTAAATAATTTTTCTAATCAAAGTGTATTTGATGGAGAGGCTTGATTTTTTTAGTGGATTTGGTAGTAACATAACATGCTTCTCATTAATAGAAGGGATTCTTTGAGATTAGATTGGAGGTGTATTGTATTACTCAACTTTCGGAGTCTTTAATGGGGAAGCTATAGTTTCTTTGGGGAACTTAGTAACAGTCAAACTTTTTTCTCTTCAATTGGAGGGTTTTCCTAACATTGGATTGGAGATCGGTCATATATTTAGATCTTGGTGGGGAAAGCTTTGGTTTCTCTGGTGTAGTTAGTAGCAACTTAACCCACTTCCCACCAATTGAAGGAATTTTCTAAGATAAGTTTGGAAGTATGTTGTATTGTTCAACTCTAGGTGAGGGAATTTTTAATTTCTTTAATAGACTTAATAGCAACTTAACAGGTTTTGATCAGGTGCACCTGGAAGCATTGAGCCTCAATGCTCCTGAGCACATATACCTTTTTTTAAAAAAAAAATTTCATGAACTTATTAATCTAAGTGTATTTAATATATGTATAAATTTTTACCATTTTTGGAGATTTTTAGATATTTATTTCGAATTTTTAAAAATCAGAAATAAATATCTAAAAATTTCTTAAAATGGTAAAAATTGATATACATGTTAAATACAACTAGATTAACATTTGTGTAAAAAAATTTTGAAAAAAAATAAAAAATAGGAGCATTGACTCCCGGGTGCACCTAATCAAAACCCGTTAAGTTGCTATTAAGTCTATTAAAGAAATTAAAAACTCCCTCACCTAGAGCTGAACAATACAACACACTTCCAAACTAATCTTAGAAAATTCCTTCAATTGGTGGGAAGTGGGATAAGTTGCCACTAACTACACCAGAGAAACCAAAACTCAATGCTCCCAGGTGCACCTGATCAAAACCCCAACTTAACATGCTCCTTTTCAATTAGAAGGGCATTTTGAAATTCGATTGGAGGTGTGTTGTATAGTTTAAATCTTAGTAGGGTCTTTGGTTCAGGAGGCTTTGGTTTCTTTGGTGGAGTTGACAGTAGCTTCACTTGCTTTTCATCAATTAAAAGCATTTTTTGAAATTAGGCCGAGGGTATGTTATATTGTTCAACTCTTGCTAAAGACTTTCATTAATAAGAGAATAATGAAATCATTAGTAGAGAATTTTCACATAAATACGCGAGGATTAGATGTAGTTTTACCATACCTATTTTGTCTCATAAAGAACTAGAATTTCATGTACTACTATCTTAGTGCTTGCTCAAGTTCATATAAGTTTTTTTATTAATTTGCATACTAAATTCTCCTTATCTTCAACCTTGAAACCTTCATATTGCTCCATATGAGCCTTTTCCTTTGAACCATCATGAAGAAATGTAGTCCTTTCATCAAGCTGCTTGTTCTCCAAATTCATGCTAGCTAGTAGGCTTAAAACAACTCTAACCGAATTCGTCTTCACCATGAGTGGTGAGAAGATATCATGAAAGTCAATACCTTTTATCTAACCAAATTCCTTCACAACCAATCTTATCTTATATCTTGTCCATGAGCTATTGTCATCTATTTTCAACCTGAAAACTCACTTGTTCTTGAGTTCTCTCTTGCCCACAAGTAATTTTACTAGCTCGTATATGTAGCTTTCATGTAAGGAATTCATCTCTTCTTGCATTGCATCCATCCATTCTTTATTAAACTCATGGGATGTTGTCTCTTGCTAACTTTGAAGTTCATCTTCATCAGTATGCGCCACATATTCATGAGGAGAACACCTTTCTGAAGGCCAACGTTCTCTCGTAACATTCTCAATTGAGTCTCAAATGGTGGCTATGGAGTAGCTTGCTTAATTGGTTGTTGTACTGCAATACCTTGTACAGTCCTCCTTTTTCTACCTGCATAATGAGTGGAATGCATGGATTCAAATCAATAAGACCTTCGATTAGATATTTTAGCTTTTTAGTCTTCTCAATTCTTCAATTGTTTTGTTTTCAAAGAAAATTACATCTTTGCTTCCAATGATGTTCTTGTTAATGAGATCCCATAATCTGTAACCAAACTCTTTATGTGCATTGCCAAGGAAGATGCACTGTTTGGTTTTACTATCAAGCTTGGATCTTTTTATCTTTGGAAATATGAACAAATTTCCTACAACCAAATACCTGTAAGAGCTCATAAGGAATATCTTTTTCTCTCCATATCTTTTTTGAAATCTCGTTGTCCAAATGAGTTGAAGGGGAAAAGTTAACCAAATCGATTGTAGTCCTCATTGCCTCACTCTATAAAGACTTTGACAAATTTTACATAAGAGAGCATACATTTGACTCTTTCACAAGTATTTCTATTCATTCTTTATGCCACACTATTCCGTTAAGGCATCTTGAGAATTGTCTTCTCTTTTGATACCATGTTCCCCGCGATACCTTTCAAATGGTCATTTGTATCCACCATCGTTGTCGGTACAAACACTCTTCAATTTCTTCTCTATTTCTTTTTCAAAATTGGCATGAAAATTCTTGAAGATACATAAAACCTTATTTTTAGTTTTCATTGCATAAGTCCACACTTGCTTAAAATGATCATCAACGAAATTAAAAAAATACATAGTACCACCAAGAGTACTATCAACTATTCAATAAATCAGTATGCACCAAATCAAGTAAATCATGCCTTTTATGATGAGAAAATTTATGAAATGGAACTCTATGTTGTTTACCAACTATACAATAAGTGCATGACTTTAGTGGCAAACTTTTAGGAAAAAGTTGCGTTTTAGCAAAAATATACAAAAATTTCTCGCTTATGTGACCAAGTCACTAGTGTCATAGCTCTAAGTAGGATTCATGCTCCACTGAATTCGCTTCTTCCTTGGTGATCTTTATATAAGTTCTATAGAAGTGTCAATCTTCTTTCCTTTAGCTAAGATAAGAGAGTCTTTCGTCAGTTTCTATTTTCTACTACCAAATTGATGATAGTGTCCATCATTATCTAACTATTTTATAGAGATTAAACTAAATCAAAATTTTGAAACATGCTTGACATCTTTTAATAATAATTTGCATCTCAAGTCCATCTCTAGGGAAACATCACCAATACCATGAATTTTGCATCTACCATTATTTTTTATCTTTGGATAATCAAAGTCACAACAGTGTAAGATGAAAAGAACTCTTAACATAGAATAATATGTAAAGAAGCCGCAAAATCTATCACTCATGCAAACACATCACTGGCATGATAATTAATATCATAGACTACGATACTACTGATTTATCAATATCTTCTTGCTCTCCTTCATTTCTCTTCTTATTTTCTTTCTCTCTTTTTAACTTTCTACATTCTTTAATTACATGTCCAAGCTTAACATAATGATGGCATTCGACACCTCTTGACTTCGATCTCCGTCTTGATTTATCATGATTCCATTTGGACTTGTCATGATTATTGTTGTTGTGAGAATATCTGTATTGATTATCTCCTTGTTTTCTGTAACCAATGCTTTAGAATTAAAGGATGTGCCTTGATCTCTCCATCTTGCCTTTTCATTAAACATGTTATATTGCACCAAATCCATTGGTATAACATATTAGAAGCTGAATTATTGAGTGAAATAACCAGTCTCCTAACTATTTGGCAAAGAACTTAATAAAAGTAATGCCTGCTTTTTCATCCGTAAATGTAATTTTCATGCTGGATAAATCATTTAAAGCTTATTAGACATTACTCAAATGTTCAACTACTTTCTTCACATCTTTATATTTCATAATAACATGTCTTTTAATTAGAAAAGCGTTATTTATGGTTAATTCGCATTCATAGAGGCTTTCTAACCTTTCCATAATTTGAATATACCAATTTCTTTAGCTAAATGTGCAAAACACTCTACTCAATCAATTGCCTAATATGCCCAAGTACTTTTCTATGTAGCACATCCTAATCATCCTGATCTTTATCTATGGACTTCACCTCTTTCACTTTAATAGGCAAATAATGCTCTTTACAATATAAAATATCTTCCATCCTCATTCATATTGCATGATTTAATGATGCGAACATGAACATTGTGAATGAAATTTCTTCCATCTAATTCATACAAGAAAAATTATTTAAAACAAAATGAATCTCTAATACCACTCATACCACAATTTCTACATAGAAAATTCCCTCCTTGAGAAAAGGACAAAACCATGGGACCTAGTCGAGACAAAACTTTTACTATAAATAATGGGATTACAAAACAACGTCTTCACTAGTAAAAATTAGAGGATTGATTCATTATCACAAGGATAAATTTAAATAAAGAAAATTAAAAAGGATGGATCTCATTAAATCTAAAATAACAAATCATGTACAATAAGATAGATAATTCTTTTCTCAATATTGTTTCCTTCAATATAATAGACATCCTCAACTTGATTTTCCAATCAATAGAATAGACGGATAGCAAAGTTTGGAAGAGAAAACGTAGTAGGGAGAGCAAGCAAGTATATGCACAAGCAGCAAATAAAAAAAACTTTTTGTAAAAATGCATGAAAACAATGTTATGCATCCTTTTTGCACAAGGAACCCATATGGTCCACACCACGCACTTGCAAAACCCTTCCATGTGAGAATTGCTTAACATCTCTACCAACCTTCTTAAAATTTGGCAATACCAAATAATTGGAAGATTCCAACAAAATTCAAGATGTAAGATTGCTAGCGGCTCACTACCATCATCAATAGAAGTAGCAAACTCTATTCTAGTCAATATCCATTCTGTCGTCACCATTAGCAAATCTGACCATTCGCCAATCATCCGCTAGCATAGGTAGCTATGGTTGTTATTATGTTCATCAGTGGCTAGATTTGGTTGTTCACGAACAACATCCTAGATCCATTTGGAAACATTGTGTTGGACTTTCAGTCTAGCCCCAAGATGGGCATGTTGGTAATTTAATATGTGGCCTAATGGCATTTACTCACATCTGTCACAAAATGGACATTTTTGGAGTATAAACGTAAATGGTATATTTGAAATTTAGGAAACATTGTGGGTACATTTGGGATTGGAGTCAAATACAGTGAATATATTTAGAAAAAGCTCTGCTATGAAACAAAAGACAAAATCATTTATAGCAGATGGATTAGTGGAGCTTACATTTCAAATAAAAGACAAAAGACAAAAAAACTCTAGCATTGCTTGTTCATATATAGGAGATGGATAACTTGAAGCTTATATTCAAACATTATAACCAGTACAACATAGAATAATTGAATAGATAAGGACAAAAGGGATATGTGTATAACAATATTACAAACCACAAAACATCAACTCTTTTACTATTATAGCACTTGGCAATTATTTTGGAAAGCCAAGGTATTCTAGGGAGATCAAGGGAGGAGGCTACCAAAAAGATTCTAGCTCAACAACTTCTCTAGTGCCTCTTGGTGATGTTTTGGCTTCTTTGATGAATGTGGCTTATAATATTATACTATTGTTGGGTCTTTGGCTTGATAGTTCTACTTGTGGCAGGACCTTTGCTTCTCTTGTATACACTTATGATATTCTACTCTTGGAGGAATGTTTGAGCTCATTGGTGGGGGAGGACTTAATTGCTTTGTTGACATTGGTGGTATAGGCTTCACATGAATTAGAGTGGTTTGCTCATATTGGATTGAAGGTGTATTGTATTATTGAACTCTTGGTTGAGTGCTTAGATCTTTGGTGGGGGAGGATTTGATTTCTTTGGTGGTGGAGGAGGAGTAAACTTCTCTTGCTTTACATCAGTTGGAGCGGTTTTCTCATATTGGGTGGAAGGTGTGTTGTATTGTTGGAATCTTTGTTGAGTTTGTAGGCTTTTTGGTGGGGGTGGACTTGATTTCTTTGGTGGTGGTGGTGGTATAAACTTCTCCTGCTTCAGATCAATTGGAGCTGTTTTTTCAGATTGGGATGAAGTATATTGTAGTATATTGTATTGTTGAGTTCTTGGTTGAGTCTTTGAACTTTTTGGTGGGGGAGGGCTTGATTTCTTCGGTGATGCTGGTGGCGGTGTAAACTTCTCCTGCTTTATTGTATTGTTGGGCTCTTTGTTGAGTCTTTGGGCTGTTTGGTGGAGGAGGACTAGATTTCTTTGGTGGTGGTGGTGGTGTAAACTTCTCCTGCTTCACTTCAATTGGGGCGGTCTTCCAATATTGGGTTGAAGGTGTGTTGTACTGCTCGGCTCTTAGTAGAGTCTTTGAGCTCTTTGGTGGAGGAGGACTCGATTTTTTGGTGGTGGTGGTGGTGTAAACTTCTCCTGTTTGACATCAACTGGAGCAGTTTTCTCAAATCGTGTTGAAGGTGTGGTGTATTGTTGGGCTTCAGGTGGAGTCGTTGGGCTGTTTGCTGGAGGAAAATTTGAATTCTTTGGTGTTGGTGGTGGCGGCGCGGACTCATCCGGATGAAAATCATTTGAAAGGGAATTTTGGAGTGTTGCTTGCATGCGATTTAGTTGTGAGATGTGCTGACGACGCCCACTAATTTCTGTGCCATCAGTGGCCGTGATCACCACTACCGGCCCAAGGACGAGCAGATACAAAACTAGCGAGTTTGGTAGGAGGAACATGGTGTCAGCGGAATCGAGTTGATGAATTTGTTTGCTGATATTCTTCGATGGAGGGCGCTGCAATTTATAAGAAATCAGAGCCAATGAATGCAATGCGTGTGTAATTCGAATCGAATAAGATGGCCTGCATGCATTCTTTGAAACTGACCCAGCTCACTACGCGTCCTACTAATTTATGATTGGAATCGAATATCAAGGCCTGCATGCATTCTTTGAAATTCACCCAGCCACGTTTACTACTAATTCATCTTGATCCAAATAATATTTTTAACAAATATGTAATTTTAGGGGTTTTTCGCGATAGTGAGATTAAAAGAAATTGTTGATTTCTATTGCGAATAGAAGAAGATGTGCTGGGATTGGAAAAAATTTATTGTTATTTTTTGGAAATAGAAAATTTTCTTTTGAAAATTAAATTTTTTTATTTTTACTATTATATACACTGTGACATCTGATATTACAAATTAAATACATTTACATTCACAATCCTCACTTTCGGAAGGACATCCTACAAGTACCTCCACATTCAGGAGCAAATTGTAGATACCCTTAAATTGGGGAAAATTAGAAATTCAATTCCAAGATCATGTCATCTTACCTATGGATAAGATAAAATCTTATTGTAATAAATTTGGAGGGAAATTATGAAAAAATAAAGTGTATTTTAAAGTAATTTTCAAGCTGTCTGCCTTAAGGCGTGTTGGGCTTTAACCTGGTGCAAGGAACGTCTTCCCTTTCAAAATCAATGTTACCAGTCAATATATTGATAATTATGTCATTAGATTTGCACTTGTTAAATAAGAATTCAAAAAATATATTCTTAGGTTGGTTTGAGTTGTAAGATAATTAAATCCAGGGGATAACCCAACGTTCCGAATTCGAGAGGAAAATTGGCCCTGGTGCATCTGAGTCGTTGTAGATCCACGTCCACGCATGACATAGGAGTCGCAGCTGCCCGGCCTTGCTCGAAACAAATCCGACGGTGATGGAGAGGCAAGAAGATGCCATTAATTATTCTGCACGCGGTCCTTTGCAGACACATATGCCTATTATTTTTGTCTTTTTTCTCTGGTTAAATGATACTTCAATCATTCCATTTTATGTGATTTTTTGGCTGGAGCCCGCAGCTCGACAGCCGTCGCTGGAGTCATCCCTCTACAGCCCATGGGATTCGATACCAGGATCATGGGACAAGCATGCCTATGTGTGAAATCAACTGCCCTAGGACAGGTTCACAATCATTCCATTTTTTGGGTTTGGAAGAAATCATACCTGACGAAGAACATAGGTATATATATAAATTAGATGCAGTCAATTTTCAGTGCATGTATAAAAGTATGCAATTAAAATTTTGCTACTTTTAAATACATATACACAACAGTAAATTTTATTATATTAAGTTAAAATCGACTAATTTACGTTATAAATTACATGAACAAAAGATTTTATTTGACCTAAAAAAATGTTACATATAAAATTATAGGATGATCAATTTCACGACTAATGAGTATTTTATTTTTAGACGTTATAATTTTAAAAACAATAAATTATTGTATGATACGTAGGTTAGCATATAAAATCATATAATTGAAGAATAATATTTAAATAAAATATATTTGCATACAAAATATTGACAATAAAAATAGTAGAAAATATAAGAAACCAATATACTTTTTCACCCATAAGGTAATGCAAGAATAGTTTATAATTATATAATCCGTTTACAGATCCATCCTAAGCGAAAAGTAACTTCATATAAAAGGGTTTTGATCCTATGCGCCTTATCGCTTATAAAAGGGTTTTGATCCTATGCACCTTATCGCTTTTGTGCACCTAGGTATAAATACCCATTTTTTAATATTTTTAAAAAATTTTCTTACATAACTGTTAATCTAAGTATATTTAATATGCGTATCAATTTTTACTTTTTTGGAGATTTTTAGACATTTGTTTGTTATTTTTAAAAATCAATGGCATTTAGATTTTTATACATTTATTTTCTATTTTTAAAAATCAGTGGCATTAAAAATTTCCAAAAATGGTAAAAATTGATATGTATATTAAATATACTTAAATTAACAGTTTTATGAAAAATTCAATAAAAATAAAAAATAGATTAAACGCATGCACTGAGTTATTTATCCTAAAGTATCATTTATATCAAACTTACATGTTGATTATTATAACATATAATTTAACATTTTAATTAGAATATAATTAGTTGTAAATAATATGTTAACGGAAAATGAGAATAAGATAAAAAGATATTTAATTTTAATAAATGAATATATAGTGAGTCAACTATATCGGTTGGGACATCATGATGTCTTCTCCAACATTATTTTTAAATTTGAACTAGATTTTATAACCTGTTCCTATCTCCAATTATGAAAAAATCAATTTAATCTAGTAAAAAATGATTCAATCTGGAGCAGGTTACGGGTTGATTCTATCAAATGTTAGCTGTAATCTATCCATCTAGATAAGGCAAAACGAGTGCAATTTCAGCTAAGTTAAGCTCAAGCCTGACCTCCTGAACTTGAAAAATAATGTTAGAAATTATTTTTAAAACCCAACTCCAAAGCCCGATTTGTAAAAAAGATTAGGGTTCCATCAAACTCGAACTCTAGCCGGATTTGTCATTTTTATATTTAATATAAAAATATAAAAAATATTTTAAAAAATTATATTTGTCATGTTTTTGAACAAATATATTATTATATTATTGTAAAAAATTATTCATGTTATTCAAATATATTTGAATTCACGTTGTTCAAAAAAATATTTGTCATGTTAAAATTATATTATTTTCATTTACGCCTATTTTTTATTTATATTAATTACTTTTAGGTTTATTAATTTTTCTTTCGTTATCTTGTTTTGAAATGTTAAAATTTCTTCTAAAAATATATTATTTATCACTATATTTTTAAAAGTTAGTAAAGTTATGTCTAATTATTTTTATTTGAATGATTTATTTATTTATTTTTGATAAGATAAAATCTTTAACATTAAACCAAACCCGAAAGATCTATATGCAACTCATTTATAATAGTAGCGGATGGTTGCGGGTGAGCTTCCACCCCAAAATTGGGATTTTCCTTCATATAAAATTTTAAATTTATCACTCACTTAATCTCAATTTTCATATATAAGATTAGGGTTTAGGTTTCATGAAAAAAATTAAAGTTTAAATCTTATAAATAAAGTTAAAGTTGATAAAATTGAGACAAACATAAGTTTCTTGAACCTCAACTAGATAAATTTTTATTTGGGGCTGAAATGAACCAATCAGTATCGATTTTTAGCGTGCGGCTTCAAAATTTAGAGCAATCTACTGAGATTTTATTTATTTTTTGACTACAAACAAGAGTGAGCTGATGAGATCGTATTTATTAATGCTCATTAAGGTATCGAATACCTTGATAAAGGATTCTACTTCCAACGAACCTGATCACATAAATATTCAAAAACTGCCAACGCGTTCACATAGCATTGGTGATGATACGAAAGGTGGTTTGGAAAGTTATAAAAATTTTAGATAAAAAGTTTTTGATGTAAAAGGTTATGAGTTAAAAGAAAATGATGTGATATAATACGCGTAACAATAAGGATTAAAGGGAAAAGTTAAACTTATTGGTCCCGAGTTTATGACAATTACCCAAGAGGGGAGGGGTGAATTGGGCATTTAAAAATTTAAAACTTTAATTAGAGATTTTACCCGGATTTAGTTTAAACCCCTTTAATGAAACAAATAGAAAGCAATAAGATAATGAAAGCGAAAATGAAAAACAGTAGACAAGATTTATAGTGGTTGGGGCAACCTTTCCCTACTCCACTCTTCCAAGCTCACACTCCCTTGTGACTTGGGTTCTACTATGTATTCCGCGAATACAACTAGAGTCTCCACTCTCTTCTAGATTCTAGCTCTAGGGGCATATACAATCAGAGCCTCCGCTCTCTTCTAGATTCTAGCTCTAGGGGGCGTGTATAACAAGCAACACAAGTAAGTGATGAGTTACACTCCAATCACAACCCTACTTACTATATCTTGGTTTGAAACACCAAACTCAAACCAAGCACCAAAATCAAATAACAAGATGAAATAGAAGAAATCTACACTTTACAGATTTGTGTAGCAAGTTTCAGCTCGAGGAAGAATCTGTAGAAGCAACGAATCATATTGCGTTGAAGCAAACAACAACTTTGAAGTTTGTTCTTCATTTGAAAGTGTATAGATCACTCAATTGTAGAGAAAAGTGGATTGAAACTCTTAGTAGCACTTCTTTCCTCTTTTTCAGCTCTTTCTTGTATGTATCCACGTTTACTTGAGTGTCTATATACAGAGGAGGGAGAATTTTGAACGTTATAGAGTTAGTTGGCGCGTAATAAATGTTCCAAAGTTCAAAAATTCGAACGTTACGTCTCCAAGTAGCAGGTGGAGTCGACTTCGTGTGCAACTTCACCCAAGTCGCATGTAGTAGTTGACTCCGTGTGCAACTTCAGCTGTTCTTCAGTTTCCAAGTCTATCCTCTGGGTCAACTTGGTTTGAGACTTGGCTTCAAGTCGATCTTGGAGTCGACTTCGGGTGCGACTTGGCTACTTTCTTTTGCCAAATCAGTTTGATCTTTGTTGAAGCATCTCTTGCTTGCTTAACTTCTTCTTCTTCTTTTGTCTTTCAATACTATGAACTTATTTGTACAAAATTTCTTTAGCTTTAAGTCTCGAGAACTCGAAGAACTTGAATCTTATATGAACAAATCCAACTTTGATTTAGAATGATTGAATCTATGTGTCTTGCTTGCTTTAAACTTGGATTAGTCTTCATATATTCAAGTTGAGAAATTTGAGTCGTCTTCATCTTTTATTTGACTCAAGTCTATCTCGAAGTCGACTTGTTCTTCGACTTGAAATTGAAAATTTGCCCTACCAAGTTGAAGTTGATGCTGGAGTCGACTTTGCCTGTGACTTCAAAAGTTTTGCTACCCAATTTCAACGCTGGAAAGAAGTTGATGCTTGAAGTTGATACTAGAGTCGACTTCGTCTACGACTTCACCCAAGTCGCAAGTGGAGTCGACTTCATCTGCGACTTCAGTTTTTCTGCTCTCCAAAATCAACGCTGGAAGAAAGATGTTCTTTGAAGTCGAAGATGGAGTCGACTTGAGAGATCGACTTCGCCTAAGTCGATGTCTGAGTCGACTTGAGTTGCGACTTGACTTGTTCTGTTTTGTATATATCCTTTTACAACTTTGAACATTTGCACAATACATATTAGTAGTTTAGATTTACTCAAATTGTGTTGTTTAATCATTAGAACATATGGTTTGGGCATTTTCATTCAATTTCAATAATTGTTTCCAACAATCTCCCCCTTTTTGATGATTGACAAAACCAATTTGAGTTTGTACATTTCAAAATGTTATATTCATCATACTTTGTTCAAACATTCAATAATTTCCAAATATATCATCATTGATCAGAGCAAGACATAATCAGAGCATAAAACAGAACATAATTCAAACTTTTCATATTAGCATAATTCATACAGATTACAGTGCAAAGTAAAGAAGAAACCTATGTACAAGCTACCCAACCCAAAAAGAACTTAAAGAATCTAAATTTAACTCCTAATCCTAAAACTCAATCTATCCTATCCTATCTCCCCCTTTTTGTCAATCAGGCAAAATAAGAGTCAATTACTAAAGATTTGGTGAATTGAAACTTGGAAATGGGATATGATTTTTGGGTAGGTTTGATGGGTCGAATATGGGCAGAAGAGTAAAAAGATGAAACGGGTGCTGGGGTAGGATCTCTGTGAACTGATCCGGTATCAAATGGATCCAGTTCGGGTATGGGCTGATTTCGATGATGCCCGGATGCCAGGTGATAGCGAATGGTTTGAAGCTCCCGATCTATACGATCTTGGCATGAATGCATATCTGTTATCGCATTTTGGACCCCAGCAATTTGACTAGTTAGTCGGTCCTCTAACTATTCAAGGTGAACTCGAATAGCGTTCATCGAAGTGTCCCATGATGGGGGATGTGGTGCAAGATCAGGAATCTGTGAACCGTGAGGTGAGCAGGAGCCGTGTGACACTGGTGAGGCAGACTCCTCAAGTACATTCTGTGGTGGAGTTGGTTGGGCTTCTGGAGATAACGGGGGCTGCTCCCCCTCAACCTGTGCATCTCTAGCTCCTTCTGGAGCTTCTGCCCTGAGTTGATGCACATTGATTTTCACCCTTTGGATTAATACCTTGTTGATCGCATTTGTTGATTTCAACACTTTAAAGGGCTTTCCTTCTATATCCACTTCGAAATGCTCTAGGATCTTTGTTATCCAGGTACCATAAGGTAGAACCCCTCGTGGGTTATCTTTTCTTGAGCTAAGGGATTCAATGAATAATCGAGGAAGGCTGACTTTTACCCTATTTACAATTTTCCATAATATTCCTGCCTCAAGTGGGTTTAATTGATTTCTTCCTCCGCCCTTAGGATAAATGCAATGGGCTACCAATAAGCGTAGAACCCGTAGCCTTGGAGATAAGAAACTTGATCCCAGGATGATACTTATTGCTCTAGGTGAGCTGATTGTAGATCTGATCAAGTGTGAGATCTGCTGGGATTGGTTCATCTTCATGTGGAACCTCAAGTATCTGTCCAATATTTATTATTGCTTGATTCAGATTTGGAGTTACTCCAATGCCGAAGAACATATCGACTCCCTTTACAAAACTGCCATAATATTCTTCATTCCACAAGTAATAGAAGATCCTAGTTAAATCAACAATTCTTCTATATCTGATCCATAATCATTCAGAAACTTAAAATCAATGATTTTTGGAATGAATACCTTCCGTTCATAGAACGATTTATAGAATCGGCTGTGCTGCAATTCAGTCTTAAAATATGTCGTAGGCATCTTCAAGACTTGACCTTTGGTAGCAGGAGTCTCTCTTCTCCTATCTCCTGTATCAATACTTCTAGTTTGATTTTCGGACCCTTGAGCTCCTGTTGTAGATAGAGTAGCAGTCTAGAACCGAACCCGTCGACTTGTGGAAGTTGATGGTTCCTCCCGAGTTCATTTCGCAGAAGTCCGTTGTCTCCTGGGAATGTCCTTCTCAGTTTGGGAGTCTGTTTGTCTGGGTACGGGCCTTAGTGATGGCTTCGACACAGCTAGTTTAGGCAGTTGGGATTTAGGAGCCATTTGAGATGGATTTTGGGAAATGAGATTTTTAAATAGGGCTTGAGAGAGGAATGGAGAGATTAATGGAGAGAACGGAGAGGGATAGATGGATTGAGAGAGAGAGAGAGTAAAAGCCGGAGAAGAAAGGAAAGCCGGAGAAATGTTGGGGAGAAGAGAACAAGATGGAAGGAGAAAATGAGGGAGAGAAGGCTGCCGGCGCGGGAAGAAATGAGAGGAGAGAAGAGAGAGAGAGAGCCGGAGAAGAAAGGAATGCCGGAGAGAAGAGAACAAGATGAAAGGAGAAAATGAGGGAGAGAAGGCTGCCGGTGCGGGAAAAAAATGAGAGAAGAGAGAAGAAAGAAAGAAGAAAAAGGAAGGCCCAAGTCCGATGGTCGCGCGCACGGAGTCAACTTCGCTTAGACTTCTCCCTAAGCGAAGTCGACTTCGCCTCAGAGGCGGAGTCGACTTCATATCCCCTAAGTCAACTTCAGTGGAGTCGACTTAGCTTCCTCGGAGTCGACTTCACTATCGACTTGAACTTTTCAAGTTTGATTTTCCTGTCTAATTGTTCCTAATTTAATTCAATCATCCTTATTTCATTTCTAATTTTGTAGAATGATTCCTTTGCTAAAGGTTTGGTGAATATATCAGCAATTTGATCCTCAGTTTTCACATATTCCAAACAAACGTCATGATTTTCAACATATTTACGAATAAAATGATGTCTTACATCTATTTGTTTGGTTCTTGAATGCAATACTGGATTTTTAGTTAAACAAATTGCACTTGTATTGTCACATTTAATTAGAATATTATAATAATCAATACCATAGTCTTTCAATTGTTGTTTCATCCAAAGTAGTTGGGCACAACAACTCCCGGCGGCTATATATTCGGCTTCTGCCATAGATAAAGCAACACTAGTTTGTTTCCTTGAATACCATGAAACCAACATATTTCCAAGAAATTGACAAGTTCCATTAGTACTCTTTCTATCTACTTTGTAACCGGCAAAATCCGCATCCGAGTATCCGATTAAATCAAACATTGACCCCTTTGGATACCATAGTCCAAGATTAGTGGTATTTATCAAATATTTAAAAATTCTTTTTACAGCCAATAAATGTGATTCTTTAGGACATGCTTGGAATCTAGAACACATACATACACTGAAAAGAAGATCTGGTCTAGAAGCAGTTAAATACAACAATGATCCTATCATACTTCTATAAAGCTTTTAATCGATACATTTACCGTTTTCGTCCGTGTCGATCTTGATTGTTGAATTCATTGGAATATTTGCTCCTATGCTAGTTTGCATACCAAATTTATTTAGCATTTCTTTGATGTACTTGGACTGATTTATGAATATTCCTTCGTCTTGTTGCTTGATTTGCAGTCTAAGGAAGAAATTTAATTCTCCCATCATGCTCATTTCAAATTCACTCTGCATAATCTTAGAAAATTCTTGGCACAGAATTTCATCAGTAGCACCAAATATTATATCATTTAAATAGATTTGCACAATTAAAATATTTTTACTTTTATACTTGATGAATAAAGTAGTATCAACTTTTCCTCTTTGAAATTCATGATCAATCAAAAATCTATTTAACCTTTCATACCAAGCTCGTGGGGCTTGTTTTCGTCCATATAATGCTTTAGTCAGCTTATAAACATATTTTGATTGATCATTTTCTTCAAATCTAGGGGGTTGTTTAACATATACTTCTTCATTTAAGTACCCATTCAAAAATGCGCTTTTTACATCCATTTGAAACAATTTGAAATTCATGTGAGAAGTAAATGCTAGTAAAATACGTATGGCTTCTAATCTAGCCACAAGTGCATATGATTCTTCAAAATCAATCCCTTCTTCCTGGGAATACCCTTTGGCTACTAGTCTAGCTTTGTTTCTTATTACAAGTCCGCTTTCGTCCAATTTGTTCTTAAATACTCATTTGGTACCAATAATGGTATAAACATTTGGTCTAGGAACTAAATGTCATACATTATTTCTTTCAAATTGATTTAGCTCTTCTTGCATTGCAATGACCCAGTTTTCATCATTAAGAGCTTGTTCAATAGTAGTTGGTTCAATTTTTGACACAAATGCATATTGTCCACAAATATTTTGTTTTGATCTCCTAGTTTTTACTCCTATATAAATATTTCCAATGACTTGCTCAATTGGATGGACATTTTTGAATTTCAAATCAATTGGAGTTTTGTAGGAGTCATTATCTTCACTTACCTCTTCCTCCATGGGGTTTTCTGGCTTGAGATCGGTTTCCTTTTGTTGTTCTTGTTGTTTTGCTTTTGTATCATCTGCATCACTTAGTTCATCCTTCTTTTTCGGAGTTTGGTTAAATTCATCAAAAACAACATGTATTGATTCTTCTACTATTTGATTTCTTTTGTTGAAAATCCTATATGCTTTGCTATTTGATAAATAACCTAAGAAAATAGCTTCATCACATTCGGCATCTAATTTTTCCAAATTTATTTTTCCATTATTTAACACATAACAAGTACATCCAAAAGTATGGAAATATGATATGTTTGGTTTTCTGCCTTTCCAAAGTTCATATGGGGTCTTTTTCAATATTGCTCTAATGGTAACTCAATTTAATACGTGACAAGCTATACTTACAGCTTCACCCCAAAAAATTTTCGACAATTTACTCTAATTTAGCATGGTTCTAGCCATTTCTTGTATTGTCCGGTTTTTCCTTTCAACAACTCCGTTTTGTTGAGGAGTTTTTGGTGCAGAAAATATATGGTGAATTCCTTTTTCATTGCAAAATTCTATGAATCGATTATTTTCAAATTCACCACCATGATCACTTCTAATGGAAATGATTGAACTTTGTTTTTCATTTTGCACCAAATTTGAAAACGTGACAAACATAGAAAATGCTTCATCTTTGCTAGCTAAGAGTATAATCCAAGTAAATCTTAAAAAATTATCAATAATTACATACACGTACTTTTTCCCACCAAGAGTTAAAATGTCTAATGGCCCATAAAGATCCATATGTAACAACTCAAGTGGTCTAGTTGTTGAAATTTCCTTTTTGGTAGAAAATGACATTTTTGGTTGTTTAGATAGTTGACGAGCTTTACAAATCTTATCTTTGTCATATTTGAGCTTTGGTAACCCTTGTACTAAATTCTTTTTCCACAATGTTTTAATATTTGACATATTTATATGCCCAAACCTTGTATGCCATATCCATTGATCATTTTTATGGTTATTAGACATTTCCCTTCTAGTTCATCAAGGCAAACCAAATATACATTTTCATGTCTTTTGTCACTAAATATTATGTGTTCATCATAAAAAACATTACATATAGAGGATTCAAATACAACTTTATATCCTTTATAACATAATTGACTAATACTCATTAGGTTGTGTTTGAGTCCTTCAACAAATAGTACATCTTCAATACTTGTATTTGAAATACCATAAACATTTCCTTTATCTTTTATTTTACCATTTTCATTATTTCCGAAAGCTACTGTTCCTTCATTGCATAGGTTGATCTTATGGAACAGTCCTTTTTCTCCTGTCATATGTCTTGAGCAACCACTATCCATAAACCATATATTATTGACTTTAGCTTTAAGACAAACCTGCAAAAATTAAGTCAAGTGGAGCTCATCATTTTGGTACCCATTTTATGGGCCCATTTGGATTAGTTATCCTTTAGAGTCTATGTTGGTCTACCTTTGAAGCCATAAATCTAGTGCTTTTCGGCATCCAAATCAATTTCGCACCAAGGTTTTGCAATTTTCTCAATTTCCATTGATAAACCTTGTGTCCTAACTTGTTGCAAAAATTACAAGCTCCCGGAAGTCTAGAAATAGGAAGCCATTTGGTAATTTGTTCCTTGGTAGGTCTTTGGTCCAAACTACTTGATTTATCTTAGGTTTAGTATGAATGGGTTTGGCATTGTTTCTCGGAGCATTAGATTTCTCTTGCTCAAATGCATTATACCCAAGTCCTTTCTTGCAAGTTTGGGTTGTCATTTTTAAGAACATTTTCACATTTTCTCCTGGATTAGAAAACTTCACAAGCGATTCATTTAATGATTCATTTTCTTTTTGAGTTTCTCTAACTCAACTTCCAAGGTATTCTTTTCACTTTTTATTTTATCTATTTTTTCAGTAAGTTTACCATTCACAATTATTACTGCATCACATTGGCTTTTCTTTATTGTAAACTTGTTTTCTAATTTCTTTATTTCCTCATATAATGAATCATAGGCTTGTTGAGCTCTTCCAATTTAGCACATTTGAGGCATTCATTTGTAGAAGAAAAAATTGAAAAAGATTTTTGTTTGGAGGTTACCTCTTGACTACTTGTGCAGTTCGTTGAAGTAGCTTGATCCTCCAAGATTTCCGTGGCTGCAAAACATATATCGAAATTTGCTATGCAACAAATTCTTGCGCAATCTGCTTCACATTCTTCACTAGAAGAGTTACATGTTGTAGATTCCTCTTCATTTACGTACATGTTTCTTTGAAATTTTCTGTTGTTGCTTCGATCTTTTCTTTACTCCTTTGCTTTATTTTCTTCAGGCATTGAGCATTGGGCTTGCATGTGCCCCGAATCACCACACCGGTAACATTTTGTTGTTTCTTTCTTTTTCTCTTTAGAATTTCTTTCTTTAAAGTTTCTGAAATTTCTACCTTTCCTTACAAAATTTCTGAATTGTTTTGTAAGTAAGGCAATTTCATCATCGTTTTGAGATGATGAGGTGGTGTCATCCAAGTCTTGTGCAGCTTTCAAGGCGATGACTCTTTTGCCTTTGTGGTAATCCTCGTTTCTTTTCTTGATTAGCTCATGTGACATCAGCGAGCTAATAAGATCTTCCAATTTCAACGTGTTTGGGTTATTGGCTTCTTCTATTGCCGTGATTTTTGGAGTCCATGATTCGGGTAGTGCCCTCAGAATCTTAATGACCTGCTCAGATTCAGAAATTACTTTTTCTAGCCCTTTCAAGGAGTTAGTAATCTTGGAAAATCTAACAAACATTTCAGAAATATTTTCTGTTTCTAACATTCTAAAGTTTTCCAATTCTCCAATTAAAATATTTCTCCTATCATATTCGGAAGCCGTAAGAGCACAAAATAATGAATTCATAGCCTTGACGTTGCTCTTTACAATTTTCACTTCCTCATTAGTCCGTTTGGAAGCTCTTTCATCAATAGGCAAAGTCACACCGTCTTGGATTGCAATCCAAGAGTCCATATCTGTAACCATGATGAGTTGTTTCATACGTAGCTTCTAATATCTAAAATTGTTCCCATCAAACAATGGTGGCCTAGTAAAGGATTGTCCTTCAGCAAATCCAGGAATGGAAGTGGATTGGGATGCCATATTAAAAGATCTCTTTGGTAAAACTCAAAGACCTGCTCTGATACCATTTGTTGGTCCCGAGTTTATGACAATTACCCAAGAAGGGAGGGGTGAATTGGGTATTTAAAAATTTTAAACTTTAATTAGAGATTTTACCCCGATTTAGTTTAAACCCCTTTAATGAAACAAATAGAAAACAATAAGATAATGAAAGTGAAAATGAAAAACAGCAGACAAGATTTATAGTGGTTTGGGTAACCTTTTCCTACTCCACTTTTCCAACCTCACACTCCCTTGTGACTTGGGTTCCACTATGTATTCCGCGAATATAACTAGAGTCTCTGCTCTCTTTTAAATTCTAGCTCTAAGGGCATATACAACTAGAGCCTCCACTCTCTTCTAAATTCTAGCTCTAGGGGGCGTGTATAACAAGCAACACAAGTGGTGATGAGTTACACTCCAATCACAACCTTACTTGCTATATCTTGGTTTGAAACACCAAACTCAAATCAAGCACCAAAATCAAATAACAAGATGAAATAGAAGAAATCTACACTTTACAGATTTGTGTAGCAAGTTTCAGCTCGAGGAAGAATCTGTAGAAGCAACGAATCGTATTGCGTTGAAGCAAACAGCAACTTTGAAACTTGTTCTTCATTTGAAAATGTATAGATCACTCAATTGTAGAGAAAAGTGGATTGAAACTCTTAGTAGCACTTCTTTCCTCTTTTTCAGCTTTTTCTTGTGTGTATCCACATTTGCTTGAGTGTCTATATACAGAGGAGGGAGAATTTTGAACGTTATAGAGTTAGTTGGCGCGTAATAAATGTTCCAACGTTCAAAAATTCGAACGTTACGTCTCCAAGTCGTAGGTGGAGTCGACTTCGTGTGCGACTTCAGCTGTTCTTCAGTTTCCAAGTCTATCCTCTGGGTCGACTTGGTTTGAGACTTGGCTTCAAGTCGATCTTGGAGTCGACTTCGGGTGCGACTTGGCTACTTTCTTTTGCCAAGTCAGTTTGATCTTTGTTGAAGCGTCTCTTGCTTGCTTAACTTCTTCTTCTTCTTTTGTTTTTCAATATTAGGAACTTATTTGTACAAAATTTCTTTAGCTTTAAGTCTCGAGAACTTGAAGAACTTGAATCTTGTATGAACAAATCCAACTTTGATTTAGAATGATTGAATCCATGTGTCTTGCTTGCTTTAAACTTGGATTAGTCTTCATATATTCAAGTTGAGAAATTTGAGTCGTCTTCATCTTCTATTTGACTCAAGTCTATCTTGAAGTTGACTTGTTCTTTGACTTGAAATTGAAAATTTGCCCTACCAAGTTGAAGTTGATGCTGGAGTCGACTTTGCCTGCGACTTCACCCAAGTCGCATGTGGAGTCGACTTCGGTTGCGACTTCAGAAGTTTTGCTACCCAATTTCAACGCTGGAAAGAAGTTGCTGCTTGAAGTCGATACTGGAGTCGACTTCGTCTGCGACTTTACCCAAGTCGCAAGTGGAGTCGACTTCATCTGCGACTTCAGTTTTTCTGCTCTCCAAAATCAACGCTGGAAGAAAGATGTTCTTTGAAGTCGAAGATGGAGTCGACTTGAGAGATCAACTTCGCCTAAGTCGATGTCTGAGTCGACTTGAGTTGCGACTTGACTTGTTCTGTTTTGTATATATCCTTTTACAGCTTTGAACATTTGCACAATACGTATTAGTAGTTTAGATTTACTCAAATTGTGTTGTTTAATCATCAGAACATATGGTTTGGGTATTTTCATTCAATTTCAATAATTGTTTCCAACAAAACTAAGTTAATTATACAAGTAATTATATAGAAATAATTGAAAAGTAAGATGGTTATACAGGAAAATGTGAAGAAAAAATAAACAATATTATAGTTATAGAAACTACAAGGGTGTAACTTAGGTAGAAAACTCGTAGATCAACCATTAAGTATCTTAAATGGGTAGGGCAAGTTTCTATTTATATACTCACAGGGTAAGATATATTCCAAGTAAAAAAAATACCAATTCAGTTAGGGTAGGGTAGGTTTCAAAATCTAGGTACCCGAAACTGATCCGATATATTAATATATGTTTAATATAGATTTTATAAAATATCTTTTACACTGAAAGATACAAATATATTATTTCAATATATAAAAACTTGTTTAATTTATCAATTATTTAGTAGGTTTAATTAATATATTTCAAAAATTATATTAATATTATCTTGATTTTAGGTTTTTAAGTAAGACTTGTAATAAAATTATAATTTCAAATATAATATAAAAAATATTTTAAAAAACTAATTTGGAACCAGCCTAATCTTAAAAAATAAGGTAGGGTGTACATATAACTAACCCGACCTAAAATAGGGTATGATAATAGTTTTTGAAAATAAAGTAAGGTTAGGGTTAAGTCGAAACTAGACCTACCTGACTTAAACTGCACCTCTATTGGAACGTAAAAAATTTTAAATTAAAAATTTTGGTTTGAAAAGTTTTTCACTTATTCAAACACACTTGAAATTTACTTCATAAATTGTGTTTAAAATCATTTATTAAGTTAGAAACTTAATTTCATCCAAATTAAATAAAAATGTGCATGATTTTGATAATTCTCAAAATTTTCATAATAATTTTGCACATTTAAGTAAAAATATTAATTAAATATAAATTTTATATGAAATTTTAGGAAAACTATTTTTTAAAACTTTCAATTTGTTAAATTTTAACTCAACTTACAAATATTTTAAAATATGGAAGATGAGATGAGTTATCTAGGCTTATTTTTAGTAAAATGCTTTTACAATAAAATAAAAGAAAAAATAAATACAATTAAAATAGGCTCAAAGATAACTTTATAATATTTATTCGGCTATCAATCTAATGTGGGTAAAATTTCTAAAATGCTTTAATGGGGTAAGTCATACCCACGCATTTTAAAATAACTAAACAAAAGTTTAGTCGATGCAATATTTTAAAATATAAAAATATAACTTATTATAAAATATATTGTAAAAACAAATAGGCTGAAAGTATTGTTAAAATGCAATGGGAATAATTTTGTGAAACCAGGTTTCATAGAAGTGATTTTGTGAAACTTTTTTTATTTTTGAAATATTGATCATTGATGGAAAATTTAATCAATTCATTATATTTAACACTATATGTTTAGCTAGAAGACTAAGTTTCATCTCAATCCAATACGTCGATGGCCACATTTGCTAAAAAATAAGTGCATTTATGTATAAATTATGAAAAACGCTCAAAACCATTCACACATATATTAAAATATAACAACACTTTATAAGATCATTTATCTATATATTATTAATATCTTAGATGGTTTAGATGTTGAAAAAAATATTTTAATGTTGATTTTATAATATTGAATCATTTTATTGTATTGATTTTACACATTTATAGATGAAGCCTATATACAGTGAAATTAAAAAAATAAAAAGGTTTTCAAAATATTATAAATAATATTAAATACAACAGATAGAGCAGATTTTCTATCAACCGTCAAAATTTAAAAAATAGAAGAAGTTTAATAGAAAAGGAGTTTACCATAAGCGTCCCGAAAATGAAATTAGGTAGGTATTTTAAGTGATACAAGCGCTGCTGCATGTGCACCAGATATCGTCCACCATTGGAGCATAGGATCGGTGCTCCATCTTCCCCAATTGGTTGGAATCCATGGCTGAAGAACCGACCTAACGGAATCCCACTAATAACCAACAACAATTCTATGCATTAATTGCAGCTAAAAATCAATCTTCATCTGCTATTCATAAATCGACACCCAAATCCCAGCCGCGATCCACAAATTCCAGCGGCACCCCAAAATGGATGGCCCCAATGTCGTCCACTCTAGCGATCTTCTCCATCAGCCATGTCCTCAGCACTTCTATTCACCATCTAGTCCATGTCTTCGCCGGCAGCTGTTCGAATCCAACCGCACCCACTGGATTTCCAATAATGCACAGCAGATCCAAGATGCAGAACCTCCACCGAAAACCCAGCCGGCAGCAGAACAGAGCAGCAACGACCGCCCCTATCCATCAAATTCGGGAAAGCATCAACCCCATTAAATCGATTAGCAGCAAGATGTGAATACACACGAAGTAGCTACGATTCCTAAACAGCAGCAGCTCCACTCGGCCACCTCCTTCCGCCATCGCCTTCAAGTGCGGCAGCAAGATCACCCAGACACCCTTGCAAAATCCAACGGCCATCACCCATCTGAAAATCGGCAGCAACCTCCATTGAAGCAGCAGCCTACTTTTACCAGCTCTAGTCCGGCTTCTGAGCAGCAACAGAAAACGTGGGCCCATCTCGTCAGTATTCTTTTTCTGGTTACAATGGCTGAGGCAGATCTGGGTGCCATCTCACCATCAGAGTTCCACCGATCGAAGCAGATCAGCGATACACCCAAAATCGAAGCAATTAAACACCCCACTGAGGTGTAGATTTTGTTTTCAGTTCTAGGGAAGTAGATTTTGTTTTCAGTTCTAGGGAATGTAAAATTTATTTTATTGTTTACAGTAGTTTTCGTTATTGCTTTGTAGCTGTTAAACTCTATTGTCTAGTTTTAATTTAGATTTACTGTTTCATTTACTACTTTTTAATGTTTAAATTAAATTTAATACATTTTCCTTTGCTGTGTTCTTAACTTAAATTTACTTTCGGTTGTTTTTAATCGTTTTCTTAAATTGGATTTATTTTACTTTCTATAATTTGTTATTGATTTAATAGTTTTTAAACTTTTATTAGCACTTTCGTAACGATTCAAATTTTATGCTCCCTTAGTAGATTTGACCCGACTCGCCATTATTTTACAATATCTTCTGCATAATATTAGCTTGAATGTGAATTGATTAATTTAATTAAATTAATTATCATAGTACTTTTAACTACAAACATTTTGATTTGTTTAATAGTTTTATAATTAGCTTAATTTGTAACATCAAAATAATAAGATTATTTTATCTATATATTAATTTTAGATCTATTAATTCAACATCTAAATCATATAAAATATTGTTCTTAACAGGCAAATAATTTTATAAAATAATTATAACATATGGTTGAATATAAGCTTTTTTCATAATTTTTACATAATTGTATGTTTTTACGCAAGTATGTCACTTCTCAATGCTTGAATTGGAATGATTATTGATATTATGAGAAAATAAATAATTTAAAGAATATGATTTTTGATTTCATCATCAAAGTGGGACTCATTTGGTTCCTTATTCCTGTGACGTACAACCCATAAGTAAATATTTGTATTTACGGAACATACTTACCAATACCACTTAATATTTTTGTATCCCACCCCATTTTTGTCCCATTGACCATACTCATTTGTTCGTTTTATTTAATGCCATTGTTTTACTATAGTACCAAAAACTCATTTCAATTAAATTCTTGGGTTGAGCTATACCTCCTTATCATACATATAATCATGTGTAAGACCTTGAAAAAATTCTTTAGTGCATCTATAGATGCATTATAATCTAATAATAATTATGAAATCATTTATCTATATAGAAATAATGCTTTGAATATTTTAGATGTTGACCATATATCTTTGAAATCAATATATAGATTACACTAATTTTATACATTTTTTAGATGCGACCATGCACATTTGATTTCAGTAAAATTCAATTTCCTAGCTAAGTAAATAGTTCAAAATGGATTAGATAATTTGAATTTTAACTCATTATCAAGGCAAGTCTAAAATTTGAGGCAGCAAGTTGAAAACCTCCTTGGTACTTATTAATCATTTTGGATTACTTGGTTCATCTAACGGTAGCACCCAATAAAGAAAGTGTTTGCCATTTGGGGGGAAAATTAAAGAAAAGGGTGAAAAAATTTAAATGAAGATAGTAGTGTGACATGATAAAAGCAATGATTAAGAGCAGAGATAATAAAGATTTTGTTTAATTAGCTTGCTAATGTTTGATAAGTAGCTGAAATTGGTAAGCAGATAAATTTAAATAAGCAGGGATTGTATGATTGGATTGAAATAAGATAACTTAATAAGTTATGTACTGTACAATTGAAACTTAAATATTAAATAGAGTTCAAAAGACCGAAAAATCATTATGATTCTTTTCAATGATAACATCACAATTTTTTAATACAATTTAAAATTTTAAAGAATATTCAATTAATAAATATTTAAAATAAATGGGTAAATTTTAAAATTACAAAAGTAATTAGAATATTATAATTATATTTAATAAGTAATTTATATAATTTTTATAATGATATTTATGCATAAGATATTATTCTATACAACTGGTTGCATAATTATTAACAAAAACTAGTTAGTTTTATATTTTAAATTATTTATTAACAATAATAAGTGCTATTTATTTATATAAAAGTTATTTTCATTGAAATGTATATATTTGAAAATAAAATATTTGAAATAAACATATAACTATTAAACTTTCAAGATAAATATAAAATACAAATTTTTCAATATGATTGATTTTTATATTTAAAAATATATCAAAGAATATTATTAATAGTTAGATTTAACAAAATTTTAAAATATAAAAGTGATAAATTTCATGTTATCATATTTTTTATTCATACTTTCTTATGAAAGAATTTTATAACCTTGATTAGATTATTTAAGAAAATAAAATTTTTAGAAGCTAAAAAATCCCAAGAGGAAAATAAAACTCAAGCATTAATAATATTCTTTAACATATAAGGTAATCTAATTTATACAACTAGTTATATAGGATAATGATCCACAAACAAATATAATTGCAAAAGTTTATAGAAATTATTGGTTGAATATTTGAATCCCACTCTTTTTCATTTTCAAATCTATCCGTTTTATTTAAAAATATTAATTAATATTTAAAATTTTATGTTTTATTCAAAATATTATTATTGTATCAGTATATTGTTTTAATATTGGAGCTTTAGCAGCAACAAATATAGCTTAATAACTTTAGTTATTATTTTAGACAAACAAACAATTTCTGTTTATTTAGCTTTAACAACTTATCAATATCAGCTTTAAGAGAATTAAACTAGCTTAAAGATGAAATAGATAGACGAATCATATGAAAAATGTGAACGTATTAAAGAATAAATATATTTTATATTGGACTCCTTGTGTCATACGGCCGCCAATATGTTGGTCTTATTTTGGGTCCTTGCCCTATATTGCGACAAGTGATAAAGAAAAATTATAAGATAGCCAATTCTTATATCATCATAATTTGGTAAAAATCTTATTCCAAGAAGCACCAAATTATAAAATTCCGGTTGTATGTCTACCAAAGGCACGATTTACTACTAATTATATAACATTGAGCAGCTTATGGAATGCCTTTCAAGCATTGAATATAATATTTAAAACCGATTTATGACATAACTCACGATATGCATAGGCGTGAAATATTATTTTAACATCCTATTTTTGGGATAACTTCATTGAATATTGTCTATTTTAGAGTTAATTTATAAGGCATTAAGAGTAGTAGACAATGAAATATATCCTAGTACAGATTCTCTAGATTAGGTATTTCTTTTTATTAAAGAGTGCATAAGAATGGTAGGAGGATTATGATCGATTATACTCATAGATGATTATTGAAAGAATGTGTTAAGTCATTCGTTGCATGCAACTAGTAAAAAATATTTTCATATTAATTACATTTACAATTAGTAAGTTTGTATTTACAATTAATAACTATTAAATAAAAACTTTTTGTCTTGTTAGAACATATTTCTTAAAGTTAAAATATCATTGTGATCTTTTTCTTTGAGAAAATTTAAAATTAAATGGTGTTGTAATTGAAGTTTCTAGAAACTTATTTTCAAACAACTCCAAAATTGGTGAATTGAAAGTACGGTAACATACTTTTCATAAAATTATAATTTATTTTATAATAAACCTTTGAGGCATTAGTGATTTGTTAATTTCTCTAATTATAGTTGATAACATATTTCAAAGCTTGAGAAATATTTGGAAAGTTAGTCATAATTTAATCGCAATCCAAGAAGTTACCATGTGAGGCATATAATTTGAATATATGAATAACTAATTTGTAATCTTATAAATATTGAATTATATAATTCTTTTGTAATTTCTATATTATTTATTCTAGATGAATGCTGAGATTTATTTACTACGAAGATTTCTACTCTTAGGTTATTGGCCGTGAGCATATTAAGACAAATGGAGCCCTCACCGCCATGGAGTGTAAGTCAAGTACATTATTTATTAAGTAGTGTTTGGTATTGGGGATGCAACTTAGGTATAATATTCATGGGTACCCATCGACCCGACCCTAAATTGTTGGAAGTTTGGACACATATATATATTAATTATATATACACTATCATAAATAGCAGCCCAATTTTTAAGGTGATCCTATAAGGTTCTATGGGCCTAAATCATCTAATAAAGTATGGGTCTCCTATGCGTAGAAACCCTAAAACATAATTTTTAATTTCTATTTTTATGATAGGCTAAATTAGAAATATAAAAGATAGGCTTCCTATATAAACGGTTGTGGTCCCAGGTTATGCACTTTTAGAGTTTCTTATCTAATGTCCTATCATTGGAAAGATGAGCTACATTCTTCAGAAAATCCTAGGGCATTAACTTGAAAGACACAGAAACAACAAGATTCAACAACAATTGCTCCTATGGATTCAAATACGTTTCCGCTTATGATTTATATTTCTTAATGATTTAACATGGAGGGTCCTAGGGTGATTAATGGTTTTAATTAATAAGTCTTTTCTAACATAAATTGGGTTGGGTATGGTAAAAAATTTAACTCATAGGTACTAGTAGAGTATAAATCATTACTTAACTCTCAAAATAGGGTAAGAGTAGGGTAGACATGTTGGGTATCCGGAACCGACCTGGATAAATACCCAAAAGGGGACTCAAATATAGAAATGATTATAAATATGTGTACATAAATAAATATATAATAGTTTTTATTCGCTCATTCACTAATAATTATTATTGATTTAATTTTGTTATTTATTTTTTATAAATTATATAAGATTTATATTTGTGATGGTGGATGATGATGTTAATGTGGTTATTAATGTAGCTAATTGTTGGAAACAATGTTGGAAACAATAAAAATTGACCAAATCTTGAGTTTTGATGATTAACAAGAACTAATTTTGAGTATATAAAAGGTACTAATATGTTTGCTAAATGTTTAAGGAAAGCAAAGAGGTCAAGTCGATCTCCAAGTCGACTTGGACTTCGACTTGGGTGAAGTCGATCCCAAAGTCGACTCAAATATCGACTTGAGAATGAATCCCAAAAGGCAACAGGTGAAGTCGCAGGTCAAGTCGACTCCACTTGCGACTTGGGAAGTCAAGTCGCAGACGAAGTCGACTCCAGCATCGACTTGGAGTATCCAGAGCTGAAAAGTGGAAACGAACATAACGAAGTCGCAAACGAAGTCGACTCCAGGTGCGACTTGGGTGAAGTCGCAGGCCAGGTCGACTCCATCCACGACTTGAGATGTTCCAACTTTCAAAGATGCAGTTTTCAAGATATTCAAGAGGATTTATCACTCAAGTCCAAGGAATCAAGATGAAAAACAAATGAGTCAATTTCAAAGTCAAGAATCATGTTCTACATTCAAATCAAGTCTATCAAGCTCAAAGCAAATCTTCAAGCTAGCTTCCAAATGGAGTAATACCCAAGTCATAAAGACCAAGTGAGTCCAAAGCAAAGCAAGGAACATACATATATTGTGCAAGGACTCAAAGCTTTCAATTGGTTTGCAAGATTCAAGACATTTCAAGAAGATCAAGGCATTTTTGCAATAGACCAAGCCAAGTCGCAACCCAAGTCGACTTCAGGATCGACTTGAGTTAAAGTCTGAAAGCCAAGTCGACCCAAGTCTCAGACTTGAGTTTCTGAAGAACCCAAGTCGCAGGCCAAGTCGACTCCATGTACGACTTGGAAGCCAAGTCGCAGGCCAAGTCGACTTCATCTTCGACTTAGAGTATAACGGTCAAATTTTCGAACGTTGGAGTTCATTTATTGCGCACCAACCACCTCCATAACGTTCATATTTTCTTCCCTCTATAAAAGGACCCTCAAATGAACGTGAGAAAAACAACAAGAGAACACAAGACACTATGTTAAAGTTCAAAGAGAGAAAAGAAGTACAAGAAAGGTTTCCTATTTGCTTTTCTCCATTATTGAGTGGTCCGTATAAATTCTAAGGAAGAAGAAAGCTTCAAGTTGCTAGCGCCTTCAACAATATTCATCCACAGCTGCTTCCACAACTTCTTCCTCGAGCTAAATCTGCCTACACAAATCTGTAAAGTGTAGTTTCATTTATTTCATTGTCTTGTTGTATAAATCTTGATTTAGCTTGGGTAGCTAAGATCAAGTATATGCAAAGTAGGGTGTGATTGGAGTGAGACTCATCACCTACTTTTGCATGTGAGTTGTTTATGCCCCCCTAGAGCTAGAATCTAGAAGAGAGCAAGTGGCTCTAGTTGTTTATGCCCCCTAGAGCTAGAATCTAGAAGAGAGCAAGTGGCTCTAGTTGTTTATGCCCCCTAGAGCTAGAATCTAGAAGAGAGCAAGTGGCTCTAGTTGTATATGCCCCCTAGAGCTGGAATCTAGAAGAGAGCGGTGACTCTAAGTGTATTCGTGGAATACATAGTGGAACCCAAGTCACAACAAAGTGTGAGCTTGGAAGAGTGGAGTAGGGAAGGTTTGCCCGAACCACTATAAATCTTGTGTTATATTTCTTTTTACTACTTTATCTTTATTGCTCTCTAGCTCTTTTCAAAAGGGGATTAATTACTCAAGGGGTTAAGACTTTATTTACCAAACACTTTTTAAAGAACCCAATTCACCCCTCCCCTCTTGGGTTTTGCCACTAACTCGGGACCAACAAGTGGTATCAAAGCAGGTCTTTGAGTTTACCAAAGAGATCTTATCAAAATGGCATCCCAATCTACTTTCGTTCCCGCTTTTACTGAAGGCCAATCCTTTACAAGGTCACCGTTGTTTGACGGGAACAATTTTGGATATTGGAAGCTTCGTATGAAGCAACTCATCATGGCTACCGACATGGACTCTTGGATTGCTATCCAAGATGGAGTAACCTTGCCTACCGATGAAAGAGCTTCCAAATGGACCGATGAGGAAGTAAGAATTGTTAAGAGCAACGCCAAAGCTATGAACTCTTTATTTTGTGCTCTTAATGCTTCTGAATATGATAGAGTATCCTCTTGCTTGACCGCCAAAGAAATATGGGATACGCTAACCTCTATCTATGAAGGAACTTCTCAAGTCCAAGGGACGAGAAGAAATATTTTGATTGGAGAACTAGAGAATTTTAGAATGCTAGAAACAGAAAATATTTCTGAAATGTTCGCTAGATTCTCAAAAATCACTAATGCTTTAAAAGGTCTTGGAAAGGCTATTTCTGAATCTGAGTAGGTTATGAAGATCTTAAGAGCTCTACCAGAATCATGGACTCCAAAGATCACTGCAATAGAAGAAGCCAAAGACCTAAACACTTTAAAGCTTGAAGACTTAATTAGCTCACTCATGTCACATGAGCTAATTAAGAGAAGAAATGAAGATCAACATAGGGGCAAAAGAGCAATCGTCTTGAAAGTCGCACAAGACACTGACGATACCTCCTCTTCTCAAAACGACGACGAGATTGCCCTACTCACAAAACGTTTCAGAAAATTTGTGAGAAAAGGCAAAAATTTCAGAGGTTTCAAAGAAAGAACTCCCAAAGAGAAGAAGAAAGAATCGACCAAATGTTACCGATGCGGCGGTTCGGGACATATGCAAGCTCAATGTCCAACTCCCGAAGAGAGCAAGGCGAAAGAACAAAGAAAGGATCGAGGGGACAACAAAAGATTCCAAAAATACAAACGTAGAGGCATGTACGTAAACGATGAGGAATCTACAACGAGTAACTCCTCAACCGACGAAAACGAGGCGGAAGAATGTGCGAGAATTTGCTGCATGGCACAAATCGAACAAGAAGAACGAATTACCTCAACAAAATGCACAAGCGATGAAGAGGTAAGTTCCAAACTCTCCCATTCTAAATCAAGTTTTACTTCCTTTCAAGAATGCCTCAAATGTACTGAATTAGATGAGCTACAAACTGCATATGATTCATTATATGAAGAAATGAAGAAATTAGGAAGCAAGTTTACAATTAAGAAAAGACAATGTGATGCAACAATAATTGTAAATGGTAAACTTGCAGAAAGATTAGACAAATTGAAAGATGAAAATGATCTGCTAAAAAAAGAGAACAAATCATTAAATGAATCATTAGCCAAGTTCTCTAATCCAGGAGAAAGCGTCAAAATGTTTTTGAATATGACCTCCCAAACACATAAAAGAGGTCTTGGGTATCATACATTTGAGTAAGGAGAAAGTAGCAAATCAAATGTACAAATATTTGAGAAACATCAAACTAAAAATGCATCTATATACAAGCCACAAAAGAAAAATTTTAAGTGGACTAGAAGACCAATAATGGAACCATTGCATACTTGGAGGCCTACTCCAAGATTACCTATGGCTTGTAATTTCTGCAATAAAATGGGTCACAAAACTTACAAGTGTAATTTTAAGAAATTATATGACCATGGTGCAAAATTAATTTGGGTTCCAAGAAACACAAGATTTGGTCTTTCAAAGTTAGAACAACAAAGATTGATCTATATTACTAACCCAAATGGACCCATAAAATGGGTACCAAGAAGATAAGATTTATTTGCTTATTTTTCAGACATGTCTTAAGGCAAAGGCAAACAATGAATGGTTTATGGATAGCGGTTGCTCAAGGCATATGACCGGTGAAAGAAGTTTGTTTCACAAACTTAAGCCTTGTAATGATGGAATGGTTGCCTTTGGCAATAATGAAAAAGGTAAAATTAAAGGTAAAGGAAATATACATAGCATTTCAAATGCATGCATGGAAGATGTTTTATTTGTTGAAGGACTCAAACACAATTTAATGAGCATTAACCAATTATGTGATAAAGGATACAAAGTTGTGTTTGAATCATCTATATGTAATGTATTTAATGGAGAACATATCATGTTTAGTGGTAAAAGACATGGAAATGTATATTTGGTCTCACTTGATGAATTGAATGGTCAATGTCTAATGGCCATTGATAATGATCCATGGGTTTGGCATAAAAGGTTTGGACATATAAACATGGGAAACATAAAAACCCTATGGAAAAAGAGTTTGGTAGAAGGATTACCAAGATTGAAATATGACAAAGACAAGATTTGCAAGACATGTCAATTATCAAAACAACCCAAGATGCCTTTCTCTACCAAAAAGGAAATTTCCACCACTAAGCCACTTGAATTGCTACATATGGATCTATACGGGCCATCCGACATTCTAACCATTGGTGGAAAGAAATATGTATTTGTCATAGTTGATGATTTTTCAAGATTCACATGGATAATTCTCTTAGCTAGTAAAGATGAAGCCTTCTCTATGTTCGCAACTTTTGTAAATTTGGTGCAAAATGAAAAACAAAGTACTATTGTAACCATAAGAAGCGATCATGGTGGCGAATTCGAAAACAAACGATTCATGGAATTTTGCAATGAAAAAGGAATTCACCATACATTTTCTGCACCAAGAACTCCACAACAAAATGGAGTAGTTGAAAGGAAAAATAGAACTATACAAGAGATGGCTAGAACTATGCTAAATGAGAGCAATCTATCCAAGAAATTTTGGGGTGAAGCTGTAAGTACAGCTTGTCATGTATTGAACCGTGTTACCATTCGAGCAATCTTGAAAAAGACCCCATATGAACTATGGAAAGGAAGGAAACCAAATATTTCTTATTTTCATGCTTTTGGATGTACATGTTATGTTTTGAACAATGGAAAAACTAACTTGGGAAAGTTAGATGCTAAAAGCGATGAGGCTATATTCCTTGGTTATTCATCAAATAGCAAAGCATATAGAGTCTTCAATAAACGAAACCAAGTTGTTGAAGAATCCATACATGTTGTATTTGATGAAATTAATCAAACTCCGAGAAAGGAGGATGAACTGAGTGATGCAGATGAAACAAAAGGCAAAGAACAATCAAAGGAACTTGAGCTCAAGACAGAAAATCTCGTGGAGGAAGAGGTAAGTGAAGGTAATGATTCTTACAAACCTCCAACTGATTTGAAGTTCAAAAATGCCCATCCAATTGAACAAGTTATTGGAAATATATATGAAGGAGTGAAAACTAGAAGATCAAAACAAAACGTTTATGGTCAATATGCCTTTGTATCTAAAATTGAACCAAATACCATTGAACAAGCTCTCAATGATGAACATTGGTTTATTGCAATGCAAGAAGAGCTAAACCAATTCGAAAGAAACAATGTATGGCATTTAGTTCCTAGACCAAATAATCACACTATCATAGGTACTAAATGGATATTTAGGAACAAATTAGATGAAAGCGGACTCGTAATTAGAAACAAGGCAAGATTAGTAGCCAAAGGGTATTCCCAAGAAGAAGGAATTGATTTTGAAGAATCATATGCACCCATGGCTAGATTAGAAGTCATACGTATTTTACTAGCATTTGCTTCTCATATGAATTTCAAATTGTTTCAAATGGATGTAAAAAGTGCTTTTTTGAATGGCTATCTAAATGAAGAAGTATATGTTGAACAACCCCCTGGCTTTGAAGAAAAGAATCAATCAAAGTATGTCTATATATTGACCAAAGCATTATATGGACTAAAACAAGCTCCAAGAGCTTGGTATGAAAGATTGAATAAATTTTTGATTGACCATGAGTTTCAAAAGGGGAAAGTAGACACTACTCTGTTCATTAAATATAAAAATAAAAACATTTTAATTGTGCAAATTTATGTTGATGATATAATATTTGGTGCTACTGACGAAAAACTTTGTCAAGAGTTTTCTAAGATAATGCAGAGCGAATTCGAAATGAGTATGATGGGAGAATTAAATTTCTTCCTTGGACTGCAAATCAAGCAACAAAGTGAAGGAATATTTCTAAATCAGTCCAAATACGCCAGAGAGATGCTCAAGAAGTTTGGAATGCAAAATAGCAAAGGAGCAAACACTCCAATGAGCTCTACAATCAAGATCGATGCGGACGAAAATGGTAAAAGTATCGATCAAAAGCTTTATAGGAGCATGATAGGATCTTTGCTTTATTTAACTGCTTCTAGACCCGATATCTTATTTAGTGTTTGTATGTGCTCTAGATTTCAAGCATGTCCCAAAGAATCACATCTACTTGCTGTAAAAAGAATTTTTAAATATTTGATAAAAACTACAAACCTTGGACTCTGGTATCCAAAGGGGTCAACCTTTGATCTAATCGGCTATTCGGATGCAGATTTTGCCGGATACAAAGTAGATAGAAAGAGTACTAGTGGAACTTGTCAATTTCTTGGACATATGTTGGTTTCATGGTATTCAAGAAAACAAACAAGTGTTGCTCTATCTACTGCGGAAGCCGAATACATAGCCGCCGGTAGTTGTTGTGCCCAACTACTTTGGATGAAACAACAATTAAAGGATTATGGTATTGAATATGTTGATATTCCAATTAGATGTGATAATACAAGTGCAATATGTTTAACTAAAAATCCTGTACTGCATTCAAGAACTAAACATATTGATGTAAGACACCATTTTATTAGAGAACATGTTGAAAATCATGATGTGTGCTTAGAATATGTGAAAACAGAAGACCAAATTGCTGATATCTTTACCAAACCTCTAGCAAAAGATTCATTTTATAAGATTAGGAATGATATGGGGATGATAGAGATTAACTAGGAAAAATACATAAGAAAATTAAATTTGAAAATGTCAAGTCGATGAGTCAAGTCGACTCCAGGGACGCCAGGTCGACTCCGCTTCAGAAGCGAAGTCGACTCCACTAGGGTCGAAGTCGACTCCGCCCCAGGCGAAGTCGACTCCAGAAGGACCGAAGTCGACTTCGCCTAGGGCAAGTCGACTCCGCGCGCGACGTTTCGCATTCGGCCGACTTATCTTCCTTTTTTCTTCTCTTCTCTTTCTTTTCTTCCTCATTTCTTTCCGGCTTCCCTGCTTCCTCCTTATCTCTCTCTTCTCCGGCTATTTCCATCTCTCCGGCATTCTCTCATTTCTTCTCCCAACTCTCTCAATCCGTCTCCTCCATCTCAGTTCTATCTCTCTCCCTCAACTACTCTTTCATTTCTCCTCCCATTCTCAAAATCTCTCAAGTTCTTTCAAGTCCCATTCTCAAAGTTCCATTCTCAAAATCCATCTCATCATTCTCTTTCTCTCTAACTCTTCTTTTCAACTCTCTCAAGTCCTCTCTCAATCTAAGTTCATTTTCCTATTCCAAACTCCAAAACTCCCATCTCAATGGCCCTGAGGAAAGCCGTCTCCAAACCATCAAAAAGGCCTGTGCCTAGACCTCCCACATCTCACACTGAGGAAGAAGTCCCTAGGAGAGCTAGGACACCTGCAAAACGGGTTCGAGAAGAACCCTCAACTTCTACGGGTAGAAGGGTTCGGTTCCAAGCTTCTACTCACACATCGGAACAAGCTACAAGGTCGGAAAGCCAACCTCATGCCCAAGCTTCACAGAGCACATACTCCGGAGCAAGCAGAAGGGGTACTGCGGCAACGGGCAAAACTCAAGTTTTGAAGATGCCCACTACATACTTCAGAACCGAAATCAATCACGGCCGGTTCTACAAGAACTTCTATGAACGAAAGGTATTCATACCGAAAATCATAGATTTCAAATTTTTGAAAGATTATGGGTCCGACATAGAAGACCTATTAGATTTTCAAGGATGGACCAAATTGCTCAAGGAGGATGACAAGGTCTATCCAGATCTTACCAGAATATTTTACTATGAATGGGATGAAGAAAATTTTGGCACACATGTCAAAGAAGTAGATATAGATTTTGGAATCGGAATAACTCCAAGCCAAACCAGAGCAATGAGTCATTTAGGACAGATACTTGGAGTCCCTTACATCGAAGAGCCTTTTCCGGAAGATCTTACCATGGATCAGATATATAATCAGCTCACCCGGAGTAACAAGTATCACCCGAGGATCAAGTTTCTTCGATACATGGATTTGTCACCCAGACTTCGGGTACTAAGGCTTCTCATTGCCCACTGCATCTACCCCAAAGGTGGTGGTAGAAATCAGTTAAACCCACAAGAAGCTGGGATCTTATGGAAGGTAGCAAACAAAGTCAAAGTGAGTCTACCTAAATTATTTCTAGAAGCCTTGGCAAGTCGAAAGGATAATCCAAGGGGCGTCCTTCCTTACGGCACTTGGATCACAAAGATCCTTGAACATTTTGGGGTGGACATTGAAGGCGAGCCATATGAGGTGCTCAAGTCCACAAATGCAATCAACAAGGCACTAATTCAGAGGATGAAAATCAATGTACTTGAACTCCGGCCCGATGCTCCAGAAGAAGAACATCAAGAGGACCAAGCACAAGCTGAGGGGGAGCAACCTCCCGAGGCACCGGCTGCTCCAGAAGAGCCACCATCACCTCAATCCCACGGCTCCTACTCCCCACAAGGATCCGTTGCAAGAGAACGGGTGCCTCCAACCTCTTCTGAGGAGGTCACCCTAAAGGATTTAAAAGATGAAATTGTTGCTATGAGGGCAGAAATGGGTCATCAAGAAGACCGGATGACAAGTCTTATCACCAGCGTTCACAACGCCCTCGAGGATATGCACTCCCGGCAAGACAGAATTGAGCGGGAAATGCGGACTATCCGCTATCATCTTGCCTCAGGCCGACATAAGAAGAAACCCATGCCTGAACTCGATCCTTACGAATCAGGAGCAGTTCATAAAGAAGCAACTCCAGATCACGCTTCTCTTGTTTACTCATCGGCCCATCATTGTCCTATCGAACCAATCTTATATCCGATCTCTCAATTTCAATTCACAAAATCATTAAGAGTTGATCGATTTTTGATAAATTTTTGATAGTTTGACAAAAAGGGGGAGATAGAATAGGTGAGTTGAGTAAAATTTTATTATGGGTTGGGTAGTTTTGTATCAAGGTTTCATTTTTGTTTTGTATTTCATTTTGTAAAAATGAAACTTGATATATATAAATGCTTTTGATGAATGTTATGTTTACTTAATATGTTATGCTTGATTAATAAAGTATTCAACATGATTTGCTTGAAAGGTATCCAATATGCCAAAATGATATAATGGTTGGAATTTCAAAAAGCTCTGACCTATAAGACAAATGCTCTGTTTTTCAAAAGACATATGAACATGATTAATGCTTCAAAGGTATCAACTCAAATGAAGTTTTGTCAATCATCAAAAAGGGGGAGATTGTTGGAAACAATGTTTAAAACAATAAAAATTGACCAAATCTTGAGTTTTGATGATTAACAAGAACTAATTTTGAGTATATAAAAGGTACTAATATGTTTGCTAAATGTTTAAGGAAAGCAAAGAGGTCAAGTCGATCTCCAAGTCGACTTGGACTTCGACTTGGGTGAAGTCGATCCCAAAGTCGACTCAAATATCGACTTGAGAATGAATCCCAAAAGGCAACAGGTGAAGTCGCAGGTCAAGTCGACTTCACTTGCGACTTGAGAAGTCAAGTCGCAGACGAAGTCGACTCCAGCATCGACTTGGAGTATCCAGAGCTGAAAAGTGGAAACGAACATAACGAAGTCGCAAACGAAGTCGACTCCAGGTGCGACTTGGGTGAAGTCGCAGGCCAGGTCGACTCCATCCACGACTTGAGATGTTCCAACTTTCAAAGATGCAGTTTTCAAGATATTCAAGAGGATTTATCACTCAAGTCCAAGGAATCAAGATGAAAAACAAATGAGTCAATTTCAAAGTCAAGAATCATGTTCTACATTCAAATCAAGTCTATCAAGCTCAAAGCAAATCTTCAAGCTAGCTTCCAAATGGAGTAATACCCAAGTCATAAAGACCAAGTGAGTCCAAAGCAAAGCAAGGAACATACATATATTGTGCAAGGACTCAAAGCTTTCAATTGGTTTGCAAGATTCAAGACATTTCAAGAAGATCAAGGCATTTTTGCAATAGACCAAGCCAAGTCGCAACCCAAGTCGACTTCAGGATCGACTTGAGTTAAAGTCTGAAAGCCAAGTCGACCCAAGTCTCAGACTTGAGTTTCTGAAGAACCCAAGTCGCAGGCCAAGTCGACTCCATGTACGACTTGGAAGCCAAGTCGCAGGCCAAGTCGACTTCATCTTCGACTTAGAGTATAACGGTCAAATTTTCGAACGTTGGAGTTCATTTATTGCGCACCAACCACCTCCATAACGTTCATATTTTCTTCCCTCTATAAAAGGACCCTCAAATGAACGTGAGAAAAACAACAAGAGAACACAAGACACTATGTTAAAGTTCAAAGAGAGAAAAGAAGTACAAGAAAGGTTTCCTATTTGCTTTTCTCCATTATTGAGTGGTCCGTATAAATTCTAAGGAAGAAGAAAGCTTCAAGTTGCTAGCGCCTTCAACAATATTCATCCACAGCTGCTTCCACAACTTCTTCCTCGAGCTAAATCTGCCTACACAAATCTGTAAAGTGTAGTTTCATTTATTTCATTGTCTTGTTGTATAAATCTTGATTTAGCTTGGGTAGCTAAGATCAAGTATATGCAAAGTAGGGTGTGATTGGAGTGAGACTCATCACCTACTTTTGCATGTGAGTTGTTTATGCCCCCCTAGAGCTAGAATCTAGAAGAGAGCAAGTGGCTCTAGTTGTTTATGCCCCCTAGAGCTAGAATCTAGAAGAGAGCAAGTGGCTCTAGTTGTTTATGCCCCCTAGAGCTAGAATCTAGAAGAGAGCAAGTGGCTCTAGTTGTATATGCCCCCTAGAGCTGGAATCTAGAAGAGAGCGGTGACTCTAAGTGTATTCGTGGAATACATAGTGGAACCCAAGTCACAACAAAGTGTGAGCTTGGAAGAGTGGAGTAGGGAAGGTTTGCCCGAACCACTATAAATCTTGTGTTATATTTCTTTTTACTACTTTATCTTTATTGCTCTCTAGCTCTTTTCAAAAGGGGATTAATTACTCAAGGGGTTAAGACTTTATTTACCAAACACTTTTTAAAGAACCCAATTCACCCCTCCCCTCTTGGGTTTTGCCACTAACTCGGGACCAACACTAATGTGGTGTTCACAATCTCTTTGCAAATGCACGGGTTATAGATTGTAATATGTAAAATATCAATCTCATAAGGAATTCAGAACTTAAAGACATTAGATTTAGACATTTTATAACAAAAATCAAGAGAGTAAGATAAGAAGAAGGAAGGAAATAAAAAAGAAAGTTAATCTTAAAAACATAGAACAATGATTAGAAATCACGAGATGAGAGTATCTAGAGTCTAGGATTTCATATGCACCAATTGTAACGAATATGTGGAGTACTTACTTAATCCAGATATTATATAAAAGGAGAACTATCCCTATATTATCCTTGCACTTTATCTTGAAACCTACGAGGCATACCCTAATCTTCTTAACCACCTATTTTCATGGAATTAAATCAATCAGAATTCATTAAGTTCTGTGGAAGTTCATGTAATTTCTTAAGATTTTCATGTGTATTTTCATGATCATAGATTTCTAGGTTTAATATCCTAATATCGTATATTAGACTTTCATATTTTAGTTTATCATCTAATATATGAAATCATGTTAAAAATTACGCAACAGAATCCATGCAGCCGACCTCACCTATGTGGGAAATGGCTTATGATGATGATGATGATGATGATGATGATGATGATGATGATGATGATATGCAATTATGTTGAAGTGTGATACTATACATCCAACATGCATTGAGGTCACAAGTATTAAATTAATAAAAATACCTTAAATAATCAAACTACAATATCTGTTACATTGGACACATGTTACGTCATAAACTTTAGATAATAGGTTTAGCCTAGCATATGTATAATAAAAACGAAGCATAAAATAATATTATATCCAATCTCTATCATAAACAAGATAATCAAAATAAAAAAAAAGAAAAAAAGGAAAAAACTTATTGATCGGAAATCCCGATGGTGTCTCGACCGCTCTAAGTAACTTGTTGTCTTGCTTTTCGCCTTGTACTCTTCACTCCTCTTACTCTCAAGCCTCAACCTAGCTCCACGAATGTTTTAAGATGCTTTGGAATGTTCAAAAAAAGTGTTTATATAGAGATCTAGGGAATACTTGTGCATAAAGTCCAAATTACACTTGAATTTGCTTAAATGAGCCCCCCACACGATTTGAACCGTGCCAGATCCTCACGGTTCAAACCGTGTGGGTCTTTGGAGTGCTCGCAAAAAATTATTACTAAACCTGAAACGTTTTTAAGTCCTGGGTGAAAGACATTCTAAGCTATTTTGATCACTATTTTACCTTCTTTTAATTCTTCAAAATCATCAAATTGAGTACGTCTGAGTCATCATGTTTGAACTTCCTAAGAATTACACAAATTTTACTCCAATGTCACCTGAATTTGCACATACCAATTAATTGTGAGGTTTTTACTAAATAAAACTAAATCAGTCAAAATATTATTCAAAATCATTTTAAACACTCAAATTCTTATAGAATTATTATCCAAAATAAATAGTGTGAAAGTGACTTAACATGTGACTATAAAGAATGTGAAAATATGTAAGTAGCAACAAATGAAACTAACTATAAACTGTAAAATCTAAAATGTAAATGAGTATTGTTTACATTATTTAAAACAACACAAATTTTTTTTTTTCGCATGTTGTCATTAGTTATTATAGGAACCGATTTGGATCTGGAATCGGAACCGACTCTTTAAGTGGGTAGAGTAGGGTAGGCTTTTTGGAAATATAATATAGGTAGGCTAGACTACTACCTAAACCGAACTAACCTAAGTTGTACTCCTATCTTCTATTGTGTTGAATGAAAATGAGAAAACGCAAGATTCAACTCCATTATTACCCAATTATCTTTCCTTTTTACTTTTCCATTATACATCAATTATTTTATCATAATTTTCTATAAAATTACTTTATTTTTTTACTTTATCCCTATCACAACCATCCCATTATATTTTTATCATTTACATCTCGCCAACCAGTCCCTTATACATTCTTAAAGAAGAAACATACTTAGCCATAAATGACTCAAAAAGTCAATCTTTTTGAAAGATGCCCTCTCTAGTTCCTATCTTTGCATGTGGGGATTTTATTCGCACTAAAAATGAGTTGGGACAACCATGATAGTACATGTGTTTGGAATGTATCATAAGACAAATTGATTATACCATTCAAAATATAAGAGAGCACATATATTCTCATGGTGGAGGAAATCTCTCATAATCAAATACAATACACTACAAATGCAAGATCTGAAATTTATGCATGCTATTCTTTGTTCGATGTGGAGGAATAAGAGTTATAATAAAGGAGTATTAAAAGCCTGACCACGACTTTAGTCTAATGGTAGCACATTCAGGCATTAATTCTCAAGGTTCAGGATTCGAAGCCTCACAACAGCTAAGTCTAGGGCTATAAACCCTTTAACACTATAAAAAAGTGTTAAAAGTTTTTATGTAGTAGAAAAATATCATATTTTTCATATATTTTTATATTAGTATCATCCTCTTAATTATAAAAAAAGCCAATTAAATACAATGCTTCATGAAATTAAAATAAAAATATATTTTTCATCAAATCTTTATATTTGCTGTAAATGGATCATATAGCATTATTTTTTGAAATACAAAATGTAATGATTTAATTAATGAAAATGCACATGATTAAATGAAAATTATGCAAAGATAAAAAATTATGAGGAATATTTTCTAGTCTTTTAAAATTATTTAGGATAAAATTATAAATAATTTAAATAATTTAATCATTCATGATGGTATTTCAAGATATGAGGGCCAAAAGAGATGAATACACATTATTTAAAAATGAAATTTCATGGTAAGTTAATATTTTTAAATTATTCGTCCCCATATATCAACTTGTTAAAATGATTAATTAATTTAAGATATAATGGCTTGTATTGGCTTAACGGGATCCGCATGTGCACCAGTTTTGAATGCACTAAAGGAGCACCATATCTAGTGCTCCATCTTCCCCAAATCAAAGAGTCATAGCTATCGACCAACAGCTCCTAGTGAATCTGCAACCCAACCAACTACCCTCTTTTAATTCAACCAGTAATTTCCACCAATAGAGTACAAAGCTATGGTGCTCCATCACTTTCTTTAGCAAATTCAGTGGTTGTCATTGCTTTTCCTTTATAATTGGCATCTTCAAGCAGCCACAATCTTCTCCAACAACTAGCAATTTCTTCTCAGGAGCCATTGATAAATTTGATGTTGTCACCATGGAAATTGAGCAGGCTTTTGCTCTAATGCACTTCCGTAGAACTAATTTTCAATTTACAATTGTCAAGAAACTTCATCCAAAACTTCATCCAAACATTTGAGCATCCCTAAATTTGGGAACTAAAAGCTTCAATTTCATTACTTCAATCACTAGTATAAATAAATACAAGAGATGATTAGTTACACATGACCTTATAAACGAGAGAGTTTGAATTTGAACTAGTGTATCTACTTAGTTACAATAAAAAAACATTTCAACATTGAATGTTATCCCTTGGACTAATTTTGTCTAAACTTGGAGCTTAAATGGGAAGAATTAAGAGAAGCCTTGGCACTTGTTGGACTAAGATCTCTTTGGTGTAAACTCAAAGACCTGCTCTGATACCACTTGTTGATCCTGAGTTTATGACAAAACCCAAGATGGGAGGGGTGAATTGGATTCTTAAAAATATTTCGATGTATTAGTTGTAACCCCCTTTATGAACTAAGTCCCTTTGAATAAAAAAAGTGGAGAATGTGATAGCAAGTAGAGCAAGCAAAGCAAATGTAATAGATTATAGTGGTTTGGAATAACCCTCTCTACTCCACTTCTCCAAGAGCATACCCTTGTGCTTTGGGTTCTACTATGTCAATAGAAATATAATTAGAGCACTTGCTCTCTTCTATATTCTAGCTCCAGAGGGCCTTTACAAATTTCACGTAAGTAGGTGGCGAGTCACACTCCAACCACACACCACTTTGCCTTCACTTGGTCTTGGTCTCCACCACCAAATCAAGTGGAATCACAAACAAAAAGAATAGAAAACAAGATCTACACTTTACAGATGTTTAAGCAGATTTTCAGCTTATAAAAGAACTTATAGAGGGAACGGATGGATGAACACTAGAGCACTTGCAGTCAAAGAGCAAAGTTCTTCTTGTAGATCTCCTTATTGAGCACTTGAATAATAAAAAGTTGGAAGGTGAAGCTTACTGAATGTGGTAGCGAACCATCTCCCTTTCATTTGACATGTATTAAATAGGAGGGGAGTAAATTCGAATGTTTGGTGGTAGGTTGCGCGATTTAATGTGTCAATGTTGGAATTTTTAGATTTTTCCGATCCAAGTCGCACTCGAAGTTGACCTTGGGTGCGACTTTGCCCAAGTCACAGATTGGAGTCAACTTAGGTTGCGACTTCGGTCTTCATCTCTTCAATCACGTTTCATTTCAGGTCAACTTGATTTTAGACTTCACCCAAGTTGCAGGTGAAGTCGACTTGGGTTGCAACTTCACTCTCTACTTGGTTCATTGGAACCTTGGCATAGTGCAAACTTGATCCTCTAAGATAATTACCTTTGTTTCATCACATTTTATCTTTATAAGTTTTTACTTGTGCATGTGGGCTTTAAAATTCCTTGAATATTAAGCTTGATCAAGTTTATTTGATCATTATTGGATGAACTTGTCTTGGATTTTAAATCATATTAGAATGATGTTTCTTGAGTCAAACTTATCATCCTTGGGATTTAAACTTCTTGTATTCAAGTTGAATGCTGGGGTCAACTTGGTTTGCAACTCCACTGAAGTCGCATGTTTGAGTCGACTTCATGTACGACTTCACCTAAGTTGTACGTCAGAGTCGACTTCGGTTGTGACTTGACCTTGTAAGATTCAACTTCGGACGCCTAAAGATACCTCAAATCACTTACCAAGTCGACTTCAGTTGCTACTTTCCTACTCACATATCCACATTTTCAATGATGTCGAAAATATCCCTTTAAAGTCAATGCTGGAGTCGACTTCGGTATCGACTTAATTTAAGTCGATGCCTGAGTCGACTTGACATGCGACTTGACCTGCCAAACTTTCAATCTTGAAATATCTAATCTTTAAAACACCTCAACACATATATTAGTGCCTTAAAATTTCTTAAATTGAATTGTTAATCATCAAATATAAATTGTGCCTGTTTTGTCGTTCGTTTACAAAAGTTGGTCCTTTGACAAAACATGAGAGACACAAAAAGCACCTTATTGAACCAAGTCTCTAACAAAATGAACATCAATTTTTAGGTGCTTCATTTTAGAGTGAAGGACTAACTAATTAGAATTTTACTAAAGTGTAACAAATGACTAGATTTGGAAGTCCTATCTAAAGGACCACTTGCCCAATTAGCATCTAAGTATGCATGGAAGATGAGTCTAGACTGAGGATGAATGTGAATACCGAAATTGATGGTTGACATGAGGTACCAAAATAACCATTCGAGCTTGCTAATGGGAGTGATTTGGACAATGCATAAATTGGGATAATTTGTTAACTGAAAACACAACACCAAGTCTTATGAAACTTAGATATTTTAAAACTCCAACTAATTGACGATATGTAGTAGGATCAATTGCCTTCTCCATTGATTGAGACTTAGTTAAAGGAGCAGTGGTAGCCATGGGCATGACAGCTTCTTTTGCACCATCCATTTTTGCTATGTGAAACAACTTCTAAACATAATGATGTTGGGAAAGGCATAAACCTTGAGAGGTCTTTTGAACACCAATACTAAGGAAGAGTGACAATTTCGTGGGATCTTTCGAAGAGAATTGAGCTCCAAGAGCTTGAATGAACAATGAGTTAAAGAAGGAATTGTTTCCTATCACAATGAGGTCATCAACATAAGCTAAGAAATAACAGTAGATTGACCCTTTCCAAAAGATGAATAGAGAGGGATTGCTCTAAGAAGTCGTGAAACCATTTTGTAGTTAAAAGAACGAAGAGCTTGATACCATGCCCGAGGTGCTTGTTTAAGGCCATAGAAAGCCTTAACCAATTTGCAAGCGTGACAGGGCTTAGTAGGATCAGTGAATCTTGGAGGTCGCTTTGTGTACACATATTCTTGCATAGGACTATGGAGGAAAGCATTGTTCATATCTAATTGAAGTAGAGGCCATAAATTTGTTACCGCAAAAGCAAGAACAACTCGGATGGTCATGGGCTTGACCACAGGACTAAAGTTGTCACCAAAATCAACTCCCAGCCTTTGGTGGTGCCCCTTTACAACTAAGTGGGTTATGTATCACTGAACAAAACCATCTGCATGCCTTTTTATCTTGAAATTCCATTTACAGCCAACTAAGTTATAATGAGACTCATAAGCGACAATAACCCAAGTACCATTGTTGAGTAGAGCATTAAACTCTTCTAACATGGTAGAACACCATTGAGGTGTGAGAGTTCTTAGGTCACATGTTTGGTTTTGGTATTTTTGGTAAGGGGTGTTTGGTGACTTGATGAACCTTTTTGGGTTTGTTCATGTTATTTTTTTAGACTAAGTAACCATGGGATGAGTACTTTGATTGGTAGAGGGCGGTAACATAGGTTGAGAAGGAGAGATTGAGTCAATTATGGAATCTGGGTCAGGTTGGGAAGGTTATGTGTTAGGAGGAGAGATTGAAGGAGAATAAGTCAGTGTATGAAATGATTTAGATAGAGAGGTAAACGAGATAATGGAGTGAGACAGATCAAATGATGGAATATCAAACCAAGTTGAGTCGATTGAGGGTTTTGGAGGAGACTGGTTGGATTAGGAAAGACATTTTCAATAAATAACATGTGGTGAGAAACAAGGAACTTTTGATTTTTAAAACTATAACAAATTTATGCACTTTGATTGAGGGAATATCCAAGAAAAATATAAAAAAAATTTGATAAATTTGTTATTGGTGTATAGTCTAAGACAAGGGCGATAGACTCTAAGAGGCTGATTATTTGGAGAACGATCAAACAATTTTTGATAAGGTGAAGAAAAATTAAGAGTAGGTGTGGGAAGTCTTTAAATAAGTTGTAGTTTGAAATACAAAGGACCAAAAGGAAGATGGGAGAGAGGTAGTGTGCAATAACGTGAGACTTGTTTCAACTAAGTGAGGATGTCAAATTTAGTAGCCCTGTTATGTTGAGGTGTATGTGGTGGAGTTTGAAGATGATTAATTTCATAAGTTTGAAAATATTTTTTAAGAGCTATATATTCCCCATCCTCATCAGTGTAAATTATTTTTTGGTGTTAAAGGTATTTTCAACTAATTTTTGAAAAGTTGAAAAAATATTATAGACATCAAATTTAGCTTCACTAGGGTAAAACCACATGTATTTGGTGAAATGATCTACAAAGATAATGTAATAGCGAAACCCATTTATTGAAGACACATGAGCAGGACCCCTTAAATCCGAACAAGAGGTCTAGAACTAGTAAGAGCAGAAGTACCAAATGATAAATGATGGCTTTTATTACATTGAAAAGGATTGCACACAACCTCTTTGACAAACAAAACAGGTAAAGAAAATTTTGAAAAAATAAAATTAAAAATTCTAGAATTGTGATGACCAAGTCTTTGATGCCAAGCAATAGATAAGAGGTGGACGTTGGAACAAATAGGTGATGAGATGAGCAGAGCTTGTAAAGTAATTGATCGATTTGGCCTTTGGATAGAATCTTCCTTGTGAATTAGTCCTTGATAAGAAAAGAGTCAAAAAAATTCAATGAAAATTTGATTTGATGCACAAAACTAAGACACGGAGATGGGGTTAGTTTTGGTGGAAGGTACACAAAGGATATTTGAAAGATGACATTTTTGGATGGTAAAGAAACAATACCAAAATCAACATGTGATATTGGCAAACCCGAACCATCAGTTAGTTCTAATTCATCATTCCTATGATATGGTGCATGAAGGGAGATTCCTCAAATCATTGGTGACGTGATGAGATGCCTCAGCATCAAGAAGTCATTGTAAATCAGAATTGTTGTTGTTGGCGTTAGTATAATTCACCTGTGGAGTTTGTGCATACAAGTCTCGAAAGTAGTTCTAGCACGAAAATATTTTTTGACATATGCCCATATTTGTCAAAAAATTAACATTGAACCTTGGCTTGAGAGTTAGGATTCCAAGATTAACTGGAATGAGTCCTTGATGTGGAATGAGAATTGTTGAAACCTAATGAATTGCCCAAAAATGCAGCATTGCTTTTAACAGACTAAAACTAATGACAAGCTTTATTGTAATTACCTTGTTGCTAATAATAGGATGACTTAGTAGGACGACCCTTGAGAACATGGCTGGCAATGACAAGAGAGAGACCAAAATTGGGGTCAATTCACTTGAGATATAATTCATGAGCTAGTAGCTGACGAATTATATATATGTCTAATTAAAATGCTCGTTTTAACACAAGTATACGTGCTGATCAAGTAATAAAGAGTGAGCAGAGTATCGTTCCCTCAAGGATTGTATTAACAGATTAACACCTTAAAATTCAATTGTCTAAAGTGAATTGGTAAGTTAAATGAGAATTATTTTCAAATAACCAAATTCAACTAAACTAAATAAAACAGATGATAATCAAAATAGAGTGGTTCCGGGAGAGTTTGTCATGAGATGACTAAGAGAGGTGGGAGTATAAATTCATTGACTCATAGCTTTGTTAACTTGGTTCCTTTTTAAGTTAGTTGTGCAGAAATTGCTAATCTAGATTCATTTATATTCATATATGTCTTCTAACATATACAAACCTAACCCTATTTTAGTTATTTGTTATGTTTCCATGCACCTAAGTAAAACAAGGCCGATAACGATATAACCTAATCATGATTACATAGAGTTAATATGTATATTTATTTCCATATTAACATCTAACACAAATAGGGCTAAAAATATATGCCTTATATATGGATCTCATCTAAAATTCACTCTTCTAAGCATAGATTTGGATATTAAATCAATCTACAATGTTTCAAAGCTTGTAAATGTATTTAACATGATATATAAGGGTAATCTCAGGCAACCAATGTCATAACATAACTATTTTCTCTTTTAAACACAAGGAAACTAAAATGATATAGTTATGATATCAAATCCTCCATATTTTCTACCATAAGGAGTGTCAGCCCACAAACACAATTTCAAATCCTTGGAAAATAAAGTTTATAACCATCCCGAATGAAGAGAATAACAAAAATGGAAGGAAAAAAGAAAAGAAGAGAGGAAACTTTATACGTTTTGCAGTGACAGCTTGATCTCCACTTGTTCTTCTCTCCTTTCTTTTGAAACCTGGTTTTTCTCCTCCACCTATAGCAACCATGAGCTCTAAAAATTTTGTTCTTGAAACCTTAAAAGAGGTATTTATAACCCCTTGCATTTGGAGCTCACATATGTGGAAAATTCCATACGCACACTTTTTGTGGTCGCTGTCATGACAGTCTTGGATAGCTAGACGGTGCAAATTCTTTAAGGCGATGGACTTCGTGGCCACGACCACCACCTTGCTAGTGCCAATTCTGCCTTTTTGATAGCTTTAAACACTTTTTTCTCATTCTACCCTTTTGTTTTCTCAATTTGCACATCAATCACCAATATTCCTATAACAAAAGCAACATGAAAACAAGTAAATGCAATCCGATATAGTCTAGCAAATCAAAATGATCTAAAATGAAATGATTTACACTGAATTTAATTAAAAATGAGTGAAAACTATCCATGATGCAAGGAACACACAAATGATAAAAACTAATGTAAAACCTATGTAAATTTACAATTTCTCTTGAACTACATCCAAAATAAATGAAAAAATGAGTGTTGATGACTCTATTTTCATAGAGTTATCAAAAGCTTGTCTTGGAGCTCACTGAAGGAAATAATGGAGTCTCCGGCATGAGTTGCCGCTGCAATATCCCAAAACTCAGCCAATTGCACCAAGTACATGGACTATAAGATCTACATCATTGATCGGTCTACTTGAATTTTTTGCCATGCCTCCACTAAGGGTTTTCATCTACAATGGCATTCATGAAAGAGAAGGTGACTAAAGCAATGATGGCAACGACAATTAACTGCTCTTGACACTCATAAAATTCAAAATCTAGATTTGAAATTTGAAGATCAACTTGCTTAATAAATCGAGGTGGAGGTATAATGGAGCCCGCAACGTAACCTATGAGATTGTAGCCTTGAAGAAGGAGTGGGATTTGAGATCGCCATGTAGAATAGTTTTATGTTGTAAGTTTAAGTGAGAGTTGAGCACTATTGATGGCAATGAGTGATTTAACAGAAGAATGAGTTATATTGCTTATGTTGAATGAAGCGATGATGTGCAGGTGAAATAAAATTGAAAAAGAATTGATCAATGTTCTGATACCATGAGAGAGAAATAACAAAGAATAAATTTGGGAACTAAAAGCTTCAATTTTGTTACTTCAGTCACTAGTATAAATAAATACAAGAGACGATTATTTACACGTGATCTTATAAAGAAGAGAGTTTGAATTTGAATTTACAATGAAAAACATTTCAACATTAAATGTTATCCTTTGGATTGGTCTTATCTAAACTTGGAGCTTAAATAAGAAGATGTAGAAGAAGCCTTAATAGTGATAACTGGCCTAGTGGCAATTCAAGATGCTATGCAGTCTTTGCCCCAACTTACAGATGACCATGTTAATGATTGCTGTGGGTGATAGGCCATCTCATCAGCAGGCCTTCCTTTTCTCAATTTCATTTAGCAAATAAGCGAAATGCAAAGGCATGCCCAACATCAAAACATAATTAGAAAATGTCATATTAGACATGTTAATTGCCTTCATGTAAGCTGTCAAGTTCCATTACTTTTACAAATTCGGTTCAACCATCCATTTAAAATTTTTTCTACTCTAATTGTAGCAACTTATTAATGGATGATAATTTAGCAACCAACAAAATTCAGTAATCTAGCCAAGCACCATCGCAACCATCAGCTCTAATCCAAATGCCCCACTGCAGCCAGCCATAATAAGCTTGTCACCACCTTCTACTCTAACAGCTGCAAGTCCATTATCATTAATTGCCTTAAATCAAGAGCAAAAACCCAAGTTGCTTCCATTCTCTCTGAACTTCGGCCTCAATTGCAAATTCTATGGTAGCCATAACTACTCACGCAAGCAATGAATCAAGCCTAGTTAGCATTAAGTTTCAATAGCCTCAAATCGCTATGGTATTCCCCAAAAATTTTTCTTATAAATTCAAGTATCCTCTTTAGAAACCTAAATCACAGCAAAGTAGATGGTTGAGGTATAAAATCTACAGAATTTCAAACTCTTGCAAACCAAACAATGGCAACAATAGAAGCTAGTTGTAGATATGATGGACAAGGTATCACAAACAAAGGCAATTTGTAGCAATCAAGCAAGGTAATGTAGTGAAAATGACAAATCCCACATCGACTAAAAAACCTTTCACCCCACGCATAAAGTAGTTATACATAGAGGGCCCTCAAACTAAGCGGGACACATACAAACAATCAAAATCTAAGTAATAAAACATTCCTTTGAGGTGGAGATTTGCTTTTCATTTCTAGTGATGTAAAATTTATTGTTCCTTAGTTGCTTTTATTGCTTGGTAGTTGTAAGTTTTAGTTTCTTGTTTTAATTTTTAACTTAGATCTTTTCAAACTAAAATTTTTCACTACAAAACTTTTTACTATTTACAATTATTCTATTTTTTAATTATTTGTTCATATTTTTCTATACAACTATCTCACTTTTTAATTATTTCTACGCAACAACTCATATAAATAACTTATCTATTTTAATTTTATCCTCTTTATTTTTCATCAGTACTACTACTATATCACATTTTTTTCTTTCACTTCAAAAACTTTTATACTAAAAAATTTTTTATCCAAAAGTTTTATCACTTCCTAAACACAACCTAGATTTATTATTTTTTCTCCTTTGTAATATTTAGATTAAATTTAATACATTTTCTTTTCTTGCTTTCTTAGATTAAATTTTATTTCTATGGTCTTTTAATTTCTTTTTAGATAATTTAAGTTGTTATTAATTAGTTGCACTTTTTTTCTCTTATCTCTATCTTTCTTTCTTTTCTCTCTTCTCTAATTAATCTCTCTCTTCCTCCCTCCTCTCTTTCCTTTGTACCTTCTCCCTCTCTTCTTTTTCTTTTTCCCTAATTTCTCTATTTTTTTCTCTCTTCTTTTTTAATTCATATTGATTTCACATAGTTCAAACTTATATTGTCTATCTGCGGATTCGACTTGACTTGCTATTATTCTACGTTGTCTTCTGGATAGTGTTAGTTTAATGTAAATCGATTAATTTAACTAAATTTATGATCATAATGCTCACAACGACAAACACTTTATTTGCATTAGTAGCAATTATAGAAAATCAAAGTTGCATACACTTTCCTTGAATTAAGTTTGCAACTCCAGTCAATTTTGTTTAATTCCTAACTACCCTACTCATATCCTATTTGAAAAAAAATTTATCCTACCCTATCAATATGTCAGTTGGGTTTTTAGTCTACTATACCATACTTATGTCAATGTCAGGTTAATTTTGGTTATGATTTCAAATCAGTTCCTTAATTAATAGAAAATAACATCAATTTATTAGAACAATATTAAATATATACATAACTAAAACATAAAATTCAAGTTAGCACTTAATATTGTTAACACTTAACAATATTATCAAAATCTGACATAGGCAAGATGCAATAGTGTATGCATAACGTTTGAAGAATATCATACCGAATAGATAATGATCAAATGATTTTTTAGGCGACATCCATAGTACCATCCAACTTATATAATTGATGGAGTTGTCACTCATATCAACACCTATGCGGACAAATGACAACCAACAAAATATAAAATGATAAAATGATTGGTATAATGCAACAAAAGAAATGTACAAAATCACAAGATAACACAAAATAAAACCTTTATGAAATCAAGCTAAGGATTAAACATTCAAACAAAAGATTAAAAACAAAGTGGAGGAGGTTGGAGGCATCTTACCGTTTAACATGAGGAATTTTTAAGGTTGGGTAATTGAGAAAGAGCTACATAGAATAGAGTTAGACAATGAAGATTTGAGAAAAAAAAAGAGGGGACGACAATGGAGGCATTGGAGGCACCAAGCAGGAGCAACTATAGGAGTGGAGAGGTTGTGAGATATATTGGATGAAGGTTGCTAGTTATGGATGCAGACTATTGACTATATAAGCATGGTGAGACGAAAAGACAGAAGAATAAGAAGAGGGGATTAGAAAGGAGATGCTAGTGTTCAAGAGTTGAAACTTTGGTTAGAAAGAATATTCAAGTCCATACGCATAAAAAGAAAATTGGAAATTGGAAAGTTATAAGGCGCCATTGTACTTCTCATGTGCACTTTGCATGGTGCACCAACCACATCCACCACTCAATGCACACACTACACACCTATATATTATATACATAGTTAGATGGGTTAGTTTCGGGTTAGTTCCAGGTATTCAGGTCATGTACCCTACTCTACTCCATTTGGGGACATAAGTGTTTCTTCACCCTATCCATACCCGTGGATATTTTCTCCTTATCCTATTCTACCCTATCTACTTTAGCATTGAGTTAGTGGGTACCCTATCCAAGTTAAACCCATGCCTTGAAGTAGATAAGAATCTCTACTTGATAGCATCATAACATAGGAGGGATAGAGAGATAGTTTTAAATTGTGGCTCTTGGTCATTTGATAAGCATTTGTTGTTACTAAATGGATTGAATTCATTAGCCAACTAGAAAGAAGTCCACTTATTAACAATAGAGGAGTTAACAAATTGGTTGGGTGAATTAAAGTTTAACCCTAATCTTCGCCTAGTAAAAAACTTCAACCCTTATCTATTTATTAACTTATTAAAAATCTTAGCCCAAATCCATTTATAATTTGTTTATTAACAATTTTACTATATGTATTATAAATAAGTTAAAAGCAACCAATTTAAATTCTTATTGATTACTAATATATGAAATAAACTCGATGACTTAAAAAACATATTGACAACATAAAAATATACATAAATAGCTTAAAAACGAATGCTTAAATATGTATATTTATTTTTTTGCTAATCTAGTATAGTGTTATTTTCTATTTGAAGATACAAATAATATTTTATTTATTTCAATCCAGCAATTGATTTCAACATAAATATAAAGCACAAAACTCACAAAGATGCATATAATATAAGGATGCATAAAACAAGACTTCCTATTATCAAATAAACACAAGCAATCACATTTCAAATACAATAAATTGTCACATGCTTGTTGGCTTTAATGGGTCATTAATGTATTAGTGGGTTAGAAAAGATTAATGGATCATCAATCAAGTTGGTGGGTTATAAACATCTCCTTTGTAAATTACAAAAATTCCATTGATTTTAAAAAAATTTTAAAAATATCTGCAAATCTCCAAAAATGGAAAAACTTGATATGCATGTTAAACGCATTTATATTAATAGTCGTATAAAAAAATTTTAAAATATTAAAAAATGAGTTTTTGCAGCATCGAAGCTGAGTGCATGCAGATGTATAAAATTAGTTGTACCCTCTCCCTATCTCTTCCTAATTTGTATCAAAGGATTTTCAGCTACTTGACTAATGTGAATAATAAAAGAAATCTTTGTGGAATAAAAATCAGGTGGTAAGGCTCTTAATTTGTCATTTATTTTTTCATATGATGCTTTATTGTTCATCAAAGAAAATAAGGAAGAATAGAAAAGTTGAAATGGATTATTCAAATGTACAGAGAATGATTGAGATAGCATATTAACACATATAAGACAACGAAGTTTTCCAATGTGAATACAAAGCCGGAGCAAAAATAGAAAGTCGGTAGGCTAGTAGGCTCAAGGGGATATGAAATCAAATATATCTAGATCTTAATTCTTGCTTGAATAAAAAAAACCAAAATCCAGACTGCTTACACTATTAAAAAGAGGGTATGGAATTGTGCCTAGGGTTGGTAACACAAATGCTTGTCATAAGAAGAAAAATAATTTCTCCTAAAAGAAGTTGCATAGGTTGTACCAAGCTAGATAATGAGCTTTTCTCTTTTTTTTTTTAATGGAAAAAGGACACGTTTCTATCCTAAACCCCTCAGGACCACAACTAGGCAGAGGGAGAGGGGATGATGCTATCAAGATATTTCATTGACAAAAATTATCTATACATAAATTTTCCAAAATAATTTGTGGGGGGTTACCCTCACCACATTTGGTCATGTAAAAAATGCCATGAGACATAGTCAGCTAAAGTGTGAGAAACTATGTTCCCTTGTCGCGTGATATGGGGGAAAGAGGCAGAAAAAACAACTGAGGGGAGTGATTTTATCTCTGCAATAATAGTCCTTACTGGAGATCGGATTGGCTTGTCGTTTGAAATTAGATCAACAAGAAGGAAAGAATCAAATTCCATCTAAACATTTGTGATATTTGATTCGAAAGCCCATTTCATGCCTAGTAATATAGCAGTAGCCTCCATGATTAATGACTCCATGAAGCCCTTCCATCTCCTTGCTTTAGCATCAATGAAATAACCTCTTGAATCTTGGATGATAGGCGCAAAACCCATGCTGTCCTTTTGGTTGTTTCTTCAATCATCAACATTCAGCCTTTCTTAATGCAAAAGAAATTCATTGAGGAACTAAACCCTATACGAAGTAGATTTTAGAAGGAGAGAAAACTAGAAGAAAGAAAATGAGTAGGTTGTCTTAGAGTAAGTTGTGTACCTCAAAAGAGAGGGTGGATTAGACTTTAAGAAATTGGATCTTTCAATTGAGAATTGTTGGAAAAATAACTATGGAGACTGATTATTCAACCTGATTCATTATGCTATATAGTACTCCAGTCTAAGTACTCAAATGGCAATTTGTAGAGATGTGTGTACCAACCAATTGACTCTTACACATGGAAGAGTATGCACACAACAAAAGCTATATTGCAGTAAGGATGTATATGGAAAGTGAGATCTAGGAAGAAGATAAAATTGTTCAAAGACGGCCAGACCAAGGGACCAATTATTAAAGCTAGACCATTACTATAGACATTCTAAATGAGGCGAAAGTGGACTATTTTATTAATGGGGATTAGAGGCTAGAAGAGAGACCTTATAATTGTAGTAGTGGGTGAAGTGAGGTGGAGAATCTAGACAGAACCCATATCAAAGAGAATTTATAATTGTAGTAACCAGTGAAGTGGGCCATTACAAATTTGAACTAGATGAAATGTTTTCAATTAAATCTGCATTTAGACAGATTATATAGGTGGATATCATTTGGGATCTATGACTAAGGTTGTGGTTATCTAAAATAATGAAGAAGATCAAATACTTTTACCAGAAGAGTTGGAAAATTAAACTCTCCACGAAAATCTTTATCTTTAGATAGAGGATTTTTCTCAATGCTCTCTCAACTAAACTAAACTTGATGAAGAAGGGTATAGGAGATGTTAGTTACGTTTATGTGGCTAAGAACTTGAGCATGGCATCCGCATTTTTTGGGGTTGCGAATAAACAGTTGTCGCAATAAACCTTTTCAAAGAAACCTTTAGGCGTAGGAATCTTCTCCCAACTATGTAGGTAATTTTCAAAAGACAATCTATTTCAAATGATTTAGGAAAGCTAGGGATGTTCTTAATTGTGTGTTGGTGAGTCTAACACCTAAGAAACAAATTCTATGCAGAGAAATTACAGCTTAGATTTGATGAAGTTCAGGATTGGGCTGCAGATTATTAGGGTGGATACATGAAAGCTAACATGCTAAGTAACATGAATTATAAATGCACGTAGCTACAATTAGTTGGAAGGAACCTAAACAAGGAAAATTGAAGTTAAATATCAAGAATTTTGATCTTTTACGACTGGTTGGTCGGTAAAGGTTTCATCAACCATCGCGCCCCGCCGTTGGATGAAGCGGGTGCATTTTCGTCCGTCGGATGGTGCTGCGGAATTGCGGACAGGAGGACGACCTCATTAAGCCCCTATCAGGTAAGGCTTTTTTCCCGCAAGCCCCTCCCCACCCAACGCGCCCGTCGCTTCTTTCCCTCTCTCGTCTTTCTCCCTTTTTTCCCTCTCTCATCTCTCTCCCGACAGAGACACGCCCTCTCTCCCTCGGCTCTCTCTCTCTCTCTTGAACTCCCGCTCACCCTCCCATCTCTCTCTCTCTCTCTCTCTCTCTCTCCCTCTTTCGAACTCCTGCAGCCCCCTCTCGAAATCAGACGCCATCTCGATCACGCCCTCTCTCTCGTTCAAAATCAGACGCTCGTCCTCACAAACAGGGGCTTGCCTCACAGATGCTCCTCCACTCCGACCGACGACTGGTCACTATGCATTTAGGTAACCCTGCTGCCCGTCCCGATTTCCCTCTCTCTCCACCCTCCCGACATCCATCCCCCTCTCTCCCTCCCGAGCAACAGCTTCCCGGCCCTGCCCAGACACCCATCCCTCTTGGCCTCTCTCTCCCGAGCACCGGCTTCCCGTCCCCGCCCTCCCTCTCTCTCTCTCAAAAAAGGCCAACAGGATTCACCCGAAAAAGGCCAACCAGCGGCCTATTCAAAGACAACCAAGCATTCATGAATTCGGCTAGATGGCATGGCTTGGTGGTCGCTGCCCCATCCCTCTCTCTCTCTCTCTCTCTCTCTCTCTCTCTCTCTCTCTCTCTCTCTCCCTCCCTCCCGAGCACCAGCTTCCTGGCCCCGCCCAGACACCCATCTGACTCGTCCCTGCCGCCCAGACACTATTTCATGCTTCTGTCGTCCCGATCCCGACACACATCCCTCCCGATGCCAGGATTTCTCTCTCCTGATTTCCCTATCCCTCTCGATTTCTCTCACCATATTTCCCAATTTGTTGTATTCAATTAAGGCAACTACTCATGTAAGAAAATACAAAAATGGTGTTCTGACAAATATTGCCAATGGAAATTATATGAGTTTAGAACCTGTGGCAATGAGATCTAAATATTTATTTCAGGTTCTATCATATTCTAAGATGAATTTGGCTACCTGTTATTGTTGTTTTCCTTGGTGTGGATATGCCAAAGGAAGTGAAGGAAATGAATTATCCAACAATTTATTGTCAATGTGTTAGAGGTAAATGCAAAATCCCTCTTTCGAACAAAGATGGTTTGACAGATGTCCTAGATTGGTATGTCATTATTTTTATATTATTTGTAATGTCTTTTATATTATTTGTTGAGATAAGTTTGCAAGAGTCTTATTTTGATATGCATATTTAGGGCACAGAAGATTGCAAGTTTTTTACCTTGTGTGATGAGTATAGTGGTCACAATGGAAGAGACGCAAGGTTATGCTAGTGTAATTGTATGTGTGTAAAAGAAGTCGCATCATTAAGATGAAAATTGGAGGACACTGAGAGAGACCTGTTGTATATTGACAAGAACGACACTAAGAGAGACTTGTTGTATAGTGAGAAGAACTTAGGAAAGAAAATTGCTCTTTTAAAGCAAGAGAGAGCTGATTCTTGAAAAATAACTCTCAAGTGCTGGAAAGGCTTTTGGAAAATTTAAGATTGATAATTAACCTATGTAGTTTTTTATGTTTCATGTGGTAGATGTATTTTGCAAGACTAGACTCCAACATTGTATGCATAAACAAGTAGATGTTTGAATGATATAATATTATTGCCGTTATATATTTGTCTTTTATTGCTAGAAGTTATTTAGTATTTTTTTAACATTTGTGTTCTTTCAGAAGTGGAATATTTACCATTCACATAATTACGACAAATTGGACGGGAGTTGGAAAAATGCTAATATGAAAATGCAGATTCCTTGAGAAAATGCATGTCATACAGACCACAAGAAAATGCAAATCTCGAAAAGCAGATTTTTTATACCACACCAAGAGCAAAATGCAATTCAAATTTCCAAATTTGCAATCACAGGAATTTCACAATTGTCAAAATAATTTATTTCAGATTTAGGACTCCTACCGATGAAATAAGGTGGGCATTGTTGGTCCCGAGTCTATAGCAATTACCCAAGAGGGGAGGGGTGAATTGGGTATTTAAAAATTTAAAACTTTAATTAGAGATTTTACCCCGGTTTAGTTTAAAACCCTTTAATGAAACAAATAGAAAGCAATAAGATAATGAAAGCGAAAATGAAAAATAGTAGACAAGATTTATAGTGGTTCAGGCAACCTTTCCCTACTTCACTCTTCCAAGCTCACACTCCCTTGTGACTTGGGTTCCACTATGTATTCCGCGAATACAACTAGAGTCTCTGCTCTCTTCTAGATTCTAGCTCTAGGGGGCATATACAACAAATAACACAAGTAGGTGACGAGTTCCACTCCAATCACAACTCTACTTTGCTATAGCTTGGTTTGAAACACCAAAATCAAACCAAGCACCAAATAATAAGATAAAATAGAAGAAATCTACACTTTACAGATTTGTATAGCAAGTTTCAGCTCGAGGAAGAATCTGTAGAAGCAACGAATCGTATTGCGTTGAAGCAAACAACAACTTTGAAGATTGTTCTTCCTTTGAAAGTATCTAGATCACTCAATTGTAGAAGAAAGTAAGATAAAACTCTTAGTAGCACTTCTTTCCTCTTTTTCAGCTCTTACTTCTTTTTATCCACGTTTGCTTGAGTGTCTATATATAGAGGAGGGAGAATTTTGAACGTTATAGAGTTGGTTGGCGCGTAATAAATGTTCCAACGTTCAAAAATTCGAACGTTACGTCTCCAAGTCGCAGGTGGAGTCGACTTCGTGTGTGACTTCACCCAAGTCACATGCTGGAGTCGACTTCGTGTGCGACTTCAGCTGTTCTTCAGTTTCTAAGTCTGTCCTCTCGGTCGACTTGGTCTGGGACTTGGCTTCAAGTCGATCTTGGAGTCAACTTCGGGTGCGACTTGGCTTCGTTCTTTTACCAAGTCAGTTTGATCTTTGTTGAAGTGTCTCTTGCTTGCTTTAAACTTGGATTAGTCTTCATATATTCAAGTTAAAAAATTTAGGTTGACTTCATCCTTAATTTGACTCAAGTTTATCTTGAAGTCGGCTTGTCCTTCGACTTGATCTTGAAGATCTGCCCTGCCAAGTTGAAGTTGATGCTGGAGTCGACTTTTCCTGCGACTTCACCCAAGTCGCACGTGGAGTCGACTTCGGTTGCGACTTCAGAATCTTGGCAATCCAATTTCAACGCTGGAAGGAAATTGCATCTTGAAGTCAATACTGGAGTCGACTTCGTCTGCGACTTCACCCAAGTCGCAAGTGGAGTCGACTTCATCTGCGACTTTAGTATGTCCAAGTCCTCAATTTCAACGCTGTCCTAAAATCAACACTTGAAGTCGCTGCTGGAGTCGACTTGGGGATCGACTTGGCCTAAGTCGATATCTGAGTCGACTTGGAGGTCAACTTGATCTGTCATACTTTGCATATTTCATTTTTATAACCTTAAACACTGCAAAATACATATTAGTAGCTAAGATTTACTCAAATTGTGTTGTTTAATCATCAAAACACATGGTTTGGGTATTTTTATTCAATTTCAATAATTATTTCCAACAATCTCCCCTTTTTGATGATTGACAAAACCAATTTGAGTTCGTACCTTTCAATATGTCATATTCATCATACTTGTTCAAACATTCAATAATTTCCAAATATATCATCAGTGATCAGAGCAAGACATAATCAGAGCATAAAATGGAACTTAATTCAAACTTTTCATATTAGCATAATTCATACATATTACAATGCAAAGTAAAAAAGAAACCTATATACAAGCTACCCAACCCAAAAAGAACTCAAAAAATCTAAATTTAACTCCTAAAACTCAACCTATCTTTAACTCCTAAAACTCAACCTATCCCATCCTATCTCCCCCTTTTTGTCAATCAGGAAAAATAAGAGTCAATTACCAAAGATTTGGTAAATTGAAACTTGGAAATGGGATATGATTTTTGGGTAGGTTTGATGGGTCGAATATGAGCAGAGGAGTAAAAAGAGGACATGGGTACGGGTGTAGGATCTCAACGAACAGATCCGGTATCAAACGGATCCAGTTCGGGAATGGTGGTGTGCATATGACGACCGGATGCTAGATGATAACGGATAGTGCGCAATTCCCGATCCATACGATCCTGCCGGGAATGCATATCCATGATAGCTGTGAGGACCCCGGAGATTTGACTTGTGATCCTATTTTTCAGCTGCTCCATGTCATCTCGAAGAGTCTGCAGAGATATATCCTGAGATGGTGGTTGTGGTGCTGGATCTGGAATCTCAGATCCTCTCGGTGAGCACGAGCCATGTGACATCGGTGACACAGGCTCCTCAGGTATATCCTATGGTGGAATTGGTTGGACTTTTGGTGATAACGGGGGATGCTCCCCCTCAGCCTGTGCATCTCTAGATTCTTCTGGAGCTGGTGCTCCCTCTTCTACTTCTGCCCTGAGTTGATGCACATTAATTTTCATTCTTTGGATCAATGCCTTGTTGATCGCATTTGTTGATTTCAACACTTCAAAGGGTTCTCCATCTATATCTACTTCAAAGTGCTCTAGGATCTTTGTGATCCAGGTACCATAAGGTAGAACCCCTCGTGGGTTGTCTTTTCTTGAGCTAAGGGCTTCAATGAACAACCGAGGAAGGCTAACTTTTACCCTATTCACAATCTTCCACAGTTTTCCTACCTCCTGTGGGTTTAATTGATTTCTTCCTCCGCCCTTAGGATAAATGCAATGGGCTACCAGTAGGCATAGAACCCGTAGCCTTGGAGACAAATCCATATAATGCAGAAACTTGATCCCAAGATGATACTTATTGCTCCGAGTGAGCTGATTGTAGATCTGATCAAGTGTGAGATCTGCTGGGATTGGTTCATCTTCATGTGGAACCTCAAGAATCTGTCCAATATTTATTATTTCTTGATCCAGATTTGGAGTCACTCCAATGCCAAAGAACATATCGACTCCCTTTACAAAACTACCATAATATTCTTCATCCCACAAGTAATAGAAGATCCTAGTTAAATCAGGATAAACTCTTTCATCTTCTTTCAATAGCTTGGTCCACCCTTGGAATTCCAATAATTCTTCTATATCTGATCCACAATCATTCAGAAACTTGAAATCAATGATTTTGGGGATAAATACCTTTCTCTCGTAAAAGGATTTGTAAAACCGACTTGCTGTAGTTCGGTTTTGAAGTATGTTGTTGGCATTTTCAACACTTGAGCTTTGCCAGCTGTGTTGCCTTTCTTTCTCGCCCCGGATTGAGTGCTGTGTGAGGTTTGAGGTTGTTCCTCATGAGCAGCCGCCGTTGATGGAGTCCCAGTTTGAAAGCGGACTCTGTGGCCTATGGAAGTGGATGGTTCTTCCCGGGTTCGCTTTGAAGGGGTTCGTTGCCTCCTAGGTACTTCCTCTTCGGTTTGGGATTTTGATTTTCTGGGAACGGGCTTAAGAGATGATTTTGATACAACTAGTTTAGGAATCCGAGGTTTAGGAGCCATTGATTTTGTTTTGAAATGGGATATCCAAGTGGTGAGTCTGTGAGAAGGGTAGGCACTTGGGATGAAGAGAGAGAGAGAGAGACAAAATGAGAAAGTCTGAGAGAGAGAGAAGCTAGCAAGCAAGAATGAGAGGAATGACAATAAGCTGTGAGCTAGAACCGAAAATGGTGATTGGGGTAGGAATATCCGAAATGACCGGAAACAGAGAGGGGACTAACAGAGAGGGGACTGCAAGAGATAGACAGATTACTGGAGGATGAAAAAGCTGAGAGGGAAAGAGGTATTGTTGTAAAATGAGAGAGAAGTTCTGAAAAATGGGAAGCCGGGCGGGAATGAGAGAGGAGAGGGAAGAAAGAGAAGAGGATAGGAGGAATCCCGACGGTCGCGCTGGAGTCGACGCTGCCCTAGGCGAAGTCGACTTCGACCCAGCAGAGTCCACTTCGCCTCAGAGGCGGAGTCGACTTCACATCCCCCAAGTCGACTTCAGTGGAGTCGACTTCACTATCGACTTGAACTTTTCAGGTTTGATTTTCCTGTCTAATTGTTCCTAATTTAATTCAATCATCCCCATTTCATTTCTAATTTTGTAAAATGATTCCTTTGCTAAAGGCTTGGTAAATATATCAGAAATTTGATCCTCAGTTTTCACATATTCCAAACAAACATCATGATTTTCAACATGTTCACGGATGAAATGATGTCTTACATCTATATGTTTGGTTCTAGAGTGTAATACTGGATTTTTAGTTAAACATATTGCACTCGTATTATCACATTTAATTGGAATAATATAATAATCAATCCCATAATCTTTTAATTGTTGTTTCATCCAAAGTAGTTGGGCACAACAACTCCCGGCGGCTATATATTCAGCTTTCGCCGTAGATAGAGCAACACTAGTTTGTTTCCTTGAATACCATGAAACCAACATGTTTCCAAGGAATTGACATGTTCCACTAGTACTTTTTCTATCTACTTTGTAACCGGAAAAATCCGCATCCGAGTAGCCGATTAAATCAAACATTGATCCCTTCGGATACCATAGTCCAAGATTAGTAGTATTTATCAAATATTTAAAAATTCTTTTTATAGCCAATAAATGTGATTCTTTAGGACATGCTTGGAATCTAGAACACATACATACACTGAAAAGAATATCTGGTCTAGAAGCAGTTAAATACAACAATGATCCTATCATACTTCTATAAAGCTTTTGATCGATACATTTACCGTTTTCGTCCGTGTCGATCTTGATTGTTGAACTCATTGGAATATTTGCTCCTTTGCTAGTTTGCATTCCAAATTTCTTTAGCATTTCTTTGATGTACTTGGACTGATTTATGAATATTCCTTCGGTTTGTTGCTTGATTTGCGGTCCAAGGAAGAAATTTAATTCTCCCATCATGCTCATTTCAAATTCGCTCTGCATAATCTTAGAAAATTCTTGGCACAGAGTTTCATCAGTAGCACCAAATATTATATCATCTACATAAATTTGCACAATTAAAATATTTTTACTTTTATACTTGATGAATAAAGTAGTATCAACTTTTCCTCTTTGAAATTCATGATCAATCAAAAATCTATTTAATGTTTCATACCAAGCTCGTGGGGCTTATTTTAGTCCATATAATGCTTTGGTCAGCTTATAAATATATTTTGATTGATCCTTTTCTTCAAATCCAGGGGGTTGTTCAACATATACTTCTTCATTCAAGTACCCATTCAAAAATGCGCTTTTCACATCCATTTGAAATAATTTGAAATTCATGTGAGAAGCAAATGCTAGTAAAATGCGTATGGCTTCTAATCTAGCCACAGGTGCATATGATTCTTCAAAATCAATCCATTCTTCCTGGGAATACCCTTTGGCTACTAGTCTAGCTTTGTTTCTTATTACAAGTCCGCTTTCGTCCAATTTGTTCCTAAATACCCATTTGGTACCAATAATGGTATAATCATTTGGTCTAGGAACTAAATGTCATACATTATTTCTTTCAAATTGATTTAGCTCTTCTTGCATTGCAATAACCCAGTTTTCATCATTAAGAGCTTGTTCAATAGTGGTTGGTTCAATTTTTGACACAAATGCATATTGTCCACAAATATTTTGTTTTGATCTCCTAGTTTTTACTCCTTCATAAATATTTCCAATGACTTGCTCAATTGGATGGATATTTTTGAATTTCAAATCAATTGGAGGTTTGTAGGAGTCATTACCTTCACTTACCTCTTCCTCCATGGGGTTTTCTGGCTTGAGCTCAGTTTCCTTTTGTTGTTCTTGTTGTTTTTCTTTTGTATCATCTGCATCACTTAGTTCATCCTCCTTTCTCGGAGTTTGGTTAAATTCATCAAAAACAACATGTATTGATTCTTCTACTATTTGATTTCTTTTGTTGAAAATCTTATATGCTTTGCTATTTGATGAATAACCTAAGAAAATAGCTTCATCACTTTTGGCATCTAATTTTTCCAAATTTATTTTTTCATTATTTAATATATAACAAGTACATCCAAAAGTATGGAAATATGATATGTTTGGTTTTCCGCCTTTCCAAAGTTCATATAGGGTCTTTTTCAATATTGCTCTAATGGTAACTCGGTTTAATACATGACAAGCTGTACTTACAGCTTCACCCCAATCTTTTGGACAATTTACTCTCACTTAGCATGGTTCTAGCCATTTCTTGTATTGTCCGGTTTTTCCTTTCAACAACTCCATTTTGTTGAGGAGTTCTTGGTGCAGAAAATGTATGGTGAATTCCTTTTTCATTGCAAAATCCTATGAATCGATTATTTTCAAATTCACCACCATGATCACTTCTAATAGAAATGATTGAACTTTGTTTTTCATTTTGCATCAAATTTGAAAACGTGACAAACATAGGAAATGCTTCATCTTTGCTAGCTAAGAGTATAATCCAAGCAAATCTTGAAAAATCATCAATAATTACATACACGTACTTTTTCCCACCAAGAGTTAAAATGTCTGATGGCCCATAAAGATCCATATGTAACAACTCAAGTGGTCTAGTTGTTGAAATTTCTTTTTTGGTGGAAAATGGCATTTTGGGTTGTTTAGATAGTTGACAAGCTTTACAAATCTTATCCTTGTCATATTTGAGCTTTGGTAACCCTTGTACTAGATTTTTTTTCCACAATGTTTTAATATTTGACATATTTATATGTCCAAGCCTTGTATGTCATATCCATGGATCATTTTCTATGGCTATTAGACATTTTTCTTCTAGTTCATCAAGGCAAACCAAATATACATTTTCATATCTTTTGCCACTAAATACTATGTGTTCATCATAAAAAATATTACATATAGAGGATTCAAATACAACTTTATATCCTTTATCACATAATTGACTAATACTCATTAGGTTGTGTTTGAGTCCTTCAACAAATAGTACATCTTCAATACATGCATTTGAAATACCATAAACATTTCCTTTACCTTTTATTTTACCTTTTTCATTATTTTCGAAAGCTACTGTTCCTTTATTACATGAGTTGATCTTATGGAACAGTCCTTTTTCTCCTGTCATATGTCTTGAGCAACCACTATCCATAAACCATATGTTATTGGCCTTAGCTTTAAGACAAACCTGCAAAAATTAAGTCAAGTGGAGCTCATCCTTTTGGTACCCATTTTATGGGTCCATTTGGGTTAGTTATCCTTTGGAGTCTATGTTGGTCTACTTTTGAAGTCATAAATCCAATGCTTTTCGGCATCCAAACCAATTTTGCACCAAAGTTTTGCAATTTTCTCAATTTGCATTGATAAACCTTGTGTCCTAACTTGTTGCAAAAATTACAAGCTCCTGGAAGTCTAGAAATAGGAAGTCATTTGGTAATTTGTTCCTCGGTTGGTCTTTTGGTCCAAACTACTTGATTTATCTTAGGTTTAGTATAAATGAGTTTGGCGTTGTTTCTCGGAGCATTAGATTTCTCTTGCTCAAATGTATTATACCCAAGTCCTTTCTTGCAAGTTTGGGTTGTCATTTTTAAGAACATTTTCACATTTTCTCCTGGATTAGAAAACTTGACAAGCGATTCATTTAATGATTCATTTTCCTTTTTGAGTTTCTCTAACTCAACTTCCAAGGTATTCTTTTCACTTTTTAATTTATCTATTTTTTCAGTAAGTTTACCATTCACAATTATTATTGCATCACATTGTCTTTTCTTTATTGTAAACTTATTTCTAATTTCTTTATTTCCTCATATAATGAATCATAGGCTTGTTGAAGTTCTTCCAATTCAGCACATTTGAGGCGTTCATTTGTAGAAGAAAAAATTGAAAAAGATTTTTGTTTGGAGGTTACCTTTTGACTACTTGTGCAGTTCGTTGAAGTAGCTTAATCCTCCAAGATTTTCGTGGCTGCAAAACATATGTCGGAATTTTCTATGCAACAAATTCTTGCGCAATCTGCTTCACATTCTTCACTTGAAGAGCTACATGTTGTAGATTCCTCTTCATTTACGTACATGCCTCTTCCTTTGTTTCTTTGAAATTTTCTGTTGTCGCCTCGATCTTTTCTTTGCTCATTTGCTTTATTTTCTTCGGGCGTTGGGCATTGGGTTTGCATGTGCCCCGAACCACCACACCGGTAACATTTTGTTGATTCTTTCTTTTTCTCTTTAGAATTTATTTCTTTAAAATTTCTGAAATTTCTACCTTTCCTTACAAATTTTCTGAACCGTTTTGTAAGTAAGGCAATTTCATCATCGTTTTGAGATGATGAGGTGGTGTCATCTGAGTCTTGTGCAACTTTCAAGGCGATGACTCTTTTGCCTTTGTGGTGATCCTCGTTTCTTTTCTTGATTAGCTCATGTGACATCAGCGAGCTAATAAGATCTTCCAATTTCAACGTGTTTAGGTCCTTGGCTTCTTCTATTGCCGTGATTTTTGGAGTCCATGATTCGAGTAGTGCCCTCAGAATCTTCATGACCTGCTCAGATTCAGAAATTGCTTTTCCTAGCCCTTTCAAGGCGTTAGTAATCTTGAAAAATCTAGCAAACATTTCAGAAATATTTTCTGTTTCTAACATTCTAAAGTTTTCCAATTCTCCGATCAAAATATTTCTCATTGTCCCTTGAACTTGAGAAGTTCCTTCATAGATAGATGTTAGTGTATCCCATATCTCTTTGACAGTTAAACAAGAGGATACTCTATCATATTCGGAAACCGTAAGAGCACAAAATAATGAATTCATAGCCTTGACGTTGCTCTTTACAATTTTCACTTCCTCATCGGTCCATTTGGAAGCTCTTTTATCAATAGGCAAAGTCACACCGTCTTGGATTGTAATCCAAGAGTCCATATCTGTAGCCATGATGAGTTGTTTCATACGTAGCTTCCAATATCTAAAATTGTTTACATCAAACAATGGTAGCCTAGTAAAGAATTGGCCTTCAGCAAATGCGGAAACAGAAGTGGATTGGGATGCCATATCAAAAAATCTCTTTGGTAAAACTCAAAGACCTGCTATGATACCACTTGTTGGTCCCGAGTTTATGGCAATTACCCAAGAGGGGAGTGGTGAATTGAGTATTTAAAAATTTAAAACTTTAATTAGAGATTTTACCCCGGTTTAGTTTAAAACCCTTTAATGAAACAAATAGAAAGCAATAACATAATGAAAAAAAAATGAAAAATAGTAGACAAGATTTATAGTGGTTCGAGCAACCTTTCCCTACTCCACTCTTCCAAGTTCACACTCCCTTGTGACTTGGATTCCACTATGTATTCTGCGAATACAACTAGAGTCTCCGCTCTCTTCTAGATTCTAGCTCTAGGGGGCATATACAACAAATAGCACAAGTAGGTGACGAGTTTCACTCCAATCACAACTCTACTTTGCTATAGCTTGGCTTGAAACACCAAAATCAAACTAAGCACCAAATAATAAGATGAAATAGAAGAAATCTACACTTTACAGATTTGTGTAGCAAGTTTCAGCTCGAGGAAGAATCTGTAGATGCAACGAATCGTATTGCGTTGAAGCAAACAACAACTTTGAAGAATGTTCTTCCTTTGAAAGTATCTAGATCACTCAATTGTAGAAGAAAGTGAGATAAAACTCTTAGTAGCACTTCTTTCCTCTTTTTTAGCTCTTACTTTTTTTTATCCACGTTTGCTTGAGTGTCTATATATAGAGGAGGGAGAATTTTGAACGTTATAGAGTTGGTTGGCGCGTAATAAATGTTCCAACGTTCAAAAATTCGAACGTTACGTCTCCAAGTCGCAGGTGGAGTCGACTTCGTGTGCGACTTCACCCAAGTCGCATGCTGGAGTCGACTTCGTGTGTGACTTCAGCTGTTCTTCAGTTTCCAAGTCTGTCATCTGGGTCAACTTGGTCTGAGACTTGGCTTCAATTCGATCTTGGATTCGACTTCGGGTGCGACTTGGCTTCTTTCTTTTGCCAAGTCAGTTTGATCTTTGTTGAAGTATCTCTTGCTTGCTTTAAACTTGGATTAGTCTTCATATATTCAAGTTGAAAAATTTAGGTTGACTTCATCCTTAATTTGACTCAAGTTTATCTTAAAGTCAGCTTATCCTTCGACTTGATCTTGAAGATCTACCCTGCCAAGTTGAAGTTGATGCTGGAGTCGACTTTGCCTGCGACTTCACCCAAGTAGCATGTAAAGTCGACTTCGGTTGCGACTTCAGAATCTTGGCAATCCAATTTCAACGCTGGAAGGAAATTGCATCTTGAAGTCGATACTGGAGTCGACTTCGTCTGCGACTTCACCCAAGTCGCAAGTGGAGTCGACTTCATCTGCGACTTTAGTATGTCCAAGTCCTCAATTTCAACGCTGTCCTAAAATCAACACTTGAAGTCGCTGCTGGAGTCGACTTGGGGATCGACTTGGCCTAAGTCGATATCTAAGTCGACTTGGAGGTCAACTTGATCTGTCATACTTTGCGTATTTCATTTTTATAACCTTAAACACTGCACAATTCATATTAGTAGCTAAGATTTACTCAAATTGTGTTGTTTAATCATCAAAACACATGGTTTGGGTATTTTCATTCAATTTCAATAATTGTTTCCAACAGGCATGACTCCAACAGATGCTATCACCTTGAATAGCCATGAATGTGATGGTGTTACAAAAAAAAGAAACTATGATGGGCATTCCCTTAACTTCAAATGCAGGAATAAACGTAAACAGATACAACTAGCAAAAAAATGATTTCATTATAATATAACTGAAAAATACATCAGAACGGCTTACATCTGATCCTTTTTACAAACATATAGTAAGTATTCTTTATATCAGAAAAATCTGCCCCAGTGAGAACTATCTCCTTTGTCATTGTCGAAAAATACACCACCCTGAAAATTAGAAATTTCAAATTTGCCACATTGAGAACCACCTCCCTTGTCATTGTCAAAAAAAAGCCGCCATCTAGAAAATCAGAAAACTGAAATCTGCCACTGCGAGAACCACCTCCTTTGTACTATGGGTAGCTTCGGCTTGCGAACTACATTTTGTTGAATTGAACCTGCATACAACAATATATTTAAGTAATTCTAGTTGTATCCATATAAGACAGAGATTTGGTCTATTTAGGGTGTGTTTGTTTGGGGCCAAAATATGTCAACTAAAACTTTTCAACCCAAAACTTTTCACTCTCCATAACTACTCTATTTTTTAATTATTTTTTTACATTTTTCTATACAAACTACCCCACTTTTCAATCATTTCTACACAACTACCCATACAACTAACCTATCTATTTTAGGGGATGTTTGAGAATATGAAAGTTGTGGAAAATGTGGTATTTGGTAGGAATAGAAAATGAAATATTTTGAAAATTGTGTGATTGATATGAAATAATAGGGGTAAAGTTGAAATAAATAGGTTTGTTGGAAGGTAGTTGATAGAGAAAATGATTAGAATATAGGAGTAAAAGTGGAAAAATATAATGATTAGTTGTGAAATGATGGATCTCAAAATCCGTGCCACCACATTTTCCCTCCCACATTTCCCACACCATATTCCCAAACGTCCTCTTAACTTTATTGTCTTTCCTCCTCATCATTACCCCTATTATATCACATCATTTTCTATCAATTTGACAACTTCTACCCCCACAACTTTTCATCAAAAATTTTACCTCCAACAAGACAGAGATTTGGCGGCCGGGATGAGTGGGATGGGTGTTTGGCAGGGCCGGGAAGTCGGTGCTCGGAAGGGAGGGAGGGAGAGAGAGAGAGAAGGATGGGGCAGCGACCACCAAGCCATGTCATCTAGCCGAATTCATGAATGCTTGGGTTGTCTTTGAACAGGTCACCGGTTGGCCTTTTTCGGGTGAATCCTGTTGGCCTTTTTCGAGAGAGAGAGAGAGAGAGGGAGGGCGGGGCAGGGAAGCTGGTGCTCGGGAGAGAGGGATGGGCGTCTGGGCGGGGCCGGGAAGACGGTGCTCTAGAGGGAGAGAGAGAGGGGGTGATGGGTGTCGGGAGGGTGGAGAGAGAGGGAAATCAGGACAGGCAGTAGGGTTACTTGAGTGCGCAGTGACCGGTCATCGGTTGGAGTGGAGGAGCGTCTGCGAGGCAGGCCCCTATCTGCGAGGATGAGCGTCTGATTTCGAGCGAGAGGGAGGGCGTGATCGAGATGGCATCTGATTTCGAGAGGGGGCTGCGGGAGATCAAAAGAGGGAGAGAGAGAGATGGGAGAGAGAGGAAGCGAGTAGGCTGCCCTGAGAGACGACAGAGGGAGACGGCGGGCTGAGTGGAGAGATCGAGAGAGAGAGAGAGAGAGAGAGAGAGAGAGAGAGAGAGAGAGAGCTGAGGGAAGGCACGGGCGGACAGAGGGAGAGAGGGCCGTCTTTATCGAGAGAGAGACGAGAGAGGGAAAAAAAGGAAGAGAGACGAGAGAGGGAAAGGAGACGGGCGTGTTGGGTAGGGATGGGCCTGCGGAAAAAAAGCCTTACCTGACAGGGGCTGGAACCGATTTTTTCCTCATTAATGAGGTCGTCCTCCCGCTCGCAATTCCGCATCACCATCCGACGGACGAAAACGCGCCCGCTTCATCCAACGGCTGGGCGCAATGGTCGACGAAACCTTTACCGACTGACCGGTCGTAAAAGATCAAAATTCAAATATCAATGGGAGAAGGAGATTGACTCATGGGATAATTGGTTTTGGAGCTTTAGTATGAGTTGCCGAGGAAACCTCATTGTGGTAAGAAGTCGAGCAAGAAGGAGATGAATTCATTAATAATGGAAGCCAATGCATTGCTAATGGGAGTCAAGTGGATGATGGACATTAATGATCCAGAGGCAAAGCTAAAGAGTGTCTCAATGATACTTATCGATTTCATAACTAATGATAACATTATCCAATCTAATATAGACGTGCTTATCAAGTAGATCAAATTACTTATCATGAAGACGGATGGAGTGCACTTTACACACATGTTGCGTAATAGAAATCAAGCTACTCACCTACTGAAAGATTTTGCATCGATAAGCTTAATAAATAATTGTATTTATGGAAAGTCCTCCTGGATGCATGTCTGAATGGCTGTGTAAAGACAAGGAGATATCTATAAATGAATGAGTGTGCTCTCCATCATATATCCAAAGTAACACATTAGAACTTTGGATATGAGTTAGTGGAAACACCAAATTTTTTATTATAAAAAGTTAACCGTCTGTCATATAATATGCAATTATGCGAAAACTACAACAAAATGCAAGTAACGAACCTGAAGACCCTTTTTGATTTGGTAATTATTGGATAATATAACGTATCTAGATGCCCAAGATAAAATAGAACATCCTTTTTATATGAATGGCTTAAGTCAATAGAATTAGATGAGAGATGGAAATCCAACATGAACAATTGCTAGTATGAGCAATTATTAAAGAAGTTCATGATCTTAGTGTAGATGTAAAGATGGTTATTAGTTCCCAGCATCAGCTAACGATGAAAATATTTATGATCCTTTAATTAAAGATTTTACCAATTAGTAAAGGATATTTAACGTCTTAAGTTCCAATGACTAAGATTTCATCATCAAGTACATAAGATAGTACTGATGGTAGTCGTGGTGCCTATTATGAAAATGATAATAACAATAATAATAATAATAACGTGCGTAGCGTGAGACAAATGTAGGTGCTAAATCACAATCACGAAGTTAGAGAGTTCTTTGTCTATTTATTGGTGAAGAAGTATCCTGGCATCGAGTCCGAAGCAGTTTGCTGACTCCTTGTAATGTTGTAATAAAAAATAAAGATCATGGTGAACACCCTCCACAATAAAAAAAACCGTGGGAGAAGACATGTTGAAGATAACTTACTTATAGATAGAATATTCTTTTGTAGATTCAAAAAATGGTAGGATAATTTGCTGATATATAAACTTAGTTTGACACTACTTATATTGTTGTACAAATTGCATATTCCTCTTGCAAAGTTTTATTGAAATTGCTTTCATACTCATATTAATGACTGACATTTAATGTAAGTACATTGACTGTTAAATAAAAAAGGGCAATTTGTAGATACATTCACTTAGTTTAATTTTGATATATGCATATCGTTTCATGAATTGCATATTATAAAATTTTACTAAAATTGCCTTCGTACCTATGCCGCCTCTTTGTCATCAGAAATGTTATCGCATGCATTAAAAATATGAATAATGACGAAAATAACGTTATTTAAAGCTATATTAGAATCCCACAGTTCATAAGACACGCAATTGTGCTGGTGGAAGAGATTTAATTTGGGTAACATATTAGCAGTTAATATGGGTATGCAAGCAATTTTGGTAGAACTTTATAGAATGATATACAATTCGTGAAACAATGTAAATATATCAGCAATTACCATCAAACTAAGTGGCTATATCAGCAAATTATACTTTTTTATTTAACAATTGTTAAAATGTCAACCGTTTACATAGATACGCAAACAATTCTAGTGAATTTTATGAGGGTAATATGCAATTTATGAAACAATGCAAGTATATTAACAATTAACATCAAATTGAATTGATATATAAGCAAATTACTCAAAATAGCAAGAAAGAGTCTTCATATAATTATGTTGACATATATTCAACTAAAGGATAAATCATAGATTTAAACTTTTTCGAATTATTCTAGTAACTATGCCAATTTCATGAAGTCCACGTACGGGTATTATCAATCATATAGATATCCATTAGGTCAGCATAATAGTGAAGGAAATTCAACCTTATGTGATTTCTTTAGAACTCTTAACTAATATGAGCTATATTATAAGTACACACACCACAAATGATGACATTAGAGCCTATTTCAAGTTATATAAGATTTTTAAATTGAATTTGTATCTTTATTCCTAAACTAGCTTTTACAATTTTCAATATATCTTTTCTCATTTTCAATATACATTATTATATTTTCATCTCATGTACAAGTTTCATTCAAGAATCTTGTATAACTTCAAATAGACTAAGCAACTTTCATGAGATTCATCTATTTGGTATTGAGGTTAATTTTATTTTAAATATTATAGATATCGTACTTCTTACTACTTCTATGACTTGAAATATCATTTTAAATATATGTATATTATGTTTTATACTTTTAATATATGGCTCTTATAATTTGCTTCATACGTGTCTGGTGAATGCTTCTATTATTTATTAAATGCATTCTTTCATTATTAATTTTTTTAATTGTGTATTTATATAATCAGAAATTTTCAATAGAAAATTCTTAGTTTCCTTTTTAAATTTTTCTATCTTCTACTAAAATTTTCGGAAAAAGGATATTATTTTTAATAAATACAATAATATCTTTTAAAATTTTCACGTATGGATGTTAGGATGCGCGAGACTAAAATTGAAGCCCACCCCCGCACCTCCCCGACACCCCACACAAACTACGGATGTGTTTGGGAATGGATAAAATTTTTTATGAATAGTTTTAAAGAGTAAAAATTATCAAATGATGTGATATGATAGAGGTAATGATGAAGAGTAAATAAGATAAAGTTAAAATAGATATGTTAGTTATATAGATAGTCGAGTAAAAATGATTGAAAAGTAGGGTAGTTGTATAGGAAAATGTGAAAAAATAATTAAAAAATATGATAGTTGTAGAAAATGAAAAATTTTAAATTAAAAAATTTTAAGTACACATTTTCTGTACTTTGACAAACACACACTACAATTACAAATTCATCGGCCCACAGATTTTGGCACTGCAACGTAGGAAAATCGCCGACGGTTAGCGCCATTCAAATCCGATGCACACTCTCTCCCGCCAAACGTCGGAATCGCTGATACTTGCTTCTTTCCTCACTCGTCCTGACTTTCCGGAATCATTCGACTACCAAACAGAAGATGAACAGAATGTCAGTTCCTCACTGTCCGTTTCATCTCTTAAATCATATGAAGCCTACGTTCAAAGAAACGAAAACTATTCACGCCCAGCTAATGAAAACGCCCTTCCTTCAATCCAAAATCTCTGTCGCAAATTCGCTAGCGAACTGCTACTGCAAGTCGTCGGCAATGGCTTATGCTCGTAATGTGTTTGACCAAATTCCTCAGCCGAATCTGGCTTCCTGGAATCTCATGATTTCTGGCTATAATCAGGCATTGCAGTTTGATTGGTCGCAGCGGATGTTCAGCAGAATGCATTCTGATGGTTTCAAGCCAGACGAGATTGTTTATGGGAGCATTATTTCGGGTTGCGCTGCCTGTCCGTGTCTACAATTTGGCAAGCAGGTTTACTGCCTTATAACAAAAAGTGGGTTCGTTTCAGATGCCTATGTCTGCGCGGGGATGATTGATTTGTTTGCAAAAAGCTTTTGTTTCAATGATGCCATCAGGGTATTTTCTGAGGCTTCTTATGACAACGTGGTTTGTTGGAATGCCATCATTTCCGGTGGGGTGAAGAATAAGGAAAACTGGATTTCCTTGGACATGTTCCGTCAGATGGTGCATGAGTTCTTGTCACCAAATGGTCATACATTTGCAACTGTTTTGACTGCCTGTGCTGCAATTGGATGGTTACATTTGGGCAAAGTCATTCATAGTTGGGTAATTAAATGTGGCATAGAAGATGATATCTTTGTAGGAACTGCTATAGTTGACATGTATGTTAAATGCGGTGATTTGGATGAAGCATTTAAAGAGTTCTCATTAATGCCTCATTGCAATCATGTTTCATGGACTGCCATGATTTCTGGGTTTGTACAAGCTTCAGACTGTGTTAGTGCCCTGAAACTCTTCAAAGAAATGAAAGCAACTGGGATGGAGATCAATACTTATACAACTACCAGTGTGCTGGCTGCTTGTGCAGCTTTGGCAAAGGAGGCCTGCCAAATCCATGCTTTGATCTTAAAATCTGGTCTTTCCATGGATTCATCAGTTGCCATAGCTTTGATCAATATTTATGCAAAACTTGGGGATATTAACCTGTCAGAGAGGGTGTTTGAAGAGACCAGATCTTTGGAGACTGTTGGCACCTGGGCATCTATGATATCCTGTTTTGCTCAGAATAATAGTTTGAATAGGGCTGTTGATATTTTCCGGGGAATTTTTCAAGAAGGTCTGAGACCTGATGCAGTTTCCTGTTCTAGTGTTTTGAGTATTATAAGCTGTATAGAGATGGGGAAAGAGATACACTGTTATGTCATTAAATCTGGCTTGGATCTTAATGTTGTTGTTGGCAGTGCAGTTTTCACCATGTACTCTAAATGCAGTAGTTTAGAAGGTTCATACAGTGTTTTCAAACATATGCCTGAAAAGGACAGAGTTTCTTGGACATCAATGATAGCAGGCTTTGCAGAACATGGCTACGCTGATGAGGCATTTTGCTTGTTTAAAGAAATGTTACTTGCAGAAATCAAACCTGATCAAATGACTGTATCTGCTCTTCTTACAGCATCAACAGTTTGCCAATCATTGAAGACAGGGAAGGAGATTCATGGCTATGCTCTTCGTATTGGTATTGGATCAGAAGTGTTTCTTGGTAGTGGTCTAGTTAATATGTATTCAAGATGCAAAGATCTTGTTTCTGCAAGAAGAATCTTTGATACAATGCCTCACAGGGATCAGAATGCATGGTCTTCCTTGGTTTCCGGTTACGCTCAAAATAGGATTGCTGAAGAGGCACTCTTACAGTTCCATCAGATGCTAATTGTGGGCATGGAAATTGACCACTTTACTATTACATCCATTCTTGGTGTCTCTGCAACTATGGCAAGATTTAGCTTAGGCAAGCAACTGCATGCTCATGCTGTAAAAACAGGATTTGAATCAGATCTTCCTGTGAGCAGTTCGTTAGTGACATTATACTCAAAATGTGGGAATATTGACGATTCTCGCAAAATATTTGATCAGATTGAAAAGCCAGACCTTATCACTTGGACAACACTCATTAGCAGTTATGCTGAACATGGCCAAGGGGCAGATGCTCTAAACATGTATGAGATGATGAGAAAAGAAGGCATAAAACCTGATTCAGTGACCTTTATAGGTGTTTTATCTGCTTGTAGCCATAATGGTATGGTAGAAGAAGCCTATTTCCATCTTAATTCTATGGTTCAAGATTATGGCATCAAACCAGAAGCTTGTCACTATGCATGTATGGTTGATTTACTTAGCCGAGCTGGGAGACTAAAAGAAGCTAAAAAGTTTATAGAGACAATGCCTGTAGAGCCTGATTCTCTGATGTGGGGGACTCTTCTCAGTGCATGCAAACTGCATGGGAATGTTGAGATTGGAACTTCTGCAGCCAAAAAGGTTCTCGAACTGGATCCTATTGACTCTGGAGCTTACATTTCTCTGTCAAATATTTGTGCAGCTGCAGGGGATTGGGAAGAAGTTCTGAGAATCAGAAAGCGGATGAGGGGCTATGGTGTGAAGAAGGAACCAGGATGCAGTTTTGTATGAATAACGTGACTGTATATAGCGTACATGCATCCATGGTCAAGATGTAGGGAATTTTTTTCCCTTCACATTTCACTGTGATTTGGTCGAAAACAAGAAGGAAAAGCTAGCCTGCGTAGCGCAGGATTCATTTTTTGTGCTGTTGAAGGTAGCAGGTAATTGAGCAGCAACCACAGGCTGGATTTGCAGAGCATTCTTGTCATGTCATATTCTGATCATTCACCAACATCCTGTTCATTAATTTGAACCGAAAAATAAGTCACTCATAACTAATGAAGTGAACAGAAAGGGTCGAGCAGAAGCAAAATGAAGTGGCATGAAAGATCTAACAAAATGTTAGAAGTTGAATTGAAGCAAGTGAAACTGAGATGATTGGAAATAATTTTGAGAGAGAATTGCATGCATGGAAAATTTGGAAGCATGCTTCTGAGAAGTAATATTTATCAAGACATTTCCCTCATTTTGGGGTGAAAATTTCAAGATGAAGAAGAATAAAGGAATGGTGGTAAACTTCTTTCCAATGTGCCATTTCATGCTGCCATTAAAGAAGTCAGGAGAGACTGAATTGAGGAATGACCATTGGAATTCTTGTTAGTTATGCAAATTTTCAAATGAGAGAACCACATGGAAGAAAGGTTTGGATGCACACTTCTGGTACGTAGGGAATATTTGACAAGATGTCTACAGGAATCTACTGAAGATCAAAGAAGCAAAGAATGGCTTGAGTATATTTCAACATGAAAAGTCAGGAGGTAAAGAAGAAGAGATGGTGGTTGTCCTTTTCTTTATGCAACCATTTCTTGTTAATTAATCTATTAAGTCCATTATTTGCACCAGCTTGCAGGCACACCAGAATTGGCCCTCCCTTTGGATTATTATATTTTTCTTGTTAAAAGTGATTTCAATTGTTACTGATATATATAGGCAAATATTATAATGTAGTTGGACTGCACCATAGTTATATTGCAATATGTTGCAAAAGGGGCCAATATATTATATTTTAGTTACAACCAATTTTCATCCAAATTGTATGTGTATGGGTAATATCTAAAAATGGTACAAAATTAACATAATAAAATAGTTTGATTTAAATATCAATTTTGAAGTTATATTTTCAACATTTAAACTGTCTAAATCGTAATTTTGACATAGATAAATGATTAAGGGCATGTTTGACTATCAGTGTGTTTGTTTTTAAATAAAACTTTTCATCTAAAACTTTTTTAATAAAAAACTTTTCACTATTCATAATTACCTATTTTTTAATTATTTTTTCTCATCTTCTTATACAAACTACCTTACTTTTCAATTATTTCTATAAACTATTCATACAACTAACTTATCTATTCTAATTTTATTCTTTGTATTCCTCATCATTATCCTATCATATCGCATCATTTTTTCTCATTTGAACAACTTTTATATCAAAAATTTTGTTACTTCCCAAACACATCCTATATCTAAAACTTTTTAAAGTAAAATATTTCATTTTCTACAACTACTTATTTTTTAATTATTTCTTCATATCATTCTATATAACTATCTTGCTTTTTAATCATTTTTATACAACTAACCTATCTGTTTTAATTTTATTCTCTTCATTCATCCTTATTAGGCTTATCATTTCATATTATTTTCTTCAATTTCTAAATTTTTCATCCAAAAGGTTTACCAATTTAAATGCATATGGGTCCAATTTTGCAACGGATTGCACCATAAACTATATATATTCAAGTGCAGTTAGACTACACCATAATTATGATGTAGTTTGCTGCAAATGAGCCCCAATCATTCATTAAAATTAACATATACCCTGTTCATTGTTTTTAGAATTATTTACTTTATTAGCATGTCAGTTTCATTCAAATTAGATATATGTATAGGCTCCATCTGAAAATGCTACAAAATTAACATAATAAAATAATTACATTTAAATATATGTGAAGTCGTGCACTGGCTCGCAACGCAGTGGTAACACATGGGTAGGGTGGGTGCGTTTACTTGGGATCGAATTCTGGAGGGAGCAAAAGGCTCTATGTAAAAACTTGGATATATAAATCCAAGTAAAGTTGGATTTAATATGAAAAATCATGTTACTTGGATTTATATATAATTCACAATAAGTGTAAATGCATAAAGCTGTTTATAATTATATTTTGAAAGATTATTCATTCCAAAAGTTTTTGATTCACTTGATTTTTAATATATAAGCAGAATTGATATTTTTAAACAAAATGGAAGGTTTAGATCTTTGAAAAAAGTTTTAAAATGGCGATTGTAAAGTTCAATTGATTGCATGGGAGACAAGCTGTATATGTATTTATTGCCATTGTCTCACTTGGTTGCACTTGTGCAATTGACAAGAACTTCTCATGAAGAGAATTATTGCTTTTCATTGACATTACATGGTGATGGGGGTTTGGGAGTGAGAAACCTCAACGTCATCTTTAAGGGACGCTGGTTCAATGAACCCGGGTGTATTTCACCCTTTTTATTTTATTTTGAATTTTTTTTTACACGACTGTTAATCTAATTGTATTTAACATGCGTATAAATTTTTACCATTTTTGGAGATTTTTAGATCTTTTTTTCGGATTTTTTAAAATCAGTGGTATTTTTAGTAATTTAATATTACTAAAAATGTCACTGATTTTAAAAAATCCGAAAAAAATATCTAAAAATCTCCAAAAATGGTAAAAATTTATACATATGTTAAATACACTTAGGTTAACATTTTTATAAAAAAAAGTTTCAAAAAAAATTAAAAAAACAGGTGAAGTACACCCGGGTGCGTTGAGGCTCAATGCAACCGGGTGCATTGAATCAGCGTCCATCTTTAAGGCTTGCTTGGATTTGAATTGCTTCAAATTATATTTGGTCTGGATGGAGGCTAATGCCCTAGTTTGGGTTTGAACCCTGAACATCTTACACATGCACACACTGAAAGATACTCATGTTAACTACCTAGTCATTCAGATGTTTACTATGTATGCTGATAATGAAGATGATATTATTTATACATGGTTTTCTTGGTTCATGTTGATGACAGGGATGCTCAGGTGATGAATGGCTCAACATGGCATGCATCAGCTACTTGTCAAGACAGACCACCATTCTTTCTGAAGTCGTCGTATAATATCTTTATGTATTTATGTAATGCAACAAGTTTACCACAAAGGACGTGGAGTCAGCTTCAGGTTGCACAAAGATGGACCGCATTTACCTAGTCATGCAGCTCAGATATGATAGTTTCAATGCCATTGTTAATCAAACTAATAAATTATGATGCACATATTGATAGGCTGCATTCTGAGTTAACTGGAAACAGGAAGGACAGATCCAATAAATGTTAACCTATACAGACCTGCAATAATGAAATACTGTACCACTATACATGGGGAAGAATCTCAATGACGTCAGACATACTCCAGCCTAAACAACCTTGGGTACTTGAGTATGTTTGAGTTCATAGATTGTAGCACTCTGCTGATGAATAACCCAAAGGCATCTCGCTTGGACATTGGGGAGAATCCCATGACAGGTTGGATTTCAATTCATCAGACAGATTCAGATGGATATTGGTGGGAAAGCTGATTTCTTCTGTGGTTTCCCAATGGATATTTTCATGATAGCTATTTTTGTTTTTCCTAAAGCACTCTTGTGCATTTTCTCGATCCCCTTTGGTCTCTTGCTGCTTGTTGATTGTGTTGCTTTTGCAGTGCCGAGCCGTGAAGTCTATGTTTGCAGATGCTCTATTGATATTGTCAAATATTCCAGGGGTCAAATTTTGGAGCACAGAAGAGACTTCAGTAATATATTTTGTCTCTTCTCCTACACCGAATGGGGAGAACAACATGCTGGTGGGGTATTCCATATTTAAAATGGGAAAAAAAGGTTCCTTGGATATTGTTGTGTTGCTATGCTTGTAGGAGGGTGCACGCAAGGGAGGAAAGTTGGTTTCAAAGAATGGCTGTGCTTCATTACTATGATCGAACTGGATTTCTGATCCTGCTTTGCTGGGACAGGATGTGTTGTCTCTAGAAGTGACTTGGGTTCCGTGTTGTGCTTGGGAATTCGGTTGAAAACTAGTATTTTCTGGCAAAGGAGATACCCAAGAATGGGAAGGAGCTCTTTGCGCCATGGAACTGGTTTTCTTGAAGATCCTACAAATTGCCCAAGAATCCTGCAGGGTAAGTAATGCACTTTGTTGTAAATTGACACTGATAAGGCAAATGAAACTTAGCTGTGAGCTGTAGAACAGCAAGGGACTTGGATACTTTGGAAAAAAAAAAAAAAAAAAGTCCATTTCCCTCAAATCAACAAAACCTCAGCTTCTTGCCCAAAACATTCATGTTGGCAGCTGGTCTTTGTAAGTCATTTTGGAAGCCAAATCAACTCAGACAGGTTTCCTTGGTTTTGTTCAGTTGTGATCTTTTATCTGACAGAGTGATGACAGAACAAGAGTCATTCAGCTTACATTTGCAGGAACTTTTTTTTCTCCTGGTCTTTTTGTTTGAGGTGAATTACTGATGGGAGGCAGCCTGAATTCATGCATCATCCAGTCGGTTTTGATTCCTCTGGCAGCTCTTCCTTTATAGAAGACAAGGGATTTTTTCAGGCCTATGCATTTGGTTCCTTCTGACGAGTAGATGGGTCTATCTGTTCCCGTAGCTTTCCAGAAACCAGCTCCTGTGACTCTGTTAGGTCTTGTGCTGTTGCGGTATTTCTGGTCTCTAGGACAATAGAAGTACCATTCCTTCTCCCCATTAGCCACCAGCTCTTTGCATGAAGGAAAATTTTATTGTCATGTCCAATTTTCGATTTAAAAATTCAACAAAAATTAGTAGACGATCTGTATCTCCATTTGGTTTTAGTTTACTGTCAAAGCAAAGTTCCATAGCATCTGCTTGTCAAAATATAGACAAAACTGAAAAGTAAGCAATAGATAAAAATAAATTTCATGACAGTTATCTATTTACTTCTTTTTATTTACTGATTGATATTTGAGCACTGATGCAGTAAAACCATGGACAAAACAGAAAAATCTGATGATGAGTTTAGGAAAAAGATTCACTTGATATATTATAACACCTCCACTGTTGGTAAATTATGTAAACTATGGGATTCTGAGTCTGAAAAGTTGGCTTGCAGCTTGAACAAACTAAACACCCTCGGAGGATACAACAGAAGTATCAACGATCATAATAGAAGAGAAAATTCACATTGGATCAGCTTACTTGGGAGATCCCATGGGCTGTATTTGTAGATATCAACTTGCTTGATCAGCTCAATAGGCAGAGGCTTCTGCTGGATCTTTCTTTTCAGGTAGTAGCCAACCAGTTCCTCATCAGTCGGGTGGAATCTGAATCCTGGCATCATCACTCCATCCAACTTTTCTAAATCATGCTTCTCATCCATAAGTCCCCCTCAATTAAAATAGAATAGGATATAGCAAAGATACTGAAACAAGAAAAGACAAACTCAAACCTAGCTCCCCCTTTCTTTTGATGCAAACAGAAGACTTTATTTTTACAATCTCAAATAAACCAAGTAGAAAATCTAGCTATATCATGACACCAACATGAGCAAAGTTTTCTTCCAAGCTCTCATGCACGTGAAACTAGAATTTTTTAAAAGAATGAAGAAAAATCTATCTCTAGCAATACGAAAAACTTGGTGAATGTTAAGGGAAGAGTATCGAAAGGTTGGCTAACTTCACTTGTTAGAACACCATTGGAGCCTTCATAATAAGAAAGCTTCTGCTGATTTTCGGGTGGTTCATAAAAGCTCATGGAGAAAGAAAGCTAAGACAAGATAGCAGCGGGTCACTAATGGGTCTCTCGCGAGAAGGCTGTTTAGTTCTTTCTATTCTTGGGAACAGTCGGTTGCTTAATTCCAGTGAACAGGATCTTATGAGAACTTAAAAATTAGCAGCTTTTGAGATTTTTCATACCGTTCTCATTACAGGCTTATGTTCTTCCACGGAAGGTGGTCAATGTTATCCTTCTACAAATGAAGACAAAACAAGCATCAAGCCAAGCATTTTTATTGATTCTAAATTTTGAATTGTTTAAAAGACTAATTTCAGCACTAAAATGCAACATAGGTCTGTACTCATTGAATTAGAATAAATTCCTGATTGGCCCTTTGATGCAGACAGGCCCATGAACAGCAGATCCTGATTCTCGATCTAACCAGAACCTTCATGGAAGTGAGATCCTTGCGTTTGCGGGAACAAAGTAAAAAATCTCGGAATAGAAACTATAGACGGAACGCATCAGAAGCATCCGATCAAGAGAGATCTTGGGATACTGTCCATCTTGGCAAATACTAACAAAATCAATGGTCTGGATCATCCAAAGCTGCACGCCTCTCTTGTTTGTACTTAATGCCTGCATGGCAAAGTGATCACGTTCTGATGGATTTTACACTCCATTCTCCAACAGTAGAATGAATATTTAATTCGTAGATCCTATCTGCAAATTACTCTCGAATTAAGATCGTGGTTTTAAATGTCATCCCTTCTCATAGTCCACAGATACCATGTCATTTTCAGCACATATGGTGGGGCTGCTTAATCAATCCTTATTGGATATGGCCTGTCACTGTCGGTGGCTGTTTGGGGGATGTGATGGAGATCTCATCATGAAATTGTGGACCTCCCCGGGACCTGGAGGCTGTCTAACAGCCACAGAAACCCTTACGATGATGAGGACCCACATGGTTTCTTGTGAGGAATTTTCTAATCTTGGCAAGTGTTTCGTAAACTGGGTAAGGGTTGGAAATCTATTTTATCCCCATCTCTACCGCCTTTATTAATAGAGATTTAATTAATATAATGATCGAACTTCTTTTTTATTGTTAATTACTTTTTTGGTTAAGACATGCACGCTTCAAACCTCATACGTATTTTAATATCCGTGGGTATAGCTGCAATAGGATTCATGCTTGCCCGTCTTGAAGTTATTTAAATATGGCTTTTCGCAAATAAAATATTGATTTTGCTAGTGGCCCCCCGTTAAGGCACATTATTTACAAAATCCCCCAAAAACGATGTCCATCTCACTTTCCGTCAGTATTTATGGAAACCTTCCGTTTGCCCCCCCAAAAAAAAATAAAAATAATAATAATAAAAAAAAATAAAAATAAAAATAATAAAAATAATAAAATAATAATAATAATAATAAGCCAAAGGCCCAAAAGTACACAAAATGGACTCTGGCACCTTTGTTTTTTTTTTTTTTTTTTTTCCCTTGTGAAAAATCCAAGCCTATTTTGACAAACTTGTAAAACTGAAATGTAACTTCGTTGAGTTCCTAGTGTAATTAGGTTGGGTTATACGGGTCAGAAGGTAACCTTAGCCAGAACCCATTTATAAAAACTTTAACCCTCAATTCTAATTCATTTTAAAGTTGCTAACTATTTGATAAAATAGATTACTAAAGGGTTGAAAATTGTTTGAATAATTAAAAATAATAAACTATCAAGATATAATTACACATTCAACAAAGACTCATAATACGAGTGATTAACCTGAATTTAAAAGATTAATTTTCATATTTATTTTAACTATAGGATTCTCATTATATATATTATGATGTATTGTAAGCTAAAACACATTATTCATTTTTTATTTTTTATTTTTATTTTTTCAAAAAACTTTTGCTAAGTGTATTTAATTTATATACCAAGTTTTATTATTTTACAATGCTTTTACATATTTTTATTTTTAAAAATCATCAATTTTGGGGGCATTTAGGTCATTTTCATCCCTTAAAAAACTTGATTTTAAAAAAAAACTAAATATGTAAAAATATTGTAAAATAGCAAAACTTGGTATATAGATTAAATATACTTAGGAAATATGTTTATGAAAAATAAAAAAAATACAACTAATTGTAAAATAAATGAATAATGTATGTTAACTTGAAATGCATTTCACATATATAATCGAGCTCTTTTTTTCATTGGGATAATAGGCTCCTTAATATTGATATTGATGACCAATAATTATGCATAACTAGTAAAATAACTATCAATAAAATTATTAGCTCTTTTAGTTTACGGGCTTTAAATAAGCTATATGGATTAATGAGTTGGATAATAGGCTAGATGGGTTGAACAAGTTCAATCCAACTTTTTCTTTTTTTTGATAGAGGCTAATTTCTCATTCCCGTCTTGAACCCTTGCATTCAAGTCAACTAATGGTCGTCAAGTGTTGACAACAACTCATATATTTAAATGAGTTATACAAACGAGTTGGTGACTCAAAAATTTTCAACTACTGCGTCAGCCAGGTTACCAAATGTCCTTAGCTTGGTTACCCATATTTGTTTTGCATGATTTTTAACTACAAAGGAGTGTTTACATAAGAGATTAACAGAGTGAGATGGAGTGGAGGTGATTTTATAAAGATTAAGTTTATTTTCAAAATCAAGATTTTTAGGATATAAATTGCAAGTTAAATGTTAATAAAAAGATACGAAAAGATCGAATTATCTTATGTATGTGGCCCACACAAGCTTCTGTTTAAAATGATTGTAAGTGAAGTTAATAAAGAAATAATAACAAAAAAAAAGAAAGAAAGATAGAATGGACGACTTAAAATGGTTCAAATAATGTCCACTTGAACGTCAGTATCTGCTTAATGTTGATCCAACTCTCAATACCATCATTTAATATATTGGTTCTTGAATCTAATTCAAAAAAATAAGTAAAATAATCCGAATAAATTGAAATGGATCAAGCCATTTTGATTAGCATTTTTCTACATTTAAAGTTAGTCCAGGATATCAAATTATTTGAATTATGTCATGAGTGACTTAAGGGTTTGTTAGATGGAAGGTTCAAGGGTACCAAGTAATACAAAGTCGTTTGTCTAATTATCGGTTTCCTGAAGTTGTTCACCGTGAGTTGCTTATTTGGTTCAGGTTAGGATATGTATTTGTAATTTAATTTAAACCGAAATTCTAGTATACAAAATAACCTAAATTTTTAAAAAAATTTAATAATATTATATATACATTGTGACATCTGATATCAGAGATCAAATACTTTCACAATCCTCATCTTGAAAAGACAATCTGTAAATACCTTCACAATAAAAAAGGACAATTATAAATACCTCAAGTTTTGGACAAATTTTTTGCTTCCAATCGTTGGAGACTTGAAACCCAGTCGTGCCTTCCGTTTCAGGTTAGCTTGAACCTAGTTTCAACCCTCTGGCGAACACATGGATCATGAGAATGTGACATTTTTCCATATTTTAATTAATCGGCCGGCATGATGCGGGACAAGTCTATGATTTGATAGGTTGTAGATAGAAATTGCAATGATAATGTTACATCGACCGATCCATAGACGAAATTGCTGATATTTGAAATTTGCATAGGCCGAACATACGTACGGTTCTTACCCAAAATATAAAACGGAGTTAAAACGAGCTTATGAATTAATTAACCACTAAAATTAAAGTCTATTTTTCTATTGTAATAATTTTGTGCAAAAAAGGAAAATTTGAGTCTTTTTGCAAACCTTCTAATATTCATAGAAAAAGGATAGTGAGTCAAAAATTGTTTTTTTTAAACAAAAAATTATGTTGTATAACTTGAATTTCATGGATTTTGATTGACCTGCGATGGTGACAATTGGCGTCTAATCAATTTATAAATGAATTAAGGTTGGATTTTTTTACTAAATGAGTTTTCGTTGACTTGACCATTGTGTGTTTGGGAAGTGATAAAACTCGTAGACGAAAAGTTTTTAAAATAAAAAAATGATGTAATATAATATAGGTAATTGATGAGGTAAATTTTTAACTATGGGACTACTACGAGAATATGACTTCTCATCTAATAATAAAAAAAAAAAAAAAAAAAGAATAGAAGAATTTGCCAAGGACCAAACTACCCTTCTTTCCTCCTCCCCCTGTTGCCGTTCTTCCCCTTCCCAATTCATGGGCTGCTCTCCTTGTCTCCCCCACATCAATGATCTCGCTTACATGCCGTCCATGAAGAATGGGCGGTTTGGATTTAATTTATTGGTGGGTGAGTTCTTCAGCACAAAGCAGTGTGCAGAGGCAGTGCCCCCTTGATGCATGGGTCTCTGGAGATGATGTGGTCCCTCTATGCAAAGCAGTGCTTGAAGCATTCCGGGATCTTGGGGCAAGAGGAAACCGGCAGAAGTGCCGAATGATGTGGCTGATAGATGAACTCGGAATAGAAAGATTCAGATCAGAGGTGGCGAAAAGAATGCCAAGGCAAGAGCTAGAGAGATCATCAAGCGAAGATCCGATACAAAAGGATTGGGAGAGGAGGGGCTACTTGGGCATCCATCCTCAAAAAAAAAACAAGAGGGCCTAAGCTTTGTGGGACTCCATGTGCCAGTTGGCCACGTCCAAAGTGAAGAGATGATTGAACTGGCACGCCTGGCAGATGAGTATGGCAGCGGCGAATGGCGACTTGGACGTGTAGCAAGAGCCTATCTCCATCACCTGGCGGAGCGGCGAACCGTCGTACGAATCGGCCATGGTCGCAACCCCCCTTGAGCTCTGCTGCTGCTGCGGCGGGAGCACGCATAGCTGCTGCGGGGTGTGCGCAAAGAAGCAAACGCGGCGCCTGCAGGCCGTCCCGTCCTTGCAGGGCTGCGTCCGGTCGGTGGAGCCAGCATTTGAACACCCCATGAGCGAACTCGCAGCAGTCCCCGCGCTTGCAGCTCCCCTTCCGGAAGTTCGGGCTCGCCGTGCCGAAGTAGTGGTACTTCCGCGGGCCCCGCCGGCGGGCCTTCTACTCCGGATGGGCGAACGGGCACTCGGTCCAGTCGTGCGAGCAGCCGCAGGAACAACGGCGCACCTTGAACTCGTAGATGCGGAACTCGTCGCAGGAATAGCAATCCACTGACGAGTCGCAGTCGTGGTTGAGAACGACGTCCTCGGACTCATCGGTGTCTTCGAAATCAGTGCACGACGGAAGATAGCAGTGCAGCGGAGAGAGCGAGACGCCCACATAGGGAACAAGCCTTCTCTGCGTGCCAACAATCGTAAGCTCCCCACCTTTCTGTACGCGATGCCCTTCAGCAGGAGCCTCACCTTCCTAGAGGAGACGTCGCTGGTGAGCAGGCCCATGCTGTCGTACGCGGAAGTGAAGGAACGGATGGTGGCGGAGGAGATGGCGGAATGCCTGGGGTCGACGCTGACATACGTGTGGACAGGACCACGAGGCACGCCGGGGCACTTGGGCCCAGACTATCACCGTTCGATCCAGCTAACGGAGAAGAGCGATATGGATAGCTTCGGAGTCGTGCTGTTCGAGCTGATCACGGGAATGAGAACCGTTGACTTGAAGAAAGATTTGGACGAGGAAATGGCCGTGGAAGGAAGGCAGGGAGATCTGGTGCCTCTGTGAGTGAAAAGAAAAAAAAAAAAAAAAAAGAGAGAGAGAGAGATGCTGACCTGTATCGCTTGCACAAAGCAAACTCGAGGAGCAAGCAGTTCTCTACGAACTGGAAGAAGCTGGAACCAATAGGAGCGCAGCGCCAAAGCGGTAGAGCAACAGAGCAGCTGCAGCCGCAGTCGGTGGATTCCCCTTCCGGCTTTGAATCTCCTTCGTCAACCTCTAAGATCCGGAAGGACCCGCTGGAGATGAAGGACGCCTTGCCGATGGTCGCTGCGTCGCTGGGGTTGAATCGAATCAAGACCAGATCCGGGCCGCTCCCGCAGGAAAGCTTCCTAAGTTGCCGCACCACTGAGACGGACAAGGAATCGGCGTCGGAGGCGATTAACCTGTCTAAGCTGGGTGGTTCCGCGGCGGACGAGTACTCAGCTGCGAGCAAAGTCGTTGGCAGCGTCCTCCTTGCCGCTGATGAACTGCTCGGGGTAGAAGAGCCGACGTTCACCGAAGCCAAAGGCAACAGCACGGAAGGAGGGCTTACCAGCTGGAATTTGTTTCTGCAGGTGGACGATTTGGAGGCTAATTCGTCCGCAAAGGAGAGATCCAAAAGCAATCCAATCAAGACGAACAGCCGAAGCAATTCAACGGGTGGCTGAACGCCGTCCTTGCCTCTCTCCACCGTTCCCTACCCGGCTGCAGAAACCAAAGACCTGAGGAGGATTAAGCCCCTGTATGTCAAGGTTTCTCGAAAGAACGGTGAAAAGCTCAGATTCTCTGGCCATCTGAGCTTAGCTCCTGTTCAGGCACCCGCTGCCGTTGAAGGAGGCTTCATGTCTGGTGTTACAGCAGCCGGCAACAGTGACGAAACGCCTGCAGGCGCGAATGTGGGAAAGGGAGAAACGGAGGCTATGCCTGCAAAACCAGCAGCATCGCCAGTGCTTCCTCTCTCTGCCGCTGCGGCGCCTAACAGGAACCATTTACCAGCTGGTTTGCGGGTCATCTGCAAACACTTGGGGAAAAGCAGGTCGGCCTCGGCTGCAGTGGCTGCGGCGACTCCCGCAACATTGCAAGGGCAAGGGCAGAGAAGAGACGATTCGCTGTTTCAGCAGCAGGACGGAATCCAAAGTGCCATCGCTCACTGTAAAAAAATCCTTCCATGCTTCTACAGAAAAAGAAGGGCTTTCGCTTGCACGGTGTGTAAGCGATACTTCTGCGGAGAAGTCGGGCAATAGCCATTTGAGAAGCTCCGGCGAAGGGAAAGAAGGTTCTGCGGAGATGTGCTCTACGTAAAAGCAGTTCCGCAGGAAAGTGTTTTCGGTGCAGTTCCGTGGGAGTGTGGTTCTGGTTCCGCGTGGACGCAGTTCGGCGTGGACGCAGTTCCGCGGCAACGAAATCCCATGTGAATGCAGTTCCGCGTGGACGCAGTTCCGCGGCAACGCAGTTCCGCATGAAGGCAGTTCCGCGGGAAAGCGATTCCGCGGGAAGATGGTTCCGCGTGAAGGCAGTTCCGCGGGAAGACGGTTCCGCATGAGCTTGCATCCACAGCCGCGGAACCCATCCCAGAGCCGGCAGAAAACCTATAAATACCCGCATTCGGCCCTTCATTCAAAAAAACAAGAAGGAGAACGGGAGAAGGAGAGCTCTCCTGCGCTGAAAAGAGAACGGATCCTCCGTATAGTTTTCTTTTCTCTTTCTTTTCCAGAGAGCTCTCCCGCGCTGAAGAGAGAACGTGAGTTCTCCATTTTTATTTTTTTTTATTTTTTTTTAAAACTTTCTTTTATATATATAAATATATATATATTATTTTCAAAAACTACTTTTCCCAACGTGGATACTCCCCGACTGGCGGGTTGAATTGACACACGGGTTAAGTATATTTTCTCTCTTAAAAATAAAATAAAAATATATATGTGTTATATTATATATATAGATATATATATATATATATATTATTTTCAAAAACTACTTTTCCCAACGTGGATACTCCCCGACTGGCGGGTTGAATTGACACACGGGTTAAGTATATTTTCTCTCTTAAAAATAAAATAAAAATATATATGTGTTATATTATATATATATAAATATATATATACATATATATATTATTTTCAAAAACTACTTTTCCTAACGTGGATACTCCCCGACTGGCGGGTTGAATTGACACACGGGTTAAGTATATTTTCTCCTTTAAATATATATGTGTATATTATATATATAAATAAATATATACTTATATATTATTTTCGAAAACTACTTTTCCTAAACGTGGATACTCCCCGACTGGCGGGTTGAATTGACACACGGGTTAAGTATATTTTCTCCTTTAAATATATATGTGTATATTATATATATATATATACATATATATTATTTTCAAAAACTACTTTTCCCAACGTGGATACTCCCCGAATGGCGGGTTGAATTGACACACGGGTTAAGTATATTTTCCCCTTTTGAAAATAGAATAAAAATATATATGTATATTATATATATATATAAATATATAAATATATACATATATATTATTTTCAAAAACTACTTTTCCTAACGTGGATACTCCCCGACTGGCGGGTTGAATTGACACACGGATTAAGTATATTTTCTCCTTTAAAAAAAATAAAAATAAATGTATGTGTATTTCCTATAAAAATATATCAAAATACACATATATATTCAAAGGCACTCAAAACCCTCCAAAAAGCCAAAGATGGCTCAAAACTTTTCAAAAAAAGCCCAAGATGGCCCAAAGCTCTCCAAAAAGCCCATGATGGCCCAAAAACTCTCCAAAAAGCCCAAGATGGCCCAAAACTCTCCACAAAGCCCAAGATGGCCCAAAAACTCTCCAAAAAAAAAAAAGCCCATGATGGCCCAAAACTCTCCACAAAGCCCAAGATGGCCCAAAAATCTCCAAAAAGCCCAAGATGGCTCAAAACTTTTCAAAAAGCCTAAGATGGCTAAAAACTCTCCAAAAAGCCCAAGATGGCTCAAAAATCTCCACAAAGCCCAAGACGGCTAAAAACTCTCCAAAAAAGCCCAAGATGACCCAACACTCTCCAAAAAGCCCAAGATGGCTCAAAACTCTCCAAAGAGCCCAAGATGGCTCAAAACTTTCCAAAAAAGCCCAAGAAGGCCCAAACTCTTTTCAACAAGCCCAGTTGGCCCAAACCTTTTCAATTGGTCAAAAATGACCCAAACATACTTTTTAAATTCGGTTGAATCCATTTCTTGGTAAAACCACCCAATTGTTCAATCCAGAGGCTGAATGCGGGAGACGCTGGTTTCTTATACAAATACAGAAACTGAAAGCGGGACACGCTGGTCTGCTGTGTAAATTCAGAAGCTAAGAACACACTTAGTTTGCTGTGTAGGGTCACTAGTGTAGCCGACGGGCCCCTCACTAGTTCCCAAACCGAGTCATCGCTGGTCGACGGGCTAAGCGTAAACTCACATTTAAGACATGGCGCGTGGCGTCATGTACTTCATATTTAAGATATGGCGCGTGGCGTCATATACCTCACATTCGAGTCACGGCGCGGGGCGAAGTGTACTCACTTATTTTTATATTTTTGTCAGACACGATTTTTCGTGCACTTGTAAAGACGTAGAAGGATCTTCTACGCACTTCATTATTATTAAGCATTTTTTTTATGGACCATTGTATTCAGCTCTTTTAATCAAGGGTTTTCTCGTTAGAGATGTAAAATCAGAATGTGGAACACAATGCAAAATATTTCTGTGATGTACTTTTCGGACTCGTTTAAAGAATTAGATGCTTTAAAATTTTGCTGGGAAATTAATTAAGCATTTATTTCCAAAGCCGCAGGGAACATAATTTTATCTTTAACCAAGTGTATGAAATGATTTTCTCACGAGGCCGGAACAAATGGTGAACCCGACGTGAAACATTCTCCCTTCATCTTTAAGAGCTGAAAACTATGGTCTTTATATGCTTATTTAATTTTTCACTGCTAACACTCTGAAATGCCCCTTTGCAGATTTCATGGCACATTCAATGGCTTTTGGATTTTTGCCTAATGGTGGTTTTGTCATTTCTGAGCCAGACCACATGGATGCGGCTATCCCGCATCATTTTATTCGTGTACCAGAGAAGCCGGAGCACCGTGTCTATCGACGCGTTGACTACTCTCCTGCAGCGATCAAGCAAAGAAGAGACCGATCTGCACTACTCAAGGAGCCTCTTATTGTTCAAAGCTCGAAGACCACTCCTATTCAACCGACAAAGTCTCTGCAGGCGCCCATCCGAATGGGCCCGCCTGCTCGACAGTCAGACTATGCCAAGAAGTCCGCCCACCGGCTTGCTGCACCAGCCCAACCAGCAGCACAACAGCCTGCAGGACAACCTGTTTTGCAGTCCCATTCCATGAAGAGGTCTGCGAGACAATCTACTGCAGCTCGGCTAGTGCCAACTGGCCGACCAGAAGTCAATGTTCCCCGAAAAGGGGGCAAAACTGTGCTGAATCCTGTTCGATGCACCATCACTCGCCAATTTGGTCGGGCCGCCTCAAGGATTGTTAACCTAGCCCCCCGACCTAGCCAAGGTGACACCCAGGAGCGGAAGAAGTTAAGAAGACAAACCAAGTTTTCTCAGCTGGAGGCTCCATTGGCCGATGGAAGGGACGACCAATTCAAGCCGCAAGGACCTATAATTATCTGATCCAGTTTAGGCACCCTGCGATTCGTCATCCCTGACCCGACGCATTCGCCCCATCAGTCAACCCATGCTCCATCTAGCTCACAAGCTAGAGTCAAATCTCCAGATCACTATGATACTGCCAACATAGTGACGGTTCCTCATCACGTATCAAGGAAACAAAGGAGAAAAGCGCAGCAGAAAAAGCAGTTCGGGAAAGCAACTTCCCGGTTAAACTTGAAGGCTTCATCATCACTGCCACCAGGACCAAGACATAGGCTGTTCTCACACCCCCGACAAAGGGGTGGGCCGCAAAAGAAGCCACTACAGAACTCTCGCAAATTGAGAGTGCCTCAAAAGCCAAGACTCTTTAGCGGGTGGCAGTATCCCCAGAGGCGCCATACGACGTATCCACGCTCGGTGCTCAGGCTGATCCCTGATTTTATACACAAAAATCAATTCGCCTCATTGATCAGACTGAGGGAGGATATGACTTATGCGCCTGTCGTGGCCCCGTCTCGAGAAAAGCACCGGATGCCGCACCCCAAGAGAGAAGCTAAAAGGAGGAGACATCTCCTCCAGACGACGGAAGTCAACATGGTGGACCTCACCCAGCCAAGCACTTCCAAAGCGTCGGATATGTTAACCCGGTCAAGGGCAGCCGCAATGCCCATTACACCGCCATTCTGTAGCCTCTCTCATCCTGAAGGGATCAGGGCCGCCCTCCCAAGAGGTCAATTTGAAGCCTCTTACATGGTGGGCGAAGAAGAAGAAGTTCTTACACCCAAGTCTCAGCTCATTCATGACCTCCAGGAGGAGATTAAGAGTATGAAACGGGCTATGGAAACTCAAGGCAACAAGACATCAGGTTCCCATCAACCACCATCACCAAGGAACCGTCAATCGGTCCATCAGCCCGAGAAACCAGTCAGGCAGCGGATCGAGGAAGATGAAAATGCAGAATTGGAGCAAGGCTTTCTGCAGTTCAATAACCTACGTATCAATACCCCTCGAACGCAAGACGCGAGGGTAAACACACCCATGGGGTCTCCACCCAGGTTTATTGCACAGAAGGAGATGGTACATCAGCTTGTGGCCGAATGCCTTCGTCGACAGGCACCTCAACTCACTGGGGTCCCTACAACGACAATCAACAGGCCTTATCCCCCGGAGGTTGAAGCGGAGCTGCTACCTAGAGATTTGAAGCCACCAAAGATCCAATTCGATGGGACTGGGAGCGCGTTAAAGCACCTGGCATCATTCCACTATGCCATGGGCAATTGGGCGCACCATTCGAATTTTTGTCTTCGAATGTTTCCCAATACTCTTTCCGGTGATGCTTTCCAGTGGTACATATCTCTCTCAACCGGCTCAATTCGAACTTGGGAAGAGATGAAAGAAATGTTCACCTCCCGATTCGTTGATACTACACGAGAAGTACAATTGTCGGAATTATCTACCTTGTCCCAAAAGAAGGACGAGCCGGTTGAAGACTACATCACTAGATGGCAGAGGGCCGCTAACCGATGTCAAGCACCCCTCTCTCAAGCAATGAAGGTCAATCTTTGCCAGAATGGCATCAAGACGGAAATCTCGTTGCTGATGAATGAACAGCTAAGTACATTTCAGGCCCTAGCTACAGAGGCTTGTCGAAAAGAGTATTTGCTGTCTCAACAAAAAGCTTGGAAGAAGGAGTCATCCACAACCACTACATTTAAGAAGAAGAAAACTGGAGAGACCTCTGCGAACACCACGGAGGTTAAGAAGCAACCAGATAAAGCAAAGTCGCTTGTAAAAGAGCAGCCTGCAAGACCCTTCCGAAAAGAGGAAATCCAATATGCCTTTGGGGAAGATGACGTAGAGACGCTATTCCAGCACCTCATGTCGACCGGGCTATTCGAGTTGCCTGCCCCAAAAAGGCCAGAAGAAGTTGGACGCACTTCTCACCAGCGATATTGCAGTTACCACCGATATGTCGGTCATCCCACTAAGAAGTGTTGGGATCTCCAAGCAATATTGCAAGATTACATCGACAAGGGGGTTATAAAACTCAATCCTCCAGCGCAAGCTTCATCAAATGTTGTGACAATTGAGACAGCAGAAAAAGGTGATTGGGAAGTGGTTCGAAAACCACCAAGCCTAAGACGGACAAAAAGGTGTCTCAAAAATTTATACAGAAAAGACAAAAGAATAAGGGATAAGGCCATTCTCCCTTTCTTCTCAAGGCATTTGAGGCAATCCTCACAGGTGCAACCACTCATGATCATGGACTTTTTGCAGCCCGAGTTGCTACTCCCATTCTATCAACGGCTTGCTGGAAGATCATCTCGGCCAGAAAAAGAAAGATACATTCTCGAGGAGTTACCAAATACAACTCCATGTGAGAATGGTCTGTTTTGGGACCTAGATAGCAACAACGGAGAAACCGAAACTTGCTATCATATAAATGCATCTGCGTCCAAGCCTGCAAAGCGGCGAAGAACTGCCTCGGTGCTTATCCCTAACTACACCAAGTTTGAAGTTGGGATGTCACCGGTAAACCACATCATCACGTATTTGCGAGAATCTCGACTTTTGCCAGCATCTTGGGAAACCAGAGTGGAATACTTTCGGTACTCACTGGGGGAATCAGTGATGTCTTGGTACCAAGATAATCATATCGAAGAAATTACCGAGTGGGTCATCTTGATAGATGCGTTCTTGGTCCGCTTCCTGTCAAGACAAAGAGAGCAGTTCCCTAGTAATTACTTGAGGGAAATACAATACAGTCAAGAATCTACTGCTCATTACGTAAATTATCTCAGAGATAGTACATGGAGTGATCCCTTGGCCATATGGTTGCCTGAACCTGAAATGGTCACGAAGTACCTTTCGGATGCGGTATGCCCTCCGGCTGACAATGGGTACAAGACCTTTGGAGCTAAAACTTTCATAAAGGCAATCCGGTGGGTCGGCAATGAAGGCTTCAAACAAGAGGCAATCTTTAGCGACGCTGAAGGTTTTGGGAGGACAAATCAACTCCAAGTTCTGCATGTGCTGCAGTTAAACGATGCGCCCATTCTTCGAGTGTTCCCTTTCTTAACTAGGGAGTTAAGCTATGATTAGCCGCATATTCAGTTATTCCATGAGAATCATAAGTACGCATTACCGCACTTGTTCGATTATTCACTGGCGGTCTGTCAAATGGGGCAAACAGAAGAGTTTGCACTCGAGCACTTTGTTTTGAGCTTGGCCCATGACAGTTGTGCTCTTCTCTGGATCTCCTCGCTCCCCGAAGAAGCATTTGGTTCTTGGGAAGAGTTTGTTGATATGTTTATCCTAAGATTCCATGAATATGAAACAGAGTTCCCTCCAGAGATGATAGAAGTCATGCACCCCCTATCAGGAGAGTCTCAATATGACTACATCTTGAGATGGATAAACTGTAGAATAATCAACCAAAAATGCGACAAAGAAGAAATCATGGTTCATCAGTGCATCAAGTCAATGAATGGGTATTTTCCTGAAATTCCAAAAATGCAGCCATTTTTCTCAGATGTACTACGGACATTGGCTACAAATATTCAGGACTCTGCCTCTTGCAATATGGTGCAAGTTGAAGAAGATGTTCTTGCAATTCTTCGATCTGGTCGAATCACACCAGAAAACCAGGGTAAAGCCCCGGCACAAGAAAATCGTACTCAGCCAGAGCAGCACATACCAGCCGATCATCGAAAATCCTCAGTAAGCTATGATGTCCTTGGACACTTGAAGCAACTCCCTGCTCGACTCAGTATTTACGATGCCTTGCAGTTGTCACAAGAAGCCAGGGATGCACTGGTAAATGCTCTGACAGATGAAAATGTCCGTCTTGCTTACCTGGTCGACGCCGCTGAATGTAATGAGGTTATTTCATTCACTGATGAGGATATGTTTCTTGGAGACGTTAATCACAACCGACCCTTATATGTTACGGGCAACCTGGGCGGTGAACTGGTCAACAGAATCATGATCGATGCCGGGTCTGCAATTAATATCCTGCCCCTTCGAACACTCAGAAGGATCGGAATTTCTCCATCAGCGTTAAAAGACACTAGTGTGGTGATTCACGGGTTTAATCAAGGGACTCAAAAGGCCATGGGCCTGATTGAGTTGGAACTAAGCATAGAAGATTTCTGCACCGAAATCCCGTGCTTTGTGATTAATGCCCCGACCTCATATAACTTGCTGTTAGGAAGGCCTTGGCTCCACAGTAATAAGATCATCGCATCAACGGTGCATCAATGCTTCAAGTACTGCAAGGATGGAGTCGAAAAAAGGATTTTTGCTGACCATAAACCATTCGCAACGGCGGAATCATTTTACTCTGATGCTAAGTATTATGACTTGGCATCTGCTGTCAACACATCAATAAAAGCAGTTGAAGCGACCACACGCAAAGGTCAGCAGGAGGTATCTCAGGCTCCCCCCGCCCCAGTAAGCACAGACATATTCTCAAAGGGTGAGAAGATGGAACGTCAAGGTCGTGGTCGAGGGCGCGGTCATGGACGAGGAACGACAGAACCAAGGGCTCAATTTCAAACCAAATTTGAAAATATGAGTCTCGATCCAGTACATCCACTACCACGACAACGACAGGGGGCAACCATACCACCTCCTACCAGCTATAGCAACACTGCTGCAGGATCACGGTTCTACTTGGACCTCGAAGTCCTGAAAAAGGTTGCTAAACCGCCTCGAGCCAATTTCCCTAGGTTTGAGGTGGATCTGGAAGCTCTTCGGAGATTCCGGAATCAGGCCAATGAGGAAGCCAAGTCACTTTGTTGTGAGAGTGACGGAATGGCCACTGAGGCCGCTCACCAAAATAAAAAACCTAAGGAAACGCTCGATGAGGTTTTAGCAATGCTCGTGGAGTTTAATGTATCTGCTCCATGTGTGCAGGAACCTCGAGATGAAAAATTTGCCCAAAAACATTTCATAAAGCAATATGGCAAGGTTTACGGTAGCCCTAACAAATCCTCTTGTTTGCCAACGGCTAAGCTCAAGAAATGGGATTTCCATCGCTATAGCAGAGAAAGCAAGAAAATTATGGATTTGATGGGGTTCTATCTTGATGAACCACATTTATCAAGCCTCGGAAGTGACATCCCTATCCCGTTATCCGAAAGGCCCCCTGGTTTTCAAAAGGGTAACAAAAGACTCGGCCTTGGGTATAAAGAAGAAGAAGACGGCAACTTCGCCACCACCTACTGCGTCTCCACAAGTGATGACTCCAACAATGATGAAGAGGCATTAATGGAACCAGAGGATGCTCCACCTGCGATTGAGGATGGAGGACAGCCTACTATTGACGTACTTGAAGAGTTCAATCTCGGGACTGAGGAGGACCCGAGACCCATTTTTATCGCCAAAAACCTGGCCGAAAAAGAAAAGGTGGCATTGAGGCAGCTTTTAAGTGAATTCAAAGATGTTTTTGCTTGGGGGTATTCTGAAATGCCAGGTCTCAACCCCGCGATTGCAATGCACCATCTGCATATTACGCGGGATAAAAAGCCAGTCAAGCAAGCTCCGAGAAGATTTCGACCAGAGCTCGAAGAACAAATCATCAAGGAAGTTGAAAAACTCATTGATGCTGAATTCATTCGGGAAATCAAATTTCCAAAATGGATTTCTAGCATTGTTCCTGTCAAAAAGAAAAACGGGCAGATCCGCATTTGCGTAGACTTTCGAGATCTAAACGAAGCATGCCCTAAAGATGAATTTCCTCTTCCTTTCACTGATGTGTTAATCGACAGCACAGCTCTGTACGACACGTTCTCCTTTATGGATGGATATTCGGGATATAATCAAATCAAGATGGCTCCAGCAGATGAAGCCGCAACAGCATTTCGAACACCGATGGGTGTCTTTTGCTACAAAGTCATGCCTTTTGGTCTTAAGAATGCTGGCGCAACTTATCAAAGGGCAATGCAAAATATATTTCATGATATGTTACACAAACATGTCGAGTGCTATGTCGATGACCTGGTTGTAAGATCTGAAGGCCACAATAAGCATAAAGAAGATTTGAGATCGGTATTCTTACGCCTGAGAAAGTATGATCTCAAGATGAATCCTCTCAAATGCGCATTTGGAGTATCGTCTGGAAAATTCCTCGGATTCATAATCCGTCAAAGGGGAATCGAGGTTGATCCCCTCAAAACAGAAGCAATTCAAAATATGCCGCCTCCACGAAACCTCCGAGAATTAAGGAGTCTCCAAGGTCAATTATCATATATCCGACGTTTCATCTCCAACTTATCCGGCCGGTGCCAGCCTTTTCACAAGTTGATGAAAAAAGATACGACTTTCCAGTGGGACGCGAAATGCCAACAGGCCTTCGAAGCCATCAAAGAATTGCTGCAAAATCCTCCTGTTTTGACAACTCCAGTAAAAGGAAAGCCGCTCATTCTCTATATCGCTGCCAGCCCGCAATCACTGGGGGCATTGCTCGCACAAGAAAATGCCCAAGGCAAAGAACAAGCCGCCTATTATCTCAGTCGACGATTATTGCAAGCTGAATGCAATTATTCCTCGATCGAGAAAATTTGTCTAGCATTGGTTTTTGTGGCACAAAAGCTAAGACATTACTTCCTCGCGCATCAGATCATACTTATATCAAAGGCCGATCCCCTCAAGTTCCTGATCACTAAACCAATGCTTTCAGGACGCCTAGCAAAATGGTCACTGCTGCTGTCTGAGTTTGATATCAAATATGTGCCACGAAAGGCAGTGAAAGGACAAGTGTTAGCAGATTTCCTAGCAGCCCATCCGCTTGAAGAAGAATTTCCCATCTTAGAAAACCTACCTGATGAGAAGGTTTTCTATGCAAATGATGATCCAATGTGGCAAATGTATTTCGATGGCGCTTCAAAGCCATCCGGAGCTGGTGTTGGAATTGTCGTAATCTCCCCTCATAAAGACTTATTCCCGCACTCATATTTTCTTGGAAGAAGCACAACAAATAATGAAGCTGAGTACGAGGCCTTACTCATCGGCATGGAACTTCTTCTGCAATCAGATATTTTATTTGTGCGAATATTTGGGGACTCTGAATTGGTTATTAAACAGTTAAATAATCAATATGAAGTACACCAGCCTCATTTGCGAAAATATTATGACAAAGCTCAAACTTTGTTGGCAAAGTTCGAAATGGTTTCGGTTGAGCATGTTCCTCGATCAGAAAATATAGTTGCTGATGCACTATCAAAGTTGGCCAGTATTCTCGCCTTTAATGAGCTCGATGACATGACAATTCGAGTACAAAGACTAGAAGATGATGAAGAGCTCCAAGTAAATCAAATCGGACGGTGCGTATCCGAGGTAACTACAAACAATGATGATTGGCGCATCCCCATCATCAATTACCTCAAATATGGTATTGAACCAGATGATCCAAGTGCAAGGAAGTCACTGAGAAAGGCTGTTTCGCGATATACTGTGTTTCAAGACGATTTATATCGGATTGCTTTTGATGGGCTTTGGCTTCGCTGTATTGATGGAAATGACATCTGTCAAGTTCTTCAAGAGACGCACTCCAGCGAATGCGGCGCCCACCAATCTGGACGTCGTCTTTATCATAGGATCAAAACGTTGGGCTATTATTGGCCCACAATGGTCCAAGACTCCATCAATTTTGCAAAATCCTGTGAAGCCTGCCAAATGCATGGAGATATTTATCATATTCCTGCTTCAGTAATGTCTCCAGCACCTATTTCATGGCCTTTCTCTTGGTGGAGTTTTGATATTGTCGGTCCAATAAACCCGTCGTCATCTAAAGGACACCTTCATATTTTAGCCGCTACGGATTATTTCTCCAAATGGGCAGAAGCTAAAGCTTACAAGAGAGTCCGAGCGCAAGAGGTGGTTGAATTTATCAAGCACAAAATCATCTACCGTTATGGTGTTCCCTATCAAATCACCTCAGATAATGGAACGCCATTCAAAAACGATAAAGTAAATCAGTTATGCCGAAGGTTTGGAATCAAACAAGTGTTCTCATCGCCCTATTACCCACAAGGGAATGGTCAAGCAGAGGCATTTAACAAAAATATTATTCGAATCCTCAAAAGGACCACTGTGAAAAATAAGCGTGATTGGCACGAGAGGTTACCCGAAGCATTGTGGGCCTACAGAACCACACATCGAACTGCAACGGGAGCAACACCATATTCATTGCTCTTTGGCACGGAAGCGGTTTTACCAGTGGAAATTCAGTTAGCATCTTTGAGGGTTGCCATCCATTCTGGGTTAACCACTGAACAACAAGCCAAACTTCGCTTCGACGAACTTGAGGCACTAGACGAGAAACGAGTTCAAGCACGGCAACGGATCGAACTTTATCAAGCTCGAATGGTCGAAGCGTACAATAAAGTCGTGAGGCATCGCTCATTCAAAAGAGGAGATTTGGTGCTAAAGCTACGCACAGAGCTTATGGCCGGGGGCAAACTTACCGGCAAATTCGAGCCTAAATGGGAAGGGCCTTACATCATTGAGAGGGTCCATGGCAATGGCACATATGAAGTTGTTAATTGTGGAAATCAAATGAAAGCAACCGTGAATGGGAATTACTTAAAAAGATACTATCCATGAAACTACAAAGAAAGTCATATATCAAAAGAATCTCTACAGCCTCTCTTGTAGAAGGAAGGGACTCCTTCAAAACTCGAATGGAGTTCACTACATCAGCAGGAGAAACAGGTAACGGCTCTATCAATGTCAAATTCTCCCCGCCATGAGCATCATCATCAGATATTTCGACAACTAAGGCAGTTGTCAAAAAAAAAAAAAAAAACTCAATGAATCGAGTTCCAGTGGCAAGGTTTGTCACTGGGCGGAAATGTTTCTCTGTCTTATGAAGATGGTAAACCTATTGATGGCAAAGGTATCAAAAGAAAGATCATGGATAGAGTTCACCAGATTTTAGGGGAAGTATTTCACTTATGATGGTGAGAAGAGCTTGTTTACAGTGGGGGGTCTTCCACAACAGAATTTTGAATTCAGTGTTGTGCTTGAAGACTTGTCCTCAAACAAAGTTAGTGGGACTAGTAGTCCTCATGGTAATGACAGCCCCGGGGAGGGAGATCGGAAAAGGCAAAGGCGTTCGTATCAGACCAAGACTTTCAAAGTTGAGATACGTTTTGCTGAATACTCTGCGAGGACACGATTCCTAGAGTTCTCAAGAAGCCTTAAGGGTTCTAGGGCAGCATGCTGCAAAGCAGAGTTGCCTTTTGGTTCGGCAGTCATTTTTTTACAATGATCCTAGTAACTTTGTTGACATTGGAGCTGGAACCAGTCAAGGGGGGGCTTGTCTCTAAATATTGATGTGTCTACTACAATGATTATAAGGCATGGCCCTGTTGATGGATTTCTGATGGCTAATCAAAATTGATTGGGGAAAGACAAAGAGAACTCTGAAGAATCTGAGGGTGAAAACAAGACCCTCAAGTATGGAGGAAGAGGCGATAGCCCATCTCAAACCATTGAGATTATTCTGTTAACTATCGGCACATTGAGCTTAGATTGGAAAGCCAAAACGCCCCACTTGCTATCCTGTCAAGCTCTGCTCTCTGGTTTTATTGCAAAGGCATACTAAATCTTTGTCAACTTTGCAAAGATCATCGCTGGTTAAAAAAAAAAAAAAAAAAAAAAAAATCACGACAGAAACCACAAGAAGGGATGCAAACTTTAAGTAATGCATTAAGAAGCAGCAACTATGGTGCTGATGAAATGTCGAAGGCATGCGGTGTTTCGATCAATGGTAACTTCACTCAAGAAGAAGGCCGTGTCTTGAAATGATGAATTCTTTCCTAGAAATGGTCGATGGAATTTCAACAATAAAAAGATGGGCTATTGTGAACTTTTTTGCTCGCTACGATGTTCGGTCTCTTGCTCGTGATCTGCACAAATGTGGGGCGATGAAAGGCATTGTCATTGCAGAACCATTTGATTACTTTAAAGAGAATCCTCAATTTAGGCGTGCTCCACCTACTGTTAGGGTCGACAAGATGTTCGAAATCATTCAGTCAAAGCTTCCAGGAGCCCCTCAGTTTCTTCTTTGTGTTTTGCCTGAGAGAAAGAATTGTGATATATATGGCCCATATTTAAAAAAAAAAAAAAAAAAAAAAAAAAAAAACTTATTACGCCATGAGTCAAGAGAAGCCTGCCAAACAACATGTCAGGAATCACGCCTTTACAAGTGGCCCACGGCGGCATAATTCCTGAGGGGGCATTTGATGAGGTAAATTTTTAACTATGGGACTACTACGAGAATATGACTTCTCATCTAATAATAATAAAATAAAAAAAAAAGAATAGAAGAATTTGCCAAGGACCAAACTACCCTTCTTTCCTCCTCCCCCTGTTGCCGTTCTTCCCCTTCCCAATTCATGGGCTGCTCTCCTTGTCTCCCCCACATCAATGATCTCGCTTACATGCCGTCCATGAAGAATGGGCGGTTTGGATTTAATTTATTGGTGGGCGAGTTCTTCAGCACAAAGCAGTGTGCAGAGGCAGTGCCCCCTTGATGCATGGGTCTCTGGAGATGATGTGGTCCCTCTATGCAAAGCAGTGCTTGAAGCATTCCGGGATCTTGGGGCAAGAGGAAACCGGCAGAAGTGCCGAATGATGTGGCTGATAGATGAACTCGGAATAGAAAGATTCAGATCAGAGGTGGCGAAAAGAATGCCAAGGCAAGAGCTAGAGAGATCATCAAGCGAAGATCCGATACAAAAGGATTGGGAGAGGAGGGGCTACTTGGGCATCCATCCTCAAAAAAAAAACAAGAGGGCCTAAGCTTTGTGGGACTCCATGTGCCAGTTGGCCACGTCCAAAGTGAAGAGATGATTGAACTGGCACGCCTGGCAGATGAGTATGGCAGCGGCGAATGGCGACTTGGACGTATAGCAAGAGCCTATCTCCATCACCTGGCGGAGCGGCGAACCGTCGTACGAATCGGCCATGGTCGCAACCCCCCTTGAGCTCTGCTGCTGCTGCGGCGGGAGCACGCATAGCTGCTGCGGGGTGTGCGCAAAGAAGCAAACGCGGCGCCTGCAGGCCGTCCCGTCCTTGCAGGGCTGCGTCCGGTCGGTGGAGCCAGCATTTGAACACCCCATGAGCGAACTCGCAGCAGTCCCCACGCTTGCAGCTCCCCTTCCGGAAGTTCGGGCTCGCCGTGCCGAAGTAGTGGTACTTCCGCGGGCCCCGCCGGCGGGCCTTCTCCTCCGGATGGGCGAACGGGCACTCGGTCCAGTCGTGCGAGCAGCCGCAGGAACAACGGCGCACCTTGAACTCGTAGATGCGGAACTCGTCGCAGGAATAGCAATCCACTGACGAGTCGCAGTCGTGGTTGAGAACGACGTCCTCGGACTCATCGGTGTCTTTGAAATCAGTGCACGACGGAAGATAGCAGTGCAGCGGAGAGAGCGAGACGCCCACATAGGGAACAAGCCTTCTCTGCGTGCCAACAATCGTAAGCTCCCCACCTTTCTGTACGCGATGCCCTTCAGCAGGAGCCTCACCTTCCTAGAGGAGACGTCGCTGGTGAGCAGGCCCATGCTGTCGTACGCGGAAGTGAAGGAGCGGATGGTGGCGGAGGAGATGGCGGAATGCCTGGGGTCGACGCTGACATACGTGTGGACAGGACCACGAGGCACGCCGGGGCACTTGGGCCCAGACTATCACCGTTCGATCCAGCTAACGGAGAAGAGCGATATGGATAGCTTCGGAGTCGTGCTGTTTGAGCTGATCACGGGAATGAGAACCGTTGACTTGAAGAAAGATTTGGACGAGGAAATGGCCGTGGAAGGAAGGCAGGGAGATCTGGTGCCTCTGTGAGTGAAAAGAAAAAAAAAAAAAGAGAGAGAGAGAGAGATGCTGACCTGTATCGCTTGCACAAAGCAAACTCGAGGAGCAAGCAGTTCTCTACGAACTGGAAGAAGCTGGAACCAATAGGAGCGCAGCGCCAAAGCGGTAGAGCAACAGAGCAGCTGCAGCCGCAGTCGGTGGATTCCCCTTCCGGCTTTGAATCTCCTTCGTCAACCTCTAAGATCCGGAAGGACCCGCTGGAGATGAAGGACGCCTTGCCGATGGTCGCTGCGTCGCTGGGGTTGAATCGAATCAAGACCAGATCCGGGCCGCTCCCGCAGGAAAGCTTCCTAAGTTGCCGCACCACTGAGACGGACAAGGAATCGGCGTCGGAGGCGATTAACCTGTCTAAGCTGGGTGGTTCCGCGGCGGACGAGTACTCAGCTGCGAGCAAAGTCGTTGGCAGCGTCCTCCTTGCCGCTGATGAACTGCTCGGGGTAGAAGAGCCAACGTTCACCGAAGCCAAAGGCAACAGCACGGAAGGAGGGCTTACCAGCTGGAATTTGTTTCTGCAGGTGGACGATTTGGAGGCTAATTCGTCCGCAAAGGAGAGATCCAAAAGCAATCCAATCAAGACGAACAGCCGAAGCAATTCAACGTGTGACTGAACGCCGTCCTTGCCTCTCTCCACCGTTCCCTACCCGGCTGCAGAAACCAAAGACCTGAGGAGGATTAAGCCCCTGTATGTCAAGGTTTCTCGAAAGAACGGTGAAAAGCTTAGATTCTCTGGCCATCTGAGCTTAGCTCCTGTTCAGGCACCCGCTGCCGTTGAAGGAGGCTTCATGTCTGGTGTTACAGCAGCCGGCAACAGTGACGAAACGCCTGCAGGCGCGAATGTGGGAAAGGGAGAAACGGAGGCTATGCCTGCAAAACCAGCAGCATCGCCAGTGCTTCCTCTCTCTGCCGCTGCGGCGCCTAACAGGAACCATTTACCAGCTGGTTTGCGGGTCATCTGCAAACACTTGGGGAAAAGCAGGTCGGCCTCGGCTGCAGTGGCTGCGGCGACTCCCGCAACATTGCAAGGGCAAGGGCAGAGAAGAGACGATTCGCTGTTTCAGCAGCAGGACGGAATCCAAAGTGCCATCACTCACTGTAAAAAAATTCTTCCATGCTTCTACAGAAAAAGAAGGGCTTTCGCTTGCACGGTGTGTAAGCGATACTTCTGCGGAGAAGTCGGGCAATAGCCATTTGAGAAGCTCCGGCGAAGGGAAAGAAGGTTCTGCGGAGATGTGCTCTACGTAAAAGCAGTTCCGCAGGAAAGTGTTTTCGGTGCAGTTACGTGGGAGTGTGGTTCTGGTTCCGCGTGGACGCAGTTAGGCGTGGACGCAGTTCCGCGGCAACGAAATCCCATGTGAATGCAGTTCCGCGTGGACGCAGTTCCGCGGCAACGAAGTTCCGCATGAAGGCAGTTCCGTGGGAAAGCGGTTCCGCGGGAAGATGGTTCCGCGTGAAGGCAGTTCCGTGGGAAGACGGTTCCGCGTGAGCTTGCATCCACAGCCGCGGAACCCATCCCAGAGCCGGCAGAAAACCTATAAATACCCGCATTCGGCCCTTCATTCAAAAAAACAAGAAGGAGAACGGGAGAAGGAGAGCTCTCCTGCGCTGAAAAGAGAACGGATCCTCCGTATAGTTTTCTTTTCTCTTTCTTTTCCAGAGAGCTCTCCCGCGCTGAAGAGAGAACGTGAGTTCTCCATTTTTATTTTTTTTTATTTTTTTTTAAAACTTTCTTTTATATATATAAATATATATATATTATTTTTAAAAACTACTTTTTCCAACGTGGATACTCCCCGACTGGCGGGTTGAATTGACACACGGGTTAAGTATATTTTCTCTCTTAAAAATAAAATAAAAATATATATGTGTTATATTATATATATAGATATATATATATATATTATTTTCAAAAACTACTTTTCCCAACGTGGATACTCCCCGACTGGCGGGTTGAATTGACACACGGGTTAAGTATATTTTCTCTTTTAAAAATAAAATAAAAATATATGTGTTACATTATATATATATAAATATATATATATACATATATATATTATTTTCAAAAACTACTTTTCCCAACGTGGATACTCCCCGACTGGCGGGTTGAATTGACACACGGGTTAAGTATATTTTCTCTCTTAAAAATAAAATAAAAATATATATGTGTTATATTATATATATATAAATATATATATACATATATATATTATTTTCAAAAACTACTTTTCCTAACGTGGATACTCCCCGACTGGCGGGCCCCTCACTAGTTCCCAAACCGAGTCATCGCTGGTCGACGGGCTAAGCGTAAACTCACATTTAAGACATGGCGCGTGGCGTCATGTACCTCACATTTAAGACATGGCGCGTGGCGTCATGTACCTCACATTTAAGTCATGGCGCGTGGCGTCATGTACTTCATATTTAAGATATGGCGCGTGGCGTCATATACCTCACATTCGAGTCACGGCGCGGGGCGAAGTGTACTCACTTATTTTTATATTTTTGTCAGACACGATTTTTCGTGCACTTGTAAAGACGTAGAAGGATCTTCTACGCACTTCATTATTATTAAGCATTTTTTTTATGGACCATTGTATTCAGCTCTTTTAATCAAGGGTTTTCTCGTTAGAGATGTAAAATCAGAATGTGGAACACAATGCAAAATATTTCTGTGATGTACTTTTCGGACTCGGTTAAAGAATTAGATGCTTTAAAATTTTGCTGGGAAATTAATTAAGCATTTATTTCCAAAGCCGCAGGGAACATAATTTTATCTTTAACCAAGTGTATGAAATGATTTTCTCACGAGGCCGGAACAGTAATGAAATATAATATAGGTAATAATGAGGAGTAAAAAGAATATAGTTAAAATAGATATGTTTTTTTTTATGAAAAAAGACACCCTATCCTCCCACCTCTACGTTCGGAGGGGAGGGTGGGATAGAGGAGTCCAAGCAATTCATTGCCAAAAAATTGTCTGTACAAAGTTTTTCCAAAATAATCTTGGGTGGGTTACCCCACCACACAAGACCACCCGTGCCAGAAATAGAAACAAAATCAGCTAAGGTATGGGCAACAGTGTTGCCATGCCTTAGCACATGAAGAAGAGAAAAGAAAGGAAAGGAAGAGAAAAAAGATTTGATTTCCTCAATAGTCGCCCCAACTGGTGAAAGAATTTGCTCGTCCTTCTGAATGTAATTGACAAGAAGAAGAGAATCGGTTTCGAACTGCACTTTCTCCAATCCTAGACGAACCGCCCATTTGATTCCCAGGATAAGCGCCTTCGCCTCCATGCAGAGGGGTCCCATAACACCCCTGAACCTCCAACCTTTAGCTCCCACGAAACTGCCGTTGGAGTCCCGAATAATGGCGGCACACCCCAGCGCATGAGTGTCATCATGTCTCCTTGCATCAACATTCAGTTTGAAGTAGCCGTCAGGTGGTTTCGCCCATTTGACCACTAAGGGTCTGTCCATCATCCCATCCAGAATAAGGAGATTTGCTCTCCTTGTTTGCTCGAGGTAGTCGGTACACCACTCAATGATGTTTTCGAAAGATGGCGGTACTCCCTCCTCCCTGAATTTGTTGCGCATGAACCAAACCCGCCAGCAGAATGTGATGAGAAAGGCTAGTCTACCCTGCCTGTTAGATGAGACCATGCCACGAAACATATCCTGGATCGACCCCAAGTGAAATGTAATTGTGGCAGCTTTCAAGAACGCCGCCCTGATGTGGTGACAATCCATGAATAAATGAGTAGCGTCTTCCGTCTCCGATCTACAAAACAGACAAGATGGATCAACATCTATGTTTCTCAGCGATAAGTTAAACCTGGTTGGGAGGGCATCTTTGAATAGCCTCCATCCAAATATCATGATTTTGCTCGAGAGCTTCGTCTTCCAAATGGCCTTGAACACTGCAAGATTTGATTGGTTTGTCGTTGCCCCGTTCAGCATTCTGTAGGCAGACTTGACAGAAAAACAACCATTGGGTTCATATTTCCAAAACAGCCTATCCTCCTCAGGTAGGGTGGGTAGAGGAACCTGACAAACAAGTCTCTAGCCCTCCTCTCCCGCAGCCGCCACGACTCTCTCCCTGATCCACCTGTGCCCAGCTTCGTTTATGAAGTACTTCACTTTAACATCATCCGGGATACCCCGCGGGAGAGGACCCGCAATGGCCAAACGATCCTCCAGCCATACATCCTTAAAGAATTTGACCCGCTCGCCATTACCAATACGCCACCTGAAACCAGCTCGGATAGATATGTTAGTTGTATGAGTAATTGTATAGAAATGATTGAAAAGTAAGATAGATTGTATAGAAAGATGCAAATAAATAATTAAAAATTAGAATAATTATTAAGAATAAAAAATTTTAGATTGAAAAGTTTTACTTGTTACGAAACACCTCTTAAATAATAAGTTAATGAGTTGACTATTTCCAACTTGTTTAATTTGCCAATCTGCCTGACCTAATTACAATCAGTTTATATAGATGTTTGTTTAAACTTTTATATTAATTTAGAATTTTATGTATAATATATATTATATTAAAGTCCATAAAAGTTATTGTCGTTAGGTGTTCTATGTTCAATATTGAGATTTTGACCAACTATATCTTACTCGTTTTGATTATCATGAGATGTTTGGCAAAAAAAAATTGTATATTCAACTAAAACTTTTCAATCTCTACAATTACCTTATTTTTAATTTGTTTTCATATTCTCATACAACCACCCTATTTTCAATCATATTTAGATAACTATCTATAGAACTAACTTATCTATTTTAACATTAGTTTTTTACTCCTTATCATTACTCCTAATATATAACATTATTTTCTACCAATTCAAAAACTTTTACACAAACTTTTCATCAAAAATTTTACCATTTCCCAAAGAAACCCCATGTTTATTTCTAAAACGCTAAAATTTTTAAATTTTGTTAATGTATTATTTTTTTTATTTCACACAATTAATGAATAAATCAATTTTCTTTTACACAATTAGTTGCATAGAAATGATTGAAAAGTAGAGTAGTTAATATAAGACAATGTGAAGAAATATTTAAAACATAAAATAAATAAAGAGAGAAAAAAAATTTAGATTAAAAGATTTTATAGGAAAACAAACATACCTTAAGATTGAAGTTCAATAAATAGTTAATAAATGAATTAGTATCTTTCAATTCAAGCCTTTCCATAGCTAGTCACTTAAATGCTTTATAGAAGGCCTCTCTACACTCCGTCAAATTGTGGATGAGATTAAAATTTTTTCTCATTTTCAATATGGAGCATGTCTATTTAAATATAAAAGTACTTTTCAAACCAAAATTTTTTAATTTAAAATTTTTTACTGTCTACAACTATCATATTTTTTAATTATTTCTTTTTATCTTTCTAAATAACTACCCTACATTTTAACTATTTCTACACAACTAACCACACAACTAATTTATTTATTTTAACTTTATTCTCTTTACTTATTATTATCCTCTTATATCACATTATTTTCCCCTATTTTAAAAACTTTTACATCAAAAATTTTTTATCTACAAATTTTATCCCTTCCCAAAGACACCCATAATCGTTTATTCTTAATACAGAAAAAACTTACTTCTCTCATTTATAATACTATCTTTCTCAATCATAATATAATTTCTCATTTATCTGTACTCAATAACCTCTGCTCATCTTATTTACATCTCATTGTATCCCTTAGTATACTTGCGAACGCCCCTAAAAGTGAATATGCATCACCTTATGCACAAACGAAGATGCACCCTTCTTTTTTGGTAGGAAGCACAAAGCTCCTCTCTTTACAAGTGTCATTCACCTGATAAATATTGTCAACTATTCGATTCCAAAATTAGTACCCATGTGTTGTTGATGTCAGCAATGCAACTATATGAAAGTATTAGTTGGCAATATCATTTCAATTAATGGAAATCGTTGCAAGCTAAAGTTTTTCCTTTGTATGTGGTCAGAAATTTATTGAGTGATTATATGATTGATTTCAGTCTATAAAAAAAAAGAGAAAAATTACGAAAAAAAAAAGAGCAAGGAAATGGTTGGCGGTCAAACTAGATGACTAAAAAATGTGTTTTGGGCAAGGTAAGTGTAGCGCCCCGAACCGGGGTGCCTAGAAGCCTTACTCCGGGATTGTTTTTGATTGGTAAACGTGACTCAGGATTGTTGCCCTGATCACATGGCAGAATTTATATATATATATATATATATAACATCAATACATGGAAAATTTCCATTATTCATCCAACATGAAATATATTTCACATATCACAGTTATGATAAAAAAACTGTTCCATAGACTTTTCCATTGGAATACAAATATTCATTTCCATCTCAAAATTATCATCATTGTCTTTATATAAAATTTACATATACAACATTCATATCAAAAATTACATATCATTTGGCATGCTGCCTTCATCATCATTTCCTGTCTTTTGTTGAAAAAGCACGTGTGAGTAATAATACTTAGTAAGCAAGCCATACATAATTTTTCAATAATTTTCATGCATTTCATAAAATGCAAATACAATGCATACATAACATTCATGACATTCCTTTAGATGCGACGCTAGCTAGACGCCCATCCTATACATGCTCCCATCTCAGGGAGGTCGCCGTCGGCCTGAGCCTATATAAGCGACTTGACAATAGTGAAGGGGACATCCGGTCCACTTACTACCTCAACTATGGCCTATTCCTCGTGCACATGCTCATTTATATACACATGCCGACATGATATTTGCAAATCATAAATAATTTTATAAAAAATATTTAATAAAAAATTTAACAAAACGAACTTCAGTTTATGTATAGCAGTTATAGGTATGACCAACCTTAAATAAATTTCGTAAAGCAATTCATAAACAATTTCAAACATTTTGAAAATAATTTGCAAAAGATATAACTTGCTTACCTCCTTAGTGGGTGTCATCGACCTTTTCTTTTCCTTTTCCTTTTCTTATTCAATGAAAAAAGATATTTCATTTCTTCTATTCAAACTGCTTCCCATGTATGCTCTATAATATTTGGGTATTATTTCTTTATACGGATATTTTTATCCATAAATTCTTCAAAAATTCCACCTTTAGATTTAAATATTAATCTCAAATTTTCTCCAAAATCACGCTGTTTACTGTAGCAGTTACTGTTCATCCGAGATTACTGTTCACAGCAACGTGGTTACTGTTCATGGGTTCCAAAAATTGACATTTTTTCCAAAAATAAAAAATACCATGACATAGCTTATGCTTAGTATATCATGAAAAATTTCATACATTTTGAATTTATGATCATTTACTTGGCTAAATAAATCACTTTCTCCATATACTAAAAATCAACATAAATTCACTTGAACATAATCCGTAATTCCAAAAATCATGAAATTAATATATCATTATTCCAACATCATGTTTACCATATTCATACATCCAAAATCATTATTTATAAATTTTAGAGCATTATTTTCACATATCATATGCTATCTTCCCGAATGCTCCATTTTTGCTCCAAATTTTTGATGTTTTGACATAATTCCAATTAAGCATTATATCTATACTTTTTTTTCTCATGCTTAGGAATTATCTAAGCATGGTTTTACCCTACTTGACATCCAAAAGAAGTTTGGGTAGAAATCACTTACCCGAAGTGGATATATCCCACTTTTTCTCACACTTTTTCTCTCTAACCTTCTCCTTTTCTTCCTTGGACTCGTGGGAGGGTTTTGGGAGCTGGATTTTGATGCCTTTGACATCCCCCCTGCTGCCTTATTTATAGGGCTTGATCTTTCAAAAAATTAGATTTTACCCCCCTAGCTTGAGGTATTTAATTATAAAAATGTATTTTTTTTATAATTTTGAAAAATTAATGGAGCTTTGTGCAGCCCACCCTAGGCCTGCTCCAGCCCCCCCTATGCAGCCTATTTTATTTATTATTTTTTAATTTTTAAAATTATTTAATTTAAGCTAAATAAATTCTAACTGTTGATTTTGGATGATGATGATCATGGACCATTGATTTTGGTCAAACCTCCCAAACACCCCCTGCTCATACCCCCTGCTGCAGCTTCTTTTCATTTAATTTATTTATTAATTTATTTATTTTATTAAAAAGTCAAAAGTAAATTTAATTAAAAGTTAGGCTACTTTTTCGATCTCTATTTGATGCTTCATCTTGACCTTTGATTTGTGATTTTCATCACATCTTAACCCATTCATTATGTTCATTATGAATTTTTAACCATCCATAAAAAATTTCATTGAAATCCGACGCCTGGATTGCAAAGAATTGTTTTTGAGCTTGTCTAAGCTCCTGAGTCCTCATAGACTCCATCTCCAATGCCCTAACCCTCTTAATGCTAGAGGTATAGTCTTTTATTAATAATGGAGCTAACCCCTCTCTTAACTGGGGTCTCAATCCCCTCTGGAACCTTTGTGTCTTATTCTCTGGCACATTGGCGATCCATGACATGTATCTTACGAAGACATTGAACTTTGTAGCATATTCCGTAACTGTCATCCTGCCTTGGTAAAGTTTTTCAAACTCTATCACCCTTTGGCTTTGTAGTCCTACAAGGAGATATTCTTTATTGAATTCCTCCAAAAATTCATGCCACGTAACTTGCTCCGGATGTGGCATAGTAACCATCAGCGTTTCCCACCATTCATAAGCATCTTTTACCAGTAGGTAGGTAGCGCATAACACTTTTCGCTGATCATTGCAGGGCGATATTCTAAATAATTTCTTAATTTCTGTAATCCATTGCTCTGCAATGAGGGGGTCCGGTTCCCCTACAAACTTGGGCGGGCGCTGGGCAAGAAAGACATTGATAGCCTTTCTATCGGACTCAAGGAGACTATCTTCCACTCCCCTTGATGTGCCGGGATTGGTCGAGGGCCCTATGTTGGTCCCGAGTTGATGACAATTACCCAAGAGGGGAGAGGTGAATTGGGTATTTAAAAATAAATTTAAACTTTGATTTAGAAGCTTTACCCCAGTTTAGTTTAATTTCCTTTAATGAGCCAAATGGAAAGCAGTAAGATAATGAAAGCGGAAATGAAAAGGAATAGACAAGATTTATAGTGGTTCGGGCAACCTTCCCTACTCCACTCTTCCAAGCTCACACTCCCTTGTGACTTGGGTTCCACTATGTATTCCGCGAATACAACTAGAGCCTCTGCTCTCTTCTAGATTCTAGTTCTAGGGGGCATATACAAACAAAGACTCCGCTCTCTTCTAGATTCTAGCTCTAGGGGGCGTATACAACAAACAACACAAGTAGGTGACGAGTTCCACTCCAATCACAACCCTACTTTGCTATAACTTGGTTTGAAACACCAAACTCAAACCAAGCACCAAAAACTGAATATCAAAATGAAATGAAAGAAATCTACACTTTACAGGTTTGTGTAGCACGTTTTAGCTCGAGGAAGAATTTGTAGAAGCAACGAATCATTTTCTATTGAAGCAAACAGCAACTTTGAAGCTTGTTTTTACTTTGAAAGTGTATAGATCACTCAATTATACAGAAAAGTGGATTGAAACTCTTAGTAGCACTCCTTTTCTCTTTTTCAGCTCTATCTTGTGTGTATCCACGTTTGCTTGAGTGTCTATATATAGAGGAGAGAGAATTTTGAACGTTATAGAGTTGGTTGGCGTGTAATAAATGTTCCAACGTTCAAAAATTCTAACGTTATTTCTCCAAGTCGCAGGTAGAGTCGACTTCGGCTTTTCGCAATTTTCAAGTCTGTCTTTTAGGTCGACTTAGTCTGAGACTTGACCAAAGTCAATGCTGGAGTCGACTTCATTTGCGACTTGACTTCCTTATCTTGCCAAGTGAGCTTAAACTCTCTTAAAATGACTTTGGTAACTTTAATTCCTTCAAATTTAAGTATTTTTCTTTGTTTTGCCTTTCTTGGAATACTGTATGATTATTTATCTTGAAAACCTTGGATTCCTTTTCTTGAATTCTTGAGTACTTGAGTCTTGGAATGCATGGAAGATGTCCGAGTATGTGTTCATAATCCAACATGATGGATTCATGCAATCCTACTTGCTTTGGTCTTCATTTGATCCAAGTCGAGTGTTTGAGTCGACTTGGCCTTCAACTTCATTCAAGTCTGTCATCAAGTCGACTTGGTTTGTGACTTTACTCTTCAAAACGTGTGCTGGTCAGTTGAAGTCGATTCTGGAGTCGACTTGGTCTGCGACTTCACCTAAGGCGCATGCGGAGTCGACTTGAGATGCGACTTCGGCAACTCTCGTCCCCGATTTCAACTCTGGACAGTAAATCACGTTTGAAGTCGATGTCGGAGTCGACTTGGTCTGCGACTTCACCCAAGTCGCATGCAGAGTCGACTTCGTTTGCGACTTCGGCATCTTGGCTCCCCGATTTCAATGATGGACGATAATGACGTTTTGAAGTCGCTGCTGGAGTCAACTTGGGGATTGACTTGGCCTAAGTTGATGCCTGAGTCGACTTGGAAATCGACTTGACCTATCATGCTTCATTTTTTCATTTTTATATCCTTTAATCATCTTCACAAACATGTTAGTAACCAAAGCTTACTCAAATTGATTTGTTAATCATCAAAACATAGACTTGACTTATTTTCCACAAGTTTCCAACACCCTGGTCTTTCCCCGTCTCCTCTTGATGGCGGGGCCTGCTGGTTCCGCATTTCTTGTAATAAATCAGTAGCTTAAGCTTTTCATTGTTGCATAGCTTTCTCAATGGCTGCAGAAATTCTCTCTTCTATATTGACCTCTATTTGAGGTCTAGGGCTTTCCTCTCGCCGTGGGCGGGTCCTAGAGGATTGCTCCTCGGATTCTACCCTATACATTCTTTTACTGGCTTCGCCCCTTGCTTGATCAACCAATTCTTCCATTGGGGTCTTTCCTTTGTTGGATCTTGCTTTAGCTCTGGTGAGCGGCATTTTCAACTTCATGAAACATTCATTAGTATAACATTAATATTCATCACATCATGATATACTAAAACATAGTCACATGATCATATAATTCACATATATTATACTTTGTCATCAATAATAAATCAATGGATCATAATCATAATTTCATATATTCTAACTTGATTATTTCTTTCCTTTTCTGCCTATTTACCAATTCATGCTCTGATACCAACTTCTATGGCGCCCCGAACCGGGGTGCCTAGAAGCCTTACTCCGGGATCATTTTTGATTGGTAAACGTGACTCAGGATTGTTGCCCTGATCACACGGCAAGATTTTTTTTATATATAACATCAATACATGGAAAATTTTCATCATTCATCCAACATGAAATATATTTCACATATCACAAGTATGATAAAAAACTGTTCCATAAAATTTTCCATTGGAATACAAATATTCATTTCCATCTCAAAATTATCATCATTGTCTTTACATAAAATTTACATATACAACATTCATATCAAAAACTACATATCATTTGGCATGCTGCCTTCATCATCATTTCTTGTTTGTTGTTGAAAAAGCATGAGTGAGTAATAATACTCAGTAAGCAAGCCATACATAATTTTTCAATCATTTTCATGCATTTCATAAAATGCAAATGCAATGCATACATAACATTCTTGACATTCCTTTAAATGCGACGCTAGCTAGGCGCCCATCCCATACATGCTCCTATCTCAGGGAGGTTGCCGCCGGTCTGGGCCTATACAAGTGACTTGGCAATAGTGAGGGGGACATCCGGTCCGCTTACTACCTCAACTATGACCTATTCCTCGTGCACATGCTCATTTACATACACATGCCGACATGATATTTGCAAATCATAAATAATTTTATAAAAAACATTTAATAAACAATTTAACAAAACGAACTTCAGTTCATGTAAAGCAGTTATAGGTATGGCCAACCTTAAATAAATTTCGTAAAGCAATTCACAAACAATTTCAAGCATTTTGGAAATAATTTGCAAAAGAATTAACTTGCTTACCTCCTTAGTGAGTGCCCTCGACTTTTTCTTTTCCTATTCAAGGAAAAAGAATATTTCATTTCTTCTATTCAAGTTGTTCCCATGCATGCTTTATAATATTTGGGTATTATTTCTTTATACGGATATTTTTATCCATAAATTCTTCAAAAATTCCACCTTTAGATTTAAATATTAATCTCAAATTTTCTCCAAAATCACGTTGTTTACTGTAGTAGTTACTGTTCATCTGAGGTTACTGTTCACAGCAACGTGGTTACTGTTCATGGGTTCCAAAAAAAAAAAAATTACCATGACATAGCTTATGCTTAGTATATCATGAAAAATTCCATACATTTTGAATTTATTATCATTTACTTGGCTAAATAAATCACTTTCTCCATATACTAAAAATCAACATAAATTCACTTAAGCATAATCCTTAATTCCAAAAATCATGAAATTAATATATCATTATTCCAACATTATGTTTACGATATTCATACATCCAAAATCATCATTTATAAATTTTGGAGCATTATTTTCACATATCATATGCTATCTTCCCGAATGCTCTATTTTTGCTCCAAATTTTTGATATTTTGGCATAATTCCAATTAAGCATTATATCTATACTTTTTTTCTCATGCTTAGGAATTATCTAAGCATGGTTTTACCCTACTTGACATTCAAAAGAATTTTGGGTAAAAATCACTTACCCGAAGTGGAGATATCCAACTTTTTCTCACACTTTTTCTTTCAGACATTCTCCTTTTCTTCCTTGGACATGTGGGAGGGTTTTGGGAGCTGGAATTTTCAAGTGGAGCTGGGATTTTGATGCCTTGGACGTCTCCCCTGCTGCCCTATTTATAGGGCTTGATCTTTCAAAAAATCGAATTTTACCCCCTAGCTTGAGGTATTTAATTATAAAAATATTTTTTTTTATAATTTTGAAAAATGAATGGAGCTTTGTGCAACCCGCCCTAGGCCTGCTCCAGCCCCCCTATGCAGCCTATTTTATTTATTATTTTTTAATTTTTAAAATTATTTAATTTAAGCTAAATAAATCTTAACCGTTGATTTTGGATGATGATGATCATAGACCATTGATTTTGGTCAAACCTCCCAACCATCCCCTGCTCATGCCCCCTGTTGCAGCTGCTTTTCATTTAATTTAATTTATTTTTTTATTATTTATTTTATTAAAAAGTCAAAAGTAGCTGCCTTTGGCTTCTCATTCAAAAGGAGGAAAAAACAAGAGGAGAGACCATAGATAAAAAAAACACAAAAGAGCCGTCCAAAAGGAATTTTCTGATTAAAAAAAAAAGAACGTAAGTTTTTCAACCCTTTTTAGTTTTCCTTGAGTTATATATATATATATATATATAAGGGGAGGCTTCCAAAAATATATATATTATTTTCTAAATAAAAATATATATATATATTAAAAGCCTCCAAAAATATATATTATTTTCTAAAATACATATATATATATATTAAAGGCCTCCAAAAAAATATATATTATTTTCTAAAATACATATATATATATATTAAAAGGCTTCCAAAAATATAAATATTATTTTCTAAAATACATATATATATATATTCAAGGCCTCAAAGATATATATATTATTTTCTAAAATACGTATATATATTCAAGGCCTCCAAAAATATATATTATTTTCTAATATATATATATATATATATATTCAAGGCCTCAAAAAGATATATATTATTTTCTAAAATACATATATATTAAAGGAAAAAATATATATATATATATATATATTAAAGCCTTCCAAAAATATATGTATATCATACAAATATATATATACATATACTTATCCCCAAGTAGATACTCCGCAGGTGGTGGGTTGAGTCGATACAGAGGGCTACGTATTTTTTTATTAAAAAAATAATATATATATATATTAAAATCCTTCAAAAATATATATTATTTTCTAAAATGAAGGTATATATATTAAAGGCCTCCAAAAATATATATATTATTTTCTAAAATACATACATCTTAAAGGCCTTCAATATATATATATATATATACATACATATACTTCTCCCCAAGTAGATACTCCCTAGGTGGTGGGTTGAGTTTATACATGGGGCCAAGTATTTTTTTTCTTACTCAACCCGAACCTTGATGTCCGAGTAAGGCCACTATGTGAACTTGCTGCGCGGCCAGAACGGAATTGTCAAACCCCCCTAGTGTTCATGATTTGAGCAATCAAATCGTGATGGATCTAAATAGATCCTACTAATGCTATAGTAAGAGAGTTTTCATAATACACCTACTGCGGACGCTTTGTCCTTACTTGAGGAATACACATGATCCATGGGACCCTCTAAGTGGTACCGACCGATGGACATGGAAATTCAAATAGAGGAGGAAGACACTTTTTATTGAAAAGTTATGAAAACTCTTTTCTTAAGCCATGATTGGGAATTTATAGATCCATTGCGATATGTATATGTGTAAATTCTACACTGCTCACGCTTGACAGCTAGGCGAGCAACTTCCACTCGTGCCTCTTATTTAGGCTCAAGTGGGTCCAAAACTCTTTAACAAGTTCAAGTGGGCCCAAAAACCTTCCAAGAGGCTCAATTGGGCCCAAAATCCTCTAGCAAAGCCCACTTGGGCCCAAATCCTTCAGCAGGTCCAATTGGGCCGAAAATCCTTTAAAAACCTTATTTGAGTCTAAAACTTCCCATGGTGGCTTAAAACATCCTATTTTGACCAAAAACTCTATCAACAAGCGCAGTTGAGCTCAAAACATGCTAGTAAACTCATTTGAATCCAAAACTTCCCAATAAGCTTACTTGAGCTTAATATTCCATATTTGGGCTCATAACCTCTATTGGCCTGCCTGGACCCAAAAATAACTTCACTTGGGCCCCGTTTGGCCCACTTGAACCCATCTGAACCAAAAAGCCCACTTGGGGCCAAGTTGTTGAGTCGAACCCAGATCAACAAGCCCAGTTGGGCCCAAACCTCTTTAGTTGGTCCAAGTTGACCCAAGCGTATTTTCAAAATTTGGTTAAATCCATTTCTTCGTAAAACTACCCAATTTTCTAATCCAGAGATTGAATACGGGACATGCTAGCTTATTAAGCTGAAAGCAGGAGACACTAGTCTGCCATGGAAATTCAAAAGCTGAGAGTGACTTAGCTTGCTGTGTAGGGTCACTAGTGTAGCCGACGGGCCTCTCACTATTCCTAGACCAAGTCATCGCTGGTCGACGGGCTAATCGTAAACTCACATTTAATTCATGGCGCATGGCGTCATGTACCACATATTCGAGTCACGACGCAGGGCGAAATGTACTCATTTATTTTTGTATTTTTGTGAGACACGATTTTTTCGTGCATTTGTAAAGTCGTTGAAAAATCTTCTACGCATTTCATCATCATTTTAATAAAATAATCATTTTTTTAGACTATTATATTTAGCTCTTTTAATCAAGGGTTTTCTCAAGAGACACACTCCAGTGAGTATGGCGCCCATCAATCTGGACGACATCTTTATCATAGGATCAGAATATTGGGCTATTATTGGCCTAAAATGGTCCAAGACTATTAATTTTGCAAAATTCTATGAAGCCTGTCAAATGCATGAGGATATTTATCATGTTCCTGCTTCGAGAATGTCACCAGCACCTATTATATGGCCTTTCTCTTGATGGGGCTTTGACATTGTTGGTCCGATTAACCCATCATCGTCTAAGAGGCACTTATATATTTCAGCCGAAAGTTTGGAATCAAGCAAGTGTTTTCGTCGCCATATTATCCACAAGGGAATGGCCAGGCAGAAGCATTCAACAAAAATATCATTTGAATCCTCAAGAGAACAATAGTAAAGAACAAACAAGATTGGCACGAGAGGTTACCCGAAGAACTATGGGCCTATAGAACCACACACCGAACTACGACGAGAGCAACGCCATGTTCATTTCTTTTTGGCGCTGAAGCAGTTTTACCAGTGGAGACCCAGTTAGCATCCTTAAGGGTTGCTATCCATTCTGGGTTGACTACTGAACAACAAGCCAAACTTTGTTTTGACGAGATCAAAGCACTAGATGAAAGGCGAATTCAAGCACGACAACGAATTGAACTTTATCAAGCTCGGATGGTCAAAGCATACAATAAAGTTGTTAAGCATCGTTCATTTAAAAGAGGAGATTTGGTGCTAAAACTGAGCATAGAGCTTATGGCAGGAGGCAAACTAACCGGTAAATTCAAGCCTAAATGGTCTATGACAATGACACATATGAAGTTATTAATTGCTAGAACCAAATCATGGCGACGGTAAATGGAAATTACTTAAAAAGATATCATCCATAAAGTTACAAAATAGTCATGCATCAAAGTTCTGCAAAAGAGTCTCTATAGTCTCCCTTGTCAAAGGAAGCGACTCCTTCAGTATTTGGAGAGAATTCATTACATCAGTAGGAGGAACCGTGTATACCTGCAACTCTTCTACCTTGGCCTCCATAATAAAGATGTCTCAACTCTCTGAATTAATTCTCTCTTCGTGAAGATCAACTTCGGCCTAGAGCTCATTGGAGATTGAAATAAATGAATTCAATCTACTTCTATCTACAAAGATAGAAGTGACAATATGGAGGACCTCAACTTGCTTTGTTGCTATAAATGCGCAAATTTCCTTGGCAATCATCTTTTTATCTTCCGCCTTATTGGCAACTCAGAGATTATGCTCTTTGAGTTGAGAAAGGCGATCTCTACATCTAGCAAGGTCGGCTTCTGCTGATGCTAAACTTTTTATGGAAACCAAGGGTCTTGCAGCAGCCTCGAGCTCACGCCAATGAGTACGCAACTTCTCTAGTGAGAGTATGACGTCACTAAAGCCGAAAACTCCAAGTTGAAGCTTGTTTAAAACCATAGAAAAGTCTTCGCAAATGTCTAATGCTTCGGTGACATCATCAGGAGAATCCATGTCCCTCAAAGAAGAAACAATGCAACCCTTGAATTGTGCTATCGCATGCCTTAGGCACTTGAGATCCCGTTGCTCTAACCGCTTGGCTCTAATCACCCTAAAAGTTGAAAAGAAATGATGCAAGGGATCTAAGAAACGGTCTTTGACATCAGAAAGCTGATGAGTCCCACTAGAACATGCCCTAGTGCTAGGGCCAGTAGAGCCGAATGAAGATCACCTAGGCAACTAGATCCCAAGACTGAAAAATGACAAACTAAAATGTCAGATTACCAAGGTAAAAAAAAGAGCACAAAAATGCGATATACCTGGTGACACAGGAGAAACAAGCAACGGCCCCGTCGGCTTATCAAGTGGTGCTAAATTCTCTTCACCGTGAGCATTGTCATCAGAAACCTCAACGACTAAGGCAACTGTTGAAAAGCGTTAAAAGTATAAGACACGCAAAGGAAAAAGAGGAAAAGGGAAAGTAAGCAAATCAAAGAAGTTTACCTTCAAAATTCATGCCCTCCCCCTCTTGGTGAATGCAAGGAGCCTTCAAACGGATTTCCCCTTTCGAACCAGATCCCACTGAATAAGTGATTGAGATAGAAAATATCATAATGAATAAACATAATCGACAAAGTGATATAACATACCTATGTTTCTATCATCAGAATGAGAAACTACATTCACGGGAGTATCTTGAGCTATAGAAGGCGGAGATCGACATGCCTCGGGAGTTTGGGACCCCAGAAAATCCCTCATGAAGAAGTTATCAGAAAATATAGGCCCGCTATCACAAGACCTCATGGGTTGGTCAACTTGACCCATATTTAGATCTACATGGAAACCCAAGAGTCACTTAAAGCATAGTCGCTGAAATCTGGCAGCACAGGGGAGTTATTCTGTCCTCGGCACGCATTCCTTTGCTCACTTCATGGTCATGGAAAGAATTTGTGGCAACATTCGGCTCTGCTACAACCTCCTGTTCCTCAGAAGGCTTAGGCTACTTGGAAATGGGATATGACCTTTTATTAGACCCTCCTCCTTACTCTGAGCAATCTTTTCCCTGAGAAGGATTAAAAAGTCCAGCAATAGGAGATAAATCCCTCATTCTACAAATTTTTTGCTTCTTGCCACAAGCATCATGCATCGTTAATGACTCTGTAGCCTTTCAGTTGGTAGGCTGATTAGAAACCAAAAGCGACTGATCGGCTTTGATGGATATACAACTTCGAGAAGCTTGACGCCGTATTCTTAAAAAAAGAGGAAGATAGATATGGGTAAAAGCATGTATGAGAAGAATAGGAAAGTAGGACAAGAAGGCAGAAACATACTCTAAGTCTCCATGGGCTTCTGGTCTTTTTGAGAAGCTGCCTTTTCAGCGGCTAACTCCCAAAGAGTCTTCTTAGCAGGTTCGTTATCACGGCAGATATACTCTTTTCCTTCCACAACCCAGTCAGTGTAATGAAAACTGCACCCGACAATCTCAGGGTAAGCTTTGAAGGAATCATGTGTTGGACACAGTGAGCTTCAGTTTCCTCCACGTCTGGTTCCTTAAAACGTCTGACATCAAAAGACATCATTAAGCCCAATTTTCCCCAGTTGGTGGACAAGTCAAGAGGCCTAAAAGCCCAAAAGTAAGATTTAGGCGCAACTTGCTCGACGACCTTTACCGTACAAATGTCATATCAATGTACGTAATCTTGGGTTGCTCGAACACGACGGTCAAATAAAGAAAATTTTAGCTCGCAAGAAAATTTAACTCCCTCAAAATGCGAGCATACTGCAAGCCAGTGAAGGGGTCTGATGCCAACTTCTCTTTGATACCTCAGGATGCGACGCAGGTACACAGGAACGTCCTTATCGAAGCCAAACTGACAAGCAAACCTATGAGGATAATATGGTTCAACCTCAAAACAGGGACCATCCCTACAAGTTAGAAGACCCGGTTGGAGCGATAATGCAAAGTCCTTCTCGTCAAGGGTCAGTTCCTCAGAAGAGAATTTTGTTGACCATCTGGATAGGGCAACCATATGGAAAAACCTCTCTTCAAAATAGCCAGTCTGGATAAGAAGCTTGGTCATATCCTCAGAACTATAGCTGGCTAAGTTGCGCTTGATAATTTTTTTTCAGTATTAAACCTTGAGAAGGAAACTGGGTGACTTCCTTGACTCCATAAATCTCAGGAAAATAGAACCCGAGCCATCCAAGAAAAAAATGAGTTGGAAAATAGGAAATGGCACGCCTTGGACCCTTTTCATTGTATACTATCTAATTCAGGCCCTTATAAATGTCACACAATACTCTTGGTGCCAAGGCAAAACACTTGCCTTGAGCCATCTCGGGGGCGACATGAAGACACGACCATTTCACAAGACCGTAAGCCGAAGAGGAAGGACAGATGACTACGAAAATCCAAAGCCATAGAAAAAGGACAAGCTTGACCTCGAGTTGTACTTACTATAGGCGCTCGAGGGGAAGCCATAGGATGTCTTGTGCCCTAGCACAAAATTCAGCAATATTAGAGGGTCAATCATCATTGGATACCCCTTGGTTAGAAATTCTTGAAAATAATGCTACCCATTCTCTGGCAGTGAACTTGTCCTTCTTGGTCGTCTGATATAACTCGTCAAGAAGATCTACAACCTTTAAAGCTATCGGGTTCTTGTTAAAGGTGGAGTTTGGAGGGGTACACTAATCAAAAGACAATCCACATACAGGAAGACCGCATATCCCCTTCAGGTCCCACAAAGTAATGTTCATCTCTCCAAATGGAAATATAAAAGAGTTGGTCACCGACGACCAGAAGCTGACAAAGGCATTAATAATATTGTTGTCCTTCCCAAAACCCTCTCCAGTGGCTAAGATCGCATCTTTCACGTCAGCGGCCGTAAGCATTGCCTCATGATGAGAAACCAAATGTTGTCCCCATTGATCAAAGCCCGGGATGTTGCCCAAACAACCATGGTAGACATTCGCACCTTCCTTGCATATAAAAGAATAGTCTTCTAGTTCCTTTTGTAACCAGCAAGGGGTTTTCACAATGAAATCATGAGGGTTACCTAGTGTCCGGGTAGGAAGAAGAAAGCAACTTGAAAAAGTCTTGTGGGAGTCAGTTGCAGTGACACTTTTCCCAAAAATATAACCCTCCTAGCAGTTCAAGCGCTCAGTGAAGATTTTCTCTAAAATCATGAAGATCCGGGTGGAACGGCCAGAAATGTCTTCCATAAGGTGACAACGCATGAGGCTAAAGTGAGAAAACTCCTGTGAACATTGTAAGTTTTCACAACTTGCCAAGGCAGGATGCCATCTAAAATAAGGAGTGCAGCCTCCACAAGGACGACCAAAAAAGAGATCGTATTTCTTATCACTCTGAGGAGTTTTCTTTGGAGCACGCTGCCTCTTCCTAGACGTTATTCCGTCCTTTAAGAAACTCTTCCTAGCGGTTTCTTTCTTCTTCATTGATGAGGATTTTTGCCTTTTGAACCTCTCGCAGGCATATTGATTAGGATTCTTGCATTTCTTCCCAATGAGAGGCAACACTGGGGGCACCATAGTTGAGACTGCCTTTGAAAAAGGAGCCATGATGTCTTTTGACTTTTCCAAAAAATATTGTTTTCTCACACTTTGATCTCTCTCTGGGTGAAAGAACAGGAAATTCTGGAGAAGAAAGATCAGATTTGGTTTCTCGTAACTTTGAAGCCATTGTCTGCAAAAAAAAAAAAGAACTATCAAATTTCAAAAAGAAAAAGAAAAAAAGAGAAAAAAAGAAAAAATAAGAAGAAGAGAACTACCGCTCGTTACGGTTTTGCTATAAAAGTATAAATGAAGATCTGTAATTTCTGGTAAAAAAGTTGCGTCTCTTCTACAGATGCTTTGGTGCCAGCAATCAAAACGCTCCTCCTCATAAGAATCCAAACCAGCAGTGGCCGTCAAATTTGAAACAAGAAGCCTGTGAGACCCGCGAACTATTTCAAAAAAGAGAGAGAGAGAGAAAGGAAAATATATATTTGGCTCAGCATGAAGGGGGCATTAAATGAAATCCACTAAGCATAAATGACTATGGAGCGGTACCTCAAACCTGCAAATCAAAGGGCTGCAGGCTCGTTGACTTTTTAAAAGCTCTCAAAGCGCTGTGCCTAGCTTAAAAAAATCAAAATCATGCCTTAGTTATTTAAAGCCTTAGAGAATCATTGATGATAGCGAGTTGTTTTATTCCAGCAAGAAAAGAAAATAAGTCAAAAGAGGCCTGCCATACAACATGTCAGGAATCATGCCTTTACAAGTGGCCCACGACGGCATAATTCCTGAAGCCATGAGGTATATTTTGAACCATGGGTCCACTACAATTATATGATTGATTTCAGTCTATAAAAAAAAAAAGAGAAAGAAAAATACAAAAGGAAAATTGATGGCTAAAAAAAAAGAAAAAAAAAGAAGAAGAAGAAAAGAGAAAAAGTGCAAATGGCTAAAAAAAATTATTACAAAGTCACAAATAGCCAAGATTTTTTATTTAAAAAAAGTGTAACCCTTTTTATTTTTTAAAATTATTTTATACAACTGTATATTTAACATGTATATCAAGTTTTATCATTTTCATATTTTTTTTATTGTTGTATAAAAAAAATTTAAATTCACTTAAGTGTATAAGCTTCCAAATATCAAAGGGAAAGACTACAAATTCAATATCAGGACCAAAGATAATAAAGGTAACATCTCTGACCATCAACCCTAGTTGCAGGTGGTGTTACTACAAGTATTAGTTTATGCTATAATATCATTACAAGTTTATCATAAAAGACTTTTGTGAAGTTTTTTTTTTTTTTTTGAATTTGTCAGTAAATATTTAATGACGAATTTTGTCACTAAATGACACTTCTTGCGACAATAATTATCGATGTCATTAAATAGACTTTGTGATAAAAATATTTAGCATTTTTTAAAATACGTTACAAAATGCTTAGTTTTCTTGTAGTGAATGTTGTTGATGTCAGCAATGCAACGATCTGCACCAAACATGATGACCAACATCTCTTCGGCCCCTTTGGACAGATCTTCACCCCGACAACTTCACCATCGGGTAGTTTGGCACCCAGAATAATTGGGCCAAGGGGCGTTACATGGAGGGAGCTCCAGCACGATAGAGCTGCTGGCCATCGACCGCATGGTGGGCGCGAACATCTTAACGAGATTTAAATCTTTGGAAATGGTTCTCGTGGCAAGATTGAGTCGTGATGGCCTCATACCTGGTGGATCTCCACGAGCAACGAAAGAAGAAAATGCTGCCCAGCCACGAATGAGCCAGCTAGAAGTAAGTTGTTGCCGAAAATTCTAAAATGGCCAAGGAACCTGCGCACAAAGGAGAGTTTGGAAAAGCCGACAAGGGAGAAGAACCAGGAAAATTGCTGGACAAAGTTAGCTATCTAACTCAAGCAACAAAGCACCGATGATAGCTTATGACAAGTAATGAATGCAAATGACTGACGTGTCAAGCGTCTCTTTCTCCCAAGACCACCTGAAATGCGATGGTAAAAGCATACCACAAACACCTGCATGTGACTGCCTTTAGCTTAGCCAATTCAAAAGTCGTTGAGAACACGTGGAAAATGGATGGCAATTCCGCGCACACCCAAAATATGCAAGCAAACAAGTGCAGCAAAATCTGCGGAACTCTAGCTCTGCGGTAAGCATTATTTGGCCCTCGAGATATTTTTCTCTACCCGCGGAATGCCCAAGATACTCCCTTTATCCGCAAACTCTTCTCCAAGTCATGAACACCCGTGGGATGCAGTTCTGCTGTAATTGCCTCCTGCTCCATCAGTGCCTATAAATAGCTGCCTCTCATTCAAAAGGAGGAAAAAACGGGAGGAGAGACCGGAGACAAAAAAAAAAAAAAAGAGAGGCCCGAAAGGAATTTTCTAATTAAAAAAAAAAACGTAAGTTTTTCAACCCTTTTTAGTTTTCCTTGAGTTATATATATAAGGGGAGGCTACCAAAAAAATATATATTATTTTCTAATATATATATATATATTAAAGGCCTCCAAAAATATATATTATTTTTTAAAATATATATATATTAAAGGCATCTAAAAATATATATTATTTTCTAAAATACATATATATATATATTAAAAGGCTTCCAAAAATATAAATATTATTTTCTAAAATACATATATATATATTCAAGGCCTAAAAAAGATATATATTATTTTTTAAAATACATATATATATTAAAGGCTTCCAAAAATATATATATCATATAAGTATATATATACATATACTTCTCCCCAAGTATTTACTCCCCAGGTGGTGGGTTGAGTCGATAAACGGGGCTAAGTATTTTTTATTAAAAAATATATATATATATTAAAATCCTCCAAAATATATATTATTTTCTAAAATAAAGGTATATATATTACAGGCCTCCAAAAAATATATATATTATTTTCTAAAATACATACATCTTACAGGCCTTTAAATATATATATATATATACATATACTTCTCTCCAAGTAGGTACTCCCCAGGTGGTGAGTTGAGTTGTTACACGGGGCCAAATATTTTTTTTCTTATAAAAAAAACCTTTTTACTCAACCCGAACCTTGATGTCCAAGTAAGGCCACTATGTGAACCTGCTGCGTTGCCGGAACGGAATCGTCAAACCCCCCTGGTTTTCATGATTTGAGCAATCAAATCACGTTGGATCTAAATAGATCCTACTATTGCTATAGTAAGAGAGTTTTCATAATACACCTACTGCGGACGCTTTACCCTTACTTGAGGAATACGCGTGATCCATGGGACCCTCTAAGTGATACCGACCTATGAACATGAAAATTCAAATAGAATGGGAAGACGTTTTGCATTGAAAAGTTCTGAAAACTCTTTTCTTAAGCCATGATTGGGAATTTATAGATCCATTGCGATATGTATATGTGTAAATTCTACACTGCTCACACTTAAAAGCTAGGCAAGCAACTTCCACCCGTGCCTCTTATTTAGGCTCAAGTGGGTCCAAAACTCTTTAACAAGTTCAAGTGGGCCCAAAAACCTTCCAAAAGGCTCAATTGGGCCCAAAATCCTCTAGCAAGCCCACTTGAGCCCAAAACCCTTCGGCAGACCCAATTGGGCCCAAAATCCTTCAAAAACTTTATTTGAGTCTTAAACTTCCTAGGGTGGCTTAAAACATCCTATTTTAACCCAAAATTCTATCAACAAGCCCAGTTGAGCCCAAAACATATTAGTAAACTTATTTGAGTCTAAAACTTCCTAATAAGCTTACTTGGGCTTAATATTCCATATTTGGGCTCATAACCTCTATTGGCCTGCTTGGACCTAAACATAACTTCACTTGGGCCTCGTCTGGCCCACTTGAACCCATCCGAACCAAAAAGCCCACTTGGGCCCAAGTTGTTGAGTCGAACCCAGATAGGCCCAAACTCTTTTCCACAAGCCCAATTGGGCCCAAACCTCTTTAGTTGGTCCAAGTTGACCCAAGCATATTTTTAAAATTTGGTTAAATCCATTTCTTGGTAAAACCACCCAATTTTCTAATCTAGAGACTGAATGTGGGACACACTGGCTTATTAAGCTGAAAGCGGGAGATGCTAGTCTGCTGTGGAAATCCAGAAGCTGAGAGTGTACTAGCTTGCTGTGTAGTGTAGCAGGCGGGCCTCTCACTATTCCCAGACCGAGTCATCTCTGGTCGACGGGTTAAGCGTAAACTCACATTTAAGTCATGGTGCGTGGTGTCATGTACCACATATTCGAGTCACGGCTCAGGGCGAAGTGTACTAATTTATTTTTGCATTTTTGTGAGACAAGATTTTTTCGTGCATTTGTAAAGTCGTAGAAAAATCTTCTACACATTTCATCATCATTTTTTTAGACTATTGTATTCAGCTCTTTTAATCAAGGGTTTTCTTGTTGGAGATGTAAAATCGGAGTGTGGAACACAATACAAAATATTTCTGTGATATACTTTTCGGACTCGGTTAAAGAATTAAATGCTTTAAAATTTTACTGGAAAATTAATTAGGCATTTATTTTCTAATAGGGGTGTAAATCGGGTCGGGTTGACTCGGGTTGGGACAAATACAACCCTAACCCACCTTGTAAAATTCCAACCCAACCCTACTTTCAACCCTACTTTTCACATCTTAACCCAATCCTATTTCAACCCACCTCAAATCGGTTCGGTTCAGGTTAGAAATCGGGCTAATAGATTACACATATTATCAATGCTAGTTAAGTTTTTGTTCACCCAAAATTTTAAAATAACAAAAACAATGATAATTGTAAAAACAATAAGTACTAATAAAAGTTCTACGTACCTTAAAAGTGAATGATAAGTTTAGTAATTGATTCATTCTTTTGCTTTTGTATTCTTTGAGCAATGATGTCTTCTGCAAGTAAAAAAGTGAAAGCCAAGTCAAAGTATTGCAGTAAATTATGCCAAATAAAAAAAAATATTATGTCTTACTTACCTTCTTAGTTGGCTTCTAAGCAAAGCAGCAAAACTACAAACATCTCAAACTCCCAATTGACCTGTTCGGTTACTCCAAATCACCAACGCAAGCAAACATCTAAACAACCTATTTACAATGCAATATAACCAAATAATCCAAACACAATTTCACAACTAATTAACCAAATATATTTCCAAACCAAATAACATTTCACAACCAAATAGTCGAACATATTTTCAAACTCCACACAATTGTATTTAAATATCCAAACAATATGAATGAAATACACTATCATAAACATATCCAAATACATATCTTATGAAACATAATCATATCCAAATAATTTATTTTAAATAACATGTCCACAACATAACTCATTTAAAAAGCTAACACAACTTTTCTCTTCAAATCAAGTCTTTTGCCCTCTTTGCGACTAGTATGTGCGGTTTTCCTCATAAAACAAACAATTATCAAAGTAAGTATGAATATATAGTTATATTTCTTATAAAAAATTCTTATATGAAGCATCTCCACTTAAAAATATGTACCTAGATCATTTGAGTGGAAATTCGTGCAGGCTAAAAGTTTCAGATTCGACACCACCTTGAGTAGCTGTAAAATAGAAGAAATCAGTTATAGTATTAGTCGCAAGTAGTCAAGTTATAAATATATAATTATAGATTCAAATTACCTTCAAAAGGATGACTAATTTCAACCAAATCTTCTCCTTCCATTTGAAGATTCGCTGATGGACATAGCCAATCTTGAGCACATATCAAAGCCTCAACAACATGAGATTGCAAAGAGCTCCTAAAAGGATCAAGCACACGACCTCCTGTACTAAAGGCAGACTCTGAAGCAACAGTAGAAACAGGAATTGCAAGAATATCTCGAGCCATGTGTGATAAAAATCGATATCTTGAAGAAGCCCACCATGCTAAAATATTAAAAGAATTATCATCATCATCATCATCTATTTCTACAGGGTCTTTCAAGTATCGATCCAATTCATTGCTCACATCAAGACCTGCCTCTTTCTTTAAAAATCCTTATATGAAGCATCTCCACTTGAACGAGAAGACTCAACAAGTTTTTCATTCTCATAACTAGTTTCCTTCGCCTCTTGAGATACTGTCATTGGAGTATACTTCGCTTGGAAACTTTTGAATACCTCTTGCATTTTCAACTGAACTTTTATCAAAATTTCACTAACTTTTTCTACATTATACAATAAAGAATATTGGAATCGAAGATATTTTAGCTTATACCTTGGATCCAAAACAACCGCAATGACCAAGATCATATTGATCTTGTCAATATCTCCCCAATACTTGTCAAACTTCTCTTTCATTCTTTTGCACATATCAACAATGAGAGGGTCATGGTTGGTTAAAAAATCCCTTAACAACCTTTGTGTTTTGCAAACTTCAACAAAATATAAATTCGCAGTAACATATGAAGACCCTGACAAAATTTTAGTTACCTCATGAAATTGTTTTAAAATAGCAATCAGCTGAGTTGCCTTATTCCAATCTTCATGTGTTGGTGGATCTTCTCTAATAAAGGAGACATCTTCTAACTCCATCTGCTCAAATGCTCTTCTGAATCTCAAAGCACTTTCTAACATAAGGTATGTAGAATTCCATCTAGTGGGCACATCCAAAACCAATACACCCTTATCTGTAATGAAATATTTTTTGATACATTCCTTAAACAATCTCAGCCTTGAAGGAGAGCATCTTACATACCGAACAGCTGCTCTAATATGAGCAATTGCATCACCAATTTCTTTAAGTCCATCTTTGACAATCAGATTTAAAACATGAGCAGCACATCTTACATGAAAAAATTCTCCATCAAATAACAAACAATTTCTATTTCCAATGCAATGTTTCAAATGGCGAATTGCAACATCATTGGAACTAGCATTATCAACTATCATTGTGCAAACACTTGAAATTTCTCATTCCCTTAAACTTTGATCTATTGCAGATGCAATTGCTTCACCAGTGTGTGCACAAGGGAGAAGAGAAAAGCTAATAATTTTCTTATGCAAATACCAACTTGCATCAATAAAATGTGCTGTGAGACAAAGATAACCAACATTTTGAATTGAGGTCCACATATCAGTAGTCAAGCAAATAGTTTGCACCTTTTCCCTCAATAATTTTCTTAACTTTCTCTTCTCTGTTTGATAAATTTCTAAACAATCTTGAGTAATTGTTTGACGAGTGACAAAGTTAAACTGTGGCATGCCTACTTGTATTAATCCTCTAAAGACAACACGCTCAATAGTGCTAAAAGGCATTTCATCAATCACAATCATCCTGGCAATAGCTTTTCTAACAGCATGTTGATCAAACTTCCAATTGCCTAATGTAGTCTCTCCACTTTCTTGACTAGTGAATTGCAAGATTTGTTGTGAGTCCCATCACCACCTTTATAATATTTTTCTGCATGTCTTCTAAGTGTACTTGTGCCAATCTTGCTCTCACATCTATATTGCTTTTTGCATTTTTTACATACACAGATTTGTGCTTTTGAAGATCTAGGTGCATAAACTTTTTCAAAAAATTCCCACGCACTCGATGTTGCTTTATATTTTCGTTTGTGTGGTTTGTTGGATGTAGCTTCAGATGCTGCAGATGGTGTTGATGATGGTGTATTGGCATGCACTTCTATAACGTCATCCTCTTCCATTCCAATTAATGCACAAATTCTATAACACTTTAGAAAAGAAGTAAAAATGAAAAAAATTGAAATAGTTAGTGTCATGTGATATTTATGAGTAATGATTATGAGTAAAACCCATTGAGACATGATCAAATGGGTTAATTTAATATATATGGCCACCAGCGTAATGCATAAAAAACCCAATTTTAATTTTTTGCTTTTATAAAAAAAATTAATTTTTATAACAAGAAATTAAATTTCTTGCTGTTGCTTGTAATGGAAAATATTTGAACAAATTGATATGACGACTACATGCATTTACAAAAGATACACAACAACCACAACTTTCTTCGAGCTGCTGCTCAACCAAGTTACCGAATGTAGAAAATCAGATAAAGAATTCAACAACATCTTTATGAATCGAGAAATAGAAAAGCCCTCCACATAAGAGATTTCCCCAATATGGCCAGGAAATTAATGATTCAGCGGCTTGGATTATCAGGAGAAAAAGGGAAAAAAAAAGAGATTCAGCAGCTTGACTCAAGTACTGCTATATATAGCTGAACCTTTCTAGCTAGCTAATTTCTAACGCAATATCAATAACCAATTTCTACCAGAGTACCAGGGCAATGCATAAATAATAATAGCTGATGAAAAGGAGGATCGAGGAAGAGGATACAATTGCATGTGGATTGCGGAAGTACCCGGCACAGCTGTCTGCACTCTGCAGTGTCGTCTTCCAATTCCTATCCTCTGGCGGTTGAAAAAAGAAACGGCGGGCACGATTCCTTCTTCTCCTCCTTCCAATTCCTTCTTCTCCTCCTTCTCCCGAGCACGATTCTCAGGCGGTAGACGGCGGACACGATTTCAACGGCACGATTTGCAGGCCGCAATTGAGGCCATCTTGCAGGCGATAGAGGGCACGATTTCTTCAGCGGCTGATGTCGACTCGGCTGTAGGCGGCGGCAGGCACGATTTCTTTAGAGGCACGATTTGCAGCCGATGACCGATGTCGACTCGGCAGAGGCGGGTGGGCGCAATTTGCAGGCGACGCTGCGACAGAGGGGCAGAGGGCGAGCAATTTCGGTGTAGGGTTTACTCGTTTAGGTTTAAATCAAATAAGGGATTCAACAGGGGCAAGTCGGGTCGGATTGACCGACCCCTAACCCAACTCAAACCGATTTTTAAAATCGGGTCGGGTTGAACCCGATTTTCAAAAACCGAAATTGCAAAACCTCAACCCAACCATGTTAAAAATCGGTCCGGGTTGATTCGGTCTCTGGTTGAACCCGACCCGATTTACACCCCTATTTTCTAACCAATGGAGGAGGAATTTTTGAGGCCAGAACACCGTGCAATATAATAAATAAATACAATTTACATTGTAATTATTATTAGACGTAAATAAATTGTATGATTTTCATGGTAAGCTTACCATGGGATCCATTAAAAGAGTTAATACAACTAGCTGAATAATATACAATGACCCCCACATTTATTCTTATTTGCACTTTTCTAAAGAAAATTCATAGCTCGATTACAAGGCTCCACTAAATTCTTACTAAGGTGCGGCTCAAGCTTCTCTAGTGAAATTATATCTACACAAATATAGTATTTTTAATGGAACCAATCACTCTGATAATTAGAAACTTGGTGGAGGTGTACTCTAGAGGAGAGATAACAAGGCCACTATCTTTACCTAACTTTAAACCATGGACTTTCGTATTCTAACACCATCTATACACTCATGTTAGTCATTCAGTCATCCAAGTGGTGACTTCATAAATATATATATATATATATTATAATAAGTCCTAACCCTCTACAAGCCCATAATAAATACTACAGGCTATAGAGGTAAGGCCATTTATTTAATTTCATTAAAAAATGAAGTTTTGATCATTACGAAACATTCCACTAATGCACCCAGGAGGAATACCCAACTATTCCCCATGATTATTTATACTAGATGATACAAAAATAGGCCACCGTGTTTCCTTGATGAAGCATATTAATGAAGAAGCATCCACCCTTTGAGTTGGTTATGGTCATGATCTTCCCCAAAATTCTAATGACATTTGAATATTGAGGAGCAGTTGTTAGATTGATAAGTGTTAGATAATCTGATTCTAATTCAAACTCTTCATAAGCCTAATCAAGAAAAGGTATTATTATCCTGAAAGCTCTCTTCTTATCCAGTGACAAAATCCTAGTCGAGTATTTCGCCTATTTAGTCCCAATAGGGCAAGTATTTTCAAGTCGAGACGGGAGAAATGGAAGTTATTTTTTCAAGAGAAAGGGGATTTTTCTGCTTTAGATTCTATTTTCTATTCATGTGGCCCTAAAATGTTGAGCAATGTAACAAACCTCCTTATTAACAAATTGCAAAACTTAGAGATCGATGAGAGGATTTGCAACATGATTGATCTAGAGGGAAACCAGTGATTTTATGTACAATTTGGGTGACCAAAGCTTATAATAGAGAAAAATTTAAATCTACCATGATGAAGTTGTGGAAGATTCAGAGGAAACTTTAGTTTGTATAAATGGACAAGAACCTATATTTGATCACCTTCAAGTCTGAGGAAAATTATCGGGTCATGAGTGGATTATGAACTCGACTAGCACAAATTGTAAATTAATATCCAAGTTTTGATAATTAACAATTAATTTGAGAGAATAAAACTTACTAATGATTTTGGATTATGTGCCAGAATTTAAAATTTTAAATTGCTGTTGATGTTGCAAAGTCAAGTCGACTTAGGTCAAGTCACAACTTAAGTCAACTCCACAACCAACTTCAAGTACACCTAAGAAAAGAAAAATTGATAATTGGAAGTTTTACAGTTGAAGTCACACCTCAAGTAGACTTCACATGTGATTTGAGAGAAGTTGATTGTGAGGACCAGGTATTTTTATTCTATTTTTATTATAACTTTTCTCTATTTATAAGGTAACTTATGAACATGCTAGTAAGAATTTTACGATATTAATGGATACATAACATACATGGACACGACATTTAGGAGATGTATAGTGCATATGTGCATGTATGATTAGCGTTCCATTGATGGGCACTACGACTATTGTTTCCTTCGCAGAGTAGGTACGGGGTTCGACCTGCCCGGTCAGGTCGCGGGGGTCAAGGGGGAGACGCCCCTTGCGGGGGTGCAGGGGGCAGCGCCCCTGAAGAAAATTTTAATTATTTAAGTCGTAGGAGTGGAAGAGTAAATTACCAAATGCGATTAGACCCGACTCATGCTCCGACCCGTCCTGGACCCGATCCCGACCCGATGGGGGTTCGATATGAAGCGAAGCCCGCGCGATAGACTCCATTTTCTCACCTCACGCCCGACTGTTTTTCTTCTTCTTCTCTTCCCGATCTCTGCGTCTTCTCTTCTTTCTCTTCTACTCAGTACGATCTAGCAATAGATCTCTTCGAGAAAACCCTACTGACTGCCTCGAAGGTGATCGATTTGAATCAAGGAAGCTCCAAATCTCTGCAAGCTAAGCCTAGGGTCGCTGTTTTGGGGAAAATCACGATCGAGGTAAGTAGATGTCGCCCTTTCTCGATTTAGTGATGAAATTTTATGTTGAACACGACATGAGGCTAGAGGAAATATGTAGAGCTTGACGACTCTATGGTATTAGGAAATGGGTTCGTAACAGTTAGGGTTTATGGGAAATTTACTTTGAATGTGCGATTTTTATGATGTGAAAGATTTCCTAGAAGTTCTTATATTGTTGAAATGTGACGTGAATTGATTTGCCCCAAAAGAGAATACGAATCGAAGGTTATTTCATTTCGCGCCTATCATGTGTTTGATAAAATGCTTGTGTGACAGATCTATGTGTTGTATCTGAATTGTGTTGATGTTGTATGTGTGGTTTGCGATGTGTTTCATTGTCTGTTATGTATGATGCGTTATCTCAAATAGTTGGTTGTAAGGGTTGTTCATGGCCCCTGATTGACATGAGGAGAGGGTTGTTCATGGCCCTTGATGGACATGAGTAGATGATTGGTTGTGTTGGTCAATTTGTGTGTATGGTTATATGTATACGATCTTGGGAGTGGGTATTGGACCCATGTGTATTAGCTTCATCACTGTATGAGTATCCATCATTATGCTTATTTGCACTTTGTGCTAACCACTATCTACTTACTGGGTCTATTTAGACTCATATCATTGTTATTGTGGTTTTAGATCGCAGGCCAGAAGGAGAACTTAAGGATGGGACAAGTTGAAGATCAAACATGAGAGACCCTAGCACAATATGTTGATTCCAGTTCTTTTAGACTTGTGCTCTTTTGATAATCATATATGTAGACAATTACTTAGGCGGATTCGTTTTGACAACTTTAATGTATTTGGTATTTCAGATTGGATTATAATCCTTGTTGATGCACATATGCATGGCTATTATATCTGTTTGTTGTGTAAGGAAAATATGTAATGATTTCCTTCTATAAAAATGTTCTTATTATATGAAGATGCAAGTATATAAATAGGATTGAATGTTACAGATGGAAATGTAATGATTATCAGGTCATGTATTCCATATGATCCCTTGTATGTTATGGGGAGATGCTGCCGAATTTTTCTATGATTGTGTAGCGCCGTTGATTAGTTATTGAGTATTTTTATGAATGGGGCGTTACATTGATACCGAAGTTGACTTTTCTTGTGACTTGGAGACCACCAGGGGGCCTAAAAACTTTTTTCACTACAAAATATTATTTGAAGTCGCATTCCAAGATAACTTCAATTGTGACTTGAGTGAAGTGGAATTCAAAGTTATTAGAAGAACAAGTGAAGATCTGAAGAATTTTCAACAAGTATGAAGTTTGAAGTCGCATCCCAAGTCAAATCCATAATGCGACTTGGGTAAAGTTCAATAAGAAGTTGATCCAATAATAAGACTTGAAAGGAGGAAGCTTAAAGAAGCATTTGTTAAAAATTTTGAAACCCTAGATATAGCGAAGTCAAAGACCAAGTCAAATTTACATGTGTCTTGGGTGAAGTCCCAAGCACAAGATCAACTCCACATGGAATGTAAAGATAAATACTTGAAGGATTTCTCTCATAAGTTATGTGGAGCATTGAAGTTGATATTTAAGTTGGCTTCAACTGTGGCTTAACTGGAATTGCTAGTAAAGTCGACTCCAGGTTTGACTTGGATCATAATAGTCATAAATTTTTTGAACATCAGTATATCAAATGCTCGCTGCCTACAACATAACGTTCAAGTTTTTTTAAATCTATTTAAGAGACTCAATTGGAGTTATCAGAGTTAGCTAGAGAATTCATTAAGCTTCAACCTTCTTATCTAAAAGCATTAAAAGCCCTATTAATTGATTTTCAAAGCAATTGTCTTAAGATCATTGCAAGTGCTTCAAGTATTATATCTTCTTCAACTCTCACAGAGCTTGCTACTCCATATTGTTCTACACATCTTTGTAAATTTTGGCTTCATTTATTTCAAATTCTCTTATTACATGTTTTCATTTATCTTGGTGTTGAAGAATAAGGTCAAGGCGAGCAACAAGTATTAATCGGTTGGAATGGTACTCATCGACTATGAGATTGTTGTAAAAGGCCCCATCAAGTTAGAATCAAGAAAAAAGATGAGTCTCCAATTGTATTATTGTTAAAATAGTGTAATCTAAGACATAAGAGGTGTGTGCCGGGAAGAGTGAAATAAGAGTGTTGCCTGAACCACTATAATTTCTTGTGTTCCTTTGTTTAATTGTTTCATCTATCTTGCTTTCTCTCACTAGATCTGTCTATTTCATTCAAAGAGACTTGATCAAAACAAGGGTTAAGTTTGAAATAATCAGGAGATTTTTAATAACTCAATTTATCTCTTCCCTTTTAAGTTAAGCCAATAATGCAGGACCAACATGGATGAACATGGCTATTCGACCACCACTTAGTACTGCTTGAGGTGATTACAACCCCAAAATGCTGGATCAAAGTCCATGACATTCTAGCTCTTATTGAGAAGAAGGTAATAAGAGGTCTTATTGAAAAATCCTTTGACGAATGCTTCATGGTTACAACACTGGATCGTGGTGGATGTCAGACAATCCCTAAAGAGGAAAATTTTCATCTATGGAGGGAACCAACACAAAAATCACTAAGATTTTAATTTGATATGCTTCCCATCTTTTGTTATGATTGCGAAAGAATGATACATGCTTTTAGGGAATGCCCAGACCTAGACAAGGATTGGCCACAAAATCAAAAGTGAAAATGCCATATGGAAGCCATAAGAGGGTTAGTTTCAAGCCTATGAGTATGAGACTAAGTGTTAATGCAAAAGAAGATAAAAAAGGTGAAATTAAGGAAGTATTTGGTGGGGTTGGAAGAGATAATATGAAAGGTGAAGGACATAGAGTGACAAACTGTAGGCAAAGTGCACAATATGGAGGAGAATGGTGGCATTATGGAACTTAAGGGAAAATGGAAAGCAAAAGGAAAATCCTTAAAAAATGTCAAGCAATGCTAAGCTGAGCTAGAGAAGGATAAAGGTTTGCATGTCAACTTAGGGAGGGAAGAGCAATAAATGGAGGATCATGCAAGAGGTGTTCAACTCAAGGGCAAAGAGAACCTGGACCATTGGGGAGTGGGTCAAAATAAAGGAGGAAATTAGGGGGAACTGAACTTGTTTGAAGAATACTTGGGGGAGAAGGGAAGGAGAAGGGGTGCACCTAGAGAATGATTGTGGGACAATGGTTTGGGAACAGAGGGGAGGGGCAGATAGGAACAGGGGTCCATCGAAGACAAGATTGATGAACTTTAAGTTGTAGGATAAGGGATGGTATGGAGGTCTAGATGGTAAGATATGAAAAAGAACTAGTAGGAAGGATCAAGAAGTATGGGAAGAAGAGGGAGGAAAATACATAAATGGAAGAATGGGCTCATGGTAGCTAGTTGAAACTCGAAAAAGGAAGTAGCAAGATGGAAGGGAAATTTGAGCAGGACTATAATCTCACCTAGTATGTAAATAGTAAGAAAAGGACATGGTAAAGGTGTGCTAGGCAGAGAATTGTATCACACCGGCCGGATGAAGGGGAGCGGAAGGATGGAATGAAAGGAGGAAAAAGAACTCATAAGGGGAGGAAGAGGGTTCTTTGGATAGTTTAGTTGGGGAAATAAGAGTAGGAAGGAAATTTTAGGAGTTGGGAAGGCTTGTGGCATAGGGGCAATAGTTCAAAAAAAGCCTCAACCCTGCCAAGGGTGATGTCTATTCTTGTTTAGAACTTCTGGGGGCATGGGGACCCCTGGACAGTTTATAATCTCCTATACCTAATTAGGATGAAAGATCTCAGTTTTGTCTTCCTTTCGGAATCTAAAAGAAGTAGTGGCCAGATGGACTACTTTAGAAGGCAGATTCATTTCGATCACTACTTGGCAATTGATTATAAATAGAGGAGGGGTGCCTTAGCCTTTTTTTGGAATAAGAAGATGGATTTAGCATCAAGTCATACTCAACCCATGATATAGACATACACATTATGGGAGCTAGGAAGAAAGAATGGAGACTGAACAGATTTTATGATTATTCTAAAGTTGCAAATGTGGGGATTGCCTTCTCTGACATCTAAAGGCCCAATCTAATCTACCATGGATAGTAATAGGAAATTTCAATGAGGTATGTAGGGCACCTAAATACATGAGCAAAAGCATTAGATCTTATAATAGAATGGACGTGTTTAGGGAAAATTGACCGGTATGAACTTTAAGATATTATTTTTATTGGCCCTCCTATGATATGGTGGAACAACCGAAGGGGTAGGGATTGGCTGGATAGAGGCTCAACTGCAAATGAATGATTGGGGATGTTCTCATTTAGATAGCTATAACATATGTCAACAGTTGTCTCAGATCACTCTACTCCATGGATGATTTTGAACCACAGAATGAGAGATTGAAGGATTTCAAAGTAGTTTAGGTTTGAGGCTTCTTAGACAAAGTATGAGGAGACACATGATATTATTCAAAAATGTTAAAATAAAGATGTAGATAAGAGGATGTCGGCTTTTGGTCATATTAGCTGAAAATTATGGAGAGGCATTGTGGAACTTCAAAGATGGGATTAGAAGTCAAGGAAAATTTTCAAGTATACCATCGATGAACATCAAACCACACTTCATGAGTTAAAGTTTCTCCCCTCATTGAATGAAAAAATGGAAAAATTAGAAACGAGGAAGTAGTAGTGAACTCTCTCCCTAAAGTTGAAGAGATAAGATTAAAACAACATTCAAAAGTCTTAGAAAGGAGATGAAGCTACATCGAGGTGTTGGAAGATGAGTAAGGAAATTTGGTGGAAAATCAAGATATAAAGGAGGAGCTAAGTTAAAGTTACTTCAATAACATTTTCTCATCAAAAGGCAAAACACAAGAACATTAAGGGTGTTTCAGCAAGTTGACACTTGGATTTCAAGGGAATATAACGAGTTCCTAATTAGGAAACTAGAAAGGGAGGAAATTTGAATAGTTGTTAAAGGAATGCATGTATTGAAAGCCATAGAGCCCAATGGAATGATTGTAGGATTCTTTTCAAAGTACTAGCAAGTTGTAGGCAACAAGGCGGTGACAACTTCTGAACAATTTTTTGACAAAAACTGGGAAGATGTCTAGCCCAATTTTTTGAACGAGATTAATAAAACAACCATAGTTTTGATCGTGAAGAAGAGTGGTGCAAGATGTTTGATGGATTTCTATATGATTAGCCTTTGCAATATTTTCTACAAAATCATATCAAAACTGATTGCTAAGAGGTATAAGGGATGTTTAAATGGGATTATCTTAGGGGAGCAAAGCGCATTTGTTCTAAGAAGATTAATCATGAATAATATGCTAAATGCGTATGAAGAGGGGAAAACAGGAGGATATTATGGTCAAACTTGACTTATCCAAAGCTTACGATTATGTGGAATAGAACTTCCTTCTTAAAATTGTAGAGGGGATGGATTTTCACGGGAAGTGGATTTTCTAGGTATGGCTTTGTATATCTTCTGTTTCAAATAAACTGACTTTCAATAGTAACCTTACTGACCCTATAATACTAAGGGGTTGAAACAAAGGGATCCTATCACCCTGTCTCCTCCTCTTGTTTGTGGAGAGTCTTTCTTCATGAATTAAAAAGTCTAGGGAGGAAGAGAAGATTTCAGGTGTGAAGGTAAGTAAACAAAGCCCTTATCTGGCACATGTCTTCTTGTAGATTTGAGGGTATAAACAAAGAGGTGGATACTATTTTGGGAATTCTAAAATAGTATGAATGAGAATCTGATCATATGGTGAACAAAAACGAAACTGGCATATATTTTGGCAAAAACACAAGGCCAGATGTTAGAAAATGGGCAAAAACTCATTTTTGATCAATTGGAAAAAGCTTTCCTATTTAATTAGGGCTCATGGTCTAGGTAGAAAAATAAAAGATGAAGACATTTCACAACTTAAAGGAAAGAATCTGGAGGAAACTGTAAGGATGACAAAACATAATGATTTTTGGTGGGGGTAAAGAAATAATAATCAAAGCATTTGTGCAAGTCATCCCTGCTTACACTATGATTTTGTGTTTGGTCTTACAAAAATTATGTAATGAGGTAAATGCCTTAACAAGTAGATTATGAAGAGGGGAAGGGAAGGAAAGAGAAGAATCAGTTAGGCTAAATTGTCAAAATTTTGAGTATCTAAAGCAGGAGGTGGACATGGCTTTCAAGATCTATAAAATTTTACAAGAGCTTTGGTTGTAAAATAGGGATGGGGGGTAGCCACTTCTCAACCATCATTGTACTTCAACGTACTCAATGCTAAACACATTTCGATGGAACGTATTGGTCTAATAGGACTAGAAGTGAATGTACTTTTACATTGAAGTGCATTTCACAAATATGCAACCTGCTCAAGAAGGGATGTAAATGGGCAGTAGGCAATGGTAAAAGTATTAAATTTGTTAGCGATAAATGAGTATTAGATTGTCTGGAATTTGCAAGCCAGCTCCTCCATGGCATCTGTAGAGAGGTAGTGATAGAAAGATTCATAGATAAGATGTCCAGAATGTGGAAGGTTGATAAAATTAAGGCCCTGCTGGGTCAAAATATTCCATTAGCAAAGGGAAAAGAAAGAGGATAGGCTATATTGGGATATGGAAGCAAATGGTTAGCATAGTATTAAATCTACTTACCAACTAGCAAGGGATAAAAAACACAGAAACAATAAAATTCATAATGCATTGGACTTGGACAGAATGGAAATCCTCAAAACCATTTGGAAGCCAAAATCTGAAAGAAATTATAGCAGTTTGTTTAGAGATTGGTTACAAATACCCTCCTCACCAAAGCTAATCTCATTAAGATGGGAATTTCAATTGAACCTCAATATAATTTCTGTAAATAAAATGATTTCTAGAAATATGATTGGCATCTATTTTGGAATTATGTGAGAATTAAAAGAACACTTATGGAATTCCAATTTGAAAGGATTTCATCTAGTGCTATTGATAACCTTATGAAGCTACAATCGTATTTCATTAAGGGTTTGAACTAGCCCTCTTTCATACTATTCATTAAATTTTGTTAGCGAATCTAGTTTTTAAGAAATTCTGGTATGTTAATGGTCAACAAAATGAGTTAAATGGTACCATGATCTAGTGCATGTCGTATCTACATCAATTTGAATTAGCAAACTAGGTTTCTGACATGAATCTGTATTTGGAGTAGAGTTCTATCTGTTTAAATAAGCCAGAGGTAAGCTAAGTGAAATTGAACATTGATGTTGGTATGCATGAGGACGAACGAAATCTAGGCTTTGGTGCCATCTTAAGGGATTAGAATGGTTGCTTTTTAGCTACTAGAAATTGATCGGAGAGTGACCTCTTAACACCTCTTCGGACAGAATCAAGAATGATTCCCATGTGCATGAAATGGCTACAAAAGATGGGATACCAAAAGGTAGCTATAGAGAATGACTTTGTACTATTCATTAACGCTCTCAAAGGGAACAGAGCTCTATTATCAAATGTTAAATTTCTAATTGATGAAATTAGAAATCTCTATCCTCTTTTTCTAAAAATATCTTTTCACCATGTTTTAAGGAGTGAAAATAGAGTAACTCATGCTCTAGCTTAGGAGATGATAGAGGCAATTGTAAATATTTTGTATAGTGACTTATTCTATCAATGGATCCTTAGGTGACCCTCTAACCCCATTCTTAGGGAAGGAGGCCTCACCAAGATATTTTCCTTAAAAGAAATTATCCATCTAATGGCCCAAAGCATTGCTAGAGCCTGCATGTGCAGCAGTTCCATTTTTCTACTAACAGTCCATGTTTTTGTCGAAATAAAATTTCCTTGGTCATTTCTAATCATCGCATGAATCCTTGCACTTAACTACTTGCCTTCACCCTCCCTTCCACATTAATTTTCAATCTTCCTCTCCTTGGGCACTTCCAATGAGTGACTAATTCTTTAGTAAGAAAACCTAAGAGTAAAAGCATTCTGGCCTTCATTATCTGATTCCATTAGTCCTTACACTAGTCATGAACTCCTTCCAATTTTTGCTTATTACCCATAGCATAAATCTTGTTCCTTAAGCGTCAAATATCTAATAAATAACTCATCAAAAATAATATCTAGCAAATAAGGATGAATATGCTCATTTTTTGCAACTTACCCTCCTTTGTTAGAGCCTTGAATAAGCCTTGAATGTTATTAATCTGCTTCGCAGTCCCAATGGCTTATTTGAATACATCTAAACTTCCTCAATGCCTTTACATTGGAAGAAGAGATAATTAATCTCTTCCTCCCATTGGCAAAGTTATCATAACACCTACACAGTAATAACCCAATTAGAAAGATTAGCCCTAATTAATAGGATATTAAGGAATAGCCTCTAAGAAAAAAATTTATCTTTGAGGAAAGCTTCATTTTTGTAACATACGTAGTATAAAATTATTCCTAATCTCCTAATTCACAAACTTTCATCTACCTAGCACTCCTCTCTCACCTTCACATTCTATATGTCATCCTCATAGAATAGATTCCATTGCACTCCTTGGTCAAATCCAGTGTATCCTCTTTATGGATTCCCAGTAGTGCCAATTTTTGTTTCTCACTCCATCCGAGTTCACCAACTACAATAATTATGGCATCTCTATCCCATTGCGTAATTTCTTTATTTATGAATTCTGAAATGTGAATATCATTGAGAATGTTGGATGGTAAAGTACCAACTTTCTAAATAGGTCAATCTATCCCTCTTATCCTTGAAGAAACACACTTAATTATCTCCTCCAATCCTCCATTTATATATCCCTAGTTTATCATTATCCTTCCTCCAAATGCACCTCTAAGTGAAAGAGTAAGATGCTTTAGTTGTGTAGGCCCAAAAGCTACTATTTGAATAGTATATTGTCTTGAGCACTCTGCTCCACAAAGAGTCATTCCTCATAACCACCCAGTATGATTGTTTAGCAATTAGAGCTACGTTGAAGAGTGAGAGATCTTTAAAACGAAGAACACATTCCTTCTTTAAGAAACACATCTTCTCCATGCCAACCAACTCATCTTTTTTTTAACCATTGTTTCACCCATCAAAAAGGGCTAAATGTAATGAATATGGTGGTTTCTTATAAGTTATTGCGAAAATTCTTCTTATATCCACAATATTTACCGCTAATTCTTAATATAACTACAAAATTTTATAAATTATTTTCATATCCATAATATTTTATCCTAAATTTCAATTATACTCACATATTCAACATAAGCATTATTAAGCCCATTAAAAAGAAGATTTTGCCTCTACACAATTTGTTTAATTGAAACAATTCAATCTCAATATGACTTTGGAACATTTGATGTCATGAAGTGCTATCATCAATTTAGTTATATTAAGGATGAATCATTTTAATTAGAAATTTTTAAATAGGTAAAAAATATCTTTTCAGCAGGGTAGGTAACGGTTGTAATGATGATGTGAGTATGATAGAAATTTAATGTTTCACATTATAAGTATATGAAGAATTTGTAAAACATCGTTGGTATATTAGGAATTACAGACAAATGTTATGAGTATAAGAGAAATTTTTTGACAATATATACTTAGATTTTGCTAAAAACTCTTTCATGCTTTAGAGTGATAGCATTTAGTCAAATGGATCCCCATTTAACATTCAATGTTGTAAGAAATAATATCAAATGTAGGCATTTAAGCTCCATTTAGTAAAAGATATAAATGGTAAATGATTTTCCACCATTCTCTACACATTTTTAAAAAATGATTTAAATTTGAATTACCTAACTACTATATTTTTCCTATATTCTAATCATTTTTCATGCAACTACTGTATTTATTCTTATTTTACTTCTATTACATCATATTTTTAGCATTTTTTTAAAAATTTCTATTTTCTATTTTTCTCCTTCTCACTGTTCCTATATTACAAAATATATTGATTGCAAGTAGCATTAAAATTGGTCTACAATTATTTTCAACTTTGGTTGAATTTAATATTAAGGTTAAATTTCAATGCAAAAAATGTGCTCATTTAAATTTCAATTCTCAGTCAATTTTTATTATACTCTTATTGTCAATATAAACATTATTTACTCCATTGAAAAGACAAAATTATTTGTCCAAAATTTTCTTAATTGAAACAATTAGCTTGAATATGACTTTTCATATTAGGATTGAATCATTTGGAAATAGAAAATTTTAAGTAGGTAAAATTGTCTTCTTAATGGGTTATATAATAGATGTAGTGATAGTGTGGGTATGATAGGAATTTAGGAAAGAAAGTCATATATGTAAGAAGAATTTGTGAAACATCATAGGTATATAGGGAATTACTAGTAAGTATATGTGAGGACTAGGTATTTTATTTTATTTTCATTATAACTTTTCCCTATTTATGAGATAATTCATGAACATGCTGCTGGGAATTAATAATGTTAGTGGAATGCACAATATATATATAGACATGGCATCTAGGGGAACGTATAGTGCATATATACATGTACTATGATCCTAGCACATTAGGTTGTATGGGATACCATTCACGAGCATGTTAAGACATGAGTATGAGTTGTACATTAGTAGGTTTCTATAGTGCACCATTCAGTTATGGTATAATTTATTAGGTATAGATTTAGAGTTGTATGATTAACGAGCCATTTTTGAGCATTATGACTATCTTCCACCTTGCAAAGTAGGTATAGGTTTGACCTGCCCGGTCAGGTCGGGGGGTGAAGGGGGCAGCGCCCCGGGAGAAATTTTTAATTTATTAAGTCATATGGGTGGGAAAGCAAACAATCGTGATTGAACTCGGTCCATGCTTAGGCCCAGCCTGTGCCTGATCCGTCTCGATGAGATTTTATTTAAAAGAAGGATCGTGCTATGGTTTCATTCACGCCCGTCTTCTTCTCCCCTCTTCTTCTACTCCTCTTTCCTTCTTCCCAGGCTCGGTAGCCTTAGGTCTTTCCATAAACCCTTCCGAATCTCTTTGAAGATCGTCGGTTTGCACTAAGGAAGCAAGAGATCCGGAAGATCCGAGTTTGAAGCTACTGATTTGGGAAAAATCATGAACGAGATAAGTAGATGCCGCCTCTCATTAAATTAGTGATGAAATCTCGTCTTAAACATGATATAGAATTGGTGTGGAAGGGTAGTGTCCAATAATTTCATGGTTTAGAGCATCAGGGTTCATGACAGTTTATGGTTAATCGGGTTTGGGAAAAAATCGAATTTTACTATGTGACCTTGGTGCTACAGACGAACCATTAGCAATCCTTACATGATTAGAACATGACTTTTGTCAAGTGGGTTGATCTAGGATGAGGGACAAGAGACTTTCCCTTTCGGCATCCATCATATGTTCGAGGAATTGCTTGTGTGACGGTTGGTATGCTAGATTGAAAGTAAACTTTGTTAATTTTGCTGATATTGTATGCGTGATTTGTGACATTCATTCTTGTGTGTTGTGGATGCTATGCTATCTAAGATGGGTGATTGTAAAGGGTTGTTCATGGCCCTTGGTTGACATGAGGAGGGGACTATATGTCGTCTTAGTTTATATGTGAATATATGTATATGATCTCGGGTGTGGGTATTGGACCCATATGTCTTGTATGGTCATTTAAGAATGATTTTCTTTTATTGTCATGGCATGTGCATCCGGAGTATTATTTCTTTCACCATGTGTTAACTGTTATCTACTTTCTAAGTCTATTTAGACTCATATGGTTTATTATGTTGTCTTTAGATCACAGGTCAGGTGAGGAGCCTCGAGATGGGACTGGAGGAGGACCTAACCCTGGAAATATTTAGATTAATATTTTTATTTTTAGTTAATTGTATTTCTTTTTATGCTAACGTATGCAAACATTTAGTTCCAACTGTGACAAATATTTTGTATGTGGTTACTTTAAACTAGTTATAATCTATGTAGACACATGTATTTGATCTTTTGAGTTACTTGTGGTGTAATGATGAGCTATGATGATTTTCTTTCTAAATGGATGTCTTTATAGTATGGGCATGTGACTGTGTGAACGTAGGACTAAAGGTTTATATTTTGAAATGAAATTATGATATTCATTTATAACAGATACTTGGTACGACACCAGCCCCTTATAGTTATGGGGAGATGCTGTCAAATTTTTCTTAGGTTATATGGTACCCATTAATTAGCCATTGAGAATATCTAGGCCCAGCAATGGGGCGTTACAATATAAGAGAAGTTTTTCCAAGTTTTAACATAGATTTGATAATATACATGCAAAATTTGCTGAAAATACTTACATGCTTTACAGTGATAGCATCTAGTCAAATGCAACCCCTTTAACAGTTTATGTTGCAAAATATAATATTTAATATTGGCATTTAGGCTTTGTTTGGCAACACACTTAGGTGGGAAAGTGGTTTCACACAACTCACCACTTATTTTTAACAAAAGAATTTAACGTTTTAACTAGCTATCCTACTTTTTCATCTTCATTCCTATATTTGAATTATTTTTGACATAGTTATCCTGTTTATTTCCATTTTACCTCTATTATAGCACATCTTCAGCCCTTTTTAAAAATATTTCTTTTCCCACGTTTTCACTTTCCATTCTACTCATTATCAAACATGTTGACAACAAAGAGTATCAAAATCTATTTCAAACTATTGTTAAATTTAGATGCATTCAATATTAAATTTAAATTTAAATGCAAAAAAATACGTTTATATTAAGGGTGTAAATCGAGTTTGGGGTCTTCTCAACCCTAATTCTAAATTAACCCTATATTCAACCATATCTTTTGAGGTGCAACTTAACCTCAAGTTAAACCAATAGAAATCGGTTCAGTTCTGATTACAAATCAAGTTAACCAATAACCGGAAGAAGAAAAAATGAGAAAGTTAGTTTTAGATATTTTATGTTTACGTCTATAATCATATGATTCGATGTACCAACTTTTGTATAATATTCATTATAGTCGATCTTGTATGACTATTTTTTAATAATATATTATGTTTATAATGATTTGCAAACCGAACTAGGTCGATCAACTCTTTAACGCAAACCAACCCACTCTAGCAATCAATCCAGTTCAAGATAGGTTGTATAGTTTTTTTTTAAAAATTTTTTTTTTTTTTATGAAATGGTTGTATAGTTCCTTTTTTAAAAGGCCTTACCCTACGTATCATAAATTGCTATTGAGTCAAACACACTTTGGCCAAAGCGATGGTAAGTCGTGTTTTCAATTCCTCTCCAGCTCAATTTTGTAATAGTAGTTGGTAGAGGTATATTGATAATTTGTATTCCTCCATGTTATGTGGACTTCCTTGTCTCCTCAGTAGCATGGGTATTATTTTGGTTCCTATATGTTGTAAGGACTTGTATTTACTGATTTATAACATCAGATGGCTTGTTGTGTATACTTATATGAAAAAAAAAAACATATCATAAATTGGGTGGGATTAGTCGGTGGGTTTTGGGTTAAAATAAAACTACATATAAAAGAACTGCTGCAGCCTAGGTTCGAACCAAGGCCCAAAATTTGTTTTCATTTTCTTACCATGACTATGTACAGTGTATGTACACTGGCTACAACCGCGTTGAAAGGAAAAGAATGATGGTGGTGGCGGCGGCCCCCAATTAACTGCATTAGTTATTCCTACAGACAACACAACTTTTCTCTCCTTGCACGCAGGACAAAATCGTCTCATTTGTTGACAATAGATGTATCCACCAGATAAGTTTTGTCAACATTGAATTCCGAAATTAATGTTTGTCCTCCAACCTAGTCCCCGGTTTCACACTTGAAATCCTCTTTTTCTTCATTGACATCCGTGCACAACCTTCCTGCGGGATTTATGTACTGAAATCAAAAATTGCTTAGAGCATATTTTCTCGAGTTTCACTTAGTGTCAAATTCAAAAGCATGTGGCTAAGTCCTACTTTGTTCGAATCAATATTTAGGTGGCAGCGTTGGATGTTTGCGCCTCTAGTTGATCTCTTACTCTTCTGCTTTTCTAAGTTAAAACTAGTTAGTTGTAAATCTAAACGTAATTTCAAACCGGTCTAAAATGCAATTTTTATTTTTAAAATTTTTTTCACAAAATTGTTATTATGGTTATATTAATCTATAAACTAATTTTGGAGATGTGTTCATATTTATTTTGGATTTTTAAACATAAGAATGTTTTAGTCATTTTAAATTATTGAAACATGACCAAAATACCGTATTTTGAAAAATCCAAAATAAATATATATACACCTCCAAAATTAGTAAAAATTGGATTATAGATTAAGCATAATTAGATTAACAGATTTGCAAAAAAAATTTGAAAAAATAAAAAATATATATTTTTGGACCGGTATGTAATAATCATTTTGCAACAATTGAGGTTTATACAAATTGGAATAAGCATGTTTAAGTATAATCTATACAGGGATTTAAGTTTGCATGCTTCTATTAGTTTTTTAGCGAAATCAAATTGAAACCAAAACCAAATCAACTTACCCTTCAAAAAAAATAGAATAGACATGAAATCAACTTGGTCTAAAATAAGCTAAGATAGAACCTTCTAAATAAGATAAGAGTAAAGTCGATTCTATCTGAACCTACTCCACCTAAGTTGCACTTTTAAACACTAGCTTACAAAACCACATAAAGGAAGATAAGATAAGTAGCATACAATTAACCATGTCTCTAATTTACGTGTTGGGTATAATTGTCATGGGGATCTCATCTATCACTTCACATATCGGCAACGTAAGTCACAACGGCAGTCATTGTTATAGGGGCCCAACCCATGGGAAGCCTTCCGCATGAGAAAAAAAGGAAATAGGGGCATTGTGGTAATTTTACTATGTGAGTATATTTGTTTAAAAACATGAATATGTTTGGTTTTTTGATAAAATTTGTATTATATATATACAAAATCTCAATCTATTCCATTCATTTGCTGAATCAACTATTGAAACATATATAGATATAATTTTTCATTATTTGACATTTTCTAAAAATATTTGAGTACAAAAAATTATTTTTTTAATAAGATTTTATTATAATTGGTAAAGTTGAAAATATATTTTATATAAGGAGTTATGTTATATTATTTAAAGTTCATGTAATTAAGGTACTCTCAAAAATAAAAATTTCAATATTTATTTCTGATTATTTGAAAATTTAATAATATTTTTTTATTTTTCGAATATTACGGCATCTAACGACATCTAACAGCATTTAACTTTTGATATTAATAAGTTAATCCTAATTTAACACTTGTAATATGATTCAAAGCCCCTTATAAGGTCATTTATACCTTAATTAAAGAATTTGAAACCTAGATAATAGGATTTAATGAAATCCACCTTATATAACGACATCTAACAGCATTTAACAGTATCTAACCGGATCTAACGACATCTAACAGCATCTAAAGAGATCTAACAGCATCTAACTGGATCTAAAGACATCCAACAGCATCTAAGGAGATCTAACAGCATCTAACTTTTGATATTAATAAGTTAATCCTAATTTAACACCTATAATATTATTTTAAGCCCCTTATAAAGTCATTTATACGTTAATTTTAGAATTTAAAACCCAGATAATAAAATTTAATGAAATCCACCTTAATTTAACAGTATCTAACTGCATCTCACGACATCTGATAGCATTTAACCGAATCTAACGACAGCTACCAACATCTAACTTTTTATATTAATAAGTTAATCTTAATTTAACACCTGTAATATAATTCTAAGCCCCTTATAAAGTCATTTATACTTTAATTATAGAATTTAAAACCCAGATAATATGATTTAATGAAATTCACCTTAATCTAACAACATCTAACGACATCTAACAGCATCTAACTTTTGATATTAATAAGTTAATCCTAATTTAACACCTGTAATATGATTCTAAGCCCTTATAAGGTCATTTATACCTTAAGTACAGAATTAAAACCCAGATAATAGGATTTAATGAAATTCACCTTAATCTAGCAACATCTAACTACATCTAACAATATCTAACCGGATCTAACGACATCTAATAGCATCTAACTTTTGATATTAATAAGTTAATCTTAATTTAATACTTGTAATATGATTCTAAGCCCCTTATAAGGTCATTTATACCTTAATTACAGAATTTAAAACCTAGATAATAGGATTTAATGAAATCCACCTTAATCTAACTGCATCTAACTGCATCTAACTGTATCTAACGATATTTAACAATATCTAACTTTTGATATTAATTAGTTAATCCTAATTTAACACTTGTAATATGATCTTAAGCCCCTTATAAGGTCATTTATACCTTAATTACGGAAATTAAAACTTAGATAATAGGATTTAATGAAATTCATCTAAATCTAACTTGATCTAATCAGATCTAACTAGATCTAATTTCATTTGACTACATTTGACTACATCTAACTGTATCTAGTCGCATCTAACAAGATCTGACTGCATTTAACGATATTTAATTTTAATATTTTCCAAAATATTTTAAATAAATTTATGTATTTTGTAAAAGATACATACTTAATAATTCATTATAGAACTATGCAAACCTTGATTTTATATTAAATAATTTAAAGACTAAATAAATATATGATGCTAAAATTTAGGAAAATATTAATTAATTTAAACTAAATGAAATAAAAATTTAAATGAATATATTAAACCTTGTTATTAATAATTTTTATACTTTATATAAAAATTTAAAACATATCAACCATTGAATTTTATTTTACAAATTAATTGTAAATTATTGTTTCAATTAAATGCATCATTAATTTAAATTGAATGAAATAAAATTTTAAAATTAACAAAATAATGGTTTAAACTAAATAAATATATATGACTTTTTAGGAATGGTTTAATTATGTCCTAAATTGTAATTTAAACTTTCCCGAAACTTCAATTGGTAGAAAATACTTAATTTAAATTATTATTTAATTATATGCCCCAAATTAAATAAAATGGGAATGAGTAACATCAATAAAATAGTATAATTCTATTAAAATTATAGCCTATTAAAATAATTATATCAAATTTGTACGTTGTAGATGAATTAATTGAGGTGTATGTGCACCAGTTTTATGTGCACTACCAGAGCACAAGTTTAGTGCTCCACCATCCCCAAACGCAGAAGCAACCATGGCTGCCTCATCTATTTCGACCCCTCTAAAATTCAGCATATGCACCAGAAATTCCGACCATGGAACTAAGTAAATCCAGCACGCCCGTTATTGCATCTAACCTAGGGGTCTTAACAGATCCGGTTGGACGAGTTGGAGCATAATCCTAATTCTAACCCATTTAAAATATCTCAACCCTGATCTGTTTATTAACCCATTTAAAAAATCTCAACCCTAACCTATTTACAACTCATTTAATAAACAGGTTGGTAGGTTATTAATGGATTGTATAGCAAATAACCTAAAAGCCTAGATTCTAGTAGATGATGATCTCGCAGGAAGAGACAAAAGAGTGTTTTCGGCATAGGAGAAATGAAAATAGGGCAGTAACGGGAAAATGGAATTAGGGCAGTAGTGGAAAAATGAAAATTAGGTTACTGGAGGAAGACTTAAAGAGGAAAAATAATGTTTATCAAAAAAAAAGAGGAAAAATAATGAAGGGGTTTACATGTATATATATATAAAACTTTAATGAGTTAAGCGAGTTAAATGGGTTGAACGAATTAAATGGGTTACTAAACGGGTTGACGAGTTATAAAATCTCAATCCTAATCCATTTATTTAATTAAATGGTTAAACGGGTTGGCGGATCATAACCCATTTATTCAAAAATTTCAACCCGAACCCATTTATAAATGGGTTAGACAAGCCGGTTGATGGGTTGACCGTGACCATTAACACCCGTAATCTAACTAGTCAGCCATCAACCAAAATTGGCCAAGCACCAACCACCGAAAATTAATGGCACAAAATTGCAACTGACCCCATCATGGATCAACTCCATTAATTAACTCGACTGAACACATTTGTTCCAAGCAATACTGAAAAATCGAGCCCCTGGCCACTGATCAACGCACTTGTAGCAACGACCACCATCTTTAGCCAACCCATTAAAGCAACAACTCGCAAAACCCATTTGCAGCAGCCAGAGCAACTAATTCTGGCAAAATCCCATCATCATCCAAGCAACCCAGCGTCTCGCCCATCTACTACAAATAAGCAACCAACATTAAATTGCTAGCCATCGAATTCCATCTCCACCGACTCTGCAGCTTCTCATAAAAATCGTAATATGCTTTCCGAAAAAAAATTAAAAATAGCAGCAACAATTTTTTTATTAAATTTTTTGTAGTAAAACCACCAAAGAAATTTCGCTACCTCCTATTATCTCGTCAATATTATGCAACCGATCATGGTAGCATAATAGCATCCGCCCAGCAAACCACCTGCCAGCTACATGTCATTGGCTAAATGTCATCGGACATGACTAGACGACCATGAAGAGCTTAAGACCTAGCTGCTACAGAAGAAAAGGAGAAAAAGGAAGAGAAGACAGGCTCGTGAGAAAGCGTGTACTGCTCCTTCTGAAATCTACCCCTTCACAAAATTTTGAGATGCCGAAACTGACCTCAGCAATCTCAACCATCCATAAAAAATGAATGGCCAAAAATGAGGTTCCCGCGAGAAAATTGCGGGAATGTGTTCCCATGGGTTGGTGCTTGTTGTTATATAGGAGCCATCAAGCTTAGCGTGTCCAAAACCTCAAGAGGATGTGGTGCACAATATAATATGCAAGTGTCAAGACCTAAAGTGAGCAATGACTGAGGATAGCCCAATCTCCACTAGCAAGAAATCTCTATAAAGGCTTGCGAAATAAACCTTAGGGTCCCGACTTTAAGGGACGTAGTACACTATGACTATAGAATTGAATGTAACCATGAAAAGACACATAGTGGTGCAACTAGGTTTATGTTGAGCCTGAATTGAACTCGATAAACTCAATAAAAGAACAATGTTAGGGCTTGTAATTTAGAACCCAAGATGAGTTTTTTTCTATTTATATTTAATATAAAATATATTTTATATAACATTCAAATAATATTTCTTCGTATTTATAAATTTTATAGATGAATGATCTTGTTAACCCAAATTAAGCAAATGTCTTGCTTAGCCCACCTTAAAAAATCCATTTACAATACTTTTTTATGTTTTTCTTTTTATACTTATTTATCTAAGTGTATTTAACTTATAAACCAAGTTTTACTATTTTTAGGTATGTGTATATATTTTTTGAGATTTTTAAGCGTCTATATGTATACATATTTACAATGCTCCTATTTCTAAAAATATCAATAAAATATATACACATATCCAAAAATGGTAAAACTTTATGTTTTATATAAAATACACTTAGATAAACAAGTAAACAAGAAAAAAGAAAAAAAAGTATTGTAAATGGATTTTTTGAGATGAGCTAACTAAGACATTTGCATAGCCCGGACTAACAAGATTATTTCTCTATTTCATATTATTTTATATTTATGTTCGAATACATATTTAACATATTAAAATCATATCATAGGCAAATTAAATAATTTTCATTTACATCTATGTTTGTATGTATATTATTTACTTTTATTTTTTTTATTTTCTTCCTTTAACTTATTTGAAAGATCAAAATTTCTTCTAGAAATATATTCTACGTTATTATATTTTTAAAATTTAGTTATGCTATTCATTATTATTTTTTGCTTTCATTAACTTGTTGTTATTGTATATTCATATGAAATTCCAAACTTGTCATTCCTCTTAACTCCAATGAAAACTTGTCAATCCAAAATTCTAACTCCAATTTCAATCTAATTCAATTTCAACCCAAAACCAAAATTAATTCCTACTTGGTCATGTCATGTGCAGCGTCGCCCATGCTTTTCCACCATTTGGACCCTTTTGGCCAAAGCATCCAGATGCTTTAGCTCCTAAAATATGAGATAAATATTTATGCTAAAATTTTTCGTATTCCAACAATATTTCACCATTATTACCTATAACATTTCACACCTTCTTCCTCTCGAACCCATACCGTAACTTCCGTTAAGATGCACTCTTTTTTTCTAAATTCCCAAAATGCCCAAAACTGCATCTGCTACTTGTCTTCTCTGCATGCTTGACTCCAACAGCCATGACATGCACATGGCATCCATTTCCACCGGGCAATTTGCAGCCGTTGAAGCTGGAATCTTCGTCTCAGCTTCATCTGGAAACGATGGGCCGGGCAGGCTGACGGTGATGAACATGGTGCCCATGGAAAATCTGCAAATCGCCCATGGGAAACAAATCATGCAAATGTCAATCTGTCTAAAATCAAAGCTAATCCCACCTCCAGAAAAGAAGAAATCGAATCATTCCGATGTCATTCTATTTGAAAACAAGGCCATACCCACATCCAGAAAAGAAGAAATTGAATCATGCCAATGCCATTCAGTCTGAAATCAAAGCTCTAAAAGAGAAGCCAATCCCACACATCCCACACCCAGAGAAACAAGACCTTGCTACCGTAGCGATTTGGTGTAGTAGCAGAGCTTATGACGATGAGGCCGTTGGCCTCATCGCCCGGGGTTTGCTTCAATCCCATCCCCGAAGAAGACAACGAAGAGATAGGATTGAAAATGGGAAAGGATAAAATGCTTACGTGGCAAGGTCAACAGGCTTTCTAATGAGGATAAGCTTATGATCTTCTCTCTCTACTGGATTGCTCTCCCTTGCCGACCCCATTCTATCCTTTCGGACTCTGTTTTTCCTTGCCAGATTCTCCCATCCCACTCTGTCTCCAGAAAGGAGACACGGACCCCCATTTTACAAGGCCACTAATATGATCATTTTAATGGTCGGTTCCTCCTCTTTTGTGCTTTGTTGTGTCCATATTGCAAATTTCTCATAAGCTTCATCTTCCCGTCCAATTTTCTAAAATAGTGCGAAGACAGTTGACTCCAACGGTCCAACACAACAATTTCTACTCTAGCTTTCATCGCGGTCGTTGGATCGATTTGATGGTGTGGATGCTGCTAGCTCATCATGCAATTTGATAACTTGGGCAGTGGTGAACGTCGTCTCTGCTAGGCTTGGAGGAAGTGGATGACCACCGTGGTCCAACGACCATAGTTGTTGTAAAATATTGAAAAATAATAATAATAATTTAAATTGACTGGTCAAAATCTACATAGGGCATCCTAAGTACCAAGGGTAGACTTTTTGACTAACTGGGCCAGATGAGTTTATTTAAATATGTTGCAAGTTATATTTATATTTTCATTTTTGGATGTTATTTTAGCAATTCATGTAGCTCGGTTGGTATAGGGTTCAAGTAGGAGGTTCCGCAGAAAAATAATTAATTTTTGCATTTTTGCCTCCTCAGGCATGTGGACCCTACAAGATAAGATAGGATGAGATAAGAACTCTCATAGATAAAATTAATTAAGATAGAATTTAAGTTTAAACCAAATTTTATCTTATTCTCTATCTCTTAGAAGCTACGAGATCTTTTATAAATTGGATTTTGGGAGTTGATGGATTTAGGGGAAAAAGCATTCCGTAAGGGAATAGTTTACAGAAGAGTTGGGAGGCAGAGTTGCAGAAAAGAAGAGAAAGCTCCAGGAGGAATTCATAGGCAAGTGGGATTTAGTTGAAGCTTAATTTTTGGTTCAATTATTTTTATATAAATAATTATGTTTTTTTTAATTATTTGTATAAGGTATGTATATCATGATATATATATATATTTGAAAGCTATGAGATTTTATATGATAAGCATAATTAAATTTATAAAGATATAAAATTACGCAGATAAAATATGTCTCAAATTTATGCTTAGTACATATGGTAATTTATTTGTGCATTTTATTTTATAAAGGCATTGGTATAAGTTTAAATATAATAATTGTGGACATTGAAAAATATATACAATTGGCATAGAAATAAATTAGTAGATGTACATGCACAACTAGAATTTTCATTGAAACCAAATTCGTTAATAGAAATTTTTTTTGTTAAAGTCAAACACGTAAGAAGCATAGTTTTATTTGGATTTGAATTTCAAATTAGCAACTAAGAATTGGTTGCTATTGGTTTGGTGGCATAAGGCAAAGGAAAAACGTCCTGAGATAGATCGGTGCAAGAGATATGCCATTTTTTGTGTTTAGGCAACCACTTTTTTTTGTTGCATTTGATAGCTTTAATGCTTCTAACATTTAAATATTCTGGATTCAAAATTAATGTGCAGCCATCATGGCGGTACAGGCTAGGTGAGAGAGGCTTGGGTGGGTCCCATCTGCAGGAAAAGTATTGATGATGTGGCTTAATGTGAACCACCCATTTAGTTTTGCTTTAATTTGTCAATTTTAACTTCGATTTACATGATTAAATAGTCTATTTCTATGTTTTTGATGCTTCTGGACTCAATGGAAGGTTTGATTTTTCATTTGAGGCCTAATTTTTAAAATATTGAATTAAATGATTATTTGATCATTTAATCAAGTTTTATTTGGGCCATTATCCATTTTTAAATAATTTTCTACTTGCTAGTCATGTTGGGACTAACCCATTATTTTTACAGGTGTATCAAATCAAGTGTGACACTAGCGTTTTGAATTTACATTAAGATTTTCAGGAATATTTATTTTTAATAATTTATTTCAAGGCATGTATTGCAAATAGCGGACATGTAATTTTTATTTATATCTTGAATGTAATAATGAGAACATGATTAGTGGAAGTAAAATTTTGAATTTTTCATAAATTAATATAATAATTAATTTTGCCATAAATGTGTGATTGATCTTGGGGATTTGCATTAAATATACGGCCAAGATTACTTTTCTGGACTGGTATGTTACAGATGGTATCAGAGCGGTCACACATATAAAATATGGCTTATTAATTATTACATGAATTTTTTTAAAAAAATTTAATGGATTTGCAAATCTAACTCTATATTTTTCTTTTTTGAGTCTAGAAAATGGTCAGTTCAGGTGCATCGGTATACCCTAATCCTAAAATCCAAGGAAAGACTCTCCCTACCATCCATGAAAAGTTAAGTACTGTAGAAAAATATATTCTAACCTGGAGAAAGGAATCTTATCTACAGTACCAAGCCCTAAATAAAAAGCTGGATAGGATCCTAGAGGTTGTGGATGCTACCACCCCACCTACACCTATTAAGCCTCGGGTTAAAAATCTAAGTAGGGAGAAGGGTAAGAAACCAGTGACACAAGTAATGACTGACCCAAAAATTAAACTAGATAATGAAACCTTGGCTGATAAAAGTAAAAGACTACATACCCAGAAACCCATAGATGATGAGAAGCCTAAAAAAAAGCTGAAACTCAGGTTGTACTTACACCTGAGAAGTTGTACCCCTACCTCAGATGGCTAGAATCCTAAAATAGGATGATCCTTCAACCTTAAAGAAACCCTCTCTATGGACTAAGGTTGCTGTTTTAAAGCCTAAGATATCACCTATTAACTCCTAATATACCTAAAGTCGTGGATGAATTCAAAGTTGCTGATGTATCCAAGGCTATGGATGAGTATGAAGCTGCTAATGTACACAAGGCAGTGGATGTGCCCAAGGCGGTGGATGTATCCATGGCTGTGGATGTGCCCAAAGTGGTGGATGTACCTAAGGCTGCTAATATACCTAAGGCCATGGGTGAGTCCTTTGCTATACCCAAGTCAAAGATAACAGTTGAACCTAGTCCAGAGCTGTAAAAAGAAGTTTCCCCTGTTCAAGGATCCAGCACAGATCTTGTTTATACTGAGGTAGAGATTCGAAAAGTATCCTCTCAGGCTACTCACAAACTACCCTTTATGTGGTCATAGGGTCAAGATATATAAATTAGAGTCGAGTCTAAGGAAGCCTAAGCCAGGAAGGAACCAAAGACTTTTTATAACCAACGACTCATTATAACTGAGTTGGTGTGGTATTTTTGTGGTATCAATGGACATACAGCTAAGGCTTGTCCGTATGGTAGCTGAGTTTGTTTTCTATGTCATTCCTATGATCACCTTAAGGAAAATTGTCCTTTTAACAAATATGCAAATTAGGTTGTAACATTTTTTCATATGATAAAAGTTACGATTGTTTCTATTTTTTATGAATATGTATTAAGACTATATTTCTCTCCTATGCCAGAATGGAAAGTAATTCTGATGATCTAAATGCCTAAATTGGTCACCTAGAGCAATATCCTAATAAAAAGCCGTGAAAGAAGCAGGCTAAGGACTAAACAGAAGCTAGGCCTAGATAGCGGCCCAGTAAAAAGAAGGATAAAGCTCTAGTTGAATCCTCGACCAGAACTACTGTGCTTGAGTAGTGTCTGAATGAGCAAAAGCAAACCTTTGCAATGTTTCAGGCAAAGGTTTTTCGTTAGTAGGAACAGATGCAAACACAACTAGAACAAATTGTTCAACAGCAATCACCAGCAATGCTAAGAAACCAAGAGCATCGTCACCATGGGCATGATGAACATCAGTCAACTTCCAGTATGCATGGAAGTTAGATGGAAGGGCTAGATCAGAACCCATATGCTTGGGTTTTAGAAGAAAAGTCAGAATTTGGAAGGAAAAAAAAAGGAATGTCACGCACCAGGCAAATAAGGGGACTAGTAATAAAGCTCAAAGAACGGTTGTAGGAAACCTAAGTATTAAAACCACGGGTTATCCTGAACAACGAGAAATAAATCGACGAGACGCTGATGCATTTCATCGTAAAAAACTTTCATCCTTTGTTGGTGGTGATTATTTAGCCATTGAGCATTGGATCGAGGCGATGGAAAAAATTTTAACTTTCTGGTTGTGACGACTGACAGAAAGTTTTATTTGCTCCGTTCAAACTAAGTGAAGAGACCTATCAATGGCGGAAGACACAACAGCGTGTCTTTAACAATAGGAAGGAAAATGTGACTTGCGATAAATTTAAAGAATCTTTTTTCTCCAAGTTCTTTTCATCTTCTGTTAGAATTTCAAAGGCCCAAGAGTTTGCTGAATTGAAGCAAGACATTATGATGGTGGTCGAGTATGAAACACAATTCAACTCTCTGCTTCGGTTTGCTCTAAGCTCAGAATAGGAAGAAAATAGTCGAATACGCAAGTTTGATGACAGTCTGGTTGAGGGTATACATGGCCGAGTAATACTTTGCCGCAATAAAACTTATAGTGACGCAATCGATAATGGTCTCTTAGTCGAGAGTGATACTACTGAGCTTGATAGGCATTACCTGAAGAGGGAACGATCACCGGTAAGAGATCATTTGGGAAAGAAGTAGATCGAACAATCTTCTTTGGGACAAACTAGAGTTGAGGAAGGTGCAAAGAATGGAGGATTTCAAAAAAAGAAAAGAGTCCTCAAGTGCAACAGACGTGAAAAGTTTCATAATAGACCTTGCAAATGCTTCAAGTGCAGGAAGACTGGTCATCGACTATCAAACTATGTTGTGGGCTTCATGTGCTACAACTGTGGACAACCTGGTCACATCAATAAGGATTGTTCAACAGCCAGAAATGTCGGAAAGCCTCAATAACAGGGGTAAAATTGTCCAGTTGATAGACCAGCGGGATAGCAGTACCAAGGTGGTGGTGGACGGTAGCCAATTTTACCAGCTCAAGCACAAGTTCGTGCCCTAATACCCGAGCAGGCCCAAGCACTGGCGGAGACAGTGGCAAATATTATTTGTCTCTGTGGTATTTTTGCTTAAGTATTATTTGACACAGGTGCCGATAACTCTTTTATATCTGAAGAGTTCGTGTAAGAGCATAGGTTAAAAGTCACTGAATCGACTTGGGATGTCCGGGTCACATCACCTGTGGGGGTAGTTTATTAGTTAGACATGCTTGTATGGCTTGTACCCTAGAAATTGAAAGTTTAACCATAATAGTAGATCTTTTATTCATACCCATGAAAGATCTAGATGTTATTTTGGGAATGAACTTGTTAGCTAAGTGGTTACATAGAATTTACCCTCATGAGCGTCGTGTCAGCTTGCGAGGATTCGATTTACAAGGTATTAGTTTCAAAGGAAGTCAATTAGTAGTATCTCACCTCATATCGGCTTTTCAGGCTACAAACCTTCTTAGAAAGTTTTGACAATGATGTCTTGTTTCAGTTCTAACAATAAAGGATAAAGAGGTTAAGTTTGAAGATATTTTGGTTGTTCATGAATTTCCGGATGTATTTCCAAAGGAGTTCCCGGGAATACCCTCGGAAAGAGAAATTGATTTCATCATAGAATTGATGCTCCGTACTACTCTAATTTCAAAAGCTTTTTATTAAATGGCTCCTGTAGAGTTAAAAGAATTAAAGATATAGTTGCAAGAGCTTCTTGATTTAGGGTTTATTCGACTTAGCAAGTCATCTTGGAGAGCACCTGTGCTTTTTTTAAAGAGAAAAGATGGCAGTATGAGGCTGTGTATCGATTACAGAGAACTGAATAAGGTGACAATCAAGAATAAATACCCACTTTCCTGAGTTGATGATCTCTTTGATTAACTACAAGGTACATCAATCTTCTACAAAATAGATCTGTAGTCAGGATATCATCAATTAAAAGTTCGAAACGAATATACACATAAGATAGCTTTTAGAACCCGGTATGGTCATTACGAGTTTTTAGTAATGTCATTTGGAGTAACTAATGCCCCAGCCATATTCATGGACCTTATGAATAGGGTATTTCGATAGTTCTTAAACAAGTGTGTTGTGGTATTTGTCGATGATATTTTAGTGTATTTCAAAGGAGAAGCAAAACATGTTGGTCATCTAAGGGAAGTACTACAGCTAAGAGAACATAAGTTGTATGTCAAACTCAAGAAATGTGAGTTTTGGATGGATAGTGTGACTTTCTTAGGTTATGTGGTTAGCAAGGATGGAGTGTCAGTAAACCCAAAGAAGATAGAAACTAAAACCAATTAGAGTAGACCGACTACTTTAACTGAATTTACAATTTTCCTAGGTATGGCAGAGTATTATTGAAAATTTGCGAAAAATTTCTTAAACATCGCAGTACCACTTACAGTACCGCTTACCAAGTTAACCCATAAGAATGCTAAATTTATCTGGTCAGATGCTTGTAAGAAAAGTTTTCAAGAATTGAAAAGTCACTTAACTTTAGCATTGATTTTAGCTTTTTCAATCACTGGAGAAAGTTATGTGGTATACTGTGATGCATCTAGGAAAGGGCACGACTGTGTACTCATGTAGCAAGGTAGGGTAATTGCCTATGCGTCTAAACAGTTAAGACCTTATGAACAAAATTACCCTACCCATGACTTAGAGTTAGTTGCAGTAGTGTTTGCTTTAAAAATATGGTGACACTACTTGTATGGTGAGAAAATAAAATTTTTTACAGACCATAAGAGTCTGAAGTACATTTTCTCCAAAAAAGAGTTGAACCTTCGGCAGAGAAGATGGTTAAAGTTACTAAAAGTCTATGACATTAGTATTCAATATCACCCCAGTAAAGCAAATGGGTAGCTGATGCTCTAAGTCATAAATTTTGTACTATAGTTTGGATTACTCAACAGTTGCCTCGGATACGAGAAATCTAATCCTTGCAGTTAGAAGTAGTAACTCCAGGAGAAATTCAAAGAATAAGTGCTTTACAAGTTCAATCAATACTAATTGATCGGATAAAGCAAGCTCGGAAGCAAGACAAACTTGTTCTTTATATTTTAGAAAAGTTAAAAAATGGAGATCTCTCAGATTTCGATTGTAGTTTTGATAGTACACTACTTTTTCGGGGAAGGTTAGTTGTGCTTAGAGATAACATGCTGCAATGAGAAATTTTAGAGGAAGCCCATCAGTAGGGGTGCAACTTGGGCCGAGTTGAGCTCGAACCTGGCCCGCTGAACCCGATTTTTACGGTGTTAGAACTCTCGTTTCTACAACCCGAACCCGCTGAACTCATTTGTAAATGTGATAGGGTTAGGGTTCGAGTGACCCGAACCCAAGCCCGATTCTATTTTATATGTATTATAAAATATATTTTATATATAATATCTAAACAATATTTCTTTATATTTTTGTATTTTATGTTATTTATATTTATAAATACATGTTTGACGTATTGTAATTATATTATAAATAAAGTATATTATTTTTCACATAAAAAAAAGTATATTATTTTCATTTATATTTATCTTTTATTTCTATAATCTTCTTCATTTATCTTGTTTATTATGTTAAATTTTTCTAAAGATATTCTTTATAGATAAATGATTTTATTAGCCCGGGCTAAGCAAATGACCCACTTAGCCTACTTCAAAAAACTCATTTATAACAATTTTTTATTTTTTCTTCAAACACTTGTTTACTAAGTGTATTTAATATATAAAACGAGTATTATAATTTTTTGATATTTGTATATATATTTTTAGATTTTTAAAGATTGGGTATTTTAAATATGTATATACACAAATGTTTAAAAATCTCAAAAAAAATATATACACATATCCAAAAATGGTAAAACTTAGTTTATATGTTAAATACACTTAAATAAACAAGTGTATGAAGACAAAAATAAAAAAAAGTTATTGTAAATGAGTTTTTTGAGGTGAGCTAAGTGGGACATTTGCTTATCCTGGGCTAACAGGATCACTCCTCTTCTTTATATTGTTATATTTTTTAAAAATATGTGGTTTGACCGTATATTATTATGTTTACTTGTATAATTTGTTATTATTGTATATTCATATAAAATTTTAAACCTATCACTCTTAAATGAAATGTAAATTTATCAACTTAAATTCCAACCCGAACCCGATTTTCAAAAATAGGGTTAGGGTTTAGGTTTTACACATAGGGTTAGGGTTAGGGTTAGGGTTGATGTTTTATAAATAGGGTTAGGGTTAGAGTTATGGTAAACCCGAGTTTCATGAGCCCGAGTTACACCCCTACCCATCAGTCTAAATTTTCTGCACATCCTGGTAGTACCAAGATATACAAAGATTTGAAACAAAATTTTCGGTGGAAAAGGTTGTGTGTCGAGTATGCCAAATTTTTGTCTTAGTACTTAGTATGTTAGAAGGTCAAAACTAAACGAAAAAGACGAGCGGGATTATTACAACCTTTAGAAATACCTGAGTGGAAATGAGAGCACATTACTATGAACTTTGAGATTACTCTCCCTAGAACTCAAGCTCGTTGTGATGCTATACGGGTAGTGGTGGATAGACTTACCAAATCCGTTGACTTCTTACCCTATCGCATGACCTTTAAAATAGATCAGATAGCAGACTTATACCTGCGAGAGATTGTTCATTTATATGGTGTCTCTATTTCCATTGTGTCAGACAAAGATCGATGGTTTATTTTCAATTTCTAGTAAAAATTACAAAAATGTATGGGAACAGAGTTGTGGTTGAGCTCCGCGTATCACCCGCAGACGGATGGTCTGTCTGAAAGAATTATTCAAATTTTAGAGGATTTATTGAGAGCTTGTGCCTTGGATTTTTCTGGTTCATAGGATGAGCACCTGTCTTTGGTTGAATTTTCATAGAACAACAGTTATCAGGCTAATATCGATGTGGCTCTGTTCGAAGCTCTGTATAGAAAAAGGTGTCAAACGCCGTCTATTCGGAAGAAATCGGTACACAAAAACTTTTAGCTCCAGCCCTAGTTCAGCAAACTATTGATGTGGTTCAAGTTATTAGGTGACAGTTGGAAGCAGCACAAGATCATAAGAAAAAGTATGTTGATGGCAGATGAAGAGACCTATAATTTACAGTAGGCGAGTTAGTCTTCTTAAAAGTCTCTCCTACTAAAGGTGTAACTCATTTTGGGGTGAAAGTCAAATTATCTCCTCGATATATCGGACCTTTTGAGATATTGAAAAATTATTGACGGTTTTGCCTATCGGCTAGCATTATCTCCTTCGCTAGCAAGTGTTCATAATGTCTTCCATATCTCACAGTTAAGAAAGCATGTGGCCGATTTGATGCATATTTTATCAGCCGAACAATATGAGATCGAGGAAGATTTAACTCATCCGGAATGTCTTATTCGAATGTTGGATAGTCCTGAGAAGCAATTAAAGAGGAGGAAAATTCGTCATTTTCTAATACAATGGAGCAACAACGGTCAACGAGAAGCTACGTGGGAGTTAGAGGATGATATTCACAAAATCTACCCCGAATTGTTCAACGATCTATCTTGATTATTTCAAGTTTTGAGGACAATACTTTATAAGCTGGGGAGAATGTAAAATATTGAAAAATAATAATAATAATAATTTAAATTGACTGGTCAAAATCTACGTATGACACCCTATGTGGCAAGGGTAGACTTTTTGATCAACTGGGCCAGATGGGTAATAATGGGTCTTGCCCAATTATTATTTAAATATGCTGCGGGTTATATTTACATTTTCATTTTTGGATGTTATTTCAGCAACCTTTATAGCTCGGTTGGCATACAGGTAGTCCAGTGGTCTTAAAGGTTTAGAATTCGAGTAGAGGGTTCCGCAAAAAAATAATTAATTTTTGCACTTTTGGGAGTTGACAAATTTAGGGGAAAAAATATTTCGTAAGGGAAGAGTTTATGGAAGAATTGGAAGCCAAAGTTGCGGGACAGAAGAGAAAGCTCCAGGAGAAATTCATAGGCAAGTGGGATTTAGTTGAAGGTTGATTTTTTGTTCAATTATTTTTATATAAATAATTATGTTATTTTAATTATTTATATAAGGCACGTATATCATGATATATATATATATATTTGAAAGCTATGAGATTTTATACGATAAACATAATTAAATTTATAAGGATAAAAAATTATGCAGATAAAATGTGCCTCAAATTTATGTTTAGTACATATGGTGATTTATTTGTGCATTTTATCTTATAAAGGGACTGGTATAAGTTTAAATATAATAATTGTGGATATTGAAAAATATATACAATTGGCATAGAAATAAATTAGTAGATGTACATGCACAACTAGAATTTTCATTGAAACCAAATTCGTTAATAGAAAGTTTTTTGTTAAAGTCAAACACGTAAGAAGCATAGTTTTATTTGGATTTGAATTTCAAATTAGCAGCCAAGAATTGGTTGCTATTGGTTTGGTGGAAAAACGCCAAGCGATGGACCAACGCAAGAGATATGCCATTTTTTGTGTTTAGGCAACTAGTTTTTTTGTTGCATTTGATGCATTTGATAACTTTAATACTTCTGACGTTCAAATATGCTGGATTAAAAATTGATATGCAGCCATCATAGCGGTACAACTAAGTGAGAGAGGCCTGTTTGGGTCCCATCTGTAAGAAAAGTATTGGTGATGTGGCTTAATGTGAACCATCCATTTAGTTTGGCTCTAATTTGTCCATTTTAACTCCAATTTACATGATTAAATAGTTTATCTCTATATTTTTTATGCTTCTAGACTCAATGGAAGGGTTTGATTTTGTATTTGAGGCCTAATTTTTAAGATATTAATTTAAATGCTTATTTTATCTTTTAATTAACTTTTATTTGAGTCATTATCCATTTTCAAATAATTTTCTATTTGCTAGTCATGTCGGGACTAACCTATTATTTTTACAGATATACCAAATCAAGTGAGATACTAGCGTTTTGGATTTACATGAAGATTTTCAAGAATATTTATTTCTAATTATTTATTTCAAGGCATGTATTGCAAATAGCAGACATGTAAGTTTTATTTATGCTTTGGATGTAATAATGGGAACATGACTAGTGGAAGTGAAATTTTAAAATTTTCATACATTAATATAATAATTAATTTTTCTATAAATGTGTTATTGATCTTAGAAGTTTGTATTAAATATATGGTCAGGATCACTTTTCTAGACCACTATGTTACAGCAATGAGGCGGGATAAGTCGGCTGGCTAAATGGGAAAATTGAGTGTGAAGTCGCTGCTATGGCTGAAGTTTGAGAAGGACGACAATTGATTTGCTGGCAATAAGGAATGGGTTCTCTGTCTCTCCCTGGATCCAGAGAGGGTGTGACCAGTGCAGTCGTTGACGCCATTAATAGCTTGGCAGTGAGCTTTGATGTTGGTTGTGGGTGTACCCGAGCATGGAGGCTAGGAATGCATACTACCCAGTGGCAATGGATGTCGTGTGGTACCATGCCTCACAGAGTCACACGGCGAAGAAGACAAGTGGCAAAGGAAGGTTTGGACATTTTCGGAATTCAGAAAAAAGAGCATGCATATTGATGGAATGTTAGGGCATGGGCGGAATTAGAGGTGAACTGTCATGGGGTGAGTGAGGAATTTTTGAAATGTTGTAGGTGTAAAAGAAATAACAGTTAAATATTGTAGGTATGCGGGGAATTTTTCCAATATTTAAAGAAAATTTTCGTGTTTGTGGCAAGCTCCTCGTAGATGCTTCCTATAAACATGCACTAGGTAAGATTTTGTTATTTACAAAGTAGCCCCAAACAAGCCCTTACATTAATAAGGTTTAGGTTTAGGTTTTGTAAATAGAATTAGAGTTAACATTAAGGTTTAAATTTATAGATAGAATTAAGATAAAGGGAAATGAGAATTGCACCCTTAATAAAGGTATTCTTCTACTAGGACTAGGGTGGCCAAGGTTCCATATTATAACCAAATTGGATCTAAGTCAGCAAGCATCTTATAAAAGGAGGTTTCATTCAGTATAATAGCCTACTAGGTATGTTGATTTGAGTATTAGCATATTCTACTTGGCACTAGGAAATATTATACATATTAATAAAAAACTATAATATATTTTAATAACGGAAATGCTTCTATGTAATTCCTTGATTAATGTAACTATTTCCATTTTGAATATTTTGATGGCTGATGAAAAATCTACTTCATCTATTATATTTAAAATCATTTATGGTATCTTAAAAACTCATTCATTTGTTTAGAATCACTGTGTAAGGACCCCACCTACAAATGTCTACAAATCAATGTAATAAATAATTTAATATTAAATATCAATTTAAAGTTGTATTTTCAACATCTAGACTATTTAAAATATTTTTTCAATGTGAATAAATGATTCTATAAAGTATTATTATATTCTAATACATGTATAAATGGATCTAAGCAATTTTTCGAATTTACATATAAATATATCTATTTTTGAGATAATTTAACCCATGCACTTATTTGATTTTGATTAAATTTAGTCTTCTATCTAAATAAATAATATTAAGTGTAATGAATGAATTAAATTTTCATCAACCATCGAAAACTTAAAATTTGAAGGAGTTACATGGAACTGCTTATACATAGAAGTGGGCTCATTTTAAGAAAAATGAAAGATGTAATCCCTTTATAATTTAAAATCATTTCTAGATGTATAGTATAAATTAAAATTATTCAATTTTTTTATAATATGTAGATGCTCGACTAGTTGGACCAATAGTTTAATCATAATCCCAACAAGGAAGGTTGCTTTATTAAGATGAGTTGTAGTATGGCATTGAAAAATGAGAAAATATTTCATGAAATTTTTTTTAGTAATTTGCAAATATACTCATATAGTTTGACCATAATTACAAATATACTCATATGGTTTCAAAATGTGAAAATAATCTCACAAATTTGACCATAATTAACAAATATACTCATGCCATTATGGTGTGTTTATTGCACTGTCACAACATAAGTATCTTTGCAAAGATATGCGAAGTATGTCGGTATATGCATAAAAACTAAATATACACAATTAATTTCTGAAATTGCAAATTTACTCACATAGTTTTCATATTTTTGCACATATACTCATGTCGTAATGGTGCAGTGATGATACAATAACATAACATAGATATATTTACAATTATAGTCAAACTATGCAGAGTTATTTACAATTTCTTAAACGATATGGGTATGTTTGCAATTATGGACAAATATATGGGTATATTTTGAAATTACCCAATTTTTTTAAAACATGAGGAAATTATGTAATATGCTAAGGCTAATGATTATGAGCATAAATAATAAAATTAAAATAGATGGTGTAGTTATGTGAAAAATGTAAACAGTAATTGAAATGTAGAGATAATCATTAAAGTGTGAGGTAGTTGAATATTACATCCAATCAAAAGAGATACAAAAAAGTAGGAGGAATTTTTGGAAGCAGTTTAGGAAATTATGCCCATTGTTCCACCTGCTTTGAAAATTTTTCCCCTTTTTTCTCATTGGAAAGCCAACGATCCATATTACCTCACATGTTGCTACACTAGCTATTGGAAGCTGGTTCAATGCACCCGGGTGTACTTCACCCATTTTTTAATTTTTTTCCAAATTTTTTTTACGAAAATGTTAATTTAAGTGTATTTAAGATGTGTATAGATTTTTACCATTTTTGAAATTTTTTAGATATTTTTTTAGATTTTTTAAAATCAGTTGATTTTAAAAAATTCAAAAAAAAAGCAACTAAAAATCTCCAAAAATGATAAAAATTTATACACATGTTAAATACACTTAGATTAATAGTCGTGTAAAAAAAATTTGAAAAAAAAATAAAAAAGATAGGTGAAGTATACCTAGGTGCATTGAGGCTCATTCCCTAGTTATTGGGCTTAATTACCAAAAATGAAGCCCACTCTAGAAAATTAGATTCAATGGCTATGATTTCTTCAACTTATATATAGATGGCCCACCCATGAGCAATTAAGGGAATCAAACTGATTTGACAGATATAGAAAAGCTAAAGTGGCAATCTAGATCAGTCAATGAGGGGCAACGAAATTACTGACAATTTGTATGTAACAAGTGGTTGCTTTGTGGATACCATTTGCAACCACTAGGTTTCGTTGCTACTGAGTTGACAACGATTTTCCCGAAACACTTCAATAGTAACGAGTCGGAGACTTTTGCAGACGTTCTAGTACCATTGCCATTTTCGCTGTATTTAAGCCCAGTTGTTGGCCCATCGGAGTGTTGTTCTCGCCATGTATAAATTAATAATTTATTTATATAATATTAATAAGTTAACAGTTGTAAGTAGTAGTGCAATTTAGGTAAGGTAGGTTTGGTTCGAAGTTGATTCTATCATTATCTTATTATCAAAAACTTCTATCTTACCTTATTTTTCAAGGTAAGGTGGGCTCTCTGATTTTGGTTCCAAATTAATTCTTTAAAATAGTATTTATATTATACTTTTTTCATAAAAAGTATTTATATTATATTTAAAAATTATAATTTTATTATAAACCTTACTTAAAAATCTCTAATCAGGATAAGAATAATAATAATATAGTTTTTTGAAATAAACAAATTAAACAAGTTTTTGTTAGATTTATATTTATGTTTTTCAGTATAAAAGATACTTCATAAAATATATTGAACATATATGTAATGCCCCACCGGCTACTGCCTTAGACTAACAGTCACTATGGTAGATATCTGACAATATTTTCTCATGATTTATCATAATTTCACAAGCAAAGGACCATATATACATATATACATGAAAATTCATCTATAAAAATCCTAGATATCCACAACTGATATATCATATATACATTTGGCAATAGAAACTACTAAAATCACAATATTTCCATAATTTACAAACCACAATTACCATAAGAAGTCCTCAATGACCCATACATCCATAGCTCATAACGTCAATATACAAATACACATCACAACTTATCAAATAGCAAATATACATGTATACGTCACATCTCATGTGTACATCAATCTTAAATAACTAGAGTCCAAAACTAACATGACTTATTCCTGGAACAATCCCTATCAGCCTAAGATCCAACATAACCTAGCTCACAGCTAGATGTCTGTAGTATTAGTTCTGCTAAAAATATCAAAAACAAACATGTGAGTTTGGGTGAACTTAGTAAGTGTTCTCTATGAAAATAATGGTAAATCCATACCAAATTCATCATATGTGTTATGCCACTGCATGCACTACAAATATTAGGCTCTCACTAGCTTCACACAATCATGTCATGTCATGCCACAAGCACACCTACAATCAAACTATTCTCATGACAATAAAGGATCATGAATAACCTTATACTCATGCTAATCATGAGCCATGAACAACTCTATGCAAATCATGCATGTACATCACTCATGTAATATGCATCATGTTAATACTAAAACCATGCATCATTATTTTTACAAAACCATATTCAAGACATAATCCATACATCTAAACCATCTATTACAGGTAGTCTTAAATCAATAAAATCAACTTATGGCATGCACAATCCATCCACAAAGACAACTCAAAATCTATAGAACACAACCATAACAAGGCATGAATCCCTACTTGATCTCCTCAACCTTAGTCTCAAGCTAGGTTAAATTAGAAGTCATCCACATAAATTTCAAATGCATTAACCATTCATTCCAAGTCATCATTCTCTCCTCAACATGAGAGTTATATAATTCAACATAACTTCATCTACAAGCTCAAACAACCAAGTTCAAATCTCCATTTCAAAACATACAATACATGCACATCAAGCCCGTCAAAAGTTCCATTTCAAATAATTCACTATCCCAGGTGTTTTAAACATATTCAATACATTATTTACATTCACAAAGTTGTACACACCCATTTACCTATTCCCACACATTTAGCCTCATTTAGGCATTTCATCAAACATATCATAGATGTAAGATGGAAATCAAGCCCAACTCACTCAAAATCTATGAGATTCTACCCAATACATCATATTATTATACAAGATCACTTCTAAATATTTTGATTTCATTATTACATGCATTTCCACTAAAATTCTAATTTCCAACACCCATGATTCTCTAAACAAGCCACAAATCATGAAATTCATGTAAATTGTTCAACAAAAGCGGATGCCCATAAACAAACATCAAAACATGTAATTTATAACTCAAATCTATCATTTATTTCAAAATAAATAACTTACCTTAAATTCATTTTACCTCATAAGCGTTCAAAATTCCTAAAGCTTTAAGCCTTCTTGTTGCTCCATCCAGCTTTCTTGATATAAAATGGTGTGAATCTAAGTACTTTTGGATCATTTTTCATGAGGTAAAGAGCTAGGATCATGAGAAGAAGGGAAATAAATGGCATGTCATGGGGGTAGGATTTAGACCCTCCTTATTTAAAATAGCAATCCACATGGACTGGGTTGTTTGATTCTAAAAATCACATAGTACAGCCTGTGTAGACCTGTAAATAGCTCGATATTAATGACCTTCTACCATTTTTGTAATAAATTTCTCTATACAACTCTAATTGAAATGATTCTTTTGCATTGAATTTCTAATTTCAAGTACTATCTTTCACAAAATTTTAACTAAAAATTCCATCACTGCAAAATTTGACATATATTTTACTACATAGATTTATCAAAAAATTCACCCATTTATATATCTAACTATCTCATGCAAAATTGTGTCCAAACACCAAACCAATTATTCACACATATCTTATCATCATAACATCACATTTATTTTTTTTATTTGATTAAAATATATTCCACACAAAAGTTGACCCGTCAGCTTATCTCTTAGTTGTTTTGCCTCTACAATGAGTTTCTTTGACCCTAATCATATACATCACCTTTATAGCCTCCAAAGTCGCTTCTCACATATTACAGATGCATCTACCATCTTAATCAAGTTAGAAACTATCATGTTGCATATTATTCCAAAATTTCACTCATTAAATTCATTTTTTACTAAATTCTCACCTTTAGCCTCAAATAATTTAATTTTTTAAATATCATCTCAATTTTATCGTCAAATATCATTAACACATTTCAATTATTACTCGAATTATTCTCATGCAAATTATGGCCCCCTAACAATGATCATTGATTTTTTCATTACCATAGCTCTTTCAGGCTTAACTACACATTAGACCTATTTTCATCATTAATCAAAATCTATCATTTGAATCTCACCCACAGCCATCTATATCCATTTCAAACATGCTAAGCATCTTACTCATGCCTAAATACATGTTAAATATAGTCAATCCTGAGTTATGCCCTTTTCTAGTTCATAATTCATAGATAATAGTCAAATTTCAAATATCCATCATTTAACCAAATTAATGGTTCCTGCATTCTAAAGTCATCTAACAAATATTTGAGAATCCATCCCATGATTTTATCAAGCCATTTATTAAAATTCACCATCTAATTTTTAATAGCTAAAATTTTCATATTTGCTACAATTCACACAATCTTTCCATATTCACCCATAAGTTTTCAAAATCCTACTATCATGTAGCTTCTCAGGCTGCATTATATATGTTATCATCCATTTATATGGTTTTTAATACGTAAGGTATTATAATATAGGGATTTTTGCAAATATGCCTACAAGGTTTAACTAATATTGCATCTGTGTCCTGAAGTTTGCCAATTTGCAAATATGCCCACAAAGTTTGTATAAAATTGCAACTGTGTCCCTTCCATTATAATGCTGTTAGATTTTTATGTACAATGACGATAATGCCATTTAAGCTAAATTATAAAATTTCAATTTTCGAAAATATTGTAAGCGTTTTTGCAAAAAAAATCTAAAATATTAATACATGCAAAAATATACGAAATAACAAATTAGCAAATATATCTATAATATTTGAAAAAATTGGATGTTTATCACTTGGGTTAAAAGGCATTATCGTCATTTTATATAAAAATCTAACGACGTCATAACAGAAGAGACATTGTTGCAATTTTTTACAAACTTTATAGGCATATTTGCAAATTCGGAAAACCTAGGGATACAGATGCAATATTGGTCACATTTGTAAAAATCCCTATAATATATTAGTAATTCTAGTCAATTTCAAGCACCTATACCTTGGAACCTACCTTATCTGAATTAAACTAGATATTTTTTAACTTGTAACCAACCCTAACCTATGGGAATAGAAATAGTAATCTACTCTACACATTTTATGGCACCCAATGAGTAAACCCATGAGTAACCTTCCCAAGTTGCACTTGAGTTAAAAAATATTTTAATAAATGATTAAACTAGGGGTGGGAATCGGGGCGGGTCAACCCGTGACCCGCCCCGCCCCGACCCTATTTTATACCGGGGCGGGTCGGGGTTATATACCCGGGCGGGCGGGGCGGGTCGGAAGTTTAGAAATTTCAACAAATTGCGGGTCGGGGCGGACCTGCCCCGCTGACCCGCTGAAACAACTACATAAGTATTAAATAATTTATACCATAATAAACAAACCAAACGTAGCTCAGTTGGTACAGCGCGGACGGTTATAGTTGCGCATGAGTCTTAGGTCGCAGGTTCGACTCTACAGCTCGATTTTTTGCGGTTTTTTTGCATTTTCTGAATAATGTTTTTTTCTTGCAAAGGAAAACTAAATTTTTTACGTTTTCTGAAATAATATTTTTTCCTTGCAAAGGAAAACTAGGATCAAGCCATCCAAAACATGCTATTTAAACATTATTCATACATATTTTCATCTCTCCCCAAAACCTTTGCTTTTCATTGATGACATTTATAATCATAATATTTCCTATTTCTAAACAATGCAACAAAGATCATGGGATATTAAATTGTATTATTAGTAGATGGTTGTCTGAAATTATATTTTATATTTCACATTTTAAAAAAAGTTCTTTTTTTTATTGGTATTATATGACATAAAAACTTCTTTATATTGCCAATTTTTTTCACGATGTCACTCCTCCACTATGCAGTTTATGAGACTAACTTTAGATAAATAATTAAATATTTGTCCAATCACTTGGACCACTTTTCACGGCGTCACTCCTCTACACAACTGATGAGACTAACTTTGGATAAATAATTAAATATTCTTCCAACCACTTTGACCACTCTCATGACAATAAGACACACTACAACCCACAACTTTTACTCCGTTTGTATAAATCTAACCCGTTCAAGTTCATTATATAATATATTTTCTAAACCTAACCCGAAGGTATGTTTTATTAACTTGTTCTTATATAGGTGAATAAACATTTCTGTTTGATTTAAGGATTTATGTTTTCTTTGACTGATTAATAATAAATTGAAGTATACAGTAGTTAAATTTAATATAGATTTGTTTTTATACTTGATAGGTTCATAAATTCTTAAAAATTTCTTACTTGACCCGTAGTTTTTACCCGACCCGTCGTCCCGAAACCGACCCGTTCCCGACCCGAATTTTGTCCCGAAATCTAATAAAAAAAAGTAAGGGTCAAACTGATCTTGTCCCGACCCGGAAAAAAATAAGGGTCAAACTAGATTTTTGAAAGTTAGGGTCAGGGTTGGGCACACCCTGACCCGTCCCGACCCGCCCCGATTCCCACCCCTAGATTAAACCGGTTAGTCACATGTCTGATTAATGGGTGGGGGAGGTCTCAAGCCCTTGACACGTGGGATGCTACCATTACGCCTAGGTACACGGTTTTGTTAACATTAATTGGTACAAACACAAATAGTTCGCTCGGCACACGATTTGTGAGGGTAAAAGCACTTTTAGAATTATCTTTTTATACCCGTCATAATTTTTATATTAAAATTATTTTTGGAAAAATTAAATTTATTGGATATGTTTATAATCTGTTGTAACCGTTGAATGCATATACATTGATTTTTTTAACATTGATTACTTATTTTAAATCAAATCTATGTATTATACTCAAGACAATAAAATATACTTATAACCAAAAGATTAGGATAATATAATATTCATGGAACTAATATTAATTCAAGAATAAACATGTAATAAATTTAATCATTAAAAATTCATATAAATAATCAGTATTGATTTTGTGATGTTAAATTTCAAGTAGAATGTAACTAATGATTTAGATGTTAAAAACAAATTATATATAATGCATGTTTTGAAGTGCAACACTTATGGAATATAACTTGTGATCAATATGATACTCACTAGGGGTGGGAATCGGGGCGGGTCGGGACGGGTCAGGGTGTGCCCAACCCTGACCCTACTTTTCAAAAATTTCGTTTGACCCTTATTTTATACCGGGTCGGAACAAGGTCGATCTGACCCTTACTTTTTTCTAATAGGGCTCGGAATAAAATTCGGGTCGGTATCGGGTCAACGGGTCGGGTAAAAACTCCGGGTCAAGTAAGAAATTTTTAAAAATTTATGAACCTATCAAGTATAAATACAAATCTATATTAAATTTAATTATTATATGCTTCGATCTATTACTAATTAGTCAAAGTAAAATATAAATATTTAAATAAAATATGAATATTAATATTGAATGATGATTTTTTTTTTGTGAGAGAAAAAAAAAGGTCCGCTAGGTAGGTCCACCAGCCCCGAGAATTAATGTTGCAAATCAGTGCACATGGCCGCATACGTACATATTTTCTTACGTTGCCAGAGCACGTTTCTTCTCCAGCCGCACCAAGGATTGATCTTCTTTGAGCCCAATGAAAAATAGATCCCTATTGCCCGTGATTCTATCACTACCGACCGGCGAAAAAAAAAATTTCCACTTCAATCGTTTTTGCCGCTACTGCTGCCGGGCGAAACCCATCTTCTCCAATCAGGTGAAAACCCAACGGAGCAGCAGTGCTGTTGCTGTCGCCGCCCAAAGATCTAAACCAGCGAGATTAGTGCCAGCCATCTCATATCTGAGCACTCCTAGTGCCGTTAGCAGATTGTCTTCTCCGATTTGCAAACCCATCAACAAGTTTTCTCTGATTTACAAATTTCCTCTCCGATTAGCAAACCCATCCCGAATTTTCTCCGATCTGCAAACCCTCGACCGTCGATCTTTATGGCTGCCCCATGCATCTCAGCCATCTACAGCACAGTCGCCCCGCCCCGCCCCGCCGTTCTTTAAAAATATCGAATGTCTGACCCGCCCCGCCCCGCCGGGTATGTTAACCTGTCCCGCCCCGGTATTAAATAGGGTCGGGACGGGGCGGGTCACGGGTCGACCCGCCCCGATTCCCACCCCTAATACTCACCCGTGTGCTGGTGGCTGCCTTCTAGCTTCATGGGCAGATGGTGCTCCAGATCCATCACATATCTTTGGACGTTGTTTCTATCCCGATGGAGCTTCTTTCCCCCAAATTAAGCAGATCTTCTTCCAAAATTGCAAGCCATGTCTTCACTGAGTTTGAATCTGTACTTAGCTTCAGCGCACCAAGGTAAAATATTACAATTTTTGGATGTTATTTAATATATTTTTCAGAATTTTGAAAATAAAAAACTATTTTCTTTTAGCACATGAAAATAGGTGTATTTTTTATTTTTAAAATTTCAAATAATATTAAATAACGTCCATGAATTGTAACGAGGGACGCTTTTATGTAATGGGGTTACATATAAGTGATTTCATGTAACTCTCTTTATTTTTTAAATGTTGATGGCTACTACAAAATCTAATCCATTAACTACATTTAAAATCATTTGTTTATCTAGGAAACAAAGTTTCCATTAAATCCAATATATTAGCTTTAGCACCGTCAGCAACATGATAAAGCATGGCAGCTTTATGCCACCATTTTGTGGGTTTGACCTTCCGTCCCCTCGATGGTAAAGGTACGTGTTGTTGTCCCCCTTATGGTAGGGGTATTATTTGGTTCCTTCATGTTGTGATGATTATGCAAGTGTTGATTTGTAAGATTAGATGGCTTGATGTATATATGCACCAATCAAAAAGAAATGCATATAGGCCACATTTACTCAATAATAGGTACATTCATATGTAAAATAAGAAAAATGCTTAAATCTATTTTCATATGTATTAGACTATAATAATACTTTATAAGATCATTTATCCAATTAGTAATAATATTGTAGACAGTTTGGATGCTAATAATACTACTTAAAAAGTGATATTTAGTATTATTATGTTAATTTTGCACATTTATAAATGAGGCTCGTATATAGGGGTGCAACTCTAGTCGAGTTATATCGGATTTAAGTGAACCCAAAAAGTTTAGGTAAATCTAAACCCTAACCCTAATATTAGAATCTAGATTCAGGTCGAGTTAGGACCAGGTTGACATTAGTTTCGGGTTGAAATTCGAATTATTCTCAAACCAATAGAAGTTGAAATTAATGATAAAAATAACGAATTTTTTTAACATTAGTGCATTCGTACATGAATAATTTATACATGAATATATTTATATGACCTATAATATCTTTGGTTTTAACTAAAGTTGGTCTTCACCTATAATATCTTTGGTTTTAATTAAAGTTGGTCTTCACCTATAATATTTTTGGTTTTGATTAAATTTGGTCCTCAAATTAAAAAATAATTTTAAGTATAATGAATATAATGAATTTACCCATTAATAATCAAGGTAAGAAAAATAAATGAAATCATATGAAATCACTATCTAAAATTTAATAAAAGTGAGACTTATATATCTCATATTTAACTGGTATATATGCGATAATTTTAACAATTGGTTTATTTATAATTATTTACAAATAAAGTTAACGTAGATGCAATATATTCAACTTTTATGAAAATGTAGATGACATGTAGGTTTTAGAATAAATGTTTTACAGTTTAATTAGGTTATAATTACATGGAAGAATTTTGACTGTAATTATGGTTAATATGCTTAATGCATAAACAAATATAATTATTTTAATAAATTAGGGGAAATATTGGGTGCGGACCAAGTCGATTTTGATATTGGGTTGGTGTAAACTAGGTATTAGTTTCAGGTTTTCTTAAGTCGGGTTGAACCGGCCTAGTTTGAAAAAATCTCAAAAATAAAACCTAAATTCAATTTTAAAACCAAGTCAGGTCAAATAGATTCGGATTGAGCTGGTACTAAGTTACACCCCTACTCATATATAGTAATACTAAATAAATAAAAATCTTTTCATGATAATAATGACGATGATAAATATAATAGATAGTTTGAATTTTCCATCAACCATTAAAAAAATTTAAAATGAAGAGGATTATATAAAAAGAGGTTTTATAAAAGCAGTCCCGAATTGTAACATTATATTTATAATTACAAATACATGCTTGAGTCCAATAAAAAAAAGAAAAAGAAATACATGCTGGAGCCCGTAGAATGCTACAAAAGAATATAATATAAAAAAAATAAGGTATCGAGCCACGTGCATTAAAATGGGACTAGCCTTTAATTTAACTTGTGGCAAGTTTCTAACAAGTTAAAGTAAAACGTTTTGGCACATCAGGAAATATATATATATAACGTTTTGCGACAGTTATACTTGCCTGTAATATCGTCCTTATTAATATAAAATCCAAACGGTAAACGTAATGGACATATAAACTTGAGGTCAATGCAGTTTAATGTATGTAATTAAACTGTCAAAAACCCAATTACCATAATGACTTGATTAACAAGAGAAATTAGAAATAATAAATTACTTCCCCGCATCACATAACATACTTGTGGTGGACTAGAGACGTATATAAAAATAGAGGACTCCACGTATTGCAGGCTGCTTGAATTAAGGAAGAATATGCATAATTCATGGCTATAGCAGCGATGAGATATTCGATTGTCGCAGCAGCGTTCTTGATTGATATTGCTATGATGGCGATAGCAGCAGCTGCTGCAGCAGATGTAAAAGAAACGGAGATAGAACTTAAGGAGAGGCATGTGTTCATCCAGAACAAATTCGTGGAGGGGGAGACGGCGGTGATTTGCTGGTTGAGGAAGACAAGGGTGTGGGATCACCCGCGGCGGCTGCCGCTGGGGAAGGAGCTCATGCTCCACCCTCGCGATTACGACGAGGCCTCCGCCGCTGTCTACAAATGCGCCGTCTGGAATCCTTACGCGAGGAAATGGTGCCGCTTCCTCGCTTACGACAGCTACAAGCATTATCAAGATTGCTTCGGCTATGGCTGTAGATATCAGCTGAGGAAGGACGGCATCTACTACGGCGTCATGATGAATCTTTACACCATGAAATACGTTGGGGGACCCTATTCCAAGCTACAAAACTGGTGCTGACATACGTATGCGTCTATGCGTTCATGCATCCATATAGCTATCTATCCAATATTATCCATGCTCATCAATAGTCACGACCCAGTCCGAGGGTTATTGACCACCCTAATTGGGTGACAAACCCGGTTATGCTTCAATAAATTTAATAATTAATACTTCATTTAATAACATTCAAAATTAGTCACAAATATCCACTGAGTTAATAGAAATGATTTTCATTAATTTATTACAAGCCAACAAATAAAAAAATAAATAAAATAAAATAAAATGTCTCTGCTACACCATCTCAACCCTTGACTAGATGGTTTCACCTCTACTCAGAAATGAATTAAATAACTCAGTAAGCAAGAAATAAACCACGTATATAATGGTGTATCATATCATGAAAGTACCATAGGAAATGCACCAACCACTGACCCAATCTATAAGGTTATCCACAATGTTCACAATAGAGCAAACTCACGATCTTTCAAGGCACAACACACAGTCCATGAAGGAACATACCACAGCTCATCAAGCTAATAACCCACTGTCTACTAAGGGACATTCCAAAGTAGCCTTCTAGCATGCATAGGACCTACTATGGAAATAAATAAAACCAATACATATATCCTCGGGATCCCACATATGCAATTCTGTTCCACTTGGCAATAATTATGATGCATTAAACGCACCATTCTCACTTAAGCATCATAACAACTATCTAACTCAATTAAATATTTTACCAACTAGAATAATTTGCCATCCACATTAATTGGGTGAACCAATTCACTGAATTTAATTAAATAAATTCAAGAATAAACTACCACCATAACCAGCAAATAGCCAAAATTTCAAAATAAATAACAACAAATAATCAACATAACATAACTTGCTATTTCCATTTATTTTCCAATTATTATTAATATTCTCATTATTTTAATATGCAAATATTACATCAAATCTCACACTTCTTATTCCAATAATCTTATTAGAGAATAAAATAATTTATTGGAATGTAATTATAAACTCTTGAATCCATCCTCTGTTATAAATCATAATTTAATTTATCCTCCACCATACCCTATTTAATATTTGCTAAACAAAATGTCTATCTATACAATTTATAATTGTCATCACAAGGAATATCAAATAATTAATTTATTAATATATAAATTAGTTATATAATTACTAGCACAAAATATAATTCATATATTTTGTTTATCCGTAAATAACCATATCTCATGTCTAAATCTTTATACACCGAATTTAATCAAGACTCCCGCACGTATGTTAGATTCAAGTATGTATATATTAAATTAACTAATTAAATACAATGGTTGGTCCTTCGACTTCCAAAAGTCTATTAAAAACACTAATATATATTTTAATAATTATAATGGACAATACACATAATTTAGAAGCACATATGTATATAAATAATTATAATGGACAAGACACAAACTTCTCACGTTAACAAGCATGTTAATAAATTTTATAACATAAAATTCCGTCTCCCATAACAGAATAATATCAACGGCGACACTTTTCTTTTTGGCCTCTAACCCTTCATTTCTTTCTCTGAGTATTATCTTAACTTTCATATTTTCTCCTGCACCGAAATTTCCTCTTGAGTCCATATGGCTCGGGATTTCCATCCATTCACATTTAATATGTTTGTTCCATCCGGTTATAAAATCTAAATCTGCATAATATTTTCTACACAACGCTGAACTGAATATTCCGGCCATATATGAACGTGCATATATTTACGTCACCGTCCATGTATGGATGTTCATATATTTATGTCACAGTTCATATAATTATATAAACATATATAATATATTTACATGACCAACACTAAATGTCCTAAGCTACCGTTAAAATATATAATATATATATATAAACACATTATATTGCTTATAACTCACTTTGGAGGTTTTCCTTAAAACGTATAAATATATATAGTACTTCATAATATAAAGTACTGATTTTGGAGGTTTTCAATAAATGTAATATATCATACTATATCATAAGGCACCAGTCCGTCCAGGGGTTGTAAACCTTCCTCAAGTATGTATGTATATATATATATAAGAGAACCGAACCGGGCCCTCTGAGATCTCAAATTCTGGCATATATATATATAAGCATTATAAATAAAACCAACCCAACTTCCATAACAATTATTTCTATCTATTACAATTTTGTTTGTAATAAATAACCAACCAGTTCAATAAAATATATATATTTATGTATGCAATACATTATAAATACCCACCTCTCGAGGTTTCAACTTTCGTTTATTCATATAATATATATATATTATTATAAAATGGAAGCCGACAATTTTATTTTTTTATTCCATCAAACATGCATATGATATTGTATATATCTATAAAATGTCGGTTCTAGTCTGGATGGTTTTAAACCTTTAGAAACAAATATAAAATTATATTATACCTATCATCCTAGCGATGGCTCCCATCAAAAGCAAAATTATTCAACCAAGCAAGTAGGGGTGCAACTTGGGCCGGGTTCGGCCCGAACCCAGCCAAAAGCAGTGCTGGAACTCAGCATTTTGTAGCCCGAACCCGATTTTCCAACCAAAACCCAGAACGAATTGAAACCATTCTCGGTTTCGGGTTCAGGTAAACGTGCATCCTGTAAACCTGAACTCGAGTTTCTATTTACAAAATGTATATTTTTTATTATAATATATTATTTATTGATATCATATTATCATATCAGCCAGCTGCCTGCCACTGCACTGGCAGCACTGCCACTCTACTACTTGCAGCCTTTCAGTTTTAGCTTTCGACTTCCCACTCGCTCCCAAGTTCTCGAGTTCTCGACTTGAAGACTTCCTGCTCCCAAACGAAAATCACGATCGCACGGCCGTCGGTTGTAACCCTTGGCTTTCTTCTCCGGTGGCGGTGCTACGTCCTTCAGTCTGTGGCTTCTTGCACCGGCAGCTTCCCGCATAAGCCCCGACAGCGTCCCTACGCCTGCGCCGGTAGCCAACATCCAGCAATAGCCCGACAGCGTCCCGCATCAGCACCGATAGCTAGCATCCCGCATCAGCCCCGGTAGCTCCCCTGCATCCCTGCACCGGCAGCGCCCCTACGTCCTTGCGCCGGCCATCTGCTTGACTGCTTCCAGTCCAAATGCGCCAACAGGCAGCAGCAGGATCACGCACCAGTAACAGTTCTGTTCTTGATTTTTTTTAGAAAAATTCTTTTTTATTATTTAATATACAATTTCATAGTACCATGATTAATTATAGAAAGCTGGTGCAATGAAACCCTATTTGAAAATGAGAGCAAAAGAGGGGGAAAAATTTATGTAATGTGATTATATATAGTTAGAATGATTTTTTAGAAATAAACAAATGAAAACAACATTAATTATCTAAGAATTAATTGTTAGAAATAAAGTAAATAGAAATAAAATGGATTGATTTTAGAAATATCTATTTTTACTTAGCATGCAGAATCACTCAAATTTCAAACTATGTAAATGGTAATTTCAAAACATCAAACATGTGCTTTAGTGCTGAAAAAGATGCGCTCGTTTTGCATTTTTTTGAACAGGTATGCCTATAGCTTGAATGCTTGCATTTCAAATATGTTTGCAATTCCAAAAAATTATTTCATTTGTTTGTGTTTATGTAAGTTGTTGATAACTTGATACACATTATTTAATATTTTGATTTTTGAATTAGTTTGTAATTAGTTTGTAATTATGTAATATTGAAATTCACATGGATAATTTCTAATTATTTTTATATATTATTAAAAAGTGATATTTAGGTGATCATTTCAATATGGATAGTTCAAGTAATATGCAAGACAAGATTAGCGAGCCAGAAATCAACAGTGAGCAAATAAAAAATACACCAACTGCCTTGAACACTATTGATCTTATAGAAAGTTCAGAAGCAAATGAGCCTCTTTCCAAAAAAAAGAAAGGTTATAAAATTTCGTCAGCAGTTTGGGAAGAATTTAAAAGAATTTTAGATGAAAATGGAAAAGTGGCATGGGGTATTTGTAAATATTGTAAGATCAAACTTAAGTGTCCAAGTACTCAAGGAACAAACACATTAACAAGACACTTAAAGTTATGCAAATAAAATATCAACAACAGAGCCAAGGGTCAACACTTGTTATCATTTCAAACAGTAACCGATGATGGTCAAAAAGTTATATCAAGTTGGAAGTTTGATCAGGAAGCTTGTAAAAGAGCAATGATAAGAATGATTATTTTTGATAAATTGTCATTTAAATTTATCAAGAAAGAAGGGTTTAGAGAATTTTGTAAAGTTGTGCAGCCACTTATTAAATATGTTTCTAGAACCACAATTGTGAAAGAAGTCTTCAAAATATACAAGTTGGAGAAGGCTAAATTAAAGAAGTTTTTTAGTGAGAATATTCATCGTGTATGCTTGATAACAGATTTGTGGACTTCAAATCAGAATATTGGGTATTTATATTTGACTACTCACTTTATAAACTCGAATTGGACTCTTCAAAAGCGGATTCTTAATTTTTATATTCTTCCTTCACCACACACGGGCGAAGTTATTGCTAATGCAATTGAAGAATGTTTGAATGTTTGGAATATCAAACAAGTGTGTACTATTACTGTTGACAATGCGTTGGCCAATGGTGTTGCATTAAATACTTTGCGTTTGAATTTGAAAATGAAGAATGCTCTTTTTGGAGACGGAGAATCTTTGCATGTCCGTTGTGTTACACACATTTTAAATCTGGTTGTAAATGAGGGAACTGATCAAATCAAGGATTCCATCTCTCGAATTCGAAATAATGTAAAGTGGGTCAAGAGTTCTCCCAGTAAAGAGCAAGAATTTTGAAAATCTTATGAAAGTGTTAAAATTTCAACTAAATTATCTTTGTGTTTAGATGTGTCAACATGTTAGAATTCTACATACTTGATGTTGAAACATGCTTTGCCCTTTGAAATGGCTTTCAAACATCTTGAAGTGAATGATGCAAGCTTTAAGAGCACTAGTCCTCCTCTTGAAGAAGATTGAAACCATGCTAGAGTCATTTGTGACTTTTTGGTCTTGTTTCTTGAAGCAACCGAGCTTTTATCAGGCACCAAATATATCACTTCCCCACATCATTTTTCGCAACTTGATACGATTCAAGATCGTTTAAATACATTTCCAATTGAGAATAGTAATCTTATCCTTCTTCATATGTGTAACAAAATGAAGGAAAAACTTGCAAAGTATTGGGGTTCTATTGATAAGTTCAATATTTACTTGCTCATTGCAGCAGTGCTTGATCCACGTTACAAGCTAGGTTATTTGAAATTTTGTCTTAAAATTTTTCTTCCTATGGATCAAGCTTGTGCATTATCCAAGAAGGTGTATGATTGAATCGTATGAAACTTATCAAGTTGGATCTACATTTACAACTACAAGTTCTTCATCTGAAGTATGTGGTGCATCATCCGAATCAAAGCATGCAAAATGGAAGCTATGGCAATCCACAAGTAGTTCTAGTACTGGAGTTATTGCAAATGAAATTAATGCCTATTTAAAAGATCTTGTTGAAAATGATGTAGAACCATTTGATATTTTAGCATGGTGGTCCACTGCTACAAAATATAAGGTTTTACCTTTCATGGCAAAAGATATTTTGGCTATCCCTACAGTTGCATCAGAATCTGCATTTAACACGGGAGGACGTGTTCTTGACCAATATCGTAGTTCATTGACACCTATGTTGATTGAGTGTTTTATTTGCACTCAAGATTGGTTGAGAGCAACTCCAAATGATTAAAATTATGAAGAATTCGTTGAAGAACTAGACAAATGTGCAAGAGGCAATATATATTTTTCTATGTTTCAATTATTTAGCTTACTTTTAATACTATTTTCCAACTAATATTTATCTTTTAGAGGAAGCTGATGAAACATTGACATATGCTTCTTTACCCCCTCTTCTATCAAACAATTAATTTAAAAGAGGTATGAGTTATATCTTTGAATATATATACATATATATACTCCTTAAGTTCAATTATACAATATAACATTGAATTTTTGTTTTTTCTTTTAGAAAAGAAGAATTTGGCTTGACATATGGAAATAATGCCAGACGAGGGCAATGACGACAACAGTGGAAGATAAAAATGTTTATTTCTATTGTGTTGTAATGTTTGTTATAATTTGGTTATTCAAACTTAAGACTTGTGTTATCGACTTAGAGTTAACTTGGATGTTGTGATTTGGAGTTTAATGCTTGAATTAATATAATCTTATTCGACTTGATATTTTGTGATTTGTGGATGATTTTATTTTATTGCAATTGATACGATAAGGTTTATCTTACAATTGGATGGTAATATTGATGTATATAGTTGCGATATTGGTGTTAAATTGCAGAATGAAAAATGGTTGTACTTCTACGTTCTCCAAAATACGGCTATTATTCTACTTGATGCAAAGAGAAGGCTCAAAACAAGTTTCCTTGTTTCTACTTCTAAGCGGTATTTGAATTTTTTTGCTTTCGTATAATAAATTATTTTTTAAATTTTTTTATACAATAAGTTTGTGATAAAAACTATATATAGGATGAGTAACAAAGACATATTAATAGGAAAATGTCAACCCAAAACTCAACTCGAGCCCGAATTTCAAAAATAGGGTTAGGGTTAGGGTTGAAGTTTTACAAATAGAGTTAGAGTTAGGGTTGAGGTGAACCTGAGTTTCATGAGCCCGAGTTGCACCCCTACAAGCTAGTATATTAAATATTATATGCTCATAACAATCCATCAAACATATATTGTAATATCATATGCACTTTGTCATATGAACTATATGCATTTAGGATCCTACTTTCTCCCATCCTTTACAAATCAATATTATTCCTTCCTAATGTTAAACGAATTCCGAAGAAAACAGCCACCGTGAATAAACTTATTTTTGCACCACTTGATCTTCAAAATGAAATCAATTTTACCAAATCTGTACCGCTCTCCGTAAATGTATTTTTCATAATAATTTTCAATCAAAAGAATTTCTTTACTTAACATTTTTGCAATAATAAATTTTTAAAAGTTATAATTTAATCGATGTGATATACGTGGCTAAAAAGAATTTCACTATTCTTTACTTTCCTTTTTGTAGAACTCACGGACGAATTTTTTGAATGAAAATAATTTTTTTCCACTCCCAATCCACAACAAGCTCCTCCTTTCCTAGCTTTCTACGCTCCTCCCTTCTTTTCTCATACACCACAAATAAATAAAATTCTCCCAAACCTTTATCCATTCACACGTCTCCACTTTCCGAAATCTTCACTTAATCACAACCTCCTAATATTCTATCTAGTAATTATTTTTAAATTTAAAAATTTAAAAATCAAATCTTATCTCTTTATGGGTCCCACATAGATTAATTGCTAAAAGAAAAATTATATAATTCTACTAAGATGTAATTCGAACCCACTACCTCCAATTTACTTACAACAATTTCTAACCATCTTAGCTTTTCAACAATTTGTTAATTTTAAATTACAAATTAATTTAAATAAATATATTTTAGAGCCCATTTTCTTTAAAATATAATTATCCACCTTCATTAACAAGTCCAAGTCAATAAGTCAATCCGGCTACCTCAATTATTTTTACTGACACATCAGACGGTCAAAAATTCAATGTGCCACATCCGTATGCCAAGTCAAGTCAAAATATTTAAGTCGGATTATTACATCAATGCTTATATATAACTAGCTAATTAATTGAGGACCATCATATATATAGAGAGAGAGAGTAATATTCAAGTGCAGCGCCAGTGCACTATAATTACGGTGCAGTGGCGTCAAAATGGGTCCCCACATAATCATAAAATTGTAATTCACTCTACCCATTGTATTTAGAATGATGTATTCTATTATCATATTAATTTTCATTCTAATTAGATATGTGTATGGACCCCATCTGAAAATGGTACAAATTCAATGTAATAAAATAACTTGATATAAATAACAACTTTAAAGTCATTTTTTTCAACATGTAAATCATTTGCTATAAAATTTATGTACAGATAAACAATTATATAAAGTTTCATTGTATTTTAATATATGTCAGGCTCATTTATAAGCAAATGTACCATTGTTCTGGTGCATTGGCGCTGCACCGGAACAAGTCTTATATATATGTGAGAGCTGTTCTGGTGCAGCGCAACTGCACCAGAACAATAGTATATTTGCCCAAAAATGGGTCCCATACATATTAGAATGAAAAACTTTATACAATTATTTATTTATATATAAATTTTATAGTAAATGGTTTACGTGTTGAAAAAACCACTTTAAAGTTGTTATTTACATCAAACTATTTTATTACATTGAATTTGTACTATTTTCAGATAAGGTCCATGCACATATCTGATTGAGATGAAAATTGATATAGTAATAGAATATATGATTCTAAATACCATAGATGGAATAAATTATAATTTTATGATCATGTGGAGCCCATTTTGGCCCAACTACACCGCTGTTACGGTGCAGTTGCGCTGCACCTGAATATATATATGGAATATATTCTGGTGCAGCATGCTGCACCGGAATTTTTGGTGCAGCATCGCTGAAATGGGCCCCACATGATCATGAAATCATGATCTACTCCACCCATTGTATTTAGAATAATGTATTCTATTACCATACCAATTTTCATCCCAATCAGATATGTATATGACCCCCATCTGAAAATGGTATAAATCCAACGTAATAAAATAGTTTGATGTAAATAACAACTTTAAAGTATCTGATTTGGATGAAAATTGGTATGATAATAGAATACGTTATTCTAAATACAATGAGTGGAGTAGATCATGATTTCTTGATCATGTGGGGCCCTTTTTGGGCTACTGCACCGCTGTTCCGGTGCAGTGACGCTGCACCGGAACAGCTCTATATATATATATATATATATATATATATATATATAAGGCTCCGTTTCTATATAAGGATCTGCTTCTATATAATTTATATTCATGTGTAAATTATGAAAAATGCTTAGATCCATTCACACATGTATTAAAATGTAATAATATTTTATAAAATTATTTATGTACATAGTAGTCATATTTTAGATGGTTTAGATGTTGAAAAAACTACTTTAAGATTGATATTTTAACATTGAACCATTTTATTACGTTGATTTTACACATTTGTAAATGAGACTCATATATAGTTTCACTGTGTATATATATGTATATATATATATATATATATCGGGAGCGCTTCTAGCATTAAACCTCCTCTCTATGTAACCCCTTCCATTTTTAAAATTTTATGGTTGATGAAAAATACACTTCATCTATTGTGTTTAACATCATTTCTAATATCTTGGAAACTCTTTTATTTTTTTAATTTCACTGTATATGGGCTTCATCTATAAAAGTGTGAAATTAACGTAATAAAATAGTTCAATATTAAAATATCAACCTTAAAGTAATTTTTTCAATATCTAAACCATCTAAAATATTAACAATATATGGATAAATAATCCTTTGAAGTATTGTTACATTTTAATATATATATATATATATATGTGTGTGTGTGTGAATGGATCTAAGCATTTTTCCTAATTTATACATGAATGTACCTATTTTTGAGAAAATGTGGTCTATGCACATATTGAATTTGGATGAAACTTAGTTTTCTAGCTAAACAAATTATGTTAAATATACTGAATGGATTAGATTTTTCATCAAATATCAAATTCTTAAAAATGAAGAAGGTTATACGAAATCACTTCTATGTAATCCGGTTATCTAGAAGCATGCTTGTATAAATATATTAATGAACACTATAGGTACGTATAAATTTTCCGACATTCACTAGATCCAAATCGAAGGCAAGTGTGGCCAAGGGCATGCCCAGTGGTTCCCACCCCTGGCTTTATGCCAACTAACCAAGTATCGAACTTGGGTTGAGGAGCTGCTTCTGTCTTTCATTTATTTATGGTACATCTCCCATTTATATTAGAGTGTCAAAAATGAAAAATGTACTTTCCCATAAATCGTAAATGCAAATAAACATTTTTGCACTAGAAAAAGAAATCAGTATTTTGCAGCAGTTTTTTTATGGAAGCAACAGGTTTTTTTTTTTTTTTTTATATATAACAGGGTTTTTAACTTGCTACGATTTAGCCAACCACACTACATCGAGGCTTTGTTTCTTCGATTCACGACAACCCAACTTCCGGCCAAATTCCAACAGCATTCGACCTCGATGGCAACATCTCCTCCTTGCCCGCGACAGATCTACGCATCCTCTCACTCGCCAGGGAAATCCAAGCTGGCATTATTCCTTAGAGGCTAAGCAATCGAACAACTCAGACAGGCAAAATCCCAGCTGGTAGAGAGAAACGATTTACCCGATGTGCATTTCATGGGCCGGTGAACCACCTGAGCAACCTAGGAAGACTCCCAAGTGCCCAACACGCACCATGGCTCCCACAGCCACAACCAATGGGAACGTGCCACGTTGGCAGCCCCTCTCAAACCTCTATAAATAGTGAGCTCCTTGAAGCTCTCAGACACAAAATAAGCTTCTCAAGACTCGCCGAAGCAAGGAGAGAGGAGAGGCTGCTCGGCCATCACGCTGGCCTTTTCCTGGCCTTCTACATCTCCATCACCACTCTAGCCATCCCTTTGCAGCCTTTAGTTTCAGCAATAAAGCCTTAGTTTCCAGCGATAAAAAGCTTCTCTGCCTCCAGCCTCCAGCCTACTCCATCTTCATCCATCTCAAGTTAACACCCTACAACCTCCTTCTGTCACTACTTACTTGTCCCAGCCATTCTTGAGAAAACACCCAAGCATTAAAAAAAACCATTGCTACACTCTTCCAGCCATTCAGTCTAGCCATCCAAAAAATATTCAAGTAATAGAAGCTCTCCACAATATTCCATCCAATCAAGTTCTAAAAATGCCCCGTTTATTTTATTATACCGTAGATTTATGATTTGTCTGTAATCTATATCTCTATCTATGTAATGTTAATACTTTATCAATGCAATATTTGGGTTCTAATCTTCCCAAAAAGATTAGTGGCAACTCCTCTTTTTATTTCTATTATTATTTTCATTTATCGCTTTAGTGTTTATATCATGACGACAATAATATATAAATTCCAGCAGCATATATTTAGCATATTTTATTTTTATTTTTATTTTATTTTATGTTTGCTAAAATAGACCAACCTATCGTAGCGCCTGCCGCCTACGAAAGAGGCACTACAAATGCTTTATCAAATCCCAAGCTAGCTAATTCGACGACTGTCCATTGACTTTGGATAACTTGCAGGAAGGGATCCATTATGGTATCCCATTTTCTTAAATTATCAAGGCTATCAGTACATGTATGGAATGAATTTTGGCTTGATCATCAATAAGCACAAATGTAACAAAGCATTTATAACTAAAAATTTTCTACGCATTTTGCGATAACAAAATATCGCTAATTACTAAAAAGAGTTAGTGTATATTTGGTAAGGAACAAAACATATCAAGTTAAAACTTTTTACTCTCTATAACTACTCTATTTTTTAATTATTTTTTCACATTTTCCTATATAACTACTTTACTGTTTTATAATTTCTACCCAACTACTTATACAACCAACCTATCTATTTTAACTTCTTTATCTTTACTCTTTACTATTACTGCTATCATATCACATCATTTTCTTGTATTTCGACAAATTTTATACCAAAAAAATTTCATATAAAAATTTTATCACTTCCCAAATACACTCTTAATTTGAAACACTACCACAAGTTTGCCTAATTTATAAATATGATCATGCATTTTTTGGACTGAATATAACCATAAATTTTATAAAATTGGTAAATATGATCACACATTTTCACCACCAATTTTTTCTATGAGTTTTCACAAACTTAAGGAAACTATAAACATAAAAAAAAATAAGTCCAGGAGCTTGGTGAAACTCCCATACGGGTGGACAGTAAATGTGCCTTCACCACTTAACCAACTGAGTAGCTCTCGATTGACCAATTTATTGAAAGTTTTATAATATTAGAAGTCTACTTTTGGCCACAGTTTATTAATAATATAAGAATAGTTGTTAAAGTTCTTACTAACTTATATATTTAAATTTGGCATAAAATGGGTCAATATTCTATGTGGCTAATACATTTATTGTAGCGTTCCTAGATATATCACCAATCAGTAATGTTTTCTAAAGATTGAAAATTTTCAATATTTTTACAATCATCTCAATTTATATTACAATCATTCTCCTAAGACATCCTTATAATTTTTAATACAACATTCTACCAAATATCTAATAATATTTGTTATCAAAAAAAATATCTAAAAATATTCTTTTTTTATACTCCTGTTTTTCCATAATATCCACCAGTGGACATTCTCATGAGGAATAACAAGGAGACAAGTTGTGCTGCCACCATTTGAACCACTGTCGCACAACTCATGGAGCACGACTGCGTACCATCATGCTAGAAGCACGATTGCTACCAATGGATAACTTTAGTACAATTTTTTTACTGTTCAAGTTTGTGTAGTGTAATTTTTATCAATTTTTAGCACTTGAGATATATTGATAATAATAAGTACTAAGAGATCAAATTTGTGGTCTTGGTTTCTAATCGTGTTAATTTTGATTGTTAACTATGAATTGCCAATATTTTAACATTTGACCAATGTATCTATATTATAAAAATCTTATAAGTCAGTAGAAATAAAATATTATTTTTTTCAAATCTAAATATCAATCTTGCTTGAAATGGTATATTTGTATTGTAAGTAAAAAGTTTTCAAAAAAATACATACATACATCAATCTTGATCTGAAAATCACTCAAAAATGCGTATAAACTTATTCAAAATCTTGATCTGAAAATTTCGAATAAGTTTATATGCATTGCCGAGTGATTTTAATTTTATAGTATATTAATAAATACTATTTATGCTGAAGATTTTCTTTTATTTCCTAATTAAATAAGATATTTTTTTAATTGGGTACTTTACATCATAACTCGACTTATAGTACAATCAAGCTCTATGACATCAAAAAGAAAAAGCTCCAAGATGATTCTTATAATTTTTCAAAAGGGATACTACGAGCTCCCTCGTATCAATAAGGAAGACTACAAGTTCCCAGATATTAACAAAGAAGCAAAGTTCCCATGCCTAGATTCAAAATCCGAATCTCATCTAAAAGAGGGGCCACCCCTGACCACCTGCACTGGTTGCAAGTGGTTATAAGATAGTTGAGCTAACTAAGTAGTTTAATCATAAAATTAAGTAGTCTCTTCAAAGGTTGCAAATAATCATATATGTAGCATACATTTATTAGTATCTGTTATGTAAAATAATCATACTTAAAACATGGTACTCTCAAACATATATAATTAATTCGTGCTCGAGTCTTCCCAGCAGCATTGGGAGTGTAATATTTGTCCCTTAGTTTGAGGGTATTTACAGTTGTCCAGTTGTCCCTCGAGAGTAGGAGTATTTACAAGATGTCTCTCAGGATGAAAGTTGTTAAAGTGTCTGATTTGTAATAACATATGTCATAATGCATGTAATACCAATAAAAAATTCACATCTATGCATGCATGCAGTTTTATTATGTACATTGTAACCATAAGAAAATGCATGCAAAACCACATTAATAATAGAAATAAGCAATTAATTTAATTTATTCCTCCAACCATATATGGCATGCATGCATAATAGTATATATAAATGGAGGCCTCCATAATCCAAGCGAAATTACACGTATATATACATTCATCTTAAACTGAAAAGATTTATTTTTTCATGTATATATATAATATTGGCAACAAGAAAATGAGGATCGAGGGTAGCAACGGCACTATTGATTGTTGTGGTGGCAGCATCATCTTACATCGTCGCGGATGCATTAGCGCGGAGAACAACCTAGCAAAGAGGGTGGCAATGAGGTGTAGATGGGAAGGGCAATACATATGGCGTCAAAAATATGAATCGTTGAAGCCGAAGGAGGAAGTGGAGCTGCAACCTGATGATGACTAATGGGGGGTTACATCACACGATGCACCGCTTGGCATGGACCCGACAAGAGATATATGGTGCTGCTTAAAGGCGCAATTCAAGTTTATAAAACTTGGGTTCATATCAACCATAATCTTAACTCTATTTTTAAAACATCAATCTTAACTTTATTTATAAACTTAAACTCTAATCCTATTTTTGAATTCGGGCTCAAGTTAAGTTTCGAATTAAGTTTCGACTATCAATAAGAATACATCCATCGAGTAGGCCTAGAAATGAACCAAGCTCATTTAAGGTATTTAACTCATCAAAGAAGCCTTTCCATCAACTCCATCAAAATTCTGACCATCTAAGACCAAATACTAAGAGATTGCCATACAAAAAAAAGGATACTATGATCAATGATTTTATTCCAATGAAAGATAAAATATTGAAATTGTAAGAGCAAAGATGAAATCAATATATCACACAATATAATCCTAATTAAGGTATGTCAACTACAGCATTAAAACAAACAATCAAATAATAGAGAAGATGGCAGCTGATATCGAATAACAAACATTCAAAAATCCAAAAGGTAATGAAATAAACTCAACCATGAATTCAGGGGATGCAAATTTATAAAATCAAGTTGATCTAATCTTAAAGGGGCTTACAAATGAGGATAACAGACAACAGACCGAATGAAAAAGGGAATATTACCTTCCGTAAATGATACGGGAGAACTAGAGAAGAAGACTCAGGCCCACAACTGCGAGATGGTGTGTCCAGTGGCTACTATGAAATAGGGTGTTAGTTGGCTTAAGAGAAGATGAGGAACCCACATCCAGTGACTGTGAGATGGGGCGTTACAAGTGTGTGGCAACTACTACGATGAGTTTGTTGATCTTTGAGGCAGGGACTTGAAAATAGAAAGGAAAAATTTAAGGAAAGTGAGAAAATATTCAAACCAAAAAATAGATTTTTCCTCCAGGCGTGTTACAAACGTTACTTTCCTTAAGACAACATTTGCACCCTCACAGCTGTTTAGGATTATAGCAATTTGCCCTCAGGATACAAGGAGAGAACCTAATCTAGAATGAAAAACAACCTCCCTTCTAGATTTCAAACACTTGATAGCGGAATAGCAGGCTTAGTAGGGAATTAAAAGAAAAATTCACAAAACTTCTTTTTGAGAACCCAAGAGAATAACAGGAAGTGAGTGTGAAAAATGATGTGTCTTGTTGAGAATGGAGATACCCATATATATAGGCTTCGTTAACATAATGTTTGAATTAATTCAAAACGTTAAAAATAAATGAAAACACTTGGAAACGACATTTTAACACTTGGAGAAATAAAACATTTGAAACGGTATTTTTAATTTATGAAAATTCTGACATTCCCTCGTCATTTTCAAAATAAAAATCAATTCCATTCAAGCCAAGGAAATCTCATACATAATTAAAGGTGTCGGATAGACTTGAACCTTCATTTAGTGAAAATACATCAAGATTTACCAAGGTATATAGTAGCCGAGGCTTTGAACTATCGACCCCATTTGATAAATCAGATATATTTCACATACAAGATTTCAAAATTGCATCAAGTGTTTATAAAGATGACACGTTATTGCCATGTGTCAGTATCACAGTTTCATGAGCTCCTCAGAGTGAACCCACACACTCTGGTAACAGAAGCGGCCTCACTTCCAACACTCATATAGGTGGATCTATTTAGAGTATCCTGTAATTAGATACTTCCAACATAATAATTTTAAATCCATTAAGAATAAAATATACTCATCCTCATAAATACATTACAGGAACCAAACACTCCCTAAGGGATGTAAAATTAAATAAATAAATATAATCAGTGCTTGCAAGCTGCAAAATAATATACTTTTCTCATTGAACTCTACACCTGGGCTACAAGCTTAGAGTTGAGTTTCAGTCATTGCAACTCATTACATGTGGATTTAAGTCTCATCCCTCTTGCTGTTTTCCAGACCACATTCCGAGTAAGGCCTTTTGTAAGTGGGTCTGCCAGGTTTTCACTTGATCTTACAAAATCAATATTTACCACTCCATCTCGAAGCAATTTCCTTACATAATTGTGCCTTAATACAATATGCCTCGATTTACCATTATAAGTCTTGTTGTATGCTCTTGATAAGGTTGCTTCACTGTCACAATGTTTATAGATAGGAGGCATAGGGTTAGGCCAAATAGGGATTTCAAGTAGTAAATTTCTAAGCCATTCTGCTTCTTTCCTTGCTGCAGCCAAGGCAAGGAATTCGGATTCTATGGTAGAATGTGTAATGCAGGTTTGCTTTTTGGAAGCCCATGAAATAGCAGCTCCCTCAAGGGTAAAAATCCGACCACTAGTAGACATATGGATTCCTTGGTGTCTAAAATCCAACTTGCATCGCTGTACCCTTCTAATACAACGGGTTCACCACTAAAATGCAATCCATAAGCAATGGTCTTTTTCAAATATTTTAATATCCTATAAATTGCATTCCAATGTATATATCCCGGATTACTAGTGAACATACTAAGTACACCCACGGCATAAGCAATATCTGGTCGAGTACAATACATGGCATACATCAAACTTCCAATCACTTTAGCAAACTCAAGTTGAGCTACATATCTTTCTTCATTTTTATATAATTTAATGTTGGAATCAAAAGGAGTTGAGGCTACACCCTCATCCAAATGGTTAAACCGTTTGAGTATCTTTTCAATATAATGCGATTGGGAAAGAGAAAATACATTACCATTTCTGATAATCTTGATGCCAAGAATAACATCAGTTTTGCCCATATCTTTTATATCAAAATTAATTGACAGAAAGTTTTTAGTTTCTTCAATAATATCAATATCAATCCCAAAAATAAGCATATCATCCACATATAGACAAATAATAACACCTCTATCTGCAGTAATTTTATTATAAACACATTTGTCTGATTGGTTTAATTTATACCCATTTGATAATACAACTTGGTCAAATTTTTCATGTCATTGCTTAGGTTCTTGTTTTAAACCATTTAATGATTTTATCAGTTTGCAAACTTTCTTTTCTTGTCCAGACATTATGAATTCTTCGGGTTGTTCCATATAAATTTCATCATCTAAATCTCCATTTAGAAATGCAGTTTTTACATCCACTTGGTGAATTTCAAGGTGATAGATGGAAGCTAGGGTCATTAATAATCTAATGATTGAAATTCTAGCTACTGGGGCATAAGTGTCAAAGAAATTTATACCTTCTTTTTGCTTAAACCCCTTAGCTACTAATCTAGCTTTAAATTTATCAATTGAGTCATCAACTTTTAATTTCTTTTTAAAAATCCATTTACAACCTATAGATTTAAATCCTAGTGGTAAATCAACTAATGTCCGAGTTTCATTTCTCATTATTGAATCCATTTCATCTTGGATCGCTTCTTTCCAGTATGATACATCTAGAGATTTCATAGCCTCTTCATATGTAGTTGGATCCCCTTCGGTATGTAAAACAATCATGTGTTTCTCATTTATATTATCTCTGGATCCTTCTGCTAGGTATAATTGAAAATCAGTCCCAAAGCGATTATAATTATCTTTCCTAGCTCTTTTACTTCTTCTCATATTTTCATTATCATCATCTATAGGTTTATCTGCTGATGCAGAATCATTACTTATAGACTTATCCAATGATCGATGAAAAGAAGAAGAAGCTTCATCATTATTACCAAGTTTAGAATAGCTTTATGAGTATTTTCATAAAAATCAGCATCTCTAGATTCAATAATGGTATTTTGTTGAATTGGACTGTTAGGCTCTACCACTACAAATCTATAAGTTTTACTATTTATTGCATACCCTAAAAATATGCATTCTATTCCTCTTTGTCCTAATTTTGGTCTTTTAGGATCGGGTAGTCTTACTAAGGCTCTACAACCCCAAACACTTAAATATTTAAGATTAGGTGCCTTATTTTTCATAATTCATAAGAAGTGACTTTAGTTTTCTTACGTGGAATTCCATTAAGAATGTGACAAGTTGTTAATAAAGCTTCACCCCACCAACCCTTACTTAGGTCTGCATTTATTAACATTGAATTTACCATCTCGACCAATGTTCTATTTTTCCTTTCTGCAATTCCACTCTGTTGAGGAGTATATGAGGTTGTTACTTGGTGAATTATTCCAGCATTTTCACAAAAATCATTAAAGTCATTTGATAAATATTCACCACCGCTATCTGATTTTAAAGATTTAATGGTTTTACCAAGTTGATTTTCAACTTCAGCTTTATAAGATTTGAATTTTTCTAAGGCTTCATCTTTAGTTCTTAGTAAATAAACATATGTATATTTACTAAAATCATCTATAAAAGTTATAAAATATCATTTACCACCTTTTGTTAGATTATTTTCCATATCATATATATCAGAATGAATTAAACCCAATAATTCTGAATTTTGTTTTTACCTTTTGAAATGGCTTTTTAGTAATTTTAGTTTGAACACACACTTTACACTTATCAGTTGATTCATTAGGTGATTTAGGAATTACTCCTAATTTCATCATAATGTCCATACTTCTAAAATTAACATGACCTAGTCTATCATGCCATAAAGAAAATGAATCAACAATATAAGCAGAAGAAGATGATCCATTATTCACATTCAGGCGAAACATGTCATCTACAACATAACCCTTCCCAAAAAAAATACCTCCTTTGGTAATGATAATTTGGTCTGACTCAAATACCAATTTAAAACCATATTTGCTAAGAAGGCTAACTGAGACTAGGTTTTTACGAATTTCTGGTACATGAAGTACATTTGTAAGGGTGAGTGATTTCCCAAAAGTCAGTTTTAGGATAATAGTTCCTGACCCTACCACTTTGTCAGTAGATGAATTACCCATGAAAAGATTATTTCCATTATTACCAGATTCATAAGTTTTAAACTGACTCCTATCTTTACATACATGTCTAGTAGCCCCAGAATCAAGCCACCAGGTCTGGTCATCATTCACAGTACAAATTTCAGAAATCATGGCAAAAAAATTTTCTTTAGTCAAATGTGCCTTAGGACCCTTTTAAGTGTTATTCTTCTTTTTGAGAAGTCTACACTCTCTTTTTAAGTGTCTCATCTTTTCACAATAATAACAAGGTCCCTTTCTCTTCTTAGCAATAGTTTTATTGGTATTTAAGTTAAATTTCCTAGAGGGCTGATTATTGCTAATTGTCACTCAGTTTTGAGTTTCAACCACGTGAGCTTTAGATTGAATTTTCTCTTCTTTCTTTTCATTTTTTCTTGATTTCTCTTCAGTACGAAGATTAAGAGCAAGGTCATCTAAACTCAAGGATCCTTTCATTTGTTTCAGATTTTTACGGTGGTTATTCCAACTAGGTGGCAATTTCTCAATAATCGCACCAACAAGAACAGACTCATCCATCTTACTATCCTGTGACCCAAGTTGATTGACGATAAATTCAATCTCATTAACTTGATCAAAAATTGGTTTATCATCAGTCATAGCATAATTAAGAAAATTGCTTACTAGAAACCGTTTGACACTCGTATCATCGATACTGTATTTGTGTAGAAACAAATCCCAGATTTCTTTAGCCGTATTTGCATCTTGGTATACTTCGAATAGCGATTCGGATAGTGCTTCAATGACGTGTCCTTTGCAAATATAATTATCCATATCCCACTTCTCTCTTCATCGTTGATCTTGTAGTGTTTCATCTTCTTTTTCTTCAGGTCTCAGCATGGTGAGGACGTAAACAACTCCAATTCGAGTTAGAAAAAGATGAAGCTATTGTTTCCATCTTTTGAAATTGGTACCAACATAGCAGTCCAATCTTGGGACATCAGGTTTTGTGGGTAAAATGGATGATTGGGGGCTATTTATAAATAACGGCAAAGGATAAGAAAAATTAAAAAATCATTGCCTTAAGATTGTTGATCTTTGAGGCAGGGACTTGAAAATAGAAAGGAAAAATTTAAGGAAAGTGAGAAAATATTCAAACCAGAAAATAAGTTTCTCCTCCAGGCGTGTTACAAACATCACTTTCTTTAAGGCAACATTTGCACCATCACAGCTGTTTAGGATTATAGCAATTTGCCCACAGAATATAAGGAGAGAACCTAATCTAGAATGGAAAACAACCTCCCTTCTAGATTACAAACACTTGATAGCAGAATAGCAGGCTTAGTAGGGAATTGAAAGAAAAATTCACAAAACTTCTTTTTGAGAACCCAAGAGAATAACAGGATGTGAGTGTGAAAAATGATGTGTCTTGTCGAGAATGGAGAGACCCATATATACAGGCTTCGTTAACATAATGTTTGAATTAATTCAAAATGTTAAAAATAAATGAAAATTCTTAGAAACAACATTTTAACGCTTGGAGAAATAAAACGTTTGAAACGATATTTTTAATTTATGAAAATTCTGACAGAGGTGTCTAGAGAAGATGAGGCGTCCGGCAACAATGCGATGATAACACTTCTGCAACAATGACGAAGACAACTGTGCTAGAGAAGATGGGGCTTCCAACAACAGAGAGTTGTTATGTCTGGTAACTGTCAGCTTGGGCGATGTGGGCATTCGTCAACTGCTACCTACTGCAACGGTGAGGATTTTAGGGAGAAAATTAAGGCAGGGTCGAAAGATACATTTTTATGATGAGAAGACGAAACCATGTTTGGGTTTCTGGACTAAAGTTCTTATCAACCTGAAACTAGATCAATTTCAATCGGGCTCGGGCTCCACTCGAAAATTTGGCCTTGGCTTATCATCAGATAGTTTTGGCACTGCCCAAAACCAAATTCGAGTCACACCAGGACCAACTCAATTTCTAAAAGCCTCTAACCCAACCCAATCCTAACCCAACCTAACTGAGCACAACTATACTATGAACACACTTTTCAACCTAATTTGACCTTATTACAAACAAATTCAAAATTTTTTCAACAAAATTACTTAGTGCATAAACAATTCCCAAGTAGGGGGTACAATTTAGTACCGGGTCGGCCCAAACCTACCTGACCTGACCTAATTTCAAAATTAAATTTGGGCTTTGTTTTTGAAATTTTTTCAAATTCGACCTAGGAAAATCTAAAACTAATACGGGTTTCCATCAACCTGATACCAAAACCCGAAATCAATGACAACTCGAACCTGAATTTTAATATTAGAGTTTGGGGTTTGGGTTCACATGCTTTTCGACTTAACTTTCCCAATTACAAAAACAAATTAAAAACATTTTTAACAAAGTTGCCAAAAAATTTTACTTTTGAGATTTATCATGTTTCATTAGGGAAAAATATTAAACAAAAACCTTAATAATAGAGCAAGAGGCCATTATTACTCTTACACAAATAGGAAGAAAGAGTTCAATTGAAAAATAGAAAACATTAACACACATTCCTTAAAGTTTATGTGAAAAATCATGCATTTATATAGCATTAAACAAACCACAACCATTCATAACTAGTTTTAAATAACCTGGATCCATATAGCTAAAATAAATCAGAGTTTATAATCAAATATAAAGTACATTATCCGTCCTAATAGAAGCTATAACAAGGGAACTATAATTAACTGGAGATTTTTTGTTGATCTCCTCCACCTCTTACTGCAAGCATCTATCCATCATGTCAATGGCCTATAAAACCTTCAATGGAAAAGTTGAATAGATTTCTAAACCTTCAATCACAATTAAAATAGTAAGTTTCATCAAAAGCATAAAGGAAAACTGCAAATTCAGTGGTAAATCTAGATTCTTTTCATGGCTTATATCGTTCTCATCTCTGTGGAGTTGCTTGTAGCATCAGATAAAAAAATAATAAAATAAATGAAATAGTTAAAAGAAATAATAAAGGATGGAATAACTCATTCTCATTAAGAGGATCTAAGAAATTTCTAACTACTTTAGTAGCCTTTCACATGTTTACCTTTACAACATTTTGAAGCTTCCCCACAAAATGTGAAATTTCCCTTTGTATAGCATCCAAGTTCCTATTAGAAGTACTAGAACAAAAATTTAGCATGAGATAATTAACTCATTAGGCAACATTATATCAAGTATCAAATATAATTAAAATGATATAAATATAAAAAATATAATCTAAGTAATAAAACTACCTTCTTAATATCTTGAATTACATCAACACATGATCATATCAATGGAATATAAGACATCCCAAAACTCATCGTGTCTTCAACTAGCGCTACAAAATAATTAGAATGTTATGATTATCTACCAGCTAGAAAATCAAAAAAGAATTAAGCTATAAAAATCATTATATCTACTACAAATACCTGATTCAGTTTTCTCAAGTTTTGTTAGGTCTTCCTCGACTATAATATGATGAGCACAAATTAACTTTTCAACAAAACGCGGTATTAAAGAACTTCTAAATGAATCAAGTACGCATCCACCTGTGCCAAAGGCTAACTCAAAAGCAATTATAGAAAGTAGAATAGCTAGAATATCACTTGCTAAATGAGACAATACTTTATAACTAGAAGTAGACCACCAACTCAAAATATCAAAATTTGATGTAGCACGTAGTGGCACTTCTTCCAAATGACAGTCGACTTCTAATTATGTATATGTCTTTTGTTCTTCCTCCTTCAGATGTTTATAATACTGATCTTTACCAAACACAATAAGATCTTTAATTATACTTTTTATTTGAGTTTCATCACTAAAAGAGCTATTGGTACCATATTCATCTTCATATAGCTTGAAAAGGCGATATAATGCTTGTTTCACTTTCTCAATTCCTTTTCTAGCCTTTTCTTCTCCAAGCTTGTTAAAAGCATACTCGACGTATTTCATCTTATATCAAGGATCTAAAATCACAGCAAGTACTAATAATAGTCCACTTATTAATACTACCTCAGTACTTATCAATTTTTTCTTTCATTCTTCTACTCATATCCCTCAAACAAACATTTAGCACATGTGATAAATTACTCAACAATCTTTCAATCTCGCAAATTCCAATGAAATAGAAATTAGAAGTAACATATAGAGATCCAGAAAAATAATTTGTAATATTATAAAAACTTTTCGAAAACTTACACAAAGCGCTTGCATTTTCCCAACATCATTTGTTGGACAATCTTCATGCACATAATTAGGATCCACTACAAGCAAACATTCAAATGCTTTTTGAAGCTTTAAAGCACTATTCAACATTAAATATGTTAAATTTCAACGAGTAACAAACATCTAAACGTAAAGTGTTTTTTGTTGAAAGCCCTTCATGTTCTAGTGCTTCGTGAACTTCCATTGCCTTGCTAGAGAGCTCTTAATCCATTTAATAGAATTTCAAATTCGATAAATGGAATCTTTTGTTTCAACAATTCCATCCCTTATAATTAAATTGACAATATATGCAGCACAACGAACATGTAAAAAATCTTTATCTCCTAACAAAGCATTTTGTTTACCCACTTTCTTTCCAAAACTTCTTACAGCAATATCATTAGAAGTAGAATTATCAACAGTAATGGTAGATATCTTTTTAATACTTCAACTTTTCAAACAAAGTTCTAATGTCTACGCAATAACTTCTTTAGTATGTGGTGCAAGAAGAAGACAAAAATTGAGGATTTTTTTTGCAATTTCCAATCATTGTGAATATAATATGCAGTAAGGCAATAAATATCCGACATTTTGAATTGAAGTCCATAAATCTATAGTAAAACATACCCTCTGAACCTATTTTTCAAGTACTATTTCTAATTTTTTCACTATTCATTGTATATTTTAATACAATCTCTAATGATTGTTGTTCTCAATACAATTTGAAATAGAGATTGTAAGAGTTTACAAAACCTTTTAAACCCTTTTCTTTCAACAAACTCAAATGGCAACTCATCCATGATGATCATCAAAGCTAAAGTTTTTCTACATGCTTCTTGATCAAATTTCCAACCAACAAGAGATCCAGAGTTATCATCACTATTTTTTGATAAAGAAAACACTTGTTGACTTTTACTATATTACATGGATATTGTAAACATTTGCCTAAGTGTCTTTTCAATGTACTAGTACCATGAGAACTTTCATATTGGTATGACGTCCCACAATAATTGCAAGTGCAAGTTCCACTATCTTGACCTTCCTCATCTATGCCCTTAGTGAAATGATCCCACATCATCGATACATTCCTAGGAGGCCTTTTCCTTTTACAAAAATAAGATTTTGAAGTAGAACTTTCTATATTAGTAGCTTCTTGATTAACTTCTATATTAGCATCTTGTTCCATGTTGACTTTGAAAATAATTCAACTCCTAAATTAAAAATAACAGAGCAAATTTTCTAATATATAACCAATTATAACAGAGCTACAAAAAAACCAATTATAGTATAAAACTCATATAAAAAAATCTACTGATGTTTCTACCTTTGTACCAACTCATGCGTTTTCTAGTTCTGCACACTAATCATTTGCTGCTAACAAAACTAGCAAAATGCAAAACAGCATCAACAAATTGCTACATATTACTAAAAACAAGATAAAAAAAATTTATCTGCATCTCTCTAAAGTCCACAAACATAAAAAAAAACATAAATCAATTCCAATAACTATTTGAGCTACTATCTAAATTACAATAAGTGGTAATATGAGTCCCAGTAACATAATGAGTTCCAATTCCAATAACTGTTTGAAGTCCACATAACATAAACAATATAATAAGTGGTAATATAAGTTGGTCGTATGGGAAAAAGAAAGAAAAGAAAAGAAAAAAAGACCAGCCAGCAGACATTGATTTATCAAGTCGAGAGGTAAGATAAATTTATATTCTCTAAGGTTGCATGGAATTGGAACCTACCTAAGAAGACCTTCATATATCAAGGTATTATTTTTTATTCTATCTAGTTGTTAACTACTCTGATGAATGATGATGGACGGAGAAATGGACTGTCTGAATGGCCAGTAATTTGGTATTTCATATTTGCCTTTGATCCTTCTTTGGTTGGCTCAACAAGAGAGGTAGCCATGAGTTTATTATTGGACAGCACTGTTGGTTAGCGATGAAGAAACTTGAGATGGTAGTATTTTGCTTGCTCTTGCAATCAAAGGATGTACTTGAGCTACTGACATTGTTTTTCCTATATTTCCTTCATCCTCTTTGAGACTTTTTAAATTGAGACTCTGTAGAATTATAGCCTCCTCTGTTAATCGGTTGAAAATTGAACTTGGGGTTTTGTATTGTGGGAATCGAATTCAAGTTCGTTTTACAAAGATCCAAGAAGGGGGGTGTCGCGTACAGTTTCCTCTTCATCTGTTGTCAATTTCATTTTAAGTTGATTGGAGACCTAATATGGGTCATGCATTAAACGAATGGAATTTGCGACTCTTGTATTCAGGCTAGCTGGTGAAGGTGTACCTCAATCGCACGAAAAAAGCAGGATTTTATTTCATGGGTTCAAGTATTGATATGCAACAAATTTGAGCAGAGATTCATCGATCAGTAGGGTTGGCCGGAAAAATGCGTTACCCTAGACTTTCAATTTCTCATGAACCACGCCTCAGCAGCAACCAACGGTTCAGCACTTCCAAAATGATAGAATCTTAAGACAACAAAGGAAGGAGAAAGAGGGAGAGCCGGAGAGATGGTTGCAGGTTGAACCCAACCCATGTGCACCCCTAATTAGAGAGATGATCAAAAGAATATAAAAAAAAATAGCAAATTTAAAGACGTTGAATCAAGATTGAAAATCAAAAGATGAGAGCTCTAAGATCTAGGGTTTTATATGTAACATTCTATAATGGATAATTAGTTTGCTTGTTTAATTTGGTTAATGTTTATTAAAAGAGAACAAACCCTAGTTTAATCGAGGCAAGCAAAATGTACCACAATTTTCTTAACCACATATTCTCATAGGATTAAGTCAATTAGAATATATTAAGTTCTGTGACAGTTCACAAGATTCCTCAAGGTCGTCGCGCCTATTTTCATAGTTTAGGATATCCAAGTTTAATACTTTGATTATCGTATATTAGATTTTTCACATCTTAGTTCCATCGCCTAATATATAAAGTCATGCTAAAGTGTGGGCCCATAAACCAAGCAAGCATTCAAACCACATGATATTAATTAATACATAATATTCATCATAAACAAAGGTAGAACCAATCATCCCCACGTAGTCTCGCATGCTACATCCTACACCCTAGATTATGGGTTTAGCCAGACATGCTTTTAATAAATCTAAATAACAAGACAAGGTTATTAAAAGTATCCATCAAAATAAGACAATAAAAATTTTAAAAAAAAAAGAAAGCTTATCGATTGAAGTTCTTCAATGGTGTGTTTAATCACTCATTCTGTCTAGCTCATGTTTAACAAATGTTTGTATAGTTTTCCACTGAAAATTACACAAAATCCTAAAATTTCTGCATAATTTACACTCCCCTTCGCCTGACACAGTTTGAACCGTGTGGGCCATAGGTTGACATAGTTCAAATCGTGTTAGCCTCTTGGCCGTACAATTTCGCTCCTATTTTGTATGATTTTTTGCCCAACATATCCCAAACCGTGCTAGAACTTCTTGTACACGTCCTTGCTCATTTTTATCACTGATTTGGCTTTCTTTTAATCTTCAAATTCATCTAGTTAAATGCATCTTTGCTCTTGACTTTCAATTGTCATTGATTTACACCTTTAACAATGAAATTATCTGAATACAAGCAGATTGGCTAGTTATGAGTAAATTGCACCAAACAAAGCAAATTTCATTAATCAAGCTCACAAAGTTATAATTAAACCAATGTTTTACTCATTAAATCATCTAAATTGTGAGGAATAAACTTGATACAATAGTGGGAATTGGATTAAGCTATATGTGTTCTCTTAACATGATTTTATATATGAAGCATGTTCATATTGGCCTGAATTAAGTAATGACTTATTTAACCCACTCCGAAGAATTTATTTAAATTTTTTTCTCTTTGATAGACTTATTAATCTAATTGCATTTAATATATAAACTAAGTTTTATTATTTTTAGAGTTGCGTATATTTTTTATATTTTTAAACATGGGATATATTATCAAATCATAAGTGCCCCTATATCTAAAAGCACGTATCTAGACATGAGATTCTAAACTCTCTTGTATAAACTTTATCTCATGACCCCACCTTCTATCCCATTACAAAAAAATAATTGGACTTTTGCCAAATAAATATACTCACTACATTTGACCGCATTCCAAATATATCCATGGTATTCCAAAATTTTCAAATAACCATTAAATTTATATTTAATTACAAAATTGTTCATTATGTTAAATTCTATTAGGTAAGTTAACGGATATCCGTTTGAATGCTAGTTATATTTTTGTAAATACTCAAAATATCCTCAGTACAAATAATAAAAGATGAAAAGAAATGGAAGAAAAATGAAATTAGGGCTCTACAAATTTAGAATTCTTATGCAATTAGGGTGTTGATGAATTACGACATTCAAATCTTTCAATCCAACCCTAAATTTGATAAGCAAATTTCAAATATTGGCTAACTGCATTTATTAATGTTTGCAATGAAATAGGCATTTTTAAGACTAGATGCAAATATAATATGTATATTTGTGATTTTCGAAGCTCAATGGTTATATTTAGGATTAAGATATGCGTGAACCAGTTGTTGTTATCACTAGAAGGGCCTGGAAAGAAGATGCAGTGAAGAGGGCTGTCGACGAGGAGTGGGAACAAATCAGAGGAATGTCAATTACAAATAGGGAGCAGGAAGACGAATTCTTCTCGGATTTGGAGGCTCGTAGAAAATTCTCTTTAAGATCTGCTTACAAGGCAGCACACCTCTAAAACTGCAAGGTGGTGGAGGATGGAACAGAGGACCTGTGAAGGGGGAAAACAGAATTCTAGAGGAGATAAGGAGAATGAAGCGGACAAGGAAGATATTGATCTTTAGCTGGAGATAGTATTTAAGCACGCTCCCTTGAGAACAAACTTAGCTAGGAGAGGTGTACAAATAGAGGTGAAATGCCCACTTTTGCAACAATCCAGCTGAAGAGGAATGTAGTATCCATATTTTCTGGAACTATGTAAAGGTAAAAGGTCTATTAAAAAATGAATTCTTTGGTTTCGTTTCTGGAAAGGCAATTCAAAGACGTAAGAGAAAGTCTTGGAGGCATTAATGCGGGAAGGAAATGGCATTCCGTTTACTCCTTATTTAACAATGTGTTGGAAGATTTGACAAATCAGGAACCTTCTGGTGATGGCTGGAGGACCAATATTTTTTGATAATATTATCAACTGGTGCACTGAATACATTTACTTCTACCAGTCGTCAATACCGTTTTGGAATGGGGCTCTAAAGATAGACAGCAGCCCAGCTCAGTGGAAAAGACCGAAGGAGGGTTAGATAAAACTTAACTTGGATGCAGGTCTTAATGAGCAGACAGGATATGTAGGGTATGGGGCTCTAATTAGGGATGACAGGGGAAGTTTTGTGGCAGCTAAAGGTTGGTCTGAAAAGGGAGGTTCGATCCAGAAAAAATGGAAGCAAAAGCGCTGGTTTTGGGGAATGAAATAGCTGCTGGAGGAAGAACACAACCAAGCTGAAATTGAAACCGATGCTATGATGATAATCAACAGGATACAAGGGTGGAAAGAATCACGTCCTATCTGGGATATCTTCTTGAGCAAATAAACGATTTGAAGGAAAGGTTCCACCAGGTGCTATTTCTTCACGTCCTTAGATCGGGCAAGCATTGTTCTCACAACATCGCGAAGATGGCAACATCCTCAAGAGGAGCAGAGGAAGTATGGATCGGGGGAAGCCCCGGTGTGCATTCAAGAGTCCCTTGCCAGGGATAATCTGTGGTCTGTTCTTTCGATTGAGGCTGTTCCCCTCCCCAGCTGATCTTTTGGTTTTTGTGCGATCAGGTGAGGTTTGTGGGGTATAAAAAATGTACTTTCGTAAATTGAAAAAAAAAAAAAAAAAAGCCTGAGTAAAATATTTTTCTCTACAGAATGAAGAAAAAGCATTTTTACACCTACGAAAGAGCTTTTCGACACACGGAGACGATAATGATCACATGCTTGCAATTAGTGCAAATTTTATATGGTTATTTACAATTTTACAAAACAATGGGACATAATTTCCTACATCCATGGAACAATGGAGGTGTAGATTTGCAAAAGAAAATTAAAATCCCTTTTTTGTAACTAACGGGCTACTACGTTTTTAGTAAAACCGTTTTGGCTATAATTGTGGGAAAAGCAGTCTATCGCAGATTGTAATTTGTGACAAGGAAAATGACCTCACCCACGGCTTTCCTTCCTTTTCGCTGTCTCCCCTCTCCCTCTAGCTCCAGCCCTTCTCTCCAACCATAGACTCCCTGTTTTCATGCCCAACGACCCTCGGAATAGGCAACCATTTTTAAAACAGACACCCCACCTATCTGTATAAAAATTACGTATTTTCCAAACAGCTCATCCTTCTCCTCCCCTACGTTTCTCTTAGCTTGGCTTCAAATTTTAATCAGATAGTAGAGGGAGCTAGAGAAGGGGGAGGGAAGGAGGGAGGGAGGGAGAAGGAGGGGAATCCCTACAACTGGCTGTACCAGCAATGGATCCCAAGAGGGTGTACCCCGTGGAGTGCGACGCAAACATGCACAGACCTCCCTACGAAATGCTCCCTGAGGACGGCATGGCCTCCACGGCCCCTCCAACCCCATCCCAACAGCAGCAGCGTCCCTCTCTATCCCGCCAGGACCAGGCGAAGCTGCTTCAGCTGCTGCTGCTTGTTCGGCTTCTGCTCTTGCTGCTGCATTATCTTCCTGTGCATGATCACCGCCTTCTTCTTCGCCATCTTCATCGCCTACGCCCCGAAAGTCCCCTCCTACACGGTCCAAAACCTCCAAGTCACCGCCTTCGACCTCCTCCCGGACTTCACCCTCCACGCAGAGTTCCTTCTCGCCGTCCAGGCATACAACCCCAACAAGGGGATCAGCATCATCTACAGCAACGGCGGCTACGTGTCGGTGGCGTACGAAGGGTCGGAACTGTGTAGTGGGAATCTGCCGAAGTTCCGGCAGGAGCAAAAGAACAGGACGGTGATGGAGGTGGAGCTGAAAGGGGACAGCCCATTTGGGTCGGGACTGCAGGGGGCGTTGATGTACAACAGGGAATCGAAGGAAATTCCACTGATTGTGTTCGTTCAGGTTCCGGTGAAAGTTGTGTTGGAATGGTCGGGAGCGGAGTTGGGACCGATGATGGTGAGGGTGGTTTGCCACCTCGTGGTGGACAACCTGTCGCCCAAGGAGAAGATCAAGATACTCGAGACCCATTACGACGTGGATTTGGAAAATATCCGGCTTACCTAGATATCGAAGATGATCAAATTTTAAATTCATACAAGTTTGGTTGGTATGGTCATAAGACAACGAATTTTCCTAATACTGTTTGAGGGTGCTGGATAATGCAGTTTGCAGCCACCGTCCAATGATTAATGACCTGCCATGTACTTGTAAGTCTTCCCGCAAGTGAGAATTTGAAGGCGCAGTTTTTTTTTTTACCCCTTTGAATGAGAGTACTTCAAGCCTAACTATTCCAATGATTATGGCGGGTTTGATCTTTTGATGCGGCTGTTTGCAACTTACTGCTTCTTTTATGTTTAGGGCCCGGCCCAGCGGTGTTAAAACTACATGGCCCGTAGAGTTTCTTTTCATATATTTTTTTTTTAAAAAAAAAAAACTTTTTATCTGAAGCTTTTATATTCCACGCTTATCATGGCTTTTTAACGCATCCCCTAGAAGGGTTTATCATGCTTTATCAGAGAAAAAAAAAAAAAAAGAATAAACAAAGGGTTTATCTTGGCTTTTTAACGCATCACCAAGAAAGTTTCGGAAACCGGATTCGAGCATTACGATCAGTCCAAACCTAAACACCCAAAAAAAGGCAACGCGGAACCTTTTTCAAAAGCGGGTACCCCACATGTCAACTAAGGGTGTGTTTGTTTAGGGCAAAAGAGTGTCAACTAAAACTTTTCAATCTAAAACTTTTCACTCTCCATAATTATTCTATTTTTTAATTATTTTTTCACATTTTTCTATACAAACTACCCTACTTTTCAATCATTTCTACACAATTACCCATAAAACTAACCTATCTATTTTAACTTTATTCTCTTTACTCCTCATCATTACTCCTATTATATCACATCTCTTTTTATTGATTTGACAACTTCTACTCCAAAAATTTTTCATCCAAAGTTTTACCTCCAACCAAACACACCCTAAGTCGTAAGCATCTCTTAGGGTGCCCTTTGGCTTGTCAAAAATTTTAATTTTTAAATTAATTTTATTCAGAATAACATTATTAAAAAACGAAAATTCTAATATTTTACAATTTATTGCTTCTATATTTTAAAAGATTGTTACATATAACCATTCATAATATTTTTAATATATATTTTAAATATGAAAAATCAATCGTAAATGTGTATGAGAAGTGGCAAATACGAAAGGAAATTACAAGGTAAGCAAAGAAAACTATATGAATATTATGCACATCCATGTAAAAACATCTCCCATTTCCCAACTTTAAGTATAAGTAAACTGAAAATTATTTTTTATTGATATTTTATACAACGTGACAACTTGGGCATATTCACAACCGCGGGTGGCACCTAAAACTATTTTTTAGCTACGTGAAAAGGATGACAACTTGGTCACACCTTATCGACATGGCAAGGTGGGGCACTACATCCATTATATTTCAAATATTGTATTTAATTCAGAATCTATTAATTTAGGTTGTGTTTGACAATTGATAGAAAATGTCAAATTAAAACTTTTCAATCTAAGGGGACGTTTGGTAAGGTAAAAGTTGTGGGAAATGTGGTATTTTGTGGGAGTAAAAAATGGAATATTTTAAAAATTGTATGATTGATAAGAAAAGATAGGGGTAAAGTTGGAATAAATAGGTTTATTGGAAGGTAATTGATATAAAAAATAATTAGAATATAGGAGTAAAAGTGGAAAAATATGATGATTGATTGATTGAGGTGCCTTGAAATCCGTGCCCCCCACCATTTCCCTCTCACGTTTCCCACCCTTTATTCCCAAATGTCTCCTAAAATTTTTTATTCTCCACAAATATCATATTTTTTAATTTTTTTTTCACATTTTCCTATATAACTACTCTACTTTTCAATCATTTCTACACACGACTATCCACATAACTAATCTATTTATTTTAACCTTACCATCTTCACTATTTATCATTATCCATATCATATCACATCATTTGATAACTTTTATTATCTAAAACTTTTCATCAAAACTTTTATTCATTACCAAACACACTTTTAGCTAAAAATAGATATAAGTGACTCGCAAAAATAAGTATAGTTTCATACCGAATATCAATATATTGAATTCCTCGTTTTATGTGTGATGCCCATAATTTTTTATTTAAATCATTTTTAATGAAATTATTAAATAAATGATAACAAAGAAAATGAATGGTGTAAACGAAAGCTCCTTGAAACGCCCGGACTTTTGCTTAAATGTGAATTGCTTGTAAGTCAAGATGTGCACAACTATATACCAATTTTTATGGGTATATATTCTACAATTAGCTTAATTTGTATTACAATCAAGCCTGAAATACTCTTAGAAATTTTATTTAACATTCTAGCAAACATTTTAATCATATTTCGTATTTGGTAGACAGTCCCATAAAAATCATAAAGACTCCACCAGAACTATGGCATTATGCGGTGGTACCACCCAGGTAGCCCCTGTTGGCCAAATATGTATACATTGATTTTTTTTTAATATAAAAAGCAACCAGTTAGACAACCATGGCTGTCCAACAGGTTGTATTTAATGAATGAACAACAAACTTTTTACGCTGATGGATATTCTGGTAATTAAGATCTATGAATAAACCATCGTTCTTAATCTATCTTATTTAATTAATCAAGATATTTAAGATTATAATAAAAAATGATATACACATAAAGTCTGACATATTATAATTTTATTATAGATATACAAATTTGTACAAGTATTATAATTAGGGGTGAAGCGGATATTCTCCAATTTTACAAAGGAATGGGACAGCGGTTTTGGGAGCCCAATTCAGTGCACCCGGGTGCATTCAGCCTCAATGCACTCGGGTGCACTCCACCTATTTTTTTATTTTTTTTTGAAATTTTTTTTATACAATGGTTAATCTAGGTTTATTTAACATATGTATCAATTTTTACTATTTTTGGAGACTTTTAGATATTTTTTTTAGATTTTTAAAAATCAGTGGCATTTTCGGTAATTTAAAATTACGAAAAATGCCACTGATTTTAAAAAATCTAAAAAAAATATCTAAAAGTCTCCAAAAATAGTAAAAATTGATACATATGTTAAATAAACCTATATTAACAGCTTCATGAAAAAAATTTCAAAAAAAAAAAAAAAAAATAGGTGCAGTGCACCCGGGTGCATTGAGGCTGAATGCACCCGGGTGCACTGAATTGGGCTTCGCGGTTTTGACGACCTTACTTGAATAGTATCTGTTCTATATAGGCTCGTACTTCTGCTTCCTTTGGTTCAAAGGGGCAGCGGTGTTGATTGTATGGGATGGAGCGGGTCTAAAATTTAGACCAGTCCTTCAATTTTAGGATGGAGTAGGTTAACTATGACCCTCCCACAAGGGGGCCACCCCCGCAAAAGTACAAAATGTTTTTTAAAAAATCTTGTGGCTTGTTTATGTGACTATGATTTTATTGAATATATGTGTTTAATACTATGATATGGATTTGGTAGTTCTATAGATGTTGTTTATGTTATGTCCCCCACATGATTTCTCAATGAAATAAAAATATTATTAATGTTGTTTTCGCCTTTCCATAATAAATATCATCATTTTTAATTTGTCATTTTTAAGTGTAATTTAAGATTTTACATATATTATTTTCATTGAAGGTAAAGACAAATATTCATCAAGATTAAGTTGTGAATGTAATTAGAAATTTTTTTTACTAAGACTTTATAATGATACTTATGTTTCGCTTTTATTAAATAATAAAAATGTTGAAGCATTTATCCTTTAAAAATTTATCATAATGTGACTTCCCTTGACCACCTTTTAATCCCAGCCTATTATCCTAAATCAGCTCGAAATCAATTCAAAGTTTGTATCGATACCAATAAAAAAAATAGATGAAGGTTCAAATTGACTGAGTACTGACCCAATATAAAAAATCTCAAAAAAGTCAAATAAGTTTTTTAAAATATACGATGAAAGTTGAGAAAACTTTTATCCAATATAGATTATCTCGATTTTCTCTCCTAGTTATGATATTATTATTTTCAGATAACAAAAGCTAATTAAGTTAGTATCGAGTGTAAGTATATTTTTAGAAACTATCGTTTTAGTTTTTCCACGAAAATATTTTTTTGATTGTATTTAATTTGTTATATTTTTTTGGAAATGTGTATATATTTTTTACTTTTGAAAATCAACATTTTTTGCATAAAATGACTTAAATACTCCTAAAATTTTGATTTTGAAAATAAAAAAATATACGTATTTTAAAATTGTAAAACTTAATAAATGAGTAAATACATGAAAAATTTTAAAAATTAAAAGTACACATTTTAACAGGAATAAACATAAGTTTATATTAGCTAAGGGTAACATTATCATAACCCTTTGTAAAACTTCCAGTGAATGTGATCTACCCTAAGAGCTGGCATGGATAATTTTTAACATTAAAAAGGCAAATACGCGTGCCGGTTATGAGATCATGTCACCGGCCGCGTCAAAGAAACAAACGTGAGGTGGGTTTTGGCAGATCCGACTCACGCATGGATTCGGGACGAAGTGTATCAGAGCACTCTTTACTCCCACTCGTATTGTCTAACCGTCAGAGCATCTAAACCATTCATCCCTTTGGCGAAAACACCTTATCTTCGGTATAAATACCGGTTACTTTTTTCATAAAATATGCTAAATTCAGCCAATTGGATTGGAAGTAACAATCTACTAACCGAAAATTTCCTTTGTTTTTGACCTCTTTCCAACATCCCAGCCATCTTGTAAAAGGCAATGATCAGCAATTAGGCTGACAGCATCAACATTTTCAACAACAATTGGATATTCTCACCGCCGATATTTTTGGACCGTCTTAAGGAAAATGGGGCCGACTAATTTGATGAAATGGATTTCTGATGCACGTTGATTTTTTTAGATATTCTTTTTTACAATGAGACATCCTGATATTATAATAAAATACATCCACACCTTCATAATATGAAGGAAATTTTTCCTATAAACCTCGTCCTATGAGGGATATTGTAAAAATCTCAAATTAGAGGAAAATTATAAAACTCTTACTTCAAATGGACTACTTTATAAAAATCCAAGGGAAGGAGAGTCTAACTCCAAATGGGTCGCTCCACTTGGGTTTCCATTGTAAACACGTAGGTGCATTGAGCATACACCTATTTTTTTATTTTTTTAAAAAAAAAATTTGCATAATTGTTAATCTAAGTGCATTTATCAAACGTATCGATTTTTATCATTTTAAAATATTTTTATATTTTTTTGGACTGTGAACCAAAGGGTGAAGAATAAAATTCAAAAAAATATTTAAAAGTCTCAAAATGATAAGAATCGATGTATATATTAAATATTTTTAGATTAATAATTTGATAAAAAATTTAAAAAAATTTAAAAATAGATCAAATACACCAGGACGCATTGAGGTGGTGCATACGATGGTAACCCGTTCCACTCACGGCCGCTGGTGACCGGCGTTACCGCTGCCCCACAAGGGCGGTGGTCGATGCACGTTGATTTTGAAAACGTGTTTTTCGGGTGGACTGGCGCACGCAGCATGCTAGCCATCCGACTGCTTGTACAGTTGTACCCCATGCCCAGGAGTCAAGAGACGTGATCCGCCGGGGTTATCCCATGCCGCCCTCTAATTAATTTTTTAAAAAATTACATGTGGGGCGTGTCTAAATCTTCATTCCTGTAAATTTTGATAATTTTTAAAATTTATTTGATATTTTATCTTGTCGGCATCTTCTCAAGATCGGTCTGAAATCACAAAAATATAATTTTTATTTTTAAAATTTTTTATAAATATATTGATCTAGTTATATTTAATATATAAACCAAGTCTAATATAACTAGATTAACATATTTATAAAAAAAATTTCAAAAAATAAAAAAATATATATTTTCAGACCGTTATAAAATCATTGATTTTAAACTGGTCGAGGAAGATTGGAACTTTTTTATCTCAGGTAGCGTTTGCTAACATGCCTGTAAAGGAGATAAAAAGTTTGATTTTTAAAAAGTATAGATTTATGTTATATAAGAAGGGTAAAGTGAGAATAAATAAAATAATTTTTTATAAATATATTGATCTAGTTATATTTAATATATAAACCAAGTCTAATATAACTAAATTAACATGTTTATAAAAAAAATCAAAAAACAAAAAATAATATTTTCAGACCATTCTAAAATCATCTAATTTTAAACTGGTCGATGAAGATTGGAACTTTTTTATCTCAAGTAGTGTTTGCTAACATGCTTGTAAAGGAGATGAAAAGTTTGATTTTTAAAAAGTATAGATTTATGTTATATAAGAAGGGTAAAGTGAAAATAAATAAAATAATTTTTTATAAATATATTGATCTAGTTATATTTAATATATAAACCAAGTCTAATATAACTAGATTAACATGTTTTTAAAAAAATTTCAAAAAAATAAAAATATATATTTTCAGACCGTTCTAAAATCATCGAATTTGCAACTGGTTGAGGAAGATTGGAACTTTTTTATCTCAGGTATCGTTTGCTAACATGCCTGTAAAGTAGATGAAAAGTTAAATTTTTAAAAAGTATAAATTCATGTGATATAAGAGGGGTAAAGTGAGAATAAATAAAATAATTTTATGATAAAATAATAAAAATATATGGGTAAACTAAAAAAGTAAGATATTTTGGCAGTTAAAGTATTTAATTATTTCTTGAAATATATATAGGAAGAAGTGAAAAGTTTACTTCCCTTCCCACCCGCTTGTGTTTTAACTTTTAATTTTTTAAAAATCAACAAAATAGGCAAGGATGCACGCACCTGCTCATGATCATTTTGTTGACTTTTAAGATTCAAAACAAAATATCAAGAGCGTGTTTGCCAATGATAAAAAAAATTTAGTTTAAAAATTTTTTAAATAAGAGAAAATAATATGATATGATGTGTAAAATTTTTTAAATGAAAAAACGATGTGATTGATAAAAATAAAGATGAAAAATAAATAAAATAAAGTTAAAACAAACATTAATTGTATGAATAGCTGTGCATAAATAATTAAAAAAGGTGATAAAGAGAAGACCCACATATGTTTTTAGGGTGTGTTTGGGAATAGATAAAACTTTCAATGAAAAGTTATAGAAAGTAGAAGTTGTCAAATGATGTGATATGATATGGGTAATGATAAAGAATAAATGAGATAAAGTTGAAATAGATAGCTTAGTTGTGTGGGCAGTTGTGTATAAATGATTGAAAAGTAGGATAGTTATATAGAAAAATATGAAAAAATAATTAAAAAATAAAATAGTTATAAAAAGTGAAAAGTTCTAGATTGAAAAGTTTTAACTTGACAATTTTTACTCATTAACAAACACACACTTAGATAATTAGTTGCTGCACCTTTTTGCTTTATTGCAAATTCCGCTCTCGAATTTGCGTATTTACAAAATATGCCTTTTATGTTTAACAACGACGCACAAGGAACTATAACTTCGAAGACGTTTCAAAACCAATTTTCTTTATATCTAAAATTGCTCCAGGAGGGTCGATGTTCAGGTATGGAACTAGGGGTGGGAATTGGGGCGGGTCGACCCATGACCCGGCGTTAACCCGACCCATTTTTGGCCGGGTAAAACCGATATATTTTTTACCTGATATAGGGATGAGTCAGAAATTTTGACTCGAATTCAAAAATAGGGTTGGGGTTGGTCGACCATGTCCCGACCCGAAGAGTTCGACCCGCCCCACATATATAAATTTATTAAAAATTATAAGACTATATTAAAACATTATTATTTTTTTTCAAATTTCTCACTTTTTTATAATCAACTCTATCAACAATAGAAGAATCAATTTATTCAAAAAGCAATATAAGAATCAATAAAAAAAATTTGTACGTATATAACCCTTATGTGTAATTGTATATTAACCTATTTTAATAAATGTATATTATATTTTCAAATGTTTTGTTTTCTTAATTATGTATTTTTTAATAATTAGTAAAATATTGAAAAATATAATATTTAAATTTAGTATAGATGTATACTTATGTTTAATAGATATATAAATTTTGAAAATTATCTTTTTTGACCCGTATTTTTGACCCGACCCGCTATCCCGAAACCGGTCCGATATCAACCCGAATTTTGTCCCTAGACTTGGTAGAAAAAAGTAAGGGTCAAACCGACCCGGTATAAAATAAGGGTCAAACAAGATTTTTGAAAAGTAGGGTCAGGGTTGGGTAAACCCTTACCCGCCCCGATTCCCACCCCTATATGGAACTCGTAAGGTATGTTTTGCAAATATTCAAATTACATGGCCTAATGGGTAAGTAACGAATGGTATAGTATCTGTTCTTCAAAAAGCCGTCATTGTGGCGGATAGAGATTACACAGAATCTGATCTAGGGAGATTCTATGCACTGTCCTAATACAACCATGCGCAATTTCTAGGGGTGTAGCTTGGGCTGGGTTGAGTCCCAACCCGGTCCGCCGAACCTGATTTCTAACGGTATTAGAATTCGTTTTTCTACAAGCCCGAAGAACACGAACCCGGTGAACCTGATTTATAAATGTAATAAGGTTAGGGTTCAAGTGAACCCGAAAAACCCGAGCCCGATTTTATTTTATATTTATTATAAAATATATTTTATATATAATATGTAAACAATATTTCTTTATATTTTTTGTATTTTATATTATTTATATTTATATTTAAATACATGTTTGACATATTGTAATTATATTATAAATAAAGTATATTATTTTTCATTTATATTTATCTTTTATTTTTATAATCTTCTTCATTTATCTTTTTTTCATGTTAAATTTTTTCTAAAGGTATTCTTTGTAGATGAATGATTCTATTAGCTTAGGCTAAGCAAATGCCCCACTTAGCCCACTTCAAAAAACTCATTTACAATAATTTTTTTATTTTTTCTTTATACGCTTATTTATTTAATTGTATTTAATGTATAAAACAAGTTTTACAATTTTTGGATATACGTATGTATTTTTTAAAATTTTTAAAGATAAGGGTATTTTAAATATATGTATCTATATACACAAATGTCTAAAAATCTCAAAAAAAATATATACACATATTCAAAAATGGTAAAACTTGGTTTATATGTTAAATACACTTAGATAACAAATATATGAAGAAAAAAAGTTATTGTAAATGAGTTTTTTAAAGTGGGCTAAGCGAGATATTTGCTTAGCCCTGGCTAACAGAATTACTCATCTTCTTTATATTGTTATATTTTTTAAAAATATGTGGTTTGACTATATATTGTTATGTTTACTTATATAATTTGTTATTGTTGTACATTCATAAAAAAAAAATTTAAACCTATCACTCTTAAATAAAGGGTGTGTTTGTTTGGGGCCAAAACTTGTCAATTAAAACTTTTCAATCCAAAACTTTTCACTCTTCATAACTACTCTATTTTTTAATTATTTTTTCACATTTTTCGATACAAACTACCCTACTTTTCAATCATTTCTACACAACTACCCATACAACTAACCTATCTATTTTAACTTTATTCTCTTTACTCCTCATCATTATCCCTATTATATCACATCATTTTCTATCAATTTGACAACTTCTACCTCTAAAACTTTTCATCAAAAGTTTTACCTCCAACCAAACACACCCAAAATTTAAATTTATCAACCTAAATTTCAACTCGAAACTCAACCCAAACCAGATTTTCAAAAATAGAATTAGAGTTTAAGTTTTACATATAGAGTTAGGATTAAAATTAATATTTTATAAATAAAATTATAATTAAGATTAAGATAAACTCGAATTTTACGAGCCTAAATTGCACCCATCAATTTCCGTACACGACATCATCTGAGGTGAATTTCGAGGCAGTAAAATGGCAGCAGCAGCTGGCGTGTAATAATACAAGCCATTCGGTTCCAATCTCCGTCCGATCTTCTCCTGGTGACACGTACTTGAAGAAATGATACTGACTCCCGCAAGTCCGCCGCAATTATCTCCGATCATCAGTGCACCATGCAGATGATTCTATCCAGCAGGCTACACGGAATCTTGTTTTTTCAATTTTAAACCATCCATCCTGTTTATCCAATGAATTTATTTATAATTCTAAAAATAGCACGTGTTGAAAATTTTTATATATTATACATTTTGGAAAATTTTGATACGTATGCAATTACTCCAAAAAAGCACTATTTTCACAAATATAAATTTCCAATTAAAGATTCTATGGTAACCAATGTTTTAAAAACCGAAATGAGAACGAAACCATTTTTATGTCTGGTTCAGGTCCAACCGGTTCAACTGTAGTTTAAACCATTTTAAACCGTGACATCAACATGACATAATTATGATGTAATAATTATATTTAATTTATTTTAATTATTTCAAAATTAAATTAAAAATATAAATAAATATAAATTCTATGTAATATAAAAATTACACATGACATCAACAATACATTCAAGTTCATCATATTACAATTATTATGCAAATCAAGAAAAAAATAAGACCACATATATTAATCAAGATGAAATTTTAAAAATAATGACAAATTTTAACAATTTAAAAAGAGTGCACTGACCAGAAATAGGTGCAATTCTTTCATTTTTTTTTTTTTGTTCCTATATGCTTAATTAGAATATCTACAATGAAATGCTAATATTAATGGAAGGATATAAGATATTTATAAAAAAATATAATTTTACTTTACTTGAAGAAGTTAACCACCTAAAACTAAGAAAAAGCAGGAATGGAACAACATTCAATTTTGAGCAAACTTTGACTACTATTTAGGTATAAAGTGAGTACACAACACAACTACGCAGGAATAGAATATATTTGAGATATCTAATTCAAAAAAAAAACTTCAAAGTTGATATCTTCAAAATATCCAAAAAAGAAATATCTCCACAATTGCATCTTCATGAATCTCCTCAATTTTCTCTATTTTGTTCATGATCTTTTTGAATTAGCATTGACCCTGTTAATGCATATTACAATCAAATATTAGTTTTGAAATAAATTGTTACAAAAGTAAAAAAAATAAAACTCAATAATTAAAAAATGAAGTTTATAAAATATTACCAAAATCTTCAATTCTTGTTGTAGCAAATAAAGCTTGTGGTTGGTCCATTTACATCCAAATCTCAATATCTTCTTCAGTAAACAAATATTTAGAGTCTTCAGACTCTATGGTCCAATCTTCCAAAATATCTATTTTATCTAAAGATATAAGATCAAAGCGAACCTTCTTTTTTCTCTTTCTACATAATTAGAACGGAAGTTAAAGAGAACATATAAATAAATAAATTAATCACAAATCACATTGAATTTAATTTAATCATACCTCTCAAGCAAATGTAGAACATAAACAAGATCATTCAATCTTCCATACTCCAATATGTTCCTCTTTTTGGTATGTATCGTTCAAATACAAAACAATTTCGCTCACAACCAGAAGAGCTACATATTTGGCTCAAGACTTTAATAGCAACGGCTTGTAGTTTTGGAACACTGCACCCATAGGACTTCCACTAAAGAGTTGCAAAATTATATAGAAAAGTGATATAGTTAAAATTTCAAAAAAATAAATATTATAATCTAAATTTAGAATATCTGGATCCAAAGTATAAGGTGTTGCAATAGCCGCTGGCCTCCCAAAGTCTCCTACATCATCTTGATATAATTTTGCAACTTTATTAATACTAACTTGTGCTTCCATGTTTTCACGATTTAGTCTCTTAATTACTTCAAGTACTCCATACCATGTATGAAACTTAGTCTCTCAGATCAGCATGATAGAAAAATATTGGATTGAAATAAAAGCCTGCTAGATGACGAGGACAACGAAGTTGATTTTCCCAACAGGTATCAATGATGTTGAGCACTTGACTACAATCCATATTGATTTTTTTGAAAGTTTTCTCTATTGCTTTCTTTGCCCTTCTCATGCTTTCAAAAATATACCCCATTGAAGGTCTTTCATCACTATCAATTAATCATAATACACGAACAAGTGGCTAAAATGCTGATACAATAAGCTCACATCATTCCCAAAATGCAGAACAAAGTATCAGATCGGTTATTGTATTCACCTTTTGATTACGACGCCACTTTCTATCATCTCATTCTATACTAACAACCATGACTCTTAATTTATTTTTTCATGTTAAGAGACTTTGAATTGCCAAAAAGTGAATTGCAAACCACGTCATTGCATGCCAAATTAACTCCTTTCCATCTATATATTTTCTCATCAATGCAAGTGCAAAACTGTTGTTGTATATAAAAAATAAAAATGGAACGAGCTTCATCAATCACCGTACTTACTATATCAATTTTTGCAATATCTTCCAACATTAAATCCAAGCAATGTACTGCACATGGTGTCCAAACAATATGTGGATATGTGTATTTCAACATTTCTCTAGCCAACTTATAATTTGATGCATTATTAGTTACCAATTGAATAATATGATCTGAACCCACTTCTTCTATGACTTTTTAAAATAGATCACAAAGCATATTTGGAGTTTTTATCTCTGTAGATGGATTGACAGATTTAAGAAAAATTGTGCCTTTAGAACAATAAATAAGAAAATTAATCAAAGTTCTTTTCTTCTGATCTATCCAACCATCAGCCATAATAGTGCATCCATACTCTTTTCATTTTTCTTTGTAGGAATTGACAACCTGTTGAATTTCTTGATAATTTTTTTTTCAAAATAAAACCATGCATATCATGATAGGTAGGAACTCTAAATCCACGACCAATAGTAATAATATTATCTACCATCTCTTGAAATAAGGAGAATTCACAGCATTGAAAGGAATGCAAGAATGAAAAAATCATCGACCAATATAAGCATGAGCTCGATCAATAGCATCTTTTCCAGCCACAGCGCATTTTATAGAAGGTTGAACTGAAAAGAACTTTGAAACACCTTTTAACTTCTTTGTTGCATTTTGATTAACTTCTCTTACTTCCTCAACTTCTTCATCAATGGTATGTAATAATACAATTAAACTCTTTTCTGTGGCACTGAAAGGTTGCTTATGACTTTTTTGAGAAGTAATGCTATCTAAATCAAGTTTTATATGTTGTTGTATATGGTATGACACCTCTTTGCAAACTGCTACGTCATCTTTTACCTTTGCTAAGTGTTTTTTCATACGGTGAATTCCTCCGCCACTAAATACCCTTTACAATATAAACATTTATACTTTTCTTTTCCAATCTCTGTTATGTGATTCCAACCTATATCATTTCTACTCCTTGATGCACGAGATTCCACAGCAGCGGATGCAGAACTACTATTCATATTTGGGATACTCGCGGGCTCAACAGTTGAGGGATTTGATTGGAATTTAACATTTTTTGTAAAACCTACAAGTCAAATTATAAATAACATTTTATCATGCATGCACATCTTATATTTAAAATATCTAAATAACAATTCTAAATTATTGTATAACTCATTGTTCTAACTGTATAGAAATGTATATTCATCATTTAATCCATGACATGGCAAAATATTGCATGATTTTAAAAAATTAAATAATATAAAATTATAATTATAATGACGAATACACATTTGTTCCTTTCCAAATTTTTCTAAGTCATGCAGACTGTGGCCCACAGTGGAGAAATTTTTTATATGGTATTTACTGAGTAAAATATATAAAGATGCAGTGCATGCTCACAGAGTCTGGCCCACAGTGCAGACTTTTTTATGACATCCATACTAGTATACTACAATCTGCGATGCAGAATTTTATTATATAAAAAAATACAGAGCTTCAGCATTAAATTAAAATCCCACGCACATAGCACACTGCCATCTGCAAGACTACAACTTGAAAGAAGAAAATGACCTAACCTTGCTGCTAGCCTGCCAGCGACGGGTCCGAAGGAGGTGAACAAGAAAGAGCCCTAGGCTCGGATTCAACAGGAAGTAGGCACTGGAAACCGAACAAGACAAGATGTCAAAGGGAAGAACAAGAGTTCAGTGGAAGCTCGAATGCAGATCAGCGACGGAAAAAGAGCCACGATGAATCTGGCGGTTCTGCTGTGATGACCAAAAATCGGACTCGGAGGTGGTGGCCGGAAGCGAAGAAGATGACCAGGAAGAAAACAAAGATGCGACAAATCGACGCCAGCAATTGCTGGAAGTCTGGAACTCGAAACGGTGTTAGACTTGTGCTGTGAGGATTTGCCGGAGCACAAAATGCTGATTGGACGCTGGAGGTGTTGCCGAACGATGATTCCGACCGGCTGAACGACAAGATTCTTTGCTGCAAGATGGCGATAGTAAACCCTAGCTCTGTGAAATGACGAAACGTGAAAAGGGGCGAGCGGTGAGACTGCGACGCAGGTGGGAGAGATGTGTTTGCCGGGCCCGATCGATATTTGTATTTTTTAAAAAAGGGGCGATCCGAACCGTGGTTAAACCAATTTTTACGGTTCAACTGCCTGGTTCAAACGATCCAAGCGGTTTTTTTCAAAAATGACAAACTAGTGCCAAACCGAATCGTGACCCTGGCGATTCGCGGTTCGACCGAACGATCTGGTCTGGTTTTCAAAACACTGGTGGTAACATGATAAAAGTGCTACGCATGCCTTATTGTGCATTAGCAACTTTTCTTAACAAGTACAGGTCAGATAGCTAACCCTACAAGGATGCATCAAGCCGTAGATACAGGGATGAAATATAGGGAAGAGCTACATGGTGTATGTGCCGTGGTAAGAGACTCGAGATGTGAGTTGGTGGCTGTGAAAGGCCGGAAGAGAAAAGGAAGAGCTGATCCACTGTGGCTAGAAGCTTTTGTCGTTGTATTGGGTCCAAAATGAATTATAGGATCATTGTCTATAAATTGATTCTCTTATCCTAATCAATCTGCTGATAAAAAAGGGAGAGCAGGGTGTAAAAGGTAAATAAGATGGATGGTTTAGAAAGACATGTGCAAGTCAAAAAGGGAGGGGGTATGGGATTTAGAGAGCTCATAATGTTTAACCTGGCCTCTTTAGCAAAACAGTTCTGGAGGATGACAAAGAACAGAGAGTCCTTATGTCATAAACTATTGGAAGCAAAGTACTTCAAAAAGGATGGTCATTGGAGATGCAAAGTATTCTGAAAGGTAGGCCAATTATCGTAGCAAGTGGACAATGGAGGATTGGGGATGGAAAATCTATGTTCTTCTTCTAAGACAAGTGGACACTAGATAAACTGGAAAGAGTGGGACCATTACCTTAATCAATTTTTAAGTGTGATAGAGTGTGTCAGTTCTTGGAGAAAGAATATAGATTCTAGGATAGAAATCGTGTTGTTGCTGCAATGGGTGATAAAGGTTGGGAGATGGTTTAGACCATATCGATACCAATTAAAGATGAGAAGGATACATGGTTACGGCAAATAGAACCAAGCGACAGTTTCAAGGTCAGGTTAGCATGTCTATTGCTTACTTCTAACTCTATTTCTTTTTGAAGAAATGAAAAGAATGTAATAAATAAGGATTAAAGCATTAAATAAAAATAATAACAAAAATATAAAAAGAGAAGTCATCACTAATCTTTTTGGGAAGATTAGAACTCAAATATCGCATTGATGGATAAAGTACTGATTTACATAAACGGAGAAAATTACATGCAAATCGTATGTTATGACATAATAAAAATAAAAAGGCCATTTTTGAAGGCTTACATGAATTAGATGGGCGGAACAACTGGGGTACCATATTTCTGGTTTCTGGGACAGAGAGTTTTTATTTGAGGTGAAGGTGATGCCTCTCCCTTCCTGCTGTGGGGGGGGGGGGGGGGGGTATTTATAGGCATTTGGCCAATGGCTACTGATGTGGTGCACTGCAATTGGTTGCTAGTGTAGGGTCTTCGGCATGTGTTGGGTATTCCAGTGTCTTCCTCAATTCTGCTTATTATCCATCAGCTTTTGCAAGGGAGCTGGGTTAAAGCCATTTTCTACACTTCTAAATAATCATGCTAGCTAGATTGTGTTGGCGTTGGGCTGGCTGGCTATTACTACTTGTTAGTTCATCCCCAAGTAATCTTGCTTGGTGGACAAGCAACGGTGGAGATCGTTGGTGGGACGTGTTGCAGCTACTGCCGTGATGGATCAGACGAGTGTTGCTCACTGGATGGAGTCGAAGTTTTTCCATGGATGCCAACGTTGGGTTTTTTGGTGGCGTCATGGATGCAAAAAACGGAAGTGGGGGTCGCCAGTGTGGAGCTGCATCGCCAGATCTGGAGGAGAGATGGATGTGGTTGGAGACGAAGCCGGAGGAGATGCTACCACGAAGGTTGCTACCGGAATCAAAGTTGGGCAGATGAGAGTAGTGGTGCGGCAACAGATAAGAGGAGATGGGTCTTAATTCTGAGGAGGGTGGATCTACCCGAGATGGTGAAGTGGAAGACACTGACAGTATACATGGTGGTGCCATGATGCTGGCATCTTTGTGAATGGCTTTGATCGACTGACCGGTGCCTGTTGGAGGTGAACGCGAATGGGCACCCATCGCCTTTTTTCGTCAACGAAAAACTTGTGCGAAGATGAGGTGTCTGCCTCTGTATTCAGATTTGTACACATGCAACCATGTGCAAATGATCCAAACTGCAGATTTTCATGTGTTACTTGATCAAATCATTTTGCAATAATCCTCCAGTGTAAACATGTCTTAGTGATGTACCTTTAATTGCGAATTAATCCAAACTACACATATAATTTCAAATAGCAGTCTTTCATAAAATGAGCCTAAAATTAATTAATATAATCCAAAAATGGCTCAAAATGGGGGTGTCTACACAAGGATTAGCCAAAATGAGGGGCAGGTGTATAAGAACATTTGCAATTCTAATCTACCTAATAAGGTAGTTGTGTTTGTTTGGAGATTGTCCAAGAATGTGCTACCAACAAAAGACAATCTTCAAAGAAGGGGAGTCCAAGTGAATCCCATGTGTGATCTATGTGAGAAACAAGGTGAAAGTGCTCAACACCTATTCATCTTCTATGAGAAAATAAGGAATCTCAGGGGGTCGCTAATCAAAGACGGTAATGTGTGGACACCTAGATTTGCGATGAAATGTATCTTTAGCTAGCTATTGAATAGCAGCAATCGGGACAAGTTATATTTGTTCCTTCTCTTTTGTTGGAAGGTCTGGTATCTTAGGAACCAGGTAAGAGAGTATGGAACCCAACTTATTTTTTACTACATTTTGGAATGGTGCAAATCGTTTTGGGATACTACAGATCAACAACTCAAGGACTATGGTCTCCCTTGCTTCAACAGGAATTACACCCATGGTGGAGGAAACCAGGTAAAGGTTATATGAAGATCAATGTTTGATAGCAGAAGGCACAATGGGGGACACTACATAGGAATTGGTGTTGTGTTACATAATGACAAGGGACGTTTTATGGTAGCAAAATGCTAGAAGATGCAAGGTATTATGGAAGTACAAAACATGGAAATGATTGCTATTCTTTTTTGTATTAAGTGGGGCAGAGACATGGGGCTCCAATGGTTAGATGGAGAGTGATTCCCTCACATTAATCAAGTTTCTAAGTGTAGACAGTCCTATTTCGGCAACAACTGGTATTTATATTCAAGATTCACAAGTCATGAGGGAGGTAAAATTTACTCATGTTCTCTAATATGATAATCATGGAGCTCACCTATTGGCATCTTTGGCTGCATATATGGTAGAGGAGGAACATTTTTGGGAAGTTAATCCTCCTAGAGAAATTGTAAACCACATTCTAGTGGATTTGTCAAATTCTGTTTTATAATACAATTTCTTCTCTTTATCAAAAAAATATGCTGATAAATAATACAAAGGTTTTATCTATAGTTGGGTGGCTAATTGACACAATCAAGGAACTCAATCAGAATTTTAATAGATGTGCTTTCACTCACATTTCCCCATCAAGAAACCCTATTGGACATAATATTATAAATGTGACTATAGTAAAGCAGTAGAATGATAAACTGGTAAGATAATTTCTCCCCTTGTATTTATGAAACCCATGGTAAAGACATTTTTATATTAAATGGAAGTTAGGCTTCTTTACCCTAGGATCAGAATCCTACTGAAGAAAGGGATGAGTAGTCATTCCACACGTTTTTTTTTATCAAAAAGTGTTTTAAACAAAATGGATTATACCTCTATGAAATTCCTTTTCTATGTAATATTTTTTATTTTTAACATTTTTAATGGTTAATAACAAATCTACTTCATTTATTACATTTAGCATATTTATATTATCATATAAACTCTTTCAGTTGTTTAACATTACTATATAAGGTAATGTTTCAATCCATTCTAATGCATTGGGTGCAAAGCTCATTTTTTTATTTTTCAAAATTTTTTTAATAAAATCTAGGTATATTTAATCTATGAACCAAGTTTCGCAAATTTTGGAGATGTGTATCTATATTTTTTTAGTTTTTTAAAATAGGGTGATTTTAGTCATTTTTAAATGACTAAAATACTCCTATTTTTTAAAAATAAAAAGTGTATATCTTGAAAAATAGTAAAACTTAATATATAGGTTAAATATATCTGGATTAACCATTTATAAAAATATTTAAAAATATTTAAAAAATGAGTTTTTTGTTGAAACATTCTCCTACGATATATGGGTCCCATCTAGAAATGCGAAAAATCAATATAATAAAATAATTTAATAATAAATAAATTTTAAATAGTGTTTTTAACATTGAAAACATCTAAAATATCATACTATGTGGTGTGGAGTATTATTACATTGTAATATATATATATATATATATGAATGAATGAATCTAATATATTTTTTAATTTATACACAAATATATATTTTTAAGCAAATGTGGCTCATGCATATATCTGATTTGAATAAAAATTGATCTCCTAGCAAAACAAATAATTTTAAATATAATAAATTAATTAAATTTTGCATTAATTTTTCCATCTTAAAATTTAAAAAGGTTTCATAAAAACACTTCTATAAATAAATAAATTAAATTTTGCATTAATTTTTTCCATCTTAAAATTTAAAAAAGTTTCATAAAAACACTTCTATATAATCTAATTACACATAACTGTTCGACTATTATGCAGTCGGGTACACAGAAGAACATATTTTTTCAAAAAATATATAAGTAGGTCAGAACAAGCATCTTTTCAAAAAAAATATAGAAGTGGGTGAGAACATGCATCTTGCATTCGACTATCCTTTCCGCCCGACAACGACGGGAGCCATCCCCTCTCGGATCTCTGCCGAGCTCCGCATTTCTACAATTCAAAAATCGACTGATATGCGAACCTGCCCATAGGGCGGTTGGTGTCGCATCGGGGCTTCGTGCCCATCCACCGGGATTCGAATCCCGCAGTTGCCATTGAGCGGGTGTTGCTCTGGCAAAATCAAAAAAAAAAAAAAAAAAAAAAAAAAATCGACTGATATTATGCTTTGGGTTGCTCTGCTACTTCATGCACCTGTGCGAAATCTCACCACGCGTTGCATCGTGCATGGGATGCAAATGGAAATGATTTGAAGCGCAGGCGTATATCCAAGCTGAGCATTTACAGTTCTCATGGACTCGCAGCATCTTGTGATTTCATTTTGGCGACTGCGAGCGCACGGCAGTGTATTGTGAGAGCGCGCCAGAGTGTCATATCCAGGACCCGCTAAAACGACCACTCGAGCAAGCAAGAAGTTACACTTTCATGAAAGCAGGGTCATTTATAGCTCGATATAATGAGTTCGGACATTAAAATGGGACCGAAATTTGAAAGCGAGGGCGGCTCATAAATACACAGCCGCAGTCGATTTTAGCGTCTCGGATCGAAATTGCTTTTTAAAAAGGGAAGGATTGAGCGGTCCGAAGCAGAGCTTGCTTTTTCTTCTTCTAATTCTTCTTCTTCTTCTTAGGTTGATTCTTGTATTTATAATTCAGTGTAAGTACATATTCTTAAATCTAAAAATGCCAGTGAGGTTTTGCCCAAGTGGTCACGTCTTCGACCAAGCAAAGTGGCGAGCCGTGTTCGAATGTTCACTACATAATTTGCAATAATCTATGGCAGTAGTGGATTGGTAATTGTGTTCTTTTATGTTGTGAGAATTTGCTTGTCCCCTTAATGGTATGAGTATTATTCTATTTTTCTTTGTTATGAGGATTTGTATATACTAATTTGTAATTTCAGATGATTTGTTGTGTATACTTAATTAAAAATATCTAACAATATTTCTATCCAACTCAACCAAGTACGCATCACAATCCTAAGACGCAAGCAGAACATGGCTGTCAGGCTTCCTCTTCCCACTAATGTAATTAAAGATCCAATCATTCAAACCATTGACTTGACTTTCATATCTAAAGATTAAGGAAGTTTTTGGCATCCATACTTATTTAGCTAAGGGCAAAATTGCAGGTGTATTATTAATTACAAAAATTGCATTTACATTTACATAGTCCATTTGTAAAGAGGGAAAAATAAAGGAAAGTTTTATTAATAGTAGAGAGAAAAAGTTGAAATAGATCGAGTTGTTATAAAGGTAGATGTGAAAAAATAGGAGCAAAAATTTCTTTTTCATGCTTTCTTTGTTAATTGAAGGTGTACCTTTTTTGTTAAAACATTTTGTAAAATAATGAAAATGCCTAAATGCACCTGGGTGCACTTAGGCTCGATGTAGTCGGGTATTTAACCCATTCTTTAATATTTTTTTGAAATTTTTTTACGCAACTGTTAATCTAAGTATATTTAATATGTGTATTAATTTTTACCAATTTTGAAGATTTTTAGAATTTTTAGAATTTTTTAAAATCAGTGACATTTTTAGTAATTTAAAATTACTAAAATGCCTTTATCGTAAAATTACTAAAATACTATCGATTTTAAAAAAAATCTAAAAAATCTCCAAAAAGGTAAAAATTAATACACATGTTAAATATACTTAAATTAACACTTACGTAAAAAAATTTCAAAATAATATTAAAAAAATAAGTATTAGCACTCGGGTGCACTAAAGCTAAGTGTACCTGGGTGTCGAAGATCGCAATCCCTACAAATAATACCTTTAAAGTACACAAAAATTATTTTAAAAAATATTCCTAATAAAAAATATATGTATTTAATGTAAGGAATATTTATAAAGAATGAAACTTTTTGTAATTTAAATATTTTTTCTTGTATTTATAATTTTATTTGATTATAGGGATATTTTTGTTATTTTTAAAATTTTTAACAAAAGTGATACATCTGCTAATTGAGGCAAACTATATGGGTATAGATATAATTTTTTGAAAAATAGTAATACACTCATAATCTTGCGCAAGTTATACACGGAAGGATGTAAAAACTCCACAGATTTACTCAAGGGGATAGCAAATCGGAAGGTTCCAAATTTGGTCATCCTGTCACGAGGAAATGAAAGAAAAATTTGAGAGCCAACCCATGGGAAGCCGTCCCTGCGTTTTTCTTGCAGGAAGCAACATCTTCACCGTCAATCTAGGGTGGATGGCTACAATGCAATTGGACATTTTCGGAAAGTGAAAAAATCACGAGAGAGCATTGAATTCGATGCCAGACCTGTGCGTCACTCTCTCTCTCTCTCTCCCTGTCTCTTCCGTCTTCCTTTCCTCCATCTTCCTTGTTTCGTTTTTGGCCAACTACCGTAATTTGGAGATGGTTGATTTTTCTCGGAGCTATATATTTGAATTTGGGGCGGTTGAAATGGTGGCACGCTCGGTTCCAGCCTTGGGCTAATGGCTGGTGCTGGTGCTGGTGGTGGATGACAACTGCTTCCTGTTTTGTTGTAGGTGAAGATGACCGGGGCTGAGGAATCAGATTTGGTGCTATTTTCATCTTGCGAATCAAGTTAGTGGATTAGATTCTTGAATCCATAGCTATCATGGGCGAATCTGAAAAATAAAGGGATGCTGATGGTGGCTCGATTCGCCGGCTTGGAAGAACGATGACCGCCACCAAAATAGATGCTGAAGAAGATGGACTTACGCTAGCTAGCTTGCACATCTTAGGGTATAAGAATCGTCCACCGATTTGGTGGGTTTAGGAAGCAGCAATGGCTGCCCATGGAGAATGGAGGTGGTGGAGCACAGTTGAACAGTGCTCTGATGGTGCATATGCTATCGTGCACATGCAACTGTTTTGTAAAATCTAAAAACATCCAGCTTGTTTTGTAAAATCTCGAAAACAAAAAATAAAAATATGGATTTATCTTGTAAAGTCCTTTAAGCCCCTTTAAATAAAAAGTCAATAGTTGAATTTTTTAAAAATTTTAATATAAATTATAAGAATGTTATTTTAGATAACTTTTGATAAATTTACAAACTTTCTATTAAACTGATGTATTTTTAATAATTTAAACAAATATCTATATTATTTTACTTTTTGTGAGCGTTAAATTAGGATTATAGTTTTATTTTTGAAAGTCATATATAATATAATTATTACAATTGTATATATTTATTTAAATTTCTATTTCATTTCATTTAAATTAATTATTATTTTGAATTATAGCTTTATATATTTATTCCTTTTTTGAAATTTTTAATGCAAAATCCAAGTTGGCATAGTTCTAAAATGAATTATTAAATATATATCTTTTATAAAATAAATAAATTTATGTAAAATATTTTCAAAAATTTTAAAATTAAATGTTGTAATATAATTTATTATAGTTTAATTTTTAAAAGTCATATATATAATAATTATTATAGTTTTGTATATTTATTAAAATTTTATTTTATTATTAAAAAATTTCATGCAAATATAACCCACAAATTAATAGAAAAAAATATGAACATTTAAATTTAAATTTAAGGTTTAAATTTAAAATAAAAACTAGGATTTATATTTTTATAAAGATCATATTGATGAGGCCTATAAAATAATTATTTAACTTTAACATTTAAATATTAAAAATAAATTAAATATAAATTATAGTTTTGGTACATATAATTAACTAATCTAATTTTTAATTAAATTAAATTTAATATTTATTTTTATTTCACTTTCATTATTTTTCAGTTGTATTTTTGTTTTACTTTCATTATTTTACCCTATGTTATTTAATTCGAGGATTATCCTATATATTTTTTTGAAAATTATCAAATTTTTATGGTCCTTATTTACATAAAATCTTAACAAAAAAATCATACCATTTTGTTAAGATTTTATGGATATATCGGCTATATTTTTTATTTTTATTTTAAATTTATTAATTCTAGTAACAATAAATCACAATTAGTATATTAATATGTTAAATTTGTAATATAAACTGTAATAATATTATTATATAATTTTAATAAATTTTATTATAAAATTTCTATTAAATGTAGTTATTTACTAAATTGATTATTTAACCAATCCCAAAAAGTAACTTATATTTTATATTAAATATAAATTACAGTTATATATAATTTATTACAATTTTAGTTTTACAACGTCATATATATAATAATTTTTACAATTCTGACTACTGCCGCAGATATGACTTCCGGACGCAATATTTTACAAAAAAACCCCATGAATGTAAGATTTCGCAAAAAGGTATCTATTACTAAGAAATTAAAGAAAAAATAAATTTTGGTAGAAAATTTACAGGAGATATAACACAATGGTACATATTTAGAGGTGTTCTATAACATGAAATTTTCTATATATTTTTTGTTCAATGTAAATATTTATTAAATTGTTTGTTTACATTGATTTCACTTGAAGTCAATAAATTTATATTTTTAGTTTAAATTAATTAATTATAGTAACAATCAATCATAATTATTATATTAATACTTTAAATTTATAATATAAATATAATAATATTATTTTATAATTTTAAGAAATTTTATTATAAAATTTCTATTAAATATAGTTATTTGCAAAATTGATCATTTAAACAATCCCAAAAAGTAACATATATTTACATATTAAATCTAAGTCACAGTTATATATAATTTATCACAATTTTTGTTCTACAACGTCATATATATAATATTTTTTACTGTTTTATATATTTATGTAACCTTCTATTTCATTTAATCAAGTAGAGTTAATATTTTTAATTATAACTTTATATATTTATTTAGTTTTAAAATTATTTAGTCCTCGAATAAATATTTAAGTATATATATTTTGCAAAATACACAGATTAGGTAAAAAATTATATGCGGTTAGATACGGTTAGATGCGGTTAGACACGGTTAGATACGATTAGACGCGGTTAGACGCAATTAGATATGGTTAGACGGGTTAGACGCAGTTAGATTATGGTGATTTCATTAAATCGTATTATCTGGGTTTCAAATTTCATTGTTAAAGTATAAATGACCTTATAAGGGACCTAGGATCATATTACAGGTGTTAAATTAGGATTAACTTATTAATTTCAAAAATTAGATGCGGTTAGATATTGTTAGATGCGGTTAGACGCGGTTAAACGCAGTTAGACGCGGTTAGACGCAGTTAGATTAGGGTGATTTCATTAAATCGTATTATCTGGCATTCAAATTCCATTGTTAAGGTATAAATGGCCTTATAAGGGGCCTAGGATCATATTACAGGTGTTAAATTAGGATTAACTTATTAATTTCAAAAATTAGATGCGGTTAAATGCGGTTAGATACGGTTAGACACGGTTAGATGCGGTTAGACGCAATTAGATTAGGGTGATTTCATTAAATTGTATTATCTGGGTTTCAAATTCCGTTGTTAAGGTATAAATGACCTTATAAGGGGCCTTGGATCATATTACAGGTGTTAAATTAGGATTAACTTATTAATTTCAAAAATTAGATGCAGTTAGACATAGTTAGGCGGTTAAACGCAGTTAGATGCGGTTAGACATGGTTAGATTAGGGTGATTTCATTAAATCATATTATCTCGGTTTCAAATTCCTTTGTTAAGGTATAAATGACCTTATAAAGAGCCTAAGATCATATTACAGGTGTTAAATTAGGATTAACTTATTAATTTTAAAAATTAGATGCGGATAGATACGGTTAGATGCGGTTAGATACGGTTAAATGCGGTTAGACACGGTTAGATTCTATTATATTTGGAAAATAAAAAATATTAATAAATTTCAAAAAATAAGAAAAATAAAAGAAATTATTATTCTTAAGAGTACCTTAATTACATTAACTTTAAATAATATAACATAACTCCTAATAAAAATTATATTTTTCAACTTTACCAATTATAATGAAATATTATTAAAAAATAATTTTTTGTACACTAACTTTTTAAAAATTGTCAAATAATGAAAAATTATGTCTACATACGTTTTAGTAGTTGATCTATCAAATGAATAGAATAGATTGAGATTTTGTATATATATAATACAAAATTTATCAAAAAACCAAACATACTCACGTTTTTAAACAAATATACTCATGCTGTAAAATTACCACAATGCCCCTATTTCCTTTTTTTCTCATGGGAAATATTTCCCATGGGTTGGGCCTCGAAAAATTCGCTCGCCCATTTTTGTTCTTCCTTCTTTTATGTCTCTCTGCTTTTTAGCCGCAGTGGTCCACAAATGCACATTTATGGCCTCATGGCAGTGAGGGATGGGAGGAGCTTGGAGTTGCCAACGATATTTTGTTCCCATGTCTTATCTGCGTGCAACATTGTCATTAAGAGTTTTTATCTTATTGTCGGTCTCAAGCCCAGAAAAAAAACAAAGGTTGGCATGTTAGGCTGGCAACCGGTGTTATTAAAAATCACTGCCGCATCTCTTATAGATTCTGAAAATTTCAGGCAGCCAATCCTACCTAGGTAGGAAATGGCTTATGACGACGACAACGATGCCTTATTTGCATGCCCGCACTTGGGGTGGAGAAAAAAGAGTCGTTTTATTGTACCCAATTGCATAGAAACTTTGGCGTAACTAGATATAAAATTTATTTTTGTATCTTTTGAATTTTTAAAATTGTGAATTTGGGTATATTTAACTTATGTATTAAGTTTTATCTTTTTGAATATGTGTGTATATATTTTTAAATTTTTAAAAATAGGAGGGTTTTTGCCATTTTTGAATAATTAAAATACCACTATTTTTAAAAATAAAATATATATATACATTTTCAAAAATGGTAAAACTTAAGATGTGTTTGAAAATTCATAAAACTTTTAGATAAAATATTTTTAATGTAAAAGTTTTCAAAATGGAAGAAGATAATGTGATATAATAGGAGTAATAATGAAGAATTAAAAACTAAAGTTAAAATAGATAAGTTAGTAGTATTGGCAAATATCAAGAAATAATTGAAAAAGGAGAATAGTTGTATAAAAAATATTTTCCTAACTGGTGCTACTTCAAGCCTCCTTATAACCATCCTAATCTATTTGCTCTCATTTTTATCACAAATTGGTCTCACTTTTAAGTTTTCTCGAATTATTTTATTCCTAATTTTATCTTTTCTTGTTTTACTACTCATCCACCTTAACATTCTCATTTCCAGTACGCTCATTTTTTGTATATGTTGTTCTTTAACTACCCAACATTCTGCCCCATAAAGCATAGTCGGTCTAATTTTAGTCTTATAAAATTTTTCTTTTAGTTTTGGAACTCAATGGTCACATAAAATTCCTAACGCACTTCTCCATTTCTTCCATCCTGTTTGAATTCTATGTACTATATCTTTCTCAATTTTCCCGTTCTCTTGAACTATTGATCCTAAGTACAAAAAATGATTAGTTCTTATTACTACTTGATCTAAAATCTTAATTGGTTCCTCCTCTGGGTTCTCACTATTATTAAAATTGCATTTCATATATTTAGTTTTTGTACGATTAATTCTAAAACCATTAGATTTTAAAGCATCTACCCGCTTATTCAATTTTAAATTTAGTCTTTCTTTAGTTTCATCTATTAAAACAATGTCATCTGCAAATAATATACACCAAGGTACTTCTTCTTAGAAATGTCTAGTAATTTCATTTATGACTAAGGTAAAAAAGTAAGGACTCAAGGTTGAGCCTTGACGTAGACTTATTTTAACTGGAAAGACATTAGTATCTCCATGTAATGGTCCTCACATTCGTAATAGCCCCCTCGTACATATCTTTAATAATTTCAATGTATCTGCTATTAAATTTTTTTTTTCTCATCACTTGCCATATTAACTTTCTTAGTACTCGATCATTAGCTTTTTCTAAATCAATAAAAATCATATATAAGTTCTTTTTCTTCTCCCTATACTTTTCAAATAGTTGTCTAAATAAGAAAATAACTTTAGTGGTTGATCTTCCTGTCATAAAGCCAAATTGATTTTCAGATATATTAGTTTCTCGTCTTATTCTATATTCAATTACTCTTTCCCATAATTTTATAGTATCACTCATTAATTTTATTCCATGATAATTTACACAATTTTGAATATCTCTCTTATTTTTATAGATTAGAACTATAATATTTTTCCTCCATTCACTTGGCATTAACTTTGTTTTTATAATCTTATTAAAAAATTTGTTAACCATGTTGTACCTACATTTCCCATGCACTTCCATACCTCAATTGGTATATTATCTGGGCCTAAGGCTTTTCCTGTTTTTATTTTCCTTAGAGCTTCCTTTACTTCAAATATTCGAATTTTTGGGAAATAAATGATATTTCTATTTTCTTCTCAATTTAAACTAGCATCTAATGTTAAATGTTCGTGTGGGGTATCATTTAGTAAACTATAAAAATAAATTTTTCATCTTTCTTTAATATCATTATCTTTGACTAGAACTCTTTAGTCCTTGCTTTTAATACATCTAACATGTGTTAAATCTTTGCCCTTATTTTCTCTTAAATTAGCCAACTTAAAAATATCCTTTTCATCTTGTCTAGTTCCTAATCTATCATATAAGTTCTCATAAACTTTATGTTTAGCATCACTAATAATCTTTTTAGTAGCTTTTTTTATAGTTTGTATTATTGTAAGTTTGTATCATTTTTATTTCTCTGTCACATTTGAAACTTTTCTTGTTTAGCATTTATAGCTTTTTGAACATCCTCATTCCACCACCAAGTTTCTCTATGTAAGGATCTACGATTTTTATATATACCTATAATACTTTGTCCTACTTCTTTTAGTTAGTTGTCATTTTATCCCACATTGATTCTATCCATCTTCTTGTGTGTCTCATTTTCTTTCTTCTATCATTCTTTTACTAAAAAGTTCTATGTTGTTGCCCTTTAAATTCCACCATTTGATTTTTGGAATTATATTGCCTTTTGTTTTTGTTGATTCTTTTTGTGTATATTTATCCATCACTAATAATCTATGTTGCATAGCTAAGCTCTCACCTGGGATAACCTTACAATTAATACAAAAAAATCTATCCAATTTTCTTATAAGGAAGAAATCTATTTGGATAGAATTGATCCTACTCTTGAAAATTATCAAGTGAAAGTTATCAAGTGTTCATCTCGTTTTTGAAATAAGGTATTTGCTATAACCAAATCATATGCTATAGCAAAGTCCAAAATGGCATTCCCCATTTCATTCCTTATTCCAAAGCCGAAATCTCTATGACTTCCCTCATATCCTATATTCTCCTTTCCTATATGTCCATTTAAATCTCCACCTATCACAATCTTTTCTTAGTTAGATATCCTTTGCATAACACTATCTAAGTCATCCCAAAATTGTTTCTTTATTCTATCATCTAATCTTACTTGTGGTGCATAAGCACTAAACACATTTAAGACCTCTACACCTAATACAAGTTTTATTTGAATAATTCTTTCATTTAGTCTATTGACATCTACAACTTTATTTTTAAATTTTTTATCTACTATTATCCCTACACCATTCTATTACCATCCTTTCCTATATACCATAATTTGAATCCATTAATCTCTTTAGCCTTCTCTCCTTTCCACCTAGTCTCTTGAAGGCATGCTATATTAATTTTTCTCCTTCTCATAATATCTACTACTTCCATACTTTTCCTTGAAAGAGTCCCAACATTCCATGAGGCAAAACAGACCTTGTGTTTTGGTACCATATTCTTTCCTAAACCACGTGCATAAAAGCATGAGAACCTTTGCCGACTTGTCGTTGTTGTGACGCGTAGCTTCTGGGGAGACGCCCTAGCAACCCTTGTCCATTTCCCACTACATCCGAGCTTCGATGTAGCTCGTCGCTTCCAAAAAAATGCCCTAGCAACCCTTGCTCATTTCTCGCTACAGCCGGGCTCCGCTGCAGCGTATCGCTTACAATGGACGCCCTAATGTTAATAATTTTTAATATATTTTCAGAGTCCATATGAGATGCGGCGGTGATTTTTAATAGCACCAGCTACCAGTCTGACATGCCAACCCTCTCTTTTTTTTGGAGCTTGGGACCGACAGTAAGATAGAAACTCTTACTGGCAAGGTTTTGTATAAAAAATGCGAAAGATAATTAAAAATATAGTAGTTGTAGAAAGTGAAAAATTTTGAATTGAAAAACTTTTATAGATAAACAAACACTCCCTTAGTTTATTTATTAAGGGTGTGTTTGTTTAGGGTAAAAAAGTGTCAACTAAAACTTTTCAATCTAAAACTTTTCACTCTTCATAATTATTCTATTTTTTAATTATTTTTTCACATTTTTCTATACAAACTATCCTACTTTTCAATCATATATACACAACTACTCATACAACTAACCTATCTATTTTAACTTTATTATCTTTACTCCTCATCATTACTCCTATTATATCACATCACTTTCTATTGATTTAACAACTTCTACTCCAAAAACTTTTCATCAAAAGTTTTACCTCCAACCAAACACACCCTAAAACACAAAATAACAATCTTATAAAAATTTCAAAAAAGTAGGTCTTAAACCCAATGGCATAAAATTTCAATACAAGTGGGTGCATTACATCAGGACTCAAGAAAAAAGCCATATTCAAAATTCAATTATGGAGGTATCTTTTCCATTAATTGGAGTGAGTGAATTCATGTAATACTGCCATTTGGGCCATGTTGATGATATGTATATTAAGATGTTATAATACTTTATATATAACTCCCCAATCTTTAATCTAACAAGGACGTCATGTTCTAACCTAAGACCTATCCATATGGGGCCCAAACCGAAGAGCAATCCTCTCATAGCACCATAAAAAATTATTGCAAAGATTTTGGCAGAATTTCTTCTAAAATATCAAGGTTATACCTATACATTCAATATTTATAATGTAAGTAGAAATAAATTTTTAACTGAGAAAAGATGACATGCAACCCTTAATCAACAATCAGATTAGTAACAAAGAAGAAATCTTGATTCTTTCTATTTTGCAAAAATAAATATATAATCATGTGGATCTTAAACTAAGAAGGAAAATCCTGCACTAGAATCACCAAAATGTACTGAAAAGATTGATGAGAGAATTAGATATACATTAAAAATCTCTCTCTCTCTCTCTCTCTTTCTCTCTTACACAATCTAGTCCTATCATGATGTCTTGCCAAATTATCATCCTACCCCATTGGAGGACCTGCATGCCTATCATCTAAAAGTGACAAAACAACAGTATGAGCTCAAGCAAGCTCAGTAAGTAGTACACAATTAATAGATTTAATTCAAAGTCAATAACATATCCATTAATGCATATATAATGCATCTCATGCAAATATCCACCACTCCATAACTCACCCCTACTATACCGCCAAATAAGATAGAAATACACTTGTGTAACATATAATGATTTATACAACTCGGGATGCCTCTTTCACATTGATGTTAGATCCCCAAGCTTGTAAAAATCATCAGGAAAATTGAAACACCTCTCTCACATTGATACTAAGGTTAAGATCACCACCATCAACTATATAGCTCAGGAATGTCCCTTTCTCACATTGATATCAAGGTCGAGACCACAAAACTATTCCATACCATACATGCATACATACCACTTAGGCTACTACACTTTTCATGTGGCGCCCCAGCCCGAGCGTCACAATATTAGCCTTACTCCGGAACCGTTATTGATTGGTAAATGTGATTAGAATTGTTGCCCTGTTATACAGCGGGATTTATTGGATATTTATCCACTTAATCTTATCTCCTTAAGAGTTAATGTCATTAGACATATTCTAATTTCCATCATGTGTCCATTTAAGCCATTACTAAACCTTGATATACACATGTTATATCATATAATCTCATATTCATTCGTAATATGATAAATTATACCTTAGCATTTGTCTAGAAATTTTTTTTCCATCCATAGCTACATAACATAAAATATTTCTCATAGAAGACATCAAGATAGTCATATAAATTCATCAATCATTCCTTCTCAAATTCATATACAAGCATTCATAAAATTCACCATTCTTCAAAACTCAACCTGTGCTCCTTGCCTCCTTTTCCTTTCACGAATCTTTGGATTTGAAAAACAAAATGGTAGTCAAAACTCAATAAGCAAGTTATAGGTTTTTAGGCAATTCATTTTAAAGGTAACATTTTTCATCTAAAACATCATGGAAAGCAACATTATACTATCTTGAGGGTATATCATGAAAACATGCTCCTCATCATGGGTATATCATAAATAATGCAATGCATCATGACATCATAGGATGGAAGTTAGCTAGGTAACCATCCGTCTCCAACGTTTCTCCCAATCCAGGGAGGCGCCGTCAGCCTTAGGTCTCTCTTAGCGACTTGGCCGCACCAAAGGGGGATAATTGGTCCGCTTATACATTTGAGGTGGACCTCATACTTTGTGCACATAAACCTTTTATAAATATGATCTTTGACATGCTAGCATGATTTTTCATTCATAAACTTTCAAAGCATAATTTTTCATCAAGATTTGATAAAACATGGTATAAAACATTTATCTCAATTGAAATAGCATTTCAACACATATTGAACTAAAGGAATGACCATCCTTAAATAACTTGAAAATAATTTCATCAATCAATTGTAAAATAGTTCGAAACATTTAGAACACTATTAGCAATCATTTTATCATATTTTGATAAAACAAAAATCGTTTAGAAGGTCATTTATTTACCTATTTAGCATTAGCTTTCCGAATCTATTTGTCTTTGCCTATACACATAAGAATGACATTGCATTCATAACATTTTTATTTGCTTGCATACACTTAGTTTTCCAACTCATAATTCATTACATACATATTCCACTTGAATTTTAGCATATATTCATGCATTTTAGCATTTTAGCAATTTATATAAGTCATTTATCATTCAACCATACATAGCCTTTCATATATACCCATCTTACAACATATATATTATGTGTTTCTTACAATTTTTTTAAAATAGTAACTTGCATCCTAATTCAGCATAATTAAATTATATAATTTTAATCCATTCATCATTGGGCTCCAAAATAGCAACATTAGGACCTATTTTTCATCTTTTCAACGCCTCTTTTGATACTTAAATCAAAATAATTTTTTAATCTATAAATTTTAGCAATTAATCATATTTTTCTTAACCCAAATTTAGGGTAATATCATATGTTTAAAATCCATATATTGGTTGCTTCCAAAACAGCAATTTTTACACATGTTTTGGATACCTTTTACACCCCTCTTTGGACACCCTTTTGCATACCCTTAAAAATCAGATTTAGTGCATACCTTCCAAACTTATTTTAGCCATCCAAAGTACCCTAATCCTAGGGTTTTTTACCCTCTAAATCATTCATGATTTAATTATTTACAAAATAGTAACATGATATACATGCAGGGTACCTGTTTTAGCCCCATTTGGACGTTCCTATGCATGTGCCCCAAAAATTAGATTTATGGCTATCTCTTCCACTACATGTTGGACATCCAAAGGGTCCTTAATTTAGGATAATTTACCCTACAATTCACCTATAAATCATTTAGGCTACTCCTTGCATCATATTTAATATATAAAGTGAAAAATCGGGTCAAACATGAAACCCTAAGTTCCATCCTTTCTAAAATCTTTAGCTTATGTACAAATCAACATTTATAACTCATAAGAACATGAATCATAGTCTAATCATGATATTCAATCAAAACAATAACTTATTTTATAAATTTAAGAAAATTCAAGATAGGTTTTTCACCTAAAATCAACCCTAGCTTTCAATTCCATCCTCTTGAATCCTTGATTTCATTCATACCATTCAATCCTTATTTAATACCCAAATCAAGGACATCATGAATCATCCTTCGAGGGTTCATTATGAATCAAATTCATGACCTATAATTTGAGGTGAAAAACTTAGGATTAAAGAACCCAAAACATGAAGTATAGTTACTTGAATCAAATCAAACTTGAATCCAAACTTTCCTAGCTTGAATCCCTTTCTTTCCTCCCCTTTTTCTTTCTCTTTTTCTCCTCTTTTTTCCTTCTCTTTTTCCTTCTCCCCTTGCTTTTTTTGGGACATGCAATGGCTGCCTTGCCTGGGAGATAATTTTCTCTCTCTAACTTCAAATGGACGTCCCATGTACATGCTCCCATATATTTATATTTCTAATTTTTTCCATCTTGTGGGGCCCACTTTGACACATCATAGATAAGGTAATTAAGGGGCATTTTATCCCTTGATGACATGGCCCATTCATGTCCAAGTAAATTGGATAATTATCATTCACATAAATATCAAATCTTCAGCTCATAAGTGAACTACTTAGCTCTTCCCCCCTTAACATCCATATGGCAAGCTCCTATGACTTTTCTTGGCCACCAAAATATACACACAACAAAATGATAGAAAATACCCAAATAATTAAAATGGATAAAATATCCTCCTCATTCCATGCTTCACAACACAAAAGAAATACATCATGAAAATTCTACCTCACATTTAGTTATAATTAATTTTTCCATAAACATGCACTCTAATCTACCCTTCTCATAGGCTCTAACAATAGGACTTTTCAAAACCTCAACCCAAATTCATCATTTCAATCACAACACATTACGCTCTCCCTTCAAAAGAGAATCTTACCCTCATTCCTTCCTCAAATCATGCCTACATGCATGTCATAGCAAACTATACTCATTTCCACCATTAAAGCACTATTCATCTTCTTCATCATTCCAAATCACCCTAAAATATTATCAAACCATATCTATATGCTAATATGACATTAAGAATAAAGATTGTTAAATAAATTTAAAAAAAAACAAAGGAAAGACTACTTATATAGCTCTACACCACTTCTTTTCCAAATTTCTTCAAGCTTTAATCATTGAATCCCCTTAAATCTAAGATGGGTTGATGAAAATGAGTTTCCAAGTTATTACAAGAAGAGGAAAGAAAACAGTATGGAAAAGCCTTACCACCCTTTTCCTTCTTCCTTCTCTCTCTCCCTCTCTCTCTCTCATTGCTGCCATTTTACTTTTTTTTTATGATCAAGCTCTGCCCTTTTCAAACAGGGGCTACTGTTCGTAGCCCCATGCACCCTTTTTTTATTCGTTAGTTATGTTATCATTTAATATAGATATAACATATATAAGTTAGTACATATAATTCTATTTGAATCCCTTCCACACATCATTTAATAAATATTCAATGTATACCATAAACATTTCTTAATATTTAATTATTTTTAATTAAATTCATCAATAGCATTTACTAAAATAATTTAATTAAATTTTTTTTAAAAGCATGTCTACCATTAATTACATAAAAAGTGAGAGTTGGAGTCCCACATTATAACATCACTTATTTGTGGAGAAAGAATGATTTAGAAGGTTTAAATATAGAATTAAGAGCTTTAACGTTGGTAAATAAATCAAATAATTTATTATATTAATTCTTACTTTAATCAGATGCGCTAATGCTATAGTTTGATTTATATGAAATTTGATTTCATAATTAAACATATAATTCTAAATGCAATAGGTGAAATAGATTTCACATAACCAATGACTACAACTGCATCTTGATTCTAGATCTAGCCTATCATTGCAGATGATATGAAAAATTAAGAAGTGCAACTCAAGTATACATGTTCACATATGTAATACCTTAAGAATAAGTTAAAATATTCAATGCAATTTTGGTAGGATAGATTTTAATATTTGAATAATCAAATCCTCCCTTGGTTGCTAATATATGTTAGTAAAAAAGAACTTCATTGGTATAGATTTTGATGAAAATTTTAGCATGTAATCCCTATAATTAAGTTTCATGCAAAATAAATATGTGCATAGGTCATATATAATAAAAGCATAAAATAAATATAATAAAATGTTCTACATTATACATAAATTTTAAAGTTGTTAATTCAAATTTTAAATGATCTAAAACATCAGTCTTCTATAAGCAAATAATTCCATAACCGATTATAACATTTTAATAATTATTTAAATAGATTTTAAGTGTTTACATAATTTACATATGATTATATATTTAAAGTAGCTACAATCCATCCAAGACTTGATTAAAATATTTTTGTAATTATACTAAAGTAAATAAATTTAAATTAAATGAATAGATTAGATTTAGTTTACTTATCAATGTGAACCTCAAATCAAGTGACACGACAAAAACTTCATTGGGTACTAGTGACACCTTTTCCATATATCTTTTACCAAATATATTATAATTTAAAAATAAAAAATATTTTTGTAAGATATATTATGATTTAAGTACAAGATATATCTTTTAAAGACATAAAATTGTTTAATCTACTTATTAATTAGTGCGTCAATAAATGTACTTTAGAACTATATTAATTATGGTTTCTAAGTAGATTTCCGCATATGCTCTTAATTATTTTTAAAGCATAATATTGATTAGATCTCTCTCGATAATCTTATGATAGGCAATCCTTCGTGTTTAAGAGGAGTAGCGATTGTGGGATATCAGATGATGGTTAGAGTACAAATGAAGCCTAAAATCTTCTTGTCTAATTCATTATCTTCAATGGGTGTTTTTCTACTAATATATTGGTAGAAGAAGAAAAAACTCTTGATTGAAGGACCATAGACCTTGAAATGAAAGAGAACGCCATGCAATAGGTTGGCCACATCAAGAAAACTTGCTTTATTATGCTCTACATAAGCAACAAGACATTACAATAAAAAGTGTTCAAAGCAACAATAAAGAAGCTTTGAAGAATGGAAGACACATTCTCTTTTTAAGATATTAGTAAGAATTTATATCTCATTGGTTTTGCGATAGAGGAATATTTGGAACATACCTTACAAGGATGCCCATGGTTATTTGATAGACAGTTGGTGGTATTGAAGGTTTTAACTATTCCTATAAGCCTAAAATAGACTTTTCTATAAGTAAATGCTTAATTATTTGAATTTTTTATTTACCCTCCTATAAAAAAATTTTGAAGTACCCTTTTATAATTTTTTGATTAAAAGACGAAACATCTAATTTTTTAAGTAAGTTCCAAAGGAAGTACGATGCATTATTTTATATGCTTTGATTTTATATCTTTAAAGAGAAAATCTTTGATTAAAAGATTTGAATGCTAAATTTCATTAATACCAACATTTTTCATTGATATGATAATAAAATATGTAGAAACATGTCTTCATGATTTTAGAAGTGCACAAGAGAATTCTTGTCAAACAAAAGATACAAATACAAAGCATACACTGTTATGCATTGTGAATAGAAAAGGTGAGGCATGTCTCGTCATGCATCATGACTTGAATAGATTACATATCAACCATTCAACACAATTAACAAGAACGGATAGAGCACATGTTACCAAGCATCGTGACTTGAAAAAATGAAGTACATATTGCCATAAATTATAACTCAAGTGAGTTTATGCTTAGCCCATTGACTAGTGATGACTTGATTTGGAATTAATGAGAGGCTTATTGGCTATAGTAATAACCCTATATAGTAACTTGATACATTTCGTGCATAAAGCATAATAGGCACAACTCTTGGAAATACATAGCAAACTAATGCATTTTGCATACGATTCTTAGAGGATGCATAAAAAGATGATGTATTCTGCATATGACTTCCAAAGGATACATATCAAAGTTATATAACTTTTGGAGGATATACAACAAGATAATGCATCTTGTATCCAACTTCTAAATTATTTTTGTGATGCTTTTTATCGAAAAATTGAATTTAACCAAAGATTTTATGTGATAATTCCTGGGTCAAATCAGGTTAACAAGGAGACTTAAGCTTACATAGGCTAAATTAGGAGAGGTTGGACCAGATTGGACCATTTAAATGACATTTGAGCTAAATAGAGTCACCTAATTTTTAAGTTTTAGTGTAGAGTTTACATTTGTATAAATCATGATAGATAAAAAATGGATCTGATTTTAGTTTAGCAAGAGAGTTTCTACAACCTCTTGAATGCTTGAGGGCTTTACCCTAATTGGATTTCATAAATCCATTAGTCATTATCAATTAGTGAGTCCCTTGGATCTTGTTTAATCTCATATGAATGTAAAGTGCAAACATAGAAATGGATATATTAGCCTCATGCCTAAGTAAGAATAAGATTTAACACTTAAATCTACCACGAACTAATTGCTCGTATTAGGAAATCGGGTAGGGGTTTTCAACTTTGATTTGGTAGCATAAAAGGGTGTTGGAAACATGAGGAAAACTAGCTAAATCTATGTTTTGATGATTAACAAATCAATTTGAGAAAGTCTTGGCTACTAACAAGTTTGTGAAATGTCTTAAGGAATATACATTTGAAGAAAATCAAGTTGGAAGGCCAAGTCGTTCCCCAAGTCGACTCCAAGATCGACTTCAATGTGCCTAAAACGTCCAGAGTTGAAATGGGAGAAAGAGCAAGTGAAGTCGCAGGTCAAGTCGACTCCACATGCGACTTGGGTAGCCAAGTCGCAGACGAAGTCGACGTCGCTATCGACTTCAGAAGTACACATTTGTCCAGAGCTGAAAATTGGGACACGGAGCTGCCAAGTCGCAGGCCAAGTCGACTCCATGTGCGACTTAGGTGAAGTCGGGGACGAAGTCGACCCCAAGCGTGACTTGAGTTTGTCAAAGCTGCAGTTTCAAATCATTCAAAGGACTTCTTCACTCTAGGCTCAAAAGCTTCAAGCATGATCAAGATCAAGTCAAGCCTATCAAGTCCAAGGAATCAAAATGAAGAACAAATCCATCAAATCAAAGGCAAAAGACATAAGCTTGCTTCAAACATTCAAGTCTCCAAAGCAAGCAAGTTCTCCAATGATTCACAGTATCAAGCAAAACCAAGAAGAAGCAAAGTCAAGCTTCTAAGGATTACAAATCATGGAGCTAATACAATCAAGGCACAAGGATTCAGAAAGTAATACAAAAGAACTAAAAGCATGAAGAAGACTAAACAAAAAGAGAAAGATTTCCAAAGTTCCGGAGTTCAGAAAATCAACTGACGAGGTGAAGTCGCACACGAAGTCGACTCCACCTGCGACTTGGGTCAAGTCGTGAACCCAAGTCGACTCTGACTGGAACTTGAAGTTGCGACGGAGAAGCGAAGTCGCACCCGAAGTCGACTCCATCTGCGACTTGGGCGAAGTCGCATGTGAAGTCGACTCCACCTGCTACTTGGGTCGCAATGGTCGGAATTAATTCGAACGTTGGCGCATTAAATGCGCGCCACCTACCTTCTAACGTTCGGATTCCCTCCAAAATTATAAATAGCATTCATGGTGGACGAGGGAAGTAGTTGGAAAACATTAAGTGAGCATAACTCCTATCTACAAGAGCATCAAAGTGATCAAGCCAATCAAGATAGGAAGAATTGTGCTTCAAGTTGCAAGAGCTACATTCAGAAACTTCAAAGCCATCATCTACAAGTTCTTCCCTGCGCTAAATCGTTTCTACACACCTGTAAAGTGTAGTTTACTTTTATTGTTTACTTGTTTGTGTTGAACTTGATTTAGCTTGCGTAGCTAAGATCAAGAGGTAGCAAAGTAGTGTGTGATTGGAGTGTGACTCATCACCTACTTGTGCTAAGTGTTATATGCCCCCTAGAATCTAGAAGAGAGCAAGAGGCTCTGGTTGTATATGCCCCGTAGAGCTAGAATCTAGAAGAGAGCAAGAGGCTCTGGTTGTATATGCCCCCTAGAGCTAGAATCTAGAAGAGAGCAAGAGGCTCTAGTTGTATTCGCGGAATACAATAGTGGAACCCAAGTCACAAGGAGTGTGAGCTTGGAAGAGTGGAGTAGGGAGGTTGCCCGAACCACTATAAAATCCTTGTCTACTTGCTTTTATTTTTGCTCTCTTTATTACTTTGCTTTCCATTCAGTTTCTTCATTCAAGGGGATTAATTCTACAAGGGGTTAAGTTTTTAAGTTACCAAAGAAATTTTTAAGAACCCAATTCACCCCTCCCCTCTTGGGTTTTGCCATCTATTCGGGACCCAACAAAGGGGTCTTAGACAAAGATAAGACTTAATTCGAACAGTATAACAACTTTAGTCAAACAACATAACAATTAGAGTCATCCTAGGTTGAGACTCATGCTGAGCAAGTGACTTAAGTCCAACTGCATAATAACTTTAGTAAGGACAACATGAAGATTACAAATAAACAACATAACAACTTAAAAATACTAAAAGAGCAAGGGAATAATTTACATAAGGTATAAGGGATACGTCTTAATTTCCACTTGTAATAATTTACTTGATCAAATCGTTTGAACACTTCTTCGAGCTTCTTGTGATCAATCACAGCTCTTCATATAACAAAAAGTGAAATTTTTTATCAATGTTTAATGCAACATAAAGTGTACACTTTGAAGGTGATTGGCTTGTCAAAGGCACCCTAACGTGATGGCATATCAGCTGAATTGACAAACAACCTCAGGAGCTTGTGGGAATGATATTTTTGAAGCTTGTAAAGCTTTCATGGAAACTTTAGCACAAGGTTATCAAATTTCACGATTCTATGAGGTAAACGGTGCAATTGTTTTTCTTAACCCTACGAAGATAGGTGAAAACCATGTGATTGATTTTCTCCTTATTAGCTTATGTAATGTAGCTTATACAATCCTTTTAAAGGTCCTATTAATAGGTCAAAACCTTATATAAATGGGGTTACCATGGAACAATAGAGTGCTTTTCTTCTTAGAAGACTCATTATGGATATTATGCTCATTATATATGATTCATAAATAATTTGAGATCTTGAAAGGAGGGTAAAAGGGAAGAGGTAGTAATAAAACTTAGGGTATGTTAGCGAAGTAATAAAACTTTTAGATAAAAAAATTTTAGGAGGTGTTTGTTTGGTTTAAAAACCTTTCAACTTAAAACTTTTCAATCTAAAATTTTTTGCTCTCCACAACTATCCTATTTTTAATTATTTATTTACTTTTTTTTATACAACTACCCTATTTTTCAATCATTTTTACATAATTATTGATACATCTAACCTATCTATTTTAATTTTATTTTCTTTATTCGTCATTACTATCCCTATGATGTTACATCATTTTCTCCTATTTTAAAAACTTTTACGCTAAAAAATTTTCATTGAAAGTTTTACACTTCCCAAACACCCATCTTGTAAAAGTTTTGAGATAAGATAAAATGATATAATAGGATAGGGGCAACAATGAGGAATAAAGAGAAAAAAGTTAAATTAGATAAGTTAGTTATATAAGTTATTGTATATAAATAATTGAAAAGTGTGATAGTTTGTATAACAAAATATAACAAAATAACTAAAAAATAAGGTAGTTGTGAAGAGAAAAAAGTTTTATTTTGAAACAAACACATCCTTAATATGTAAAAAAATATGATTGTATTGAGTGGGACTACCTATGTGGGGCAACACAAGGATGAATTTACATAAAATTCAGATTAATCGTATAAGAAGTTATTTGGAATCTTTCATTTATAAATTAGCATTAATGATTTCTAAAATCATTTTCTCATAATAGAGGATTGGGCAAGGTGACCCCCATTTTATCCCTATTTATTCCTAATATGTGTAAAGGGTCTTTCTTCTCTTATAACAGATGCAAATAACAATGATAGACTACAAAAAAATTAGGTTATCCTAAAGGATCTACTGATTTTTCATCTCTTTTTGCTGATAATGTATTAATATTTTTCAAAGCTACATATGGAAAGGTAAATAATATGAAAGAACTTCTCCAAGTTTACAAGGAGATAGTGAATATTGAAAAGACAACTCCCTTCAACTCTTTTCTTCAGTGCTAATACAAAAACGGATAGAAGATACGATATTAAAAGAATGATTTGGACCCAAGGCAAATAAATTGATACTTATTTGGGATTACTAGTTTGAATGAGTAGATCAAATAAAGTTAATCTTAAGAATCTAAAAGGGAGAATATGGAAAAAAATTCAAGATTTGAATGAGAAATTTCTTTGATGGAAAATAAAGAGGTGCTTATAAAGGCAATAGCATGAGCCATTCTAAACTATGCTATGAGTATATTCCCAATTCCAATATCACTATACTAAGCAACTTTTAGTGAGGTGAAAGGAATTGTATGAGGAAAATGAGCTAGCTATTTTCGAACAAGCTATGTAATTCAAAACTTAGTAGGGTTTGGGCTTTAGAGATTTCAGGACTTTCAATTTTGATTTATTGTGTAAACTACCAAATAGGTTTGGCAATTATTATAAATAAAGAATCTTTCTGCTACAAAGTCTTATAATCTGAATATTTCTCTAATGTTGATATCTGGAGTTGCAATGAAGCTAAGTAGGACTCTTTCACTTGGAGCAGCACATTAAAAGGTAGAAATTCAATAAAATATGGGTATAAGTAGTGGATTGGGGGTAGAAGAGATGTGCAATCGCGTCAATGATAGGTAGCAAATGGGCTAATTATGCAGGTTGATCCTCTGCCTCAGCACATGCACCTTAATATTGCTATTAATTACATGACAAGATAGTGGAAAGAGGAAAAAAATTTAGCGATGGTGGGTGAAGTCAAATGGAGGGAAGGGTAGTCAGTCCCACTAACCGATGGGGAGGAGGCTGATTTTTATTTTTAGTAAGGCAAAAGTTGATGGAAATTAAGGTTAGATTTTCTTATCAATTAATTAAAAGCAAAGACGACTTAAGGCCCTTGCAAACAAATCTCGTGTGACCGTGCCAAATAATGTGGATCAAAGGAGGAATATGGTAGCTGATGTAATTGTATTTAAGGCAATATGGAAGATGAAGTTACTTATAAAAATAATCATATTCAGTTGGAGGCTTTTCATCAAATCTTTGCCAACAAAAGCAAATTTAAGGAGGAGAGGTGTCCCCATTGATCTAACATACAGTTTACGTAGTCAAGGGGAGGAAGAGAATGACCATATCTTCAAGAGTTGCTAGAAGACAACTAGCACTATCTGGTTGTTCATCAGAATAGATGGCAAACAGAATTAGGAGGAGGGAATCTATGGGTGGGGGTGTTAATAGTCATGATCAACCTATCAACCCATTCGTCCAATATATTTACAAATGAATTTGGATTGAAATTTTTAAATAACTAGTTTATGACCTGCCAACTTATTTAACTATTTAAATAAATAAATGGTTAAGACTAAGATTTACAACCCATCGATTCGTTTAATAACTCACTTAACTTGTTTAACCCATCAACCTATTTACAACACATTGATAAAGGATCTATTTTCTCAACTCTAAATGTATTGTCCCATGTTGATTTCTTATTTTTCTCCATCTTTCTATGACTCTACAACGTCTTCTTTGTTGCTATGTTGTGGCACTGTCATCGCTGTCCTTACTACTGCCTACAAGTGTCGCTGATAAGATTCTTCTTTCCTCTCTAGTGCTCTCTCTCTCTCTCCGATCATCTCTCTCTCCATCTCTCTTTTTTCTACCTTTCTTTCTCTTCTCTTTATTTTCCTTTATCTCTCTCTCTTGTCTCCGATCGTTCCTCTCTCAAAAGTCTCTATTACTATTTTTCCCTCTCTATTCTCTTTCTTCATATCGTCAAGTTGTTATCTTTCTTTGCATTGTCACGTCAAATACGCATCCTTTTTTTTATGAACATGTATCTCGTCAGCATAGATTGATTCACCATGATAATTATAGATAACACACACTCAACTTTAAATTAGCTTCGTTTTGACTTATTTGCAACATATACACACAACCCATCAATTTGTTTGTTAATTTAATAGGTTAATAAATGGACTAGGGTTGAGATTTCTTAAATGACTCAAGATTAGGAATAATCTCTTACCCATTCCATGCAATCCATTAACATTCTTATCTATGGGCATTTCTGAAACATGGAGTAAGGGAATCCAAAGAAGATGGAACTCTTTGTGTTGGGATGTTGCAAGATCTAGCAACTGCGGAATCAGCTGAGAGAAAAGGAGTGATAACCAGATTTGAGGGGGTTTATGATGCGTGTTTGGATTAATGGGAGCAGCTTAGGGTTTCTCATCACCTGAAGAGATCGAGATTTCATCAAAGGGATCATGTCGCCCGTTGGAGGGAAATCAACATAGATGCTAGGAGGAAGGCAAGCAATGGATACACGGGTATGGGGCAGTGGTGAGAGTTGCGAATGGAAGGTTTGTGGGGGCGAGACGCTGGACTACCATAGGGGCTGCGAATGCTTTATTGAGGGGAGACAAGAGCCCTGTTGATGGGAATTATGTGGATGCGTGAGATGGACCAATGGAATATTATGCTGGAGAGCTCTCTTTTATTCTCACACAATTTTTGCTGGAGAGTGATCAGATTTGATCAGCAGTTGGGATCCTCATATGTGAGATCAAAAAGCATACGTTCAAGCAATAAAAAAAAGCTTACGTTCAAATTTGAGAGAGTTGCTTACAAATATGTTTTACGGTAGGGCAACCAAGTGGCCCATCTATTGGCAGATTTTGCTATGGAGGAGTTGGATCGGCATCACATTTGGTAAGTATTCCACCTAATTGTATTGTCGAGCATATTTTTAAGGACAATGATTTATTAGCTGAATGAAAAAGGGTACACTTTTTTTCCATTTTACTTAACCATCATGAGAGGGCAAGAAATAAGTTGTTTTTTTTTTATACTGATTCTACTTTCATAATTTGACTAAAATTATATATAGATGTATCCCTTTTTAAAATGACAAAAATGCCTCTATAAATAAATAAAATTATAAAATACAAGAGAGTATATTTAAAAGATAAAATTTTTTATTATTTTAAAATATTCCTCAGAGTTTTAAACTGGCCAATGGGTCCTAAAATAAAGTAAGATGGAAATTTTCGAATAATAAGAGAAGGGAAGGGTATAGCCCTAGTAACGCTGAATTCCTTGGATGGTAATATTTTAAAATGTTTCCTTTTCAATGGCCATATTTTTTAATTAGTAATCTAATAGAACACCTGGGTTACTGATAACAACGTAAATTTCCACATGTTACATGACTTAACAATTTAACTTTGAATAAAATGGAGGGTAGTCATTGATTTCAGTATAACATTTCTGTCATTACAGAGGTTTCCATTGAGATAATCTGGAGGGAAGTCCAACCACGTATGACCCCTAAGAGGAAAGTAGAACGCAAATTGTGCAAGTTTATAAGGCTACCTGGTTGGCTGTCCTTAAAACATGTAAGAACTGGATCTATTCAAATTGGTTAAAATAGCTCTTAATTTCATCCGGAAGGAATCTCATATTAGACGTAGTATTGTCGTCTCCTCACAGCCAATTGATGCAGAGTAGTGAATCGCTTTCCAATTGATGCAGAGTAGTGAATCGCTTTCCAATTGATGCAGTGAATCGCTTTCCATGATGTCTCTGTTGAGAGATAGCTGTTTTGCCCATTTGACACTAGGGGTGGGAACAGGGGTAGGAATCGGGGCGGGTCAGGACGAGTCAGGGTTTGCCCAACCCTGATCCTACTTTTCAAAAATCTTGTTTGACCCTTACTTTTTTCTACTTGATCTAGGGACAAAATTTGAGTCGGTATCGGACCGGTTTCGGGATAACGGGCCGGGTAAAAAATACGGGTTAAATAAGATAATCTTTAAAATTTATAGATCTATCAAACATAAGTATACATCTATACTAAATTTAAATATTATATGTTTCAATATTTCACTAATTATTGAAAAACACATAATTAAGAAAACAAAACATTTGAAAATATAGTATACATTTATTAAAATAGGTTAATATACAATTACACATAAGGGTTATATACGTACAAAATTTTTATTGATTCTTACATTGCTTTTTGAATAAATTGATTCTTCTATTGTTGATAGAGTTGATTATAAAAAAGTGAGAAATTTGAAAGAAAATAATAATAATATTTCAATATAGTCTTATAATTTTTAATAAATTTATATATGCGGGGCGGGTCGGGACATGGTCGACTTACCCCGACCCTATTTTTGAATTCGGATCAAAATTTCTGACCCATTCCTATACCGGGTCAAAAATATATTGGTTTTATCCGACCAAAAACGGGTCGGGTCAATGCCGGGTCACGGGTCGACCCGCTCCAATTCCCACCCCTATTTGACACCTGGGAGGATTGCCTTTGTCTCCTTATATATGGGGGTCACTTAAATTCACAATTAAGTTCATGGCATTGGAAAAACAAATTTAGAAGGCATATTTTTGGTTGGTATAAATATCACGATAGATTCAAATAGTAGATTTTTATTACAAATTTTAAATTAACGCCAACGAAGTTTCATTTACTTTTTTCGAAAAAAGTGAAGGCAACGATTCGAATGCACTTCCGAGATTTTCATTTATGTGAGGCGATCCCATATAATTAGCTATAAATCGTCCGATACATGAAACTAAAAAGCACTACTAAAATTTTGTTACAAATGTGTAAGCCATAGATTTTGTTCTTGTGGACGTCTAGGTTTCGAGTCCTAGATTGGAGAGTTTATTTTCTATTTTGCAAAGCAACATCTCTATAGTTGGGGTAGAAATTGGGGTTGGTTGATCCATGAGCCACTCATGACTTACTCCATTTTTTCCTAAATAAAACTAACTTTTTTATTTTTTTAACTCGGTACAGGGATGAGGTTGAAAATTTGACCTGAATTCAAAAATAAAATCGTGATTGGTCAACTACGTCCGGACCCAAAAATTATCAACCCACTCCTCATATATTTATTATTATAAATTATAATCATATTTTTTAATCTTGTTGTCATTTTCTTTCAAAATTCTAATATTACTTATTATTAATTATATTAATAAAAATAAGAATCAATAAGAAATATTTGCATATATACATATAACTCTAATGCATAATTACAGTTTTTCTATTATTTTAGAAACTCTCACAAAATACTATTTTTTTTATAAAACTATTTTTAAAAATGCCTAAATTTATTTTTATTGAAGTATATTTTATTGACCTATTTTAATAAAGATACATTATATTGCTCATGTTTTGTTTAGTAATAATCTTTACTTTTTTAACTAATAAAATAATGAAGCATACAATATCTAAATTTTGCATTGATTTGTATTTATATTTAATATGAATATATATTTTTAAAATCATTTTACTTGACTCACATTTTTTACCCTAGCTACCGTTCGGATATCGATCCAAGACCAATTCGAAGTTTGTCTTGAAACCTATTGAAAAAATATGAGGGTTAAATTGGTCTTGTCTCGAGTCGGTATAAAAAATAGAATCAAATAAAATTTTTAAAAAGTAGCATCAGAATTGGACAAATCCTAACCTGGTACAACTTACCTCGATTTCCACCTCTATTCATAATTATCTTGAAGTAAAAGACTGGAAAATATATACTTGGGTAGAGTCGTAAATTACAAAAATAACAAAACTTGTTCCTATGAAATTAGATGACTTTTAAAATTAATTCAATATTTTTATTTTTGAAAATTAGCAAAATAGGTATGGACATTAGTATTTTGCTTATTTTTAAGATAAGAAATACCAAAATTTTTTAAAATTTGTCAAATTTAATATCTGACGAGATCTAGGCAGGCTTCCTAAATGAATAAATTTTTTTTGATATATAAAAAATTTAAATCTAGGTAGAGTTGGTAAATCTATGAGAAAATAAAAAAATAATTTTTATGGTTGCTTGCGAATAGCCTGACGTACGGGGCTCGTATAAGAAAGGTACACTTTCTTTTTTTTGATAAAGGACTCACTCTAGCCCTACTCCCGGTCCACCGTGACTGGAGTAGAGTAAGAGTGATCCAACCGTTCCATTGCCAAAAAATTATCTTTACAAATGTGTCTACAAATAGCATCGGGTGGGTTACCCCACCAAGATTGACAGTCCTCAGAAGAAGTCAAAATTAATTCAGCTAGGGAATGAGCAACTGCATTACCCTGCCGAAGTACATGATGAGCAGAAAAGGAAGCATTGCTATAAAGAATTGACCTAATCTCATCAATGATAAAACCAACCTCAGATGAAATGGGATCCGAGTTAGATATGAAATTGTATAGAATAAGAGAATCGGTTTCGAATTGTACTTGTCTGAGATTCTATTGTGTGGCCCAAGAAATCCCCATCCGAAACGTCGTAGCCTCCATGAAGAGAGAGTCTCTTACCCCATCCCGTTTCCATCCTGAAGCCGCCACAAATTCACCCTGGGAATCTCTCAAAACAGCTGCACAACCAAACTTATCCATACCTGCATAACTGCGCGCATCCACATTAATCTTCACAAAAAAAGGTGGAGGCTTGATCCAACGCGGAACCAGATCCCTATCCACAAGCCCAGACCTCATAATGTTCCCTGCATTCCTATGCTGGAGAAGGAATTCAGAACACCAATCCAAAGAATCAGCAAAATTCGGTTGGTGGTTTTCCTCTCTAAATTTGTTTCGAAGGTACCAAACCCTCCAGCAGCACGTGATGAAAAAAGTAAGGTCCTTAAGCTTGTTCGCCCGCACAAGAGATTCCAGAATTTCAATGAACGAGATTCCAAGGGGAGTCAGTCTCGCAGCCCTCCAGCAAACCCCCAAGGTCGCAGTACACTCCAAAAATAGGTGGTTCGCATCTTCAACTTCGTTCTTACACAAAAGGCAGTAGATGTCAATCTCAAGCCCCCTCTTGCGAAGATTATTAAGAGTAGGGAGGGAGTCAGTGAGAAGACGCCATCCAAAAATAAGGATCTTACTCGGGAGCTTTAGTCTCCAGATTGCCTTAAAGCATCCTGACAGTTCCTGATTCGCCTCATTGGAACAGAGAAGTCTATACGCCGACTTCACAGAGAAGGAGCCATTTGGTTCATGCATCCAATAAATAGAGTCATCTGCCCTTCTTTGAGATAATGAAATCGAATTTACCTCACGCCAGATCGTCTCCCCTGCGACCATCACAATTTGCTCTCTCTTCCATGAGTTTGATGCAGCATCAATGAAATAACAAACTTTAACATCCTCCGGTACGGAGATTGGTAGGGGCCCCGCCTTGTCCACCTTAGAATTGAGCCATACGTCATTAAAGAACGATACCCGTCTACCATCTCCAATGCGCCACTTACAGCCCTTCTGAATCACATCCCTAGCTTTCAGAATGCTCTTCCATGTGAAAGAGTCCGATGCCTTCGCCTTGCAGGACCAAATATCAGAAAACGGAAAGTACTTTGCCTTAAGTACCTTGAAGCAAAATGATGATTTACCCTCAACCAGCCTCCATACCTGCTTGCCAAGAAGGGCATAACTTAAGATTTTTATTTTTGATTATTACATTATGACTATTGTTCTTAATCAAGCTTGCTTCTATCAAACTTCTTTTCTATGTAACTTTCTTTATTTTAATATCTTAACGGTTGATTGAAAATCTACTCTATCTATTGTATTTAAACTTATTTATATTATCATGTAAATTTTTTCATTTGTTTAGCATCACTATATATGGGTCCTATTTATAAATGTGTAAAATCAACGTAATAAAATTATTTAATGTTAAAATATCAATTCTAAAATAGTGTTTAAACTATCTAAAATATCGCTACAGGGTTGATAAATGATTTTATAAAGTATTATTATATTCTAATACATATATAAATAGATCTCAACATTTTTCATAATTTATACATGAATATATATATATATATTTGAATAAATGTAGCCCATACATATATGTGATTTGGATGAAAATTGGTTATCTAGCTAAAAACATAATATTAAATGCAATTAATGAATTAAACTTTATATCAATCATCAACATCTTAAAAATTAAATGAGTTAAATGAAAGTGGTTACATAGAAGAGAAACACTTTTTAAATACAGTGACGCTTCTATGAAATTTCTTTTCTATGTAACCCTCTTCATTTTCAATATCTAGAAGACTGATAAAAATTTACTTTCATCTATTGTGTTTAGTATCACTTATATTATTATCAAACTCTTTCATTTTTTTAATATCATTGTTTATGGGGCCTCATTTAAAATATGTAAAATCAACATAATAAAATAATGTAACGCTAAATATTAATTTTTAAGCAGTATTTTCAACATCTTAACCATCTAAAAAATCATTACTATATGGATAAATAATTCTTTAAATTAATACTACATTCCAATATACATGTGAATAGATCCAAGTATTTTCCCTAATTTGCACATAAATGCACCCATTTTTTGAGTAAACATGACCTATGCACATATCAGATTTGAATAAAATTTGGTCTTATAATTAAATAAATTATGTTAAATACAGTGAATGAGTTAGATGTTTCATCAGGTATCAAAATCTTAAAATTTAAGGGAACCGCAAGTGAGCACTTTTCTAATATATTTTGAATGTCCGAATACCTTATCCTTTTCCAGGACACAAATTTGGCGCCTAATCCCATGGAATCTGTACATCATGAGCCAAGTGGACTGTTTATTAATAGAAACGATGCCGATTTCTGTTCTAAAAATGTCAGAAAATTGATCAACGGTTGAGATTGGGTGATATATCAATGGGTAACGATGAACGGTTTACACGGCAGCCTTTTTCTGTGGCAGAAGATGGGCCCATTGGGAAATTTATCTTGTCAGACGATGGGCTAGATCCTGAAATCTACCCAGTTTGATTTTTGACCTTTTCTCAGATCCCGCTGTCGGATTCTCATCACAGCTACGATGACAATGACATCGATTTAATAAAATCCAAACCAGAGTATTAAGTAAAACAATATTAACATATTATTATAATCTTCGAGGTTGCGTTCGACTTTAACCAGCCTTGCTAAAACTAGTTTGTTTGAAGCATACAAGCACAATACTTGTAATTTTAAATTGTAATACTTTAGCCATTTTATTTAGAATTTAAAATATTATCTTAGCTTGTTATCGATAACAGCAACAATAAGCAAAACTAATAATTTCAATAGATATCTTCTTTTTATTTTTAACAATTTATTTTCAGATTATTTATTTATTTTCTTTCAAACATATTCATCGAAATTCTTTGTGTTGAGGTAACAATGAACCGTAACAAGTGAATTTGGATCGAAAATAAATAAAAGGGACCATAAAAATAGCAAAGGTAGAGTAAGTGGTGTTACATTGCATTCTCCTCTCCTTCTATTCGCATGATATCAAACAGATCCGTAACAAAAAGTGATGTGCAACAAGAAAGCATGATAGAATAGTTGTATTCCCATCTACGTAGAAGGTGTTTTGTACTTCCTCGCTATTATAAATTACGTTTATTATAAATAATGTTTCACATGATAAAACGTTTGAAAGAAAAGTTTGTGATATGATAATGATAATAATAAGAAATAAAAAATAATGTTAAAATAGATATTTGCATAAATAATTATAAAAAAATGATTAAAAAGTAGAATAATTATATAAAAAAGATATGAAAAAATAATTAAAAGATAAGACAATAAAGGAGACCGACAAGTGTTAGTTTGAAAATTTTAGATTAACTTTTTATAATTGCCAAACACGCATAATCTAATGCATAATCGTATCATAATTTTTATGATAGTATCGTATCCATATTTTTTAAGCTTTTTTTAGTTGACTTACAATCTCTTATTTAATAAATTCAGTTTTTTAATAGATAGTGCCATTTTAGGTCATTAACTAGCATTGATTAGCACGCTAAAACCACCTTAATTTATTTTTCTTTATTTTAATAATTATTGATTTTATCATTAGATTATCTTAAATTATTTAATTAAAATTTTTCTATTTTGCCTTGCATCTTTTATTACTTTTATACTTTTCAAAAATATTTAGTTTTTCACTTCTTCACTTCCCTCTCTATCTTGTGCCTAAAATTAAAATAGATAAGAATTATTATATAAAAAATTAAAATAGATAAAATAATCATAAAAATGAAGAAATCATTAGAAGGTAGGTAATAGGATAGAAAAATAAGACAAGTAGGTAATTAAAGAGTAATTTTTCAAAATTTCAATATATTAGGGTGCAAAACTCTAATTTTTTAAATATTTGTTCGAATTTTTTTTATAAAATTGTTAATTTAGGTATATTTAACTTATAAATATTAAATTTTACCTTTTTTGGAGATGTATAAATATATTTTTTTAGTTTTTTAAAAAACAAAGGTATTTTAGTTATTTAAAAATGACTAAAACCTTTCCTATTCTGAAAAATCAAAAAAATATATAAACAATTCTAAAAATGATAAAATTTAATTTATATATTAAATACACATACATTAATAATTATATAAAAATATTTTAAAAATAAAATTTGGACTTATGCATTGAAATTTCGATACTTCTGAAACGTTGAAACTTACAAGTTTTACTTTTACATTCACGTATCACAAGCGAACATTGAACTTTTTTACATTCACGTGTTACAAGGGAACATTGAGGACTTTTCGTAAGGTGTGAGGTAGAGAACAGTAGTTAATTTCCTGTGATTTCTGCGAGCCCTGCCCCACCCCAGTATATCATCAATCATGTCTGCGTTGAAGGCTTAAAGGCAGGAAATAGCTTAAAGGAAGAAATTAAAATGATACGGCCTATTTTCTAATCTCTATTTGTTCTTATTTGATTTTCTCGTTCTTCTTTTTTCTATTATTTCCAACGCTGTTGGTAATCCTGGCGCGCTGCACGGAAAGACATTTTCATATATACAGCAACGCGTCTTTTGCCGACCTCCTGATTTTAAAAGAAGCAGCCTATCTCACTCTCCAATCTCCATTTCCTCCACCTCCTCCTCCTCCTCCTCCTCCTCCCCTCAGATCTTGCAGCCTCCCTCCGCCTCTGCCCAGCGGAGATGAGGAGCTTCTAGGAGATTTCTCAGGATCTGAACACTCTCGTCTTTCTTCTATCCGCACTGGTAAAAGCACTACTCTTTCCTGCAACTTTTCCTTTCCTCTTCTTCTGCTGCTGCTGATTGCTCTGCCTTCCCGCTCTTTCGCATTGCCATTTTGCTTCATTAGATCCATTGGCATGATATGTGGCCTGTTTTGTCAGAATCTGTTTCTCAGGTTCTTGATCGTGTTTCGTCGTATCCGCCCTTTGTTTGGTTCTGCTGCTGCAATCATGCTGCAAATTATCACTCATTATTCTTATTCACTTACTGGTTGCGTTGTGCGGTTTCCGCTTTTCCTTTTTTGGAGAGATCGTAAGAAAATCTGTTATAAAGTTGCGATCTTGTAGCTGATTTGAGAGGAAGATGAATTAGTGGACTTGAGCTTGCTTCTGCTGTGCCTTCTTGATTTTGGGATCATATTTCGCTGTTACAGCTGTTTTGGATTGAGATTTTTTCGTTTTCCTCTGTACGTTGTGTGAAAGCATAGATTTTTGGCTCAGACGATCATTTTCAATGAAGGAATTGAATCGTTGCATCTGAGCTTCCATGTTTATTCTTGCATCGGGATGGCGTGCTTTGTTGTATCTGTTTGTCTTTACACTGCTGCCTGCACAGCTCGATGGATCGATATGATTTTTTTTTTTTTAACTCAAACATTTTCTTCTTCTTCTTTTCTTTGGCTGATTTTAGTGATATTGTTTGGAGAGGTTTTGAGAATGCATTTACTATGCTGCTTACGTGAGGATACAGGATCTCCGAGGGAAGAATATTTCCTTCATTTTTAAACAGCGAGGATGCCATCCTGGAACAGGAAATGTTCTTCCTTTGTGCAGATCGAGGACAAAATCGCATCCTTGCAGCCTATCTGGTACCACACAGCATCCAGAAAGTTGATTATTTCATTCCAATTGTTCATGGCTTCTGAAGTTATCAGATGTACCCTTTTAAAATGCCATTCAGTGATCGTCACTGGTGGTCTTAGATGAATGAGAGGCGGTTTAAACAATTGATTCTGCGATTTCTGATTTCCAAATCAACCAAGTCAATGAAACTACCGCATATTGTACAAAAAAGAGAAAAGAATCTTCCCTGCCTGCGGCCATGCCACACATTATTCTAAATTCAGGCTGGAATTGGCACCTAAATGTGGCTTTGCAGGGTCATCCAGTGTGAATAAGTGAAATGGTTGGTTAATTTTCTCACCCAGATGGGGATACAAAGAATTATTAACGATGGACTCATTATTATTCTATCTTCTTACCGTACTTTAATATCGGCACCTCATTTGTTTTTTTCAGTGGTTTCATCTGGAAAAGTACTTGCTCTGTCCCCTTCAAAACTATAGCACATACGCGAGCTTATGCTAAAACTGTGTTAGCCATGTCAGTATGTTGTTGAGAAATGATTTGGAGATGTCTGTTGAGCAATTGTATATTAGATCATACTAGTGGACTTGATCTGGTTTGATCTCATATTGCTGTGTCGGTGATCAGATAAACCACTCTAAAGTCTAAGGAAGATTGAAGATGGCTGTTGTTGATATTTAGATCCTAATAAGTTTGGATTCTGATCAGTTATTACCCCATTCCTTACACAATTTTTTGTCAGATTTGTATCCATCATAACTCCCTGATTCATTGGAAATCAGATATTTCTTAATTTAGATATGCACTTGAACTTAATTTTGCTTCTAGTTTTTCATGTTTTGACTTCTATATTGCTATTGAAGAAGCTCAGAATTCTTTCAGGTACACCATGGCATTGAAAATGAATGCAGCTGAAAGTAGGACCAGAAGCTCAGTGTCTATATTTATAGTAGTTGGTTTGTGTTGTTTCTTTTATATTCTGGGTGCATGGCAGAAGAGTGGTTTTGGAAAGGGTGACAGTATAGCTTTGGAGATTACAAAGCAGACAGACTGTGGTGTCTTCACCAACTTGAATTTTGATACCCATCATGGAGGTGTAGATCCAGTTGAGGCTTTGGGATCAAAAGCTAAAGTTTTCCAGCCTTGCGATACCCAATATATTGATTATACTCCTTGCCAAGAGCAAAGGCGCGCAATGACTTTCCCGAGAGAAAATATGAATTATCGAGAGAGACATTGCCCTCCAGAGAATGAGAAATTGCACTGCCTCATCCCGGCACCCAAGGGGTATATGACTCCTTTCCAGTGGCCAAAGAGTCGTGACTATGTACATTATGCCAATGCTCCATACAAGAGTTTGACCGTTGAAAAGGCTGTCCAGAACTGGGTGCAATTTGAGGGCAATGTTTTCAGGTTTCCTGGTGGTGGGACGCAGTTTCCCCAAGGGGCAGATGCATATATTAACCAACTTACTTCTGTGATCCCACTGGACACAGGGGCTGTCAGGACTGCACTGGACACTGGTTGTGGGGTATGTTCACTTTCTTTCAAATGCTTTCTCTTCTTATTCTATTCCAATGTGGAATTGCGGGAACTTGTATTGTTGTTTTCAGAAGGCGTAGCTTTCCTTGTATAACATCCAACCTGTAGCATTGTGCTAAAGAGTTCTTCAATATTTGATATTTGCATGGTTCTTTCTGTGATTTGCAGTTTATTCTGCAATCTGTTTGCCTTGCTGATGGCTCTCTCTTTCGTGTAGTTCTTTCTGTGATTTGCACTTGATTCAACAATTTGTCTGCATGGTTAATGGTGCACGTGTGCTCTTTCTCTGTGTGCGCGCGCGTGTGCGCGTGTCTGCACATCCATGCGTCTCTGTTTTCCCAAGTTTCTCTGAGGATTTAATTGAACTTAATACTGAACCTTCTCTTCAGTTTTTTCTGATTTTCTTCTAATGTTTATGGCAATACTTGAACCATACATCGAGTACTCCTTGGATGTTTCTCTGCTAGGACGGGATCTCTCTCTCTCTCCTGTGTTCATATCTCTGTTTTCTAAATGTTTTCTGAGGATGTAATTGACCTTTAGTTTTGCACGTTCACTTCACCCTTTACTAGTTTTCTTATAATTTTTATGGTGATACTGAATCACTCAATATTAATCTACTGTGTTTGAGCACTCGTCGGATACTTTACTATGCCAGTAAGGGCTTCGTGAAAACTTGACTGAGCCAGTTTCTTTGCTACTCAGAAATTTCAAAAAATGCTGTTCTGCTTCTTTCTTCTTTACTGACATTAGAAGCATCACAGGTTGCAAGCTGGGGTGCATACCTGCTGAAAAAAAATGTGCTGGCAATGTCATTTGCACCAAGGGATTCACATACAGCACAGGTGCAGTTTGCTTTGGAGAGAGGTGTGCCTGCAGTTATTGGTGTACTTGGTACCATTCGACTTCCATACCCTTCTAGAGCCTTTGATATGGCCCATTGTTCCCGATGCTTGATCCCATGGTCAGGAAATGGTGGGTATTACTTACAGTAACTATATTCTATGCTGGTAAAAATAACGATGCTACTGTCAAAGGAAAGCCCATACTTTCTGTTCTTACTTCTCCTGACAATTTCTCTTGAATATTTTTTACATGGTATCTGGATTTTCCATTTGCAGAAGGAATGTACATGATGGAAGTGGATCGGGTCCTCAGACCTGGTGGGTACTGGGTACTCTCAGGTCCTCCCATCAATTGGAAGACTAATTACAAGGCATGGCAACGTACTAAGGAGGATCTCGAAGAAGAGCAAACAAAGATTGAAGGGTTTGCCAAACTTCTCTGTTGGGAAAAAGTGTCTGAGAATGCTGAAATTGCCATATGGAGGAAGAGAATAAATGCAAATTCCTGTCCTGGTAGACAAGACAATAGTGTTAATTTCTGTGAATCCACAAATGCGGATGATGTCTGGTATGTTCGAATCTTTAAAATGTTCCTTTCGTAATGCTCTATGAAAAAGGATCCCTTTGGCCCATCCATCCAAGCAATCACCCTAATTGTATCAACCAAAACCATCAACCTTGAATTATTAAGCTCAAAATTTTAATCCAAATTTTTGTAAATTTGGTTTAGTTTGGATTGGCTTTTAGCAAATGGGTTATGGTTTGGTTTGGGTAAAGGTTTTACCATTTGGGTTTGGAATGGATTGACCTCAATCTAATTTATACCGGCTGAAGTTGCAACTTGCGTAGGCATTGATCTAAAATGCAGATTTATCCACCAATAGTATGAGTCATATGTTCAGAATCTTTTGTTATAAGTTAAAAATAGGGCCACTGTTTCGTTTCCGAGATGGAACCTTTATAAATTGTCTGTGTTATGAAAATAAAATGGCAGGTACAGATACAACTCAGTTCAGGTAAACCAAATATTGACCTGGATCAAATATGGTTTTGTTTGAGTTGATCTCTTTTTGGGTTTTTGGATAATGGAACTCATGCTCAACCTTAACCAAAGTATAATATATTTTGGTCATCCAAAACTACATTCAACCAAAGCAAATTACCTAATCACAATAATCCAAAATTTGAAGCAAATATTTTCAATTGAATAACTCAAACAATTTGATTATATTTTTATGTATGTTATAATATAAACGGAGGAAATGCTTCTATGGTGCTGATATAATTGAAGATTTTTGTGTTATCACCTCAATTTTGGGGCCCACCTTAAAGATTAAATCAAAATTCAATTCGCTCATTGTATTTAAAATTATTTGTTTAAGTAGGAAACAAAGTTTCATAAAATTTAAATATTTTTATGAACCCCATTTAATAAAAGTGATAAAAGTGTAAAATCAACATAATAAAGTTGTTCAATTTATACATCTAGTTTATTTCTGTTAATTCAACTTCTATACCATCTAAAATATTCTTCCTTTATAGATGAATGATTCTATTATTATAATTTTTCAACTGATGTGTGAATGGATAGAATTAATTTTCATATTCTACATGTGGTGGTAAACACTTCTAAGCAGGTAAGGCCCACCCGAAACATTGATTCAAATGATTTTTGGCACCATGAAAAAACAAATAATTTTAAACGAAATGAGTAGATTGGATTTTGATTTAATAATCAAAGTGGGCCAAAATTTGACAACAACACTGAAGATTTGAATGGTATCAGCAACAATGAAGTACTTCTCTATAAGTAAAAACATAACATCATATTTCATATTAACTTTAATTAAAATGAATTATATTTTAAGAAATTCTACATTTTATTCTTATCGAAGACACTTTTCTGATTGCATCGTCTTGCATATTGCTTTAATTAAGCAGTTTAATTAAGCAGCAATAATACTGTATTTAATGATTACTTATGATATCATGTAAATAATAATTTCAGTGATTAACAACATTTAATAACATTTTTAATGTTTTCTGAAAATTTCATTATTATTTGTTGATACAATGAATTTATTTGCTAGGACAACATTTATAAATTTTATCTGCGTAACATAAAACATTTATGGAAATTGATAACTCAAAGCACTAACCCTAACTATGAACCGAAAGTTTTAAACTTTATTCTGAATTTTTATAAAATTGGTTTAGTTTGGATTGGGGTTGTAGAAAATAGGTTATGGTTTGGTTTGGGGGTAAAGATTTTACAATTTAGGAGTGTGTTTGGTTAGAGGTAAAATTTTTGATGAAAAGTTTTTGAAGTAGAAGTTGTCAAATCAATAGAAAGTGATGTGATATAATAGGAGTAATGATGAGGAGTAAAGAGAATAAAGTTAAAATAGATAGGTTAGTTGTATGGGTAGTTATGTAGAAACGATTGAAAAGTAGGATAGTTTGTATAGAAAAATGTGAAAAAATAATTAAAAAATAAAGTAATTATGGAAAGTGAAAAGTTTTAGATTGAAAAGTTTTAGTTGACACTTTTTTGCCCTAAACAAACACACCCTAGATTAGTAATGGGTTGACCCCAACCAATCCGAACTATCCTTAGTTGCACCCCTGGAATTAGGGTGCCCACGTCCCACTTTTTCTTTTTCCTGAAACCTACCAGAATTTCAACTATAATGACAAAATAGGGCCATATTTAATGGCACTTAGTTCTGAAGCTAAAGTGCTTTAACCATGCAAACCTGTGACATAAGATATTTTTCGCGTTACTAAATCTTCGAAGTTGTTTAAGGATAGCATATGTAGATTCTCATCTTGTTCATATTTAGGATGATGTTGTGTTTCTTGTGATATGAAAAACAGAAATTATGATCTTCCAAGATGACATCAAAGTAGCCTCTCATGGGAAATTTTTGTATGAATATGTGCTCACTATTATTCATACAGTCAACTTTGTTGAGAACTATCTCACTGTTGAATTTTCAGTTTTCTTAAGCATTTACTAGTTTCCTATTATTATTGTGATTTCTAAACCTTTTTATGGTGATATCTAAGGTACAAGAAGATGGAGACATGTGTGACCCCTATACCAGAGGTCAGTAGCTCAGAAGAAGTTTCTGGAGGGGAGCTGAAGACATTCCCAGAGCGGCTAAATTCTGTCCCTCCAAGAATAACCAGTGGTTCTATTCCTGGTATCTCTGCTCAGACATTTATGGAGGACAATAGGTTGTGGCAGAAGCATGTCAATTCTTATAAGAAGATAAATAAGCTAATAGATTCTGGGAGGTACCGCAACATAATGGATATGAATGCAGGACTTGGAAGCTTTGCAGCAGCACTTGAGTCACGCAAATTGTGGGTTATGAATGTTGTGCCTACCATTGCCAAGAAAAATACTCTAGGTGCCATATATGAGCGAGGGTTGATCGGCATATATCATGACTGGTATTACAAGAATCTAGCATGTTAGCTTTTTAAACTTTTTTTAAAAAATTTTTCTTATAAATTCTAACAATTTCATGGAAGCATTGAACAGTTAAAAGGTAAAAAAAATGTAAGTTCCTTCATGACTGTGGAGAGCTAGCTGTGACCAGTGTGTACCACAACTGTGAAAGTGGTTTGTGTTAAATCAGAAATAGATGGCTTTCCTGGTCAGATGAATGTGTAACTTCATGAACCAGAAAACAGAATGATTAAATAATTCATTGACTGTAACATCTTCCTTGTTTTTTCTTAAATTTTACCACTTGGTTTCATTAATCACAGTTGTGTAATGCGTCATCCTTTTAAGAAAATCTCTTTCTTATTTTGTTACTTGTAGGTGTGAAGCTTTCTCCACTTACCCAAGAACGTATGATCTTATCCATGCTAGTGGCCTTTTCGGCTTGTATCAGAATAAGTAAGTCCATTCTTTCACAGCTTTCTTCCCCATTGCATGGCTCAATAGCTTATGGATCATTGTTCCAGCATGGGATATTTGGCCTAAATGGCCCTGCATTTTCTAGGAGCTTTTAATATTTGGTGGTCGAAATGCTGTAAATAGGCATAAAATATAGCTTTATAGGTTCCATAGTTTTGCATCCATCATGTCAAGTAGCTCATGCGCACATGGTGTACAGGTTTCCAATTTTACACTTTGTGCCCACTGCTTTACAGGCTGCTCTATTGCCTATTTAGTGGATTCCTAAGAATGAGCCTGATTATTTGTCAATTTTCTTGCCCCACATGAACAGATGTGACCTAGAAGATATTCTTCTGGAGATGGACCGGATCTTGCGGCCGGAAGGCGCAGTTATACTTCGGGATGAAGTTGATTTTCTCATCAAGGTTAAAGGGTTGGCTGATGGGATGAGGTGGACCACAAAAATGGTGGACCATGAGGATGGCCCGCTTGTGTCTGAGAAGATCCTGGTTGCTGTGAAACAGTACTGGACCGCCAACAAAACTACTGAGATTGAATGAAGCCCTAAGGCTAAGCAACAGGAGGAAAAAGAAGAAAGAAAAGAGAAAAGCTACGCGGGCTTTCAACTGGTGCTTGCATCTGGAAGAGGAAAAAGGTCACTCCAATTTTCTTGTCGTTCCACCTCCTATGGGTGTTTTTTTTTTTTTTTTGATATCTGGAGAGAAGCTGATCCGATGTTAAATTAAATTAGTTTGTCACTATCATTGTAGTTTTCCAGCAAATGGATATTTTCTTGTCAGGTTAATTTATTTTCTTTTCGAATGATTTCTTTACTTTGTTTCTGAACAATTTGCATTTGCCGTTAATTGAGGCAGCCCATGAGATTCGCATCAATCATTGAAAAAATGGACCCTGACTGCCGTTGAAGAGGCACAAGTTGGGATGCACGAAGTCTTCGATTGGTCTCTTTTTGGTCCCATGGCCATCAACTTTAAAAAACCAAAATAATAATAATAATAATAATAATAATAATAATAATAATAAACTTTTCTGTTTCTAGCCACTACACATCTATCCGAGGGAGATATGCTCATTACGTCCGCAGAGAATGAGGGCAGAAAATGGAATTGGTAAAGCAAGTGGAGATGAAAAGAGGTTGATGTCATCTACAAGGAGAATAGAATAGATATTGGCAATGGTAGGAGAATGATTGAATACGGAAATATATTATATATGTAGGTGATGAAAAGTTAAAAAGAAAAAAAAACTTACTGACCGATTTTTTTTTTTTTTTTTTGATGAACTTACTGACCGATTTAGTGGAAGCAAATATAGCACCAGCCACATCCTTCAAATATAAGGTTCCTTAAATTAACGCTACGCAAGTGGCCTTAAATAACGTTTCAACTTGGGCCGCATTGAGCCCAAACCCAAGAAAAATCCGTATTTGAGCTTTGCGAAAAGGAAAGTTCCAATCTAAAGAACTCGGTTTGTAGATAGGGTTGAAATTTAATCAAATTTAAATCCAAGGAATTGGAACCCGATTTTCCTATAATATAAAATATATAATCTAAATAATATTATTCATATTTATGTATTTTATAATATTTATATTCATGTTTGCATAATGTTTTCATGTTGAAATTATATCATTTTCATTTATATTTGCATTCATGTTGATATTATTTATTGGTTTTCTTTCTCTTATCTTTTTGGGAAAAAAATATATTTTTTAAAAAGTACATTATTTGACTGTAATTTTTTAAGATTTAATTCGGTTATGTATTATTAATTTTTGTTAGAATGAATATATATTCACATCAAAATTAAAATTTTTTGCTCTTAATTTCAATGAAAATTTGTTAATTTGAATTCAACCAAACCCAAATTATATAAATAGGATTGAAGGTCTAAATTTTATAAATAGGAATGCTGTTAATGTTAGGGCTTAGATTTTAGAATTAGGCTTGAGATTAAGGCCGAAGAAACCAAATTTCCGTCACCAGAATAAATTTATCCCTTAGGCTTTGTTTGGCCACGCTCGAGAAGGACAAAAGAAGATTTTTTCCAGCATACGAAGAACTTGTTTAACTGCAATAGGCTGCAATAGAAATTCCTTTAACTACAACAGTTCTGCACAAATTGCAGAGCACAAAAGTCTTTAGAGACCTTCGAAAGCAGCCCAGCTTGCCTAGACCAAGCCTTGTTTTTCTTAAAAGTAAATACTCTGCTTCTAGCTTTTTCCAAGCTGGTAGTTCTCATAATTTTTAATACAACTGATAAATAAATTTTATGATGAGGATAAAAATTAGGGCTTTTTTCCTATGAAACTTGGCGCAATCTACATGCACTTGGGTTTCCTATTTCTCGAAAAATTTGTTAGATCCAGGCCATGCATTGTATTTCTTTAGCGTAAATATACGAATTGACTTGATTGAAAGTTTTTATAATTTATAACTCCTCATGATAAAAAATATAATTATAAAGAATCACATGCATTTGTACTCGCTATGGATTATATCTAAATTTAAGTAAAATAGTTTTGAGATCTGATCATATGCGCCCAGGCTAAGTGCCTGAGCGCTTAGCCCGCCCATTTTTTCGCCGTTCGATCTGGCAGGACGAGTTGCGTCCGTTCGATGGGGAGTGGATGGGATAATTGCAGTTTGGGCCCTGCACAGCCGAAAACAAACCGAGGGAGCGAATCGGGCAGCCCTCTTCCGTCGCGACCTAGTCTCTCCCCTCCGACTCTCTCGCTGTTGATGCTCCTCCTTGCAATCCTGGTCCAGCAATAATGGACTCCATCATCAAACGCCGAGCACCGAGTTCTTCCCCTCTCTTGTTTTCTCTTGCCAACCTGCTAGATATTCATCGGGGTGCAACTCGGGCTTATAAAACTCGTGTTTACTTCAACTCTAACCCTAACCCTAACCCTAACCCTAACCCTATTTATAAAACATCAACTCTAACCCCAACCATAATCCTATGTGTAAAACCTAAACCCTAACCTTATTTTTGAAAATCGAGTTTGGGTTGGATTTTAGGTTGAAATTTAGGTTGATAAATTTACATTTTATTTAAGAGTACTAGATTTAAAATTTTATATGAATGTACAATAATAACAAATCATATAAGTAAACATAATAATATACAGTCAAATCATATATTTTTAAAAAATATAACTATATAAAGAAGAGGAGTGATCTTATTAGCCCGGGCTAAGCAAATGTCCAACTTAGCCCACTTCAAAAAACTCATTTACAATTTTTTTGTTTTTGTTTTTCTCTTCATACACTTGTTGATCTAAGTGTATTTAATATATAAACCAAGTTTTGCCATTTTTGGATATGTATATATATTTTTTTCAGATTTTTAAACATTTATGTATATATGTATTTAAAATACGCTTATCTTTAAAAATCTAAAAAAATATATACACACATCTAAAATTATAGAACTTGTTTGATACGTTAAATACACTTAGATAAACAAGCATATCAAGAAAAAATATAAAAATTATTATAAATGAGTTTTTTGAAGTAGGCTAAGTAGGACATTTGCTTAGCCCGGGCTAATAAAATCATTCATCTATAAAGAAAATCTTTAGAAAAAATTTAACATAAAAAACAAGATAAATGAAGAAGATTATAGAAATAAAAGATAAATATAAATGAAAATAATATACTTTATTTATAATATAATTACAATATATTAAACATGTGTTTATAAATATAAATAACATAAAATACAAAACATATGAAGAGATATTGTTTAGATATTATATATAAAATATATTTTATAATACATATAAAATAGAAATCGGGCTCGGGCTTGGATTCGGGCTCAATCGAACCCTAAGCCTATCACATTTACCATCGGGTTCATTGGGTTCAGGTTCTTCAGGCTTGGATTGTAGAAAAATGGGTTCTAACGCCGCTAGAAATCGGGTTCGGCCGGCCGAGTTCGGGCTCAACCCGGCCCAAGTTGCACCCCTAATCGCAACTCTTCTATCGCAAACCTATTCTGTCGCTACTCTCCCATTGCGAGGTCAAAAATTCATCATCTCTTTCCTTTTCTCTCTTTCGTCTCCTTTCGTGGCTTTCCACCCAAATCACTATTTTCCTTACATATTATATACATATCAATAGATCGGGAGAGTATGATGGGTGATTTAGATATTAAAGAAGAGTTAATTCCAAATATACTCACTTCATTTGTCCTTAATGATATATATACTCCTTACATTTAAAAACTTTCACGTATACTTACTAGGTATTTCATTAATTTTAAATATACTTAATATGAAAGAAAGGAGCGTTTAATAATTCTAATCACAAAATAATTTTAATTGATTTAGCATCTATTATCATTGGTGTCATATTTAAGCTGTCAAAATTTAGCTTCTCTCTTAAGTCGGATAGATTTCTATCACACAATTCGACTTTTGAATAGCTAGATGACTATTATTATTAAATAGAAGGGACATTTTGGATACTTTCTAAGATGAATAACGGTGATTTTTACTTATGCATGACGAAATAAGTACGAATGAAATTTCAACCGTACATAGCAAGTAGATGTGAAAGTTTTCAAACTTAGTGGGTATATTTATAATTAAGGAAAAATATAATGGGTACATTTGAAATTAACTCTAAACATATAAAGACTTAGTAACCTAATGATGGTGCAAATTGCACTGAGAAAGGCCTTGAAAAATGAAATTAGGTGAAGGTAAAATTAATATTAGCAATGGATAAAATCAATATCAAGATGAAATTAGCTCTCCACAATAACATTATATCTTTTCTATTTTATTTAAATAAAAATGCATTTCTGCTTCCATAAAAAAATCATTTCTCAACTTCTTCGTTTTCATGACAGACCTTGTGAATAATGATGTCATCATCATTTCAACTTTTGGATGCCACCCTTTTTGGGTATGGTTCCGCTTCTATGTCACCGGATTACATAAAAGTATGGGTGCAAGTCGGTCCGGGTACCCCCGGGTAGGGGTGGAATGTACCCTTACCCATTTTTTAAAAACGTCTACCATACCCTATTTTAGACCGGGTCGGTCCGGAGTCTACCCTACCCAATTTTTTCAGGTGCAGGTCGGTTCCGGTTCGGTTCCAAATCGGTTCCTAAAAACGTCATGCATCCAAATTGGCTCCAAATACAGAAATACTATATTATGAATAGAATTTTCCAATGAAACAGAAATGTCAATAAGACTTATACACAACACACAATCTGTAAACTTGAATATCTAAAAAACATATGAAGTTGGAGATATTGATACATGTAGAAATTTTCACAATCAAATAGCAATTGATATGCAAATAACCTGTTTCACTTAATAAAATTTCACAACCTTCTAAATTGAGAAATTTTCAACCAAACACAATATCAAGCTCCAAAAAACCTGTTTCAGTTGCTAAATTGAACAACCTGTTTAACATTTTGAATATCTGAAACAAAGACAAATAATATCAATACAAGTTAAAGTAAAAGTTGCAAATGCGTAAGTCTTTTCCTTAACACTTCAATGCATCACACCTGTTCCATGTGTTTTCTTGGAACAATATCAAGTTCGTTCAATCCAATAGGAAATTTATTTGAAAGTCATATACATCACAATGAATATAACATAAACACAACACAAATCAAACATATCTTTCAAATCTCATCCTTAATTTAGAATGTCTTTTCCCTGAAAGTAGAAAATATAAGATTTAGTAAAAATCATATGACATTTAAATACAAAGACTAAATAATGAAAACTCCTATTTAACACAACCTTATTAGGAATGGTGGCAACGGTAGTAGCATTGGAATGAACACTTGCACTTTCTGCAAAACAATTAGAAAAAATATATAAATGAGCAATTTATCATACAAGTTATGTTTCTGAACTTATTACCTATGACATATATTTAATATATGTAAAAAGAAAATAAAAATGTAAAATGTTACCTGATGTTGAACCATTCAAATTGGTACCTGGTATTGCAATGGAAAACTCTCCAAATACCTCTTCAATGTCGGATGGCTTGGGAGTTGTCCTTAATCAATCTTGACAACATATTAGTAATTCCACAGTATTTGCAGATAAAGAACTTCTATATGCATCAAGAACTCGTCCACCAGTACTAAAAGTAGATTCAGACGGCACGGTAGAAACAAGAATAACAAATATATCACGAGCAATCAAAGATAATACTCTAAATCTGGATGCATTAGTTGACCACCATTCTAAAACATTAATCTTGCTAGTTGGCAACAATCCAGGTTCTTGAAGATACATATCAATTTCTGTTTTCGACCATTGCTCATCATTCTCTTCACAAAATGATAGAAAATCATCAGTTGCGCAAGCCTCAGCATTGCTTTCGCCACACTCTCCCACCTCATTTGAAGCTTTTCTTGAAATAAAATGAGATTCATAAAACTTGAACAATTTATGCAATTCAGACGTGACCATTTGAGTGGCTTCAACAGATTTACTTTTATCAAATAGCTTAGCATAAAAATAGCTTATAAATCTAAGCTTATATCGTGGATCCAATGCATTTGCTATCAACAAGATGATATTAATTTTGTCTAGGCTTCCCCAATACTTATTGAATTTGTCTCTCATTCTTTTACTCATGTCTTGAAGAAGATAATTATCTGATGTTGAACTCATTAGTAAAAGTTTTTTAACCTCATATAGTTGGATTAAAAGCATTGAAGAAGTAACATAAGATGTGCCGGACAAAGCCTTTGTAATCTCAAAAAACTTTTTCAAAAATAGACACAAAACCTGTGCATTATCTCAATCAAACACGGATGGAGGTCCTTCCCTAGCAACAACTGCATCCTTTTCTCCTAATTTATCAAATGCTGCTCTAAACTTTAAAGCACTTTCCAACATAAAATATGTAGAATTCTATCTAGTTGGAACATCTAAGTACAAGCCACCTTTTTCTTTGATCTCTGCTTTCTGACAATATTTCTCAAATTTATCTTTCCTAGCAGGTGAAGCCCTCACATGTTTAATCACATTTCGAATTCGACTGATTGAGTCTTGAATTTCATCTACTCCATCCCGCACAATTAAATTAAGAATGTGCTGCACATCTAATATGAAATGTGGATCCATCCCCAATGAGTAAACCTTTCCCCATTAATGATTCTTTTAATTTTCTGGCTGCAACATCATTGCTAGATGCATTGTCCATAGTTATAGAACAAATTCTATTGAAGTTCCATTTTATCAGGCAATCAAAAACAACATTAGCAATGCATTCACCAGTGTATGGAGGTGGGCACAAACAAAAATTAATAATTTTCTTATTTAGCTTCCATTCGTCATTTATATAATGTGCAGTGAGGCATAGATAACCTTCATTAGCTATAGATGTCCACATATCTATTGTTAAACACACACTATGCACTTGGTCATGGAAAAAATTCATTAGTTTAGTCTTTTCACTTTCATACACCAAAGCAACATCTTTAGCAACTGTTGTTCTGGACACAAATTTCACAAGTGGTTGAATTTTAGTAATATATCTTTGAAACCCCTCACACTCAACCAACTTAAATGGAAGTTCATCGATTATTATCATTTCAGCAAAAGATCTTCTGTTGGAAACAATGTTTAAAACAATAAAAATTGACAAAATCTTGAGTTTTGATGATTAACAAGAACTAATTTGAGTATATAAAAGGTACTAATGTGTTTGCTAAATGTTTAAGGAAAGCAAAGAGGTCAAGTCGATCTCCAAGTCGACTTGGACTTCGACTTGGGTGAAGTCGATCCTAAAGTCGACTCAAATATCGACTTGAGAATGAATCCCAAAAGGCAACAGCAGCTGACAGGTGAAGTCGCAGGTCAAGTCGACTCCACTTGCGACTTGGGAAGTCAAGTCGCAGACGAAGTCGACTCCAGCATCGACTTCAAACATGAAAAAATGTCCAGCGTTGATTTCGGGGGCACGAAGCTGCCCAAGTCGCAAACGAAGTCGACTCCAGGTGCGACTTGGGTCAAGTCGCAGACAAGGTCGACTCCAACTTCGCCTTGAGGATTTTAGACTTGAAGATTGAAGTTTCAAGCTTATTCCAAGGATCATATTGAACTTGATCAAACCCAAATGAGATGAAAAGTTCTTTCACAAAGAAACAACTTAAGATTCTTGAAGATCAAAGCTAAGATTCATATTCAATGTTCAAATCAAGTCTATCAAGCCAAGGCAAATCTTCAAAACTATTCAAATGATGCAACACTCAAGTAATGAAGACCACGTGAGTCCAAGACCGAGCGAGAAACACGGAAGGACTCAAACAGTTCCAAAGGTTTGCGAAGATCAAGCCAATTGGAAAAGATCAAGGTCAAGAGAGATATTCAAAGATAAGCAAGCTAGAAGAAAACCAAGTGAGGATCAAGGCGTCTCAGAAAAGCCTGAGTCAAGTCGCAACTCAAGTCGACTTCAGGTTCGACCTGAGTCGAGGTCTGAAACGAAGTCGACTGAAACTCAGACTTGGGGAATTCGAAGAACTGGAGTCGCAGACGAAGTCGACTCCAGATGCGACTTGGGTAGCCAAGTCGCATCCCAAGTCGACTCCACCTTCGACTTGGGTATAACGTTCAAATTTTTGAACGTTGGAGCTCATTTATTGCGCGCCAACAACCTCCACAACGTTCATATTTTCTTCCCTCTATAAAAGGACCCTCAAATGAACGTGAAAACACAACAAGAGAACACAAGACACTACGTTAAAGTTCAAAGAGAGAAAAGAAGTGCAAGAAAGGTTTCCTATTTGCTTTTCTCCATTGTTGAGTGGTCCGTATAAATTCTAAGGAAGAAGAAAGCTTCAAGTTGCTAGCGCCTTCAACAATATTCATCCAAAGCTGCTTCTACAACTTCTTTCTCGAGCTAAATCTGCCTACACAAATCTGTAAAGTGTAGTTTTTATTTATTTCATTGTCTTGTTGTATAAATCTTGATTTAGCTTGGGTAGCTAAGATCAAGTATATGCAAAGTAGGGTGTGATTGGAGTGAGACTCATCATCTACCTTTGCATGTGAATTGTTTATGCCCCCTAGAGCTATAATCTAGAAGAGAGCAAGAGGCTCTAGTTGTATATGCCTCCTAGAGCTGGAATCTAGAAGAGAGCGGTGACTCTAAGTGTATTCGTGGAATACATAGTGGAACCCAAGTCACAACGGAGTGTGAGCTTGGAAGAGTGGAGTAGGGAAGGTTTGCCCGAACCACTATAAATCTTGAGCTCTATTTATTTTTACTGCTTTATCTTTATTGCTCTCCATTTTGTGCTAAAAGGGGATTAAGTTCTTCAAGGGGTTAATATTTTTGATTTACCAAAGAAGTTTTTAAAGAACCCAATTCACCCCTCCCTTCTTGGGTTTTGCCACCAACTCGGGACCAACAAGTGGTATCAGAGCAGGTCTTTGAGTTTACCAAAGAGATCTTATTGATATGGCATCCCAATCTACTTCCGTTCCCGCATTTGCTGAAGGCCAATCCTTTACAAGGCCACCATTGTTTGATGGGAACAATTTTGGATATTGGAAGCTTCGTATGAAGCAACTCATCATGGCTACCGATATGGATTCTTGGATTGCTATCCAAGATGGTGTAACATTGCCTATCGATGAACGACCTTCCAATTGGACCGAAGAGGAAGTAAGAACCGTCAAGAGCAATGCTAAGGCCATGAACTCTTTATTTTGTGCTCTTACGGCTTCGGAGTATGATAGAGTATCCTCTTGTTTAACCGCCAAGGAGATATGAGATACACTAACATCTATCTATGAAGGAACTTCTCAAGTCCAAGGGACGAGAAGAAATATTTTGATCGGAGAACTTGAGAACTTTAGAATGATTGAAACAGAAAACATTTCTGAAATGTTTGCTAGGTTCTCAAAAATCACTAATGCTTTAAAAGGTCTTGGAAAGGCTATTTCTGAATCTGAGCAGGTTATGAAGATCTTAAGAGCTCTACCTGAATCATGGACTCCAAAGATCACTGCAATAGAAGAAGCCAAAGACCTAAACACTTTAAAGCTTGAAGACTTAATTAGCTCACTTATGTCACATGAGCTGATTAAGAAGAGAAACGAGGATCAACACAGGGGCAAGAGAGCGATTGCCTTGAAAGCCGCAGAAAACTCGGACGACTCTTCCTCCTCCCAAAATGACAATGAAATCGCCCTTCTCACAAAACGCTTCAGAAAATTTGTGAGAAAAGGGAAAAATTTCAGAAGCTTCAAGGAAAGAACTCCCAAAGAGAAGAAGAAAGAACCAACCAAATGCTACCGATGCGGCGGTTCGGGACATATGCAAGCTCAATGTCCAACTCCCGAAGAAAGCAAGGCAAACGAACAAAGAAAGGATAGAAGGAACAACAAAAGATTCCAAAAGTACAAAGGAAGAGGCATGTACGTGAATGACGAAGAATCCACAACAAGTAGCTCCTCAACCGACGATAACGAGGTGGAAGAATGTGCAAGAATCTGCTGCATGGCACAAATTGAGCATGAAGAACGAACTACCTCATCAAAATGCACAAGCAATGAAGAGACATGTCTTAAGGCAAAGGCAAACAATGAATGGTTCATGGATAGCGGTTGCTCAAGGCACATGACAGGTGAAAGAAGTTTATTTCATAAACTTAAGCCTTGCAACGATGGAACAGTTGCCTTTGGAAATAATGAGAAAGGTAAGATTAAAGGTAAAGGAAATATTTATAGTATCTCAAATGCATGCATGGAAGATGTTCTGTTTGTTGAAGGACTCAAACACAATTTAATGAGCATTAGCCAATTATGTGATAAAGGATACAAAGTTGTGTTTGAATCATCTATATGTAATGTATTTGATGGAGAACATATCATGTTCAGTGGTAAAAGACATGGAAATGTATATTTGGTTTCACTTGATGAACTAAATGGTCAATGTCTAATGGCAATTGATAATGATCCATGGGTTTGGCATAAAAGGCTTAGACATATAAACATGAGAAATATAAAAACCTTATGGAAGAAAAGTTTGGTAGAAGGCTTGCCTAAGTTGAAATATGACAAAGACAAAATCTGTAAGGCATGTCAATTATCTAAACAACCAAAGATGCCTTTCACTACCAAAAAGGAGATTTCCACCACTAGGCCACTTGAATTACTACACATGGATCTATATGGGCCATCCGACATTTTAACCATTGGTGGAAAGAAATATGTATTTGTCATAGTTGATGATTTTTCAAGATTTACATGGATAATTCTCTTAACTAGTAAAGACGAAGCCTTCTCTATGTTTGCAATTTTTGCAAATTTGGTGCAAAATGAAAAACAAAGTACTATTGTGACCATAAGAAGTGATCATGGTGGCGAATTTGAAAACAAACGATTCATAGAATTTTGTAATGAAAAAGGAATTCACCACACATTTTCTGCACCAAGAACTCCACAACAAAATGGAGTAGTTGAAAGGAAAAATAGAACTATACAAGAGATGGCTAGAACTATGCTAAATGAGAGCAAATTATCTAAGAAGTTTTGGGGTGAAGCTGTAAGTACAGCCTGTCATGTATTGAATCGAGTTACCATTAGAGCAATCTTGAAAAAGACCCCATATGAGCTATGGAAAGGAAAGAAACCAAACATATCTTATTTTCATACTTTTGGATGCACATGTTATGTTTTGAACAATGGAAAAACCAACTTGGGAAAACTAGATGCTAAAAGTGATGAAGCTATATTCCTTGGTTATTCATCAAATAGCAAAGCATATAGAGTTTTCAATAAACGAAACCAAGTTGTAGAAGAATCCATACATGTTGTTTTTGATGAGACTAACCCTTGCTTCAAAAGAAAAGATGATTTAAGTGATGCAGATGAGATTGTAAGCAACTTTGAAAAGCTGCATGTGGAAAAGCAAGAAGAGTCCAATGAGGAAAGGGTAAGTGAAGGTAATGACTCCTATAAACCTCCATCTGATTTAAAATTCAAACATGCACATCCAATTGAACAAATTATAGGGAATGTGTATGAAGGTGTAAAAACTAGAAGGTCAAAGCAAAATATTTGTGGACAATATGCCTTTGTATCCAAAATTGAACCTTCTAATATTGATCAAGCTCTTGATGATGAAAACTGGATTATAGCAATGCAAGAAGAGCTAAATCAATTTGAAAGAAATCAAGTTTGGCACCTTGTTCCTAGACCAAACGATTGTATTGTTATTGGCACCAAATGGGTCTTTAGGAACAAATTAGATGAAAGTGGACTTGTAGTGAGAAACAAAGCTAGACTTGTGGCAAAAAGATACTCACAAGAAGAAGGAATAGATTTTGAAGAATCCTATGCCCCGGTTGCTAGATTGGAAGCAATTCGTATCTTACTAGCTTTTGCATCTCACATGAACTTTAAATTGTTTCGAATGGATGTCAAAAGTGCATTTCTGAATGGTTATATAAATGAAGAGGTGTATGTAGAACAACCACCTGGATTTGAGGAAAAAGATCAATCTAAATTTGTATACAAGCTAACCAAAGCATTATATGGATTAAAACAAGCTCCAAGAGCTTGGTATGATAGACTAAGCAAATTTCTGATTGATCATGATTTTCAAAAAGGAAATGTAGACACCACTTTGTTTATCAAGTACAATGGAAAGGATATATTGATCATTCAGATTTATGTAGATGATATTATTTTTGGTGCTACTAATGAAACTCTTTGCCAAGAATTTTCTGAGCTTATGCAGAAAGAGTTTGAGATGAGCATGATGGGAGAGCTAAACTTCTTCCTTGGACTGCAAATCAAGCAATTAAATGAAGGAATTTTCATTAACCAGTCCAAGTATATCAAGGAAATGCTAAAAAAGTTTGGCATGGAGAATAGCAAAGGAGCAAACACGCCCATGAGCTCTACAATCAAGCTTGACAAAGATGAGAAGGGCAAAGTAGTTGATTTAAAATTGTGTAGGAGCATGATAGGTTCCTTATTGTATTTAACTGCTTTTAGGCCAGATATTTTGTTTAGTGTGTGTATGTGCTCTAGATTTCAATCATGCCCAAAAGAATCACACTTGGTAGCTGTGAAAAAAATTTTTAGATATCTAGTAGACACTACCAATTTAGGACTATGGTATCCAAAGGGCTCTAATTTTGATCTAATTGGCTACTCGGATGCGGATTTTGCTGGTTACAAAGTAGATAGAAAAAGTACTAGTGGAACATGTCAGTTTCTTGGAAGCATGTTGGTTTCATGGTTTTCAAGAAAACAAACTAGTGTTGCTCTATCTACGGCGGAAGCCGAATATATTGCCGCCGGGAGCTGTTGTGCCCAATTACTTTGGATGAAACAGCAACTTAGGGACTATGGCATGGATTTTAAAGATATACCTATCAAATGTGACAATACCAGTGCCATATGCCTAACCAAAAATCCTGTGCTGCATTCTAGGACCAAACATATAGACCTTAGACATCATTTCATTAGAGAACATGTAGAAAATCATGACATATGTTTGGTATATGTAAGAACAGAGGATCAAGTTGCAGATATATTCACTAAGCCCCTAGCAAAAGAAGCATTTTATAAGATTAGAAATGACATGGGACTGTTTGAACTCACTTAAAGCATAAATTGAGGGGGAGCACCCATTTAGGGGGAGCAAACCCACTTGTTTCTTTACCCTCTAACTTTTTGATATATTGACAAAAAGGGGGAGAAGAGTAGGATTTGAGTCCAAAGGGGGAGAAGAATAGGATTTGATCCTTATGATTATGCTTAAGGAGAAAAGAGTAGGATATGATTGGGGAGAAGAGTTTGAATGTTTGTTAAATATTGAAGGATTGCTAAGCATGTTATTTTATTCCTAAGTATGTTATTTTTTAATTGAAAGGTATACACTCAAATCGGTTTTGTCAATCATCAAAAAGGGGGAGATTGTTGGAAATATGTGGAAAACTAGCTAAATCTATGTTTTGATGATTAACAAATCAATTTGAGTAAGTCTTGGCTACTAACAAGTTTGTGGAAATGTTTAAGGAATAACCATTTGAAGAAAAACAAGTATGGAAGGCCAAGTCGTTCCCCAAGTCGACTTCAAGATCGACTTCAAATGTGCAGAACTGTCCAGAGTTGAAAACGGAAGACAGGAAGGTGAAGTCGCAGGCCAAGTCGACTCCACCTGCGACTTGGGTAGCCAAGTCGCAAACGAAGTCGACCTCACCATCGACTTCAGTCGAGCAAAACCTTCCAGAGTCGACGTTCAAAACACAACGTGCCGAAGTCGCACCCCAAGTCGACTCCATGTGCGACTTGAGGTGAAGTCGCAGCCGAAGTCGACTCAGACATCGACTTCGCTCAGGCAGACGGAAAACTTCAAATGACAAGTTCTGGATTACTTGATTTCAAGCCAAACTAAATGAAGATGAAGATCAAGGCAACATAGATACTCAAGCTGAAACATTTGAAGACAAATCCAAGTACAAGCAAGAAGCATAAACTCAATCATTCAAATCAAGAAGATATCTAAGATTACATGAGTCAAGATTCAAGATGAATCAAAGTCAAGATTTTCAAGATTCACAAATGTTCAAGAACATCATGACAGTGAAGTCGCAAGGCCAAGTCGACCCCATCTGAGACTTGAGTGAAGTCGCAAAGCCAAGTCGACTTCATGATCGACTTCAGAACGGGCGAAACCTTCCAGCGTTGAAACTGAAGACCGAAGTTCGCGAAGTCGCACCCGAAGTCGACTTCATCTGCGACTTGGGCGAAGTCGCACCCGAAGTCGACTCCACCTGCGACTTGGGTCGCAACGGTCGGATTTTATTCGAACGTTGGCGCATTAAATGCGCGCCACCAACCCTCTAACGTTCGGATTCCCTCCAAAATTATAAAAGGGAGTTATTGTAGACGAGGGAAGTAGTTGGAAAACATTAAGTGAGCATAACTCCTATCTACAAGAGCATTAAAGTGATCAAGCCAATCAAGAGAGGAAGAACTACACTTCAAAACAGCAAGAGCTTTACTTCAGATTATTCAAGGCCTACCACAAGTTCTTCTCTGCACCAAACTGCTTCTGCACATCTGTAAAGTGTAGATTTATTTCATTGCTTATTTGTTTGTATTGAACTTGATTTAGCTTGGGTAGCTAAGATCAAGTGATAGCAAAGTAGTGTGTGATTGGAGTGTGACTCATCACCTACTTGTGCTAGTTGTTGATGCCCCCTAGAGCTAGAATCTAGAAGAGAGCAAGAGGCTCTAGTTGTTGATGCCCCCTAGAGCTAGAATCTAGAAGAGAGCAAGAGGCTCTAATTGTATTGAGAGAATACAATAGTGGAACCCAAGTCACAAGGTGTGTGAGCTTGGAAGAGTGGAGTAGGGAGGTTGCCCGAACCACTATAAAAATTATTGTCTACTTGCTTTTATTTCTGCTCTCTACATTACTTTGCTTTCCATTCTGTTTCTTCATTCAAGGGGACTAGATTAATCCGGGGTAAAGTTTTTGTTTAAGTTGTAAATTTTTAAGAACCCAATTCACCCCTCCCCTCTTGGGTTTTGCCATCAATTCGGGACCCAACATCTTCTACTTGTAGTTTGATCAAATTGCCATGTAGTCAAGCTACCTACTTGGCTACTAGAATTGCTTGTTGGAGATGATAGACTTAACAATTTCTGCCTCTTGTCACCCTGCCCACGATCATAATAAGTGCATCTATCTAAATGTTTCCTCATTGAGCTAGTCTCATTCTTGCTTGAATAAGCTAAAACCTTATTGCAGTAATTACATGTCACTTCCTGTTTATCCTCTTCCTTACCATTCTTTGAAATGTGCTTAACTTTCTTAGTGAAATGCTGCCACACACTAGAAGAAACTTTATATTGCATTTTCGGTTTTGGAGGAATACCTTCATTTGTAGTTTTCTCATCCTCTAGAACCTTCTCACTCACACCCATTATAATATCTTTCATCATGTTCTCATCCTCATTATCAACCTCTAAGACCTCCATTATGTTAACTGTGTCATCCATGTTTAAATAAACACAATTGTTCACACTACTACCATCTTCCATAATTAATATTGCAGTCACTCCTACAATAGTGTCATTACAATATTGATTAAAATATTTAACTAATGACAAAAATTTAGAATATAAGGGTGAGAGAGAGAGAGAGATCACCTTTCGTTCCTATCCTCTTCAATGATTTTGAGAGACAAGTTAGACAAGTTTGTTCTTTAGATAACATGCACAATCAACATTTGATGGAAGAAACCCTGCAGAGAAGATTATCCACGAGTATTACCAACAGTAGATGGAAGCTTTCAGCCTGTTTCTGTCAAAGAATATGTTCAAAGAGACAAGCCCAAAAGTAGAGTGGAGAAACAATGCAAACAAAAAAGGAAAAAGGAGAAGACAATAACAACAGTTGTCAAGACATGTTTCAAAAAATCAACGATGCTAAGAATGGGTGCATTCTATGTTGCACGTACAAGGGTAACACAAATTTCTAAAGATTCCATCAAAACCAGGTATATCCAGTGTAGTTCCAACACAAAAGGGTCACATTCCAGTGCCATAGTTTCATGCAGTCCAGAAAATACTGTAATGCACTCTCGTTTTGATTTTGCAAGGGGCGAATTGCATTACGCTGAACAAGGGGAAGCATTTGTTGGAAGCCGTTTCGACTTTACATTCAATTTCCTACAGTCGAAAGAAAACAAGAGCAGTGTTGAAGTAGTTTGCGCTCTACAAAAATTAAAACTCTTGATATCCTCGATCGAATCTTGTAAAATTACCCTATTTTTGTGTACAGCAGTGTCCTGTGAGCGTGTGTGCTTTCGGATCCCTCTTTTCAGCTGATTGGGAGTGTTGTGGCCAAACTTCCTATTTTCTGGTTCCTTCTAAATATTAGTTGACATTATCCATTTAGATAGTCTTGAGTTTGGGCATCCCTCCATCCACCAGGTTAAAAACAACTAAAAATCTTCCACATGATAGCAGCGGAATTAATTTGACAAAGGCAAGCAATTGACTATCATGATTGAGGGATCAATGTTTATTTCAGACAATTGGGTAGGGAAACATCCTTTCATCACCCCCACCAAACACTTCTATACTAGCTTCGTCCATACAAATTAGACTCATCGTATGATTATTTAACGAAATCATCAACATCCATCATACAAACATCAAGAGATATAGATTTACTAAAAATACGTCCTTCAAATAAAGTGGGGAGTTGAGAGGAAGAAAAAACATAAGCACTAAATCGGTATTCCGGTAAAGACTCCACCTAAGTTTCGACTCCAAAATAATGAATAGGAGCGTCGACACGATCCGCCCAGCAAGGGAGGTCGGTAACAGGATCGGAAGCAATGGATGTCGTATCAAGGAAGGTCCGAGCAGGAAGGCTGGCAGCAAAAAGAGGAGTGAGTAGGGGAGTTCGACAACAGCGGCGCAGGGATAGACTTCCAAACTAGCAGATGCAAATGAGTGAAATAACCCTAGCTTCAAAGCAATACTTTATATAGTATAGGAAATCCGGGTCGGTTCCGGGTACCCAGCACCGGAACCGACCCCTAACCGAATTTGAACGGGTATTTCACCCGTGGAACCAAACCAACCCTAATTCGAGTACCCGGACCGACTTGCACCCCTACATAAAAGCGGACACATGTAATCCTTTCAAAATCTAAGATTTCAATCCTTAATGAAAAATTTAATTCATTCATTGTATTTAACATCATTTATTTATCTAGAAAACTAAGTTTCATCCCAATTAAGTATGTTTATGGGCCACATTTGTTCAAAATATGTATATATTCATGTGTAAATTATGAAAAACGCTGAGATCTTATTTATACATGTATAAGAATGTAATAATACTTTATAAAATTATTTATTCACATAGAAATGATATTTTGGACGGTTTAGATGTTAAAAATACTTTTAAAATTGATATTTTAATATTTTTATAATTTACACATGAATATATACATTTTCTAATAAACGTGACCCATAAACATACTGATTGGGATGAAACTTGTTCCCCTAGATAAACAAATGTTATTAAATACAATGAATAAATTAAATTTTTCATCAAAGTTTAAAATCTTAGATTTTAAATAGATTACATGGGCTAGTTTCTATGTAACCAAATTACATAAAAGCAAAGCCCTTTTGGTAATGCTTTAAAAATTAATATTCATCATAAGCAAGAGGCTTACCTTTGGTTTTTTAATTTTTAAAATATACTTTTTAAATTTAAATTATTTATCATGTTTAGCACATCTTGCTTTATCATGGTATTAAAATAAATTATATTGGAAACTTATTGTAAGAACTACCATATTTTGAAAAGCGAATATATAATTATTAAAATTTTTGAAAAATGTACAGGATAATTAGTATAATATGCAAAAGTTTTCAATGCATATCAATTTTTGAGTCATAAATAAATACATATGAGTAAATATGATAAATGGTTTAGATTCAAAATAAACATTTTAAATTTAGAAATCAAGGCTAAGTACTGAATCATTACCCCTTTTTACATTACGCCAAGTCAAACACAGAGAAATTCGACTAAGCTTGTCATCATATCATAAATCGCTTGATAACAAAACCAAAATCATGCTCCATCCACAACAATTTACTCGTATGGCGAAAAATAGTAAAATCGTGTACTAATTAAATCGCTCATCACATAAGGCAAGAAGAAAACAATGCAGTCTTGCCTGACTGCTTTCATATTTTTATTGCTCAACAAAGAATGGAAAACTCTTGCATTCATCTTATGGTGACAGAACTGGTGGATGCTCAAGACCCCCCCTTATTTGAGCTCTTTGCTGCCCTCAACAATAATCAAATATTGTTGCTCATACAAAAGACAGGGAACAAGGAAAAAAAAAGAAAAAGAAAAATCCTAATCAGGCTCCTCCAGACATTGCTTCTCTCTTCAAAATGCGATGAGATCATACAAAATCAGGTTGGCCTGTGGAGGTCAAGCACCTATGCCACATGCGGCTGTTGGGGTTAACATATCTTGGTGAGGTGATCACTTCTGAAATTGGAAGGTAAACGTAATGGGTGTTGCATATGCCCACCGTGATGCCACTGTACCCCGCAAATGCACCATGAACCTGTGGAAATCATGGACAATCTGTTTGTTTGTTCGCATCCATCTTCTTATTGTGTCTATTGTGTTGTTCTGTTTAAGAACAACGACAATAGACACATCATCATTATCATCCTAAGCTATTTACCACCTTAGTGGGTCAGCAAATAGACATATTATGGAATGAAAATAAAATACTTACAGCGTTTTGGCCGAGAACTGTACAGAGGATAGCATCAGAAGCGTTTGCACGACATGCTCGGATCATGTAAGTTGGGTCAATGTATTTGACATCAACAGGATACTTTATGCTCTTGAAATAACTTTTAATCTGCATGAAGTGGTTAACTTGTAATCAGTAGTCAGTATGCCCAAAAAAGACAATGGATTTATATTTATGAACTGCAGAGCAATAGGACAGGCCACAAATTGCATTGACGCTTGACACGCAACAACCCACAGAAAGATGATGCAGTGATGTGATCTTAATTTCCAAGAACCCAACCTGCTGTTGGATGTGCACACCGATGTCTCCGAGTACTGCATTTCCTGATGCATCTGTAGCATTAGACTTCTGGAGCAACTCCTGATTGACACAGTTGGAAAAACAGTGGGTACAACTGATTCATGGCTTAAAAGAGGGACAGATAAGGTTGAAACATTTGCAGCTGTAGTTGATCATGTGATTGTCTAAAGAAACTGGGGAAGTAAACATAATGGTGAAAGTCCGGCCATTCCGATCCTGAATTCTAAAATGATCTACGCATAACATAATGGTGCAAGTCCAGCCACTTCATGCATCCTCGTTTTAAAATGATGACAGAGATCAATTGAAATTCATGGTTGCAAGATTTGGAAGCCAATCTTGAAACAAAGTTGAATCCCCAAGGAATTTATGAAGTGGCGAAAGATAATGTACAACTGCACGCAGTGTTTACCATGCTTGCCTTTGATGAAACAAAATATACAAGTTCCTTTGATCCTTGTAGAGAGACTTTTCTATGATAAATCACTTAAGAATTCACACACCTGTCCAGCTCCTTCAGCCACACAGATCAGAGCTGATCCTTTAGTCCGTAACAGATGCTCAAGATGCTTCAAGACACCATATGGCCCGTCTAATTTGAATGGTACCTATGTTTTTGGTACAAAGTGATAAGTCCCTAATACAGACTATAGGGAAAAGGAGAGAACATCAATGCACAATACCTCAGGGATCAAGCAGATATCGGTCTGTCCACTAGAAAGTGATGCGTGCATTGCAATAAAACCACTGCTTCTCCCCATCAGTTTAACCAACCCTATCCCATGAAATGCACTATGTGCCTGTAATGAAGATAAAAGAAATCTGTTAACTCCTCATCAAGTTTTATTGAGATATACTAGTGTGTTCAGGATATAATAAAACTTTTTAATGAAAAGTTTTTGGTGTAAAAGTTTTTGAAATGGGAAAAAATGATATAATATAATAGGGGTAATGATGAAGAATAAAGATAATAAAGTAAAAATAGATAGATTAGTTTTATGGGTAGTTGTTTTGAAATAAATGAAAAGTAAGGTAGTTCTTTTTGAAAATATAAAAAAATAATTAAAAAATAGGATATTATAGAGAACAAAAAGTTTTAAATTGAAAAGCTTTGGTGTAAAAAGCTTTTTTTTTGTTTTGATAAACATACCCATAGAAAATAACATCATCTCAGCAGAACTATATTTTCACTTTTTCCATCAAAATAATCTCAAATTTCTACACGAACAACTACAGAATTTGGAATTGCAAGAGTTGTTACCTCAATATATGCAGAATTTATAGCACGCTGAGCTTCTTCTACAGCAGTATCAAACCCAAATGTCTTATCCATCAAAAGTATGTCATTGTCAATGGTTTTGGGGACACAAACGACAGAAACTTTCATCCTCCTCTTCCGGCACTGCATGTCAAGCAAAGTCATGTTTTGAGTCACAATATGAATCATATTCAGATGAGCAATTGCTTGAATACAAGAATTCATTATCCAAAGGCAGGTGCAGAAGTGTCGGTTTTCCCTTATTGCCACACAAATAGGAAAAAAAAATAATGTTTGATTACAATTTCTTAAGGGCCCTAATATAGTGCACCCGGGCGCACTTAGCTTCATGCACCCAGGTACTTTTAACTCATTTTTTAATTTTTTTACAATTATTAATCTAAGCGTATTTAACATATGTATCAAGTTTTACCATTTTTGGATATTTTTAGATTTTTTTATTTTTGAAAATCAATGGCATTTTAGTAATTTTAAATTACTAAAAATGTCGCTGTTTTTCAAAAATCAAAAGAAAATATTTAGAAATCTCCAAAAAAGGTAAAATTTGATATACATGTTAAATATACTTAGATTAACAGTTGTATAAAAAATTTTTCAAAAAAATAAAAAATGGGTTAAATGCACCCGGGTGCACCGAAGTTAAGTGCACCCAGGTGCATTTAGCTCCTGATTTCTTAGTGGGATAAAAGATTACGACAGCCAACACTTAAAACATGACTTAAAATTAATATGCTTGCATATTCTTAGAATAAAGAATTGACTCTGATAAGGAATCATGTATGCACAGCAGAAGAACCAGGAATAACTACCTCATGGTCAATTGCGTTTGCTCCCGCATGTGTGCCATTCCCACCAAGAACAAAAATCATATCAAGTCCCCTGGCCTGAATAGCCATCAGTTATCCTTTGTTGTAGAATTCTTTAAGCATGTAAATAAAAATAATGGATAAAAGTTATTCAGTATTTAGCTGTTGACCATTGAGAACTTAAAATTTACTCACCTGTATACTGTCTACAATATCAGTGACATGGCTGCTACCACGTGAAACACCCAAAACGCTTCCACCAGAAAGATTAATGTTTTCAACAACATTGCGTGCAAGCTGAAACATCAGATGGTTGCTTTAAAACTTACTGCACACAAATAATGGTAGAAGTTAAGGGGAGAAAATAAGGAAAGCAGTCTCACTGGTATCTCAGCCAAAGCCTCGTCTGAAAATCCACGATAACCAAATGGGATTCCAACGATTTTCTTAACCCCATATAGTTCAAGTGTGAACACTATCTGCGTAGCCATAAAGAATTGTAAATATCAACTATTTTACTCGTAAATGTGGCACATCAATGGATAAATTATGTGTTTCTGAAAGTATCCTATGAAGGTATAAATTCTATTAGAGACACAGTGGTCGTGTTACTTTACAATTCAATTAAGTTCTTTTTTTTTAAGATTTCATAAGTACTTAGAACAAATACGGACCTGACAGGCAAATTTATTTGGTGGAGGTGGAGGAATAGAAATAAACAATTTATACTTCTGATATACAAGGGTCAGCCAACCTGTCTAATGACATTATTAAGGCCAGGACAGAGCCCTCCACAAGTAACAATTCCAGCTTTTACAGTCTTGGGATCAAAGTATATCTGTTTACGTGGACCAGCACGGTGGACCCTGGCATAAAATAAATCAATAATGAGTGTTCTCACAAGACTAGAAAAATGTTATAATATGATAAGAATTCTAAAATTAGTGCTTCAACATTCAATTATCCAAAGTATTCCTGCCATATGCAGAGTTGATACAGTCACTGAGTTCGTAGCTGGGCCACTATTTCAAGATTTTAATGAGCCAAATGTCAGTTACTTGTAAAAGCTGGCACAGCTATGTTGGAGGAAAACCATTTGCAGAGTTGTTACAGGGAATCAAGTTTTAATCATGAGCATGCTGACTGCGACATGCAGAAAATATATTCTATGCAGTCAAGGAGAAGAACCATTGGAAAGCTATTTGGACACAAACAAATAAAAGGTGGCTGCAGGGATCCAAAAGAAAAAATTAAAAAAGAAAAAAAGAAAAAAAGCAAAAAGAAAGAAAGATAGAAAGGTGCATAGAATAAAGAACTTAAAAGCAGATAAAATGCTATAACTAGATTTATGGAGTCTTTTTGCAGGTTCTGAATTGAGCATTTGTTTGGCTTTCAATGGGAGATCTGACATAGTGCAAGGAGCCTCAAAGCTGAAATAGGAGCCAGACAGACTAGAGGATAATTGATGATGATTGCCTATTTTCTTGCCCGCCCTCTACTAATCCTTGTTTTCTCATCTCTCTCCACTATCCTTGTTTTTCCATCAGTTTCTCTAAGACTAATAACGCTTCTGCAGACTCACTAGTAGTTCGGTTTCAAACAGAAAAGAAGAAGAATACCATGTCTCCACCCAGCTACAATCAGGATCAATACACTCAGCGCCGGCAGAATTTGGAGAAGAAAACTTAATGACCTGACACAAATGATGGACCAGAACCATGTTAAATGTAATTGATTCCTTGAAATGGTATTTAAGACATTGGATGCATTTGAAAACCAACAGAATTACATTTTTCCTTTTTTTATTTCTTTTAAATAAACTTTCGTTCTTGTTGCTGGTTTTCAACAGAATGGTTAGACACAAAAAACAAAATCAAGCCTGAGCAGAGAACTTTTATTATGATAGGATCACGAATCTAAGGGAACTTCTATGCCATGCATATCATGTTTGGCCCTTAAGTTCTGTGTCCACAAAATGAAAATGGCCAAGCCATTCAATCATCACCAACTAACTTGGATGAAAAAATAAAACGACACCTCAATTTTCTTGACATATCTTGACAAATTATATAGAGCCACTAAGGCCAACAACATAATAAACTCTAAGATCCATTTATTCAATAGGGCTGTAGAATCAAGTTCTTCAGAAAGATATAAGAATTAACCTTCAGAAGCGCCCTGTCATCATCATTCACATAATCATCTCGCATTTCCTCAGGTGCATTGATTCCATTCACTAGCTGGTTTCTGTTGGACGAAATTCGTAATCAGCACTGTAAACAGAAGATCTGATTCCCAAAGCAAAGTAGGGAGATATGAATCACTACTTTCAGCTTTGGGGGAGACAAGAAGAACAATCAACTCCACAGCAGAAAACAGAGTAGCAAGGTCCATGAACAAGATTACAGAGGCAAAGCAGTGCAACGTTTACCTGTGACTGAGGGAAAATGTGGTGGGCCATGGCTTAATATCGAAATCATCCTTCAAATGTGGCAAATTGAACCTCTTCTCAAAATCCTCCTGGAAATGCTTCTTCCAGTCTGGATCCTTAAAATCTGTGTATGGCTTTCCAAGAGCTGCTCTAACACGTTTGGCCAAAGCCAGAAATCTCTTTCTTTTGCATCTATCGACTCTTCCAAATCTCAGAAAGTTAAGACTAGCACGAGAATAGTCTACATCAGACAACTGCAAACTGCACAGCCTCCCATCGATGAATCCGGCACCTTTGATTGAAGGAGCGAAGGCCATTCTGGAACCAGCTGAATTCCTTAAGCATGACAACAGAGTGTGGTCAATCAACTAATATCCATTTGTTCAGAAGCATAATTAAGCGAAATCACTCTCTCAGTCTGCTTCAAAGATGACTAATATCAAGGGAGAATGACCCATAATGTTGAGACAAAATAAGTCAGCAACATTCCATACCCAACACCTCAAAGATGGTGCATTACAACCATTCATTTTAGATGCCGTGGCATTTTCAACCAGCAAGACTGTTTTCTTCAATACGGCTACCAACAATCGGCAGATGTCTTACGTCTTTAACCATGACTGTGACATTTCCCAGTGCAACAATATAACATTTTTCAACTGGGTCATTCAAATTGATAAACAGGCACAAGTCCATACATCAGATTGCCCACGTGCAAGATTGCGGCACTTAGTCATGGAGGGGAAAATCAAGAATCGTTTCCAAAGTTCATGCCCACTACTCCACCCACCATCAACAATATATTCATGTCCAAGTATCCAAATTCAATTCAGAACACACCGACAACCTGATCAAGAGCAGAAGAATAGCTTTTGAGCCGATGCATTCATTACAAAGCGGTTTCAGAACTCAAGAATCCAATCATTGAAACAACCAAATGATTTTGTCTCGATGACATAACAACAAAATCAATACAAAATAAAAAGGCAGCTTCAAGCAGGTATTTTATCAACAGAAGAAAAAAGAGTACTCTGGTTTTGAAAATCAGAGCCCCCAGTAGAATGATTAGAAATGCACTCAATCCCAGCAGCTGAGTCGTCATCAGACAGGACAAAGTCAAACAACGAAAAAGAAAATGCAATAGGGAGAAGGTTGAGAATCACCTGATGTGGTTCTTTGGAGGGAGGGAGAGAATCGAGTGGAGGGACTGCTGGGTGCGTTAGGAGAGAGAGAGAGGGAGAGAGAGAGAGAGAGAGAGATGGCCAAGTTGGTTGTTGGAATTGGGTGGAAGTTTTCGCCAGGCGGCTTTTGAGTTTGACCGGCGAAGGATTTTCCTGATTTGTCTCCTTTTGCCTTTTCAATTTTCACACTTTAATACTAATAATGTCCCCCTTTTGCTGCAGCCAACCCCACTTTCTCGCATCGAAATTTGTTTATTTAAGTAATAGTAATAAATCCAAAAAATCAAATTTAAAAAATACCTGGGAAATTTAGGAAACTATGCAAGTTGCGTATATGAAAAATCATTTGTCACTGGTAAAGGAAAATTAAAAATGCAGAGAACCCGCAGGCCAACGACTTCAAATTTTACAAAATATCATTTTATTGATATTTACTTATTTATTGAGAAATGATTTCCAGAAATAGACTCATGAAAAGTTTCATTTGAATTATTTACTTTTAATTAAATGCTGTCTCCCCTCATCTCATTTGGCACTACTAAATTAAATTCAAAAATTTAATCAATTCGTCTTATTTGGCCAGATTAATAGCTTTGGGTGTGGCTTTATTACTTAATATTATCTTCTTTAATTAGTCTTGGATCATCATACTTTTGATTTAAAATTAAAAAATCTTAATGATTGATCTGTGTTTGACGACCATAAATCAGGAAGGACGATACTTACGAGTGAAAAGGGAAGGGCAATACTTTACATTGCGTTAATATCAATTGTATCAGTTTTGGATACAACGGAGAAGTACGGCCTCTATGAAAACCATTTTAATAAAAAAATTTCTATTTTAGATTGTCTTGATGATTAATGGCAAATCTCCTTTATTCTTTGTATTTAACATTGTTTGTTTATCTAAGCAAACTCCGTCATTTGTTTAACATCATTGTGGTGAATGTCCCTACATGCAAAGTATGTGAAATGAATATAATAAAATATTTTGATACTAAAATTAATTTTAAAATTATATTTTTAATATTTAAATTATTTAAAATTGTATTTTTAATATCTAAATTATTTAAAATATCATTTATAAATTTGATAAATAATTCTATAAAATATTATTATATTTCATGCATATGTGAATGAATCTAAATATTTTTATAATCTACAAATATTATTATTAATTTTTCGATGAAATACAAGTATTATGCTTTTTAAGTAAATATTAGTTATGAATATTTTTATTTGAATGAAACTTGATTTATTAGCTAAATAAATAAAGTAAAAAGAGTCCGAACTGAGTGGTTGACATGAGTATAGGAGTGCAACTTGGGCGGGTTGAGCCCGAACTCGATTTCTAACGGTATTAGAACTAGCTTTTCTGCAACCTGAGCGCGAAGAACCCGAACCGGTAAAACCCGATTTATAAACGTGATAGGGTTAGGGTTCATGTGAACCCGAACCTAATTTTATTTTATATTTATTATAAAATATATTTTATATATAATATCTAAACAATATTTCTTTATATTTTTTGTATTTTATGTTATTTATATTTAAATACATGTTTGACATATTGTAATTATATTATAAATAAAGTATATTATTTTCATTTATATTTTTCTTTTATTTCTATAATCTTCTTCATTTATCTTATTTTTTATGTTAAATTTTTTCTGAAGATATTCTTTATAGATGAATGATCTTATTAGCTCAAGCTAAGCAAATGTCACACTTAGTCCACTTCAAAAAAATCATTTACAATAATTTTTTTTATTTTTTCTTCATACACTTATTTATTTAATTGTATTTAATGTATAAAACAAGTTTTATAATTTTTGGATATGTGTATATATTTTTTTAGATTTTTAAAGATAAGGGTATTTTAAATATATATATACACAGATGTCTGAAAATATCAAAAAAATATATACACATATTCAAATATGGTAAAACTTGGTTTATATGTTAAATACGCTTAGATAAACAAGTATATAAAGAAAAAAAGTTATTGTAAATGAGTTTTTTGGAGTTGGCTAAATGAGACATTTGTTTAGTCCTGATTAACAGGATCACTATTCCTTTTTATATTGTTATATTTTTTAAAAATATGTTGTTTGACAGTATATCGTTATGTTTACTTTATAATTTGTTATTGTTATACATTCATATAAAATTTTAAACCTATCACTCTTAAATAAAATGTAAATTTATCGACCTAAATTTCAACTCGAAACCCAACCTGAACCCAATTTTCAAAAATAGGATTAGCGTTTAGGTTTTACATATAGGGTTAGGATTAGGATTAGGGTTGATGTTTTATGAATAAGACTAGGATTAGAGTTGAGGTACACGAGTTTCATGAGCCCGATTTGCACCCCTACATGAGTATGTATAGGATAGGAACTAGACCAACAAAAAAATATTCCATATACAAAAAATTTAAGTTGCAATATCATGAAAATTTGATATTATAATAAAGCACATTCACTGCCCTTGTACCATGGAGAAAATTTCCTATAAGCACCCCTATATCAGGGAAAAATCTGAAAATACCTCAATTCTAGAGAAATTTTTCTAAAACCATCACTTCAAGGGACTATTGTGTAAAAACTCGTCCCATCATGGAGGAGAATCCAACTTAGGAGGGCTGATAATAGGTGAGCTGATTATCAGCCCTCCTAAGTTATCAATTGGGCGATATGCATGCTAATTGATATTGTAAATAGAAATATCAAAGAGCACCGATCTTTTCAGACCGGTCGGGAATCCGGTGATTTCCGACCGGTCAAAAAATTTATTTATTTATTTTTTTTTTGAAAAATAATTTTATAAACTTGTTAATCTAGTTATATTTAATTTTAAATATTCTTAAAATGACTTAAAAATGATAAAACTTGGTTTATAAATTAAATATAACTAGATTAACAAGTTTATAAAATTATTTTTCAAAAAAAAAATAAAAAAAAAATATTTTTTGACCGGTCGGAAATCACCGGATTTCCGACCGGTCTGAAAAGATCATTCGTCAATATCAAAATAGACGAGATTTCGCTAAATTACTTTTATGAAACCAGTTTACATATCAGCCGAATTCGTATGAAGTAATTTATATATATCTGATGATTTCGAAATTATATTGAAGAAGATCCTAAACAACTACCAGCTGAATACCCACAACTTGCAAGCCAGCAGGAGAAGGAACTCCTCCCTACTCTAAACAAAAATAATTTGAATCTGGACCTTTATGCACTTTTAATCATCCAAGTGATGATTTGTAGCGATTTAAGCACCGTGACGATCAGCTGGAAGTAGTATCAGGCAGGCCCCTCTGTGAGCGAGCGGTTTTTAAACGGGTGTAACGTTTAAATTTCATTTTTTTAAGTCAACGGTGGTCTCATCATTTTGTATTTTTAAATGGCTGGATCTAACCCTTTTTTTAAAAAAAAAAAAAAAAAAAAAAATCTTGTCTGGATCTAACCTCTTGATTTGATAAGAAGTCAAAGTTAAAAAGGTTGTTTTCACGATCGAAAAAAGAAAAGAAAGTTTGTTTTTATTTATTTATTTATTTCTTTTTGCAAAACTAACCCTATAAATTTGCCTTTAGATTTACAACATCATAGTTTTGATATTTGCAGGAAATAACCTGAAGGTGAATTACACTACAAGAAAAGACAACAAATGCAGCAACTTTAAGCAGCAATTTTTTTTTTTTTTTTTTTTTTTTTTTTTTTTGATAAAGCAGCAATTTTGGAGTTGCTGCATTTAGGAATAAATGCAGCAATACGTCCTTGGAAGTAAAAGTAGCAACTGCATGTAGAAACTTTAAGCAGCAAATTCGGATGCTGCTGCACATAAAAATTAAATGCAATAACATGTCGTTGAATTAAAATATTATTTTATGCAACAAAAATTTGCTGCATATGCTGCCAAAATTTTAAATATAGTCTATAATTTTTCAATAAATTTGTTTTCTAAATTTAAACTGATAATAATATTACTTCGGAGTTTATAAATTTAAATCATTTAAAAATTAACCAGTTGCATGGAGGGCATAAAAATTGTGCTTTTTGAAAAATATGATAACTTCGGAGGTTTTCATTTTTTTATTTGTTCTTAAAATAAATTTTGGACGGCAATGGAGCGATTTTACAATGAATATGACACAATTAAAAAAAAAAAAAAAAGAAATAGAAAAAAGGTTTACGCCTCATGTCTAGTTGCCCAGTACAACCTGGCGTCCCCTTTCGTTCTAGATGGGGCTGTAGGATGTAGGATGTATCCTCCCCCCCTCTTTCTTTTCCCGTAACTTGGTTTTCTCCCTCGATATAAAGCCAGCATATAGAGCCAGCCGTGCCTTCTTCCATTTTCGCTGCCCTCTCTTGAAACCCTATACCATTTCGCTGCTCTATCTCTCGGGCCCTTGCGCAAAATCCTCTGCTTCTCCCTCCCTCCCTCCCTCCCTATTTTTCTATTCTCTACTAGATTCCTTCCATGATTTTTCTTCTACAAGCTTAGGATATTAGATACCACCAAGTAAAGGGGATGATCCTATGCAGCAAGAAAATTAATTTTTCGAATTTTTTAATACATATGTTCACATGAATCCATATTCATTTTATCCATTTAAAAATTAAAATAAAATACTAAATAAATTTAAAAATTACCCAAATTCAGAGTGAGGAAGATATAGGTCGCATAAATCTTTGTTCTTGTTATCTATTTTTAAAATTAAAATAAAATTTTAAATAAATTTTAAATTTTGCGAGATTTTACAAAAAGGAAGATATATTTTGCATGATTCCATACCAATTTTATGTAAAAAAAATAAATTACTTAATAAATTATAAAAATTATAAATTTTTAGAGGAAGGAAGACATAAGTGAAGTCTTCATATATATAAAAATTCAGAAAATTTTAACAATTAAATTCCTAGTCGAGCCTCATAAGATCGTTCTCCCGCATAAAATGAGCTAGGTAAAATCTTGGGTCGGGATTCAATGTGTGAGACGCGGTGAATTCTCAAGGTGTTCCGCATATTGATCTTTTTTATTTAAAATATTTTTTTTATAAACATCTTGGTTTCACTTAGATTTTTCATTCTGTTAAATTTGATAAAAATTTTGAATTTTTGTTGTATTCTATTTTGATTTTTTTAAAACAATGGACATAGATATGCACATTAATTTTGAAGCAAAATTCTTTTTATACTCATAATATTTGTATCTAATTCTTAATATACCAACAATATTTCACTATTTCCTCTTATACCTACAACATTTGACCATAAATTCCTATTACGCCTACGCTGTCAACGCAACTATTATCTACCCTTTAAAAAGTCAATTTTGCCTCTCTGAAATTTTCCTAATTAAAATTATTCAACTTTAAATATGACTTTTGAGTCATTTAATGCAACATATTGATGATTTATTATCATCAATTGAGTCATATTAGAGTTAAATTATCTCAATTATGAAATTTGAAATGGGCAAAAGCATTCTCATTATGGCAAATAAATGGTTTTATTGACGACATGAGTATAAGAGAAATTTAGGAATGTTATAAGTACGAGAGTAATTTATAAAACATTATGGGTATATAATGAATTAAAGGCAAATATTATGGGCATGAGAGGAAATTTTTTCATTTTTGAATGGATATGTACCCGTGTACACTTTTTAATTATTAAAAATTAAATAAAGTACAACAAAAATCCAAAAAGTTGATACATTTTAATGAATGAAAGTTATAGATGAGCTTGACAAATTAGGGTGTGTTTGGTAACAATAAAAAATTGTAAACAAAAATTTCTTAATTTAAAAATTTTCATTCGTCATAACTATCTTATCTTTTAATTATTTCTTTATATTTTTCTATAGATTTTTCAATCATTTCTAAATAATTATTGGGTTTCACTTTTATATAAGTAGATTATATAAAAGCAGAGTCATGCAACCCATCAAACTTTTAAGATTTTGATCCTTAATGTAAAATTTAATATGTTTATTGTATTTAATACTATTTGTTTATCTAGGAGACAGTTTCATGGACTATGATCCTATGCTCCCGGGCTCAATGCTCCCGAGCGCGTATACCTATTTTTTTTAATTTTTTTCAAATTCTTTTCATTAACTTGTTAACCTAAGTGTATTTAATGTATGTATCAATTTTCACCATTTTTGAAGATTTTTAGATATTTATTTCGAATTTTTAAAAATCAGTGGCATTTTAGTAATTTAAAATTACCTAAAATGCCATTGATTTTCAAAAATAAAAAATAAATATCTGAAATATTTCAAAAATGGTAAAAATTAATACGTAGGTTAAATACGCCTAAATTAATAATCTTATAAAAAAAAATTTTGAAAAAAAAAATAAAAAAATAGGTATATGCGCCTCAATGCTCCCGGGAGCATAGGATCACAGTCCAAGTTTCATTTCGATCAAATATGTTTATGAGCCACATTTATTAAAAAATATTGTTACTCATGTGTAAATTATGAAAAATACGTAGATCTATTTGTACATGCATTAGAATGTAATAATACTTATGAGATTATTTATCCATGTATAAATGATTAGACGGTTTATGTGTTGAAAATTACAATTTTAAAATTGATATTTAATATTAAATTAGTTTATTACATTGATTTTCAATTAGGCCCAGGATATTGGACAAATGAAAGAGTTTTTAAGATATCAGAAATTATGTTAAACATAATAGATTGAATGAATTTCCATCAACTATCAAGATTTTAAAAACGGAGAGTGCTAAATAAAAAAGGAGTTTCATATAAATGAGATTGATAATTACTCGTACAAGTAACTCAACTATTTTACCTTTATTCTCTTTTTTGTCTTTACTCTTATCATACTATATTATTTTTTCTTATTTTAATAATTTTTATACTAAAACTTTTTATCAAAAAAATTTATTATTTTCCAAAACACATGCTTATTTTATTAAAAAGAAAATTCAATGCGTTGGGACTATAGTAACGACCCCAAAATCTTTTTTAATTTCGTCGGGCTGGGTGAGGTTTTTCTCCCTTTTTTTGATGAAGAGGATGAATTTTTTTTTACAGCGTGTGAACGTCGAAATCTACACACCCGCTTCTGGATTTTTTTTCCCACCCTTGATGGACGCGCCCTTCTAGAATTCAATTTATTTGATAGACATTGAAATCTACCGAATATGTTTTTCTCTTCTTTGTCTAAAGATGGGCTGCAAAATGTGCATCATGATCAAATACTTGGATTCTTTCACCATCTCAAGTGCAGCACCCCCAAGTGACACTTCAAAGTCGCAATGACCTTCTTCCTTCTCGACGCTCAACGCTACTTCGTCCAACCTTCGTTCCTCTACTAGCAATCAAGGTGTATATCTGGAAAAAATTTTTAAGGCCAACTGATAAACTTTTGGGTATGATTTGATACATTTTCTTCCTTTTATTTTTTTCAACAAAATTCCTCTACTTCCATCTGCCTCTCTCGTCAATTTGCGATGGATCCTCGAATACATTTGTGTACGTGGAAAGGTCCGTTACAATGGGATGGTGAATACTCACAACCAATTTATCAAAATAACATTAGGAAAAATAAAAAAAGAAACCTTCTTGGAAATTTTCTAGTACCGTTTGTGATTAGTTGTAGCTTAACATTTTGATTTTGGATTTTTCACTGAACAACATTATATTTAATTGTAGGTGTATGGCATACCTTATTTATACAAACAATTGTAAAAGAGATATGCAATTATAGGCACGAACCATATCATGTACACGATAAGATCATATTGGGGCCAACTTGGTAATGTTGAAGAGCAGCCAAGTTTTCAAAATTTTTAGGGGTTTTCCTCGTTTCTATAAAAAATGAGTGGCCTGTATAATTTTACTTGGAAGGTGTTGGTCCCGAGTTTGTGGCTATTACCCAAGAGGGGAGGGGTGAATTGGGTATTTTAAAATTTTTCACTTAAATAGAAATTTCTCCTTGTTTAATTTAATCCTCTTAATGAAACAAATGAATAATATGGAGAGTAGTAAAGCAATAAAATCAGAAATAGAAATCACAGCAATAAGCAAAGATTTTATAGTGGTTCGGGCAACCTCCCCTACTTCCACTCTTCCAAGCTCACACTCTTTATGACTTGGGTTCTCCCATGTATTATCAAATACAACTAGAGTAACAGCTCTCTACTAGATTCCAGCTCTAGGGGGCGTGTACAAATCACAGCACAAGTAGGTGACGAGTCTCACTCAAGCTACAACGCTACTTTGCTTTCACTTGGTTCAAAACACCAATATTAAACCAAGTATCAGATACAAGTAATGAAACAAATAAGGAAATCTACACTTTACAGATTGTGTAGGCAGGTTTCAGCTCGTGGAAGAACTTGTAGAAGAGATGATTTGATTAGCTTTAAAGTATGCAATAAGTTGGGGCGTAGTTCTTCACTTGAAACTTGTGTTGATCACTTAATGCTTGGAGAGGATGGTAGTTGAATCTCAGTTAATGCTTTCTCTCACCTCTAGCATGTTCACTTGAATGCATATTTATAATGGTAGAGTAAATTCAAACGTTTGGAGGTAGGTGACGTGCATTTAATGCGCAAACATTCGAATTTTTCCGACCGTTGCTACCCAAGTCGCAGCTGGAGTTGACTTGGACTTGCGACTTCACCTGTCTTGGATCCCATTTCCAACGCTGAAAGGTTTGAGTACTTGAAGTTGATAGTGGAGTCGACTTGGGTCTGCGACTTCACCCAAGTCGCATCTGGAGTCGACTTGGGTCTGCGACTTCACCCAAGTCGCATCTGGAGTCGACTTGACCTTGCGACTTCACCTGCCTTGAATCCAAAATACAGCATTGGAAGGATTTGTTCTTTCCAAGTCGATACTAAGGTCGACTTGGGTATCGACTTCACTCAAGTCGATGGCTAAGTCGACTTAGCTTTGCGACTTGGTCAGTCAGGTGCTGAGATTCAATTTTCTAATCTTTAAACAATTTCAACAAGTCTTATTAGTACCCAAAATATTCTCAAATTGAGTTGCTAATCATCAAAACACAGATTATGCTTAATTTACCATTGATTCCAATAATCTCTCCATTTTTTATGATTGACAAAACTAATTTGAATTATACCTTTCATTTACTTAAAACAATAAAATTTTATCCATCCTAATTAAGATAAACTATCTTAACATAACAATTTCTTATATAACCATGCATTTGATATAATGCAAAGCAAAGAAGTGCAAAATGACCTATAAGTACAAACTACCCATCCTAATGAAGATAAACTATTCTAAAAACTCTAAAAACTCATAATTTTCTCCCCCTTGTTGTGAATGAATCAAAAAGGAGATAGAGAAAACGGGATTTAGTGAACTGGAAGGCAGATATGGGATAGGATGATCAATGAGTAGGTAGGGTAGGCCTGATGTGGGCAGATAAGTAAAAAGATGATAAGGGCTGAGCTGTGGGTGCAGCCCGCATAAACTCGCTGACAAAAGGAGCTAGATCACGCATGGGCCGAACATGACTGCTTCCCGATGCAAGCCGATACTTTATAGTCCGTAGCTCTTGATCCATATGATCCTGCCAATAATGCATATCCATGATCGCAGTAAGGATCCCGACCATCTGGGAGGTAAGCCTGTCCTCCATCTGCTCCAAATGCTCCCGAACAGCATTAGCTGAGGTATCCCAAGTAGGCGGGTGTGGACGCGGGTCGAAAATCTGCGAGCCTCGGCGAGAGCAGGACCCATGGGATTGGGGCGATGCAGGCTCCGCGGGTGCAGGTGGTGGAGACGGGGCTGCCTGTGGTTGTGGTGATGGAGGGGGCTGCTCCCCCTCATGATGTGCTCCCCCCGCTTCCTCTTGGGCCGGTTGTCCCATTTTTTTCTAATCCTCTCAGCCCTGAATTCTTCCATATTAATCTTCATCCTTTGCAACAATGCCTTGTTTATTGCGTTTGTTGGCTTCAGCACTTCAAACGGCTCACCATCGAGGTCTATGCCCATGTAATGCATGATCCTAGTGATCCATGTCCCATACGGTAGTACACCTCGGGGGTTGTCCTTCTTTGAAGCCAATGCTTCCAAAAGCAGAGTAGGCAGGCTAATTTTGACTTTATTTTTCACTTTCCACAAGATTTCTGCCTCCTGTGGATTCAATTCATTTTTGCCTCCTCCTTTAGGGTAGATGCAATGAGCGATCAATAGCCTGAGAACCCGAAGCCTGGGAGATAAATCCATGTAGTGAAGGAATTTGATTCCCGAGTGATATTTGTTACTCCTTGTCAACTGATTGTACATTAGAGTGAGTGATAACCCTTCTGGAATCAGCTCCTCCTCTTCAGGAACATCAAACATGTGTGCAATGCTGTGAATTGCATTGTTCCTATGGTTTCCATCTCCAAATCCCAAGTTAATTTCCTTTCCCTTGACAAAGGTAATGTAATACTCCTGATCCCATAAGTAGTAAAATGTGCGGGTCAGATCAGGGTATACCCTGTCATCGGCTTTCAAAAGCCCTGTCCATCATTGAAAGTCTAATAGCTCCTCAATACCAAATTCATAATCATGCAGGAATTTGAAATCGATGATTTTGGGGACAAAAATCTTACGCTCGTAGAAATGTCTGTAGAATTTGCTATGCTGCCGCTCTGTTCTGAAATAGGTATTTGACATTTTTAGCACTTGGACCTTCTGAGTCGGGGTTCCTATCTGTTCGCAGCAGATAATTTCTTGCTGCTAGACCCACTATTCGAACTGTCATGTCGAGGCACTGAGGAGGATAGGTTGGCCTCGCGGAAACGCACACGGCATCCCGCAGATGCGGATGCCTCCTCCCGAACCCGCTTGGATGGGGTTAGTTGCCGGCGGGGTACCCCCTCGCCTGTATTGGATCTGGAAGGTCTAGAAACAACCTGTTTGGAGGGCTTAGTTATAGCTTTGGGTGCCATGTGATTGATTTAAGATGGGTTTTTAATGAGAATTTTTGAGAATGGGTAGTATGGAGATAATTTGTGAGCTTGGGGACTGAGAGAAGAATGAAAGAGCTAGGGAGAAAGGAAAATGGAGAGAGAGAGAGAGCTGTAGATGATGATGGATGCCGGCGGATGATGGAACCTGCGGACAGTAGTCGAACAGTGAACAAGAGAGAGAAAGAGAGAAAATAGGAGACCTGAAAACTGAGAGCAAGTGGAAATGATAAAATCTGGAATCTAGAGGAAACTCAGATGGAAGGAAGGTTGAGGCCGACGGATTTAGAGAGAACAGTAAGTGATCCGGCAGAGATATTGGAAATCTAGTGAAAAAGCTGAGAGAATCCGGAAAACAGAAAGCAACGGGTGATTTGAAAATGAGAGGGCTAAGTTTTGAGAGGAGAAAAAGGGCTGGAATGCAGATGAGATGACGAACGGTGCTGGAAGGGAAAGAAGAGAATGAAAAATGGAAGAAAAGACTGCTGCCGGCGCGCGGGAAAGATGAAGCGTCGCGCGTTGGAGTCGACTTGCCCTAATCGAAGTCGACTTGAGACGACTGGAGTCAACTTGGCTCTTTTGATTTGGTTTTTTTAAAACGCTCCCCCTATCGTATTATGCCTCTAATCAAACTAATCATACCCGTATCATTCCTAATTTTATAAAATGATTCTTCTACTAAAGGTTTAGTAAAAATATCTGCAATTTGGTCCTCTGTTTTCACATATTCCAAACAAATATCATGATTTTCAACATGTTCGCGAATAAAGTGGTGTCTTACATCTATATGCTTTGTTCTAGAATGCAACATAGGATTTTTGGTCAAACAAATTGCACTTGCATTATCACATCTAATTGGAATATCATGATAATCAACACCATAATCCTTAAGTTGTTATTTCATTCAAAATAATTGGGCACAATAGCTCCCGACGGCTATATATTTGGCTTCCGCGATAGATAGAGCAACACTAGTTTGTTTTCTTGAAAAATGTTTCCAAGGAATTGACATATTCACTAGCACTTTTTCTATCTACTTTGTAACCGGCAAAATCCGCATCCGAGTAGCTGATTAGATCAAAAGTTGACCCCTTTGGATACCATAGTCCTAGATTAGTAGTATTTATCAAATATCTGAAAATTCTTTTTACTGCTATTAAATGTGATTCTTTAGGACATGATTGAAATCTAGAACACATGCAAACACAGAATAAAATATCTTGTCTAGAAGAAGTGAAATATAGTAAAGACCCTATCATGCTTCTATATAATCTTTGTTTGACAGTTTTACCCTTCTCATCCTTGTCGATTTTGATGGTTGAACTCATTGGTGTGATTGCGCCTTTGTTATTCTGCATTCCGAACTTCTTTAACATTTCCTTGATATATTTGGACTGATTTATGAATATCTCTTCTGCTTGTTGCTTAATTTGCAATCCAAGGTGTTGGAAACATGTGGAAAATAAGCCAAGTCTATATTTTGATGATTAACAAATTAATTTGAGTAAGTTTTGGTTACTAACGTGTTTGAAAAAATGATTAAAGGATATACAAGTGAAGAAAATGAAGCATGACAAGTCAAGTCAATTTCCAAGTCGACTCAGGCTTCGACTTAGGCCAAGTCGATCCCCAAGTCGACTCAAGAAGCGACTTCAAGACGTTATTTCCTTCCAGAGTTGAAATCGAGAATGAGAGGTGCCGAAGTCGCATCCCAAGCCGACTCCGCTTGCGACTTGGGTGAAGTCGCAGACCAAGTCGACTCCAACATCGACTTCGAAACGTCATTTTCTTCCAGAGTTGAAATCGAGAACGAGAACTGCCGAAGTCGCATCCCAAGTCGACTCCGCTTGCGACTTGAGTGAAGTCGCAGACCAAGTCGACTCCAGCTTCGACTTCAGTGCAGAAATTACTGAAATAAAAGATTTGAATGGAGATGAAGATCAAGACAACTCAAACAATCAAATGAAGTCCAGAGCAAGCAAAGTTGCATATTTTCATGGAGAATCGAAATTATACATTTGGACCTCTCTCAAGACATGGAGTCAAATATTTTTTAAGATAGAAGAATTAAAGAATCTTAAGTATAATCAAAGGAAGAACAACCAAGCGTGAAGAGATTCAAGCAAGCAAGGCATTCCAAGAACTTCAAGTTCAACTAGCAAGCTGAAGGAGTGAAGTCGCACCCGAAGTCGACTTCACCTGCGACTTGGGTCAAGTCGATGACCAAGTCGACCCAGAATGGAACTTGAAGAAGCTGCGGACAGGCAAAGTCGAACCTGAAGTCGACTCCACTTGCGACTTGGGTCGCAACGGTGGGAAAATTTTCGAACGTTGGCACATTAAATGCGCGTCACCTACCTCCAAACGTTCGGATTCCCTCCACAATTATAAAAGGCATTCAATATGAACGAGGAGAATAGCTGAGAAATCATTGAATGAGCATAACTCCCATCTCTAAAAGCATTAAGTAATCAAGCCTACATCTAGAAGAAGAACTTTGCTTCCAAAATGCCAAGAGCTGCTTGCTGAATCATTATCATTGCTGTATAAGTTCTTCTCTGCGCCAAATCTGCCTCTACACAACTGTAACGTGTAGAAATCTTCTTTTGTTATTTTTTGTTGTATTGAACTTGATTTAGTTTGGGTAACTAATATCAAGTGTAAGCAAAGTAGTGTGTGATTGGAGTGGAACTCGTCACCTACTTGTGCTGTGTATTATTGATGCCCCCTAGAGCTGGAATCTAGAAGAGAGCAGTGGCTCTAATTGTATTTGTGAAATACAATAGTGGAACCCAAGTCACAAGAGGTGTGAGCTTGGAAGAGTGGAGTAGGGAGGTTGCCCGAACCACTATAAAAACCTTGCTTGTTGATTTTTATTTCTGCTTCCTACACTATATTGCTTTCCACTTTGTTTCTTCATAAAGGAGATTAGATTAATCCGGGATAAAGTTTCTGTTTAAGTTGAAAATTTTAAATACCCAATTCACCCCTCCCCTCTTGTGTAATTTTCATGAACTCGGGACCAACAAGTGGTATCAGAGCAGGTCTTTGAGTTATACCAAAGAGATCTTTTGATATGGCATCCCAATCGATTTCCGTTCCTGCATTTGCCAAAGGCTAATCTTTTACTAGGCCACCATTGTTTGATGGGAACAATTTCGGCTATTGGAAGCTACGTATGAAACAACTCATCATAGCTACAGATATGGACTCTTGGATTGCTATCCAAGATGGTGTGACTTTGTCAATCGATGAAAGAGCTTCCAAATGGACCGATGAGGAAATGAAAACTGTTAAGAGCAACGCCAAGGCTATGAATTCTTTACTTTGTTCACTTACCGCTTCCAAATATGATAGAGTATCCTCTTGTTTAACTGCAAAAGAGATATGAGATACACTAACATCTATCTATGAAAGAACTTCTCAAGTCCAAAGGACAAGGAGAAATATTTTGATAGGAGAATTGGAAAGCTTTAAAATGCTAGAAACAGAAAATATTTCTGAAATGTTTGCTAGATTCTCTAAATTACTAATGCTTTGAAAGGTCTTGGAAAAGCTATCTCCGAATCTGAACAGGTCATGAAGATCCTAAGAGCTCTACCGGAATCTTGGACTTCAAAGATTACTGCGATAGAAGAAGCCAAGGACCTAAACACATTGAAGCTAGAAGATCTTATTAGCTCATTAATGTCACATGAGCTAATCAAGAAAAGAAATGAAGATCATCACAAAGGAAAGAAAGCAATTGCATTTAAAGCCAAACATAACTCGGATGAGTCCACTTCCTCATCCCATAACGACGATGAAGACATTGCATTGTTAACCCAGAAATTTCGAAAGTTCGTAAGGAGAGAAAAGATCATTAAAGATTTCAAAGAAAGACCGCGAAAAGAGAAGAAGAAGGAGGCCACAAAGTGCTATAGATGCGGCGGTACGGGACATATGCAAGCTCAATGTCCTACACCGGAAGAGAAATCAAAGGATCAACAAGAAAGGAAGAAAAGATATGAAAGCCGAAAATTTCAAAGGCCTAAGGGAAGAGGAATGTACGTGAATGAAGAAACTTCATCAACAAGTAGTTCCTCAACCGACGATTTTGAAGCGGCAAATTGTGCAAGAATATGCTGCATGGCGCGGATTGAGCAAGAAGAAAATCTGTTGTGTTTGAACACAACGGAAGTTTTGGAAGAACAAACTACTTCAACGAAGTGTACAAGTAATGAAGAGGTAACTTCCAAACTTTGCCAATCACAATTTATGTATTCTTCTTTTCAAGAATGTCTCAAATGTGTTGAATTAGAAGAATTACAATATGCATATGATTCATTATATGAGAAAATTAAAAAACTAGGAAACAAGTTATCACTAAAGAGACAACAATGCAATTCCATTATTATTGTAAATGGAAAACTAGCTGAAAGTACATCAAAACTGAAAGAAGAAAATGAACTACTATTGAAGGAAGTGGAAAAATTGAAAATAGAGAATGAATCCTTAAATGAATCATTAGTTAAATTCTCTAATCCATGAGAAAATGTGAAAATGTTTCTGAACATGACCTCTCAAAATAATAAAAGAGGTCTTGAATACTCCACATTTGAGCAAAGAGAAAGTGACAAATCGAATGTGCCAATACTTGGGAAAAATCAAACCAAAACTGCACCTATCTACAAGTCCAAAAGGAGAAATATCATGTGGACTAGAAGGCCAACTTTTGAACCACTACATACTTGGAGGCCTAATCCTAGATTACTAATGGTTTACAATTTTTGCAATAATATGGGTCATAAAGTCCATAAATGTAATTTTAAGAAACTATATGACCATGGTGTAAAATTAGTTTGGGTTCCAAGAAACACAAGATTTGGGCTTTCAAAGATAGAACAACAAAGATTAAATCAGTTTACTAACCCAAATGGACCCATAAAATGGGTACCAAAGATATAAGATTTACTTGTTTATTTTTCAGATATGTTTCAAGGCAAAGGCAAGCAACGTTTGGTTCATGGATAGTGGTTGCTCAAGGCATATGACCGGTGAAAGAAGTTTATTTCATAAAATCAAGCCTTGCAATGATGGAATTGTTGCTTTTGGAAATAATGAGAAAGGTAAAATCAAAGGTAAATGAAACATTTATAGTATTTCAAATGCATGTATGGAAGATGTATTATTTGTTGAATGACTCAAGCACAATTTAATGATTATTAGCCAATTATGTGACAAAGGATACAAGGTTGTGTTTGAATCATCTATATGTAATGTATTTGATGGAGAACATATCATGTTTAGCGGAAAAAGATATGGAAATGTATATTTGGTTTTACTGGATGAACTAGATGGTCAATGTCTAATGGTCATTGACAGTGATCCATGGGTTTGGCATAAGAGGCTTGGGCATATAAACATGATAAATATAAAGACCTTATGGAAGAAGAGTTTGGTAGAAGGATTGCCTAAATTGAAATATGACAAAGATAAAATTTACAAGGCATGTCAATTGTCAAAATAACCTAAAATGCCTTTCTCTACCAAAAAGGAGATTTCCACCACTAGGCCACTTGAATTGCTACACATGGATCTATATGGGCCATCCGACATTTTAACCATTGGTGGAAAGAAATATGTGTTTGTAATAGTTGATAATTTTTCAAGATTCACATGGGTAATTCTCTTAGCTAGCAAAGATGAAGCCTTCTCTATGTTTGCAACTTTTGTAAACTTGGTGCAAAATGAAAAACAATGTACTATTATGACCATTAGAAGTGATCATGGTGGTGAGTTTGAAAATAAATGATTCATAGAATTGCGTAATGAAAAAGGAATTCATCACACATTTTCTGCACCAAGAACACCACAACAAAATGGAGTGGTTGAAAGGAAAAATAGAACTATACAAGAGATGACTAGAACAATGCTAAATGAGAGTAAATTATCCAAGAAATTTTGGGAGTACAGCTTGTCATTTGTTGAACCGAGTTACCATTAGAGCAATCTTGAAAAAGACCCCATATGAGCTATGGAAAGGTAGAAAACCAAATATTTCATATTTTCATGCCTTTGGTTGCACATGTTATGTTTTGAACAATGGAAAAACCAACTTGGGAAAATTGGATGCTAAAAGTGATGAGACAATATTCCTTGGTTACTCATCAAATAGCAAAGCATATAGAGTCTTCAATAAAAGAAACCAAGTTGTAGAAGAGTCAATACATGTTGTTTTTGATGAATGTAACCCATGCTCCAAAAGAAAAGATGATTTAAGTAATGCAGATGATGTCATAAGCAATCTTGAAAAACTGCATTTGGAGAAGCAAGAAGAATCCATGGAGGAAAGGGTAAGTGAAGGTAATAATTCCTATAAACCCCCAACTGATTTAAAGTTAAAAAATGATCATCCAATTGAGCAAGTTATAGGGAATGTTTATGAAGGTGTAAAGACTAGAAGGTCAAAATAAAATATTTGTGGACAATACGCCTTTGTATCCAAAATTGAACCATCCACTATTGATCAAGCTCTTGATGATGAAAACTGGATCATAGCAATGCAAGAAGAGCTAAATCAATTTGAAAGAAACCAAGTTTGGCATCTTGTTCCAAGACCAAAGGACTGCATTGTCATTGGTACAAAATGGGTTTTTAGGAACAAATTAGATGAGAGTGGACTTGTGGTGAGAAACAAAGCAAGACTTGTGACAAAAGGATACTTACAAGAAGAAGGAATAGACTTTGAGGAATCCTATGCCCCGGTTGCTAGATTAGAGGCCATTCGCATCTTACTAGCTTTTGCATCTCACATAAACTTTAAGTTGTTTCAAATGGATATTAAAAGTGCATTTCTGAATGGTTATATAAATGAAGAGGTGTACGTTGAACAACCACCTGGATTTGAGGAGAAAGATCAATCTAAATTTGTATACAAGTTAACCAAAGCATTATATGGTTTAAAACAAGCTCCCAAAGCTTGGTATGAAAGATTAAGCAAATTTTTAATTAATCATGACTTTCAAAAGGGAAAGGTAGACACCACTTTGTTTATCAAGTACAAAGAAAAAGATATCTTGATTATTTAAATTTATGTTGATGACATTATTTTTGGTGCTACTAATGAGATTCTTTGTCAAGAATTTTCTGAGCTTATGCAGAAAGAATTTGAGATGAGTATGATGGGGGAACTGAATTTCTTCCTTGGACTACAAATCAAGCAACTAAATGAAGGAATTTTCATCAACCAGTCCAAGTATATCAAAGAAATGTTGAAGAAGTTTGGCATGGAAAACAGCAAAGGGGCAAATACGCCTATGAGCTCAACCATTAAAATTGACAAAGATGAGAAAGACAAATTAGTCGATTTAAAATTATATAGAAGCATGATAGGTTCTTTATTATATTTAACTGCTTCTAGACCTGATATATTGTTTAGTGTGTGTATGTGCTCTAGATTTCAATCATGTCCAAAAGAATCACACTTGGTAGCTGTAAAAAGAATTTTCAGATATTTAGTAGATACTACCAACATAGGACTTTGGTATCCAAAAGGTTCTAATTTTGATCTAATCGGCTACTCGGATGCGGATTTTGCCGGATACAAAGTAGATAGAAAAAGCACTAGTGGAACATATCAGTTTCTTGGGAACATGTTGGTTTCATGGTTTTCAAGAAAACAAACTAGTGTTGCTCTATCTACGGCGAAAGCCGAATATATTGCCACCGGGAGCTGTTGTGCCCAATTGCTTTGGATGAAACAACAACTTAGGGACTATGACATGGATTTTAAAGATATACCTATTAAATATGATAATACTAGTGCAATATGTTTAACTAAAAATCCAGTATTGCGTTCTAGGACCAAGCATATAGACCTTAGACATCACTTTATTAGAGAACATGTAGAAAATCATGATATATGTTTGGAATATGTAAGAACAGAGGATCAAATTGCAGATATATTCACCAAACCTCTTGCAAAAGAACCATTTTATAAAATTAGAAATGATATGGGTATGCTTGAATTAACTTAAAATAAGCACAAGCTGAGGGGGAGCACAGGTTCAGGGGGAGCAACCCCGCCATTCTCAAAGGATTAACCCGCTCTATCTCTATTTTTTTTGATAAATTGACAAAAAGGGGGAGAAGAGATTGGGATTTGAGCCTCCGTCTTAAATATGTGTATGAATGTTTTTGGTGATATATTGAAATTTTGTGATGTATTGAAAGTAAAATATGTCTGTTAATCTTATGTTTTTAACTTGTGATTTATTGGAAGTAAAATATGCATGTTAAACTTCAAAATGCACAAATAGTATGTGTTTAAAGACATTTAAAGGTATACACTCAAATCGGTTTTGTTAATCATCAAAAAGAGGGAGATTGTTGAAAACATGTGGAAAATAAGCCAAGTCTATGTTTTGATGATTAACAAATCAATTTGAGTAAGTTTTGGTTACTAACGTGTTTGAGAAAATGATTAAAGGATATACAAGTGAAGAAAATGAAGCATGACAAGTCAAGTCGATTTCCAAGTCGACTCAGGCTTCGACTTAAGCCAAGTCAACTCAAGAAGCGACTTCAAGACGTCATTTCCTTCCAGAGTTGAAATCGAGAATGAGAGGTGCCTAAGTTGCATCCCAAGTCGACTCCGCTTGCGACTTGGGTGAAGTCGCAGACCAAGTCGACTCCAACATCGACTTTGACACGTTATTTCCTTCCAGAGTTGAAATCGAGAACGAGAACTGCCGAAGTCGCATCCCAAGTCGACTCCGCTTGCGACTTGAGTGAAGTCGCAGACCAAGTCGACTCCAGCTTCGACTTCAGTGCAGAAAAAACTGAAATAAAAGATTTGAATGGAGATGAAGATCAAGACAACTCAAACAATCAAATGAAGTCCAGAGCAAGCAAAGTTGCATATTTTCATGGAGAATCGAAATTATACATTTGGACCTCTCTCAAGACATGGAGTCAAATGTTTTTTAAGATAGAAGAATTAAAGAATCTTAAGTATAATCAAAGGAAGAACAACCAAGCGTGAAGAGATTCAAGCAAGCAAGGCATTCCAAGAACTTCAAGTTCAACTAGCAAGCTGAAGGAGTGAAGTCGCACCCGAAGTCGACTTCACCTGCGACTTGGGTCAAGTCGATGACCAAGTCGACCCAGAATGGAACTTGAAGAAGCTGCGGACAGGTGCATATGATTCTTCAAAATTTATTCCCTCTTCTTGGGAATATCCTTTGGCTACTAATCTGACTTTGTTTCTCACAACAAGTCCACTTTCATCTAACTTGTTCTTAAATACTCATCTGGTACCAATAACTATGCAATCTCTGGGTCTAGAAACTAGATGTCATACATTATTTCTTTCAAATTGATTTAGCTCTTCTTGCATTGCGGTAATCCAATTTTCTTCACTAAGAGCTTGATCAATGGTTGTTGGTTCAATTTTTGACACAAAAGCGAATTCTCCACAGATATTGTATCTTGATCTTCTAGTTTTTACTCCTTCATAGATATTTCCAATGACTTGCCCAATTGGATGGTCATTTTTGAATTTTAAATCAGTTGAAGGTTTGTAAGAATTATTACATTCACTTACCTTTTCCTCCATGGAGTTTTCTTATTTTGCCTTGGCTTCTCCTTGTTGCTTTTGTAATTTCGCCTTTGGGTTCCTTGATGCCTCATCTGCATCACTTAATTCATCCTCCTTTCTCGGAGTTTGGTTAAATTCATAAAAAATAACACGTATTGATTCTTCTACTATTTAAATTTTTTTGTCGAAGACTCTGTATGTTTTGCTATTTGATGAATAACCAAGAAAAATTGTTTCATCACTTTTAGCATTTAATTTTTCTAAGTTGGTCTTTCCATTATTTAGCACATAGCAAGTAGACCCAAAAGCATAGAAATATGATATTTTGGTTTTCTACATTTCCAAAGTTCATATGGGGTCTTTTTCAAGATTACTCTAATGGTAACTTGGTTTAATGCATGACAAGCTGTATTTACAGATTTACCTCAAAATCTTTTGGACAATTTACTATCATTTAGCATAGTTCTAGCTATTTCTTGTATTGTCCTTTTTTCCTTTCAACAACCCAATTTTGTTGGGGGGTTCTTAGTACAGAAAATGTATGGTGAATTCCTTTGTCATTGCAAAACTCTATGAATCGTTTATTTTCAAATTTACTACCATGATCACTTCTTATCGAAATAATTGTATTTTATTTTTCATTTTGCACCAAATTTGAAAACGTGACTAACATAGAAAATGCTTTATCTTTTCTAGCTAAGAGTATTATCCATGTGAATCTTGAAAAATTGTCAACAATTACAAATACATATTTTTTCCCACCAAAGGTTAAAATGTTTGATAGCCCATAAAGATCCATATGCAATAATTCAAGTGGCCTAATCGTTGAAATTTTCTTTTTGGTGGAAAATGGCATCTTGGGTTGCTTGGATAATTGACAAGCTTTACAAATTTTATCTTTGTCATATTTAAGCTTTGGTAACCCTTCTACTAGGCTCTTTTTCCACAAAATTTTAATATTTAATATATTGATGTGCCCAAGCCTCTTATGCTATATCCATGGATCATTTTCTATGACTATTAGACATTTTTCATCAAGTTCATCTAAGCAAATAAAATATACATTTTCATGTCTTTTGCCACTAAAAAGTATGTGATCATCATCAAATACATTGCATATAGAAGATTCAAATACAACTTTATAACCTTTATCACATAATTGACTAATACTCATTAAGTTGTGTGTGAGTCCTTCAACAAATAGTACATCCTCAATACATGCATTTGAAATTCTATAAACATTTCTTTTACCTTCGATTATACCTTTTTCATTGTTCCCAAAAGCAACCGTTCCTTCAGTACACGGTTTGATCCTATGGAAAATTCTTTTTCTCCCGTCATGTGTCTTGAGCAGTCATTATCCATAAACCACATATTGTTGACCTTTGCTATAAGACAAACCAGCAAAAATGAAATCAAGTGGAGCTTATTTTTTTGGTACCCATTTTATGGGTCCATTTGGGTTAGTTAACCATTGGAATTTACGTTGATCTACCCTTAAAGGCATAAATCCAATGCTTTTTGGTACCCAAACTAATTTTGCACCAAAATTATATAATTTTCTCATTTTACATTGATATACCTTGTGCCCCATCTTATTGCAAAAATTACAAGCACCCGGGAGTCTTGGAGTGGTAAGCCATGTAGTAGTTGGTTCCCAAGTTGGTCTTTTGGTCCAAGCAACATGATTCATTTTTGGTTTAGCATGGATGTGTTTTGTTTGTTTTTTATGAGTCCTTGAAGCATTTGACTTACTACTTTCTCCCTTCTCAAATGTGGAATACTCAAGTCCTCTCTTGTTATTTTGGGCGGTCATATTCAAAAACATTTTGACGCTTTCCCCTGGATTAGAGAACTTAGCAAGTGATTCATTTAACGATTCATTGTCCTTTTTAAGTTTTTCCATTTCTCTTATCAAGGTGTTCTTTTCATTCATTAAGTGATCAACTTTTTCGACAAGTTTTCCGTTCACAATAATTACTGCATTACATTGTATTTTCTTCATTGTGAACTTGTTTCTTAATTTCTATATTTCCTCATATAATGAATCATATGCTTGTTGCAATTCTTCCAATTCAGCACATTTAAGACAATCATTTGTAAAAATAAAAATAGATGTTGATTTAGAGATTACCTCTTCACTACTCGTGTATTTTGTTGAAGCAATTTGATCCTCCAAAATTTTCATTGCTGCAAGGCATAAGTTGAAATCTTCTTCCATCCATGCAACAAATCCTTACGCAATTTGCGGTCTCGTTTTCTTCATTTGAAGAGTTGCATGTTGTGGATGTCTTCCCGTCGACATACATGTCTCTTCCTTTGACCTTTTGAAATCTTCTATTTTCGCCTCGATCTTTCTTTTCTCTTCGCTCCTTTGTTTTGGTCTCTTCGGGCGTTGGGCATTGGACTTGCATGTGCCCCATATTGCCACACCGGAAACACTTTGTAGCCTCCTTCTTTTTCTCCTTTGGATTTCTTTCTTTGAAGCTTTTGAAGTTTCTCTCTTTTCTTACAAATTTTTTGAACCGTCTCGTAAGCAAAGCAATCTCCTCATCGTCGTTTTGAGAGGACGAGGTGGAGTCGTCTGAAACTTGTGCGGCTTTTAAGGCAATAACTATTTTGCCTTTGTGTTGCTCTTCATTTCTCATTTTTATTAACTCATGCGACATGAGTGAGCTTATGAGATCTTCTAGTCGTAATGTGTTGAGGTCCTTTGCTTCCTCAATGGCCGTGATCTTTGGAGTCCAAGATTCAGGTAGCGCTCTTAAGATTTTCATTACCTATTCGGATTCAGAAATTGCTTTTCCAAGACCTTTCAAGGCGTTAGTAATCTTAGAAAATCTAGCAAACATTTCAGAAATTTTTTCAGTTTCAAGCATTTTAAAGCTTTATAACTCTCCAATCAAAATATTTCTCCTAGTTCTTTAAACTTGAGAAGTTCCCTCATAGATAGATGTAAGAGTGTTCCATATTTCTTTAGCGGTTTGGCATGAGAATATTGTATCATACTCCAATGCCGTTAATGCATAAAAGAGGGAGTTCATGACTTTTGCATTGCTTTTAACTGTTTTAACTTCCTCATTGGACCATGTGGAGGCTCTTTCATCAATAGGCAATACAACCCCATCTTGGATAGAAATCCAAGAATCTGTATTCGTGGCCATGATTAGTTTTTTGATTCTCAACTTCCAATAACCGAAGTTAGTCCTATTAAATAGAGGCGGTTTTGTAAAAGATTGGCCCTCGGCAAATGCAGGGGTGGAGGTTGATTGAGATGCCATTTCAAAAGATCTCTTTGATTTAAACTCAAAGACCTGCTCTAATACCACTTGTTGGTCCCGAGTTTATGACTATTACCCAATAGGGGAGGGATGAATTGGGTATTTTAAAATTTTTCACTTAAACATAAATTTTTCCTTGTTTAATTTAATCCCCTTAATGAAATAAATGAATAATATGGAGAGTAGTAAAGCAATTAAATCAGAAATATAAATCACAGCAGTAAGCAAAGATTTTATAGTGGTTCGGGCAACCTCCCTACTTTCACTCTTCTAAGCTCACACTTTTTATGATTTGGGTTCCACTATGTATTATCAAATACAACTAGAGTAACATCTCTCTACTAGATTCCAACTCTAGGGGGCGTGTACAAATCACAATACAAGTAGGTGACGAGTCTCACTCAAGTCAAAATGCTACTTTGATTTCACTTGGTTCAAAACACCAATATTAAACTAAGTATCAAATACAAGTAATGAAACGAATAAGGAAATCTACACTTTACAGATTGTGTAGGCAGGTTTCAGCTCGTAGAAGAACTTGTAGAAGAGATGATTTGATCAGCTTTAAAGTATGCAACAAGTTGGGGCGTAGTTCTTCATTTGAAACTTGTGTTGATCACTTAATGCTTGGAGAGGATGGTAGTTGAATCTCAGTTAATGCTTTCTCTCACCTTTAGCACAATCACTTGAATGCATATTTATAATGGTAGAGTAAATTCGAACGTTTGGAGGTAGGTGACGCACATTTAATGCGCAAACATTCGAATTTTTCCAACCGTTGCGACCCAAGTCACATACTGAAGTTGACTTAGGGTGCGACTTCGGTCTCCAGCAAAAACTTCAAGTTCCACTTCAGGTCGACTTGGTCCAGTACTTGACCCAAGTCGCATTCGGGTGCGACTTCACTTCTAGTGTGCACTTGTTGGAACTTGTATTTCTTGAAAGTGATCTTGATTACTTGCTATCCTTCACATTATTTGTTCTTCCACTGATTTCTTGATTTAGGAACAAGATATGATCTTCTTTTCTTGGAAACTTATTCTTATGTTTTGAACTAGGAATAATTTGGTCTTGAAGTTCATAGATGTAGTCCAATGATTACTCCTTAATAAATATAAGGTCTTAAATGATTAACTCTGGCACATATGCATGTCCGGACTAAATATTTCTTCACTCTGACTCAAGTCGAATATCCTGGTCGACTTGAGTTCCAACTTCACTTCAAGTCGCATGTGGAGTCGACCTAGGGATGTGACTTCACCCAAGTCGCACATGGAGTCGACTTCGGATGTGACTTCATCAGTCTTGGATTCAAATTTCAACGCTAAAAGATTTGAGCATCTGAAGTTGAATGTGGAGTCGACTTGGGTCTGTGACTTCACCCAAGTTGCAGCTGGAGTCGACTTGGACTTGCGACTTTCACCTGTCTTGGATCCCATTTTCAACGCTGGAAGGTTTGAGTACTTGAAGTCGATAGTGGAGTCGACTTGGGTCTGCGACTTCACCCAAGTCGCATCTGGAGTCGACTTGACCTTGCGACTTCACCTTCCTTGAATCCAAAATACAGTGCTGGAAGGATTTTTTCTTTCCAAGTCGATACTGAGGTCGACTTGGGTATCAACTTCACTCAAGTCAATGGCTAAGTCGACTTGGCTTTGCGACTTGGTCAATCAGGTGCTAAGATTCAATTTTCTAATCTTTAAACAATTTCAACAAGTCTTATTATGTGGCGCCCCGAATCGAGGCGTCACATTTGTCCTTACTCCAAGATCTTGTCGATTGGTAAGTGTGAATCAGGATTGTTGCCCTGATCATGCGGCGAGTACTTAATTAGATCTCGTCAAATTTTTTTTCTTTTTCTTTCATCACATAAAGACACATACTTATCATCAAATATCAATTATCATTGATAACATTCATACTTATTTTTGTACAATACAGGTTATTTTAACCTGAACATTTTATACATACATAATTTGAAAACTCCTTATCATATGTTCATGTCATACCATATATGGATCAGCATATCATAAAATTTTCTTCATACATTCTTTTTCCTTTTCTTCTTGGCCTGTGCTGTACCTGTCTATGGTTTGAAAAGCAAAACGTGAGTCAAAACTCAGTAAGCAAGCGTTTTTTTTTCATTTAAATGCATTTTTCTTGTTCAGTAGTAGACACTTATCAAGTGATCTACTATCAACCAGTGGAAAACTTTTCATAAAACCTTTCGTAAAACATATACTTGCAAACTTAACATGTAAACCTTTTTTTTCACGAACATAAAACGTTTTTCATAAAACTTTCTTTCTCCAAGGATATTCTCATGTCCTTAAAACATTTTTCATAAAATCTTTGTAAAACAAGCATATGCATCATGCATAACGTTTCTGTCCGTCTAGTAGGTGACACTTACCAAGTGATCACCCTTTCCTCCTTAGGAGAGAAACCATCTCTATTGATAACTCGCGAGCCAGGCAGTTATCCGTGTTCTTCTCCCATTTCAGGGAGGGCGCCGCCGGCATTTTGCCTTTTAAAGCGACTTGGCCTATGTAGAGGGGGCCCATCTTGCAACCGCGTCCGGTCTGCATATCCTCTACAGTAGACCTAGTACATAACTCATGTGCACTTTCCTTTCTCCATATTCATATGCTAGCATGCTTTTTATAAAACTCCACAGACCCTAGTCTGTGACTTTTTCTTTTTAAAACTTGATGCTAGCATGTCATTTCAAAATAGTAAAGATCTCGGCCTGTATTCCCTTTTCTAACTTGAAAACTTGGCATAGCCCAAGTTAACAAGTTAATAAAATATTTTGTAAGGATGACCAACCTTAAATAATTTTGGAAACATTTAAATAACACATTTCTAAATCATTTAAAATATTTGAAGGAAATATTTGAGAAATAGTAATTTCAAAATTTTGCTAAAATGTTTCTAAATAAATTTTGAGCGGTAAAACAATTTCGAAAATATTTTAATATCTAAAGACAAAAGATTTTGCAAATGCTTTTCTTCCCATTTCTGGGTTTTTCATGAACAAAGGATATACCAATGCATAATTCATTTCATTTTTTTTATATGGTATCATATTCCTTGTCCATATGACACATGAGTTACTTCTATATGAAGGTAAGCTTGTATGATCCTTTGGTCATTACCTTAAAAATCTTCATTTAAATCGATTATCGGTTGGCCTTCCTTAAATCCGCTTCAAAACATTTTAACAAATCATTTTAAATTCATTTGACAAAACCAAATATTATTTTGAAATCAAAATGTTCTTTTTTCCATTATAATGCAACCATTTCTATATTTTTTCTTATTTTCATAAGAATTTGCTTATGATAAAGCAGTTTCCACATAACTTAACATTTCTCCTTACTTCCATATGGATTTGCTTATAATAAAGCAATTCCGACATATTTCATAGTTGCAATATGAAACATATAAAAATCATTTTCAAAAATGTTTGCTTGCTTACATTTGCTTTGCTTTAATCCGACTCCTTTATCCTATCCTTTCCTTTTCCTATACAAGTGAAAAGGATATACATACTTTATCGTGCATATTTTATATTTATTTATGACCTTATTTTCCACCATAAATTTTTTTATTGAGGTTATCCTTAAAAATGCGTGATCATCATTTTCTTATATGGATTTTTATCCATAAATCCTTAAAAAATTCAATCAATTTATCCTCATAAAATATAAAAATAAATCTAAAATTTTCTCCAAAATCATGCTGTTTACTGTAGCAAATCACTGTAGCAGATTACTGTTCATCCGAAGTTACTGTTCATGGGTTCCAAAATTTGATATTTTTTCCAAAAATAAAAAATATCATGACATACCTCATGCCTAGTATATCATAGAAAATTTCATACATTTTGAATTTATCATCATTTACTTGGCCAAAAAAAATATTTTCTCCATATACTAAAAATCAATATAAATTCACTTAAGCATAATCCTTAATTCTAAAAATCATGAAATTAATATATCATCATTTCAAAATTATATTTATCATAATCATACATCCCAAATCATCATTTATTTGGAGCATTATCTTCACATATCATATGCTATCTTCCCGAATACCTTATCTTCGCTCCAAATTTTTGATATTTTGGCATAATTCCATTTAAACATTATATCTATACTTATTTTCTCAAGCTTAGGTATTATCTAAGCATGTTTTTACCCTACTTAACATTCAAAAGAAATTTGGGTAGAAATCACTTACCCGAAGTGGAGATACGCCTCTTTTTCTCACGCTTTCTCTCTCCAACCTTCTATTCTTCAAGGCTAAAACGTGGTGGGCGGTGAAAAATGCTCAAATGGAGTGGTTTTGGATGCCTTGGACGTTATCCCCCTGCTGCCCTATTTATAGGGTTGATTTTTTCAGGAATTTGGAATTTACCCCCTAGTTTTGAGGTATTTAATTATAAATTGGTATTTCTTTTTAATTTTGAAAAATGCTTTGAGCCATGTGCTGACCACCCTAGGCCTGCTCCAGCAACCCTATTGCAGCCCTATTTTCAACCTATTTTTTTTAATTTTTAAAATTATTTAATTTAGGCTAAATAAATCCTAGCCGTTGATTAAAGATGATGATGATCATACACCATTGATCATAGACAAACCTCCAGCCACCCTAGCCTGCTCCAGCCCCTGCAGCAGCTTCCTTTTAATTAATTTTTTAATTTTTAATTATTTATGTTATTTAAAAGTCAAAAGTGGAATTAATTAAAAGTTAAGCTACTTTTTCGATCTTCATTTGACGCTTCATCTTGACCTTTGATTTGTGATTTTCATCACATCTTAATCCATTCATTATGTTTATCATGAATTTTTAACCATCCATAAAAAATTTCATCGAATTCCGACGCCCGGATTGCAATTTATGAATTTTTTTCTATTTTTCCACAAAAATCCAAATTTGGATTAAAATATCCAAAAGTAATACTATTTTGTCCTGTAGTGATTAAATCTCTATTTTGTCTTTTTGTGATTAAGTTAATCCAAGTGATTAACTCTTAATCACGTGTCTTAGTCCCCGGTTACTATTCATATTCACTATTCACGTGCACTATTCACGGGATTAAATTCCTAATTGCATTATTTCAATCTCCAATACACATATCCATCAATATAATTCATGAATTTTCATTTATTCATAAAATAATTACAAAATTATAAATATTGAAATGACGCGTATACGGTCGAAATGACGCGTATACGGTCGGGGTTTCACATATTAGTACCTAAAATATTCTCAAATTGAATTTTTAATTATCAAAACACAGATCGTGCTTAATTTGCCATTGATTCCAACAGAAGGCTCTATCACCATGATATTTAACTTGTCATATTTTGTGAGGATTTTTTTGATGTGCCTAATGCTTGCTTGAATTGGCCTATTCATGTCATAGACTTGTAGAATCTATTTTATGTTTCATCCTATTTTCTAACGACATGTCATATTATATTTCATCTTATTTTCTAGCGACTATTGATTATTTGTGTTTATAAAAAGATGATGCTTGATTCATTACGGATGTCAGTCTCCTTAGCCATGGCTAGCTAAGCTTTAACTACCTGCAACACTACTGAGGAACAGCTTAGGCATTGAAAGTAACAACATGCCCAAAAGAGATCAAGAATCCAATAATTATTTAACGATTCATATCTTACATTAAGTAGTCTTTGTTTCATCTTAGATTGAGGGTTGTTGGTAGAATTTTTTTTTACTTTGTTTAGCATGGGCGGACATTTGGGAGTTGATATAAATATGCAAAGGCTACATCCAAATGAGTCGACTACAATTCAACTTCAACCAATTGATGAGGCAAAACTTGCTCTGATTAAGGAGGTGAGAATGGATGATTTACTGAATGAGTCAGAAGGGCAGCAAGTTGGTAGTCCAAATGTTAACTTAGTTGATGTACGGGGAATACATGGTTTGTTCTCCCCCATTGTTCCATCTGAGATGAAGCTAAGAATTGGCATGATTTTTAGCTCCATAGATGCAGCCTATGAGTTTTGTAATCGTTATGCATGACATTGCAGATTTAGTATTAGAAAGGATTCCACCCACAAGTTAAAATCCGGCAAAATTTCGAGGTGTATTTTAAGGTGCTCTAGAGCTAGCATTGCACAGGACAAACGAACCACTATAAGTGGTTTTATATGTCGTTGCTCATGTCCTGCTAAACTGTATGTGAATTTCAGCCAACAAAATAATGCTTATCATGTGTCACAATTCGTTGAGAGTCATAACCATTTGCTATGTACTCCAACAAAAACTCGCAAGTTGCGGTCACATAAAAAGTTCACGGAAGATTATTTAAATCTCATAGCACCATTAAAAGCTTCTAGGATTAGCGTGACACGGTCTATAACATTCATGCAGCATGAAACAGGTCCTTATCATCTTCATTTTTCAGAAAGGGATACTAGATATGCACTAAAGAGAAAGCGACAAACAATGTTTGGTGGTGATGCAAATACTCTACTACGCTTTTTCAAAGAAAGAGTCAGAAGGATCCTCAGTTCTCATATGAAATTCAAATTCATTAGGACATGAGATTCACCTTGTGTTTTTGGGTTGATGGGAAATCAAAGGAAGATTACATGATTTTTGGCGATGTTGTGTGTTTCGACACGACATACAAGACTTATGAGTATAATATGTCATTTAGGCTATTTGTGAGTATCAATCACCACAATCAGTTTATATTGTTAAGATCAGGTTTGCTTTTCGGTGAGACAATCAAAGATTTAAGTGGTTGTTTCAGACATGGGTGGATGCAATGGGCGGCGTTCATCTAAAAACTATAATTATATATCAAAATGCAGCCATTGGAGCAGCAATAACATCCATTTTTCCAAATGCTACTCACCTCCTATGCTTGTGGCATATATGTAGGAAGTTGTCAGAGAAGTTGTTGTTGGAAACAATGTTTAAAACAATAAAATTGACCAAATCTTGAGTTTTGATGATTAACAAGAACTAATTTTGAGTATATAAAAGGTACTAATATGTTTGCTAAATGTTTAAGGAAAGCAAAGAGGTCAAGTCGATCTCCAAGTCGACTTGGACTTCGACTTGAGTGAAGTCGATCCCAAAGTCGACTCAAATATCGACTTGAGAATGAATCCCAAAAGGCAACAGGTGAAGTCGCAGGTCAAGTCGACTCCACTTGCGACTTGGGAAGTCAAGTCGCAGACGAAGTCGACTCCAGCATCGACTTGGAGTATCCAGAGTTGAAAAGTGAAAACGAACATAACGAAGTCGCAAACGAAGTCGACTCCAGGTGCGACTTGGGTGAAGTCGCAGGCCAGGTCGACTCCATCCACGACTTGAGAAGTTCAAACTTTCAAAGATGCAGTTTTCAAGATATTCAAGAGGATTTATCACTCAAGTCCAAGGAATCAAGATGAAAAACAAATGAGTCAAATTCAAAGTCAAGAATCATGTTCTACATTCAAATCAAGTCTATCAAGCTCAAAGCAAATCTTCAAGCTAGCTTCCAAATGGAGTAATACCCAAGTCATGAAGACCAAGTGAGTCCAAAGCAAAGCAAGGAACATACATATATTGTGCAAGGACTCAAAGCCTTCAAATGGTTTGCAAGATACAAGACATTTCAAGAAGATCAAGGCATTTTTGCAATAGACCAAGCCAAGTCGCAACCCAAGTCGACTTCAGGATCGACTTGAGTTAAAGTCTGAAAGCCAAGTCGACCCAAGTCTCAGACTTGAGTTTCTGAAGAACCCAAGTCGCAGGCCAAGTCGACCCCATGTGCGACTTGGAAGCCAAGTCGCAGGCCAAGTCGACTTCATCTTTGACTTGGAGTATAACGGTCAAATTTTCGAACGTTGGAGTTCATTTATTGCGCACCAACCATCTCCACAACGTTCATATTTTCTTCCCTCTATAAAAGGACCCTCAAATGAACGTGAAAACATAACAAGAGAACACAAGACACTACGTTAAAAGTTCAAAGAGAGAAGAAGTGCAAGAAAGGTTTCCTATTTGCTTTTCTCCATTGTTGAGTGGTCCGTATAAATTCTAAGGAAGAAGAAAGCTTCAAGTTGCTAGCGCCTTCAACAATATTCATCCACAGCTGCTTCCACAACTTCTTCCTCGAGCTAAATCTGCCTACACAAATCTGTAAAGTGTAGTTTCATTTATTTCATTGTCTTGTTGTATAAATCTTGATTTAGCTTGGGTAGCTAAGATCAAGTATATGCAAAGTAGGGTGTGATTGGAGTGAGACTCATCACCTACTTTTGCATGTGAGTTGTTTATGCCCCCTAGAGCTAGAATCTAGAAGAGAGCAAGTGGCTCTAGTTGTATATGCCCCCTAGAGCTGGAATCTAGAAGAGAGCAGTGACTCTAAGTGTATTCGTGGAATACATAGTGGAACCCAAGTCACAACAGAGTGTGAGCTTGGAAGAGTGGAGTAGGGAAGGTTTGCCCAAACCACTATAAATCTTGTGTTATATTTCTTTTTACTGTTTTATCTTTATTGCTCTCTAGCTCTTTTCAAAAGGGGATTAATTACTCAAGGGGTTAAGTCTTTATTTACCAAAGATTTTTTAAAGAACCCAATTCACCCCTCCCCTCTTGGGTTTTGCCACTAACTCGGGACCAACAGTTGTTTCATGTCATTCATGAGCATCCCACTTTTAAGGCAAAGTAGAATCATTGTTTGTATGACACAGAAACTGAAGAAGATTTTGATGAGTGCTGGCAAGTGTTGTTAGATGAATTCAACCTACACGACAACTCATGGTTGCAACACATGTATGAAATACATGAGAAGTGAATTCCTACATTCACAAAGAAAAGCTACTCTGCTGGTATGAGAACAACGGCCAGAAGTGAGAGCATGAATGCATTTTTTGATGGGTTTGTAAATCACAACTCAAATCTAATTGATTTTGCACGTGGATATGATAAAGCAGTTGAACGGAGACGTGAGGTTGAAGGAGAGGCTGATTTCCGTATATTGCATGGTGTGCCGTTATTGAAAACCATATGTACTATTGAAGCTCAAATGACAAAGCTATATATGCTGAATGTCTTTTTAATTTTTCAGAAGGAGTTAGAGCAAAGTCTCCTTTCTAAGCGAGTGGATGATGATGGAAAGCATAAGATCATATCATGGAATATGGAGGAGTTAGTGGCTACATGTCCATGCATGAAATTTGAATCTTTTGGTATCATTTGCAAGCACATCATTGCCATGTTTCGATTCCTTAAAGTGAAGCGTATGCCACCTTGTCACGTGTTGTCACGTTGGACATAATCTGCAAAGTCTCAATTCATTCATGGATCCACATCAAACGATAATGAATCTAGGAAATCTCTTGTTGTTCGTAATGATACACTATCAAAGTGATGGACTCATGTTAGACATGAAGCATTACACAATTCGGAGGCATTTGAAATAGTGAAGGGTCATATGGAGACCATGCTTGCTGCACTTGATGCATTACCTAAGCAGCCACGACCTGCAGAAACAAATAGATTGGATGGAGTAGATGCCAATGGAGGTTCTACTATTGGAGTTGCAAGCGACAATTTTAACCTGAATATAATTGGCCCAAACACTTCGGGACTCGAAGCAATGTGAATATCAAGTGGTGTATTTCCTTCACAAAGTTCTCAAGCATTTAACATTGACAAACCACAAATCTCGTTGAGAAAGGAAAGAACATCAAAGCACTTTGAGGGAGTAATAGAACAGATATGTGGTAGATTAAAATGTTGTCATGGATGTAATAAACTTATTGTCGGTCATGACAAATGTAATTGTCATGCATTCAATGTTCCAACTACATCATATGGATCTCAATCTATTAATGATGCATGCATTTTTAGGGGGCGAGGTCAGAGATTACGAGGTATTTATATCAATTGATCTTCCTTAATTACTATGCATTATATTTTTACATTTATATGAAGAGAATCTCCCCAATTATTGTAATGCCATGTATAATTAAGTCACTTTGATATAATTACCATTATTGATTCCTTTTGTTGAACAAGTGGGCATAAGTGAGATGACATATACTTGTTTTTGTGATTCTGCAGCTATTATATTGACGTCACATACAAAAAAGAACCCTAGCTAGCATTTTATGCGATGTTCACATTTTAGAGTATGTATTCTTTTTAATGATAATATACTTATTCATTTGTATTAAACTATACCAAGTCGCCTTATTTAGATTTGTATTAAATTTTCAAGTTTATGCCTTTTTGAATTTTTGAATTGCATTTTTGATCATATGTATTTTAATTGACGTGATCCTTCGAAGTGCCGCAAATTTTTCAGACGAGTGGACGAGTCATTTACTTTGAAGAGTGCAGATTTATCACAGTATGAAAGTGGGAGCAAGCTGCACTTTGAAGGCCAACTTGTTCCCTTCGACTATGAGAAATTGGTGGCTAACATTAGAGAAGTCTTACATTGTGTATTGGATTTGAGGGAGATGCACATTGCAGAAACTAATGAAATGAAGTGGATGCATAAGACTGCGATACGTGAATTGAAAGGTGAAATTGGACAGGTAAGAGATGCAGTAGTGAAGAGGGACCTAGATTTAAAACAAGCACTAGAGAAGAGAGACATGGAGCTGTTGAAGATGAAGATAGCCCTTGGCATTTTTATTAGTCTAGTTGGTATTGTTTTGGCCATTATCCTATATTAGATATTTTAAATATTTTAGACTGCGTGTTATTAGTGGAAATGTGAAATAATCTTACTTGTTGTTACTATTTTTGTACTATATATCTTTGGACTCTTAGTTGCGTGATTTTATTTTATGCATTTTTGAATGATATCTTGCAAATTTAATTTCTTTTTATGTCTATAACAGGTTTTTTTTTTTTGAATTCATTGAATCCAAACATTTGAAAATTTTCTCCAAGCCGGTAAGTCTCAGAAATGCAATTATTCGGTATTCAAGCCAATAATTTTCATATTTGCTTAGTTTCCTTAGGCTATGGACAAATTAGAAGGATTTCCTCATCTCTGAAATGAGTTGCAAACTTGGCCTACATCTCATCCTTACTACTTCGTGGGACACGAGAAAGACTCATTTGGCAAATGCTCCTATCGTTTATTGAAAGACATAGTTGATTTATTGAACTGGTTGTGCCGGTTGAGTAACATTCAATTGGCAAGGCTTATCAAAACTTCTGATAATCATAGCAACAACCCATTAAGTTGATGCGTGTTGGAATGTGGCTCAACTTTATTAAATGCACCCAACAGAAGCCTTAGAAGAGTAGAAAAATAACATTAAAGGATCCCGCTATGACTGCTAAACATAGGTCTTCAAAGAGTCAAGACATATCGGCATACGGATTTAAGGACGCACCTCAGCCTGTCTTGTCCTCTTCTAGTAGCCATCAAGAGCATTTGAGGCTTCAAAATTGAAATAGACAAAAGAATAAATAGCTTTATATTTCTATAATTTGAAATAAGCAAAAGAATACATTTTCTATTAAGGTGATAAACAACCATGCAGAAAAAATACATAAACAACCTTGTAGAAACATTTAGAAAATTTTCTATTCAGGAGATAAACAACCATACAGAAAAAGTACATAAACAACCTTGCAGAAACATTTAGAAATAATTTTTATTTTTGTAATTCTATATAATACAATTAAAATTGTATTTTTGTCAACAAGGATAAATTTTCTACTATATATTTATATTATATATGCAATTATATAAAATATTCAATTCCAATAGTTTACATCAAAACAAAGCAAAATATATTCCCAAATGTTATGCTAGTTGACTCTTTAACAAAGCTACTTCCCATCCTCTACTTCCACTTCAATTGGGCCCTACATGAAAGACGAATCAAATTTAGTATTTTAAAACATAATAATTTACTACACATACTGAATTGTAAATGGCTTCAATAAGCCATAACTAAATTAGTTGGAGGAGACTAATAATGACATAAATTTAAACAAACCTTATGTTCTCCATTCTGAAATAGTAAAGATTTCCCAACAAAAAATCCATTCATTGATAGTACAAAGTTATTCATAGACAATTACATTTCTCTCTTTGACTATTTCTTACAAGTTCAAAAAAATTGTAATGGAGAAGTCCAAATTGCATAAAACACAGCTTGACCACAACTCTTAAACTCTATTCAATGAAGACCTCTCCATCTTGCTTCCCCCTTTCAATGATACATTGATATTATCAGCAATGACTTCCTGCTGCAATGCTTCCCCTTACCCTCGGAGACCAAATTTACTGGTTGAAGATGTTAAGACATGAAGACATACTTGATCAAAATGAATTCAGCATTAAGCGTGATACCTTTCCATGACAAGATAATTAAGTCCATTGCCAATTGCGCAAAATTAAATATATAAACTGCCGATACTTCTAAATTCTGACCCATAATCATTTTTTATCTATCCAACATCTATTTGTAAGTAAATAGAACAAGATTATCAATTTGATTACTTGAATAAGCATAAACACTAAGGGAGAAATGGAATAACTAACAGCATGGATACTGGATACTTTACAGGAAACAAAATTGAAGATAAGAACTCCAAATGATAAGAGCACGTCATTGCTCAGCTCATCAAAACATGTCAGAAAATTCCTTCAACAGAATTGGGAAGATGTGATGGAAAACCGATTGGCAGAGTTAGCCGCAACTGATCCTCTGTGATTGGAATTAAAGAGGTCAAACTTGAGACAAAAGCTGCTAATCAAAATGATGTCCTCCTAGAATCTCGCTTTGATCATCATAACTACATTAAGATTACTCACCATTTTCCAGTAAGAAGAGTTAAACAGAACCCTTTGTGAATTGAATCTTACCTTGAAACCCAGGAAGATTTCTTACCTTGAAACCCAGGAAGATTACTTACCTTGAATTTTGATCTCAAGGACCTAGTATGTGTTCATAAAACCTAGGAACAGATAGTTAAAAAAATAATCGAGAAAAAGCTAAATAGAACTGCATCTAAAGGAATTGGTAGTTTAATGGCCACCATAGAGAGGCAACCACAGTTCAATACTTGGCCACCCTGCGACGACATGATGGCAATCGAGCCTAGGCAACACCCAGCTTGATCCTCCATCACGACAACGCCGCCTTGGTGAGACGGAAGGTGCTAATTACATTCATATCGATCATGAACTTGATGGTGCTCATCTCCTGTTTCTCCAATTCCTGTGGTATGAATACACCTTGGTTGTAGATAAGGACTTGATGGGGTTAGCCTCGCAGAGCGCATTACGGACGGCATCCAAGTCCTTGACGTTGGTGCTGAAGACGGACACATCTACTCTGGTAGAGAGGCGGATGTAGGAGCGGGCCTCCTCCAACTTCTCATGGTTGCAAGCGAGAATGGAGATGCGGGCACCCTCGAAGGTGGCGCAGTAGGCGTAAGCTATGCTGATGCCGCTGGAGCCACTGGAGATGAAGACGTGGCGGCCGTTAATGGGGATGGAGATGGGGCGGGGACATACAAGGAAGGCGAGGAGGAGAAGGAGCGGCAGCCCAACCAAAATCCCAAGAGTAAAAATGGCAATAGCAATTTGATTTGTTTTAACAGCTGGATCCCTAGGAGGAGACGCGGCAAGCGAGAGCTAGGCCGATGCTACTGGTGCCACCGGAGATGCAGACGTGGCTGCCTTTGATGGGGATGTGTTGCCCGACACTAGAGATGACGAGTCGTTGCTGGCCAGGACGTCGCGGAGGGGGGGCGAGGAGGGAGAAGAAGGGAGGGATGATGAGCAAGGGACAATGAGAGAGCGACTGAGGGGGAAAAGCTGGAGGGAGGGGCCTGCCTGCGATTTTCCTCTTCTATTTGCAGAGGGGTCTGCCAACAAATGCCCCTATCAGACTCCCTTCAAAGTAGGCGTGGGTGTGAGGCAGAGGCAGGGGTGTAAATAGGGCTGGGTAGGCGTGGGTGTGAGGCAGAGGCAGGGGTGTAAATAGGGCTGGGTTCAACCCGAGCCCGCATCAACCCGAACCGATTTATACCATGGTTGGGTTGAGGTTTTGGAAATTTAGTTTTTAAAAAATGGGTTCAACCCGACCCGATTTTAAAAATGGGTTGGGTTGGGTTAGGGGTCGGTCAACCCGACCCGACCCGATTTCATAAGATATGTATTTACATATATTTATGAGAGTGTATTTCATTTATATTGCTTAGATATTTAAATAAAATTGTGTTGAGTTTGGAAATTTGTTTGACTATTTGATTGTCAAATGTTGTTTGAATTTATTTGGTTTGGAAATATATTTAGTTAATTAGTTGTGAAATTGTGTTTGGATTATTTGGTTATATTGCATCGTAAATAGGTTGTTTAGATATTTGCTCGCATTGGTGATTTAGAATAACATAACAGGTCAACTGAGAACTTAAGATGTTTGTAGCTTTGATTGGAAGCCAACTAAGAAGGTAAGTAAGACTATAATATTCATTTTTCTATTTTGCATAATTTACTGTAATAATTTTACTTGACTTTCACTTTTTGACTTGCAGAAGACATCGATTGCTCAAAAATACAAAAACAAAAAAACGAATCAATTACTAAACTTATCCTCCACTTTTGAGCTATGTAGAACTTTTATTGGTACTTATTGTTTTTATAATTATCATTATTTTTATTATTTTAGAAATTCAGGTGAACAAAACTTTAACTAGCATTGATAACATGTGTAATCTATTAGCCCGATTTCTAACTCGAACCGAACCGATTTGAGGTGGGTTGAAATAGGGTTGGGTTAAGATGTGAAAAGTAGGGTTGAAAGTAGGGTTGGGTTGTGATTTTACAAGGTGGGTTAGGGTTGTATTTGTGCCAACCCGAGTCAACCCGACCCGATTTACACCCCTAGGCAGAGGGGTCGACAGTCAAGATTTGTTCCGCCCCATCCAATGGCTCGTGACGGTGGCTTCAAACCCCCTATTTATGTTCGGCTTCAAAAGATCAGAATTCGATAAATAATTATGTAAAGTATTATTGTATTTTAATACATATAGGACCCATTTTGCAGCAGTCTGCATAATAATTATAGTGCAGTTCATTTGCATCGGACAAGTGTGCGTGCGCGCCTATATATATATACGGTCCCACTTCTACATAGAAGCGAACTCGTGTAACCCTTTCAAAATTTAAGATGTTGATCCTTAATGAAAAATTTAATCCATTCATTGTATTTTACATAATTTGTTTATCTAAGAGACCAAGTTTCATCCCAATCAAGTACGTTTAAGGGTCATATTGGTTCAAAAATATATATATTCATGTGTAATTATGAAAAGCGCTTAGATCTATTTACACATATATTAGAATGTAATAATATTTTGTAGAATCATTCATTCATATAAAAATGATATTTTGAACGGTTTAAACTTCAAAAATACTACTTAAAATTGTGCATTTTTCTAGTGCACTTGTGACTAGTGAGCATTAGTACTACATAACAAATGGCCCGAGAGTCAATGCCGTGATACATACGATGACCACAATTTATATATCACTTTTGTTCCACCACAATCTAATCCCCACAATAGGATACAAGATAGTAATAACTGCAAACAAGTATGAAAATATAAAGATAAAGGTCACATGGTTCTACAACCAGACCACTAAGCAACACCATTTGTCAAATGCAATCTATATCAATGGCTGATTCAGAATTTTCCAAATGTCATACAACCAGATTGAAAAACAAATAGGCTGCATAAAAGAAAAAATGTCTTTTAATTTTTTTTTTAAATTATGTTTCCATTGCAGCTAGCTTCATTGACAACTAGACCAGCTGATTGTTTATCTTTCCTTTATAATTTTTATCAATCCTGCGCCTACAGAGGCAAAACCATTCATTGGAAGTGCCGAGCGCTCATTCTGTTTAAAAGAAGAAGAGGGCCAATGCCTACATGCTCACGGCACCAATGTGCCTACAATTGATAAACAACATTACTCTTACTTTCTTTGTTTCCTATTTCTCCTCCTCTCATTTTCTCCGGAACTGTCTTCAGAATCTGATTTTGATCTTTGCCTTTACCTCTACCTCTCCTTCCTTTGTGATCTCGACTAGACTCCAACTCATCCTCAGATTTAGACATGAGCTTCTGTTATTGCATGATGAGGTGAGGCATATTTTTCAAGAACTCACGCAAGCTCTTAGGGATGCAACCAAGTCCAATGAATGTGAAGAAATTGATGGAGAATCGCGTGTTCTTTAGGTTATCCTTTGGGAATATAGATTCAAATGATTCATGCATTGTAGGATCATTCAGTCGTTCATTTAACAAGCATATGCCAAGATGCTCTGACAATTCCTGCCACCAAGTGCAAGTTGTTAAGATCAACAGCCTCTAAGAAGCTAGAAAAATGCAATTTTTCAAGCTAAACAATACCTGGAAAAGAATCTTGATGAAAATACGGGAAGATGATGTGGTATCTTGTTCTGTCGACCTAATTTAAGCTAATATATGCCAAGGTAAGGCATTTGTACCAAGTAAATGGGCCAAGAACTTGGCGATATTTCGTAGCTTGTTTGTTTCAAGTCGACGAGTCATTGAATATTGTTGTACAAAGAACTTATCAAAAATTTCCTGGTAGACTCTATTTATCATGCAAAACAGCTGCCCTAACAGACCAGAGTACTGAAGGTTTATCCTCTCTTGACTGCAGCACTCAAGAAGCATCGTGCACATTTCCATCTGCATAACCAAATGAAAGATCTCATAAAAAAACAAAAACAAATGAAAGAAAATTATTTCATTGTTCAAGTAGTGCAAGAAGTGAAATCTTGACCAGGTTCCAACTAGTTTCCACCTTCCCCTCCGCTTTGCCGAGAGAGGGCATATAGAGAGTGGACTGTTCAGTGATGAAAATAGTAGATGGTGATTGAAAATATCGATAATGATGAGTTAAAACAAATTCTTAAGACATGAGTTGCAAGTAATTTCGCATTCATTAAAATAGAATGAAAATGAAGAATTGAGATACTCCTACGAAAGCCTGAAGTGCCCCACAATTTCTTGATTTCTTCCGTTATGCTTAAACTCTATTTATGATGTCATTCTCAATTCCTCTGCTTTCTTGAATTGTTGGTCCTAAATACCTAAAATGATCGGTTGTTGGTACTACTTGTTTAGAATCCTAATTGACTCCTCATGATTATTCTCCTTCATATTAAAATTGCATCTCACACATACAGTTTTTATTCAATTCATTCTTAAACCCTTGGATCCTACACAACCTGCTTTTTTTTTTTTTTTTTGAATTCGAAGTTTATCCCCTTCCCTTGTTTCACTTATTAGGTCTATATCATCCATGCATAATATACACCAAGTGACTTCTTCTTCTAAATGTCCAATGTTAATACAGTAATGGTTTAAAGTCGAGAAAAGGTTTATTTGGGAAGATGTAATAATAGAAGTGGGAATGATAAAAAATTTTAAAATGAGAAAGTGATTTGACATGATAAGCATAATAATTAGAAATCAAGAGGATACAGTTGAAATAAATAAAATAGTTTCTTGAAAAAATAATTCAAATATAGACATAATAATAAAAAATAATTATATCTCAATGTGTAGGAATAAGTGGTAAAAAATATTTTCTTTTACCTTTTCCCAAATGGACCCTTAATGCAAACATATTGCATTGAAAAGTCGCTCATAGTTCTACCCGTGGTTCTCACATTTTATAACAAACCTCTCATACATGTTCTTTACCATGATGTCCAATGTTAACGTAAAGACTTGCACCAAATTCAAGGCAAGATCTATATGAAATTCATTTTAGTACCACAAGATGAAAGACAACTGTGAGGGAAATGTAAAAGGAATTTTGCAGACACGAATCAATTTCTAACCCTATTTTTGAAAATCGCGTTCGGGTTGAGTTTCGGGTTGAAATTTAGGTTGATAAATTAACATTTTATTTAAGGTTGATAGGTTTAAAATTTTATATGAACGTACAATAATAACAAATTATATAAGTAAACATAATAATATATGGTCAAATCACATATTTTTAAAAAAATATAACAATATAAAGAAGATGAGTGATTCTGTTAGCCGGGCTAAGCAAATGTCCCACTTAACTCACCTCAGAAAACTCATTTACAATAACTTTTTTGTTTTCTCTTCATACACTTGTTTATCTAAGTGTATTTAACATATAAACTAAGTTTACCATTTTTGGATATATGTATATATTTTTTTGAGATTTTTAAACATTTATGTATATATATATTTAAAATACCCTTATCTTTAAAAATCTAAAAAAAATATACATATATCGAAAAATTGTAAAACTTATTTTATACATCAAATACATTTAGATAAACAAGTGTTTGAAGAAAAAATAAAAAAATATTATAGATGAGTTTTTTGAAGTAGACTAAGTGGGACATTTGCTTAGCCCAGGCTAATAAAATCATTCATCTATAAAGAATATCTTTAGAAAAATTTAACATAAAAAACAAGATAAATGAAAAAGATTATAGAAATAAAAGATAAATATAAATATAAATAATATACCTTATTTATAATATAATTACAATATGTCAAACATGCATTTATAAATATAAATAAAAAAAATATAAAGAAATATTGTTTAGATATTATATACAAAATATATTTTATAATACATATAAAATAGAAATCAGGCTCGGGTTCTTCGGGTTGGGGCTCACTCTATCACATTTACAAATCGGGTTCACCGGGTTTGGGTTCTTCGCGCTCAGGTTGTAGAAAAGCGAGTTCTAATACTGTAAAAAATTGGGTTCGACGGGACAGGTTCGGGCTCGACCTGGCCCAAGTTACACCCCTACTAGTATGTGAGATAACAAAGAAGGAAAATATAATAACAAATATATCTGATTAAGAAGAGATCATATCTATTTAGGCCGGTCCAAAAACTTTTTTATTTGTTTATAAACTTATTAATCTACGTATATTTAATTTGTAGACTAAGTTTTACCATTTTTAGAAATGCATGTATATATATTTTTTAATTTCAAACACAGCAGTATTGTAGTCATTTTCAACCCATAAAATGACCATAATACCCCTGTGATCAAAATTAAAATATATATGATCCATAAATAATAAAACTTGATTGAGACATTAAATATACATAAATTAACAAGTTCTTTAAAGAAACAAATTAATTAAAAATATGTTTCGTAGTCGAACACGATTGGGAGGTGATTGCGGCCAACCGCATATGATCACCTCCTTGTATGAGTAGACATAAACAAAATATTCAAAGATAGAATCTTTGAAAGTCATGATTTTGGGTGCATGCACCATATACAATAAAACTGAACAAAAGAGTAGTTTGTATTACAGAACCATAGTCATGCAAAACCTGAAGGCTAAGCAAACCTTAGAAAATGTCAGTTCAACATTTTATGCAATCACCAGTTGTTTTTGTGTGCCTTGGATTTCCAGTAGCTAGAACCCCCACGGAACACAACACCAAGAAGATAGAGCACTGGTCACTAGTTCCATGATGCATGTAGCTAGTCTTGATGCATTGTGAGCTGTCTTCATCAAATACATTTTCCTTTTTTAATTCTCCTTATTATTACTATGGGTGGGGCTCAAAAATACCAATCCCTATGCAGTCACTTCATTAAAACACAGACAAATGTAGATGAATGAAAACTTTGCCAGTTTACAAACAAACATAATAATTTGTGCAATCAACAACCTTGGCAGTGTATTAAGAATGAATGAAAAAAATATGGCCTACCGCCCTCTTGGTGGCCAGTTATGACCTTGCAAACATGAGCTTTATTGCCATCATTGGCATGTAGAGGGATAGGATGATACATCATGGGGTTATTGAGCCTTGAGTGATAGAAAAGCTCAATTGAATCCAAAATGCATGCATAAAAATGTGGTTAAACATGGCATATGGATGGATGTACATGCTAGAATTGTCAAAGAAAATTGAATATAGCTTCACTCAACCTGCATTATGCCTTTTCAGATATTATTTTTGAGTTGGCATCACCATGGAACCAAGACTCGTTTTCTGATGCAAGTCGTCATGTCGCTAATGTGATGCAAATGGTGCATAAAAGCAAAGGGCCCAACCCATGGGAAACTGTCCCCGTGAGAAAAAAAAAAAGTAGGGGCATTGTGGTAATTTTACTGTGTGGGTAAATTTGTCTGAAAACATGAGTATGTTTGGTTTTTTGATAAAATTTGTACTATATATATATAATCTCAATCTATTCCATTCATTTACTGGATTAACGACTGAAACATGTGTAGACATAATTTTTCATTATTTGACATTTTTTAAAAATATTAGTGTAGAAAAAATATTTTTTTAATAAGATTTCATTATAATTGGTAAAGTCGAAAAATATATTTTATATAAGGAATTATGTCATATTATTTAAAGTTCATGTAATTAAGGTACTCTCAAAAATAACAATTTTAATATTTAGTTCTGAATTTTTAAAAATTTAATAATATTTTATTATTTTTCGAATATAATAGAATCTAACCGCATCTAATATGATCTAATATAATCTAACAGAATCTAATAGCATCTAACCATATCAAATCAGGTTTAACTTTTGATATCAATAAATTAATCTTAATTTAATACTTATAATATGATCCTAGGTCCCTTATAAGGTCATTCATATCTTAATTACAGAATTTGAAACCCGGATAATATGATTTAATAAAATCTACTTTATCTAATGACATCTAACAGCATCTAATCGCATCTAACGACATCCAACAACATCTAACCGGATCTAACAACATGTAACCGAATCTAACTTTTGATATTAATAAGTTAATCCTAATTTAACGCATGTAATATGATCTTAAGCCCCTTATAAGCTCATTTATACCTTAATTATAGAATTTAAAATTCAGATATTAGGATTTGATGAAATTCATCTTAATTTAATGACATCTAACAATATCTAATTACATCTAACTGGATCTAACAACATCTAATCAATTCTAACTTTTGATATTAATAAGTTAATCCTAATTTAACATCTGTAATATGATTCTAAGCCCCTTATGAGGTCATTTATACCTTACTTACACAATTTAAAGCCCAGATAATAGGATTTGATGAAATCGACCTTAATATAATGACATCTAACAGCATCTAACCGGGTTTAACGACATTTAACAGCATCTAACGATATTTAACCAAATCTAACTTTTGATATTAATAAGTTAATCTAAATTTAACATCTGCAATATAATCCTAAGCACCTTATAAGATCATTAATACCTTAGTTACATAGTTTCAACCCAAATAATAGGATTTAATGAAATCCACCTTAATCTAATAACATCTAATAACATCTAACGATATCTAACAGCATCTAACGATGTTTAACTGAATATAACTTTTGATATTAATAGGTTAATCCGAATTTAACACATGTAATATGATTCTAAGGCCCTTATAAGGTCATTTATACCATAATTATAAAATTTCAAATCCAGATAATAGGATTTAATGAAATCCCCATTAATCTAATGGCACCTAACCGCATCCAACCGAATCTAATAGTTTCTAACGACATCTAACCGCATCTAACATCATTTAACCATATCTAACCACATCTAATCGGATCTAACGACATCCAACAACATCCAACAACATCTAACCAAATCTAACTTTTGACATTAACAAATTAATCCTCATTTAATACCTGTAATATGATCTGAAGCCCCTTATAAGGTCATTTATACCTTAATTACAGAATTTCAAACCCAGATACTAGGATTTAATAAAATTTACCTTAATCTAACAGTATTTAACTCCATCTAACCGGATCTAGCAGCATCTAATGACATCTAATCAAATCTAACTCTTGATATTAATAAGTTAATTCTAATTTAATACATGTAATATGATTCTAAGCCCCTTATAAGGTCATTTATACTTTAATTATAGAATTTAAAATCTAGATAATAGGATTTACTGAAATCCACCTTATTTTAATAGCATTTAATAGCATCTAACGACATCTGACAGCATATAACGACATCTAACGACTTCTAACCGGATCTAACGACACTTGTAATATGATCCAAAGCCCCTTATAAGGTAATTTATACTTTAATTATGAAAAAACTAAAAAATATTAATTATTGAATTTTATCATCTTAAAAATAAATTATAAATTACTATTTTTATTTTTAATATAATTAAATAGATAAATTTTTAATTTTATTTGAAGTGGGTTTCAAGCAATAAATAACAGTATGGTTACTTATCTTACGTTGCTTATTTTAGTTTTACATTAATAAAATTTAAATAAAATAAAGATTAATTTAAATCAATTTAAATGAACATAAAATTCTAAATTTAACAAATATTTTGTTAAATGGTAAGTTTGCGACAAAATTTATGGATATTTCTTCAATTATTACAATACATATTAATTTGAAATTAATATTTTTTAAACTAAATAAATATAAAGGTATAAATAAAAATAATAATTAATTTAAATAAAATAAAATAGAAATTTAAATAAATATATAAAATTGTAATAATCATTATATATCACTTTTTAAAAAATATATATAATTGCAATTTATATTTAATAATATAAATAAATGTCACTTTTTGGGATTGGTTTAAGAATAACGACATATGCATTTTCATTGTAACATTTTTACTCATCTTATGTTGGCTATTTTAATGTGAAATTAATAAAAGTAAAATTAATTTATGAATTAATACAAAATAAAAATAAATTAATATATAATTATTAATTTAACAAATATTTATTAAATATAAAGTTCATGTACATTTTTTATTTTTACGATTCAAATTTATTACTTAACTTTTATTTATTTAATTTGGGGTAACACGCACGTATTAAAATGATGGATCATCAATGTTTCAACTATAGATTAAAACTAAATTATAAATTTCATTTGAAAACTAAAATAATATAAATATTAAATTAAATTAAATTAAAAATAATCATTCAAATAGAAAAATTTATGTAAAATCTGCAACAAAGTTTTCATGATTTAAGTGAATTTGAATTAAAAATCAACTCTACCGAAAATAATTATTTTTGGTTTACTTAGTTTGTATCTGCTTTAATAACTTCAGGGCTCAGTCGTCTCTGTAACTGGTCACTTTAATTTGAAATGAATAAAAAATAAATGTAAATAATAATTAGAGCAACTCAATATAAAATAACTTATTTCACTAATAGTTGTATTAAATAGAAAGATTAAATTTGATTTGAAATGACAATAAACAAAGCTAAAATTGATGACCTTTTTAAAAATTAAGTGTATAATAACATTAAAATATCTTTTTGTAACTACATGTAAATAAAAATATTTATATTATTTTAACAACATCAAATTTTTTTGGCGTTGTTTTAATTACATTAATATAACATAGAAGGAGCTCTCACGAGATACAATCCCGATGATATCATATGGGATTCCCTAATTTTTATATAAGTATAATCCAAAAATATCTGACTAATTTTTTATCACTTAACTATTATTTATTCATTTTGGTGTAACAAACGTGAATTGAAATAATTGGCAGTCACAAAAAATCTATCAATTATTGTTATTTTTGCTAAATAAAAACTTTACATAAATTCATCCAATGTTGTCTCCGATTTCGTTGAATTAAATGACTTTCGCGTTTGAAGCTCCACGAAACACGAAGATTGCCAATGAACATTTGCTCATCTAGTAAATGACTTTTGTCTTGCCGAACATTTAAAAAAAGACACCTGCATTTTAATGGTCATAAATGAAGTTACAGTTGCTGCAGTGGAGTTGGTAAAATGCTGTAGGTTGTGAAGACTGCCAACAGTTCCAAATGCTCTTGGCCCCTCCCAGCGGCAGAAGCGAAAATAACATCATCCCCAATGCAAAGATACACAAGCTAAGCTCAAATGGATTTTCTAGACAAGGTATGGTATGTAAAATGCGTTTTTATATATTTCACGTTTTATAAGCATAATGGAGAGTTGTATTTCACATTTGCAGATGTAAATGTCAATCAAGATATCCTTTATTTTCATAAGTATGTAGGAATATGAGATTATCTGCAGGTTTAGTTGACTGTTTATTGAAATACAGATTTTTTTGTGAGATATTAAGCTGCATTCCGTGCAGGAATCAGGATAATATGCTGTTTCATATTTTTTATAAGTTTCTAACTGTCAAAGTAAAGTATTTCATTAAAATCACATATTACGTTAAGTTTGTTAAACAACCATCTTTAAAGTTTAGAAACACTTTTTGTATATAATATACTTATGAAAAAAATGCATGAAAAAATTATGATTTTCATGAGGCATGATGCATGATGCATGTTAGGCCCCTCTGACCATCTTGCAAATTTTCATGAATCTTTCAAGTCTTTAATTTTACAAGAAAATTTAATCAAAATTACGCATGACAAAGTGGGATCCTGGGAAAAATGCATGAGAAAACCAATGAGTTACGATATAATATTAATTAATAAAAGTTACTAGTTTCGTCTACTTAATTTTGAGTGAAATTTATTTAACCCAACTAGCATACCTTTTCAATAAAATACCCCCTAATATTTGAAAATGATTACGACATTTGTATGCTGACAAGCTGCATATATGTCTAATTAAAATACTTGTTTTAATGCAAGTATATGTGCCGAAATAATAAAAAGTGAGTAGAGTATCGTTCCCACAAGGATTGGTCTAAACTAATTATGCTTTTATTCAATTTCCTTGGAGAGATAGAGAAAATTAAATGAATGTTGCATAAAAGCGAATGAAATGAGTTAAAGGCTAGAGGATAAGCATAAATTTAATAAGGATTCTTAAGGTTGGTTATAATAGAACAAAGAGTTGAGAATCCTTGACTCTAAACCATGTTAAATTGGCCCCTATTTACTTAGTTGTGCAGGGATTGATAATCGAAGTTCATAAATCTCTATATATGTTTTCCAACATAATAAAGTTAGGGGACGTTTGGTAATGTGTAAAATTGTGGGATTGTGAGAAATTGTGGGAAATGAAAAGAGAATATTTTGAGAAATGTGTGATTGATAGAAAATAATAGGGGTATAGTTGGAATAAATAGATTTGATGTATGTAGTTGGTAGCGAAAATGATTGGAATATAGGGATAAAAGTAGAAAAAATAGTATGATTGATGAAGCAATCATTGGCCTTGGGAAACCAAATCCCATGGGAAAACCATGGTTCCCACACTAGTACATTAACAAACATGGCCTTAATCTCACGATACTCTATTGCTATGTTCCCATGCAATCGAGTATGGTGGGATTGATTTGCTCATAACTTGCTTATGATTACATAGGGTTTAATGGTATATTCCTATCCATTTTGACATTTCTCTTTATCAAAGTGAGAAACCTATGCCATACATATGAATCTTGCCTAAAATAACCTTTTTCAAAAATGAATCTAGCAATTAGATCATCTTACAAGGTAGCTAGGCTTGTAAAAAGCATTAAACACCACATGTAAAGGTAAATCCACACAACACATATATACAACAATTAAATATCCATATTCAAATCATCAATAACCAATTTAACATGAATTCAGAGTCAACTCATCTCAACATCCCATCTCTTGAAGTTTAACTCATGAACATGAAATCAAATCCCATTGAAATAAAGTTTATATACATCCCAACAAGAGAGAAAAGGAAAACATATGTAGAGAGTCAGAAAAAAGAGCTAAAATTTGCTGGCTTCCACCAAATGACGCTGGATCTTCACGTCAAATCACTCTTGGCTTGAAAATCCCTTCATTTCTTCTCCTTGACTGCTCCCACGAGCTCCCACTCACTTATTTTTGAATCCTAAGTGTTATATTTATACATCCCTTTAACATAGCACAAAACACGTGACTCTTTGAATGTTTGCCGACTTGGAGTTGATGGAATTTTCTTCTAAGGCACTAGAAATCGACGTCTAGGCGCCAATGTCTTTGGATACACATTAAGGCCTGCTTTGCACCGTTTTCTTTCTTCTTCATTTCATCATTCTCCAAAGTGGTTAGTTACCTCTGTTTACCTGCAAAAATAACCTCGAATAAATAAATGTATTTGTAAATGATGAGATGATATTATTAAAAATCAAAAACCACAAAATTTGTCCTGAATTACACTAAAAATGCATGAAATCTTCATGTGGTGCATGAAATGCAAAATGAATGAAAACTAAGCTAAATGAGTACAAATTTACTAAATTCTCTTGGACTAACATTCAAAACTAGTCTAAAATGAGCCACAATAACTCGTATTTGGACAAGTTATCATATTCCAACATGATTACTCGAGATCCCCATTCCAACTACCATCTAATATAACGTCACCAGTAGCAATTTATATATGCAGATTATATACGAGCTAAACAACTATGAATGATCCACATCTTATGAAAAGTGCTTGTAGAAGAGAGTCAATTTCTCTTCCCAAAGTTATAAATTACATTATAGTTTTATATTATATATTTTAAATTGTCAATTGCATGTGCAAATTAACAGTCTTCTTCATGCATTTTAGGATATTGGAAAAATGGTATGAGAACATGTTGAGCATACCCAACGAAATACCTGTAGATTTGTGGTGAGAATAACAGTTCTTCATTTATTAAATTTAGCTATTGTAAGTATGATTAATCTAATATTTATCAATGAATAAGAGCTTGAGGTTCGGGTGCGAAATCTGCAACATTCTAATGTACGTCAAGTACACGCTACCAAACTCTCCACTTGTAAATGATGAGATGATATTCACGCAACTTCTACCATTTACAATGGCCAGAAGTTTTTATCTCCACACTTTGTGCAAGTGTTGGTGGTTTTCCTCCAGGCACTCTCACCCTCCTTTTCTTGTTGATAAAGATAAACATGCATATAACAACACTTTCGATCTCTTTTTTCATTGATAAAGATAAACACACATAACAACTCTGTAGGAATATCAACTCCAAGATCATTGACCTCATTGGTTGTTCCTTGGGTGTGCATGAACATATCCCTAGGAATCCATAGCCATCAATTGATCAAGAAAGGTTTTAGGTAAATATCTTTCCCTAATATTACTGCATCCACTTTTGCCTTTGGTTTCTTGTGTTATGCACTTCTAGCATACACTGTTCTTAAATCATTCAAAATTTCAGGTTGTCTAAGAACCTCCAAAACCCTCAAGCATGAATTTGTGCCCTTTAAAAGCCTATGAATTTGTGTCGACAGTTATTTTTGGCGTTTATGCCATGGATATATTTTAATCAAGTAGTGGGTAACTAGGAAAACTTGTATAATACTAAATCTTGTGCAGAACCAGATGCAAACAATGGCCACTGCGAATGAAAGTAAAAAGCATTTTTCTCAAAAAGGATTTACCACTTTCTTCAGAAAGTACCTAGCAAATCATTTTACTCAAAATGGATTTATCTCTTTCTTCAAAAAGTAAAAAGTTTTTACCTGAACATTTTCATAGAGAAATGTAGAAACAAATCTTCAAGAAAACATACACAGATACATACCTCGAACTTAATGAAGGTTAATTCAACAAGCAGCATCATTTATAAACTATCTAAGACCATAAAGAACCAAGGTTTCTAATAAAAGAAAATGGCGTAAGAAATCAAATCCTTACCCTCGTCCAAAACGCTGATAGGATTAAAATGACTACAAAAAAGCAAGAAGCTGAAAGTACTACTCATGGCAACAACTCATCAACAGAGAAGATTGTAATGAGGACAAAGGAGGAGATGGAGGTGGGAGAGGGCAACGATAAGAGGTACCAAGAGGGCAACAGCAAGGTAGAGAAGGTAGATGTAGGAGAGGGCAACAACAAGGTAGAGAAGGTGCAGAGGCACAAGAAGGGAAAGAGGCAAGAGACGACAGTGGGCAATGGAGAACGGCTAGGGGAACCAAATTGGGGAGAAATGGGAGAGAAGGGGAGGTATTGTGCGGGTGCTAACAGCAAGGTAGAGAAGGTAGATGTAAGAGAGGGCAACGGCAAGGTGGAGAAGGTTTAGAGGCATGAGAAGAGAAAGAGGCAAGAGACGATAGTGAGCGATGGAGAACGGCTAGGGCAACCGAATTGGGGAGAAATGGGAGAGAAGGGGAGGTATTGTGCGGTTGCAGGTGCATTTGCGAGTGCAAATTCATTCTCCCTTTCAAATATTTTGGGATACCGAAAATGCCACTAGCAATTTGAGTCGTCAATTGAAAATGAACAGTGGATAAGCAACTTCCTCTGAAAAATCGTGGGAACCCCTTCCCATGGGTTGGGCGCCCTCACCAAGTATGATAAATTCAGACCTTGCAGGACACTAGCTCCATACGGTTCTTGGGGATTCGATTGCATGCGCCGAGAGCATGCAGTGTTGCATGCTCCAGGGCGCATACACCCTTTTTTTCTTTTTTTTTCAAATTTTTTTATAAAACTGTTAATATAAGTGTATTTAACATGTGATTACCTAAAATGCCACTAATTTTCAAAAATAAAAAATAAATATCTAAAATACTCCAAAAATGGTAAAAATTTATACACGTATTAAATAGATATAGATTAACAATATTGTAAAAAAATTTTGAAAAAAAATTAAAAAATAGGTGTATGTGTCCGGCAGCATACAACGCTACATGCTCTCGAGCGCATGCAATGGGGTCCCCAGTTCTTGAAGGAGTTTCCAATGCATCGGCAAGATTTTTTAAGATGCATTTCAATGGTTAGATGAAATCCAAATAATCTAAGAATTTTCAGAAAGTAAGATAGATTCATGTACTTTAATGTGGTAAAATTAGTTAATTAAAACAAAAATAGCATGCCATTAAAAAATGCTAAAAAATGTTGTCGAACAGCGCTGCTCAATAAGAGATATAATAGGAAATTCAGCAAGGTGTGTAAACTATTTAGTGAACTCAAAAAATTATGAAACTTGGCATGCTTAAATTCCTATATATACAAAAGTAATGACCGAAGATTCATGACAATCCGAGTGGAAAGTCATACAAACAAGCATGTCAAGATAAGTCCATAACTAGTATCAAATCTATGTTCAAACTGAGTTTTGAGTTTTTGAGCCGTTTACATGGATTATTCTTACTATTTATGAACTAAAACATGCTTAATTATATAAACTATACATAACTCACAACAATAACCATAAAAGAATAAAGTCTACATACATAGATTTCTTCCAAATTTAGATAAAAGGACTAGATAACCAATCCATTAGACATCCCCAAAATGAATAGATTTGATTCACTTTCAAAACAACAATGCATTTCAAGTGAACCACAACCACCATCCAAACTATAGAATTCTAAACTGTTAAATACTTAAGCCATGTAGACTTTATGCTCATCAAAAATTCTTCTATGAAATCCTATATGCTTATATCTAACTGAAAGCAAGTTAAGTCGTGTCTTAGCATCAAAATTTTAACAAATCGAACATAGATAATGTATTTTACTAGTTTCAGTTCATGTTTCATTAAAATGGAGTCATAATATGCCTCACAAATCATGCTCACAACAATAAGCTCACATAATCATGCTAGTTAACACTTTAAAAAAATACTATGCATTTATGCCATATATCAATGACAAAAAAATTCCCAATCAACAAGCTAACTATTGCAACTCCAAAATTAATATTCTAATTTTTGTGATTCATTCAATGAAAACTTAGAAATTAGTGTACTTGTATCTAAAAAACCCTCAAGATTAGCAACTAATTAATTATTTCAAGATAAGATCACAAGGCAGCCCTAAAAAAGTTCATTCACGCGGTGCAAACGATAAGCCCAATACAATGAAACTAATTAATAAGCATAATACAAAAATCCTCAATATCATACTAATAGTTACAAGCTAACTGATGAAATGCCCAGTATTAGAAATAGAGAAAATATCTCCCCTTTCCTAGATTATAGAATATTTGCAATAAAATGCCTGAATATGATGAAACCTATCTGCATTGAAGGCCTATAAAATGCTCAATAATATGCAATTAAAATGCATAGATAAAGTCACAGAAGCAGGGGAACGGGAAGACAGAAGCCTGGAAGCCCAAGCATAGTTGTTGTTGGCAGTTTCAGGACATCGGACAATCAGATGATAATTTATCTTGCTGGAGGTGAAGCAGGAGAGGCAAAACTTAAAGATTGATCTAGGGATGAGAGAGATGTGGGGAAGGAGGGAGATTTTTGCAAGAGAAAACTTAAAAGTTGAGATAGGGATGAGAGTTTCAACTACATCTCATGTCCAATTTTCATCAATCTCAATTGATTCCTCCTTACTGCCAATAGAAGAAGTAAGTAATAGGTAGGAATGAAAGGATTTGAACCTATGACGTTTTGTACCCAAAACAAAGGCGCTACCAAGAGAGAAAACGGAAAGCGCGCTGAAAAAAGAGATGAGCGAGCGGGGAGGAAAGTAGGAGATTGAGATGAAGAGAAAAAAAGAGGGAGAAGGATAGTGCGGGAGAGACGTCTACATGAGGGTCGTGGGAGAAAAAGAAGGAGAAGGGGAGAGAGAGATTAACGGCATCGGAATGAGCGTAGTGAAGGAGAAGACGCAGAGTGGAGCTCGAGTGGGGACGATGCGTGGGCAGCAAATGGAGACGGCACCGAAAAACCCTATTGGAGCTCGAATGCATGTAGTGTCAATCGATGCCTCTCTTTCTCAAAATGTTGAGTATCGAAAACACCCCTTTTAATCTTAGCTTTCAAATAAAATAGGAGGCCCAACCCATGGGAAGTTCTTCCAATGAGAAAAAAAAGGAAGCAAGGGCAATGTGGTAATTTTCCATCGTGAGTATATTTGTTTAAAAACGTGAGTATGTTTGGTTGTTTGATAAATTTTGTATTATATGCATACAAAATATCAATCTGTTCCATTCATTTGATAGATCAATTACTAAAACGTATGTAAACATAATTTTTCATTATTTTACAATTTTTAAAAATATTAGTGTACAAAAAATAATTTTTTAATAAGATTTCATTATAATTGGTAAAGTTGGAAAATATAATTTTTATTAGGAGTTATGTTATATTATTTAAAGTTAATGTAATTAAGGTACTCTCAAGAATAATAATTTCTTTTATTTTTCTTGATTTTTTGAAAATTTATTAATATTTTTTTATTTTCTGAATATAATAGAATCTAACCGTGTCTAACCGCGTCTAACCATGTCTAACAACATCTAATTTTTGAAATTAATAAGTTAATCCTAATTTAACACTTGTAATATGATCTTAGGCCCCTTATAAGGTCATTTATACCTTAACAATGGAATTTGAAACCCAGATAATACGATTTAATGAAATCACCCTAATCTAACTGCGTCTAACCGTGTCTAACCATGTCTAACCGCGTCTAACCGTATCTAACAGCATCTAACTGTGTCTAACTACGTTTAACCGTGTCTAATTGTGACTAACCGTGTCTAATTTTTGAAATTAATAATTTAATCGTAATTTAACACCTATAATATGATCATAGGGCCCTTATAAGGTCATTTATATCTTAACAACCAAATTTCAAACCCAAATAATATGATTTAATAAAATCACCATAATCTAACTGTGTCTAACCGCGTCTAACCGGGTCTAACCGCGTCTAACCGTGTCTAACTGTGTCTAACCGTGTCTAATTTTTGAAATTAATAATTTAATCCTAATTTAGCACCTGTAATATGATCCTAGGGCCCTTATAAGGTCATTTATATCTTAACAACCAAATTTGAAACCCAAATAATACGATTTAACGAAATCACCCTAATCTAACTGTGTTTAACCGCGTCTAACCGTGTCTAACTGTGTCTAACTGCGTTTAACCGCGTCTAATCGTGTCTAACCGTGTCTAACCGTGACTAATTTTTTAAATTAACAATTTAATTCTAATTTAACACCTGTAATATGATCCTAGGGCCCTTATTAGGTCATTTATATCTTAACAACCAAATTTGAAACCCAAATAATACGATTTAACGAAATCGCCCTAATCTAACTGTGTCTAACCGTGTCTAACCATGTCTAATTTTTTAATTTAATAATTTAATCCTAATTTAACACCTGTAATATGATCCTAGAGCCCTTATAAGGTCATTTATATCTTAACACCTAAATTTGAAACCCAAATAATAAGATTTAACAAAATCACCCTAATCTAACTGTGTCTAACCGCGTCTAACCGTGTCTAACTGTGTCTAACCACGTCTAACCGCGTCTAACCGGGTCTAACAACGCCTAACCGTGTCTAACCGTATCTAACCGTATTTAACCGCATCTAATTTTTGAAATTAATAAGTTAATTATAATTTAACACCTATAATATTTTACCTAATTTGTATATTTTGCAAAATATATACTTAAATATTTATTCGAGGACTAAATAATTTTAGAACTAAATTAATATATAAAGTAATAATTAAAAATATTAACTCCACTCGATTAAATGAAATAGAAATTTACATAAAGATATAAAACAGTAAAAAATATTATATATATGACATTGTAGAACCAAAATTGTGATAAATTATATATAACTATGACTTAGATTTAATATGTAAATATATGTTACTTTTTGGGATTGGTTAGATGATCAATTTTGCAAATAACTATATTTAATAAAAAATTTATAATAAAATTTCTTAAAATTATAAAATAATATTATTATAGTTTATATTATAAATTTAAAGTATTAATATAATAATTGTAATTTATTTTTATTATAATTAATTAATTTAAACTAAAAATACAAATTTATTGACTTCAAGTGAAATCAATGTAAACAAATAATTTAATAAATATTTACATTGAACAAAAAATATATAGAAAAATATATTTTACCTAATTTGTGTATTTTGCAAAAGATATATAATTAATAATTTATTTCAGAACTACGCAAACCTTTAAATAATTTTAAAACTAAATAAATATATACATTTATAATTAAAAATATTAACTAATTTAAATTAAATGAAATTTATTACAAATTTACTAATATACTAATATACTCATTTATAATTTACAGTTTATATTATAAATTTAACATACTAATATATTAATTGTGATTTATTGTTACTAGAACTAATAAATTTAAAATAAAAATAAAAATTTATTTACTTCAAGTGAAATCAATGTAAAATTATCAATTTAATAAATATTTACATTGAATTAAAAATTTATAGAAAATCTCCATGTTATAGAACACCTCTAAATAAAGTCCTATCAAATTTAAAGTCAAATGAAAATTTTTGATATAAAACTATAACTTAGATTTAAATAAACTAAATATATATGATTTTTGGGATTGATTTAAACTTATGTATTTTGTATGTTTGACATTCATGTAGTTTATACAAAAAAATATCAATGATTGAATTTTATCTTAGAAATTAATTATAAATTATTATTTTCATTTTAATTGAAATAAATATACAAATATAAATACCTTATGCGAAGTTGATGAAAATAATTATTTTGATTAATTTAGTGCTTTAAATTTGCAAAGATCCATACCGGCACACATTTCTCCCGTAGAATAAAATATAATTTTTTGAATATTTTAATTTGAAAAGAAATAATTTTTGATGCCCTCTACCCTCATGCCTAAAATTTTTGATCTATAATCCTGACCGTCAAAGAGATTTAAACTATAGTTTAGATTTAAATAAGCTAAATGAATATATGACTTTTTTGGATTAATTTAATCATCAAGTATTTTTGGATGTTTATTAATTATATGTCCCAAAATCATAATTTAAACTATCTCGAAACTTAGATTGGTACAAAATATTTAATTTAATTGATTATTTACTTATATGTTCCAAAATTAATAATTAAGTATAATAATAAAAATAAATGTTATTTAGAATTAAAATAAAAATTAAAAAAATTAATTATAAAAAATTTCTATAAAAAATAAATAAATTAATACAATTTTCTCATAAATATTTTTGTTAAATAATTTGGGGGGTGATTACTAGGTTATTAAAACAATTGGGGAAGAATTGTAAAATTATTTGAATAGTTCAATTTGAACATTTTTAAAACAAACTATATTAGTTTGTATATAACTTATAGGATTCACGTTCAATAACTTATAGGATTCACTTGCAATAACTTATAGGATTATTAGATTTTTTATTTTATAATTTAATAAGTATATTTTATCTTTAAATTTTTGAAATTTCATAAATATTTTACCTAATTTGTGTATTTTGCAAAAGATATGTACTTAATAATTCATTTCAGAACTACGCACACCTTTAAATAATTTTAAAACTAAATAAATATATAAAGCTATACTTAAAAATATTAACTAATTTAAATTAATGAAATAGAAATTTACGTAAATATATAAAACTATAATTAAATAAAAAATTTACAAAAATTCTAAATATAAATTTAAAAAATATATAAAATTTTAATAATTATATATGACTTTTAGAAATAAATTTGTAATAAATTATATTTATTTAAATTATGTGTGTGTTTGGAAAATGATAAAACTTTTAATGAAATTTTTTTTGATGTAAAACTATAATTTAGATATAAATAAGCTAAATATATATGATTTTTTGGAACTAGTTTAATGATTAAGTATTTTTGTATTAGCAAAAAATTATTTAATGAATCCACCTAAATCTAACATCTAAATATAAACTTTTGTATGTTTTTCTATTTTTTCACACAAAAATTATGAAGATTGCATTTAATAAAGCGCTTTTTGTGTATTTTTATGAAAAACAAAATTTTTCATAAAATTTTAGTTAAATAAATTGGGGATTATGGATTATTAAAATAATTGGGGCAGAATTGCAAAATTATTTGAATAGTTCATTTTACAAAATGGCTCGCATGTGCACCAAAACAGTGTGTCGCTGGAGTATTGAACTCCAGTGCTCCACCATCTTCCCTCTCCCGAAGTCCTCCATGGCTGCGCGAACCCATCTTCTCCGACCATCAATTTTTCCACCCGTTGTTCAAAGAGTCGGTGTATTTTGCCGTTACAGAAAATTTTCAACCGTCCTTACTCAAATCTAGCACTAGCAGTGGTGTTTTATCTCTAAAATCTAGCGGGCTATGTGGCTGCCGAGGTTGGCGTCGAAAGAGACGGGGACGGATGAGTGGGCGGTAGCGGGCTTGCTGCCGTCAATTTGTGGTGCATGGAAGCCGAGGGAACTGCAGAAACAATGCATTTTTATTTAGATTTTTACCGCGCAATTACTGCAATGCCAAAGCAAATCTCGATCTGATGGCTCTCCAAACGCTAACGCCCCCCACCCCACCACAAAAACCCATTTCTTTTTCTTCTCTTGCCTCCCCAGTTTTAATACTCCACCTCTTCTTCTCTCTTCTCACTCTCACTCTCACTCTCTCTCTCTCCCCTCCTCCTCCTCCTTTAATTCAATGCCGCTCTCCAAAACCGCTCTCTGACATTCCCAAAACCGCTCTTATGGCCACCATACCCACCACCAACACCTCATTCCCCTCCTCCTCTTTTCCGTCCTCCCCTTCTCCAAACCAGATCTCCAATCCGTCAAAACCCCCCTCCTCGCTTTCAAAGCCACCGTTAGCAAATCCCTCCCTTGGAACTCCTCCCTCCCCGTCTGCCAATGGCTGGGCATCCAGTGCGAGTGCACTCGCTTCACCGTCCTCCGACTCCCTACCAACGCCCTCGTCGGCATCATCCCCCCCAGCCACGATCGGCGACCTCACCGCTTTCCACATCCTCAGCCTCCGCCTCAACGCCCTCACCGTCCCCCTTCCCTTCGACATTGCGCACTGCTCCCAACTCCGCAACCTCTACCTCAAGGGCAACCGCTTCTCCAGCGACATTCCGCCTTCATCTTCTCTCTCCAGAACCTCATTCGCCTCAATGTTGCCGGAAACAACTTCTCCGACCGCACCCCCACCGACTTTAACTGCCTCTCACGCCCCGGCACGCTCTACCTCGAGAACAACCGCTTCGACGGCCCCATTCCCGACCTCAAGCTCCCCGGCCTCGTGCAGTTCAGTGTCTCCTTCAATCAGTTAAACGGATCCGTCCCACTCGATCTCCGAACCCATTCCGCCAATTCCTTTCTCGGCAACTCGCTCTGCGACAGGCCGCTCATCCCCTGCCCTGGAGAGGAGAGAGATTCCATAGGCTCCCAAACGAAGAAGAAGAAGAATCTCTTCGGCGGCGCGATCGCCGGGATCGCTGTCGGCTCGGCGTCGCATGCTGCCAGAAGAAGAGCAGCGGGAAGATGAGATCCGTCGATGCATTGCCGAAGAAGAAGACGGCGGATGATGAAATGATGGAGAAGTCGGCTGCGGCGAAGGGAAATTGGTTTGAAGTAGCAGATGGAGGAAAAATGAAGACAAAAAGGACACAAGTAGAAGCACCGTTTTCGATGCACCCCACCAAATTTTCAACTACCAAAAATGCCCAATTACATCTCATCCGTCGAACCGAAATGAACGGCGGATCGCAAGCTTCCATTGATAGAGGCAGGGGAAGCGCTTCCCATGGGTTGGCGCTCATAAAATAGACGGTAGATTTGCTGTTTGCTGCGAGAAAAAACACGGGGCGCGCTTCCCATGGGCTGGCACTCTGAAAGCAAAAATATTGCCGACTTGAATTACTTGGATCGATGTTTATTCTTGCGACAATTCGAATTGTAATTAATGTCATTACTCGTTTTCAATTCTCAAAAGGCGATGTGTTCTGCACCAAGTTTCACCCCAACTGTTCGATGCAGACCCAAGTCCAAACTCTTCATGCACGACTTGCTAAAAGCGCAAGTTGAAGCCACTAAGCTGGACATTACTGGACAATATCCACGCCAAATTCTCGCCTTCCATTTATACTGAATGCAGATGCGATTCCAGCGAAATATAAATCCCAGAAAACCTTTTAGACTGCTTTGATCATTAACAGAACTGTAGCTTTCGGGAAAATATAATCAATTCAGATAGACTTCGGTGTTGTCAAAGTGGGTGTTTTTCAGTCGAATTTCACTCTTATGGATCTTTGTAATGAAATATCAGACTTGCTTTGAAAGAGCATGCCTTGTTAGTCTGTTTTTTCTTGCTTCTTTTTCCACAAGTACAGAGGCTGCACAAGTAATATAGATAGACGAGTAGAGTTATCGTTCTCACAGAGACTTTAGTGCTAAATATTCGTTAATTACTAAAAATTAAAAATTAGAATTTAATTAGATGAACTTAAATATGGAGAATTTCTTTCATACACATAACATTTGTCACTAATTCCTTATATACTCATAATGTTTCACAAATTTTTCTTCTACTTATAACATTTTGTACTGAATTCCTATATACCCATGCCGTTAGCAAAACTGTTATTTGCCTAATCAAAAAGACGATTATGCCCTTTTACAAATTTTCTAATTAAAATAATTAAACCTTAATATGACTCTTAAATTATTTAATGTTATGTATTAATGTTTACTATTAGCATTGAGTCATATTAAGGTTAAATTATCTTAATTAGAAATTTTAAATGGGCAAAATCGTTTTCTCAATGGGATAGATGACGGTTATATTAAAAGTATGAGTATAATAGGAATTTTGGATAACATGTTTATGGGTATAAGATGAATTTGTGAAACGTTGTAGGTATATAAGGAATTAATGACAAATGTTATGGGTATGAAAGGAATTTTTCCATTTAAATAAAAATTAAGTTTGTTTAAAGTGAAAGAGAAAAATGAGAAAAGATAGTTTAGTGCACATAGGAGTAAGATAAATGGAAAATTCTTACCGATATATAAGTCTAGGGTTACATTTTACTTGTTTATCCCCATGATTTTATTATATTTTTTTACTTATTTTATTAATATGGATTCTTACTCTAAGGCAATTTTATTTATACTCCACTTTCAATGGTTGTATAAGTCTTATCCGTTAATTTTAACTTCTAATGTAAGCTATAAGAAATTAAAATAACAAGTAGCATTAATTGCATCCCTAATATTGACTACACATGGCTAATAGATATTTCAAATCAAATTAGCAAATCTCAAACATCTCACAAGATAATCTCATATCAAGATTACGCATAAATCATGTGTTATTTTACCTTTAGTCCAATTTCATGTTATCTCTTTCAAGCATCACACAAAATTTTCAAATCAATTGATAAGGTGGCCCATATCATAGAAGCATTAAAAAAAGGTTAAATAAATAATCCAATATAAATAATATAAAAACTATAATTTAATCATAATTCAAAAACATGATCCATTGCAACTAAAAAATAAGGTTTTTAGTCATACATAGTTACATTGAACACGAGGCTAAAATAAAAATTAACATCCATCTCATGTAAATAAAAAATTAAAAATAAATACGAAAAAAACTTACTCCTTTAAGCTTGATCTTGGCTTCCACGCTTGAAGTCTTCCCCCGTTGCACGCCTCCGCCTCTCTTTCTTCCCTTGGAATTTTGTGTTGAAAAGCCCAGCCTAATCACCTGTTTATAATGTTGCCAAACCTGCGCTTGTGGCCGTCCAACTCAGCCTGCGCACTTAATTTGTTATGCATGAATTTGCGTTGTTAATTGCGTATCGTTCCCATATGGTTTGCTAATTGCGCATCTTGCCGCCGTCTCTATTTTACGCAAATCTGAATTGCGTTGTGAGATCATTAAAAGCAAGGCGGTGCTGGAATTTTCCAGCTTTGTTCCGTTGAATGAACCAATGCTGAATTTTGGCTTGGACAATTTTGAGAAATTGCTGAATTTCTGGACAGCCTTGAGTTGTTTGGATTTTATTGGAATTTCAACCGTTGATTTTTTTTTATATGTGCAAAATTCACAGCAGATAATTGTGGACCGCTTGGACGGCTTGATACACAGCCATTTGGGGCGTTTCAGAAAATGATTCCATTGGGGTCTAATCTAATGCCCTGCTTCCATGGATAGTTGTATAAAAATAATTTGTATAGAAAGATATAAAAAAAAATTAGAAAATAAGAAAGTTGTGGAAAGTATAAAGTTTTAGATTGAAAAATCTTAGGGCGTGTGTTGTTTAGGGCGTGTTTGGAAAATGATAAAACTTTTAATAGAGGTTTTTCATGTAAATGTTTTTGAAATAAGAGAAAATAATGTGATATAATAGCGGTAATGATGAGGAGTAAAGAGAATAAAGTTAAAATAAATATGTTAGATATACAGGTAATTATATAAAAATAATTAAAAATAGGATAATTGTATATGAAAAATGAAAAAATAATTTAAAAAAAGATTGTTATAGAGAGTAAAAAGTTTTAGATTAAATAATTTTAGTTTGAAATTTATTTGCGTAAACTAACACTCACTTAATACCAAAATTTATCAAATTAAAACTTTTTATTTTTCATAATTATCATATTTTAAATTATTTTTTAATATCTTCTCACGTACTAGCCTTACCTTTCAGTCATTTTTACACAATTACAAATACAATTAATCTATTTATTTTAAATTTATTTTATTTGCTCCTCGTCATTACTTTATGATATCAAATAATTTTTTTTAATTCAAAAACTTTTACACCACAAATTTTTTATTCAAAAGTTTTATCACTTACCAAACATACCCTAGTTGAAAAGTTTTATAGGAAAATGAATACACCCATAATATAAATAGTTTTATTATACGTAATTTTAGCAATGTAAACAATTAAATTTTTAGTTATTACCCATTTAATAACTAAAGGCACACAAAAGTACATACAATTCCGTATTTGTAAAAGCCTTTGTTCCATCTAAGTGAATGCTTCTGTAAAAGTTTACTGCATATCGATATTACAATAAATTAACTTAATAATTTTTATTTCTACAAATAGTAACAATTCCAGAAAAATTGATTCAAATAAGTTGAAATGTTCTGACTAGATTTGTAATGATAAATATAATGGAATAAATTAAATCTTTTTATTCCTTCTAATGGGGCTCAAAATGAGAAAGTGATGAAGTTCCTCCATGCTCGTAATGAATAACTTCCAAATAGATACATTTTTCTTATGAAAGATACAGTTTCTCATGACAAGGTACAGTCCAATATTGCATTGACAGCTCAATCAAAAAAATATTGCATCGAAATTTCTTTAACGTAATTACACCTAATCAATTCTTTCAAAATATTCTTAAACCTATCGACTACTTGTGAAATGGATTGCACTTACACCAACAATGTAGTGATTGTCATTTTTACTTCCCAGAATATCCTGATCTCCCTCATATCTTGCTCAACCCAAAATGACAATTTTAAATATTTTATATTATCATTGCCAAAAAAATTTATTAGACTGATAACCAAGCCTACCATGTAAACATTTGCACTCGAACCTAAACCATCCTAATGTTAAAAAAGCAAAAAAAAAATGTGATGCTTCTGTCCAGTAAAAGAGATCCAAACTTTTCAATAGTGGAAAATGTTGGAAATCATGTGATGCGGAAGCATACCTAAATCCATATGTGTGTAGATTCCACCTGTAGACCGAGTAGAGTACGAGGTCTTCTCCCTCAACACTTCTCCCTATAATACTAGCAGCAGATGGGAACCACTAGTGATATAAACTGTGAGAGAGGGACCTAGACTCCTCTATTTATAGAGCCCTTCCCATCATGACTCAACTAGAAGTGCAGTTGTACCTGGACTCGGATTGCGTACGCAATTCAGGTATGACTGGGCTATCTTTAAATCCAAGACTTATCATCTAATTAGGACACCTGATAGGAGTGTAATTCTAACATTCTCCCACTTGTCCTAATTAAAATAAAATTAAGAAAGAAAAAAAATTATATTAAAATACAATCCTTGGATTTAACATTTGAAAAATTACCAGACGAGTGCACTCATTTGAAAAACATGCCCTAGTCATTACATACGCAATCCAAATTTAATACTTAAGTTAAGAAAATTTGTTAACATGGATCATGGCGGTTATATGCTCATATAAACATACTTCCTTCCATGCATCACGATATTAACAAATTTACTTGACTAAGTTCTTAATGACAGATTTACAATTATGTGATTTTAATGTCCCACATTAATATCAAATAGATAAAATCTTTTGTTTCCAAATCACATAAAATTGTCAACAAAATACCATAATGAAACAAAAGAAAATAATCATTCAACATGAGATCTCAAAGTGTATCGATTATATCAATAATTGTCCCACATAACAAGACCCACATTTCTTATATGTCCAGAAAAGACCTTAGGCGCCAGAGCCTTAGTCATGGGATCAGCAATCATGTCAGCAGTACCAACAAAACTAATCGATATCAGATGATCATTAATCCTTTCTTGTACTGACATAAACTTAGCATCAATATGCTTGTTAGCGCCAGTAATTCTTCTGTAATTGGAGAAGCTAATCGCTGATGAATTGTCACAACTGATTCTCAGAGGCCTAGAGATAGAATCCATAATTTTAAGCTCTGAGATGAATTTCCTCAACCAAAGTGCATGTGAGGATGCTTCATGACAGCCAACAAATTCAGCTTCCATGGTTGAGTCGACTACACGATTTTGTCTCCCACTCTTCCATGAAACTGCTCCACCGGCTAATAAGAAAACATAGCCTGACGTGGATCTTCTGCTGTCTGTACAACCAGTATAATCTGAATCTGTGTAACCGATCACTTCTAATTGATCGGTTTTTGCATATGTGAGCTTATAATCTTTAGTTCCTTGGAGATATCGCATTACTTTCTTTACTGCTTTCCAATGTTCCATTCCTGGATTGCTTTGATATCTTCCAAGTAATCCCATAGCATAACTGATGTCAGGACGTGTGCAAACCTGCGCATACATCAGGCTCCCAAGAGCAGAAGCATATGGGATGGACCTCATTTCATGTTTCTCAATCTCATTCTGTGGACACTGATGTAGACCATATTTTTTTTTTTGACCTTTAAAGATTGACACTTCACATGATAAGCAATTTGACATTTGGAACCTTTCTAAAATTTTATTGATATACGCCTTTTGTGATAACCCTAAAAGTCTTTTAGGCCTATTTCGATGGACCTCAATTCCTATGACACATGATGCCTCGCCCATATCTTTCATATCAAAATGTTCAGAAAGGAAACTTTTAGTGTTATGTAAAAGACCTAAATCATTATTAGCAAGCAAAATATCGTCTACATATATGATCAAAAATATAAACTTTCTCCCACTCAACTTTAGATATATACATTGGTCACCAATATTTTCTGTAAATCCAAAGGAAGTGATAACTCTGTTGAACTTTAAATACCACTGTCGGGAAGCTTGTTTAAGTCCATATATAGATTTCTTTAATTTGCATACTAATGTGTCCTTTCCTTCCATTTTAAATCCTTCAGGCTGCACCATGTATACCTCCTCTTCTAAATCCCCATTCAGGAATGTCGTCTTTATATCCATTTGGTGTAACTCTAAGTCAAAGTAAGCCACTAATGCCATAATAATTCTGAATGAGTCTTTTCTGGAGTCTGGTGAAAATATCTCCTTATAATCAATGCCTTCTATTTGTGTGAATCCTTTGGCAACAAGTCTGACTTTATATCTTTCTACATTACCCTTAGGGTCCCGTTTGGTTTTGAATATCCATTTACAACCAACAGATTTTCTCCCTTTAGGCAACGTAACAAGATCCCAAACTTTGTTTTGAAACATGGATTCTAATTCATCTTTCATAGCATTGATCCATAATTTAGACTTTTCACTATTAATGGCTTCTTTGAAATTTAATGGATCATTTTCAATACAAGGATCGTCAATACATTCTTCCAAATATATAATGTAGTCATCTGAAATAGCAGGTCTCCTCATTCGATTAGACCTTCTTGGCTCATTAATATGTTCTACATTATCATTTGGATGAATGTCATTTGGAATTGAGATCGATTCATTATTAGTCTCTTCCGTAGGCTGCATAGCAATTACTGGTTGTTGGTCTGTCATGTTATGATCAACAATCCCAGTTCTTGCATCTATAAGTGATGAACTAGAGGAAGAATCTCTAATTTCCTCAAATTCCACATTTCGTGGAGTTATGCTCCCACTATTTTCGTCATTCTCAATGAATCGAGCTATTCCGGTCTCAATGATCCTAGTATGATGGGACGGACTGTAAAATATATACCCTTTAGACCATTCTGGATACCCAATAAAGAAACAACTAATAGTCCTTGGGTCCAATTTCTTTTCTTGTGGGTTAAGTATTCTTGCTTCTGCTTGACAACCCCAAATATGCATATGCCTCAAACTGGGTTTCCTGCCTGTCCATAACTCAAATGGAGTTTTAGGAACAGCTTTACTAGGAACTCGGTTGAGGATATACATAGCAGTTTTCAAGGCTTCACTCCACAAGAATAAGGGCAAAGATGAGTTGCTAATCATACTTCTCACCATATCCATGAGAATACGATTTCTCCTTTCAGCAACACTATTTTGTTGGGGAGTTTCAAGCATCGTATATTGAGGTTCAATACCATTTTCTTCTAGAAATTTAGCAAATGGACCAGGGATTCGACCTAATTGACCATGTTTACCATAATATTCACCACCCCTGTCAGATCTCACAACTTTTATTTTCCTATCCAATTTCTTTTCTACTAATTCTTTGAATATTTTAAAAGTATTCAAAGAATCAGACTTTTCATGTAATAGAAAAATAAAACCATAACGTGAGAAATCATCAATAAACGTGATGAAGTACTTTTCACCTTCAATACATGATGAGAATGGACCACAAATATCGGTATGGATCAATTCTAAAAGTCCATTGCTTCTCATGGCACTCTTTTTCTGAGTTTTGGTTTGTTTTCCTTTAATACAATCAATACACATGCTAAAATCAGTAAAATCTAGAGTAGGTAATACCCCGTCTTTTACTAATCTTTGCATCCTTTCTTTCGATATGTGACCCAACCTTTTATGCCATAATATGGAGGAATTTTCATCAATCATACCACGTTTATTACCAGCACATACATTTAAGGTGGATGAACAATTAAATGAGCAATCTGCACTTATTTGATATAAGCCATTAAATAATGTTCCATTTCCAATTAAAATAGAATCTTTAAACAAAGAAAACTTGGAGTTTGCAAAACTGAAAGAATAACCCATTACATCAAGTTTTGGCAAAGAAATTAAATTTCTAGAAATGGACGGAACATAGAAAACTTCATGCAATTCTAAAAAATGCCCGGTGTCAAGGCGAAGTCTGCAATTTCCTACTACTTTAACTTTAGACTTGGTCAGATTGCCCATTAAAATAGACGACTCATGTGGTTTTGGGTTGCGGGTTGAATGGAATGCCTGCAAAGAGTTTGAAACATGGATAGCAGCACCAGAGTCAATACACCATAAGTTAGAGGATACGTTTATGAAGTTGGTTTCAAGACAAACATGTACATAATTGTTACCTTTCTTTTCGAACCAACTCTTCCGCTTGAGACAATCTTTCTTAAAATGTCCTTTCTTTTTACAGAAATGACACTTCTCAGCGGTCTTTTTCAATCCATCCTCTAAGCCTTTCTTTAATGGGAATTTATTCTTCCCTTTTCCTTTCTTTGACTTGTACTGCTTAGTAGTCGATGTGAAATAAATAGGCATTGATCCATCTTGCTTTAATCTTTCTTCCTCTTGTACACACATGGATATTAATTCATTTAAAGTCCATTTATCCTTTTGTGTGTTATAGGAAATTTTGAATTGAGAAAACTGATATGGAAGAGAGTTTAAGACAAATATGACTAGGAAAGAGTCAGAGATTTTCATCCCTAGTTCATTAAGTTTTTCAGCTATATTTGACATTTCAATTATGTGTTTTCGCACTCCACAAATGTCATCATATTTCATTGAAGTCAATTTGTTAGTGAGCATTCCAGCCAATGCTTTATCTGACCCACTGAATTTTTTCTTAATTGAGTCTAGATAAGTTTTGGCACTTTCATTTTCAAGGTTAGAAATAGAACCCCTGATATTCCTTTCTATTGTACTCTTTATAATCATAAGAGACAACCTGTTGGAACGCTCCCATTTATCAAATTGAATCTTTTGACTATCAGTACTTTCAGGCGTTATTTCATTAGGTTTTGCAACACGAAGGGCTAAATCCATGTCCAAACATCCTAATGTGATAAGTAATTGCTCATGCCAATCAGAATAATTTGATCCATTCAGTGTCGGGATATTAGACAGATGAGATTGAGGAACATGAGCCATAGCTGTAAAATAATGATTAAGCTCACGTTACCATTATGATTCAGATAAAATATTATGTAACAATTCCATTAACATTAATTAATCATAGCTAAAATTATAAAACTTAACCACACAAGCAATAATGCATGATTATATTTAATAATGCTATGATAAACAATAATATTCAATAATTAATTATGAATACATAAAGTCAAGAAATCCCCACCTTTGGGTAGGAAATTTCCCGCGTTAATGCAGTTCTAGTTAATTATTGATAAATATTAAATTATAGCTACCTTCGGGTAGAACTATAATATAATATTCTTTAATAATGCAATTTCTGTGATGAGAGAAAAATCATATTATTTTCTCTTTGTTTAATAAATTTGATTAACTAAACATCTTAGACCCTTTAAGGCAACAAAGATATAAAGATGAACAATATTTATTAAACATAAATTGCATAATAATCAATAATAATAATTTAAAAAAATGTATTTTAGACCCTATTAAAATTATTACAGAGTATAATATATGTGAATAATTCAATAATAATGATTATTAAATTCATTATGTGCGATTAAATTCCATATTATTTCTTTTGATCAGCCAGGTAAGTGAGGTGGGGCGTGGGAGGCTCCCCCTGCATAGCAGGGACCTAATTAAATAACCACGTGATCCTCTTCAATACCTCTTGCCTAGACACCAACCTCCAGTCATGCCATGGAATATAATCTCACTATAAAATTTAATAATCATAGTTTATATAATTATTCATATATATACATTGCATGCTTAATATTAACTGAAAAGCAATCATTCAGAAATAAATTGCTAATCAAGCAGTTATAAACTAATCACATGAATTAATGCTGAATCCATTGAAAAGCAATAAATCACAAATATATATTGCTAATTAGGCATTTATATATCAATCACATGAATTAATTGCACATATAATTCAAAATTTTGCATAAAAAAATTCAAAAGTCAGATTTATTGACCTATTTAGCTTAATCAGACCCATCCATTAGATCCAAAATGTCCAAAAACATAGAAAACGACTGTTGGATCGTTCAATTTGGATAACAAGATCATAAAATATGTTAAATTTTATTTGGACAGTCATAAACATGCCACGTGTCCAATGCTGTCAAATTTCAAACGGGCTGGGCTGGAGCGGACTGGACTGTTGGGTTGGGTTTAAACAAAATGGGCCCAACTAGATGGGCCTCTCATATGGGCTGTCTCTGCTGGGCTTGAGATGTTGGTTCAAGCCCAGGCCGGAAATGGGCTTAGCTAAACAAGGCCAACTCATGGGCTTATTGGGCTATTCTTTATGGGCTTAGTGGACGGGCCCGAAAATGCCCAAGCCCGGCTAAAGAGGGAGAGAACCCATTTGCAAAATTAGCCAAAAGGAGGGTTTTATTGAAAAAAATTTCGTTTAAGGGGCCTTTCTGTAATTTTATCCAGCCAGGGGTTTTATTTGTAAAATTTCTGTTCAAGGGGTTTTATGTAAAAAATTCTATTTTCTTCCCCAAACAAGAAGCCCTAGCCACTGCCACATGCTGCTGCCGGCTACCCAGGCCAAGCACCGCCGCTGCCAGTCGCCACCGTCCGCTGCTCGTCGCCACCGTCCGCTGCTCGCCGCCAGCCGTCCAAACAGCTAGCAGTCGGTCGCTGCTGCCGCCGCACGCACTGCCTTCTCCGGCAGCTGTCTTCGTCTCCAGCGGCTTTCCGGATCAGCTACATCGCAGCTCGCTGCTGCGTTCTCATCCAGATCGTCGGCATGGGTTTCGGTAGGCAGCAGCAAACAGGACTATATATATATATATTTTTAATTAATATGTCGACAGCAATGGTCACGCAGCCTCCAACATGGTATCGGGCATGGCAGCCTAGGGGTGGGAACCGGGGCGGGGCGGGTCGGGGCGGGTCCAACCCTGACCCTCCTTTTCAAAAATCTTGTTTGACCCTTATTTTATACCGGGTCGGGACAAGATCGGTTTGACCCTTACTTTTTTCTATAAGGTCTTGGGATAAAATTCGGGTCGGTATCGGGTCAACGGGTCGGGTAAAAAACTGCGGATCAAGTAAGAAATTTTTAAAAATTTATAAAACTATCAAGTATAAAGACAAATTTATATTAAATTTAACTACTATATGCTTGAATCTATTATTAATCAGTTAAAGTAAATATAAATAATTAAATAAAATATGAAAATTAGCATTGAACGAGATTTTTTTGAAAATGTAAAATATCAGAAAACGGGTCAGCAGGTAGGTCCGCCCTGACCCGCCCCGGTATTAAACAGGGGCGGGTCACGGGTCGACCCGTCCCGATTCCCATCCCTAATGGCAGGCATCGGGCATAATTAATTGATTTTTTTTTTTTTAAATATTATGAAATCTAAAAAAAAAATCAATCTGTAACATGAAATCCGTGCAAGCATTGAATGCACGTCAACAGCCTGTCTTCCAGCGTTTTTTTTTGTTTTTTATGGAAGACATGAATTTTTTTATTCCAATCGTTGCAAGCATTGACTGCACGTCAACGTAATAATGCCATAAATCCTCTAAACAAGCATTGAATGCATGTCTTCAAGCGGCGTAAAAAAAATTGTTTTGTGTCTTTAATGAAACCAGAATTTAAAATCACATTAAACAGATTTAAGCATGCCGTCATAAAATATTTATAGCATAATGCATTCATTAATAGAACCAATATTAATAATGAATATTCTGAATCCAATAATGAATATTTTGTATAACACGATTCGGCATATACATGCATTCATATGGCATGAAGAAAAAATATATATATATATATCAAGTAATTAATCCGTAACAAAATAATTTTACGGATAAATATTTCATACAAATTATGGGTGGAATCTATAATACCCAAAATCGAAACGTGAGCTCTGATACCACATGTTGGAAATCATGTGATGCGGAAGCGTACTTGAATCTATGGATGTGTAGATTCCACCTGTAGACCGAGTAGAGTACGAGGTCTTCTCCCTCAACATTTCTCCCTATAATACTAGCAGCAGATGGGAACCACTAGTGATATGAACTGTGAAAGAGGGACCTAGACTCCTCTATTTATAGAGCCCTTCCCATCATAACTCAACTAGAAGTGTAGTTGTACCTGGACTCGGATTGCGTACGCAATTCAGGTATGACTGGGCTATCTTTAAATCCAAGACTTATCATCTAATTAGGACACCTGATAGGAGTGTAATTCTAACAGAAAATTCAGAAACCCAATTAATGTGGATGAATTGTTTTGGGTAAGTAAATAACCATTCAAACATGCAGTTAGCATGTCTCTTGAACTTTCCGATACTGTAAAGACCATTTGCGTTCCATGCAGGCGAGCAATCTATTTCTCATAAAAAAAGGTGAAATGCATCTGGGCTCATTGCTGCCGGGTGCATTAGGATAATGTCCCATAGAGGGTTATGAATACCGAGCATTTCTACTAGATCTCCGCTTAAAAAGGGGCGGCAACAGCAACAATCTATTTCTTCATATCCCCATTTTTATGCATCTATTCCTACCAAAAAAGTTGCTAGAGCTTGGATAAGCACAAATTGATAGCAAATCCAAAAACCGTAAGGCCCTGAAAATGGGTAGCACTTTTTCATGGAAAACGCGATTACAATCGATTAAAAATGTGTTCATGCTATTCTTTATTCATGATCGAAGGTGGAGGAGAGACTAGTGCAATGAATTAAGAGGAAAAACAAACTTTTTGGAAAAAAATTCAAATTTAAGGGAAGAATGAAATTTGAGAAGAATTTAAAATTTTTGATACATGTTGTTTTTCAGTTTAAAACATCAAATCTAACCCAGATCTGATTATAGGAAGATAAATGGATGCTTTGTTGTATTTTTATCTTTTATTTATTTTTTTATTTTAAATACTAAGATGTGCACATCATTTCATGGCTGATTTCCTCATGAATATAATGAGTATGTTTGGCGATGGTTAAAAAATGTCAAGTTAAAACTTTTTAATATAAACTTTTCACTCTCCACAACTATTATTTTTTTAATTATTTTTTCACATTTTCCTATACAACTACCCTACTTTTCAATCATTTCTATACAACTACCCACACAACTAACCTATCTATTTTAACTTTATCATTTTTACTACTCATCATTACCCCTATCATATCACATCATTTGACAACTTTTACTCTTCAAAACTTTTCATCAAAAGTTTTACCCATTCCGAAATACACCCAATATCTATTTCTCATATAGATTAAAACGTACGAGCTTGGTGTGGACAGCTTTACGGAACCAATAACAAAGTAGCTATAAAATTTCTGAAGTAGGTTATTCTAGTATTATGATTCTATATTTCCATATGCTTATATATTTATTTCTTTATTTACTATTTATGTGCTAAACAAATAATATATATTATTAATTTGTGTAACTGAATGATGGATGAATTATGGAAAAGTTCACCATATCTTTAAAAAATTGCAATAAAGATCTTGAGCCAAACAACTTTCGCATCTAGTTGTGAAAAAAAATGGAGCTCCTTGGCATTAATTCATACTAAGCAAATGAACAAGATGTCATAGACAAAAGTGGAGAGGAATGTTCTCATTCATTATAACATTAGACTTCAGCTCAAAAATATGAAGAGGATTAAAATTCAAGGTGAACAACTAGATTAATGTTTGATAAATTTGAATTACATATTTTCTAAAGATGATCCCCTTGTTCCATGGCTACAAAATAGAGAGAAGGAAATTAAAATAATAAATAGTGAAGAAGAGAATACTCTAGGTCAACTACTAGTAGAATAACATCAAAATAACTTCGTCAAGAGCCAATCATTGAAGTTCGTGAGGATAATAGAGCAACCTATATTGATACTGGCGATGATGATGATGATGATTCATGGTGGAATTGCCACTCTCCCCCACAATCTTTCGGACCCCAAATTGACAAGTTAAAGAGCCATGTCCATGACCTAGATTGGTTGTTGTTGTCGACTCGCAATCCCGAGACGTCAAAAATGGTAGGGACTCTTAAGTTGGCCAAGAGAAGAATGAGTCGTCATATCTGTGCCATGGATGCTATTGGCCTCGAGTCGAATTGACAGTCGTAGAGTTTGAGGGCTTGGATATGGACTTGGCACCAATTGCAAGAGATCCTCACTCCCCCTTGTTCCCATGATGGTCATGTTCCCACATAATTGAATGGTTCCAAATCACCTCTTGAGCCTAGGGGTGCAACTTGGGCCGGGCTCAACCCGAACTCGGCCCGCCAAACTCGAATTGAAACAGTGTTGAAACAGCCTACTGTAGAACCCGAATCCAAATTGAAAAAAAACTCGAACTCGGGTTGAGCTAAACCCGAACTCGAATTATATATAACACTTATATTTTGTATTTATTTTATACTCCATATAAATCTAGTTACATTCCCCTTATATATTATATTTATTTTATACCACATATAAACATTATTCCTCCTTAAGTTCAATAATATAATATAATATTTTATAATGTCTTTTAGAAAAAAGAATTTGGTTTAGTGGTAGTTTAAAAAAAAATGAAAACTATTTTTAGAACTTGAGATGTTTTATTTGGTGTTTTAACTTACTTACTTATGTAGAATGTTATCATTTGGTCGTTTCAATATGATATTAGTTGTTAGATGTTTATTCTACTTAAAATAAATTTACTGTAATTTATTTAACTTAATACTATGATTGTTGAATTTTTTTTATCATGATTGACATTATAAAGTTTTTCTTATAATCAGATATTAATGTTTATGTATATGTTTATGATATTAATATTAAATTATATAATAGAAAAATAATGTACCTTTTCATTTTCTAAAACAGGCTACTAGTCTATTCTTTTTTTTTGAGAAATAACTATTAGTCTACTTAATATAAAGAGAATGTTTAAATGAGATTTTTCTTCTTTACATTCTTAAACACTCTTGAATTTTTGCTTGAAAATAGAAAAATATCATTTTTAATTTTTTTTAATGATAGATTTAAAGTTGAATAAGTATAAGATAGATAATAAATATATAAAATAATTTTAACCCGAATCGTAGCCCAAAACTCAACCCGAACCCGAATTTTAAAAATAGAGTTAGGATTTAGGTTTATAAATAGGGTTAAAATTAAGGTTAGGATTGAGGTTTTAAAAATATAATTAAGGTTTGGGTTGAGGCGGACTCAACTTCATGAGCCGAGTTGCAGCCCTACTTGAGCCCCGCACCTGCAACAGAAAGAATCGTCAAAACCCACCCTAATTTGTGAGAAGACACTTCTTACTCGATTTCCACAATCACTTTGAGCCACTTATCCCTTGTGACCCGAATATGCCCGACTCCCTTGTCTCCCCTTTCCCACCTGGATCCCACCAACCGCTCTCTACCCTTATTACAAGCTTCGTGGAGGCCCTAATCCTAGTTAGTGCACACGTGGTGCTCTTGGCAGATGCAAAAGCGTTCACCCCACAGTAAGAAGGGCATTCACGAAATGGCTTGGTAAATTCTTCAAAGTTTGATCGAACAAGGAGGCGGGTGTTCTCACTCGTCCCAAATATGGGGCTCCTCGTCTGAACATATGTCCACCACTTCTCCACAATCGTCGATGGAGTGGATGTCTAGTAATTCCCAGGCAACCTCCTTTTCCAAGAACACCTATTCATAGCCTACGACTACTCGGCGAGGCGTCTTCTTCTCTACATCTTCAGCCTTCTTGCTCCCATTGTCGGGATTTCGTTCACCCTCTAGTGTGGTTGTGGTAAAGGTTCGCGATCGCAAGGTGAAGACACCGTCAAGCTTCATTGGCGCTAATCTTGGGACGATTGTGCCGAGATTTGTAGTTGTCTCTCTCACTTCGATAATCTCGACATTTCCCACCAATGATTCACTCTCTAGCTTTAGCGATTCAGCTACTTTATACAAAAGATACAATCTTGTAAAGATTCGCAAACAATTGAACCGAGAATAGTGGTTTTATGCTACAAACCTCGAAACCCATCTTTCCACACTCAAGAAGACCCTCTCGGATATGAGCAGGCTCCTTCTCCTACTACGGTGGCCCTTGGGTGTTGCTAGGGAGCTCGTCGCCAACCTGCCTTGGCCAGCTAAATGCTTTGGATGAAGTGGAAGACAAATATTGAATGTATTCATCGCTGCTACCCTTGAAATCTTCTTCGTTGCAACTAATTTCCAGCTTTGAAGCCGCGGTATCTTTGTGCCTGCAACGTTCTTTAACCTCCAAAAGATCAATACCCATGAGAACGAAAATCCCATCTATCATTCCCCGGGTTTCCTGCACACGTAAGAAAGACTTATAAAATGCATCCTCCTTCATTTCCAATGTGGACTGCTTGCCTAATCTCTAATACCAATTGATGTATCCTGCCTAGAGGCTGACCAAACACCAGGTACGTGTTCTCTTGTAAGACAAGCTTCAACAATCTTACATGGATGTGAGTAATTGAGATCATTTGAAAAATATTTTGATTGATTTAGTATTATTTAGCATGAAACACTCACAATTGATCAGTATATGCAAATTTAGGTGAAATTAGAGTAGAACTCATGCAATTCTTAGAGAGTTGAAACAAGATGATCAAGACTCACTTAATTTGATGATTTTGAAGCATTAAAAGAAGGAAAAATAGTTATTAAAACAGTTTAGAATGCATTCCACCTGAGACCTAAAAACTTCTTAAGTCCAGTACAAAAATTCGGAGCAAACACTGACTGAGCCAGAGACCAACACGACCAAGGTCGTGTTGTGCACTAGGTGCGTAATTCCCAGTCCGCTTTGGACTACATGCGTAAGCTGTCTCCATAAAGCCTATACAAACACTTTCTAAGCATGTCCTAAGGTATCCTAAAAATCTTGAGAGCTTAGGTTGAGGTCCAAAGAGCAAGAGAAGGTGTAGAACATGAGGCAAAGAGAGAGGCGGCGAGTTGCTTGAGGCGATCGAGACACTAGCAAGGCTTCTAGTCAATAAACTTTTCTTTTCTTTCTTTTTTTATTTAGTTGTCTTGTTGATGATGAACTTTGAATACAATATCATGCTGTATTTAGATTTTATTATAAATATGTTAGACTAAACCATTAATCTAAGGTTTAAGATATAACATATGTACAATATAGCGGATATTGTTGTTTAATTTATTTATGAACGATATTGTATGTTAATTTAATATCTTGTGATTTAATGATTGCTTGGTGTGAATGTCTATACTTTGGTAATGATTCTCATACATTAGGTGATAGAATTGAAATGTAGAAGTCTGATAATCAAGATATTAAACCTAAAAATCTAAGACTACGAAAATAGGCATGATAACCTTGAGGAATCTCATGAACGACTACAGAACTTAATGAATCCTAATTGACTTAATCTAATGAACATAGGCAGTTAAGAATACATTAGGGTTATACCTTATAGGTCTCAAGAGAAGGCACAGGGATAATTTAGGGTTTGCTCTTCTTTAATACATAATATCCAAATTAAATAAGCACTGCACATATCCATTGCAAAAGATGTATGTAAAACTCTAGATTTTGGGTGTTCTCAATCATGTCATTTTTAATTCCTATTCTACGTTCTACAAAACTTTCTTTTTGTTATTTTCCTAATTTTAGTTATAAAATGTTTAAATTCAATGTATTGAGTCTCAAATTTTCTATGAATCGATATTTTATATAATACAATCTACGACCCGTGCATTTGCAATGAGATTACGAACAATCGACTCAAGGGGAGTCACCCTCTATTGCATTGCAACAGAAATGAAAGATTACAATCGACTCTTCTTCTTTAGAAAGAGCTCCTCTTTTATAGAAGACTTTTATAATTCTAATTTACTCGAATCGACCCTTACAACTAAGAAACCTTTTTACAGCTGGCATAGCTAATCTACTAAAATGGGCCCATATGGTAACATACACGTATGCAAGTTACAACTTGATACTCGATCCAAATTATTCCATAGGGGAGCTCATTAAATAATCGATATCATTTTTCACTTGAAAGTAGATTGCTAAACATTTCTGCTCTGCAACTGCATGTTGTCCTATGGCAAGGTCTCCAAAATGCAGTACATCTACAGGGTGAACAAAGATTACTCTACAATGAGCACCCACTTATCCAAAACTGGAAAACCAGAGCACTACATATCTCAAGGTAAGACCCTACAATTTCTCTTTGCTCTTTACTACTGTAAAAGAAAATTTGCAGTGGTAAAAATGCTGCTCAAGGTTTTAAACAAAACAAAATAACAAGGGCATGATTGAAAAGAAAACTTCAGATGGGCAAAATACACATCAATGCAGGGGATCCCAAGAGCCATTCCCAGGAATTTTGCCTCTTGTATCATAGATGAAAACATTGACCCCATGTTCCTTGTCTATGAAGACAACCCTTGCAAATTTGACCCATCTCGAGCAACCTGTGTTGGCAATGGATCTGAACAACATTACCAAATAACCTGATTGCAGAAAAATGGATAGAAATAAGATATAATATTGAGAAAAGTAAAGGCCAACCTCACTCCCTGATCCCCAAACGCTGCCTGTAATATGTTAATTTGATGGCAGGAACAGAACGATCTATTGAAATATGAAAGATAACATTGCATGGCACCAAATCTCGGAAAAATCAGTCATTTCTTTCTAATGAAGCACAAATTTCAATTGTATAAAAACATCCAATGAAATCAATGGTAAAAAAATACTAAATTTTGATTGTCTACTATCAACGTCCAAGAGAGGGAAAGAAACACATACCGAGCAGCAATTTACACTAGAACGGGAAACCCATTAACAGAGTTTCCACCAGAAACAAATGAAAATAGAAATTAATGAGATCATAAATTTTTAGAAAATATACATGCCAGTTACAAAAGTAGGGCTACAATTCAAAGTAAGAAGGCCTCTGATCCTGTGGAAAAGGGTACTAAGATAACATTTCTATTTTGTTCCTTCACCCAAACCAAGAATGAGAAAATGAAAAATTTTAATAAAAATAAGAGCAGAAAAAATAATAATAAAAATAAGAGCGGAAAAAATAATAATAAAAGAAGAGCTCCTGCTTGTAAGGAGTTTTAAAAACATACTGATTCACGCCCATTTTGTCTTTCCTCTCTTTTCCCTACGACGCAGCAAAGAAATGATGATGAGCAGAACCCACTGCACAGTCCTACTTCACCACCATCATTTTTTTTTAATAGAACACCGCCATCATTTTTGAATTGTGACTGTTGCTTCTTGCCAGCCTAACATCACTAAAGACAAAGATCTCGACCATCCAAATAATCAGAAACCTCTGAGGAAAGATGAAATTAAAACATGAACGGTAGTGGTGCGAATTTAAATGATATCGTGTGCGGGGATGCTACTGTGAAATCCTATTTCTATTTCAATATAACCTCTTATATTTTCGATATCTAGATGATTCATGAAAAATTCACTCCATTTATTGTGTTAAGTAATTATGGAAATTCTTTCTTTTGTTTAATATCAATGAACATGGTCTCATCTACAAACATGTGAAATTGACATAATAAAATGATTTAATATTAAATATTAGTTTTTAAGTAGTATTTTCAACATCTAAATCATCTAAAATATCATTATTATATGGATAAATGATTCCATAAACTATTACTTAATTGCAATAGATACGCGAATGGATCTAAGGACCTTTATTATTTACATATGAATGTACAGATTTTTTAGCAAATGTGGCCTATGCACATATTGGATTTAGATGAAACTTAGTCTCCTAACTAAACAAATGAATTCAAACATAATAAATGGATTAGATTTTTTATCAAGCATCAAAATCTTAAAATTCAAGGGCGTTATATGGAACCGCTTCTGTGTAACCCAAATAAGCGGCCTGTACCCAGATGTTTTTGAATTTTGCTTATTGACCCCTTTCCCTTTTAACTATTTTCTTTTGATATTAAAGAATAAAGATGCATTTGGTTTGATATTCAATGAAATAAAAACTTTTTAGGTAAAATTTTTTACTCTCATGACTAACCTATTTTACAATCGTTTTTATATCTTTTTGCATAACTATTATGCTTTTCAATTATTTTTTTTATAATTTTTCATACAATTATCTTATTTATTTTCGTTGTATTTACTCTCATCATTACCCTTTTACATCACCCTCTCATTTTCAAAACTTTAAGTAGAAATTTTTTCTTTTAAAAATTCTATACATACTAAACACACAAGAAAGAAGGAAATTTTTTTTTTTCCTTGTAACTATTAAATTTGCACATAAGGTGCATTTGGAAAGATGGAAGAGTAAAAAATGGCTATAGAAAGAAGTTAACGTAAGAATAAAACAATTTTATTATATTCATTTTTAACATTTTTTAATTAGATGAGGGGTGATGCACATTTTTCATATGGATAAAAGTTAATATTCTAATGTAAGAAAATATTTAAGGATATATTTGGTAAAAAGTAAAAGTAAAAACTTTGAGGTGACTATTTATATTTTAATATGATTTGATATTTTTTGTTATATGGGGACTACTGCTTCCTTTGAAAGCCGAGATTATGATAATTTAGATATCATATGATAATACATTAGTACATTATAACAATATAAAGTGGGTGTGGTCCGGATAATTATGATAATTCAGATTTCATATTATAATAGATTAAAATATCGTATTCTAAACCGTAATCTGTGTAGTCATAATTAAAATATCTAAAAATTACGATAATTTAATATCATATTATAATACATTAAAACAATCTAAACCAATATTCTGTTAAGTTATTAGTTATCCATGGTGGACAACACAATAAAAAAAACTATATCTCCCTAATTTGTTAAAAGAATTATATTGGATTATGGATTAAGCACTCTAATTATAATTATAATAAAAGTACTTCCATGTAATCATAAACAAATTAAACATAAAATATTTATTCTAAAACCTAAATGTCATCTATATTTGTCGAATATCTTGCATCTACATTAACTTAATTTGTAAATGATTGCAAATATACCAACTTTTTAAAATCATTATATGCAAACCAATTAATATAAAATATATAATTTTCACTTTTATTAAACTTGTTTAGATTCTGATTTCATGTAATCTCATTTATTTTTCTTACATTAACTGTTGATGAAAAATTTATTGCATCTATTGTACTTAACATTATCTTTTTCATTAGTATTTATATAATGTGACAACTAATATTATAATCAAGTATATTTATAACTCTCAAATTATGAAGAAACATATTTTTCATAAATAACCTCATATTAGAGGATAGCCATAAACCTCCACAATTGAGAGCAAAAATATACGCCCACACTTATTGTTGGCAAATTTAAAAGCTATTCTAGCCTGTCTTGGGCAGACCGACTTACCAAGACACCTCCACCATTGTGGCAACAATATCTTTTAGTTAAAAAACTAAGTTTCATCAACATCAAAGATGTAATGGGTCATATATATATATATATGTGTGTGTGCGCGTGTGTGTGTGTGTTTACATGTAAATTATGAATAAATATGTGATCTTATTTAGAAGTATATTTTAGAATTAATTGTTGTGAATGCAATAATATTCAAAGTGTAAGTAGGTTTCAACTTCTACTAGTTTAAAAGTAACCTAAATTTCAACTCGAAATCAATACCAACCCGATCTGAATCTAGATTTAGGGTTAGGTTCATCTAAATCTAACCCAAGTTGCACCCCCAATTTTATTTATTTCTAAATTTTTTGTAGTTGTTATATTATTAATTCAAAAAATTGTCGCGTATGATCATTACCCATTAAAAATGGCATGAACACCCAATCTACAGCTTTAATTAGTTTTCATTACCAATTATCTTCTGCAAGCATTAATCGAGATTGAGGCGAAAGAATGGCTAGCGGAAGTTCGAGGAAGGGCGATCGTTAGCTCACAGAAGATAGGTGTTTTGGGGTAGCTAAATCAAAGAAGGGATCTATCGGAGGTATTGGTACTGAAGCGGTGGTAAGAAAGAAAATCTCCCATTAATGAGAAACTGAGGCAAGGGGTAATTGGTTCTGCTTCATTTAGGAATCAATGTCTTCTTGATAGGAAAATCTCTTAGTTAAAGAATTCCAAATCCTTACTCAAACAATAGGTAATTATAAAAAGTTAGACCCGGAAGGTAAACCACCTCTAACGGGCACAGTTTAGGGCTCTAAGAGTTGTAATAAAGAACTTCTAAATCCTACATTACGAAGGCTATGGAAGACTAAAAGGAAAATGTAGGTGGCAGAGGTTGAGGAAAACTCATATATTTCATTTTGATAAAGAGGAAGATATGCCATATATCTTAGAGGGAAAGCCTTGGCTTTTTTATTGTAATTTGGTCCTACTTGAATAACTGAAAATTCCACAAGGACCTGCTGATGTAGAATTATACAAAGCCCCTTTTTGGATCCACATTACAGATATCCTTTATCTAGTAGACAGAGAAGGTAGGAATCCTTGTTAGTAAATCTTTTGATAGAGGTTTTGAGATTACTGTTAAAGGGAGAAACCTGAGACTTAAGGTAGAACTAGACTTCATAAGATCCTTAAGAAGGGAATATTTATATAAGGTGATTTGTTCAAAAAAAGAGGGTTTTTTTCTCGTACAAAAAATTCGCAACCTTTTCTATGCTTGTGGTTGAAAGGGTCAAGACTTTTAAAGACTGCTTGGAGTACATAAAGGTTGGGAAGAACGTCTCAGAAGTAGATGTACCATACAACAGTCAGCTGAGGGCAGAGTTTAATATCATAGGTCAGAGAGGAGTTAAAAGGCAAGAGAATAAAGTTGAAGTAGTGATTATATGGATAACAAGGAAAATTCAGGAGGTAAGGATGATAACTCCTATTCTTAGTTGATCAGAAGGCGGTAGGATTCATAAAAGGCAATTATTCCCAAGAGAGGGATAATGATGAAGTCGGGGACAACAGAAGATTGGTCTTAGGGGAGCTAAAGGAAAACCACAGCCTTTATAGCCACAATCAAACAGAAAAAAGCAAAGGGCAGTAGGAAGGTTTAACTAATGGGGAGTATACTGAAGAAGGAAATAGAATAAGAACAATTATGGGTTCTAGGGAGGATCACATTCTGAACTTGAATACAATTTAGAGAACAAAGAAAGAATATGGGCGATAAAGGGAATTTGACCAGGAGGTATTGAATAGTATTGAATCTGTCACCTTGGGAGGGGAAAACCTATGTGTAATTCAAAGAAAGAAGAAGAATCAACGAGAGAGGAAAGAAGAAAGTAAAGGAAAATCAGCTTAAACAAACCTAAAGATAAATTTATGCATACAAACAGACCTAGTCTTTCTTATGAGAGATATGAAGACACCAATATGTTACAAAAGGAGGCTAGGGGAGTGGAGCAGCTTGAGAAAACTCACGATTTCAAAAATGTTTGGAATAAAATTAAGATGAGTAGAGGGACAGAAAAGGAAGAGGCAACAAGGTATCAGCAGGGGACAAGTTTGCGGTGTAATTTCATATCATGGCCACAATATACAGGGACTGAAAAGTGGATGATGATTGTTAGACAAGGTGAGAAGGAGGTGAGGAGTAGTAAAGTAATAGTAACCCAACTATGTAACAAATATGTCATCTCAGTAAAAAAAAGAGGACTGGAGTGGTGGTAGGATAATGCTATGGAACTAGAAGGGGAAAGCGAAGGAAACAGTCAAAAGAATTCAAAAAACAAGTCAAAGACAATGAACCTGGAATAGTGGAGGCTGAGAGTCTCTCTCAACTCCACCAAGAATAGATGCCTCTATTAGCTTAAAATTGTCATGGGCTTGAGAACTAACAGACAATTCAAAGTCTTCTTAACCTGATCAAGAGAAAAGCTCTTCTTCCTCCTAATAGAAACTAAAAGAAGGACAAGAGAGATGGATTGGACAAGAAGGAAGATAAAGATAAATTTTGATTCTTGCTTCTCAATGGATTTTCAAGATAGAAGTAGTTTAACTCTCCTATGGCATAAGGATATTGATGTGAGTATCAAATCATTCTCCATATTGATGATTGAAATGTGGAGGAAAATAGTAAGGAGTGGCGGCTTACACGTTTCTATGGTAATCTTGAAGCTCATAAAAGGATCAAGTCTTGGAACCTTTTAAGATTTTTGAGGAATTTGTCTAACCTCCCTTGGGTAGTTATAGGTGATTTTAATGAAGTAGTGGAAAATTCTAAAGTAGTTAGTAAAAATAAGATATCAAAGATATAGATCGATAGGTTTGTAGAGGTAATTGATAACAGCAATCTAAAACATGTTGGCTTTGTTGGAGCTCTGATGACTTAGAGAAACAATAGACATGACAGTGATAGGGTCAAAGTAAAACCCGATAGATGTTTGGCTATGATTGAATGTCTGTCAATCTTCCCTTATGCTCAAGTCCATCACTATCAGACTGCAATGTCAGACCATTTACCACTTCTTTTAATTTCAGATGTTAGAGAAAATGTCAAAAACAATGGGTGACACTTCATATGTGAATTTTTTTTTTGGTCCAAATACAAGGAGGCAAATGATATTATTAAAAATATTTAGTCCACAAGTGGAAATTTTGTTCAACCTGGGTTTAGTAATGTTGTGGAAAAGCTGTATAGATGTGGTGTGGAACTTACAGCTTGGAACAAGAGATGCAAAGGCAACATAACAAAGAAGATACAAGAGCACCAGAACCGGCTTCAACAACTAAGATAAATAGTGGCTTCCGATAGTAGAGATGAGAAAATTAAGGAATAAGAAGTAATTAATATTACTTTTTTCATTCCTAGTGTAATTTCCTACAACTCAATAAACGATAGTACTTTTTTATTCAATCTCATCACCCCCATCCCCATCCTACTCTACCATGTGTCACTTGTTGAACTTATTAAGTGACAAGCTAGGGTAAAACATAATCTATCCTACTTCTATGAAACTTGTTTTCTATGTAACTCTCTCTATTCTTAATATCTTGATGAGAATGAAAATTTCACTCTATATATTGCATTTATGGTATCTTGGAAATTCTTTTATTTGTTTAATATCGTTGCGCAAAGACCCTATTGAAAAATAAGGTAATAAAATGTTTTAATGTTAAATATTAAGGGTTTGTTTGAGAATGTATAAAACTTTTGATGAAAAGTTTTGGAAAGTAAAAGTTGTCGAATGATGTGATATGATAAGGATAATGATGATGAATAAAGAGGATAAAGTTAAAATAGATAGGTTAGTTGTATAGGTAATTGTGTAGAAATAATTGAAAAGTATGATAGTTGTATAGGAAAATGTGAAAAAATAATTAAAAAATATAGTAATTATGAAGAGTGAAAAGTTTAAAATTAAAAAGTTTTAACTTGACATGTTATATCATTGCCAAACACACCCTAATTTTAAAGTTATATTTTCAATATCTAAATTATCTAAAATATCATTTCTATATGTATAATAATTCTATAAAGTATTACGATATTCTAATACATATATAAATGAATCTAAACGTTTTTCATAATTTACACATGAATATATATATATATTTCAACAAACGTAGCTCATAAACATACTTGATCAAGAGAAAATTAATCTCCTAGATAAACAAATATTTTTAAATACAATGAATTGATTGGATTTTCTAGCAAGAATTAAAATTTTAAAAATTGATAGGGTTATATAACTCCACTTCTAAATTCTTTTCTAACATAATACCTTTATTTAAATTCTTTTCTAAATATTAACTTTATATCCTCCATTTAAAAATCCCCAACAGCTATAGACACAAAACGTGGAAAACCTATATTAATTTATGCATTCCGAATCCTTAAAAGATGAATTTAGAATTACTGCATGTTTCAAGGAGATGCCAATTCAAGCATCCAGCCCCATGACATTTTCTTCGTCCTCATCATGAATAAAGATTTGTTAAATGTCGCATGTCTTCAGGAGGTCTTACATCCCCCATAAAAGAGAATCGATTCCTGAGTTTTGGTAAAATGTCGGAGGAGGCATTACGGCGTGACAGATGAATTTCGATTTTAAAAAGAATTTAGCATGCATACATGGCAGAGTGCACATCATGGGATAAGATGGCAAGATTTTTTCAGTGTCCATTACTTTTTTTGTATGGTTTATATTTTACATACATCTCAACATATATTACATTGTAATTCTGAGACATTCTTACAAACAAGAAGATACATAACTCCTCCAAAGAAATCTGGAGACACAGCTCCACTAAAGAATTAGGAAGAACAGCTTTCATCCAGCCCAAGGGAGACAACAGCTCCCACCCCACCTCAAAAGGAGACCACAGCTCCCACACCAGTTTTTCCGGGCCGAAATCCCAACATGAGATTCGAACCCATGACCTGCGCTAAGGGGCCCAACACCACTGCCACCTGCGCTAGCCGTAGGTGACTTCAGTGTCCATTACTTGGTTGGAGGAAATTCTCAGGTTATTATGTTGTCCCGATCCAGAGCGTGACTCGAATTTGGTAGGAAGGAAATCAAAATAGCCAAGGGAGGATTTTCTACGCTACCCAAATTACTATATATGAAAATTCAAGGTCTATTCCACCAATTTTTTACTCAGAAGGCATTTCGGGACTTTCATTTAATTACTTTCTATCCACAGACGGAGTCTACATTTAAAAAGACCCGTCCCCATCAAATTTCCATCCAAATCCAATCGGCTCTCTCTCTCTCTCTCTCTCTCTCTCTCTCTCTCGGAGCTCCTTCTTTTTTCACTTTTTCTTTCTCCAACTCATGGTATAGTTTTGGATTGTTGGGGTCTATCTGAAATTCTTCTCCAATTCAATGGCTACGGAGACCGCAGCATCAGTTTCCAATAACAGAACTTCCCAAAATTCCCCGTTGGAAGACAATCGGATGCGTCTCCGCGATGCCTCCTTTTCATCTTACCTTGACAGAGATGAAGACAATTTCATTGCAACCCCAACTTCAGCTGTGATCGCTACCATAGAACCTCTCCACCAATTGAGCTTCGGAAGAAAGAATCAGCAAGACGGCGAAATCAGCATCTTCAGCGCAGAAAAATACTTCGAGGGAGGAAGGACTGACGAGGGCACGGTGAGTTCCAACAGGGGAATGAAGGCAGAGAAGCAGAAAGTGGGTAAAAGCGACCAGCTCAGAGCAAAAGCATTGAAACAGTCGCCAGCTCCTCCTAGTTTTTGTCCGGAGGTGATGAGCGGGAATAGCCAAACTGCATTGCTGCAGAAAGACCCAACTACAAATTGGCAGAAACAGAGCGCCAGCAGAAGAATTTTCAGCTCCTTTGCCTGCAATCCTTGCTCTCGGAGGAAATCTGTTAATGTCAACGAACAGGCTACAGAAAGCAGAAACTCAACCCATTTGAAGAGTAGCAAGGCTGTCGATTTCCAACAGCCTCTTTGTCAAGAGATAGCCACCAATGATATCCTCGTATGCGGGAATCCGGCCAACCACGCAACGAGTCAGTTGCCGAAAAACATGACACTTAGAAGGCAGTTTGAAGCAGAGGAAAAGGCAGGGATCCCACCTTCACCGCCGTCGCTGGCAGTGTTTGGCTTCCGTTTCCTAGGCAAAGACAGCAGCCATTCACCTCTCCGAAGCCTGACGATGCTGACCGCGGATGCTGGCAGGAAGCTTAATGAGGAGATTGCAGAATGCAGTGTTGGGCAGAGTGGGAGGGTCGAAGAGGTAGATGATCTCGGGAGTGATTCAAGCTCAGACTTGTTTGAGATTGAGAGCTTAACCAGCAAGGCCTACCCAATTTCCAGCCGGCGGAGGTCGGATGATCTGTCTAGTTGTGCGGCGAGCACAGAGCAGAGTTCGATGGCAGAATCAGATCATCATGATAGATGGAAGCAGAGAAAGAACGCAGAAAGCCAGACGAGATTCGCAGCCGCCGCCACCACCGCCACATGCAAGAGCTCCACCACAAAGATTTCCATGGTGAAGGAGGCGCAACAGAGGCGCCGGCAAAATTCCTTTCTGGGCTGCAAGGGAAGCAACTCGGTGGAGGTGTTGGCGGCGGTGGCAGGGGCCGATGCTTACTACAACGGGCGATTCCAGTCAGATTTTGAATCCATGCATGCTCAGCGTGTTCTGGCAACTAGCACATCGAGTGCTCTGTTCATTCATGGATGAAATACTGTTTAAGAATGTATTCTCTTTTGCTTACGAATAAAAATTAGTGATTAATCATGATTAATACCTGGGTTTTGGCGTCTGTGATTTGGGTGCTAAAAATGAGGAGTGGCGAAGCCTTTGCTAAAACTGTATGCTTTTGAGTTGTAAGAGCAAGTGCTATTTTCAATCAGATGTTTGATGTGTTTTAAATCAAGCCAGCCATGAGATGCAGACACAATCATTGGAGTCTAGCACCAATGGTTAAACAAGCACCAATCAATTCACTTTTAAACTGATTTGATTTGGGCAGCAAGCAAACAAGCAATGAGCACCCAATTCCCAATCAATTCAGTTTCTTCTTGCCATGAATATTTCTAATTGGAAGGCAGATCTGATGATCATACCGGATATATACAGCAGCACATCTTCAGATGTTTATGGAGCAATCGCATACTGCATTGGTTCTTCCCCAGGTGACAAAGGCTTAGTATTTCTTTGTGAGAAAGGCAGAGCATCAGCCAAGGGCAAAACAGGCCTAACGAATTGAATTAGTGGAACCCCATAATTAGCCCAACTTGATGATTGATCAAAATTCAATCGGATCGTTATATCCAAACGTGAAACTATAACCATAATAACGAATATGACCACAGTTTTCTCTTTTTTCCAACTATAATATCTCCTTTAGTTGTGCACCAACAGATGTTAAATATAAATATATATATATATATATATATATAATTTACCAAGCTACACTTGCCATACCAAAACTCATTCCCCTCCACCTCTCATAGCATAACAAATAACTCAATACTTGTATAAGCATGAAGCCTCCATGCTTACCTTTTTTAATTGTAAAATAGTTTTAAAAAATCGAAGTCGTTTATCAGTTTTATCCATGTGTATTTATTTATGATCCCAAAAACTATATACACTGAAAACTTTCATATACTATATTTACATTATATATTTTTCAAAATCTTTACTAATTATATACTCACTCTGGAAAGATACTATTTTTTATAAGATTAAGTTTCCAATAAAACTTCCCTTTAGTAGAATGATAAAACGAGATGTATTAAACATAATCTATGGTTTAAATTTTAAAAATTATATTTTATGATAAAATATGGATATTTTTTATGTTTACGCAAGTATTGGATTATTCCTTTATCAAAAAATATTAAATTACTCCATATGTAAATATTAAAGGTTTACGTCAACTGTGCCTACTGCCTCTAAAAATTTGTCAGTAATCTTATCTTCGGTCTACCTTAGTGATTAAATTAAAATCTTATCCATTCATTTTATTAGCATTACTCATTTTAATATTGTAAAAAATTATTTTATGAATTTCTTGGTAGGTTGTTTATCTAAAATTGCTTAGATACATTGTTAAATGCATTAGAATATAACCATGATATATGAAATTATTTATTCGCATAGGAATAATATTTTGGATGGTTTATACTTTGAATTTTCAGTTTTAAAATTGATTTAGAAATTAAATCATTTTATTACATTTAGACTTCGTTTGATACAAGGTAAAAAATACAAATTTTTAAAAAGTAATAAAGTGATATGATATAATAATGATTAAAAATAAAATAAATAGCGGTATAAAATTATGTAATAGAATATAAATGCAATGATAAAAAGTAAGGCAGTTATTAGTTGAGATAAAATATTGTGTCAAAATGCATGAACAAAGGAGCGAGAAATTTTTTATCATTTACCATATGAAGCCTTAAGGTCCCTTCATTAACAAGAAAAAAGAAAAAATTCTCCTAATTTTCTATACCTTTTTATGTCATGCGACATCTTAATTAATTATTTGACTACCCTATTTTTCTATTTTATCTTTATATTTCAGATATTGTCACATTTTCGTACGATTACTCAATTTCTTTTTTCTTTATTCTCTTTGCACCTAAATATTATCTCAATCATATCACATAGCTCTTTTAATTTTTCAAAACTTTTTCCTATAATTTCCCCCTTTTTCCTACCATGATCCTTTTATAAAATTTTCATATAAGACCTATGCACATCTTTGATTTAGATGAACCTTAATTTCCTAAATAGATAAATTATCTTAAAGTGATTGGGATGATCAAATTTTAAATCATCATAAAGGTAGGCTCAAAACTGGGGCGCACAGTTAAATCTTTAATAATATCTGTACAATTAAAGTATTTGTAGCGTAAATTGATGCATTTGATATTTCGTGCAGTAACTTTTCACTACTTATTATATGCAAGAATTTTTACAAAACAAGGATGCATGCAGTCAAAACCTTTGGCTTCTACGTAAGCAACTAGATACCCATTTTATAATTGCATAAGTATTTGCAAGCAAAATTTATATTATATAAGTCAAAATACAAACCTCATGTAAGAACATTTGACGCGGGAAAGATGGCTCCAGCGAAAAAAAATAGATGTCTTAGCTATAAGAGTTTTGCAGAGGGGAAAAAGAAAATTTTGATCTTTAGCTAGTGTAATTTATGGTATGTTTGTTTATAATAAAAAGTTTTCAAATTAAAACTTTTTAATCTAAAATTTTTTATTCTCTATAATTATCCTATATTTTATTTATTTCTTCATATTTTTCTATAAAATTATCCTACTTTTCAATTATTTTTATACAATTAACTTACTTATTTTAACTTTATTCTCTTTATTTCTCATCATTATCCTTATTATATCACAACATTTTCTATTAATTCAAATGCTTTTACATCAAAAACTTGTCATCCAAAATTCTTGTCCCTACCGAATACACCCTAACATTATTAATTATAATTTTTAATAGCCATATGGGGGCACAGCTAACGAAAGCAGAGATAAGCTTATAGTAAATATTCAAATAAGAGCAGCATTCACTTGAAACCGATCCACACTTGGGTAAATGTAAAGAAATGTATGATCATATTTTTAAATGTAGTTATAATATATGGTCATATTTATAAATGACACTGTTAAACTCGTTTATTTAGGTATGAGATTTTACTTCCGTGGAATCGATTGCAACTGATACCCCTTTGGCTTTAATTTGCATTGTTTGTTATATTTTTACTTTCGATTTCCAAACTACGCGACACTAGAATCCAACTAAACAGACATGCATTTGCTCTATCTTTCAATGAACAAGTGTTACATGGATAAATGATTGATTATACATGTTGGGGATATTCGTAGTACCAATCTCTCATATCATCTTATATACGAGTAGGATAGGTCACCATGATGGAAAATTAAATTGAAACAAATGTATAAGGGCTGCTGGAATTTATGGAATAGAATGAAGGAGAGTAAAAATACAGGGAGAATAACTGCTTGTTAATACAATGGAGTGGATATACCATGGATCAAGGAGCTATGCTCCTTTTATAGTTTCCTACTTTCCTATTGTCGGTTAAGGCACATATATGTAGCTGTTTTTGCTGAGATTTTCAGCCAAAATTTTTTACTTTAAACCGCCAGCTACTATTGAATTATCTTGACATTTACCGACTTAATAGTTTTTTTCATGCAACCAGGTTAACGTCCACTTTTTCATGCTACCGACATCAACTTAGGTCCATGCAACTTGCATGGTTTTTTACTATCCATTGCCCACCTAATTCTCTAGATATTATGTTTTTCTAGAGTACTCTATTTTAACGCTCCCCATTAATCTAAAAAAATCTATTACACCAAGTTGTTATTTGAATTGTAAAATTTCTATCCAAATAACTTTAGTGAAGATGTCTGAAAATTATTCATTTTTTCTTCGAAATTGTAGTTGAACCTAGTCTTTCTTCATGAGCTCTCAAATGAAGTGAGAACGAATATCGATGTACTTCATTCGAGCGTGGAAGACCGGATTCTTGGTCATAGCTATGGATGATATATTATCACAGTAAATTCTTGTAGGAGATTTCATCTCATAGTATAGATCTTATAAAATTCTTCTTAGTCATACAACTTCATATGTTGTTCCTATTGTTGCTATATATTCTACTTCAATCGTAGATAGTGTTACAATATTCTACTTCTTTAACAACCATGGGATGATATTTTATCTGATAGAAAATAAATAACCACTCATACTTTTCTGATCGTCTATGCAATCGGTCCAATCACTATCTTTCTAACTGGTTAAGTTGAAATCTTTTCCTAACTTATGTAAGATACCATGACTCTTTGTTTTTTGGATATATCTTAAACTTCCTTGGTGGCTGCAAAATGAAGCATGCTTGACTTTGACATATACCTAGAAACAATGCTGACAGCATGAACAATGTCTAGTATAGTATTAGTTCCATAAATCGATTATCCCATTAAGTTGTAGTAGATTATCTCATCCACCTTCTCCTTTCCATCATCTTTTGATAATTTTTCATTCATGGCTATTCGTGTGGCCATGGGCTTGCAATTTCACCATGCTAATTTTTTTAATATATCATCTACATGCTATTCTTGAGAAATAAATATCTAACCTAGATATTGCTTTGTGTGTATACTGAGAAAATATTTCATGATACCAACATCTATCATCTTGTATTCTTGCATCATAGCTTTCTTGAAATTCTCAACCATCTACGGATTGGTGCCCATATATATTTAATCATGTATATTGGCATAAAATAAGAAAATCGTGAGCTTCTTGTGAATTTACATAGAGTGACGGCTCAATTGGCCTTCCGATAAAGTCATGCTAAAGAAGATAATTATCAAAATTGTTATTCCAAGTTCTAGGAGCTTGCTTTAAGCTGGATAACGCCTAATGCAACTTATATATTTTATCTTCTTGGCCTTTGATTAAATAATCTTCTAGTTGCTGAACATATATTTCTTCTTTAATTTCTCTAGTGAAAAAAACTGATTTGACATCTAGCTAAAAAACTTGTAGTTTTAACTGTATTGCAAGAGCAAACACAGCTTTAATAGTTTCCATATGGACAATTGGAGGAAATGTTTATATGTAAATGATTGCACGCAACTATCAATAGCCTTTGGCAACCAGCTTGGCTTTATATTTTGGATAGAATCATCTTCATTGTATTTAGTTTTATAAACTCATTTCAGTCCAATAATCTCCTTATCTTTTAGTTTGTTAACTAGCATCCAAGTTTGATTGTCCTTAATTATTTTCATATTTTCATTCATAACATTAATCCAATGCTTTTTACAGCATCTTAAAATTTTTGTAGCTCACAAGCAAAGAATGTCACATCATAATTCTAATAGATATCTTTCAAGGATCGTCACTTCCTCGGAGGAGAGTAGCCTGGAGATGAAGTGATGAAGTAGTAGGGCTCGAATCAGCCTTTAGAGATGTTGTTGGAGAGCATGGGCCTTGATTATTTTTATTCTCATCTTCTTAGTTTAGTTATGACCCTGCATTTTGAGGCTCATTCCGTGACCAAGATTTTATTTTATTAAGATTCCACTCCCTCTTACAGATTGTTAATGCAGAATGCAAACATCTTCTTCTAGGTACCCAACAACATGCTAAAAATCATCAAAGAACTGCTTGCTATCAACTATTAATCAACCCATAAATAAGCCCATCAAGCAGAAGAAGTGGACATTCAACATAAAGTTTTATGCGATGGCTAACCAATATAGTAATGATTAAACAATTTAATAATAAATATAGAATACATATCAACTTCATTTTAAGGCATACTTAAAGGATAGCTACCCACTCCTTGACATCAACTAATTGGTTGACTTAATGGCTTGTATAAGTTCTTGTGCTTCATGGACGCTTTTTTTAGGTATCATGAAATCCACTTGAATGAGAAGGATCAAGAGAAAACTATGTTAATCATAGATGCTGACATATTTTGTTACGCAATGATATTATTAGATTATAAAAATGTAGAATTCATGTACCAACAATTGGTTCATATAGTCTTAGCAAATCAAATAGATCACAACATAAAAGTATATATGGAATTTTGGTAGTTAAGAGTTGCAAGATTATGGACCATTACTAGGTTTTGTATTAGATTCTTCAATCCTTCTATAAACACTAAACAAAATTGAATCCCTTGAAGTGTGCTTTCGACATCACTTCAAGCAAGCTCCTAAATTTCCTCATCTTAGAGAAAAGAATTAAGGCCAACTCAAAAAGGATAACAACCATTAAAAGATGAAGTTACCAAGGACAATTAAGGAGGTCCATAGGCTAATGGGGAGATTATAGCTCTTTTGAAAAAGTAACAAAAAAAATCTACCTTTTTCACAAACATAAGAGGATCCACTTGGACTACTCCGCCTATGTCAAATCCAATAATTCAAATGGCATTCTTGCAACTCATGTAACACTTTGCAAATTTGCTCACATTAACTATTCCCTTCAAAAGAGAGCCCATATACTTATGCATGTCTACCACACTAGAAGCTATAGTATTTTTCCTACTCTAAAAGGAGTTTATAAGCAACAGAAGTTAGGTACTCTACTACAGAAAAAATGGCCTTTGCATTAGTAATCACATCAAGATGGTTTAGACCCTACTTTCAAGTACTTTATCAAGATATACACTGATCGACCCTTAAAGTAAGTACTTTAGAAGTTAAAAATATCAATGGTCAAAATGGATAGTGAAGTTTAGTTAATATGGCATTTAGCTTGTCTTGAGTACCATAGTCAAAGGCTAGACCTTGATAGACTTTATTATCAAATGTGTATCTCCTCAACATAGACACACATGCATGTTGCCACTTAGCAAGACCCTACATCAAAGTGCAAATATGTCAATCCTCTTTCTGGAGTCATCAAGGGAAATCACTGACACTCATTGGAGGCTATATGTGGATAATTCCTTGGCATTCTTTAAAGGAGTCAGAATTATGGTCATCAACTAAGAAGGAAATATTATTGAGCCTGATTTAAGTTCAAGTTTTTTACCTTCAAGAACAAGTTTCCATGCACATCCTCCAACTCTCATCCTTCTTTGGTGTGGGTAAAGTCGCAACCGCACATGGACTCGTACTCTCTTAAATGTACCCCTTTCCCAGCAACTCTTCTACTTTCTCCTCAAAAATCTTACTCTCCTTCGGGCTCATCCTATAATGCGCTAAGTTTGGCAAGCTCGCACCAAGAATCAGATAAATATGGTTTTCCATGTCTCTCAAGGGAGGCAACCCATTAGCAAAACCATCTGGCATCAATTCCTTGAATTCACTAGCAATAGTTTCACTATATTAGGGTGTACGATGTGGCCTTCTTCACTGGCCAACACTAGTTTACAATTGGGCATGTACTCTCTTTAATTTCTTATTGTCTGCTTCAATTTTAGGCTCTAAATGAGTAAGTATAAAGAAAATCTACCCCTCACTTTAGAAAGTTTGGATCAAGATCTTGTATGAGCCATACTTTCTCGGTTGCAACTTGCTGTAATAAAGGGTTGAAAATGACTAAAATTTGAAATTTTAAAAAAAATACAAATCTCTAAAGTTGGCAAAACTTGATATATAAATTAAATAATTAGAGACTAAAAGTTAAATAAAAAATAAATTTACACCCGGGTGCACTGGACTCTAAACCCTGAGTGCGTACATGGGGAACCCACCACATCGTTCTGACATTTTTTTTTTTTTTTTTTGTCTTCAGGTATATTGCCAAAGCTGGGCATGCCCAGTGCCAGATCCCATCAATACACAATTTAAAACATTTTAATAGTCGAACGAATCAATCTGGATGAATTTCTTGTTTTAGATATTCTCAAATAGTATATTGGATTATTTAGATTAATTAGTTAAGTGGTCAGTGATAATCTGCAGCCTAGATTTCATGAATGGGTGCCTAAACAATCAATCTGATCCATTGAATGGAACCAAACAAGCAAAAATATCTGGATCTGCAAGGATCGGTCGCTATCCATCGGTTAGTCTGGCAGTCCACTTGCTTCAAATTTAAGACAGAAGGGGATCCACCCCCTAATCCTCAACGACTTCACCTTCATAATTAATTAATAAATAAAAGTTGTAACATGAAGTCCCGGAAGCTGGAAAGCATCATGCTTGATTCCTTCTCGTTCAGCTAATTTCTTTCCATTTTCTGTATGTTCCAAAGATATGTGTGCATCTGTAATGAAATAACCTCTCTAATAGGTGGGTTTTTCGCATTTGTATTCCATAGTTTGGACAAAATAGCATGTTTATCCCTTAATTCTACAAAATTGTAAAAATTCCTGCAATACCTACATAAAGTTGCAAGTGTGTCATTTCCATTAAGTTTTCACACCAGTTAAATTTCCCAATAAAATGTCAAAAAGGCCCCTTGTTAATATGTATTATAATACTTATTGGGCTCCCATCGGAAACCCCTCTGTTTTTAGCATATGGATGATTGATAAAAATTTTACTTCATCTATTATATTTAACATTATTTATTTAGTTAATAGACTAAGTTTTATTAAAATCAAAGATGCATGTGTAAATTTTTAAAAAATTCTTAGATCCATGCACGTATGCAGTAAAATATAACAATACTTTATTGAATTATTTAACCATGTAAAAGTTATATTTTAAATGATTTAGATGTTAAAAATACATTAAACCATCATGTTATTTTGATTTTACATATTTTTAGGTGGACATCATACACAATGATACTAGAAAATAAAAAGGATTTCTATGATAATAAAAATGATATTAAATATAATGAATGAAGTAAATTTTCTAACAATCGTCAAAAGTGTAAAAATAGATTGTGTTACGTAAAAAAGAAGTTTCATAAAAGTATAGCCTAAGTCTACTATTTATAATCATTATTTTCATTGTAGTTTTTGTAGAAATTACAAATAATAAATATATCATAGAAAGAATAGTGCCTAAAAATAAATATTTTTATAAAAGGCCCTTGATAATATATATTATAAGAGAATTTATATTTGTAACCACTATTTTCATTGTAATTGTTGAAAACTATTGCAAATAATAAATATAACAAAAAACCCTTATAAATCAATATTTTAATACTAAAATAATAATATTAAGGATTATGATATTATACAATATTACCTTAAACATACTTAGCTAAGTGATAACATCTTCTATTTTTTATTTTCACTTTTATGTGAGCCCAAATATATTTGGTTTGTATACTTTTGAATTCTTATATTTTTATAAAATTTTAAAAATAACAAATTTTACCATTTTTCATTTGCAAGAGAGTATGAGATGGATGACTACTTTTGATTTTTGAAATTTTGTAAAAGAATATATAAAAAAATTCAAAAATGTTGAAACTCAGTATAAACAAAATACACTTGAGCCCACCTAAAAGTGAACAAAAAATATAAGTATATGAGAAATGATTCTATTAGCTCGGTCTAAGTAAACATCTCGCTTAGCCCTTATGCTTGTTTATCTAAGTGTATTTAATATATAAACTCAGTTTTACCATTTTTGAATACATATATGTATTTTTTTGATATTTTTAAAAATATCTAAAAAATATACACACATATCTAAAAATAGTAAAACTCATTTATATGTTAAATACAATTAAATAAACAAGTGTATAAAGAAAAAGTAAAAAAATACTTTAAGTGGACTTTTTTTATGTGGGTTAAACGAGACATTTGTTTTGTCTGGACTAACAAGATCACTTATCAATATAAAATACACAAAGTTGTTATTTAGCTAAGTGACAACCAATTGTATAGTATCATAATCTTAACATTAATAATTAATTTATTATTAACAAGCGCATTTTTTTCATTTCATCAAAAAATTTAAATGCGGTAAATGAAACTTGAACCTAAGGGACACTTGCAATTCATGCAAACGTGACAGAGTAATTTGAAATTTTGTGAAATTATGCGCACGCAGTTCTGAGCAGACCCATGTAGGTGCCGATGACAGACAACGTAATATAATCTCTACCTTCAATAAATACGCCTTATACTTAGTTTTCTAGGTTGATATTTTGGAAGGAGACGCTGGACAAAGGGAATGTTTTTGGCGACCAAAGCAGACCTCCAATGAATTTTATCGCCACTTTCCACCTAAGATGGGCTCGGGGCATGATTATCTCTCGCTTTCATTCCACCGAAATATATTTTTGGGTTTGAATGGTTAGAGCTCGTTAAGAAAGAAAGCGATATCAAAGTGTTTAGCTTAAGAAAGAAAAATAGGATTATATTCACAATTTAATAACGATTGAAAGATAAAATAACATCAGTGATAAGGATAAAAATAATGCTGAAAAAATTGTCGACATAGTGCTTTTTGGTTTAGCGGAAAATATGATGTAGAGGATCGGAGGAAGATGAGAAGGGGCTGTTGAGACTACAAGTATACAATCCCCTTCTGGCATCAATGAAATGAATGTATGTTTGTGCGCGTTTCTTTTCCAAAAGAAAAAGAAAAAGAATTTATGAAGGATGTTCATGAACCATTCTTATTGCCCCTTCTTACAAAGGGAGAGAAATAACAAGTCTTTCTGTGCAGTTTGCATCCATGCATTGTGAGACTCCACGTGCTGCTATTCTTTTGCTTTTAACCTTGTACAAGTGCATATAAGCAACAGACAATCTGTTTTCAGTTAGCCCATATGACAAAAAACAATATAGATAAGAATTAGAAGGTTTGAAAGGCAATTAAAGCAGCAATCAGTGAGAGTCCACTACAGGCAAGAAAAGTTCAAGCATGCTGCAGTCTGCGGTTTGCATTTGGCGTATGAGAACTGAATACAGGAGGATTAGAAGAAACGGACAAAGGAAGAGAGCCTTACTTTCAGAGAGGGCCCCCTGTTGACGGGATAGAGAGGAATGCATGTGCAGGAAAGGCAAGGATACATGAGCTATAAATGCAGCGAAAGTGAAGGAGAGAGCCAATGGCATGAGAATGAAAAGGTGGTGCGGAAGTTTTAAGAATGAAAAGAGGAAAGTGGACAATGGGTGCTGGTGAAACCAGGACCAGCCAACTGGCGACAATGACCAAGAAAATGCGATCTGCGCGTCTGCATCACCAGCAGTGAAATGAGCGTGAGAGGTCAGTGAGGCCCATTTGGAAAAGATGGCCACCAACATTCATGCATGCATGATAACCGCAGTAAAGCTAGTTAAGAAAATTTGATAGTGAAGGACAACAAGATATAGACTAATTGATAAAGAAATTATTTTCAAAAAAGAAAAAAGTAACTAAAAGGAAGAGAGAAAGTGTCATAAAAAAGAAAGGAGCAGAAAGGCAGCAAGATCTTCACTGTGTAAAGAAACGTAAAGACTTATCAGTTATTAAGCTGAATTCAAGATTAGGAGTTGGGTCTACTTAATTAACAAGGTTATCAAAAGCAGAAAGAGAAGAAATTACTGTCAGAAGCCTGTGATGGTCTCAGGTATTTCTGTTTGTCCAGAAGCCAGAAGGCCATTGCAAGTCCATGGCTGTTGTTTTTCTGAAGATGGTCATGCATGATGAAGCCATGAAAACGATCGGCTGTTGTGCGGCCTCTGCTTTTTCTTTTGTCTTTCTTTTTTTGAAATGTATGTAGTCACAATTCATTTGGAAGATCAAATGAGAGTGCCAAAAAATGCATTGAAGATGAGCAAAGGAGAAAAGGTCAATCTAACCTGTTTAACTAATGCCAATCAAGAAAATTATGTTCAGCCCTGTTTAAGGTAATTGAGGTACTTTATACAAGATCTCTTAATAAAGTTAGTCAGCTGGATATTTCAAGATGGTTGCAAAGACAATAACTCCTAGCACTGAGCCAAGGTCTAAATCATGCAATTGCAATTGCCGGAGGGGACCATTTCCAGCCATAATAGCTCCAGCCTTTGCCTTTCACTTTCACTTTTTGCCCCCTTTTCTTTTGGCATTCAAAAGGCTTAGGGATAAAGGGGAGGGTTTGAGAACCTTAGGGAAAATGTAGGCTAGGATTGTATCACAAATTATTTTTAAGTATGACGAACTATGACAGCTAAACATACGTGAGAAAAAGGGAGGGAAGAGTTTCCGTTTCAAATTCTTTTACTGCCATAGTGTTTCACTTCACAATTCTCCAAAAATCTTAAGCTTCAGCACATGACATTTCTTTAAAATCTTCCCATGAGACCGTTGGATTCTTCCAAGACGCATCTAAACAGGACGGTTACGTTATGCATGCTGCAGATACCACTTTTGTACTACAAGTTTCGGCCTGCTTGGTCCCGTTCGCAAAGGTAGGAGAAAAATGCAAAAGCAAAACAAAAACAGGAAAGAAAAATCATGCTAGCAGTAATGAAAATAATATTAGTTTGAGGACAAAAACAAGTATATATGGGTAATGATCCTGTTATCCCGGCCCATTCATATTGTTTAAAACGAAATTTTATGAAAATTTAGTTCCAGTGTCAAAATACCAAATTTTATAATTTTAATTTTTGAATTTTTAAAATATACAGTTTTTGGTTAAATTTTAGTTAAATACTACAAAAACTATCAATTTTTAAAATTCAAATATATATACATACATCCACAATATATAAAATTTGATACGTAAATTAAATGTACTTGAACATATATTTTCATGAAAAAAAATTTTAAAAACCTATAGGCGGGGCTAGCTACAAAATAATCTAAAATAAAAAAAAATGTATAAAAGTTTTTGAAATAAGAGAAAATGATGTAATATAATAAAGGTAATTATGAGTAAAGAGAATAAAATTAAAATAGATAGATTAAATATATGGGTAGTTGTGTAAATATGATATAGGTAATAATGAGTAATAAAGAGAATAAAATTAAAAGAGATTAGTTAAATGTACTGGTAGTGATGTAAAATAATTTAAAAAGTAAAGAAGTTATATAAGAAGAAGTGAAAAAATAATTTAAAAATAGGATAGTTATGAAGAGTAGAAAGTTTTAAATAGAAAAGTTTTAGGTATTAACAAACACCTATTTAATTTAAAAATTTTCACTCTCTGTAATTTTTTTATTTTATAATATTTTTCACAACTTCTTATATAGCTATTTTGCCTTTCAATCATTTCAACATAATTACAAATACAACTTATCCACTTATTCTAGTTTAATTCTCTTTACTTTTAATCATTATCTTTATAATATCATATCATTTTTCTCAATTCAAAAATGTTTATGGCGTGCTTGAGAAGTGATAAAACTTTTGGATAAAAAAATTTTAGTATAAAAATTTTTGAGTTGGAAGAAAATAATGTAATATGATATGGATAATAAGAGTAGTAAAGAGAATAAAGTTAAAATATATATGTTAATTATATTAGTAGTTGTATAGAAATAATTAAAAGGTAGGTGATTGTACGGGAAGATATGAAAAATAATTGAAAATGGAATAATTACTGATATTAAAATGTTTTAGCTTGAAAAATCTTAATTTAAAAAGTTTTGGAGTTTAACAAACATGTATATACTTTTTGAAGCGTAATGCTCTTATTGAATCGGTTGCGCAGTATCAGCCATGTGACACGATTTATTATGTTAAATGATATTTTAATAGATATAATCCATTTATAATATTCATCTACGTTTATCTACTCATGGTTTAAAACCTTAGATATATGTACGAAAATTATACATTCTAAAAGCCAGAATCATTTAAAAGTAAAATATAAATGTTAACAATTAAATTGTCAAATAGATATGGTTTGCACTTCAGAGTAACCGAGGCTTCCTACAAAATTTTCTATGAGAACCTTTTACATATGGGTCTACTGTAACAGATATTGGGTGGGCCATTATCTTCTTAAAAATATATATTTATATTTAAATTATGTAAGTACTTAGATCTAACCACATATGCATTAAAATGTTAAAATAATTTATTTAATCGTTTTACCGAGCAATAATATTTTAGACGGTTTTTAGATTGTGCAACCTCTCTTAGATGACCAAGTAGGACAATTTCAATGTACGAATAATGAGACAAATGTCTAACTCAACTTGGAATCTTGAACCTCTCATCCTACACATAGTTAATTAATTAACTTTCGTTAACTCCTTCGACATTCAAGCAATGACTATTTTAAACAGTTTAGATATTAAATTAAGAGTTTTAAAGTTAATTTATAATTAAATTATTTTATTATATTGATCTTATACATATATCTATCATATGGGGTTATTAACATCATAAACTTATATGAAATTCACTATGTTACGTAAACCAATGATTTTAGAGGTGTGTTACGCCCAAGTTTTTTTACGATGGACCAGAAAAATTGTGCATTTGGCACTTACATATCTGCTTTAGTTTATTGACCCTCAGATATTTGACCGCAAAAATTTTTAAAAAATTCAACGTAAATAAAAGTGGTTGAGCTGTCCATCAGGAAAAGCAAAAAGAAAAAAAAAAAAAAAAAAAAAAAAAGTCGTTGAGTTGCTTGGCTGGTCTACGGTAGTTGTTGTTCTTCGGGCTCAATTAGGCCCAACACCCCTAGCTAGATCCCACCTATGTCTTTTTCCCTGTGAAATTTTGTAGTTTCTTTTGTATTTTACTTTTAGTTTATTCTCAAAAATCAAAAGAAAATATTAAATAAATTAAAACATGTTAAATTTCACATATTTTTATCAGATATTTATATAAAATTCAAAAATTATTTTTTTCTAGGGGAATAGTTTAATTGTGGACGATCAATGCCCTTTATCACGATACCAAAAAGGCTTTAGGCGGGTAGTATATAAATAGAGTCTGGCTTCTGTAAATCCAAATATACTGATTAATTTTGGTACTTTCATTTAGTTCAATTATTTTCTTAATGATTTTATCAAATCTAATCCATTCACTGTATTTAGCATCATTTGTTTTACTTAAATATTAAAAATTATATCAATTGGAGTTATGTGTAAGGTGCATCTCTGAGAAAGTATAAAATATGTGTACATTTAAAAAAACACGATACATATAATAAAGTGATAGAATGTTATAAAATCTCATAAAATCATTGATTTGGGTAGGATGAATAGTTTAGATGGTTTAAATATTAAATTGGGATCTTATGTGTCCTTATAATAAATAAATAAATAAATAAATCATTTTTAATGAATTTAAATTGAACCTTAAGTATGTTTAATTTTGACCATAAAAAAGTATTGTTAATTTTGAGAATGATGCAAATTATAGATTAAGATAATTGTTTATATCTATATATAATCATGTGCAAAACATAAAAATTAGTTAGATCTATCCACTAAGTACAGATGGATTACAATGTTATGATAATTTTCAGAACCATTTATCTACAATATGTTGAAGAATGTTTTAAAGAGTGTGGATGTTGAATTATTGTCTTTCAAATTGCCATATAAAAAAATTACGATGACCTTACACTTCTATCGTATCAAACCCATGCAAAAGCTTGAATTTTTTCTTTATATGAAACTTGATGGAACTTTTCCATTTAGGACTAACCTTGATGATTATATACTGTCCATTATACTTTAATTTATTTCTTTAACTAGATAATAGAAAATTTTCTCTTATAGCTGCAATATTTTATTAAATTCATTTTACATTTTCATCAAATACGCATGCAAATACTTGATTTTTTATTTATATGAAACTTGATAGAATTTTTCCTTTTAGGACACATCTTGAAGATTATATACTATCCATTATATTTTAAATTATTTTTTAACTAGATAACAAGAAAAATTTTCATACTGACAACATTATTGCTTTGATTTTACATTTTTATTATATCAAAAGCATGCAAAATATTTTTTATTTTATGTTAGGATCCACCTTGATGATAATTTATTTTAAATTATTTCTTTAACTAGATAATTGAACGATTCCTCTTATGCCCACAGTTTTATTTGGTTAGTTTTACACTTTTATCAAATCAAACGATTGCAAGTATTTGATTTTTTTTGTACTAAACTTGGTGAAACTTTTCCATTTAAGACCCACCTCGACGATTATATTCTATCCACAATATTTTAAATTATTTTTTTGACTAGATAACACGAAAATTTTAATTTCTCTTATACCACAACATTATTAGTTTGATTTTACACTTTTATCATATCAAAAGCATGCAAAATACTTAATTTTTTTATGAAACTTTGAAACTTGATGGAATTATTTTCATTTGGGATTCACCTTGGTGATTATATATTTTACAATATATTTTAAACTATTTGTTTAACTAGATAACAGGAAAACTTCTCTTATGCAGATTACGAATTACGTTGATTTTATGCTTTTGTCAAATCAGACGCATGCAAATACTTGATTTTTTTATTTACATGAAACTTGATGGAACTTTTTCTTGTGTAGGAACACTCTAATTGATAGAAAATGATATGATATGATTTAGGTAATAATAAGAAATAAAGAAAATAAAATTAAAATAAATAGATTGATTTTATGGGTACTTGTGCAGAAATGATTAAAAAGTATGATAGTTATATAAAAAATATGAATAAACGATTAAAAATTGTAATTGTAAAGATTGAAAAATTTTAAATTAAAAAATTTTAGTTGAAAAAGTTTTAGAGTTTACTAAATATGCCTTTACAGTACTCGAGAATCGAGATTGAAATATCGGGGCTGTATGGCATTTACGAAAACTCAATGAATTTTTTAGCTAGGAAAAAAGTCCTAAATTAATGCATGTCAAGGCCACGTGTTCATGTTGGGGCTAATGCTATTTTTAAAGCGCAAAGTTCCGTCAATGCATGCCTTAATGCATCCAAGGGAGGCAGTTATGGGACCCACAATGGTGACAAGACAAGTTTTTACATACACCCTCAGGTCTTGAAAAGTTTTAGCAATTTGGGAAAATTTACGGGGTGTGTTTGGTTGGAGACAAAAATTTTAATGAAAAATTTTTTGAGTAAAAATTATCAAATTAATAGAAAAGGATGTGATATAATAGGGGTAATGATGAGGAGTAAAGAGAATAAAGTTAAAATAGATAGGTTGGTTGTACGGATAGTTGTATAGAAATGATTGAAAAGTATGGTAGTTTGTATAGAAAAATATGAAAAAATAATTAAAAAAATAAAATAATTATGGAGAGTAAAAAATTTTGGATTGAAAAGTTTTAGTTGATATTTTTTTGCCCCACACAAACACACCCTTGGTATAAAACTCCTACCTTTTTTTTTGAAATTTTTTTTTATAAAACTACAACGAAATTTGAAGGGCAAAATTGTCTTTTCGCTTGGTTAGATAACGAATCCTTGACCGAGCATGGCACCTTAGGAATTTAGCCTAAAATGTTACAAATAGGAGAAGAGTTAAGGAAATAATGTAGGTATATAAGAATTCCTTGAAAGTTATTAACATAAGAAAGAATTTTCTTTTAAAATATAACGGATAGTGTATAATCATCAAGGTAGGTCCAAAATAACCGATGTCTATTGGTTTGTATAATAAGGAGCTTAGTTCCCCTTAAATTAAGGTTTTGTTTTAATGTAACTGGATGAAATTTTAATGCATCCAGCTATAAATTTCATTTTTTTATATTTTTTTAAACTTTTTATGTAAAAACTTTTAATCTTGGTATATTTAATCTATAAATTAAATTTCATCATTTTTGAAAATCTGTAATTTTTTATTTTTAAAAATATGAGGTTTTAGTACTTTTTAAATGTCTAGGATACCTCTATTTTCAAAACTATATATATATATATATGTATAAATTTTAAAAAATGATAAAACTTAATACATATGTTAAAAAAATATTAAAAATGAAATTTCTGGTGGTTGCATTAAAACCAAACCTTTATTTGAGGGGAACTAAGCTCCTTATCTCACAAACCAATAGACATTGGTTATTTAGGACCCAACTTGATGATTATACATTGTCCGTTGTATTTTTAAAAGAAAAAATTTTCTTATGCCCCTTACTTTTAAGGAATTCTTATTATACCTATATTATTTCGTTCACTCCTCTTACCCCTAACATTTTAGGCGAAATTCCTAAGGTACCATGCTCGGTCAAGGATTCGTTCTCAAACCAAGTGAAAAAATAATTTTGCGCTTCAGGTATGTTTGGTTGGAAGTAAAACTTTAGATTGTTTAGTTGGAAGTAAAACTTTGGATGAAAAGTTTTTGAAGTAGAAGTTGTCAAATCAATAAAAAATGATGTGATATAATAGGGATAATGATGAGGAGTAAAGAGAATAAAATTAAAATAGATAGGTTAGTTGTATGGATAATTGTGTAAAAATGATTGAAAAGTAGGGTAGTTTATATAGAAAAATATGAAAAAATAATTAAAAAATAAAATAATTATAAAGAGTAAAAAAATTTAAATTAAAAAATTTTAATTGACACTTTTTTGCACAGACAAACACACCCTTAGGTTTCCTTGTACAGTTGTAGTCACCGTGGCAGTCCTTTTCCAGCCGCACATTCCAGGTGACGAAACCCTTTTCCAGAGCCTCCTTCCTGTTCTAGGGTCAACGAGTAAGCTGCCGTCCAGATCTGGTCTTTGGCAATGCCGTCTGATCTGCTGAGAGCGTGACAACTCGTCACGGTTAATATCTGCCTGTCGCTGCCACTTCTATGGCCGCTCTAACCTCTCCGTTGGATTCCCTTCATGGCTGCCTGGGGCGGCTAGCCATGCCAAAAAACCAAAGGGCTGTCCATTCTCCCTTATTTCCAGCGACATTGACTTCGGCCATGGTGGATTTCGTTCATCGACCAGAAGAGGTTTGTCGGATTTGGAAACAGCCGATCTTTAATGGCTATCTTTTCAGCCTCCTACCATGTTCCGATCGGCATCATAACAGGGGCTAGCACCGATCATGGCCGTCGGCAGCCATGCCATACCTTGCTGCCTCAACCTGCCTAAACCAAATCAACCACAACTATGGGGGGTTCTGCGCAAGTGCCGATCCAAAAATCCAAATCACGGATAATTAAATCTGCCGTCCAAGTCTATTTCCCTGGCAGATTGGGTGGCGATTGGACCTTCAACACGGGAGATCAGAAGAGGGGTTTGAAAATCCCAATAAGCGTTAAGCATCCGTCCGACAACAGTTAATTTTTGGGCTGTTGTAGCCTCTACAGAACGTATGCAACAAATTCTTGCAGGAATGAGAAATTCTAGAATTTGGGTGTCAGTTATTGTTCTCATTCACCCAGAATAGTATCCGTTGTAGACATGTTATGCATGAAGGGAATTAATGTCGATACTCAATCTTGGATTAAAAAACAGAAGCAGATTTCATAGATCACCGCAGCAAAAGCAACCATGACAGTTCGGAGATGAAGTAATCAGTGTGATGCTCTGACAGTACACTAAATTTTTGTGCGCATGCGGCTTAGGGACGCGAAGCGCCGAGATTGGTTCGGGGGGTTGGTAGGGGTGTAACTTAGCTCATAAAATTCGAGTTCGTTTCAACCCTAATTTTAACTCTATTTTTAAAACTTCAACCCTAATCCTAACTTTATTTACGAACCTAAACTCTTAACTCTATTTTTAAAATTCGAGCTTGGGTTGAGTTTCGAGCTAAAATTCGAATTGAAATCATTCTATATATTTGTTATCTGTCTTATATTTATTCAACTTTAAATCTATCATTAAAAAATCAAAAAAAAATATTTTTCTATTTTCAAGTAAAAATTCAAGAGTGTTTAAGAATGTAAAGAAAAAAAATCTCATTAAAACATTCTTTTTATATTAAGTAGACTAATAGTCATTTTTTGAAAAAAAAAAAAGTAAACTAGTAGCCTTTTTTAGAAAATGAAAAGGTATATTATTTTCGTATTATGCAATTTAATATTAATATCAAAAACATATACATAAACATTAATATCTAATTATAAGAAAAACCTTATAATGTCAATCATAATAAAAAATATTCAACAATCATAGTTTAAGTCAAATAAATTACAATAAATTTATTTCAAGTAGAATAAACATCTAACTACTAATATCATATTGAAATGACCAAACGATAACATCTTACATAAATAGTTAAGTTAAAACACCAAATAAAACATCTCAAGTTCTAAAAATAATTTGCATTTTTTTTTGTTTTGGAAGCTACCACTACTAAACTCTTTTTTCCTGAAAGAAAATATAAAAATATTACATTATATAATTGAACTTAAGGAGGAATAATGTTTATATATGGTATAAAATAAATATAATATATATGAGCGGAATGAAACTAGATTTATATGGAGTATAAAATAAATATAAAATATATATGTTATATATAATTCGGGTTCGGGTTCAGCTCAACTCGGGTTGAAGTTCTTTTTAATTGAGTTCGGGTTGAACCTGGAAAATCGGGCTCAAGTTTTACAATGGGCAGTTTTAACATTGTTTCCATTCGGATTCAGCGGGCCGGGTTCGAGTTGAGCCCGACCCAAGTTTCACCCCTAGGTGTTGGATGACCCATGGGGACATTTTAGTCATTTTATAATATTTAACTTATATAACACTTGGGGAATGAGTACCTGGGGAATTTTATGCAAATGTTGTGGGTAGGGAAAAAAATTTTCTAAAACATTATAGGATTGTTCACTGTTAGGATTGAAGTGTTTGTTAATATCTAAAATTTTTCAAACTTTTCACTCTCCATCTACTTTTTTTTTAAAATTATTTTTTCACTTCTTTTCATTCAATACTCTATTTTTTAATTATTTCTTCACTTCTTCCTATACAACTACCTTACTTTCCAATAATTTTTACACAACTACTCATACATCTAACTTATCTACTTTAACTTTATTCTCTTTTCTCTTTATCATTACCTCTATTATATCATATCATTTTCTCATATTTCAAAAACTTGAATAGAATCTCTCATTTTCCCCCAAAAAAAAATTCATTCCTAAAAAATAATAGCCTACTTTTTCCTTTCCTATATTTCTTTTCCAATTACAATACACATTTTTCATTCCCAATACACAATAACACCTTTTCTAATTCCAAATATACAATAATATTTTTCATCGTACACTTTAGGTGTGAATTATGAATAAAAGTTGCAGATATAGAAGCTTCTTTAACTGGTTAACATGAAAATTCCTCTTATAACAACAATATTTGTCCTTAATTACTAATATACCTATAACGTTTCATAAATTCTCTAGTACATACACCACGATCATAGTGGTTATCTAACCACTAAAAAATCGATTGTTCAGCACTTGAACAGTTCAATTTTTTTTACTTCAATATTCAAAAATAAATATTAAACAAATGATAAACATTTTATCGGTAAGAAATACACGTTTGGGCCCACATATTAGTGCTGAAAAAGACAAAAAATTAAATTTGAATGGAAAAACTTTTAATTAGGAAAAAGTGGATAACCAATGTACCAACTTCAAAGTTATTAATTCAATGTATAAATCTTCTAATACATTTTTCCTATGTAAATGAATGGTTTTATAAATTTTTATAACATTCTATTACATATATGAATCTATGTTAATGTGTCTCATAAATTACACATGATTGTATATATTTTAATGCAGGTATGGCCCACTCAAGACTCAGATTTAACCTGATTTTTGGTACCACAATAAAATAAATAATGAAAAATAATGTGACCAGTTGGATTTTGGTTTGTTCAGCAAAGTTTTGGTGGACACCAAATGGAGAGGTTTTCTGAATTCAAATTCATGGAATTGGAACCCTCTTTATGTCTGTATTTAGGCAGAAAGAGAAAACTATCTTGTAAAACCATGAAAAGTTAGCTTCAATTTTTTCAATTGAAAAAAATTAACACGGAGAGCACAAGAACCTTTCGACATTTTAGCATTTAAGTACGAACTTTGGAAGATAACTATAATGAATCAAAATCAAGAAAATCCCTTCAGTTGGAGAACAGCTATCCAGTAACTTGTTCGCAACATACTTCCCTACAAATGCAAGGACAAAACAGATATTATTGCCTTCTTAACAAATCCAAAAATGATCTATAAACTTACAGTTAACACGAATTTGTCATGTTGTTAACAAGGTTGCTGGAGAACTCAAGCACTGAAATTGACCTCTCCAAGCAGAGAACTTCCAAGATGCAAAAGCAAGGCCATTAGAAATCATATTTTGCTCTGCCACTCTTCAATATAAGACACAACATATGAGAGTAAGCAGGCGCAGAAGACGATACATAAAAGTTCCAAGATTCAAGCATTAGCCGTTTCCTTGATCCCTTAAAATGAACAACCTGAAACGAAAACATTTAAACCAATTGGTACAAGTGCATCCACAATTCAATCTTTTTTTTCTTTTTAATTTTTTCGACCAGGCAACCATCTTGGATAACCATGTATCATACAGAGGTGTATGCCAAGGGAAGGGTAACAAGGCTACTACCTCCACCCAACTTCAAACCTTAGAGCTCCTTACCCTAGTCCCCCATACACACTCATGTTAGTCACTTGATCATCCACATTTCAATCCTAAGTAGATGTTCCTAGATAAATTTGAGAGACATTTAAACCCTTCAGATCTTTGTTGCAGAGAGAGAGAGAGAGTCCATGCATTGTTAACATGAAGAAAGGACATCAATTTAATATCTTGCTTTATAGTGTCTCTCCACCGTCTAACAAGTTTCTGAATGGTGTATATCAGAAATGCATGAATAAGTAGAACAAGGTAACAGTGATTCCAAAAAAAAAAATTACCAACTGACAAACGACAGTGATACAATAAGAAACCATCTACTTTAACATTCAAAGACATGCCATGAAACTGCCCTGCACCCTCAGGTGGTGTCCAGTTGTAGATGGCACACTGTATGGTTTGTTAACATGAAGTGAGGACACATCAATTTAATAGAGCATGATTATATACATCATGATGCATTTTAAGATAAAATACAACATTCATTTATTTTTATAATTAGTTATATTTTTTTGATTTTTTCTTCACAAACATGTTTTCTTAAGTGTATTCAATCTATATACAAAATTTTGCCATTTTACAATAATTTTATATATTTATTCTTTATTTTTTAAAATCAAGTATTTTAAGGGGTAAAAATGACTTAAATGCCCTTGAAATTGGTATTTTTTAAAAAATAATAATAAATATGTAAAAGTAATGTAACATGACAAAACTCGATATATGGATTAAATACAATTAGGAAAATATATTTATGAAGAAAAAAACCAAATAAAAATAAAAATAAGATAAAATAAATGAATGTTATATTTTAGCTTAAAATACATCATGGTGTATATAATCATACTCCAATTTAATAGCTTGCTTTATAGTGTCCCTCCACCATTTAACAAGTTTCTGAATGGTGTATATCAGAAATGCATAAGTAGAATAAGGTAAAAGAAATTCCCAAAAAACTACCAACTGACAAACTGCAGTGACACAATAAGAAGCCATGTACCTTAACATCCAAGGGCATGCCATGAAACTGCCCTGCACCCTCGGGTGGTGTCCAGTTGTAGATGGCACATGGTAGGAAAAGCACTGATGCCTCATGGATTACCTCCAGAAAAGCTTCTCGCCTACTAAATCTTTTAGTGTCAAACGAAGGGTGAGATTTTACAACCCAAGCAAGTGCTAGCTGGTCTCCAAGCATGCGGGAGGATTTCATATATTTGGAACTGTACACCTCCAAAACTTTTTGCAGAAAGATCTTTGTTCTGCCAATGAGATTTTCTTAGATATACAACAAATCTGTTAATGGTATGTAAGAATGCACAGTTGATCGAAAATCGTGCTGACTGGATGACAAATAATTAGAAATCAGACCAGAGGCATCATAAAGCCTCCAATGGAATTCTGATCCATAGATTAGATTTACCATGCACCTTGGACTCAGAAAAAGATAAAACCAGTGAGATCATTTAGCTGGCACAGGAAATTAAAAGATGATTATAATACCAAAACCTATAGTAAAATTCCTGCCTTCATGTTTCCTGTGTCACAGCTAATCGACATCAAAAAATAGGCTCAAATAAAAGAGCAATTACTTTGCAAATGAAATCCCAAAGGTTATGATTCTTTCTAACATTATCCACCTGGGAACTTGAATACAGGGGGACAGAACTAGGTTATGGTCCATTAATGTAGACATAAGAAACATCATAGAATCAAAGGCATGGAGCAGATTTCCACAGATCTCCACTACTTTTATGTACAGAAAATTGCAAGCAAAAATGATTAAAATCAGCACAGGCCTTCTAATTCATATAGACATCCAACCACTAATGCCATCAATTTTGTTTTATGCTCTATTTAAAACTGAATAGCTACTTGTCCGGAATGGAGTCAGTCCCATTGTTCCATTGAATTAAACTAATGGAATGGATTCAGTCCCATTACTCCATTGGATGGAACTATAGCAATTCCATCCAATATAGACCACATAAACAACCTACAGCTAGCAGGAAATCTGGAGATAAGTAAAAAGAATGTAGTGAACTTAATCGACATCAAAAAAAAAAAAAAGAGCGGTTGACCGACTTGGTCATTCCATCAAGTGTACCCCTCACTACAATAAATCCAGAATTGAGAGGTTGGTCTTTGTTGTTGCGGAATGTTAAAGCCAGGTGAAATTCAGGATATCTCTTGAATACATCTCCCAAATCATCAACTATTGCCACATCTGAATCAGTGAAAATGTAATGATTAAGGTGGTTCTTTCCCTGAAAATTCTCCTCTAGCCTTGCCTCTAGAAAAGCCTGCAGGAAAAGACATTAAACAACATAAATGCAAATTTTAACATTGATTAATCAAGCATAACATGTTACATCAACGACAATAATGTCCATGTCAGCCATAATGAGGCCAGTAACACCAGTGAAGCAACAAATTGCAGATTGCAGAAAAAGACAGCACATAATGAGGTCCAACAAAGTCAACAAAGAACCATCTTAAGGTTTAAACTATTTTCAAGGAAATTCAGCTCGAATAACACGAAGTAGCCTGACATTTAATGGTCTAAAATTCTAGAAATCCTAACTATATAACCATATATCTAAATTTAGATGATGAGCATACTTCAGATTTTATATCATGAACAACTATTCTATGGAGCCGAAGTAAATTGTTTGACTTAAGAGTGGTCAAAAAATTTAAAATTTTTTATCAATAATCCTCTCCCCCACGTTAGTTTTCAAAAATAAAAAATATCAAACAAATTTAAAATTTGTCAAATTCCATGCAGGGCAAGATCTAGATGGATTTTTAAAAAATAAAATAAAAATAAATACCCCACCCCATTCACTATTTTAAAAAAAAAAAATTCGGCTGACCCTTATATGATAAACATTGGCTATGCTGAACCCAAGTAACAGTGTTACCTAAGAAGGGAGATGAGAAATAGGAACTTTACATTTTCAAAAAAATGTCCCATCGATTGCAAAAATATAAAATAGAAAACGTTGCGGAAAAAAAAAACACAAAGACAAGTTAGATTTTATAGTGGTTTAGGCGCACCAGCTCCTATTCCACGTGTCTAAGATGACACTCTCTCAGATTCCTTATATATTCTGTTTGAGCCTTCTTGAAACATAATTCCAAGTTTCATTAGCGACCAAGAGGACCCACTCCTTTCAAAAAGGATTTTGAAAAATAAAGCTGTTAATTAGGAGCAGTTGCAGCTTGAAATCAGATTGCTGGAAGGTAGGTAAAGTGCATGGATGATGCCTTCAGCTTTGACTGAGAACGCTGCCAAAAACCGTCTGTCAATGCATCTATCCCATCCATCGACAAAAGAACTCTACTTCAATGCATCATTGGAACCAGAGTTCCATCCTTAGATTAAGCAAGACACAAATGAAAAACCAGGCTCATTCATCAAAGGACCATGCAAGGCACTTTGCCATATGGACAAAATTCAAATTTTGTCCAAGGCATGCTGTGGGCTTTCACAGGAGTTAAGATGAACAGCAAATTCATCAAAGGAACTTCATTGAAGGCTTCACTAGATGACACAACCAAGTATTGAACTATCTAAACTTTTCTGCACAACTTCACAATACATTAGTAGAATGTTTGATAGGAAAGACTGGTGGCTTTGTCATATTAAAACATAAATAGATGGGGTGCTGACAAGATAAAGAAGCATGATTTAGCCTTTGTCCATCCCACCAACCAAATTTTGTTTTTTCAGCGTCAATCTGCTTGCATTCGCAGCTCTGAAATGCAATCAAGTTGATGCCGTCAGCACTTGACAGGAGTGTCTCACATAAGCAGTCTGCTATTTCAGGAAGACTGGGGAATCAATTGCCTGCCCATAGTTGATAGGCACTCCAAAATAACACCCACAAGCATTGTGTTTGTAGTTGGAACTAATTTTCTGCCCATACTTTTCAGGCAGTCAAAATTACACCTGAAAACCTTGGGTTCTGGACTTACTAGCATCACAAGGATAATGATTGGTCAATCAATTAATCGAAAAAACAAGAAACAGTATTAATCAAGTTGTGTCACACAGATTTATGGCCAAAATTCTGTCCCCAATCTGTATTTGCAGATACTAAGAAAAATTTATAACACATGCACATACTGGCAAAATCAGAATGTGATACTCTACAACCTGATCAACAAGGTTATGAACAGTTCGAATTCACTCTAGCATTGTCAGCACTATGATATTGCAGTCATGCTTCCTTGGTAACAATGGCTTTTAGACCTCATTATTGAATAACAGATGTCAAACTTTCCTCTCCATACAATCCTCCAACAAAAAAATGAACACCTGGAAGTTATATTGAGTCCTGGAAGTGGATAGTTAAAATCATTTTCTCCTAAGCGGCAGGCAATTTCAATCAGCCACATGCTACAAGGCACCACATGTTTAGCTTTTAAAAAAATACATATTTTAAATTAAAAAACCAAGGGTAAGCATAGAGACTTAAAGCTTACAGTAAGTATTCAACCAATACCCAATTTATATTCCCTTTGTTTCCTCAACCTTGCAAGTGTGAAACATCAAAACAGCAAAAAATAAAAAATAAAAAAATAATCTGAACAACAGAAAAAATTTGTAACTAATAGCAATTTAATCACTCATTGAAGCAATGATGCTTTTAACAGTCAGTACAAAGCGTCCTTACGATGTAAGACTTGATCCTTTGAAGCATCAGTTTCTCGCGTGAATAATCTCCAGGTATGTGTAATTGTGTAACATTATTTCTGTGGATCGGAAGCTCAGATGCAGGATCACTCAGAATGATTACATTGCTTTGTGGCATCGACACCTGCAGAAGACTAGATATGAGAAGAAAAAAATGTCAAGCAACTGATTAAGTAGAATGGTTTGCAAATCTTAACAATTGCTTGGTTCACTGTTCAAGTCATAGCAAACCTCATTTCAAAGCTCTCAATAAGGTATCACTTTTCCATAGTCAAAGCCACAGTGTTTATCATGATTCTAAGAAAGCAACAAATAGGCCGACAGGCCCACCACAGATGGATTTCGGTGCAGGCATGTACAAATTGGGTGTTTTTTGATAACCCATTTGAATAAAGCAATCAGATGGAGATGTGATGGTTTCATGCAGATCCTCCAGACTTGCAAGCTCATTTAAGCATTATGTGACATTATACACAAAAATGCTGTCAATTTTTCAAGTTTCTTGCAGACAGTGAATTCTTAATACATGTGCATGAAGGCAAAGCAAGACCAAGGTTGATCCCATGTGGAATCATCATCATAAGTCATTTCCCACCTAGGTGAGATCGGCTGCATGGATTCTGTTATGCCATTCTTGGTGATTAGAGACTAAATTTTCAATAATTTGTAATATTTTCAAATCTTGTTTAACTACTTTCATCCATATTTTTTTTAGGTCTTCCTCTCATTCTCCACCACCTTCTACTTGGATAGACTCTGCTCTCCTAATCGATGTCATTTCGGGTCTCCGTTTAACATGACCAAACCATCTTAATCTATTTTCCCTCATTTTATCACCTGTTAGTCTAACTTTTCTCGAATTATTTCATTTCTAATTTTATCTTTTCTTGTTTTACCACTCATCCACTTTAACATTCTCATTTTCGCTATGTTCATTTTATGTGTATGTTGTCCTTTAACTGTCCAACATTGTGCCCCATAAAGAATAGTGGATTTAATCGCGGTCTTATAAAATTTCCCTTTTAATTTAATTAGGACTCAACAATCACATAAAATTTTTGATGCACTTCGTCATTTTTTCCATCCTGCTTGAATTCTATGCATTATATCTTTTTCAATTTCCCCATTCTCTTGAACTATTGATCCTAAGTACCGGAAGTGATTAATTCTTGTTATTACTTGATCTAAAAACTTAATTGATTCCTCATCCAAGTTCTCATTATTATTAAAATTGCATTTCATATATTGAGTTTTTGTATGACTAATTCTAAAACCATTAAATTCTAAGGCATCCACCCACCTGTTCAATTTCAAATTTAATCTTTCTCTAATTTCATCTATTAGAACAATGTCATCTGCAAATAGCATGCACCAAAGTACTTCTTCTTGTAGATGTCTAGTAATTTCATCTATTACTAAAGTAAAAACTAAAAAGATAAGAACTCAAGGCTAAGCCTTAATATAAATCTATTTTAACTGGAAAAATATTAGTACAGCCACTAATGGTCCTCACATTTGTCATAGCCCCCTCATACATATATTTAATAATATCAATGTATTTATTATTAATTCCTTTCTTTTTCATCACTTGTTATATTAACTTTCTTAGTACTCGATTATATGCTTTTTCTAAATCAATAAAGATAATATATAAATTTTTTTTTTCTCCCTATACTTCTCAAATAGTTGTCTAAGTAAAAAAATGGCCTCAGTGGTTGATCATCCTAGTATAAAACCAAACTGATTTTCAAATACATTAGTTCCTCATCCTACTCTATATTCAATTACTCTTTCTCATAACTTTATAGTGTGATCCATTAGTTTTATTTCCCAATAATTTGCACAATTTTGAATGTCTCCATTATTTTTATATATTTGGACTATAGTGTTTTTTCTCCATTCACTTGACATTAACTTTGTTTTTATAATCTTATTAAAGAAATTGGTTAACCATGTTACGCCTATATCTCTCATGCACTTCCATGCCTCAATTGATATATTGTCTGGGCCTAAGACTTTTCTTCTTTTCATTTTTTTCAAAACTTCTTTTACTTCGGATATTCGAATATTTGGGAAATAATTAATATTCATATTTTTTCCTCTACTTAAACTAACATCTAATGTTAAATGTTCTGGTGGGGTATCATTAAGTAGACTATAAAAATAAGTTTTTCATCTTTCTTTAATTTCATCGTCTTTAACTAGAACTTTTTAATCTTCACTTTTAATTCATCTAACATGTGTTAAATCTTTGTCTTTATTTTCTCTTAATTTAGCTAACTTAAATATATCTTTTTTACCTTGTCTAGTTCCTAATTTGTCATACAATTTGTCATAAGCCGTGTTTAGCGTCGCTAATAATCTTTTTAGTAGCTTTTTTTGATAGCTTGTATTATTGTAAATTTGTATCATTTTTGTTCCTCGGCCATTTTTTAAACTTTTTTTATTTATCATTTATAGATTTTTTAACATCCCGGTTCCACCACTAAGTTTCCCTATGTAAGGATCTACGATTTTTATATATCCCTACAATACTTTGTCCAACTTTTTTTATACTAGTTGACATTTTTATCCCACATTAATTCCACTTCCTCTTCTTATAGGTCTCATTTTCCTTCTTCTATCATTTTTTTACTTAAAAGTTTCATGTTGTTTCATTTCAAATTCCACCATTTGATCTTTGGAAATTATATCGATTTTAGTTTTTGTTGACTCTTTTCGTGTATGTATATCCATCACTAGTAATCTATGTTGCATAGTTAAACTCCCACTTGAGATAACCTTACAATTCATACAAAAGGATCTATCCAATTTTCTTATAAAGAAAAAATCTATTTGGCTAGAATTGGTCCCACTCTTGATGGTTATCAAGTGTTCATCTCGTTTTTGAAATAAAGTATTTGCTATAACCAAATCATATGCTATAGTGAAATCTAAAATGACATTCCACATTTCATTTCTTATTACAAAGCCAAAACCTCCATGAATTATCTCATATCCTACATTCTTCTTTCCTACACGTCCATTTAAATCTCCACCTATCACAACCTTTTCTTGGTTAGATATCCTTTGCATTATGCTATCTAAGTCATCCCAAAAATGTTTTTTGATTCTATCATCTAATGCTACCTGTGGTGCATAAGTACTAATCATATTTATGACCTCTACACCTAATACAAGTTTTATTTAAATAATTCTATCATTTACTCCATTGACAGCTACAACTTTATTTATGAATTTATTTTCTACTATTATCCCTACGTCATTTATATTACCATCTTTTCCTATATACCATAATTTGAATCTATTTACCTCTTTAGCTTTCTCTCCTTTCTACCTAGCCTCTTGAAGGCATGCTACATTAATTCTTCTCCTTCTCATAGCTTCTACTACTTCCATATTTTTCCCTGAGAGAGTCTCAACATTCCATGAGGCAAAACGGACCTTATATATCACCTTCTTTCCTAAACCACGTCCATAAAAGTGTAAGAACCTTTGCCTACTTCTCACCATAACCAAATGTCGTTGCGGCGCGTCGCTTCTGGGAAAATGCTCTAGCAACCCTTACTCATTTTTCACTACAGCCGAGCTCCACTGCAACGCGTTGCTTACAGGGAACGCCCTAGCATTAACGACTTCTGGTATATTTCCAGAATCCATGTGGAATAAAAGAGAGATATTTTTCAACTATAGCATATAATAACTATTCATCTTGATAATTTAGATTTTCTAAATGCCCCACATCAACATTATAAAACCAATTAATAATATTTGATTTAAAGAAATTGAAAATGCAACTAACACTGTGAATAATAGGAACAGCAGCAGCAAGCAAGCTCCATGCGATGGTATCATAGTAATCAGAAAAAATAGAGGGAAAATAAAGTAAATGACATGAAATTGAATCCTAAAAATTAGGATCAGAAATAGAATTAATGAGAAATTTCCCATGGATTTGATGAAGTAATGATGTTGACGTCAAATTATAACCAAGATAGAAGTCAAAGAGCTGACAATATGTTAGACCTATACATTGGACTTCACATACCTTGATAAAGTTATTTAACCTACCTTGATAAAGTTAATGAAAGTATCAAGAATAGCCATTGCCCTCTCTGCTTTAGTATATGATGTATTTCCAACAGTTACTTTGTTACACGATTTGTCATCTTGGCATGCAGTAAGGGAACTGTTGTATACCGAAAACACAGAGACAAAAGAAATACTATCACTGTGATGGTAGGAAGAAGAAAGAGTTTTATTCAAAGCTTTGAGCCCTGTAACAGAAAAGGGATAAATAAAAGTAAACAGGAAAATCAATGTGAGAACATCACTAAAGAGAGACAAAAACCAGAGAAAACAAAAAAGCATAGTATGTGTATGGACTCATGAAGATTACAACAAGAAATAAACATGAAAAATCACAAATAAGAAATGACAGGACAAGCAACTTACTAACTCAAACAAAAATACTTTCGTTCACAACAATTTCAGTTTGTGAACCAATCGGACATTCACACATATGAAAGCATATTTTTCCCACCAACATATCACATTTGCTGGGCCTCTATGATATGCATGCTGTAGAACAGAACCCACCAAGAAAATCAGGTGATCTGAGACTTAGGTGGGCCACAAAAGTATGATAAGTCAGACAATCAGGTGTCTGTACTCTATGTTGATTCCATGGATATGCTGCAGCTGATGAGAGAAAGGCCTAAGTTTTTATCCTTGATGTCATATCTTGGACAATGATTATACACAGAAGGTGCATTATGGTAAAAGTAAATGGTTGGATAAATACAGTGAACAATATAAAAAATAGATGTTGAGATGAATGAGCAGTAAAATAATGAAAGATAAACCTAGAGATGAATTAATCCAAGAAAACCAAAAGATAGAACCAGTAGGTGATAAAATGAGAAAAATTATAGGTAGGTGATTTTTTTCATGTGAAACAGAGAATTAAAATGGCACCAATTAGAAGGAATAAATCTAACTTAATAGAAGGATATAAGAGAACTAGGGGAAGGACCAAAAAAAGGAGGGGGGGTGTTGGGCAACTTAATAGGCAATGATTAAGATTTAAGAGACATAAAAATGTTTAGACTTGATGAAGACATAATCTAGCTAAACAAGAATGATACAACAAAATCTATATAGCTAACCCGCATAGGTGGGAAACAGTTTCAATGATGATGATGAGATGATTATCTTTTATCTATCTGTATTCATTTTATGACTAACAACACCACTATCATATTGGCATTATCAACATTTTATTTTCACCTAATCCCAACCCACCCTGTATGGATGGCCCATACGGTGATGGGAAAGGTAGCCCGCATTATAAACTATGATCTGAGGTGATTGATCCTCATAAATCCGAGGCAAGGGAGACAATTGGAGGCTGCTCATGTCCAAGCAAAATTCGTAATCTACCATGTTTAGACCTTAAGACTAGTAATGAGATATTCCACAATGCTAAAATCACACTCAAGCTTGAAACAAATATGCATAAGTTCATCAAACAAAAGAACTCATCTCCGTTCATTTTTCAACTGCACTTCTCCAAACACATTTATTCAGCTTACAGAAGTGTTGACACCCAAGACAAAATTGCATCCAAGAACAAGGCAAACACCTAGAATCTGCTTAATCTATCATGATTATGGGTAAATCACATATTAGGTAATCAGTAGTACCATCATATTGAAGTTCCCTGATACGGATTGTGATTTCTAAGTAATAAAATCAGAACTCTTGACGTTCCCAGAAAACATGATCTTAGCTGCTATACAAAGTGACTTCTCCTCTTTTTTTTTTTTAGTTTTCAAACTGATTATGAACTAAAGCTTCTCTGGTTATAAGACTTATCGTCCGTGTTGAGCAAAATTTCCATGCATTATTCCTTTCCTAATAAGACGACATATTCATTTTTCTATAGCAAACAAATATACAAACAGATTTTGGATGAATAAAAGCTGGAATCGGCACAAGTATGAATGTCGCGGTATGCAAGATTTGAACCAACGAGAGGGAAGTACCATGGCATTGCAGGCGATCAGGAAGGCCTTGGCCAGCGGCAGGACCCAGAACCAGACGATCGAATTTCTTGGATTTTGGCCTCAGATCTTGCTGTGGGCTCGGCTTCCGGTGTAATTCTGAGACTGAGAAAATACACCATGAGAGATGGATTGTAGTATTTCACATTGCAGGAGAGAGAGAGAGAGAGGTTGACCTGAGAAAAAGAGGGGAACTATAACAATTAGAGGGATGCAGAAGAAGAAGAAGAGACGCCAGCTTTGGAAAATTCTCATTCCCTCCTAAATGCAAGATTCTGCGGCTGCTGCAGCAGTAGCTGAGAGAGGAGAGAGGCAGGTATGGCTCGCAATCTTTTGGGCTGGCCAGCGCGCTGCGCATTCAGAACAAGTTGCCGCAACGGCAGGGCCAGGTAAAGTAGACGAATAGCAGAGATTCGACGTGGTTGCTGCTGTGGGCCGAGTGCGCACTAACTTATATAGGTGGGTAATGAATAAAAAATTTTATGAAAAATTTTGGAGAATAAAAGTTGACAAATTATGGAATATAATAAGGTAATGATGAGTAGTGAAGTGGATAAAGTTAAAATAGATAGGTTAGTTGTGTGGATAGTTGTATAGAAATGATTGAAAAGTAGGGTAATTATATAGAAAAATGTGAAAAAATAATTAAAAAATATAATAGTTGTGGAGAATAAAAAATCTTAGATTGTTATGATTGGAGAAGCGGTTGGAGAAGCTGAAGAGAACTTACCAGACAAGAGCAGAGCCAAGAGGGAGGCGAAGGAGGAGGGAGAAGCAAAAGATCTTCTCATCTGCGGTGGGCTGCTTCTCCGTCGTTCGCCGGTTTCATCTCAACTCAACTGACAGAGGTGGACGGAAGGAGAGAGCGGCGGTCGGACGGGAGCAACAGTGGCTCGCGCGCGGGGGAGAGGAGAGGGGTCGGGCGCGGGTGATTTTTGAGCGGGCGACGTTTATCTCCGGATTCAAAACAAATGGTTTACCGTTTTGCAAAATTAAAAAATCGGCACTGACAGCCTGACGCTGTCTGACGGGGGACCTGCCAGCAATTGCCCGCGCCTCGACTCGTGAGCTCCATCGGACGGCTCATCTCAACTCCGCGCAATCGAACGGTCGCCCGACCCCGAGAGCATGGAGCCTCCACGCTCGCGTGAGTATAAGATTGCGATCCGTGGATAGTTGTATAGAAATGATTGAAAAGTAGGGTAATTATATAGAAAAATGTGAAAAATTAATTAAAAAATATAATAGTTGTGGAAAATAAAAAATCTTAGATTAAAAAGTTTTAACTTGATATTTTTTATTAATTGTCAAACACACCCATATACCAACACAATTTGACAAGAACTGCATATATACCCTACGAAGTTTCAACAATAGCATATAATCTCCACATAATGTATTGAAAATTACATCCATACCCATGGCCTCTCTTTTCGGTCAACTACTGCTAGTTTGTGAGTTAGGAAAATTTCTAATGACAAAAATGACGTTATTGAAGACTATAATAGACCCCATGATTTTAAAACACCCACATGTGCAGGTGGAGTTGAGATCGGCTCGAAAATTAGGTGGATGTAGAAAATTCCATGTGAGATTTCTTACAAATTGTGATATGAGAAATATTTAGCATGGAGATTGGAAAAATTCATAGCAATTTTTTTTTGAAAAAATCATTTTAAAATAGATGTTGATCAAAAATCATTTTGGAGATGGAATAGGATATCAGGATTAATAGACGTGTTTACAGCAGAACCTTACGTGTTTGCATTTTTCAAATAGATGGCATTTTGGCAAATCTAACCTGTGTGCAATTTTTTTGATGAAGACGTGTTTGCATTTTTTTTGAAATAACAGACATTTTTTAAATAAGAGAACAATACCCATTTACAAAAGCGTGCATAGGCGAAGAATGATTTCATCGTCATCGCTAAAAAAATTGTAGCAGCTAGAGTACGAAAAACAGAGATTTTTGAGAAGGAAGAAAACCGAGCAGTGAGGAGAGAAGGACGGTGGCGGGTGACGAGAGAAAAACAGCAAGGGTGAGGAGAGAAGGAAGTAGCGGCAAGGGGAGATGAACGGAGACAAAGGCAGTGCAGCGGCGGCAACGGAGTGAGCTGGCTCTTTGCCTGCTCGATGGTGAGAAAAGGGGCAGTGTGAGAGCGGAGACTGATTGCTCATGCCTTAATTCGAACGGCATTTTGGGTATTGGATATTTTATTTAACAACAGCATCTCCATCGTTAACTGTCAGACGTTAAAATGAGAATGAATGCAATTTTTAGTAAATTGTACTCTCAAGTATATATGCAATTCCTGTCAAATTATGTAGATATATATGCAAATTACCCAGAAACAACTCCTCAAAAATTACAGATGTAGGGTGTGTTTGGGAATGGATAAAACTTTTGATAAAAAGTTGTATAGAGTAGAAGTTGTCAAATGATGTGATATGATAGGGGTAATGATGAGGAATAAATATGATAAAGTTGAAATAGATAAGTTAGTTGTGTTGATAGTTGTGTAGAAATGATTGAAAAGTAGGGTAGTTGTATAGAAAAACGTGAAGAAATGATTAAAAAAATATGGTAGTTGTGAATAATGAAAAATTTTAGATTGAAAAGTTTTAACTTGACAACTTTTACTTATTGTCAAACACACCAGTAGACTACTTGCAGTGAGAAATGAAAGTAGGAAATAAGAAAGAAAGCCAATATCCCACTGCTGGCTCTTTTTATTTCCAAGAATATGTTTGTTTAATGCAAAAAACTTTCGAATCAAAATTTTTTGCATCTAAAACTATTAATTTTCTTTAATTTTTTATTTTTAAATTTTTTTTCACATTTTAATATAATTACTTCATCTTTTAATCATTTCTACACAATTATCTATATAACTAATATATTTATTTTAACTTTATTATCTTTACTCTTCTTTATTCCCTATCATATAGAATCATTTTCTTTTGATTCAATTTTTTTTAAAAGTTTTATCACTTTTCTAACACAGTCTTAGTTTCTTTATTGTTATTGTGCTTCAAGAAAACTCTTTTTTATGTAATATCTTCCTTCATTTTTAATATCTTAATAATTAATAGAAAATCTATTTCATCTATTGCATTTAAAATTATTGATATTATTATGAAAACCTTTCATTTATTTAATATCAATGTACATGACCTTTGTCTACAAATGTGTAAAACAAACCGTTTAATGCTAAATATCAATTTAAATAATATTTTCAACATCTAAATAAAAAAAAATATTATTAATCTGTGGATGAATGATCCTATAAAGTATTATTACAATTTAATATATGTGAATGGATCTAAGTATTTTTCTGATTTACATATGATATATCTATTTTTAAGCAAATATATCTCACGCATATACTTGATTTGAATGAAACTTGTCTCTTAGTAAAATAAACGATTTTATAAACAATGCATAGATTGTATTCTGCATCATTAATCAATGTATCAAAAATTTTTAAGCAAATACATCTCACGCATATACTTGATTTGAATGAAACTTGTATTTTAGTAAAATAAATGATTTTAGAAATAATGAATAGATTGTAGTCTGCATCAGTAATCAATGTATCAAAAATGGATGGTGTTATATACAACTGTTTCCCATTATATAGTTAACCTAAATACCAAGTTTTTAAAATTTTTGAACAAGTATATATTTTTTATTTTCAAATATATAGGTACTTTAGTCATTTTTAATCTCTTAAAATAATAAAATAGCCAACCGAAGATGTGCATGGTATTTCATAAAACTTTTAAACTAAAAATTTTAGCGTAAAATTTTTTAAATGAGAGAAGTGATGTGATATGATAGAGGTAATAATGAAGAGCAAAAAAATAAAGTTATAATAGATATGATTATTTTATGGATAACTTTGAAGAAATAGTTGAAAAATATGATAATTGTCTAATAAGATGTGAAGAAATGATTAAAAAAATATAATAGTCATTGAGAGTGAAAAGTTTTAAATTCACAAGTTTATGACAATATCGAAAACATCCTTAGTATATGAGTTAAATACAATTAGAGCATACTTAGGATAAAAGAAATGAGAAAAGTCAATGTCCAATTATCTAACTTTTTTCGATTTTTACCCTTAAACTCTAATTATTTCTTATATCTTTTTAATTATTTTCTCATATCTTTTCATATAATTATCCTATTTACATTTTTATTTCTTCTTGTTAGAGTTTATATCTTATACTTTGCATATCTGCACATAATGTCTGGTAATTTGCATGTAAGAGTGTATGGTAAATGCCTATGAGATTGCACATTGATTGCACATTGATTTTAAGTAAGTAACTATAAGAGTCTTATTTATAAATGTATGAGTTAGGGATTTAGTAAAACTTTATGCGGCATACGACAACGTGAATGAAAGTAAGTCACTCTGTTTGCATTTATGTGACTTATTTATAATGGCGGATTGGTCTCTCTCTCTCATGGTTTTCCTTTCTAGAATTGAAGAGTTCGCTGTGTAAATTTTGGTGTCTTATGTTTGTGTTCCGGCCTCAAAAATGTTTTGTCTTTTGATTGAAAATAAATGCTTAATTAATTCTCCAGCAAAATTTTAAAGCATTTAATTCTTTGACCGAGTCCGAAAAGTATATCACAGAAATATTTTGCATTGTGTTCCACATTCTAATTTTACATCTCCAACGAGAAAACCCTTGATTAAAAGAGTTGAATACAATAGTCTAAAAAAATAATTATTTTATTGAAATAATGATGAAATGCGTAGAAGATTTTTCTACAACTTTACAAGTGCACAAAAAATCGTGTCTCACGAAAATACAAAGATAAATGAGTACATTTCGCCCCGCGCCATGACTCGAATTATGGTACATGACGCCACACGCCATGACTTAAATGTGAGTTTACGCTTAGCCCGTCGACCAACGATGACTCGGTTTGGGCATAGTAAGAGGTCTGTCGGCTACACTAGTGACTCTACACAACAAGCTAAGTATGCTCTCAGCTTCTGAATTTTCACAGCAGACTAGTGTCTCCCGCTTTCAGCTTAATAAGTCAGCGTGTCCCACATTCAGTCTCTGGATTGAAAAATTGTGTGGTTTACCAAGAAATGGATTTAACCAAAATTTAAAAATATGTTTGGGTCAACTTGAACCATCTAAAGAGGTTTGGGCCCAATTAGGCTCGTTGAAAAAAGTTTGGGCCTAATTGGGCTTGACTCAACCAATTTGGGCTCAACTGGGATTATTGGAGGATTTTGGGCCCAATTGGGCTTTTTGAAGAGTTTTGACCCAAGTGGGCTTGTTAAAGAGTTCTGAGCCCAAGTGGGCTTATTGAAGAGTTCTGGGCCCAAGTGGGCTTGTTGAAGGGTTCTGGGCCCAAGTGGGCTTGTTGAAGGGTTTTTGGCCCAAGTGAGTTTGTTGAAGGGTTCTGGGCCCAAGTGAGCTTGTTGAAAAGTTTTGGACCCAAGTGGGCTTGTTGAAGAGTTTTGGACCCAAGTGGGCTTCTGGAGGTGTTTTGGGCCCAAGTGGGCTTGTTGAAGTGTTTTGGGCCTAAATGGGCTTACTAGAGGATTTCGGGCCCAACTGGGTTTGTTGAAGAGTTTTAGGTCCAAGTGAACTTGTTGAAGAGTTTTTGGCCCACCTGGGCCTACTAGAGGATTTTAGGCCCAAGTGAGCCGGGAGGCCTTTAATATATATATATATATATTAGAGAATAATATATGTATTTTTGAAAGCCTTTTAATATATATATATATTAGAGAATAATATATGTATTTTTGAAAGCTTTTTAATATATATATATATGTATTTTAGAAAATAATATATATTTTTGGAGGCCTTGAATATATATATATGTATTTTAGAAAATAATATATTTTTGGAGGCCTTTAATATATATATATATATTTTTTTGAAAGTCTTTTAATATATATATATGTATTTTAGAAAATAATATATTTTTTGGAGGCCTTGAATATATATATGTATTTTAGAAAATAATATATATATTTTTGAAAGTCTTTTAATATATATGTATTTTAAAAAATAATATATATATTTTTGGAGGCCTTTTAATATATATATATATGGCACGCCCGGTGGAACCCCGGGATCCCGAGCCTCTATATATTTATTATTATATTTTTATCATAAAAAATACTTAACCTATATATATATATGGCACACTCGGTGGGACCTCGGGATCCCGGGCCTCTGTATATATATATATTATTATATTTTTTATCATAAAAAAATACTTAACCTATATATATGGCACACCCAGTGAGACCCCGGGATCCTGAGCCTCTATATATATATTATTATATTTTTTATCATAAGAAAAAAATACTTAACCTATATATATAGGGATTTATTCAGGTGCATTCGGACTGCAACCCGAATTCCCCTGCAGACGCCCCATCCGGCCATCCATTTCAGCGGGCGAAATCTGCGCCGCTTCTTCCATCGTGCGTGTACGTGTAGAGGGAGACGGCGAGCCGAATGAGACTGCGCATACACGCGCTCAAAACTTCGGAGAATGCATTTTCCCGCTCATCCCTCCCATTTCGAAAATGGAGACAACGACGCTGCTGCCGCCGCCGCCGCCGCCGCCGCCGCTGCCGCCGCTGCTCTCGAATCTCCTTCTCCATCGATTTCTCCTTCTTCGTCGAGATTTTGAAGATCTCCGTCGAGATTTCGAAGTTCTGCGTCGACGGAAGGGGTCGTCTTCTCCGAAAATCCGCATACAAATTATAACCATGCAGCAAAAGTACTCTCATCTGCATCTCTTTGAAGCGAAAATCCACATGTGAAAAACAACACTGATGGGAGGTACGTTTGCTGCGAATTTAGAATCCACATACGGATTTTCGCGTCAAAGATATGTGAATGGGAGTACTTTTGCTGCACAGTTATAATCCGCATGCGGATTTTCGGAGAAGACGATCCGCGCGGATGGGGGTACGGGCTGGCGCCTGGGAAGGAGGACGGGCTGGCGCTTGGGAAGGAAGACGAGCTGGCGCTTAGGAAGATGATCTCATCCACCGCCGACCGGACGAGACGATCTGATACGGGCTTGGAAGACGACCAGGCTGGGAAGGAAGACGATAGAAGAAGACCAGGAGGAGGGAAGACAATCGGGAGCCCCTGATGCTAGCCTGCTACGCGATTTGGGGATTGGGGGCGATTTCAGTCGGTCGGGACTTGGAGATTAGGGCGCGGGTGGAATTGAGGAGGGAAGCGAGAGAGGAGGAGGAGGCGCGGGCGGGATGGGTTTTTTCTTTTTTTGCTACCGAGCGGGAAAATGCATCCTCCGCGTGTATGTGCAGTCTCGTTTGGCTTCTCAACACGCAAAATCGAAGAAGCGGCGCAGATTTCGCCCGCTGAAATGGACGGCCGGATGGGGCGTCTGCAGGGGAATTCGAGTGTAGTCCGAATGCACCTAAATAAATCCCACATATATATATGGCACATCCGGTGAGATCCCGGGATCCCGAGCCTCTATATATATATTATATTTTTTATCATAAAAAAATACTTAACCTATATATATATGGCTCACCCGGTGAGACCCTGGGATTCAGAGCCTCTACATATATTATTATATTTTTTATCATAAAAAAATACTTAACCCCGTGTATCGACTCAACCCACCACCTTGGGAGTACTTACTTTGGGAGTATGTAAAATAATATATATATTTTGAAAGCCCTTTCATATATATATATATATGTATTTTTTAAAAAATAATATATATTGTTGGAGGCCTTTAATATATATATATATGTATTTTAGAAAAATAACATATATATTTTTTGGAGGCCTTATATATATGTATTTTAAAAAATAATATATATATATTTTTTTGAGGCCTTTAATATATATATATAATATATTATTTTTAAAAAGTACTTAACCCTGTGCATCAACTCAACCCACCACCTGGGAAGTATTTACTTGGGGAGAAGTATATTTATATATATTTAGAAAATAATATATATATTTTTGAAAGTCCTTTAATATATATATGTATTTTAGAAAATAATATATATTTTTGGAGGCCTTTAATATATATATATTATAAAATAATATATATATTTTTGGAGGCCTCTAATATATATATGTATTTTAGAAAATAATATATATATATTGAGGTCTTGAATATATATATTAATATATTATTTTTAAAAAGTACTTAACCCCGTGCATCAACTCAACCCACCACCTGGGGAATATTTACTTGGGGAGAAGTATATTTATATATATTTAAAAAATAATATATATATTTTTGAAAGCCCTTATATATATGTATTTTAGAAAATAATATATATATTTTTAAAGGTCTTTTTAATATATATATATATATTTTTTAGAAAATAATATATATATTTTTGGAGGTCTTTAATATATATATATGTAGAAAATAAAACAATATATATTTTTAGAGGCCTTTAATATATATATATATATTTAAACGCTCAAAGAAAAATAAAAAAAAATTGAGAACTCACATTCTCTGGTGAGATGAAGAGCTGGAACTGCTTATCTTGGGATGGCCTCCTCTCTATCCCGTGTCTTCTCTTCGTTTTTTTTTTCTTTTTTTTTGAACGAGGGTCCTATTTATAGGTTTTAGAGAAGAGTTCCACAGCCATGAGCGGACTTTCCACGCGGAACTTCATACCTTGGGCACATCGTGTGACGGGGGATTGTCCCACGGAATGTGGTAGGTGTCACGGGGGAAGGGGATCGTCCCGCGGAACGTGTAGCTGTCTCGCTGCATGCTCCCCACTGACGTGTATATATGTATTATTATCTATCACTTATTATTATTTTTGGTTCCGTCTTGTCACCATCAGGCGCTGGAATCATTGCATTTTTCGGTGTCATGCTGAGAGACACGCTGGGAAGACGTGTTGGGGAGACGGCTGAAAGCTGCTGCTTCACCCGATTACATGTATTTGATTGGATTTGCCAAAAGAGCTATCCGGGCAGCTTTAATTTCAGCTCCTTTTTTATTTTTGCAGCAGCTCCCATATATTGAATTCCACCAATCTCAACAGTGCATGAATAGTGCAGCTTCCCCAGCAAAGCATTTCTGGCAGATGGAAGTGCTTTCAACGGGCAATGCCTTGGCGAGTGATGGACCAATAGCCATTTGAATAGTTGCCTCCAAATTGTCCAAGAGTGCGGTTTTGCAATCTTCCAACACATTGCGCATGCTCTTACCATTTCCAAAGTAAATATTTGGTGTTGGATGTTTTCTTAAGCTACGGGCATGCTGCTCAAATTGAATGGTCGTGACAAGTTTGGACCCTTTGCATGATTCACAAAAGCACATGATCTTGCCATCTTTCACCATGCCTTCAAGATCATCCTTACCCAACTGCTGCTCCTTTCCTCGCTGCCCCACCTGTGGCGGGACGTTTTCCTCCTCGGATTTTTTTCTTGTCAGGTTTCCTTGAAGATTCTGAGTCTCCCACATTCTTCATAGCCCCAGTTGAGTCCTTATCTTCAAAGAAACCTTCACCTTCGTCATCTGCACCCCTCTTCCTGGAGTTTTTGAAGGATATCAGCCTCTCTTCTTAGCCGAAGTCTTAGCTTCTGCGGTCCCATTTTAAGTTGCTCTTTTTTTTTGTTACGGTTAAGCAGAAGAATGGTTGCCCCACCAATTAAGCCCTTATCCTTCTCACGAGATACATCTCAGACAGTTAGAGCGAGTTGTACGTGAGCAGTTAAATCCGAGACACGTCTCATATCCCGCAACAATGGGTTTTGTCTAGTCTTGATACTCCATGAATTCTCTTCTTGTATATATATATACACTTTATTTTTGGCAAAGGCCCTTATATATATATTTGATGCTTTGGTTGTCTTGTTTGACCGGCCAACTCACCCCCCCTTTTTTGTTTTGGGAATCCTCATTCATGTTTTGTATGACGGGTCTTTGGCTTTGGAGCCTTCTTCAGCACCACTGGTGCCCGTTTCATGCTCATAGTCCTCCTTTTTTTTTCGTGCGCCGCCTAAACTTGGCGATGACATGAAATTTTCTACCCAGGTGGTCAAGGCTCACTTTGCCCAAAACACACTTTTTTTTTGAATAAAAATCTTAAAAATCATGGCTATCTGTGATTTTGTAATTTTTAAACCATTTGCAAATTATTATTTTTTTGCCATCAATTTTCCTTTTGTCTCTCTTTTTTTTCTTTTTTTTTACACTAAAATCAATCATATAATCGTAGTGGACCCAAGATTCAAAATATACCTCATAAGTGTGGATTCTAATTTATTGTATATGCTTTCATTACAATCCGTTTTAACTTAAATTGTGTTCCTTAACAAGTGATATCAAAGCTATGGTGATGATTGATAATTTGAAAAGCAGTTTCATATTAGATCATTATTTTGACGGGAGGCAAGATCATGTTCCTTGATTTTGAAGCCATAGGAGATTTACCATGGTGTGGTATTTGGAAGTTGTTGTATGGACAACTAATATCTGTGGAAGGCTGATCGTGTGGCCTGAACAAATCTAGACGGCATGATCTGACATGAGTGTGTTTAGATCGTGTTATTGCTGAAAACATGGTTGTGATTCAATAGGTGCAGCGATGAGATAGAGAGGACGATGACCTAGATTTTTTCTTGCAAGAATCAGGAAAGTCCACCTGCAGTGATGCAAGATGGTTAGATCTAGCAATGTTTTTTAAGGTGTGAATCTCTTTGAGAGATGAGTTTCTCCCCATGGACGATGATGAAGATGAAAGTTATTGTTGATGTTGGTGTTGTGGGTTCCACATCTAGTGGGTTACCTCCCTAACAGTGGGGACGAAGGAAGTCGTCAGCAACACAAATTCAATGTGATGATAGTAAATCATCTTAGAGAGACAGGCGATCTTGTAACAGCATGCTAATGCGTGGTCGCTGGCAATGATGAATAGCAACATGGGCAACGACTACTACTGGATATGTGTTCATAGGACGCAAATGATAATAGTTGTAGTATTAGTAGCATGCTAAACCATTAATGTAAAGATTAGCTTGCTTACCAACAAACACATCTGCTACCCAAAAATAGTTTGCAAACTATCTTAATTTGTGTTTATGCTCATGCAGCTAAGACTTTCCCTTTTAAGGAAGAAGAATAAATGTACTAATTATGGTGCATTTGAGGAGCACTGAAGTAGTGTGCTTGTGTAACTTAGAATTCGTAATACCAAATGCAAATTGAAGTGTTCTAAGTATGTATTCATATATTTTGGGATATTGCAAATACAATGATGGGGTCAGTTTAGGCTTCAGTGGTATGGATCTAATGTAGTATGTAAATCAACGGTGATGTGATGATCAAACAGATGCTGATGTGTAGATACAAATGTTTTGAGTTGTTGTGTTTTCTATAAACAATGTAGATCAAGAGGATACTACAAGTTTAGGCGTGGTCAAGTTGCACCATGAAGATTGAAATGAAGATTGATTAGGATAAATCAATTTCAATCTAATTTGATGCGGTAATTTGTGAGCAAATTTGATGTGATCACGTAGTTGTTATTGATGAAGATGGTTTAGGTCGGGGTAGAGCAATAGACTTCAGAAATGGAGTTATTGATGTTCTACATTGTTTGATAATCTATGGTTATGCTAATTTGAGAATAAATGAAGTATGAAGATAGACTGATTTTTCTAAATTACACATTAGATGATGATTGTGAGATCATGAGAATGTGTTAATATTAAATCACGATGAAAGTGTGAAAGTCTTATGAATGCGATGGTATTGGAAAATAGATGCAATTCATATTGTTTAGTAGCTGATGCATAGGAGGTAGTTGATGGAGTTCATGCTTGATATATTGACGTGGGTTAGAGTGTATGTGGATTCATGTTGATTTGTGCATAAAAGTGAAGTGGTCTCTCAAGTGGAGAAATATGGAATCATGTTTTGTTGGAGCTTAATGACTCATAGATTGACTAATTGATGGTCAAAGACATGATTTCTCTATGAGTTGTTTTGGTGGGTGTAGAATCCAATTTAAATGGAGTTTATTAGAGTTTGTCTTTTATATTTTACATATAGGTTATTTATGTAGTGATTTGCATATAAGATTGCATGATAAATACGTATGAGAGTATATATTGATTTTACATGAGTACTTATGAGAGTCCTATTTTAGAAATTTGATAAAGCCTTCTGAGATGTCCCAAGGAGGCATGAGAGAGAGATTATTGAAATGCTTCTGGTTTTGGGGTTAAGGCATCTAAAGAATGAGTATTAGTCATTCTGTTTGTATGTTGTAACTTATTTTGATGGGTATCTCTCTTGCCTTTTTTCCCTTTTATAGTTAAAAGTTTTTATGCAAATTTTGATGCCTTTTGTATGTGATATTATGTTGTTTATTGACATTGATTTATTGTATATACTTCCTTTATAATTTGTTTCAATCTGAATCATGTTTTCTAATATTAATTTACCCTTATCATATTCAATACATTTACATTTTTCATTCTCATCTGAACAAACGCATCATTAGAATAATATTGCAAATAACTAAAATCAAAAATCAAAAAAGGATACATACACGTCTTCTAAAATAGTAAAACTTGATATATTGGTTAAATATACTTAAAATAGTACTTTATTAAAAAATTTAAAATATGAGGGGGATCGTGACAAAGGAAATAGTTAAATTCCAAATAATCATATGAATCTAAGGATTATTCTTGTCCACATATTAAATGTAATTACGATGGCATTGTAGACGAAAATTAGAACTGTGCTAAACAATTATTCTTTTATACATTGTGAAGAGTAGGCTAACCAACTTAGTCGGGTAATCAACACTCATGAATGTCGCCAACTGAGGCTAGCCCATTTTGTGGCAGCTGCAGTTGTTATGCCAATTGTCATGAGTTCAAAACCCACCAGTCGCAATTTATGTGAGAATTTTGTAACTCTTTGTTCTGCCTCCTTGTAGTTTGGGTATTTTACACTTTTTTCCTTTGAATATATGAGTATTTTATAAGATATCCTTCTATGGTGAAGGTTGTGAATAAACCTGATTTATAATATCAAATGTTACAGTGTATATAATACGAACAGAAAAACACTCATGAATGTCGATGGGGATGAAATTATTTTTTCTATTTTTAAAAATGACGATTAATTTTTAACATTTTTATATTGCTTTTTTAAATAAGGTTTATCATTTCAAACCAGTCTAAAACACATTTTTTATTTTTCAATTTTTTTACAAAATTATTATTTTAGTTATGTTTAATTTATAAACCAATTTGTACCAATTTTGGAGATATGTATATATTTATTTTGAATTTTTAAACATAGAAGTATTTAGTCATTTTAAATTGTTGAAATATGACTAAAATATTCCTATATTTAAAAATCTAAAATAAATATATACATTTCCAAAATGGGTAAAAATTGATTTATAAATTAAACATAACTAGATTAACCGTTTTGCAAAAAAAATTAAAAAAGACACAAAAAATATATTTTTGGACTGGTCTAAAATGTGGAAATTTTAGACTGATTTGAAATGATCGCTTTTGAAATTCTTATATAAGATACCACACTTTTTTCATCTTACATCTCATCTCATATTTAATCCAAGTTGTTAGCAAGAGACTACATTGATATATAAACAGTTCATATAAAAATATGCAGTGATGTTATTAGAGATTGGAAAATATATTTTTATTTTTTAAAAGATTTGAAATCTTTTACTTTGTAAAATTTAGCATTTTTTGAATTTATTTAATATAGTATTGTGATTTTAAAATTAAAAATGGTATGAATAACAGCACATATATTTGTGTTCTTTTTCGTTTTTAAAAATAACATAAAATATCCATAAATTTATAGAATTACCAAATTTGTATAATAAAATATTTAGGTTGAGCCTACATTTAATAAAAATTTTAAATAATTTTTTTTCGTCACCCCATTATAAAAAAGGCAACTTTATATTAATAATAATAACAATAACAATGCTACTGATGCATATGGTTGTGATTTACACGCAACCATAATAGGCCTAGATCTTATATTGTCTGAAATTTGATAATTTAAAAAATTAACTTGATATTTTCATTTTAAAAAATCAGCAAAATTAGCTTGGATACATGCCCCCAACACATATATCCATGTATATTTGCTAATTTTTAGAAATAAAAATTTTAAAAACTATAAAATTTCACATAATGAAAATCTAGGTGAGTCTCATGTATCTATAAAAAATAAAAAATATTTGTTTCGGTCATCCATGAATCACTCAATCTAAGCAATCATATACACGTTTAAAGCCATACAAATTCTTAAATTAAATTTGTAGCTTCATTCCTAAGATAGTTTTTTAATTCCTGTGATAGCGTTTTTAATTTTTAATATAAAATTTTATATTTTTAATACAACTTTTATTATTTCCAATATACATTATTATATTCTCATTCCAAATATAAGTTCCGTCTAAAATCCTGTATCATTTAAAACAGGACATAAAAAATGGCCTCTAATAATAAATTACTATCATTATTTTTAAAACAATTTCTTATGAATGACATGAATCTCATAGATACGCTAAAAAAAACTAACTAGCAAATAAATTTAAAGGAATACCATACAGAATGATAACTGATTATTAAATATTGGGCAGCACATATCGTTCATTTAGACACCTTGATAGTTAAATCAACATTCAATCCATTCTTATAACATAATTTTTTTTATCATGATATTAAAAATCATTTCAATAAAAAATTAAACTTTTGGTAAGTATAAATTCTTCTTTGTGTTTCGGGAAAAGGGATATAGGCATTAGGATCATCGGTGAGCCAGTTTTCCAGGGATAAAATCCTTTTTTTAAATATCTTGGAATAAATAATCATGTCTCCTTTCGGCTGTTTTGTGACATGCTCCAATGTTATAGAATTTGTGTGTAATAAAATTATTTCATAAAATTCAACATTTTTTCCTGGAGCTGTTGGTATAAACCATTCAAACCTTGAGAGATATTTTTGATAAATCTGACGGCAAGTTTCCTGAATAACTTTGTTTTCTTTATCACTAGAAGAAAAGTGTTCTTCAGTGCTTTTTTATTTACATAAGTCACAATCTGGTTTTTCTAAATATACAAATAGTTGATCATTATACATTTCAAAATTATAATTTTTTGGAGTTGCGGTTATAGTTGGAGTAGAACTTGCTGTTGAGCTTGAAGCTGCCATTAATTCTTTCCCTGCAAAAATTCTCGAGATAGAAAGTCAGGCAAAGAATTATTTTCACCTTTTATATATTCTATTTGAAAATCATAGGGTGATAGCATTGCTTGCCATCTAGTGAACATATGATGAGAAACAAAATTCTTTACATCCTTCTGAATAATTTGTTTTGCTGCTCGACAGTTAACTTTTAGCAAAAATTCTTTATTTATAAGATCTCCTTGAAATTTATTTATACAAATAACTATTGCTAACATTTCTTTTTTAATAGTAGGATACTTCTTCCGTGTTTCATTCCATAATCCTGAAGTATAACAAATTAATTGTTCTTTATTTTGATCCTTTTGTTTTAATATACCACCATAACTAATATCTGATGCATCTGTCTCAACTATTTTATATAAGTCAGGGTTGGCTAGGTGTAGACATGGTAAATATTTAACTTTCTTTTTAATATTCTGACTGCCTTAGTGTGTTCTTCAGTCCAAGGAGAAAGATTTTTTCTCAATCTTTGTAATAATATTCCTCTATCATAAGCAACCTTTTCATAAAATTCTGCAACATAATTTAAACATCTTAAACATCCTTTATCAAGAATTATACTTTGTTTTCTATAACAGATGGTAATTCTTGTAAAAAAATTTCTTTATAAATAGTTTTGGTTCCATCGTCTAATAATTGTATATCTGTTAAGAATACATCCTTATACCATTTGAAATTAGGGGTGTGTTTGGTTGGAGGTAAAACTTTTGATGAAAAGTTTTAGAGGTAGAAGTTGTCAAATTGATAGAAAATGATGTGATATAATAGAGGTAATGATGAGGAGTAAAGAGAATAAAGTTAAAATAGATAGATTAGTTGTATGGATAGTTGTGTAGAAATGATTGAAAAGTAGGGTAGTTTGTATAGAAAAATGTGAAAAAATAATTAAAAAATAGAATAGTTATGAAGAGTGAAAAGTTTTGTGTTGAAAAGTTTTAATTGACAAGTTTTGGCCCCAAACAAACACACCCTAGATAAATGTTTACATCTTAATTTTAATATTCTTTCTCTGATAATGGCTTGATAATCTTCTACTCGTCCAAAAAATTGATAAATGATAGTACTAATAAGTGTATTTACAGGTTGTTCATCTTGTAAAATAAGAGTTCTTTCTTCTTGTGTCATTTGTATATCCCACCAAACTTTAAGTTGTCCAGTGAATCCCCAAATTATGCATACAACAGCTAAATTTTGTGGTAATCTTCTAATGTGTTGTAATACTTGAGCGTACATTACCATACTGTTACATATATTTCACATTTGGTATTCACTTGTTCCATCTATATTCCATTCATATATTGAATTAGGATTAATTTCATTTCCAGTGGGTTTTCTTTCTTCTTCAAATTGTTGATCAATTGGTGAGGTTCTTGAATAATGATTTTTTGTATTTCTCATATAGAGTCTTTGTAATAAATTTGAAGGGTCTTCTCTAGTAATTGATGGATTATTTTCAGATATTGTTTGAAGATATTTTTTATCTCTATATCTATTATCAATTTGTTCTAATTTTTTCTTTAAATCATTAGTATTAGGAGGTGGCATAGAAAAAGGAGGAGTGAATGATGATTGTTCTGTGTTTTTTGAGAATTCTGCTAGAAATTCTGAAGGAAGTTCTAAAGGTTTTGTAAAAAATGATAAGTTAGGCTTACTTGGTTTTGGAGTTATAATTTCAGGTTCTTTTAATTTTTCTTTTCCTTTTTCTAACTGTTTTTCTATATTTATAAGCTTATTATTTGAAAAATTAATTTGTTCAATAATTTGAGATAAATCTTCCCTCTGAATGGAAGATAGATAATGATTTATCACCAGAAGTTTCTGAACAAACATCTGAAAAAATAGAAGCAATAACAGAAACTCCAGATAATATAATTCTAAATTTTGAACCAACATAAAAAAGACATTTTTTTCTATATCAAGACCTATAACTCCAAAAATAACTTTAAAATCTTCATCATCTCCATCATTAGAAAAAAGGTCTATGTCTAATATTCCCTCTACAACGAGATTTCCATTACATTATGATCAAAATATAGCTAAACCTGAATAGAACCATCAGAATCAGATTTTCAATTAAATGAAATCACTAAAAAATCAACATTTAAATTTGATAGAGAATTATTATTAAAAGATTATAAATCCAAAATAAATAAAGAAAAAAGAAAGTGGTTATCAAAAACATATAAATCAGAAGAATTAAAACAAATTATAAGAAAATGATTTTATTATTGTGAAAATATTAAACAAAATATTCCATTTTTCAAATGGTAAACAACAGATACTTCTTAATCACCTGAAATGTCCTTATTAGCAAATTAAAAGAAACATTATTTTATAAGAAAAACTTTTTATGCTATCTTAAAAAACAAAATACTATAAAAAATATAGAACAACATATTGATGGACCCTTGAAAAAATACATAGAAGACTTTCATAAAAAATTAAGCTTAGAAGTATGTTCTGAATTACCAAATGCTTTTTGGAATAGAAAGAAACATATAGTAATATTACCTTATATAGAAGAGTTTAATGAAGAAAAAATTCTACTAAAACCAGACCTATTCAAATTAATCAAGAATTATTAAGATATTGTAAACAAGAAATACAGACTTTATTAGATAAAAAACTTATAAGACCAAGTAAATCTTCATGGAGCTGCGCAGCCTTTTATGTAAACAATGCTGCAGAAATAGAGAGAGGAGCTCCTAGGCTTGTTATAAATTATAAACCATTAAATAAAGTATTAAAATGGATTAGGTATCCTTTACCCAATAAAAAGGATTTATTACAAAGGATTATTAAAGCAAAAATATTTTCTAAATTTGATTTAAAATCAGGATATTGGCAAATTCAAATAGCTGAAGAAGATAAGTATAAAACTGCTTTTACAATTCCTTTTGGGCACTATGAGTGGAATGTTATGCCTTTTGGTCTTAAAAATGCCCCATCGGAATTTCAAAATATTATGAACGATATATTTAATCCTTATTTAGAATTTGCAATAGTCTATATTGATTATATTCTATCATATTCCAATTCTATTCAAGAACATTGGAAACATTTAAAAACATTTAAGCATATAATCCATCATAATGGTTTAGTATTATCTGAAAAGAAAATGAAAATGAAATTATTTCAAACAGAAATATCATTTCTTGGATTTAACATAAAAAAATAATACTATACAACCAGTTAATAGAGCCATAATATTTGCAGAAAAATTCCTTGATGAAATAAAAGATAAAAAACAATTACAAAGATTTTTAGGATGTTTAAATTATGTTGCATAATTTCATGAAAGGGTTGCTTATGATAGAGGAATATTATTACAAAGATTGAGAAAAAATCCATCTCCCTGGACTGAAGAACACACTAAGGCAGTCCAAAAGATTAAAAAGAAAATTAATTATTTACCATGTCTACACCTAGCCAACCCTGACTTATATAAAATAGTTGAGACAGATGCATCAGATATTAGTTATGGTGGTATATTAAAACAAAAGGATCAAAATAAAGAACAATTAATTTGTTATACTTTAGGATTATGGAATGAAACACGGAAGAAGTATCCTACTATTAAAAAAGAAATGTTAGCAATAGTTATTTGTATAAATAAATTTCAAGGAGATCTTATAAATAAAGAATTTTTGCTAAAAGTTAACTGTCGAGCAGCAAAACAAATTATTTAGAAGGATGTAAAGAATTTTGTTTCTCATCATATGTTCACTAGATGGCAAGCATTGCTATCACCCTATGATTTTCAAATAGAATATATAAAAGGTGAAAATAATTCTTTGCCTGACTTTCTATCTCGAGAATTTTTGCAGGGAAAGAATTAATGGCAGCTTCAAGCTCAACAGCAAGTTCTACTCCAACTATAACCGCAACTCCAAAAAATTATAATTTTGAAATGTATAATGATCAACTATTTATATATTTAGAAAAACCAGATTATGACTTATGTAAATAAAAAATCACTGAAGAACACTTTTCTTCCAGTGATAAAGAAAACAAAGTTATTCAGGAAACTTGCCATCAGATTTATCAAAAATACCTCCCAAGATTTGAATGATTTATACCAACAGCTCCAGGAAAAAATGTTGAATTTTATGAAATAATCTTATTACACACATTCTATAACATTGGAGCATGTCACAAAACAACCGAAAGGAGACATGATTATTTATTCCAAGATATTTATAAAAAGGATTTTATCCCTGGAAAACTGGCTCGCAAATGATCCTAATGCCTATATCCCTTTTCCATAAACACAAAGAAGAATTTATACTTACCCAAAGTTTAATTTTTGGGATTACCAAGATGCATGGAAAAAGGTTTTTCTGAGACAAAATAATTATTTTTCTCATTCTTGGTGGATCCGCTTTAATCTTATAAATCCCGCTCAAGATATCCCTGTATGGTTCTATGAAAAATTCTGGGAACATTGGGGATTTGAAAAAATTATTTTGCCAGATGATCTTATTTCGCACTTATCATTTTCTATATCAGACCCGCTAAAATTAAATGACTTTATAATCCAAGAATCTATTCCTTGGATAGTCCGTTGGGATTTTTCCTTCTATATTGATTCTGAAACTACCTCATTTATAACTTATACTTCATACTTAAAATGGTGGCCAAAATTCGACTATGAAAATATTCTGCATAGTTATAAATGGCGCCAACATCGCGCATCTCAAAAGGCTTCGGTTGTAGCTGAGTCTCTCTGCTCTTCATCACCTTCTCAAAATCCTAAAAGGACATCAGCAGAAACAAAGGAAGCATTTAAGTCTGCTTTAAGGATGGCGAAGAGAGATTTTCCCCGATTATCTGAAAAGGAGCAAAAGCTCAAAGCCTTTCAGTTCCTATTCTCCAGCCAACTAGATGATGATGAAATGGATATCTTATCAGCATCTCTATCTCCGTAAAAGATGAAGTAACATAAAGCTAAAGACATTATTACCCTGTTGCAAGTAAAGAATCTTATCTCATCAAAAGTAGAAAAAAGCTAAAGAATCTTATCTTTGTTAAAGTAAAGCAGAGCGCTTCGACAAGTGGGATTTGTACGACTCTACTTGATCCAGGACACGTGAATTCTACTTTCGGCGCCTTGATCTTATCTCCTCCCGGATTTCAAATGTGTTCAAATCCGTTTCTACTTTTTAAGTCTTCAAATTCAGTTGAGTCTCAGTTGTAAGGGCATCGAAGAAAATCTCAAGCTCTAAGTCTGTCCTGTAAGAAGTTCGCCAGAGTTTTCTACATCTCTCTTTGTAAGATAGTCTTCTCCTTTAATGAAAGCTTGTTTTAATGTTTACTTATGATGAATGGTTAGAATATTGCATCTTAAGATTTCTTTTATGACATGGTGATCATTATGCTTTTAAAAACTGTATTACTTCTGTAATAGAAACCCAATCTAACGAAGTACCAGAAAGGGAAATTTGATCTATAAATCATAATGAAGAAATTATTGTAGAATTTGAATGGGAAAGTTATATTTCATCTGATGAAGAATTTTAAAATATGTCATTACCTTATCAAGTGAGAGAATTAAGTCACAGACTTAAAGAATTAAAAGACGAAGAAGATAGATTGGTAAGACTTATTAATATTCATACCACTAATGTCCATTCTCATAACTTTTTAGTCTATATAGGAGTATTCGCTACTCTGAAAAATAATTCGATATAGTCTTAAACTTATTGAAGAACAACTTTATTACCTCTTAGGATGAATCAAAACCTTAATCATTTAAAGGCACAATTAAAACATATTAGACAAGAAAAGGAAAGAATAGCAGCTGAACTAGAAATATTAAAACCAACAGTTGAAAATAGCGAAAATGAAAATGCTATAATAACATATTCTATAAAAAGATACAAAAGATATATTCAAGAAGAAGACAAACTTAGAATTCTTATATCTAAAGCAATTGAAAGCCTTATAGCTTAAACATATCATGATTTGGCTTACACATTATAGAAAACAATAACGTCTACTAAGAAAAGAAGAAGAATAGTATCTTGAAAATCTTAATAAACATAATTCATCCAAAGTTATTCGACAGTATTATGAAGAACAACTCGCTTGGATCACTCATGATATAAAAACTTTAGAAATTTTGATTTCTCGCCTCCTGAGTTAACAAATAAATTAAATCTGTAGCTTCATTCCTAAGATAGTTTTTTAATTCCCGTGATAGCATTTTTAATTTTTAATATAACATTTTATATTTTTAATACAACTTTTATTATTTCCAATATACATCATTATATTCTCATTCCAAATATAAGTTTCGTCTAAAATCTTGTATCATTTAAAACAGGACATAAAAAATGGCCTCTAATAATAAATTACTATCATTATTTTTAAAACAATTTCTTATGAATGACATGAATCTCATAGATACGCTAAAAAAACTGACTAGCAAATAAATTTAAAGGAACACCATACAGAATGATAACCGATTATTAAATATTGGGCAGCACATATCGTTCATTTAGACACCTTGATGGTTAAATCAACATTCAATCCATTCTTATAATATAAATTTTTTTTATCATAATATTAAAAATCATTTCAATCAAAGGCTTAGGTAAGTTAACTCTACTTAAATATTTTATAATTATGTATCAAATAAAAAATATGAGAAGGTTTGGCACATGGGGATTTTTGAGAATGAAATAAAATGCACCTTTTTCACTTCCTTTTCCTCACCTTTCGTTATGATTTAATATCTTAACTACATAATTTATAATTTTTATAAATGTTTACTAAATTGCAAAAAAGGTATTTAAGTTATTTTTAATCTCAAAAGTTGTTAATGTTTAAAATTCAATAAAAAATCTATAAACTTAAAAAACTTATAAATTTTACTATATTAATTAAAGAGCTTTGCTTCTATAAAATTCATCTTGTATATAACCTTCATTATTTTTAATATCTTGATACTGGATGAAAATTCACTTTATCTATTCTCTTTCGCATAATTTATATTATTATAGAAATCCTTTTATTTATCTAGTATCATTGTGAATTATCCTATCTACCAATGTATGAAATAAATATAATAAAATATTTAATGGTAAATATCAATTTTAAAATAATACTTTTAACATCTAAACTATTTAAATATCACTATTATATATAAAAAAATGAGGTTTTGCACCATAATGCATTGAAATTCAATGTGCATTAAAACATTCTCTGCAGTTCTAACGAATGATTTCAGACACAAATAATTATTTTTCATCAAAAAAGAGGAATTTCGACTGGGTCATCATGCTGAAAGAAGGGAACTATTACTTGTTCTTGCAAATACAAGAAAAGAAATACAATTCAGATACACTTCCACTTCGATTGCACTCCTTTTCTCCCTAATCCAGCTATAAGTGGTTACACGCAATCATGTGTGCAATCCCGACCCTTACACAATGACTAACACCCACACGTCCCATGCATGAATGCCTTTGTTTCGCTAGCTTTCTCCTTCCATAAAATTCTTAACATCTTCATACATGACTTGGTCCTTTAGGTTTATGGTCAGAGATAATTGAACTCGAGGATAGTCTTCCACAAAAGTGACAGAGTCCTCTCTTGCACCTCCTTATTCCTTGAGTTGACGGTGACTCCTCTCCCTACCAACTTGTTGCCAAGCCTTGATTTTAGTTTCATAGAAGACAACCTCTCTACTGAGTTGGGCTTGGCTGGCTAATGTGATCTATCCTAGCCAACTCCACTGAATGACTTTGTTGCGGTTCACCACCGTAACGTCCCCGCTTGGTTTAGATTGAACCTGGTCTTCTAGGTTGAAATGTGGAAATAGGTTGTTGAATTAATGGTTATCTTTCCATGTGTGATTTGAAGATGGTAGTCCCCTCCAATGCACTCACAATTCAAATGTTAGCCCATTGTCATACATGATGCATCACCTTTCAAGACTCTAGCGTATGTATCGCCTGGGGAACTCCAACATAAGAATAAGAGCGAGTTCATTTGTGGGCAATAGATCGAGCATTGCTATCTTTGGTAACTGATTGATTGGAGTAGAGAATCTAATTTTCTTGATGAATTCTTGGGGTAAGTGTAGATTATCGGGGAAGGACAAGTGGATCATCGTGCTCCTCTTGGGCCTAAAATTCATCCTAACCCGTACTACATGTGCCCTAAATGGTACAACCTTTCTAACCAGATCCCTGTTAGGATCTAAAATATTGAATGAAAAATTTAGGAAACTTTTATTGCTATAGTGAGAAATCCTCGCTGATTTTTATAAAGAAAATAGAATGATAAGAAGAGATGAGAAGAAATTGAGAGAAGAAACAGAAGAATAACTCGTGATGAGCTAGAGATGGAGACAGATAATTCATATCTAACTTCTAACAAAGCCTCTTTCATTTGAATTGTCAGGCCATTTATAGTCACGACCATCGATAATCTAGAACTCACTTAGCAATGACGTGGCAAATCACTCAATTCTCTTGATATCTCATTGGCTTCTAAATCTTCTTTCTGGGTTGAGATTATAACCAGGAATATCCACATGTTCAGCTCTCTTAACTGACTCTTCCAACCCATGACTACCAAATGGCCTAAGTGTAATGCCCCGCGGACAAAGTCAACGAGTCCTACTAAAGTACAGGATCGATGATAATGGGAGAATATGCACATGTGTAATAACATAATTCATTAGGTCATCATAAACTAGGTATCTCATTAAGTTCAAATTAAATTGGATCTAAATAATAAAATCCCTACAATACATACTTCATATCTCCGTTAATTACCCTTTAAAAATCAAATCAAAAATAAATCATACAATATATGGATTCATCAAGTCCTAACCTCATTTAGTATACCAACCCCATTTTGGTCTCCACCCGCATATCTGTTATCTAAAAAAATTAATAAAATATGATGAGTCCGAGCAAACTTAGTAAGTAGAGCGTATAAAGGTTAACTTGATAAAACTTGAGTAAACAATATGCACAGGGGTTGAAAAAACAAAGATTAAATCACATATCCAAATCAAATTTAAATCCATATGAAACATATACTAATGCCTGAGCATACATCAATGCATCATACATATGTCATTTCTCCAATCCATCCAACAAGGTCTAAAATCCAATAGGGAGGTTTGGTATCTTGTGCCGTAATCTAACCTAGTACACAACTTAGGTTGCCATCACTGCATCCTAGCACGAGTGGTCAACCTTGCATAACACAGATAAATCAAAAACACCTTTATCCAAACTAGAGGTGTAACTAATACCTTGCTACGCTTACCACATAGCCGCAACCATGTCGCACCACATTACGTGAACGGCTCTAGCCTCAACCATTACGTTAATGGCCACCAGTCCCACGGATCGGGTCATAATATACATTATCCAAATCACAAGTGTAAGATAAACCAGATCTGTAGTCTACCAAATTCATACCGGTCAAACAAGTATGTCTGAACCAATGCCACCCAGGTTATCACATCCGAATCCTCAATTAAGATGTGCCAAGGTCATTACCAATGGTCCAACAATACTATTTCATAAATCCACAACTACAATCATGACTCATGAACATGTCTACATTCAAAGCAACATATGTTAATGTTATAATGCATAATGCTAGCATGAATAAAGAGCCAAACTCGGCATCACAATGAATCATCGTAACCAATAATATTTATTAACTCAAAAATTAAAAAATAATGGCATCTAAAAATCCATGCCTGTAACCATACAATACAACATAAAATCAAAAAGAGAAGAAAAGAGCTCTACTTACCTTGTGTAAATCTGATATTCATCTTTGTACCATATTTCACTATCATGCTTAAATCATCGCATTGAAAAATAACACTTTTCTTTCATTAATATTTTAACTTAAATTAACTTTTCTAATTGTGAGTTAGCATAATATTTCATCCTAAAATGTATGGATACCTCTATGTATCATAACTTTTATACTTTAGCCAACATGCGGTTTCTTGTATAAATTAAATTATTTCAAAATTATAATTTATAATAAAATTTATTAATTCTAAAATATTATTTTCTCCAAGTTAATAAAATAATTAATTTGAGTTGGAGTTGGAACTCATTTTACAAAATTGCCAAATTAATCTTTTACATTATATTTTCTGCATCGTAATCAACCCTATTTTATAAATATTCAATTTTATCAATTAAATATTATTCTTATATTATTAATTACTAAATAATAATCATTTGAGCTCCAAAACTTAATATGATCACAAATAAGCCCTCCCTTGACAACATTAACTTTCGGCGGTCTAATTGTATCCAATTTATTTTTCAATATTTGAAAAAGTCTAATAAAAATTTTCCACATGAATCAACTCAATAATTACATATTTTAACTAACCATATCAACTTAGATAATTATTATTTAAGTTTCAAATTTGATTTGATTATTCCTTAATTTGTTCATATTTGCTGAAATCAAATACAGTGATCTTTCTTAATTTTGATTTATAATTAAATCAAGGTGTTTAACTCTGAAATTTCTATTATACATAAATAACTACATCAATTAACCAAAATAAATATTTCCACCAAAAATATTAATTATTTATAGTTACTTATGTATTTTTATTTTTCTGGACAGGGTGTAAGTTTAGAGATAGTTTAAATCATGTTAATTATTAATCATATTTATATCATCCAAAAATTAATTTCTATTTTTTTAGTGATATTCAAGATGTACCTTATATCATATAAAATTTTCAGCCTCAATTTCACTGTATAAAAATTGTTAGAAATGAATTAGTGTAGTTGATCCTGACCACCGTTCTACCTTGTTTAGGCTGATCTTTCAGTATTTTTAGTTTACAACCTCATAAACATTTTATGGGAATACTTGTATGAAACTGGGTTTCACAGAAGTGATTTTATTAAACCCTTTTTATTTTTAAAATGTTGATCCTTGATGGAAAATATAATCCATTTATTGTTTTCCACCATTTGTTTAGCTAAGTGACCGAGTTTCATCCCAATCCAAGATATGGATAGGTCACATTTGCTAAAAAATATGTGCATTCATGTGTAAATTATGAAAAATGCTTAGATTCATTCACACATATATTAGAATGTAATAATATTTTATACGATCATTTATCTACATATTATTGATATTTTAGATAGTTTAGATGTTGAAAAAACTACTTTCAAGTTGATGTTTATTGAACCATTTTATTATGTTGATTTTACACATTTATAAATTGACCCATATACAGTGAAATTTAAAAAATAAAAGGATTTCCAAAATATTATAAATTATGTTAAATACAATAGATGGATGAATTTTTTATCAACTATCAAGATTTTAAAAATTAATGAGATTTTATAGAAGAGAAGTTCCAAAGAATCGTCCCCGAACATTTAAGATGAAAATTGGGTTGTTCCTTAATAATAATATCATGAGTTTTAAAAATAATTTTCATGCTAAAAATCCTTTATTTACTATTTATTTTATATTTTTCATTTTAGTTACAAATTTACAACATGGGTGGTGTAAGTTAACTTATAAACTATTATAATTGTTAGTCTAAACTACTAATCACAGATCTAATCATGGATTTAACACATATATCATAGAAAAGAACTTATTTAGTCTTGATCCAATTATTTAGATCAACTAGTTACTCTTTCCACTAATACAAAGATTATTGAGACAGATTTGCAAATACTCAAATCTAATCATCTATCAAGGTGTACACATGATCTAACATCATTTTTTTATGTAAAATTAAAATTTATCATATCAAATGGTTTGGATCATCGAGATTATACATGTAATCATATATTAGACTTATTTAATCTGATTTTCACTTGATAGTAAGCTATTATTGTTAAATCTCATGAAATGCCCCAGATCTATCTTCTCCTATCAAGATTAACTAAAAAGAAACTTGTTACTAACTTTTTTGATGGAATTTTATGGCTGAGATTGGGTTGAATCACTTAATTAGAGTTCTCCCTTCCCCATTTACTCACTCTCTCTCTCTCCCGCCCCTTCTTTCTCTCCTCTCTTTACTATTTGTTAGTTTTTCTCCCACCCGTAAATAGCATGTGCTGGGCAGATATATATTCATTATTTTGTTTATTTATTAATCAATTTATTATTATTTTGGCTAAAATTATGTCACATATCAAGTATCTAAAAGCTAATATGTTGACTACACTACACATGTTGCCACCTTGCATCTAATCAATGGTCAGCCCATAAATTTAAAATTTCTAATTATATAAATTAAAATAATTAATCTCTTGTTAGCTAAATGAGTAATATGATAAAATAAAATAAATAAATTTTGAGCTATAAGAGATTCAATACTTGAATCTCAATTTTTGAAACCATCTGTTTTACCATTTCAGCTCCGATCAAACTTGTGAAATGGGTGAATTGAAATATTATATATTTTGAAAAAAATTTCCTACCATTTACAGCTCTTCTTTTATAGATTTGCAAATTTGCATCTGATTTATTGTAAAATATCAAAATACCCTTTTTTGCTTCAAAACCTTCCCAAATTAATACTAATGACATGCTTGAATGTATTCTACATATTAAGAGCAAAATTCAAATATTTGAAACAAATATTATCATGCAAAAATTTAAAAAAAATATTTATTATGCACATATTTTACAAAAATTTAAAATCTCTTTTAAATTTAAAATAAGGGATTTACACTGAGGCTCCCACTCATGTCGAGCCTGTCAATTCCATCAGAAGAGTCATTCACAACAGGGGTCTTAACGTCCCCCCCAACTTGAGATAATACTACCTCTGGCAGTACAAATGTAGGAAACCAATGCTTGAAGACATTGGCATCCTCCCATGTATCATCACAAGGCACAAGTCCTTGCCAACGAACATGAAATTCGTACTTAAGCTTTCCGTTAGCGTCCCTCTGATGAACTGCTAAAATTTCAGTAGGAACCAATTGCAAACACCCCTGTTCATCAACAAAAGCCAACACATCAACCACCTTTTGAGCCAACATGGCACGCTTAAGTAGTGATACACGGAAAATAGGGTGAAGTCGCACCCCCTCGGGCAATTGTAATCTATATCCCACAACACCAATTTTGTCTAGCACAAGTAAAGGTCCACAATATCCAGCAACCAATTTATGAAACCAACTAGACCTTGCTATTTGTTGCCTATAAGGTTGAAGCTTCAAATAAACCGATTACCCAATGGAAAAATCAACAAACCGACCATCTGCTTGACCTTTTATAATGTCTTGAGAAATGCGCAAAGAATCACGCACCCGCTGTAACACCCTGTCTCTTTCTTGCAGATAAACATCAACTTCAACAAGCTGATTAGAGCCTCCCTCATAAGGAATAATCAAAGGAGCTGGTTAGCCATATATACCCTGAAAAGTACTCATCTTAATACTAGCCAGAAAAGTAGAATTGTACCACAATTTCGCTCAGGGTAAAAAATCAACCCAAGTATGTTGCTGGTCCATGCAAAAATTTCACATATAAGTTTAAAGAGTTCTGTTTAAAACTTGGATCTGACCATCAGACTGTGAATGATAAGCTGAACTATAAGCAAGATCCACATGTTGGGCAGTAAATAGGATCTTCCAGAAACCACTTAGAAAAGCAGAATCCATATCTGAAACAATAGTTTTGGGTAATCCATGGAGCTTAACTACTTCCAATAAAAATTCCTTATCAACAGAAAAGTGGTAAATGGATGAGTTAAGGGACTAAAGTCTCCCCCCTTGGATAGTCAATCAATGACCACTAAGATAATAGACTTACCAGGAGACCTAGGCAGCCCAGTAATGAAATCCATAGCTAAATCTTCCCAAAGCTTAACAGGTATTGGCAGTGGCTGCAAAAGACCAGCAGACTTCATAAACTCAGACTTATCACAGTTGCAAATATCGCAACTAGCAATATACTTTCAGACACAAGATTTCATTCCCAGCCAATAAAAAATGTCCTCTAACTTGTCGATAGATACGTAAAATGCCACAGTGACCTCCTAATATGAAATCATGAAATTGTAGCAAAAATAGTAGAGATATGGGCGCTAACAGGAGAAATTAACAATCTCCCATCTCGATATAAGATTCCCTCTTTCACTTGATATTGAGGGAAACTAGTAGGATTTCCTTCCACCTTAGCCCTCAATTTCAGTAGTTCCTCGATAACCAAACGTTCTTCCTGAATGACAGCTAATAAAGAAGAATCATGTTGAGAAACTGGTAAGAACTTCATCTCCATTTGTCGAGACAAAGCATTAGCTCCCTTATTAGTATTCCCCTTCTTATACTCCACACAGAAATCATATCCCACCAACTTGGTCATCCACTTCTGCTGCAGGGAATCAAAACACTTTGTTGTAATAAGTATTTCAAGCTATTCTGATTTGAACATATCAAGAATGGTCGACCAATCAAATAGGGTCTCCACTTCTTAATAGCTAGGACCGCAACTACTAGTTCTTACTCATAAGCTAAAGTGCCATGTGATCCCATAGCCAAGGCCCTACTGAAATAAACCACTAGCTTATTATCCTGCAACAGAATAGTACCCCACCTTGCACCTAACATGTCACACTCCAATACAAACCATTTGTTAAAATCAGGCAGCTATAGTACAGGGGGAGAACTCAAGGCCAACTTTAATCTATGGAAGGCTTCATCTACCTCACTATTCCATCAGAACCCATCCTTCTTTAATAATTGAGTCAGGGATCTCGCCATCTCTCCATAACCTTTAATAAACTTACGGTAACAACCAGTTAACCCCAAAAAAAGAGCATAACTGTTTGCCAAATGTAGGTCTAACCCATGCCTGAACAACTTCCAGCTTGGTTTTATCTGCTTGGACTCCCTCAAAAAGACACAGTGTGCCTCAAATACTGCACCTTAAAATTGGAAAATCCACACTTAGTTTTATTAGTAAACAACCTCTGCTCCTCCAGTATTTCTAAAGTTAACTGTAAATTATGTAAATGATCAACCCAAGTACCACTAGATACCGGTAATATAAACTTTCTCAAATAAGGTTGGGAAACCCGATTCATTAAAGCTTGAAGTAGCTAGCGCATTAGTCAAGCCAAATGGCATAACCAGAAATTCATACTAGCCATGATGAGTTCAAAATGCAATCTTGAATATGTTAGACTCCTTCATTTGAATCTAATGATACCTAGACTTGAGATCAAGTTTTGAAAAGATTTGTGCCCTTGTAATTCATCCAGTAACTCGTTAATAACTGGTGTGGTAAACTTGTCCTTGACAGTAATCACATTAAGGGTAGGGGTGTAAATCGGGTCGGGTTGACTCGGGTTGGCACAAATACAACCCTAACCCACCTTGTAAAATCACAACCCAACCCTACTTTCAACCCTACTTTTCACATCTTAACCCAACCCTATTTCAACCCACCTCAAATCGGTTCGGTTCGGGTTAGAAATCGGGCTAATAGATTACACATGTTATCAATGCTAGTTAAAGTTTTGTTCACCTGAATTTCTAAAATAATAAAAATAATTATAATTATAAAAACAATAAGTACCAATAAAAGTTCTACATAGCTCAAAAGTGGAGGATAAGTTTAGTAATTGATTCGTTTTTTTGTTTTTGTATTTTTGAGCAATCGATGTCTTCTGCAAGTTAAAAAGTGAAAGTCAAGTAAAATTATTACAGTAAATTATGCAAAATAGAAAAATGAATATTATAGTCTTACTTACCTTCTTAGTTGGCTTCCAATCAAAGCTACAAACATCTTAAGTTCTCAGTTAACCTATTATGTTATTCTAAATCACCAATGCGAGCAAATATCTAAACAACCTATTTACGATGCAATATAACCAAATAATCCAAACACAATTTCACAACTAATTAACCAAATATATTTCCAAACCAAATAAATTCAAATAACATTTGGTAACCAAATAGTCAAACAAATTTCCAAACTCAACACAATTTTATTTAAAGATCTAAGCAATATGAATGAAATAAGCTCTCATAAATATATATAAATACATATCTTATGAAATCGGGTCGGGTCGGGTTGACCGACCCCTAACCCAACCCAACCCAACCCATTTTTAAAATCGGTTCGGGTTGATGCGGGCTCGGGTTGAACCCAACCCTATTTACACCCCTAATTAAGGGCCCTGTAATCTACACACATTCGCCAACTACCGTCTTTCTTTCCTGCTAATAATACAGAAGCAGAAAATGGACTAGTACTCTCTCGGATATAACACTTATTTAACAACTGTTGTACCTGCTTCTCGATTTTATTCTTTTGTAAAAATGGATACTTATAAGGTCTCATCACATTAGGTACAAATCTAGGAATGAGCTCAATACAATGCTCTAATCCCCTTACAGGAGGTAACCTCATTGAATCAGAGAAAATCATTGCAAACTAAGTTAACAATTTCTCCAATTGATCCTCTTATATATGAAAAGGAGAATTTTCTGTCACAAGTTTAATATTCTCTTCCATCACTTACAATTAACGACTAATAGGCCTGCATAGGCTCTATGATTTTTAGCTTGAAAATTGACAAGAGTCTCTTCTTCTTCTCTTATCCTAACTAACTTGATCACTTGACTACCAACAACTTCAAGTGGACTTTCTCCAATTACATAACACATCACCAAGCCCATACAGTCATTGCAACCCCATCATTGCATCCACCCTTCCAATGCCAAAATAAAAAAATTATTCCTTCAATATAACCCTAAATATCCACTTCTAATCCTGACATAAACCCCTGCAATTCATCTCACTTTCATTAGCAATATGCACAGGAGTCTACGGAATCAACACCATTGGTAACTTCATTTCCCTAACTAACCTTTCATTCACAAAATTATGTGTTCTGACACTATCTATTAAAATAACCACACTCCGCCCATTAATACGTCCTCTGACTCTCATGGATTTGTAAGTTCCTATTCCAAATATGGCACACATAGAGATCATAGGCACCTTTGAATGCAAGCTAGCGGTGACAAGGTTCACCACTTTTATAACCTCCTCCTCAATCCCCTCTTCTGTCAACACCATAAACAATTATTTATTAGGACAAACATGACGCTTGGCATATTTTCATCACAACTGAAGCAGAACCCCTTCTCTCTTTTGAGTTGCATTTCCTCCCATAACAATCTCCTAACAGGCTGCTCCTTGACTCCCTTCATAACGACAGGGGGCTGCTCCTTAACTCCCTTCAGTATGACAAGTTTAACAACACTAACTTGCCCCACTTTGTTGCCAAAATTCCTTTTGAATTCTTCTATTCTCCAGCTTCTGAGCAATCTCAATAACCTCCCTCAATGACAAGGGATTACTATACTCCAAGTCAACTTGGAGGTCTCCTCATAACCCTATCATAAAATAGCACTTGAGTTGTTCCTCTGTCCACTAGGCAATGTGGTTTAACAATAGCTCAAACTTAGTGACATAGTCCTCCAACTTTCCCATTTGTCTGCCTTAACAGCATCATGTTGACATTCTTCATTTCAACGCTTCTGAACCTTGTCACACAAAGCCTTACAAAAATTGTCCTAAGTAATGTTGGGCTAAGACCGTCTAACATACCGGCTCCAATATACTACATCACCATGCTTGTTTTGAATGACAATCCATACCTTCTTAGTCTCTTCAGTCTCATAAATCTCAAAGTAATTGTTCGCTTGTATGACCCACACCCCCCGGATCATCCCCTGTAGCAAACATAGGGAAGTTAACCTTAACAACCTTACAATGTCACTATTCTATACTCGATTCCCATTAAATATATAAGATAAAGACTCACCTAGCTCAAACTGAGGACATCAACTAGAATTTTTTCAAGATCTCTGATTGTCATCATGACTGAGTTGGGTTTGCCACTGTGCCGGTACTACTGGACTAATGACTTTAGTTCAAACGTGTCCAAGAGTCTCAATAGGCCCATTCTTAGCAATAGATTCATAACTGCCTCCTTATGCTTCTCATTCTACCTTATCAGTCTTTCAAGAGAATCGAACCTTTGTGCTAATTATCTCGAATGCCTTTCTTGAGCTTCAAAATTCTATTTAGATTCTCGATTTAAGCTCTCTAAGACCTTCAACATCTTCTTTGCCCAAGAATCCAAGGAAGCAGTCGTCATCTCAATCACGAAGACCTTAGCACCGACCACATCTACCTTCTCCTCCAGCAGGACTACCTTTGATTCAACTACTGTCGACTTTGATTCCATGGACAACAACTTCTCTTCAAATTCTCCTGATTTCTTATACATTTTTTCCTGACGCTGCTCTATACTTGTCACTCTTGCCTCAAGCTGCTTGATTAAAGCCATCAAAATTTCATTCAAAATAATCAAAACTGCTCTCTGATACCTTTGTTAGGATTCAAGCTATTGAATGGAAAATTGCAAAAAATTTTATTGATATAGTGAGAAATCCTTATTGAATTTTACAAAGAAGATAGAATGATGAGAAGAGATGAAAAGAAATTGAGAGAAGAAACAAAAGAATAGTTGTTGACTTATACTGTTTTGATGATAGACAAGTTAAGAATTTAATGCTTGAAATGTGTTGCTTGTATTTGATTCATGATAAATGGTTGTAACAAGTTAGCATTGAATTTTGTTATGAATCTCTCGAGGTTTTGTTGTAAAACTTCAACAGTTTTGGTTTGCAACTTCAACTGATTTAGTTTCAAACTTCAACAGTTTTTGGGTTGAAACTTTAACAGTTTGCTTAGCAAGATAAATTGATTAGTGATTGGATGATGACGTGACTAGTTTGAAGAGTTGTCTTGGGTTGTTACAGGTTGTTGAGAAAAATCTGATTGGTTGAGGATTTAGTGGAGAAAATCTCTCTTGGCGGTTTCTGTTCGTTGAGTTGTTACAGGTTGTTGAGAAAAATCCGATTGGTTGCGGATTTAGTGGAGAAAATCTCTCTTGACGATTGGAAGTTAAAAGCTATAGATAGATAATGAATTTCAACTGGAAATTCAATTCAGAGAGAATATTTTCAAAACTACAGATCTGTTTCAAGGAGTTCTCTGTGATCCTCTGTCCATCTGTCAGAAGCAACATATTGAAGATCGTTGTGACCATCCTACTAAAAGCTTTATCTCCGTGCTTCTGTGCTATTAAATTGGTTGTAAGTTTTATTTTATTTTTATTTATTTTACCTTAAATTAGAGGCTATCTAATTCAAGAGGAAAGCTTTCATTGTGATTTGTGGAAAGCTTCGCATGCCACTTAGAGTCGTTTGTGTAATTCAGAAGACGATTGAGATCGTACCACTGTAACTTGAGTTCTAAGTTGACTAGTGGAAACTCGAGTCAAGGCGTTGACTTGGAGAGTGGTGTAGGTGTGTTAACTGAACGACTATAATTTGCGGTGTCTTCTTTGGATTATTTTTGTGGTGTGTGAAATTTATCTTGTTCCTTCTTAGATCACTCTTTGTGCTATTATTCCTTTCTTTTATCAGTTTCATACGGGCCTAACAATTGGTATCAGAGCAGTCTTTGAATTACTTCAAAGAGATCATGACAACTGAGAAGAAAGCAGAGATTGGATATGGCGAAGGTCATTCCATAACCAGACCACCATATTTTGATGGCACAAATTACGAATATTGGAAATGCAGAATGCAGATCTTTATCATGGGTCAAGATTTAAAACTTTGTAATGTTGTTCATAAAAGTGTTATTTTACCTGAAGATGATATAATTGAACCTAATGAACAACAAAATGAACAAGTGCATTTAAATGTCAGAGCTCTAAATATTTTATATTATGCACTTTGCCCATCTGAATTTAATAGGGTATCTGCTCGTGCCATGGCCAAAGAGGTTTGGGGTACACTCATGGTAACACATGAAGGTACTTCTCAAGTTAAGGAGTCCAAGATAAATATGTTGATGCATGATTATGAACTTTTTATGATGAAATCTAATGAATCTATCACCAAGATGTTTTGCAGATTCACCAACATAATTAATGCCTTGAAAACACTTGGTAAGTATATTGAGGCAAAGGAACAGGTAAAAAAGATATTGAGATCACTTCCTTCTTCCTTGACTGCAAAGGTTACAGCCATAGAGGAGGCTAAGGATTTAACAACCATGTTTGTAGATCAATTAATAGGCTCCCTTATGACACATGAGATCATTATGAAGAAAAATGACGATAATGATCTAAAAGGTAAGAAGATAATTGGTATCAAAGTTTCCTCTGATCATTCTGATGATAATGCAGGTGATGAAGATGAAGACATTGTTATGTTGACAAAAAAGATAAGATGGTTCAGCACTCGAAATCGAGAAAACAACAACAACAACAACAACAATAATAAGAATGCAGCCGGTAGAAGGATACAACGACGGCCTAAAAAGAAAAGAGAACAAAAGGACCAGAGGAACAATTTTGAGAAAAGAGAAAGAGATAAAATAATGTGTTATAACTGTCAAGGTTTTGGACACCTTAAGCATGCATGCCCATCTCCTGTTGAAAAGAAAAATTTCAACAAAAGAAAAAATCAAAGCTATGGGGCATGGTGTGATAGTGATACTTCGCTATCAGTCACTTCAGGATTTGATGATGATCAAGTGAATCTTGCATCACATTTAGGATTTATGGCAGATAACAAAGATGAATATGAACATTCTGAGGTAAGTTATATAGTTGATCAATTAGAACAAGAATATGCTAAACTAGTTAGAGAATTTACCACTTTGTCAAATAAATATATAAAATTAAAAATTGATCTCAGATGTGAAAAAGAAAAAATATGAATTTGCAAATGCAAATAAAATCTCTTGCTGAGGAAAATGAAAATTTGAAAAATCAAATAAGAAAAAATAAAAAAACAAATAATAGAAACTCTGATAAAAATTTTAGAAATCAAAATGAAATTTGCAATTTTTGTTGTAATTTTGGACATTTTTCATATATTTGCCCAGTTAGAAAACTGCAAACATTTGGAGCAAAATTAGTTTGGAAACCTAAAATACATAATATTGATACTAACCAGTTTGGACCCATGAAATGGGTACCAAAACGGTAAAGTTTTTTTCTGTTTTGCAGGAATGCATGAAGTCAACTTGCCAAATAAGATGGTATATGGATAGTGGTTGTTTACATCTTATGACCTAAAATAAAGATGCATTCAAGTTCTTAGAAATGCAAAAAAAAGGTAAGGTTACTTTTGGAGACAACAATAAATGTTTCATCAGAGGTATGGGTACGGTAAGTTGCGGAGGCATTGAAATAAATGATGTATTTTATGTAGAAGGGCTTAAACATAATCTCTTAAGCATTAGTCAATTTTGTGATAAAGGCCTTGAAGTTGTGTTTAAGTCTGATATGTGTATAGTTCATGATAATATGGGCAATAATATTTGCTGTGGAAAAAGGAATGAAAATGTGTATATTCTAGATCTTAATGTAGACCATATAAAGTACTTATCTACAGTAGATAATGAGATTCTAATTTGACATAGAAGATTAGGACATGCAAACCTTCACACATTAAAAAAACTGCAAAAGTTTAATCTTGTTGATGGTTTACCAAACTCAAAAATTAATTTAAAATATATTTATGATATTTGTCAATTTGGTAACAAAAGAAGGTTTCTTTCAAATCAAAAGATATTGTGTTAACAATAGAACCTCTGCAGTTACTGCATATGGATTTATTTGGACCTACACGGACTAGAAGTTTGGCTGAAAAATATTATGCCTATGTCATTGTCGATGATTTTATCAAGATATACATGGGTATTGTTCTTAGGAAGCAAAGATGAATATTTTAATTTATTTCAAAAATTTTATCGCAAAATTCAAAATGAACGTGGATTGAAAATATTTGCAATTCGAAGTGATCATGGAAGAGAATTTGACAATCATCATTTTGCAGAATTTCGTGACAGTTTTGGAATAAATCATAACTTCTCAGCTCCTAGAACACCACAACAAAATGGAGTTGTTGAACAAAATAGTAGAATATTGATTGAAATGGCTAGAACGATGTTGATTGATGCTGATTTGTCACATAGCTATTGGGCTGAAGCAGTAAGCACTGCATGTTTTATCATAAATCGTGTTTATATTCGTCCAATATTAAAAAAACTCCATATGACTTGTGGAAAGTTCAAAAGCCAAACATGCATATTTTTATACTTTTGATTGTAAATGTTTTGTACTAAACAATGAAAAAGATGACATAGGTAAATTTGATTATAAAAGTGATGAAGACATTTTTCTTGGTTATTCTTCTTCCAGCAAAGCATACCGAGTCTATAATAAGCGAACTTGCACAGTTGAAGAGTCAATACATGTCACCTTTGATGAATCTAACACCAGGGCGAGAAAAATTGTTTTTTCAGATGAAGAAGAAAACATTCTTGACATTTAGAAAATATTGAGAGATAAAGAAATGGTAAGTGCAGGTAATGTTCTTAGAAAACCTCTAAATCTGTGAATACATAAGAATCATCCACTTAATCAGGTTATTGGCGATGTTTATGACAAAGTCAAAACTCAAAATTCACTTCAAAATGTCTTGGGCCATTATGCTTTTATTTCTCACATTGAACCTAAAAAGGTTGATGAAGCAATATCTTATGAAAATTGGATAATTGCTATGCAAGAAGAACTGGATCAATTTAAAAGAAACGATGTGTGGACACTTGTGCCTAAACCTGATGATCATCCAGTTATTGGTACAAAATGGATTTTTAGAAACAAACTTAACGAGTCTGGGATCATTGTTAGAAATAAAGCACGTCTAGTTGCACAAGATTACTCTCAAGAAGAGGGTATTGATTTTGATGAGACTTTTGCACCTGTAGCTAGACTTGAAGCCATTAAAATGTTACTTGCATTCACATCATTCAAAAAGTTTAAACTTTTTCAAATGGATGTAAAAAGTGCATTCTTAAATGGTTTGATAAATGAAGAAGTTTATGTCAAACAACCACCAAGTTTTGAAGACCATGAACACCCTGATTATGTGTTCAAACTATCAAAAGCTCTTTATGGATTAAGACAAGCTCCAAGAGCTTGGTATGATAGACTTAGTGGGTTTTTGCTAGAGAAAAAATTCAAAAGAGGCAAGGTTGATACTATTTTATTTATTAAAAATATTTACGTAGACATTTTGATTGTACAGATTTATGTGGATGATATAATTTTTGGGTTTACTAATGAGTTGTATGCAAGAATTTTGAAAAATTGATGCAGAGTGAGTTCGAAATGAGCACGATGGGTGAGCTTACTTTCTTTTTGGGACTTCAAGTAAAACAAACAAAAGAAGGTATTTTCATCTCTCAAACAAAATATGTCAAAGAAATGTTGAAAAAGTTCAAAATGGAAAATGTAAAGCATATGTCAACCTCCATGAGTGCAAGCATAAAAATGGATAAGGATGAATCAAGTAAGCCAGTAGATCAAAAGTTATATAGGAGCATGATTGGTTCACTTTTGTATTTAACTGCCAATCGACCTGATATTTTGTTTAGTGTTTGTATGTGTGCACGTTTTCAGTCAAATCCAAAGGAATCACACATGAGTGCTGTTAAACGTATATTTAAATACCTTGTTGATTCACCCACCTTGGGCATTTGGTAGCCTAGAGAATCCACTTTTACCTTAATTGGATATTCAGATGCTGATTTTCCAGGTCATAAAGTGGATAGAAAAAGTACAAGTGATACTTATCAATTTCTGAGTGGTATGATTATATCATGGTATTCTAGGAAACGAAGCTTAGTTGCATTATCAACTGCAGAGGGTGAATATATTGCATGTGCTAGTTGTTGCGCACAAATTTTGTAGATGAAACAACAATTGGGTGATTATGGATTGTCATATATAAATGTTCCAATTACATGTGACAACACAAGTGCAATAAATTTGTCTAAAAATCCTGTACAACATTCACGCACTAAACATATTGAGGTAAGACATCATTTTTTAAGGGATCATGTATCACGAAAAGAAATTTCTATTGAAGTTATTCCCACAGAAGATCAACTGGCAGTTATTTTTACAAAACCACTTCCCTTTGAAAAATTTCTTCACATAAGAAGGGAATTGGGTGTAATCCATCCTTTTTCATAACACATGCATTTATGTAAATATTATATCATGTGGTTGATAATTTTAAAATTACATATTTATCTGCCAATTTTAGTTTTATTTTTAAATAAGGTTGTTTTTGTTAAAAAATATTCAAAATTCTCTCTCACCCCTCCCTCTTTTCATCGTTTGCTCAATTACACAAAAAAAATTCATCTCCCAAATCCATTCAATTCCATTCTGTATTCACTGTGATGGCTCGGAAAGGTGGCGCATAGGCTGGGAAAAAGCACTCTTATGAGGAAAAAGAAAAGCGGAAGGCGGATTCAACACCCTCGGATCCTCCATCCACTCCTCGACGTCAAAGTTCCGGCATCCACATCAATGAGAATGCAAACCCTTTTCCCCGTAGTACACCATGTATGTCCACCCCGCAAAACTTAATGCAAGGTAATATTGCAGGGTCTAGACATCAGTCTCATCAAGCTGCTCAAATGTCTCACTCTACAAAAAATGCTGCCGCCTCATCAAAAGTTTCAAATTTTCACCACCCGTCTGATGAAGATACTTATGTGAGTAAATTTTCACATCGAATATTTACCAAAGGTAAAAAGGTGGATTTTTTATTTTTTGGTAAAGCGATGTTTTGATTTGTGCATTGATTGAAAGAATATGAACTTCTTGAATTTCTTAAGAAAGACTTTCATATCTATTCGGATCTTGTGAAATACTTTTTTTTCAACTTCGCACTGGAAGGCACTACTTATACGTCCTTTTTTAGAGGAATTAAAGTTAGTTTCACAGAAGAAGAGTTTGCTGGGTTTATGCTTTTACTAATTCATGTCACTGGTTCACATGAAGAAATTGATTTTGAGAAGGTTATTTTATATTTCACACAGAATGAGTCATTAAGTAAACAGCAATGCAATTTTAAAAAATAAGAAATTTTCCAAACTGGATTATAAATTGCTACATTTTGTTGTTACACATTGTTTTCTACTTAAAGGAGGAGGATATGATATTGTTACACTTGATGATTTGGAATTTATGTGAGCAATTGTGAAAAACAAGCCTTATAACATTGCTAGTGTGATGTTATCTTATATGCTATCATAGAAAAAGAGAGCAAATGGAAGTTTGCCCTATGTTATGTATTTAACAAGGGTATTTTAGAATTTCAACATTGATTTGAGAAAACCAACTAGCTATGATGTGATAAATGAATCTACACTCAAGCGTATGCGGTATACTCGTATTGGTGATGGTAAATGGGTTGTATATTCAGACTTACATGCAGCAGGTCATCAGTCTCCTCCACAACAACAAAGGGTTTTTGTTCAAAGCGATGATCCAGATATTGGACTTGGTCGAAGACAAGATGGACAGGATGGTTACTTGGGTGGTGACGGACATCATAGATATCAAGGTGATTCTCTTAGAGATGTTAATTCTGAAAATGAGCTGATACCACCTTCGCCTTTCCATGATAGTGCAATAGCAGAAGACAATTCTTCAACTCCTAAGCCTCCAAACTCGCCTCACATTCCACCTCATTTTCGAAGATCTAAACCTTCCAAATCTAGCAAAATCAAGGGTCAATCATCCAAATCCTCCAACTATTCATCATCTCATATTCATTTGTCGGATTCTGATGATGACTACGGCTTAGGTTTTATACAGATGATTTTGATTCATTTGATGACAGACATGTAGTTTTTTTTGGTGTTTTGGTGAACTTCAAAATTTTTTTCTATTTTTTATTAGCAAAAAAATAATATTGGCAGACATTTATATGGTTTATTTTTATCGTAAACATGATATCATGTATATTGTTGCATTTAGTTAGATTTATTCTCCAGTTTTGCATTTTAGTTTGATTTTTCAATAAGGCTATCTGATATTTTTTCCTTGTTGCTTTTTGTAATGACAAAGGGGGAGAAAATGATATGAATGATTTGGAGTATTAAAACAGGGAGAGTTTTGATTGGAAATTTCATTATATTCTTAACATGTCACTTGTGATTTGTCATCATAAAAAATGGAGAGAATAGTTGACTTATACTGTTTTGACGATAGACAAGTTAAGAATTTAATGCTTAAAATGTGTTGCTTGTATTTGATTCATGATAAATGGTTGTAACAAGTTAGCATTGAATTGTGTTATGAATCTGTCGAGGTTTTGCTGTAAAACTTCAGCAGTTTTGGTTTGCAACTTCAACTGATTTAGTTTCAAACTTTAACTGTTTTGGTTTGAAACTTCAACAATTTTTGGGTTGAAACTTTAACAGTTTGCTTAGCAAGATAAATGGATAAGTGATTGGATGATGACGTGGCTAGTTTGAAGAGCTGTCCTGGGTTGTTACAGGTTGTTGAGAAAAATCCGATTGGTTGCGGATTTAGTGGAGAAAATCTCTCTTGGCGATTGGAAGTTAAAAGCTATAAATAAACAATGAATTTCAATTGAAAATTCAATTCAGAGAGAATATTTTCAAAAGTGCAGATCTGTTTCAAGGAGTTCTCTATGATCCTCTGTCTATCTGTCAAAAATAACATATTGAAGATCGTCGTGACCATCCTACTAAAAGCTTCATCTCCATACTTCTGTGCTATTAAATTGGTTGTAAGTTTTATTTCATTTTTATTTATTTTACCTTGAATTAGAGGCTGTATAATTCAAGAGGAAATATTTCATTGTGATTTGCGGAAAGCTTCACGTGCCACCTGGAGCCGTTTGTGTAATTCAGAAGACGATTGAGATCGTACCACTGTAATTTGAGTTCTAAGTTGACTAGTAGAAACCTGAGTCAAGGCGTTGACTTGGAGAGTGGAGTAGGTGTGTTAACCAAACCACTATAATTTGCGGTGTCTTCTTTGGATTATTTTTGTGGTATGTAAAATTTATCTTGTTCCTTCTTAGATCACTCTTTGTGCTATTATTCATTTCTTTTATCAGTTTCATACAGGCCTAACAATAGCTTGTGATGAGCTAGAGATGTAAAGAGGCAATTCAGATCTAACTTCCAAAAAAACCTCTTTCATTTGAATTTTCAGGCCATTTATAGTCATGACCATCGACAATCTGGAACCTGCCAACTCAGTAATGACATGGCAAATACTCAGTTCTCTTGATATCTCATTGGTTTCTAAATCTTCTCTTTGGGCCTGAGATTATAACCAAGAATATCCACCTATTCAACCCCCTTAACTGACTCTCCGGCCCATGACTACCAAATGGACTAAGGCTCCCACTCATGTCAGGACCATCAATCCCATCAGAAGAGTCATTAACAACAGAAGAGCCATTCATAATAGGATTCCTAACAATCCCACAAATGGAGTGGCTGCCCGCAATTGAACGACCCTCACAACTTCCTAGATCCCATGATTATTCTCGGGCTCACTTGCAAACATGGGCGACATAAGAGACATGGGAGCAAAAAATTTAAGTGTAAGCAACTTCTTAGCACCCTTGTCCATTAACAAGTTCTTTGTGAGGTTTTGACAAAAATTGAATCTCAACAGAACTATCCCTATTACCATTGTCGGCAATAGAGAAACCACTGATGAGCAAGAGCATCGTTCCCTGCCCGATTTTGATAGATTCAAAGCAGAGGATTTTAGCTCAATGGCTTGTGTGGTGGCTATTTGACCCGCCCTAAGTACACTGTCACTCATTTTCTTGGTATCAACTTTTCCCACCTCTACAAGTGGCATCTTCATGGTTGCAAGAGATGGAAATGGTGTTAGCTTTAGTTGCTTACTGCGATCATCTCTGCCTAGACTTTCATCCATCCACACTTTTGCATAGACCTCTTAAAGCCTTAGGAGTTTGTCAAAATTCGGACCCCGTATTATTCGTTGCCCTGCTTTCGCTACCAAAACACATTGATCATAATCGCAAGTGCCAGGCTCGCCATCCACCTATCATGCTAGCATTTTCCAGATGTGAGAAGCTGACTCATACTGGTCTGGAAATAGTCCAATTGCCAAGACAACAAGCGCATCACGCTCATCGTCCTATTGTTCTGCACTCGCTTCTGCCCCTTTTAAACCATGGTTGTTGGTGCTAAGTATTAATATAAGTCTAAGGTTTAAATATTAATTTAAATAGAGAAATTAATTTATAGGATGTAGCAACAATGGCTACTGTATCCTATGGACATTAAGAAGAAAAGGAGAAGAAGATGTTTCCATTTGGAAACTTTGAGGTGATTAAGAAATTTTACAAAAAACCCTCAAACAGAAGCCTTTTTGCAAAAGAAAACTTATAGGAAACTTATGTAGAACCTCCCTCTCCCTCTTCCCCCCGTGTTGGGCTTAATTTGAGCCTAGGCCTAGCCATATTGTTGGCTAGGTGAGCTTCGTGCTAGGTTTTGTGCTACCTTCTAGCTAGTGGGCTAAAATAATGGATTGGACATAAGGCCAAATAGATGAAATTAGGCTTAGCCCAGCAGATTCAAATTCATCAAAGGTAATCGGCAGAGTTCGGGCCTAAAAATGAGTGGGCTTGACAGTTGGAGCTCAATAATATTGGCCCACGAGCCCAAGGTCCAACAGGTGGGGTTAAAATTATTTTTCATATTTTTGAATATCAACTTCCGATTTGGATGATCCAATAGTTTATTTTTATATTTTTGGACATTATGAATTTGATGGTTGGATTAGATTTATCATCAAAGGTTATAAATTTGGGACGTGATAAATCACTATTTATGACCCACCTTAGATGAATTTTGGAAAATAACCTTTAGACCCAAATTCAATGTGCAGATATTATTTTTAAATTTAGGGTGTTACATATTCATATTGGAAAGAGGAATTCTAATTAGTCTCACTTAAAGGAGGAACTATTCCTTAGTTCTTGCAAATACAAGAAAGGAAGTACAATTTTGACATACTTTTTTTTCTAATCGCACTCCTTTTATCCTTATTTCAGGCACCCATGTGTGCAATCCTAACCCTTACTCATTAACCTCATGCTTCCCATGTGTACATATCTCTATTACGCTGATATGAATTTATTAACTTGCAACTTCCTTAAAAATGTTTGATGTGAATGGATTACAAGTTTGAGCATGAACGGGTATCATGTTTGGACCATGACTATTTCTAGAAAACATATTAAAATTAACAAATTGATATAAGGAATATGAAAAATTTTTAGTAGAGATTTAACTTCAACATTGCAAGTCGGAACCAGCCTCTCCCATGCACACAAACTACACTTAAAAGAGAGAGCAAGGGCAGTTTGGTCATTTTAAAAATTTTAACTTGCTATTTGGTAGAAATTAATGATTGGTAATTTGAAAGTTGTGGGAATTGTGGGATGGAGTGAGAAGTGAAAAATGAAATATTTCGAAAATTGTGTGATTGATATGAAATTATAAGAGTAAAGATGGAATGAATAGGGTAGTTGGAGTGTAATAAGAAAGAGAAATAATTGAAGTGTAGGGATAAAAGGATAAAAATATGGTTATTAATTGATGAATTAATGAGGTTCAGACCCATGAATTCTCATCCCATGATTCCCACATCGAGTAGCAAATGTCAAATAAGAGTAGAGTTCATGGTTATCTATATCAAAATTTTCAAATGTGTAATCATATTTGCAAATACAGATATATATTTTAAATAAAAATATAAATATAAATTGTAAGCATATTTGAAATTAATTTCTTTTAAAATGTATAAGATCCTTGAACTACTGATTTACTACACTAGTTAAAGCGAAATATCATTTTAAAGTGTTTTTTTGCATCAGTACCTATATGCTTTTAGTGATTTGTAGGCTTACTATTAGTTTTTTGCATCTGTATCTATATAATGTGCTTGAAATTGCAGGTATATAATTTTTAATAAAAAACGTAAAAATGATGAAAATAACTATATAGAATTATAAAATTCAAGAAATTACCTTTAAACTATAAATGGAATTCACTTTTAAAAGATGAATTAAATAATATACTTGCAGTTTTAGATAAATTATATAGATATGTATGAAATTTTTTGAAAATTAGTTGATAGCAATATCCACTGTCATTTTGATGCTCGATACATGGTACTCACTAACAAATATTGATAGACGCATGAAGAGAATTATCAAGATACTTACCCACACATAACCCACGAGTGCTTTATGTATACTTCACTCATGTGACAAACTACATGCTAGCCATAATGCCTCATAGACAATGAAAAACATGAAAGCTAAGCGGATAACCTCACTTGCCATGTCGCTATAAATATGGATTGCCATGTAGCTGCTCAATGGACTGCTACATTCACCATACATTGTCAGCACACAAAATCACTTAATTAACCCAATAAAATCCACCTCCTACCCAAGAAAGCTATTCAAAGGGTTAATAATGAATCTAATATTATAATCATAATACAACGAGTCCAGGTAATCTCAACAGGAGCTTATGAAGAAACTATATAAGATAGGAGGAGCAAAGAAAAGGTCTCATATTCATATCAGCATTAAGCTTTCTTAGTAAATTATTTTTTATTTTCCTTTTGTAATGCTCATGCTTCTTTTCTTAAGGGTAATTTGAGGTCTCTTTGGAGTACATATTTATACTTGTTGAATTATAGTGTTTTGATGATAGATAAGTTAAGAATTTAATGCTTGAAATGTGTTGCTTGTATTTGATTCATGATGAATGGTTGTAACAAATTGACATTGAATTATGTTGTGAATTTGTCGAGGTTTTGTTGTAAAACTTCAGCAGTTTTGGTTTGCAACTTCAACTGATTTAGTTTCAAACTTTAACTAATTTAGTTTCAAACTTCAACTATTTTGGTTTGAAACTTCAACAGTTTTTGGGTTGAAACTTTGACAGTTTGTTTAGCAAGATCTATGGATAGATGATTTGATAATGACGTGGTAAATCAGTTAGTTTGAGGAGCTATTTTCAGTTTGTTAAATTTTTACAGGTTGTTGAGAAAAATCTGATTGGTTGCAGATTTGGTGGAGAAAATTTCTCTTGGCGGTTTCAGTTTGTTAAGTTGTTATAGATTGTTGAGAAAAATCCGATTGGTTACGGATTTGGTGGAGAAAATCTCTCTTGGTGGTTTCAATTTATTAAGTTGTTATAAGTTATTGAGAAAAATCCGATTTGTTACGAATTTGGCGAAGAAAATTTCTCTTGGCGATTGGATGTTAAAAGTATAAATAGACAATGAATTTCAACTGAAAATTCAATTTTAGAGAGAATATTTTCAAAAGTGCAGATCTGTCTCAAGACATTCTCTGTGATCCTCTGTCCATCTATCAGAAGCAATATATTGAAGATCGTCATGACCATCCTACTAAAAGTTTCATCTCCATGCTTCTGTGATGTTAAATTCGTTATAAGTTTTATTATATATATTTTTTATTTTACCTTGAATTAAAGGTTGTCTAATTCAAGAAGAAAGCTTTCATTATGATTTGTGAAAAATTTCACGTGCCACCTAAAGCCATTTGTGTAATCCGGAAGACGATTGAGATCGTACCACTATAACTTGAGTTCTAAGTTGATTAATAGAAACCCAAGTCAAGGCGTTGACTTGGAGAGTGGAGTACGTGTGTTAACCGAACTACTATAATTTGTGGTGTCTTCTTTAGATTATTTTTGTGGTGTGTGAAATTTATCTTCTTCTTTATTGTCACTTTTTGTGCTATTATTCCTTTTTTTATCAATTTCATACAGGCCTAACAATTGGTATTAGAGCGGTCTTTGAATTACTCCAAAGAGATCATGACAACTAAGAAAAAAGTAGAAATTGGATATGGTGAAGGCCATTTCATAACCAGACCACCATATTTTGATGGCACAAATTATGGATATTGAAAACGTAGAATGCAGATCTTTATCATGGGTCAGGATTTAAAACTTTGGAATGCTGTTCATAAAGGTATTATTTTACCTGGATGTGATATAACTGAACCTAATGAACAACAAAATGAACAAGTGCATTTAAAAGCCAGAGCTCTAAATGTTTTATATTGTGCATTTTGCTCATTTGAATTTAATAGGGTATCTACTTGTGCCACGGCCAAAGAGGTTTGGGATACACTTATGGTAACACTTGAGGGTACTTCTCAAGTTAAGGAGTCTAAGATAAATATGTTGATGCATGATTAGAAACTTTTTATGATGAAATTTAATGTATCTATTACTGAGATGTTTTGCAGATTCACGAACATAATTAATGCCTTGAAAGCACTTGGTAAGTCTATTGAAGCAAAGGAATAGGTAAAGAAGATATTGAGTTCACTTCCTTCTTCTTAAACTGCAAAGGTTACAGCAATAGAGGAGGCAAAATATTTAACAACCATGTCTGTAGATCAATTAATAGGCTCCTTTATGACATATGAGATCATTATGAAGAAAAATGATGATAATGATCCAAAAGGTAAAAAGGTAATTGGTCTCAAAGTTTCATCTGATCATTTTGATGATAATGCAGGTGATGAAGATGAAGACATTGTTATGTTGACAAAAAAGATAAGATGTTTCATCACTCGAAATCGAGAAAACAACAACAACAACAACAGGAATGCAACCACTAGAGGGATACAACGACGACCTGAAAAGAAAAAAACAGAAGGACCAGAGGAAAGATTTTGAGAAAAAAGAAAGAGATAAAGTAAGCTGCTATAACTGTTAAGGTTTTGGACATCTTAAGAACACATGCCCATCTCCTGTTGAAAAGAAAGATTTCAACAAAAGAAAAAATCAAATCTATGGGGCATGGTGTTATAGTAATACTTCACTATCTATAACTTCAAGATCTAATGATGATCAAGCGAATCTTGCTTCACATTTAGGATTTATGGCAGATCATGAAGATGAATCTGAACATTCTGAGGTAAGTTATACAACTGATCAATTAGAACAAGAATATGCTAGACTTGTTGGAGAATTTACCACTTTGTCAGATAAATATATAAAATTAAAAATTGATCTCAGATGTGAAAAGAAAAAAATATAAATTCGCAAATGCAAATAAAATCTCTTGCTAAGGAAAAAAATTTTGAAAAATCAAATAAAAAAAACAAAAAAGTAAATAATAAAATTTTTAGAAATCAAAATGGAATTTGCAATTTTTGTTGTAATTTTAGATATTTTTCATATATTTGCCCAGTTAGAAAACTGCAGACGTTTGGAGCAAAATTGGTTTTAAAACATAAAATACATAAGAATGATACTAATCAATTTAGACCCATGAAAAGGGTACCAAAACAGTAAAGTTTATTTTTGTTTTGCAGGAATACATGAAGTCAACTTGCCAAATAAGATGGTATATGGATAGTGGTTGTTCACATGATATGATCGGAAATAAAAATGCATTCAAGTTCTTAGAAATGCAAAATAAAGGTAAGGTTACTTTTTGAGACAACAATAAAGGTTTCATCAGAGGTACGAGAATGGTAAGTTGCGGAGGCATTGAAATAAATGATGTGTTTTATGTAGAAGGGCTTAAACACAATCTCTTAAGTATTAGTCAATTCTGTGATAAAGGCCTTGAAGTTGTATTTAAGTCTAATATGTGTATATTTCGTGATAATATGAGCAATAATATTTACTGTGGAAAAAAAATGGAAATATGTATATTCTAGATTTTAGTGTAAACCATATAAAGTGTTTCTCTGCAATAAATGATGAAATTCTGATTTGGCATAGCAGATTAGGACATGCAGACCTTCACACATTAAATAAATTGCAAAAGTTTAATCTTGTTGATGGTTTACCAAACTCGAAAACTAATTTAAAATATATTTGTGATATTTGTCAATTTGGTAAACAAAAGAAGGTTTCTTTGAAATCAAAAGACATTGTGTCAACAACAGAACCTCTGTAATTATTGCATATGGATTTATTTGGACCTACACGGACTAGAAGTTTGGCTAAAAAATATTAAGCCTATGTTATTGTCGATGATTTTTCAAGATATACATAGGTATAGTTCCCAGGAAGCAAGGATGAATGTTTTAATTTATTTCAAAAATTTTATCGCAAAATTCAAAATGAACGTGGATTGAAAATATTTGCAATTCGAAGTGATCATGGAAGAGAATTTGACAATCATAATTTTGTAGAATTTTGTGACAGTTTTGAAATAAATCATAAATTCTCAACTCCTAAAACACCACAACAAAATGAAGTTGTTAAACGAAAGAATAGAACATTGATTGAAATGGTTAGAACAATATTGATTGATGCTGATTTGTCACATAGTTATTGGTTGAAGCAGTAAACACTGCATGTTTTATCATAAATCGTGTTTATATTCGTCCAATATTAAAGAAAACTCCATATGAATTGTGGAAAGGTCGAAAGCCAAACATTGCATATTTTTATACTTTTGGTTGTAAATGCTTTGTACTAAATAATGAAAAAGATGACCTTGGTAAATTTGATTATAAAAGTGATGAAAACATTTTTCTTAATTATTCTTATTTCAGCAAAGCATACCGAGTCTATAATAAGTGAACTTGCACAGTTGAAGAGTCAATACATGTTGCCTTTGATGAATCTAACACCATGCCGAGAAAGGTTACTTTTTCAGATAAAAAAGAAAACATTCTTGACGTACAAAAAATATGGAGAGATAAAAAAATGGTAAGTACAGGTAATGTTCTAAGAAAATCTCTAAATCGGCGAATATATAAAAGTCATCCACTTAATCAGGTTATTGACAATGTTTATGACAAAATTAAAACTCGAAATTTACTTCAAAATGTCTTGGGTCATTATGCTTTTATTTCTCATATTTAACCTAAAAAAGTTGATGAAGCAATATCTGATGAAAATTGGATAATTGCTATACAAGAAGAAGTGGATCAATTTAAAAGAAACAATGTGTGAATACTTGTACATAAACCTGATGACCATCCAGTTATTGGTACAAAATGGACTTTTAGAAACAAACTTGACAAGTCTGGGATCATGATTAGAAATAAAACATGTCTAGTTGCACAATGTTACTCTCGAGAAGAGAGTATTGATTTTGATGAGACTTTTGCACCTGTAGTTAGACTTGAAGTAATTAGACTGTTACTTACATTTGCATTATTCAAAAAGTTTAAACTTTTTCAAATGGATGTAAAAAGTGTATTCTTGAATGGTTTGATAAATGAAGAAGTTTACGTCAAACAACACCAAGTTTTGAAGACCATAAATACCTTGATTATGTGTCCAAACTATGAAAAGTTCTCTATGGATTAAGACAAACTCCAAGAGCTTGGTATGATAGAGTTAGTGGGTTTTTGCTAGAGAAAAAATTCAAAAGAGGCAAGGTTAATACTACTTTATTTATCAAAAATATTCACAAAGACATTTTGATTATATAAATTTATGTAGATGATGTTATTTTTGGGTCTACTAATGAGTTGTATTGCAAGGATTTTGAAAAATTGATGCAGAGTGAGTTCAAAATGAGCATGATGTCAACTCCCATGTGTGCAAGCATAAAAATGGATAAGGATGAATCAGGTAAGCCAGTAGATCAGAAGTTATATAGAAGCATGATCGGCTTACTTTTGTATTTAACTGTCAGTCGACTTGATATTTTGTTTAGGGTGTGTTTGGTTGGAGGTAAAACTTTTTGATGAAAACTTTTCAGAGCGAAGTTGTCAAGTTGATAGAAAATGATGTGATATGATAGGGATAATAATGAGGTGTAAAGAGAATAAAGTTAAAATAGATAGGGTAGTTGTATGGGTATTTGTGTGGAAATGATTGAAAAGTAGGGTTGTTTATATAGGAAAATGTGAAAAAATAATTAAAAAATAAGGTAGTTATGGAGAGTGAAAAGTTTTTGATTGAAAAGTTTTCATCGACATGTTTTGTGTGTAACCAAACACACCCTTAGTGTTTGTATATGTGCACATTTTTAGTTAAATCCAAAGGAATCACATATGAGTGTTGTTAAACATATATTTAAATACCTTGTTGATTCACCCACCTTGAGCATTTTGTATCCTAGAAAATCCACTTTTACCTTGATTGGATATTCAGATGCTGATTTTGCAGGTTATAAAGTGGATAGAAAAAGTACAAGTGGTACTTGTCAATTTCTGGATGGTATGATTTTATAATGGTACTCTAGAAAACAAAGCTCAGTTGCATTATCAACTACGGAGGCTGAATATATAGCATGTGCAAGTTGTTGTACCCAAATTTTGTGGATGAAACAACAATTGTGTGATTATGGATTGTCATATACAAAAGTTCCAATTAGATGTGACAACACAAGTGCAATAAATTTGTCTAAAAATCCTGTATAACATTCACACACTAAACATATTGAGGTGAGACATCATTTTTAAGGGATCATGTATCACGAAAAGAAATTCTATTGAATTTATTCCTACGGAAGATCAACCGGCAGATATTTTTACAAAACCACTTCCCTCAGAAAAATTTCTTCACATAAGAAGGGAATTTTGTGTAATCGATCCTTTTTCATGACACATGTATTTATATAAATATTATATCGTGTGGTTGATAATTTTAAAATTATATATTTATCTTCCAATTTTAGTTTTATTTTTTAAATAAGGTTGTTTTTGTTAAAAAAAGAAAACTTAAAAAAAACCTGTTCAAACTCTTGTAAAAAAACGTTCAAACAAAAAAAACTCGTTAAAAAGAAAACAAAAATAAAAATAAAAAATAAAAAATTGTTTAATAAGAGTTTTAAAAAATAAAAATAAAAAATCGTTAAAAAACAATAAAACCGTTAAAACAAAAATAAAAATAGAAAATATAAAACTGTTTAATAAGAGTTTAAAAAATAAAAGTTTTAAAAGTTTTAAAAACAGCAATAAAACCGTTAAAACAAAAATAAAAATATAAAATATAAAACTGTTTAATAAGAGTTTTTAAAAAATAAAACCAAAACCGTTAAAAAAACACTTGTTAAAAAAAGAAATCTGTTAAAACAACACAAGAAAAAAACTCGTTAAAGAAAAGGAAAACAAAAAAAACCGTTCAAAAAGAGAGAACGGCAAACCAAACAAAAAAAATCGAAGCAAAAGAGAGAACGGCAAAAACAGAGATCGGTAAAAAAAACCAAACCAAAGCAAAAGGAGCAGCAAAAGCAACGTCTGTTGAAAAAAAAGGGAAAAGCAGGTAACGTACTTGAGCAACATCTCCTCTCTCCCATAAATTCACGTCTCTTCTCTTCTCTCCCATTCAGGTCACTTCTCTTCTCTCTCCCATTCATTCACCAGCCATAAGTAGCCCCCAAAATTCTCATCCACTTTTTATGGAATTCTTTTAGCCTCCATAATCCTGGTATTTGATTTTTGAAAATCAAATCTGTAACTTCCCAACCAAGTTTCAAAAATTCTGTTTCTTTTTTTTTCCTCCTCTTTCAACCATTTGCTCCATTCCAAAAAAAATCATCTCACAAATCCATTCAATTCAATTATTTATTCACTATGATGGCTTGGAAAGGTGGTGCACTGGCTCAGAAAAAGCACTCTTATGAGGAAAAAGAAAAGCGGAAGGCGGATACAATACCCTCGGATCCTCTATCCATTCGTCGATATCAAAGTTCTGGCATCCACATCAATGAGAACGCAAACCCTTCTCCCTGTACTAGACCATGCATGTCTACCCCTCAAAACTTCATGCAAGGTAATACTACGGGTTCTAGACATCGGTCTCGTCAAGCTGCTCGAATGTCCCACTCCACAAAAAATGCTGCCACCTCATCAAAAGTTTTAAATTTTCGCCACCAGTCTGAAAAAGATACTTATGTGGGTAAATTTTCACATCAAATATTTACTAAAGGTAAAAAGGTGGATTTTTTATTTTTCAGCAAAGAAATGTTTAAATTTATGCATTCGTTGGTTGAAAGAATATGAGCTTCTTGAATTTTTGAAGAAAGACTTTTATATCTATTCGGATCCTGTGAAACACTTTTATTTCAACTTAGCACTGGAAGACAATACTTATACATCCTGTTTTAGAGGAATTGAAGTTAGTTTCATAGAACTTTGATGGGTTTATGTTTTTACCAATTCATGTCACTGGTTCATATGAAGACATTGATTTTAAGGAGGTTATTTTCTATTTTACACAGAATGAGTCATTAAGTCAGCAACAATGCAATTTTACTAACAGGAAATTTTCCAAACTGGATTATAAATTGTCGTATTTGGTTGTTGCACATTGTTTTCTACCTAAAGGAGGAGGATATGATATTGTTACACTTGATGATTTGGAATTAATGTAGGCAATTGTGAAAAACAAGCCCTATAACATTGCTAGTGTGATGTTATCTTATATGTTGTCACAGAAAAATAGAGCAAATGGAAGTTCGCCCTATGTTTTGTATTTAACAATGTTATTTCAGAATTTCAATATTTATTTGAGAAGAGAAGCACTTATCAAACCAACAAGCTATGATGTGATAAATGAATCTATACTCAAGCGTATGCGGTATACTTGTATTGGTGATGGTGAATGGGTTGTGAATTCATACTTACGTGCAGCATGTCATCAGTCTCCTCTACAACAACAAAGGGTTTTTGTTCAAATCGATGATCAGGATATTGGACTTGGTTAAAGACAAGATGGACAGGATGGTTACTTGGGTGGTGACGGAAATCATGGATATCAAGGTGGTTCTCTTAGAGATGCTAATTCTGAAAATGAGTCGATCTCACCTTCACCTTTCCATGATAGTGCAATAACAGAAGTCAATTCTTCAACTCATAAGCCTACAAACTCGCCTCACATTTCACTTACCAATCCAACTCCTCAAGTGGGCACTGCTTCTACTAAACCCGATTATGCGCCTTAATCTTTAGCAGGTATACCCCTTCAACCATATTCAGTTAATGTTGATTTCTCTTTTCTTCAATCCTTTTTAGAATCTAATTTTTAGCAATCAAATTCTAGAATGGGAACCATTGAAACTAAACTAGATACTTTAACTTCTGATTTTCATGAGATCAAACATGAAACTGTTACTTCTTTTTCTCATACACAAGAAAGCATCACTACCATTGCATTCACTATTGCAACTATCACGCCAACAGTAAAAAATTCAATTTCAACAATGATGCAATAACTTGAATTTGCTATTGGCAACTTGTATGAAGATAGTAGACAATTGAGTGCTACTATGAGAGATTTAAGAGATAACACTGACAGAATATGCTTGACTGCTGGATTACCTGAACTGAATGATCTTCTACAAGAGCTCGCAAACAATAATTGTCGTCGTGCTATGGGTTTGTCCCCCAGAACCACCATCTAGACCGCATCCTCCTGGAAAAGAGTCTTATGAGTTTCAAGTTCCACCCTATTTTTGAAGATCTAAACCTTTCAAATCCAGCAAAACTAAGGGTCAATCATCCAAATCCTCCAACTATTCATTATCTCATATTCATTTGTCGAATTCTGATGATGAGTAAGACTTAAGTTTCATACAGGTGATTCTGATTCATAAAATGACAGACATGCAGCTTTTTTATGGTGTTTTGGTAAACTTCACAATTTTTTTCTATTTTTTGTTAGCAAATAAATAATATTGGCAACCATTTATATGGTTTATTTTTATCATAAACATGATATCATACATATTTTTGCATTTAGTTAGATTTATTCTCCAATTTTACATTTTAGTTTGATTGTTCAATAAGGCTATCTGATATTTTTTCCTTGTTACTTTTTGTTAAGGACAAAGGGAGAGAAAATGACATGAATGATTGGGAGTATTAAAACGGGGGGAGTTTTGCTTGGAATATTCATTATATTCTTAACATGTCACTTATGATTTGTCATCGTCAAAAAGGAAGAGAATTGTTGAATTATAGTGTTTTGATAATTACAAGTTAAGAATTTAATGCTTGAAATGTGTTGCTTGTATTTGATTCATGATGAATGGTTGTAACAAGTTAGCATTGAATTGTGTTGTGAATTTGTCGAGGTTTTGCTGTAAAACTTCAGCAGTTCTAGTTTGCGACTTCAACTAATTTAGTTTCAAACTTTAACTGATTTAGTTTCAAACTTCAACTATTTTGGTTTGAAACTTTAACAGTTTTTTGGTCAAAACTTTGACAGTTTGTTTAGCAAGATTTATGGTGTAGTGCCCTAAACCGAGATGTCACTTCCTTACCTCAAGACCTTATTGATTGGTAAATGTGAATCAGGATTATTGCCCTGATCACGCGGCGGGTTCTTAATTACATCTCATCCGAATTTTTTTTTCATTTCTTCATTCGTCATCATTTCATTTATAACATAAGCAATGGTACACTTGTACATATCCTTTAAACCATTTCAACATGCTATTATACATCATAGGCCCTCTTGACCTAATCATGACATTGTCATTCCAGACATACATTCATCCAGACATACATACATACATTCATTCATTCATTCATTAGTTCTCCTAGAACTTAGAACTTTAAATAAATTCATATACGTCAGCATACTTGAATACTTTCATTCATATCATTCTACTTATCATGACTAATCCTTTTAGCCCACATAGTACTATCTCGTACCTTTTCTCCATTTCTTAGGTCCTCGACCGCTTGAGTCTCTCAGTACCTGTCTAAGGTTTGGAAAACAAAACGTGAGTGACAACTCGGTAAGCAAGCATTTTATCATTAGGGTAAGACTTTCTTGAAGATCTTTTTCATAAACATCTTAAACACCTTTTTCCTGAGGAAATTTATGTCCTAAAATATTATCATGAAATCTTTTGTTCACGAGGACAATTCTATGTCCTTGAACATTTTCATAAAATATTCATTCTTAAAATCATTCACAAGTCATGTCTAGGCTTGTTAAGACAAAACATATGCGTTTCACCCTCTTTAATTAATTTTCTTTGGTATTGTATGAACATTTTCAACGTTCCAAAACGTATACGTAAAATCATCCTTCATTAGTGAACGTTCTATATCCAAAATATTTTCTCATAATTCCTTTGGCAAAGGAGGACATTATCATGTCCTGAGAACATCATACACCTAAGCCTTTCTCGGTAAAAGACATTTCTATGTCCAAAAATATTTTTCATCTTAAACTCCTTTAGCCAAGAGACATTTGACGTCTCAAAATATTTTTGACATAACTTTTTGACAATGGACATTCATATGTCCTAAAACACATTCCATCAAAATACTTAAACATTGGACATTCTCACGTCCATAAACATTTACCATTTAGGCTCTTTAGAAATGGACATTCCTATGTCCCAAAACCAAGTTTCACATAAATCTTTTTTATAATCCCCGTCTTGGGGCTTGTTTCTAACAAACAAGACATATAACATACATAAACCATTTTCATAAAGACATTTGCATAAAAACATTTCTTTTCATTCTTGTTATTCATACTTCTGTGTAAAACACCCTATTTTTAGGGTATTCATTTCATAAAAATTCTTTTAAGATAACTTTCATAAACATATACTTTCATGTCCCAATCTTTGGGATTTTTAAAAGCAAAACCTAAGCAAATGCATTTCTCTTCATCAAGTAGTGAAACTTAGCAAGTGATCACTCTATCTTTTGGAAGAGAATTCATACTTAACAGTATGCTATCCAAGCGGCTGTTCTTTCATCCTGCTCCCATCTCGGGGAGGGCGCCGCTGGCCTCTTGCCATCCCTTAACGACTTGACCATATGTAGTGTGGGACTCAGCCATCCCAACCGTGTTCTACAATCGACTTATTCCGTGTACTGGTGCACCATACATCATCGTGACAGATCGCAGTCCGTTTGGTTTAAAATATCACAAACCGCAGCCCATGGCCTTTTAAACTAGAATCACAAACCGCAGCCTGCAACCATACTCACAAAACATCATAGACCGAAGTCTATATCTTTAAAAATTATTTTCAAAAACACATCACAGACCGTAAGTCCGTGTCAACTTGTAAAGCGAGCGTATCCACCTTAACAAGTTGTCATTTGAAATTTAATTTCAGAATGACCTTCCTAAAATTCTTTTAAAACCATTTTGAGTAAAATATTTTGATAAACATTTGAAATGTTTGATAAACAATACATTTTAAAAACCCTTAAAAAGAATTTCAAAACTTTTGAATTTTCAAAAATAAACCATATATTTCTCTAACATTTTCTTGGTTTCTATTTCAGGGCCTTTTGTTTACAAAAGTTATGCAATTATACCATCCCCTTCTCCATAACCTAAAAATTAAATTATTGTCCATATATCTATTATACTATTTTTACCTAAAGGGGAATTGCACAGTCTTTTGCATGTCATTTAGCAAACTGAAATTAAACTATTTTATGAAATCACCTATTAGGTTGGTCATCCTTAAATCTCATTCAACAACATTCGTATAAACATTATTGAAGACATTTTCATCATCGATTTTCTTATCTAAAGGAAATCAAAACTTTTCGAATATCATTTCAAGACGTATGAACTTTGTCCAAATCATCGTTTATATTTAATTTTCATAATATAGAAAAATAAATTTTTTTCCATAAATCCAATCACTTTTTTCTTTTTTCTTTCATAACTTAATTATTTATCATAAAACTGTTGGAAATATGTGGAAAATAAGCCAAGTCTATGTTTTGATGATTAAAAAATCAATTTGAGTAAGTTTTGGTTACTAATATGTTTGTGGAAATGATTTAAGGTTATAAATTTGAAGAATACAAAGCATGGCAAGTCTGAATTAAAGGACTTGGAAAGATTCTCAAAAATTACTAATGCTTTGAAAGGTCTTGGAAAGACAATTTCTGAATCTGAACAGGTCATGAAAATTCTAAGGGCGCTACCCGAATCGTGGACTTCGAAAATTACTGCAATAGAAGAAGCAAAAGACTTGAATACATTGAAGCTAGAAGACCTTATTAGCTCACTAATGTCACATGAGCTAATCAAGAAAAGAAATGAAGATCACCACAAAGGAAAGAAAGCAATTGCACTTAAAGTCACACATAACTCGGATGAGTCCACCTCCTCGTCTCATAACGACGATGAAGACATTGCATTGTTAACCAGGAAATTTCGAAAGTTCGTAAGGAGAGAAAAGAACTTTAAAGATTTCAAAAAAAGACCGCGAAAAGAGAAGAAGAAGGAGGTCACAAAGTGCTATAGATGCGGCGGTATGAGACATATGCAAGCTCAATGTCCTACACCGGAAGAAAAATCAAAGGATCATCAAGAAAGGAAGGAAAGACATGAAAGCAGAAAATTCCAAAGGCCAAAGGGAAGAGGAATGTACGTGAACGAAGAAACTTCATCAACAAGTAGCTCCTCAACTGATGATTTTGATGCAGCAAATTGTGCAAGAATATGCTGCATGGCGCGGATTGAGCAAGAAGAAGATTTGTTGTGTTTAAACACAACGGAAGTTTTGGAAGAGTAAACCACCTCAACCAAGTAAACAAGTAATGAAGAGGTAACTTCCAAATTTTGCTATTCTCAATCTACTCACTCTTCTATTCAAGAATGTCTCAAATGTGCTGAATTAGAAAAATTACAACATGCATATGATTCATTATATGAGGAAATCAAAAAGCTAGGAAATAAGTTATCATTAAAGAGACAACAATGCAATTCCATTATTATTGTAAATGAAAAACTAGCTGAAAGTACATCAAAACTGAAAGATAAAAATGAATTGCTTTTGAAAGAAGTAGAGAAATTGAAAAAGAAGAATGAATCCTTAAATGAATCATTAGCTAAATGAATCATTAGCTAAATTCTCTAATCCAGGAGAAAATGTAAAAATATTTCTGAACATGACCTCTCAAACAAATAAAAGAGGTCTTGGATACTCCACATTTGAGCAAAGAGAAAGTGACAAATCGAATGTGCCAATACTTGGAAAAAATCAAACCAAAATTGCACCTATCCACAAGCCCAAAGGGAAAGATACTACGTGGACTAGAAGGCCAATTATTGAATCAGTACATACTTGGAGGCCTACTCCTAGATTACCAATGGCTTGCAATTTTTGCAATAAGATGGGTCATAAGTCTATAAATATAACTTTAAGAAATTATATGACCATGGTGCAAAATTAGTTTGGGTTCCAAGAAACACGAGATTTGAGCTTTCTAAATTAGAACAATAAAGATTAAATCAGGTTACTAACCCAAATGGACCCATAAAATGGGTACCAAAGAGATAAGATTTATTTGCTCATTTTTCAGATATGTTTCAAGGCAAAGGCAAGCAACGTTTGGTTCATGAATAGTGGTTGCTCAAGGCATATGACCGGTGAAAGAAGTTTATTTCATAAACTCAAGCCTTGCAACGATGGAACTGTTGCTTTTGGAAATAATGAGAAAGGTAAAATCAAAGGTAAAGAAAATACTTATAGTATTTCAAATGCATGTATGGAAGATGTATTATTTATTGAAGGACTCAAGCACAATTTAATGAGTATTAGCCAATTATGTGACAAAGGATACAAGGTTGTGTTTGAATCATCTATATGTAATGTATTTGATGGAGAACATATCATATTTAGCGGAAAAAGACATGGAAATGTATATGTGGTTTCATTGGATGAACTAGATGGTCAATGTCTAATGGTCATTGACAATGATCCATGGGTTTGGCATAAGAGGCTTGGGCATATAAACATGACAAATATAGAGACCCTATGGAAGAAGAGTTTGGTAGAAGGATTGCCTAAATTGAAATATGACAAAGATAAAATCTGCAAGGCATGTGAATTGTCAAAACAACCTAAAATGTCTTTCTCTACCAAAAAGGAGATTTCCACCACTAGGCCACTTGAATTGCTACACATGGATCTATATGGGTCATCCGACATTTTAACCATTGGTGGAAAGAAATATGTGTTTGTAATAGTTGATGATTTTTCAAGATTCACATGGGTAATTCTCTTAGCTAGCAAAGATGAAGTCTTTTCTATGTTTGCAACTTTTGTAAATTTGGTGCAAAATGAAAAATAATGTACTATTGTGACCATTAGAAGTGATCATGGTGGTGAGTTTGAAAATAAACGATTCATAGAATTATGTAATGAAAAAAGAATTCATCACACATTTTCTGCACCAAGAACACCACAACAAAATGGAGTGGTTGAAGGAAAAATAGAACTATACAAGAGATGGCTAGAACAATGCTAAATGAGAGTAAATTATCCAAGAAATTTTGGGGTAAAGCTGTAAGTACAGCTTGTCATGTGTTGAACCGAGTTACCATTAGAGCAATCTTGAAAAAGACCCCATATGAGCTATGGAAAAGGAGAAAATCAAATATTTCATATTTTCATGTTTTTGGTTGTACATGTTATGTTTTGAACAATGGAAAAACCAACTTGGAAAAATTGGATGCTAAAAGTGATGAGACAATATTCCTTAGTTACTCATCAAATAGCAAAGCATATAGAGTCTTCAATAAAAGAAACCAAGTTGTAGAATAGTCAATACATGTTGTTTTTGATGAATGTAACCCATGCTCCAAAAGAAAAGATGATTTAAGTGATGCAGATGATGTCATAAGCAATCTTGAAAAATTGCATTTGGAGAAGCAAGAAGAATCTATGGAGGAAAGGGTAAGTGAAGGTAATAATTCCTATAAACCTTCAACTGATTTAAAGTTCAAAAATGACCATCCAATTGAACAAGTTAGAGGAAATGTTTATGAAGGTGTAAAGACTAGAAGGTCAAAATAAAATGTTTGTGAACAATACGCCTTTGTATCCAAAATTGAACCATCTACTATTGATCAAGCTCTTGATGATGAAAACTGGATCATAGCAATGCAAGAAGAGCTAAATCAATTTGAAAGAAACCAAGTTTGGCATCTTGTTCCAAGACCAAAATATTGTACTGTCATTGGCACAAATTGGGTCTTTAGGAACAAATTAGATGAAAGTGGACTTGTAGTGAGAAACAAAGCTAGACTTGTGGCAAAGGGATACTCATAAAAAGAAGGAATATATTTTGAGGAATCCTATGCCTCAGTTGCTAGATTAGAAGCTATTCGCATTTTACTAGCATTTGCATCCCACATGAACTTTAAATTGTTTCAAATGGATGTTAAAAGTGCATTTCTGAATGGTTATATAAATGAAAAAGTGTATGTTGAACAACCACCTGGATTTGAGGAGAAAGATCAATCTAAATTTGTATACAAATTAACCAAAATATTATATGAATTAAAACAAGCTCCAAGGGCTTGGTATGAAAGATTAAGTAAATTTTTGATTGATCATGACTTCCACAAGGGAAAGGTAGACACCACTTTGTTTATAAAATACAAAGAAAAAAATATCTTGATTATTCAAATTTATGTTGATGATATTATTTTTGGTGCTACTAATGAGATTCTTTGTCAAGAATTTTTTGAGCTTATGCAGAAAGAATTTGAGATGAATATGATGGGGGAGCTGAATTTCTTCCTTAGACTACAAATCAAGCAACTAAATGAAGGGATTTTCATCAACCAATCCAAGTATATCAAAGAAATGTTGAAGAAGTTTGGCATGGAAAACAGCAAAGGGGCAAACACGCCTATGAGCTCAACAATCAAAATTGACAAAGATGAGAAAGGCAAAATAATTGATTTAAAATTATATAGAAGCATGATAGGTTCTTTATTATATTTAACTGCTTCTAGGCTTGATATATTGTTTAGTGTGTGTATGTGCTCTAGATTTCAATCATGTCCAAAAGAATCACACTTGGTAGCTATAAAAAGAATTTTCAGATATTTAGCAGACACTACCAACATATGACTTTGGTATCCAAAGGGCTCTAATTTTGATCTAATCGGCTACTCGGATGCGGATTTTTCCGGTTACAAAGTAGATAAAAAAAGCACTAGTGGAACATGTCAATTTCTTGGAAACATGTTGGTTTTATGGTTTTTAAAAAAATAAACTAGTGTTGATCTATCTATGGCAGAAGCCGAATACATTGCCGCGGGGAGCTGTTGTGCCCAATTGCTTTGGATGAAACAACAACTTAGGGACTATGACATGAATTTTAAAGATATACCTATTAGATGTGATAATACAAGTGCCATATGTTTAACTAAAAATCCAGTATTGCATTCTAGGACTAAACATATAGATCTTAGACATCATTTTATTAGAGAACATGTAGAAAATCATGACATATGTTTGGAATATGTAAGAACAGAAGATCAAATTGCAGATATATTCACCAAACCTCTAGCGAAAGAACCATTTTATAAAATTAGAAATGATATGAGAATACTTGAATTAACCTAGCAAAGCACAAACTGAAGGGGAGCACAGGTTCAGGGGGAGCAACCCCACCATTCTTAAGAAGCTTTATCCACTCTATCTCTATTTTTTGATAAATTGACAAAAAGGGGGAGAAGAGATCGGGATTTAAGTCTAAGTGGTTTTGAGAAGAGATCGGGATTTGAGTCTAAGTTTTTATGTCTGGTTTTAAGTTTTTTTTTGAATGTTTTTAACTTGATTGTTTGCATGAGAATGATAAAACTTCAAAATGCAAAACTAGTATGTTTCAAAGACATTGAAAGGTATACACTCAAATCAGTTTTGTCAATCATCAAAAAGGGAGAGATTGTTGGAAATATGTGGAAAATAAGCCAAGTCTATGTTTTGATTATTAACAAATCAATTTGAGTAAGTTTTGGTTACTAATATGTTTGTGAAAATGATTTAAGGTTATAAATTTGAAGAATATAAAGCATGGCAAGTCAAGTCGACTCAGGCATCGACTTAGGCCAAGTTGATCCCCAAGTCGACTCCAGAAGCGACTTCAAGACGTCATTTTCTTCCAGAGTTGAAATCAAGACTAAGAGGTGCCGAAGTTGCATCCCAAGTCGACTCCGCTTGCGACTTGAGGTGAAGTCGCAGACCAAATCGACTCCGGTAGCGACTTGGAGGCGTCATTTCTGTCCAGAGTTGAAATCGAGTCGCATAGCTGCCGAAGTCGCAGACGAAGTCGACTCCACATGCGACTTTGGTGAAGTTGCAGATCAAGTCGACTCCGCATGCGACTTTGGTGAAGTTGCAGATCAAGTCGACTCCGCATGCGACTTTGGTGAAGTTGCAGATCAAGTCGACTCCAGTATCGACTTCAGTTGGACAGGGCAGAAACTTAAGAAGCCAAATCAGGGATTAGATCGATTTCAAGGTAGAACTTGAATCAAGTTGAAGATCAAGTCGACTTCGATGTTCGACTTGGAACATATGAAGACTAATCCAAGTCCAAAGAAAGCAAGATGCATGAATTCAATTATTCTAATCAAAATAGATTGGACTTGTTCATGAATACAAAAGATTCAAGACTCAAGGACTCAAGGTTTACAAATCATGCAGCTAAAAGACATCAAGCTAGAATGATAACACAGTGGTCCAAAGAGATATAATCAAGGAAGAATAACCAAACATGAAGAATCTCAAGCAAGCAAAGCATTCCAAGGATTTCAAGTTCATCAAGCAAGCTGTCGAGGTGAAGTCGCACCCGAAGTCGACTCCACCTGCGACTTGGGTCAAGTCGAGGACCAAGTCGACCCAAACTAGAACTTGAAGAAGTTGCAAACAGGCGAAGTCGCACCCAAAGTCGACTCCATCTGCGACTTGGGCGAAGTCGCACCCGAAGTCGACTCCACTTGCGACTTGGGTCGCAACGGTTGGAAAAATTTCGAACGTTGGCGCATTAAATGCGCGCCACCTACTTCCAAATGTTCGGATTCCCTCTACAATTATAAAAGGCAATCATATGAACGATGAGGAGAGCTGAGAATTCATTAAGTGTGCATAACTCTCATCTACAAGAGAATTAAGAGATCAAGCCATCATAAAGAAGAAGAACTCCGAGTTCAAACTGGTAAGAGCTTCTTATTGAATCATCAACACTGCTGTACAAGTTCTTCTCTGCGCCAAATCTGTCTCTACACAACAGTAACGTGTAGAAACCTTCTTTTACTTTTACTTGTTGTATTGAACTTGATTTAGTTTGGGTAACTAAGATCAAGTGTAAGCAAAGTAGTGTATGACTGGAGTGGAACTCGTCACCTACTTGTATTGTGAATTGTTGATGCCCCCTAGAGCTGGAATCTAGAAGAGAGCAGTGACTCTAGTTGTATTTGTGAAATACAATAGTGGAACCCAAGTCACAAGAGGTGTGAGCTTGGAAGAGTGGAGTAGGGAGGTTGCTCGAACCACTATAAAAACCTTGCTTATTGATTTTTATTTCTGTTCTCTACACTATATTGCTTTCCACTTTATTTCTTCATAAAGGGGACTAGATTAATCCGGGATAAAGTTTCTGTTTAAGTTGAAAATTTTAAATACCCAATTCACCCCTCCCCTCTTGGGTAATTGTTGTTAACTCGGGACCAACAAAAACATCATAAAGAACTTGCTTACTTAAAAGCAAATTCCTAAAACCATCGGCATAAATCAATAAAATCCTTTAAAATAATTATCATGGAGAACTTGCTTACTCATAAGCAAATTTCTCAATTCCATTAGCATAGAGCATTCCCAACATTGGCAACACTTGGGATAAATTATTTATCTTAAAAATTGTCGTTTGCTTCCCATGAAGTAAACCCTAATGCTTTTCATTAAAGTCATCTTGTTCTAAACTTACGACCTTTCATTAACGTCGACATTTTTAAAACTTGTGCTTGCCTATTCGTTAAAACATAATCATAACAACATTGAAATAATTATCATTTCAACATATAGAGAAAAATACATAATTTGAAAGGTTCGCTTGCTTACCTGAGATCGCCATAATCCTTTTCTTCCATTCTTTTCCTTGCCTTTGCCTAGATAAATGAAAATAATATTTCATTTATTTGCATCATCCTTAAATATTTATATTCCTTAAGTTTTCCAACCTACATAAGTTCATCTAGCTTAACCCACTGGTATTCATACGTATTGACATAGCCTATACATATCAAATCATCAATTCATTTTTAATACCCTTATGTAAGGTAAATTTACATACATATAACAGTCATTCATTAAATCATTATTTGGAGGTTCATTACCTCTATTTATCATTTTTAACATATTTTTTATTTTTCATACAACGATGCTTATTTTAAGCACTTAGTTGTTAACTTAGACATCATATAATAATATCAAAATTTGAGATTATCATTATTTACTTAAAAATTACCCTAATCCACGTTTTTCATCATATTGTTATGCATTTTTGCATTTTAACAACTTACATAATCCATATATTATTTATTCATATTTATCTCTTTATATACGTCCGTTTCTCAACACATAAATCATGTGTTTCTTAAATTTTTTCAACACAGAAACTTGTCTCTAATTCTAGCATGATTAAACTCCTTAATTAACACATAATTTAGGGTTTAATTTCGGATTTATAATCCATTCATCAGAGGGTTCCAAAACAGCAACATTAGAACCCGTTTTTCATCATTTCAATGCCTGTTTTGACACTTAATTCAAATAGATTTCTAATCCCTAAATTTCAGCAATTAATCATGCTTTTCTTAACCCAAATTTAGGGTATTAATATATTTTTAAAATTCATATATTGATTGCTTTCAAAACAACAACTTCCATATACATTTTGGGTACCCTCTGCACCCCTCTTTGAACATCCCTTACATATCTTTAAAAAATCATATTTAGGGTAATCTTGTTTACCTCTAATAGATTAAACTCTCATAATCACTTGTTTATATCCCATTATAAGTTAAATTTCATCATAAAACCTGAAATTTAACATTTATCTTGATTTATTCCTTAAGCTGTCCATAATGCTGAATTCAGGCACACTGAATTATCAAAATATTGAATGAATATCAAATCAAGTAGTTTTGATCTGAAATTTCTAACATACTTTAATAAATACATTAATTAATCAAAATAAATATTTTTAGTATGAAATATTTAGTATTTATATTTATTTTTATATTTTTACTCTGCTGGACAGCAGCATCCCTTTTCAGACAGCCTGAATCACGTAAATTATGGGGTATATTTATACCCATCAAAACCTAATTTTTATTTCTTTTGTGTGATCCTAAATATTTCTTATATACCTTGTAAAATTTACAGCCCAAAATTCCTTGTATAAAAATTATTACAAATTATTTGGTGCAGCTGATCCTGCCACCGGTTCAATCCTGTCCAGGTTGATTTTCCTGGATTTTTAATTTGCAATGTGATTATCCTTTTAAGCAAAAAATTGGATTTTTCCTTAATCTCCCCATCATGAGTCTTTCCACAAATTTTCATGATAAGATTCATTCATTAACTACTTCTTCCCTATTTTCCTTTCCATGTTCAGATTTACTACACATAAGTGCATATTAGAGGATATGGGCTGATTAATCCCCAAATTAAACTTTATAAATCAACTCATTTAACTAAGCGTATTTAATCCTTGAAACATGTTCTTTAAGAGGTCTTTTATGACTCAAAATCATGATTCCAAATCAAGAAGAAAATTTAGAAATTGGAAGGCTTAAACTTAACGGGTACTTACCCGATTTCGTCGATTCTTTGTCCCGAACTTCCCGAGCATGCTACCAAGTTTTGCCTTCCTCTTTTCCTTCTCTTTTTCTTCCTCTTTTTCTCTCCTCCTTGCTGGGTTTGGACATGCACAGCAGCTGGTCCTTGGAAGATTTTTCTCCCCTCTCCTCTTTCCTCTCTCTTTCCTTTCTTCCTTGCACGTTAAGTCCCTTAGAAAGTTGCTGGAATTTTTCAGCAATTAATTCCCTATTTGACTTCATTAAATGACCTTATTAAGACCCTCTTATCCCTTAAGCAATGTGGCACAACCACCTCCAAGTAAATTACATGATTTATATTTCATAAAATCCATAAAATCAATACATTAATGGGATATCAAGCTGTCTACTTGCAACGTCCCACATGACAACCCTTTAGTTTGGCATTTTATGCCTTAAATGAACCTCAATCTACCATACATTAAATTTTCTAGCTCATAGCCCATTTACGTATAATTTTCAATTTTTTTAAAAAATCCAAAAAAGCAGCTTTTCTTGAGCTTGGACGCCCATATCTCTACACCTTGCTTTATGCTTTAAATTTTATCTTCTTCTCCCATAAATGTGTTTTGTCTTGTAGTGATTAAGCAAATTCCTTAATAATTAGCTTAATCCACTCTTACATATCGTTCTTCATATCATTTTATCCATCTTTCTCAAGTTTCATCTCAAACCGAGTTTTCTAATTCAAGTTATGACAATTTGAATTTATCTTTTGGATTTGGGATAAAAATAATTAATTATTACCCTAATCCCATCATGATTTACTTAATCCAATCCATTCATAATATTGGGCTCACCGTCATGAGCTTACCTTTCAAATTTTATCGAAATCCGCCTTGTGGGCGTCAAGTTATGAATTTTCTATCATTTTTCATCTTAATTCCATAATTACACTATAATCTCCATAAATTAAATCATGGTAATTAACATGATTATTCATGACACATTTTCACCTTTCAATCCTCGTTAAGTCCTTCGAGTCGTACCGACTTACTTTGGGCTCCGGTGATTAAATTTTTAATCACCGTTTCCAATGGAAACCTTAATTCAAAATATAGCATAATTCACAAAAATCATTTAATACATATATACATCATAATTACATTCTCAATATATACATATGAGTCTTACTTGGGTCCGGGTATCACATATGGATAGATGATTGGATGATGACATGACAAATCGGTTAGTTTGAGAAGTTATTTTTAGTTTGTTAAATTTTTACAGGTTATTGAGAAAAATCAGATTGATTGCGGATTTGGTAGAGAAAATCTCCCTTGGAGGTTTCAGTTTGTTAAGTTGTTACAAGTTGTTGAGAAAAATTCAATTGATTGCAGATTTGGTGGAGAAAATCTCTCTTGACGGTTTCAGTTTGTTAAGTTGTTATAGGTTATTGAAAAAAATTTGATTGGTTGCGGATTTGGCAAAAAAAATTTCTTTTGGCGATTGGATGTTAAAAGCTATAAATAGACAATGAATTTCAACTGGAAATTCAATTTCATATAGAATATTTTTAAAAGTGTAGATTTGTCTCATGACATTCTTTGTGATCCTTTGTCCATCTGTCAGAAGCAATATATTGAAGATCGTCGTGACTATTCTACTAAAAGCTTCATCTCTGTGCTTCTGTGATGTTAAATTCGTTATAAGTTTTATTTTATTTTTATTTATTTTACTTTGAATTAGAGGCTGTCTAATTCAAGAAGAAAGTTTTCATTGTGATTTGTGAAAAACTTCACGTGCCACCTAAAGCCATTTGTGTAATCCAAAAGACGATTGCGATCATACCACTGTAACTTGAGTTCTAAGTTGACTAGTGAAAATCCGAGTCAAGGTGTTGACTTGGATAGTGGAATAAGTGTGTTAACCGTGTTGGAAACAATTTTCCAAACAAAACAAATTGAACAAAGCATAAGTTTTGATGATTAAACAAAGACTAATTTGAGTATATATAGTGTACTAATGAGTTTGCCAAGTGTTTAAGAAAAACAAAGAAGTCAAGTCGATTACCAAGTCGACTTGGACTTCGACTTGGGGTGAAGTCGATACCTAAGTCGACTTCACAAGCGACTTCAAATGGCAAAAGGTGGATAGTATTGAAAATAGAAAACAAGCAAATGAAGTCGCAGGCCAAGTCGACTCCAGGTGCGACTTAGGAAACCAAGTCGCAGACGAAGTCGACTCCAGCATCGACTTCAGGCATCCAGAGTTGAAAAGTGGAAACGAACATGACGAAGTCGCAGGCGAAGTCGACTCCAGGTGCGACTTGGGCGAAGTCGCAGACGAGGTCGACTCCAACTTCGACTTGAGAAGTTCAGACTTGAAGATTGAAGTTTCAAGCTTATTTCAAGAATCCATTTGGAATTTATCAAATCCAAATAGGATGCAAAGTTCATTCTCAAAAAGCAACTAAAGTTTCTTGAAGATCAAAAGCTAAGATTCATATTCAAAGTTCAAATCAAGTCTATCAAGTCCAAAGCTAATCTTCAAGCTTATTCCAAATGAAGCAATACCCAAGTCATGAAGACCAATTTTACAAAGTTCAGGACAGTTCAAGAGGATCAAGGTATTTTTGCAAAAGACCAAGCCAAGTCGCAACCCAAGTCGACTCCAGGATCGACTTGAGTTGAAGACTGAAGGCCAAGTTGACCCAGACTCGGACTTGGAACTCTGAAGAACTGGAGTCGCACACGAGGTCGACTCCAGGTGCGACTTGGAAGCCAAGTCGCAGGCCAAGTCGACTCCACATGCGACTTGGCTCACAACGGTCGGAATTTATTCGAACGTTGGCTCATTAAATGCGCGCCACCTACCCTCTAACGTTCGGATTCCCTCCAAAATTATAAATAGCATTCAAGATGGACGAGGGAAGTAGCTGAAATTATTAAGTGTGCTTAACTACTACATTCAAGAGCTCAAAAGAGATCAAGCCACTCAAAGAAGAAGAACTCTATTTCAAACTGCAAGAGCTTCATTTCAGAATCTTCAAAGTCAACTCTTCAAGTTCTTCTCTGCGCCTAATTGTTGCTACACATCTGTAAAGTGTAGATTTCTTTGTTGTTTCATTTATTTGTGATTGAACTTGATCTAGTTTGAGGAACTAGGATCAAGTGTATGCTAAGTAAGTGTGATTGGAGTGAGACTCATCACCTACTTGAGCAGTGTGTTATACGCCCCCTAGAGCTAGAATCTAGAAGAGAGCAGTGACTCTAATTGTATTGAGAGAATACAATAGTGGAACCCAAGTCACAAGGAGTGTGACCTTGGAAGAGTGGAGTAGGGAGGTTGCCCGAACCACTATAAAAATCTTGTGTGTTTGATTTATTTATCTGCTCTCTACATTATATTGCTTTCCAATTCGTTTCTTCATTAAGGGGACTGGATTAATCTGGGGTTAAGTTTTTGTTTAAGTTATAAATTTTTAAATACCCAATTCACCCCTCCCCTCTTGGGTTTTGCCATTAACTCGGGACCAACAAGTGGTATCAAAGCGGTTCTTTGAGTTTACCAAAGAGATCTTATTAATATGGCATCCCAATCTACTTCCGTTCCCGCATTTGCTGAAGGCCAATCCTTTACAAGGCCACCGTTGTTTGATGGGAGCAATTTTGGATATTGGAAGCTTCGTATGAAGCAACTCATCATGACTACCGATATGGACTCTTGGATTGCTATCCAAGATGGTGTAACACTGCCCATAGATGACAAAGCTTCCAAATGGACCGAAGAGGAAGTAAGAACTGTGAAGAGCAATGCTAAGGCAATGAACTCATTATTTTGTGCTCTTACAGCTTCTGAGTATGATAGAGTATCCTCTTGCCTAACCGCTAAAGAGATATGGGATACTTTAACATCTATTTATGAAGGAACCTCCCAAGTCCAAGGGACTAGGAGAAATATTTTGATTGGAGAACTGGAAAACTTTAGAATGCTAGAAAGAGAAAACATCTCTGAAATGTTTGCTAGATTCTCTAAAATTACTAATGCTCTAAAAGGTCTCGGAAAGGCTATATCTGAATCTGAGCAGGTCATGAAGATCTTAAGAGCTCTATCCGAATCATGAACTCCAAAGATCACTGCAATAGAAGAAGCCAAGGACCTTAACACTCTAAAGCTTGAAGACTTAATTAGCTCACTCATGTCACATGAGCTAATCAAGAGAAGAAATGAAGACCAACACAGGGGCAAAAGAGCAATTACTTTGAAAGCCGCGCAAGACACAGATGACTCCTCTTCTTCTCAAAACGACAATGAAATCGCCCTACTCACAAAACATTTTAGAAAATTTGTGAGGAAAGGCAAAAATTTCAGAAGCTTCAAGGATAGAACTCCCAGAGAAAAGAAGAAAGAATCAACCAAATGCTATCGATGCGGAGGTTCGGGACATATGCAAGCTCAATGTCCAACTCCCGAAGAAAGCAAAGTAAAAGAACAAAGAAAAGATCGAGGGGACAATAAGAGATTCCAAAGATACAAAGGAAGAGGCATGTACGTGAATGACGAGGAATCTACAACGAGTAACTCCTCAACCGATGAAATCGAAGTAGAAGAATGTGCAAGAATCTGCTGTATGGCACAAATCGAGCAAGAAGAACAAACTACCTCAACAAAATGCACAAGTAATGAAGAGGTAAGTTCCAAACTCTCCCATTCTAAGTCAAGTTATTCTTCTTTTCAAGATTGCCTCAAATGTACTGAATTAGAAGAACTTCAAACTGCATATGATTCATTGTATGAAGAAATGAAGAAATTAGGAAGCAAGTTTACAATTAAGAAAAGACAATGTGATGCAACAATAATTGTAAATGGTAAACTTGCAGAAAGATTAGACAAATTGAAAGATGAAAATGATTTGCTAAAAAAGGAGAACAAATCATTAAATGAATCATTAGCTAAGTTCTCTAATCCAGGAGAAAATGTTAGAATGTTTCTGAATATGACCTCCCAAACACATAAAAGAGGTCTTGGATATCATACATTTGAGCAAGGAGAAAGTAGCAAAACAAATGTGCAAATACTTGAGAAATATCAAACTAAAACTGCATCTATATACAAGCCACAAAAGAAAAATTTTAAGTGGATTAGAAGACCAACTATTGAACCATTGCATACTTGGAGGCCTACTCCAAGATTACCTATGGCTTGTAATTTCTGCAATAAATTGGGTCATAAGACTTACAAATGTAATTTTAAGAAATTATATGACCGTGGTGCAAAATTAGTTTGGGTTCCAAGGAACACAAGATTTGGGCTTTCCAAGTTGGAACACAAGATTTGGGCTTTCCAAGTTAGAACAACAAAGATTAATATATATTACTAACCCAAATGGACCCATAAAATGGGTACCAAGGAGATAAGATTTACTTGCTTATTTTTTTCAGACATATTTTAAGGCAAAGGCAAATAATGAATGGTTCATGGATAGCGGTTGCTCAAGGCATATGACCGGTGAAAGAAGTTTGTTTCACAAACTCAAGCTTGTAATGATGGAATGGTTGCCTTTGGCAATAATGAAAAAGGTAAAATTAAAGGTAAAGGAAATATACATAGTATTTCAAATGCATGCATGGAAGATGTTTTGTTTGTTGAAGGACTCAAACACAATTTAATGAGCATTAGCCAATTATGTGATAAAGGATACAAAGTTGTGTTTGAATCATCTATATGTAATGTATTTGATGGAGAGCATATCATGTTTAGTGGTAAAAGACATGGAAATGTATATTTGGTTTCACTTGATGAATTGAATGGTCAATGTCTAATGACCATTGATAATGATACATGGGTTTGGCATAAAAGACTTGGACATATAAACATGGGAAACATAAAAATCCTATGGAAAAAGAGTTTGGTAGAAGAATTACCAAGATTGAAATATGACAAGGACAAGATTTGTAAGGCATGTCAATTATCAAAACAACCCAAGATGCCTTTCTCTACCAAAAAGGAAATTTCCACCACCAAGCCACTTGAATTGCTACATATGGATCTATACGGGCCATCCGACATTCTAACCATTGGTGGAAAGAAATATGTATTTGTCATAGTTGATGATTTTTCAAGATTCACATGGATAATTCTCTTAGCTAGTAAAGATGAAGTCTTCTCTATGTTTGCAACTTTTGTAAATTTGGTGCAAAATGAAAAACAAAGTACTATTGTGACCATAAGAAGCGATCATGGTGGCGAATTCGAAAACAAACGATTCATGGAATTTTGCAATGAAAAAGGAATTCACCACACATTTTCTGCACCAAGAACTCCACAACAAAATGGAGTAGTAGAAAGAAAAATAGAACTATACAAGAGATGGCTAGAACTATGCTAAATGAGAGCAATCTATCCAAGAAATTTTGGGGTGAAGCTGTAAGTACAGCTTGTCATGTATTGAATCGTGTCACCATTCGAGCAATCTTGAAAAAGACCCCATATGAACTATGGAAAGGAAGAAAACCAAATATTTCTTATTTTCATGCTTTTGGATGTACATGTTATGTTTTGAACAATGGAAAAACTAACTTAGGAAAGTTAGATGCTAAAAGTGATGAGGCTATATTTCTTGGATATTCATCAAATAGCAAAGCATATAGAGTTTTCAATAAACGAAACCAAGTTGTTGAAGAATCCATACACGTTGTATTTGATGAAATTAACCAAACTCCGAGAAAGGAGGATGAACTAAGTGATGCAGATGAGACAAAAGGCAAAGAACAACCAAAGGAACTCGAGCTCAAGCCAGAAAATCTCATGGAGGAAGATGTAAGTGAAGGTAATGATTCTTATAAACCTCCAACTGATTTAAAGTTCAAAAATGCCCATCCAATTGAGCAAGTTATTGGAAATGTATATGAAGGAGTGAAAACTAGAAGATCAAAACAAAACGTTTATGGTCAATATGCCTTTGTATCTAAAATTGAACCAAATACCATTGAACAAGCTCTCAATGATGAAAATTGGGTTATTGCAATGCAAGAAGAGCTAAACCAATTCGAAAGGAACAATGTATGGCACTTAGTTCCTAGACCAAATAATCACACTATCATTGGTACCAAATGGGTATTTAGGAACAAATTAGATGAAAGCGGGCTTGTAATTAGAAACAAGGCCAGATTAGTAGCCAAAGGGTATTCTCAAGAAGAAGGAATCGATTTTGAAGAATCATATGCACCCGTGGCTAGATTAGAAGTCATACGTATTCTACTAGCATTCGCTTCTTATATGAATTTCAAATTGTTCCAAATGGATGTGAAAAGCGCATTTTTGAATGGCTATTTGAATGAAGAAGTATATGTTGAACAACCCCCTGGTTTTGAAGAAATGAATCAATCAAAGTATGTTTATAAATTGACCAAAGCACTATATGGATTAAAGCAAGCTCCAAGAGCTTGGTATGAAAGGTTGAACAAATTTTTGATTGATCATGAGTTTCTAAGAGGGAAAGTAGATACTACTTTGTTCATCAAATACAAAAACAAAGATATTTTAATTGTACAGATTTATGTAGATGACATAATTTTCGGTGCTACTAATGAAAATCTTTGTCAAGAATTTTCTAAGATTATGCAGAGCGAATTCGAAATGAGCATGATGGGAGAATTAAATTTCTTCCTTGGACTGCAAATTAAGCAACAAAGTGAAGGGATATTCTTGAACCAGTCCAAGTACGTCAAGGAAATGCTCAAGAAATTTGGATTGCAGAATAGCAAAGGGGCAAACACTCCAATGAGCTCTACAATCAAGATCGACACAGATGAAAACGGTAAAAGTATCGATCAAAAGCTTTATAGAAGCATGATAGGATCCTTGTTATATTTAACTGCTTCTAGACCCGATATTCTATTCAGTGTTTGTATGTGCTCTAGATTTCAAGCATGCCCAAAAGAATCACATCTCCTTGCTGTAAAAAGAATTTTTAAATATTTGATAAAAACTACCAATCTTGGACTATGGTATCCAAAGGGGTCAACCTTTGATCTAATCGGCTATTCGGATGCAGATTTTGCCGGATATAAGGTAGATAGAAAAAGTACCAGTGGAACTTGTCAGTTTCTTGGACATATGTTAGTTTCATGGTATTCAAGAAAACAAACAAGTGTTACTCTATCTACTGCAGAAGCCGAATACATAGCCGCCGGTAGTTATTGTGCCCAATTGCTTTGAATGAAACAACAATTGAAAGATTATGGCATTGATTATGTTGATATTCCTATTAGATGTGATAATACAAGTGCAATTTGTCTGACTAAAAATCTTGTACTGCATTCAAGAACCAAGCATATTGATGTGAGATACCATTTTATTCGTGAACATGTTGAAAATCATGATGTATGCTTAGAATATGTGAAAACTGAGGACCAAATTGCTGATATCTTTACCAAACCATTAGCCAAAGAATCATTTTATAAAATTAGGAATGATATGGGTATGATAGAGCTAAATTAGGGAAAATTAAATAAGAAAATTAAAATTGAAAAATGTCAAGTCGATGAGTCAAGTCGACTCCAAGGGCGTCAAGTCGACTCCACTTCAGAAGCGAAGTCGACTCCGCCAGAGTCGAAGTCGACTCCGCTCCTAGGCGAAGTCGACTCTGCGCGCGACGTTTCGCTTTCGGCCGACTTTTTCTTCTTTTTCTTCTCTTCTCCTTCCTTTCTTCCTCATTTCCCTCCAACCTCTCTATTTCCTTTCTTTCTCCCTCTCTGGCGACAGCTTTTTTCTCCGGCGATTTCTCCCTTGTCTCCGGCAAACCGCCACACTCTCTCTCTCTTACTCCCTCTCTCACTCTCTCTCTCACTCTCTCTCACTCCCTCTCTCTCATTCTTTCTCTCACTCTCCCTCTGTTTCTATTCCTCTCAAACTCTCTCTCACTGACATTCCTTCTCAGATTCCCAAAGCTCCAAAATCCCTAAACTCCAAGCTCCAAATGGCACCAAAGAAAGCCGTATCAAAACCATACCCCAAACGGGTTCCCACACAACCACAACCTTCATCTCACACAAAAGAAGTTCCTAGAAGAACTAGGACTCCATCAAAAAGAGCCAGAGAGGAACCATCAACTTCGACAGGTAAACGAGTTCGATTCCAAACCACTACTCAATCATCTGATCAAGCACCCAGGTCGGAAAGTCAACAACAAACCTCACAGAGCACACAATCCGGACAAGCAGAGGGGCACTGCGGCTGGGAAAGCCAAGTATTAAAGATGCCCACTACCTACTTCAAAACCGAGCTCCAACATAGCCGTTTTTACAAAAAGTTCTACGAACGGAAGGTATTCATACCCAAGATTATAGATTTTAATTTTTTGAAAAAATATGGATCCGACATAGAAGATCTATTGGATTTTCAAGGTTGGACAAATTTGCTAAAGGAAGACGAAAGGGTCTATCCAGACCTTACTCGAGTGTTTTATTATCTATGGGATGAAGAATACTATGGAACCTTCGTCAAAGAAGTAGAAATAGATCTTGGAGTCGGGATAATTTCAGGTCCGACTGATATAATGCGTCATTTAGGACACATACTTGGAATCCCGTATGAGGATGAGCCTATTCCAGAAGACCTCACATTGGATCAAATGTATAATCAGCTCACCCGGAGCAACAAGTACCATCCGGGAATCAAATTCCTTCGGTACATGGATCTCTCACCCAGGCTACGAGTGCTCAGACTTCTCATTGCCCACTGCATCTATCCAAAGGGCGGTGAAGAAACCAATTAAACCCACAAGAAGTAGGGATACTATGGAAAGTGGCCAACAGAGTCAAGGTGAGCTTACCAAAACTATTTCTTGAAGCCTTGGCATCTAGAAAGGATAACCCACGAGGAGTCCTCCCTTATGGCACGTGGATCACAAAGATTCTTGAATTCTTCAAAGTGGATATTGAAGGCGAGCCTTTCGAAGTGCTCAAATCCACAAATGCCATAAATAAAGCTCTAATCCAAAGAATGAAGATCAATCTGCTTGAACTAAGGTATGAAGCTTCAGAAGAAGAGCAAGAAGACAATGCACAAGCTGAGGGGGAGCAACCTCCCGCGGCACCACCTGCTCAAGAGGAGCCAGCATCTCCCATATCGCACGGATCCTATTCTCCACAAGGATCTGCTGCACGGGAACGGGTGCCTCCAACCTCATCTGAGGAGGTCACTCTAAAAGTTTTGAAAGATGAAATCGTTGCCGTCCGTGAAGAAATGGGTCACCAAGAAGACCGGCTGACGAGTCTTGTGACCGAAGTGTTGGCAGCAATCAATAATATGCATTCCCGATAAGATCGAATCGATCGGAAATTGCGTACCATCCGATATCGTCTCGCCTCCGGCCATCACAAGAAACGACCCATGCCTGAACTTGATCCCTTCGAATCGGGATCAGTTCATCGCGAGCCTTCTCCTACACCCGTTTCATCCTACTACTCATCCGCCCATGTCCGTCCCATCAAACCAACTCAATCTATCTATCCCATTTCCCAATTTCAATTTACCAAGTCTTTGGTAATTGACAAATTTTTTGAGTGATTGACAAAAAGGGGGAGAAAAGATAGGTTTGAGAGTTTTTCTTTTTTTTGGGTTGGGTAATTTGTATAGGTTTCATTTTTGTTTTACATTGTATTTTGAAACTTGATACATATTTGAAAGTTGTGTTATGCTTGCAATGATTAAATGATATGAATGATATGAAAGTACCTAGGACAATGCTTTGTTTTTCAAAAATTATATATGAACATGATTAACGTTTTGAAAGGTATCAACTCAAATGTAGTTTTGTCAATCATCAAAAAGGGGGAGATTGTTGGAAACAATTTTCCAAACAAAACAAATTGAACAAAGCATAAGTTTTGATGATTAAACAAAGACTAATTTGAGTATATATAGTGTACTAATGAGTTTGCCAAGTGTTTAAGGAAAACAAAGAAGTCAAGTCGATTACCAAGTCGACTTGGACTTCGACTTGGGGTGAAGTCGATACCTAAGTCGACTTTACAAGCGACTTCAAATGGCAAAAGGTGGATAGTATTGAAAATAGAAAACAAGCAAATGAAGTCGCAGGCCAAGTCGACTCCAGGTGCGACTTAGGAAACCAAGTCGCAGACGAAGTCGACTCCAGCATCGACTTCAGGCATCCAGAGTTGAAAAGTGGAAACGAACATGACGAAGTCGCAGGCGAAGTCGACTCCAGGTGCGACTTGGGCGAAGTCGCAGACGAGGTCGACTCCAACTTCGACTTGAGAAGTTCAGACTTGAAGATTGGAGTTTCAAGCTTATTTCAAGAATCCATTTGGAATTTATCAAATCCAAATAGGATGCAAAGTTCATTCTCAAAAAGCAACTAAAGTTTCTTGAAGATCAAAAGCTAAGATTCATATTCAAAGTTCAAATCAAGTCTATCAAGTCCAAAGCTAATCTTCAAGCTTATTCCAAATGAAGCAATACCCAAGTCATGAAGACCAATTTTACAAAGTTCAGGACAGTTCAAGAGGATCAAGGTATTTTTGCAAAAGACCAAGCCAAGTCGCAACCCAAGTCGACTCCAGGATCGACTTGAGTTGAAGACTGAAGGCCAAGTTGACCCAGACTCGGACTTGGAACTCTGAAGAACTGGAGTCGCACACGAGGTCGACTCCAGGTGCGACTTGGAAGCCAAGTCGCAGGCCAAGTCGACTCCACATGCGACTTGGCTCACAACGGTCGGAATTTATTCGAACGTTGGCTCATTAAATGCGCGCCACCTACCCTCTAACGTTCGGATTCCCTCCAAAATTATAAATAGCATTCAAGATGGACGAGGGAAGTAGCTGAAATTATTAAGTGTGCTTAACTACTACATTCAAGAGCTCAAAAGAGATCAAGCCACTCAAAGAAGAAGAACTCTATTTCAAACTGCAAGAGCTTCATTTCAGAATCTTCAAAGTCAACTCTTCAAGTTCTTCTCTGCGCCTAATTGTTGCTACACATCTGTAAAGTGTAGATTTCTTTGTTGTTTCATTTATTTGTGATTGAACTTGATCTAATTTGAGGAACTAGGATCAAGTGTATGCTAAGTAAGTGTGATTGGAGTGAGACTCATCACCTACTTGAGCAGTGTGTTATACGCCCCCTAGAGCTAGAATCTAGAAGAGAGCAGTGACTCTAATTGTATTTAGAGAATACAATAGTGGAACCCAAGTCACAAGGAGTGTGACCTTGGAAGAGTGGAGTAGGGAGGTTGCCCGAACCACTATAAAAATCTTGTGTGTTTGATTTATTTATCTGCTCTCTACATTATATTGCTTTCCAATTCGTTTCTTCATTAAGGGGACTGGATTAATCCGGGGTTAAGTTTTTGTTTAAGTTATAAATTTTTAAATACCCAATTCACCCCTCCCCTCTTGAGTTTTGCCATTAACTCGGGACCAACAAACCGAACCACTATAATTTGTGGTGTCTTTTTTAAATTATTTTTGTGGTGTGTGAAATTTATCCTGTTCTTTGTTGGATCACTTTTTGTGCTATTATTCCTTTCTTTTATCAGTTTCATACGGGTCTCACAATACCACTTGTATATTTCTTTTAGACACTTAGTAAAAATTTTTTTTCATGTTTTTCAAGAAGACATTGTATATTATGATACTTTGTTTTCGATGTAAAAGATCATTCTTGTATTATTTTTTATGCTCCATCTTTTTTTAATGCTCATCTCTAACTAAATTCACAATACTTAACATTTTTAACCCTTAACATAAGTGACTCTTTGTAATTTTGCCCAAACTACATAAGTATGAATGTAAATAACCTTTTAAAAGAAAAGTGATGGCTATCAAGGGATGGCTAGTTCATGTCAGATGTGCTCAAATAATGTTGATTTAGGAAGAAAAAGGATAAAACATAAAATTAAGGATAATAAAAAATAATGAATCAAGGAAATACAAAAAAAGAAAAATAGATATCTTAGTTTGGGATTGACAAATAATCATTGATAATTTGTCATAAGTGCTAAATTAGAGTCCATTTGGGAACATTCAAAAGAATATGAGTTAATTCTGAATATACCTCCTACATTTGAGTCTAAATACACCTACTTACAAATATACATAAAATATGACAAAAGTTACGACAATTGAAAATGGCTAGAATACCTCTAAATTAAGTATTCATTTTTACAAGCCTTATTTTTTCAGACCTTCTCATCACAATTAACATCTTTTCCATGAAGCCATGGTTGTTGTTATAGATCCATACCAACTCCATAATCTAAGTTAGTGATGTTTGAGAATGTTAAATGGGAAAAAATTATGGAATGTGGTAGAAGTAAAAAAAGAATATTCTAAAAATTGTGTGATTAATAGGAAATGATAAAGGTAAAGTTAGAATAAATAGTTATGATGAGAGTAGTTGGTAGAAAAAATGATTAAATATAGGGTTAAAAGTAGAAAAATATAGTTATTATTTGATAAATGATTATTCTTAAAATACGTAATCCCATCATTTACCATTCCATACCTTAATTGCTAAATGTCAAACGTCCCATTAGTCAATGTATTCTTCTTCTAAAAACCGTACTCTAATTTTGTCCTCATCACTACCACCAATCATCAAACTCAATTCTAATAATGCCTTTATCTGCCATCGTTGTTTGCTAATCTAAGTCATTAATAGTAAAATAAAGGCAGTGGTTCTTCTTTTCTTTTAAATTCAATAGCGATCCCTATTTCGGATGAATCAAACTTGACACTAATACCCTTAATCTTCCAAAAGTGGAAAATGATCATTGTTGCAAGCTCACTAGAACTACCACCAACAACAAAGGTAATCAAAGTTGATCACCACATGAAGTGGCAAAAGATTGCAAATTCGGTTGACCCCTACAAAATCCAATGATGCCTCTTTTAGATTTAACTAGCTATAAGAGATCCATCACACTCCTTCACAAAAATCACAATGGTACTTTTCTTCACATATGCCATTGAAATCGGCAACAAGCAACTTAGTGAATCCAATCTACCATCAAGTAGCCATGATCATCTCCATGTTGACAACAAATCTAATTTTGGGTCTTAGGCATACTTTGGCTCATTAGTAGGTTCAATTCTAACAACCATTATTTCAATGCCTCAATTTTTGTGATGTGCTCTTCATATCCAACACTTTCCCACTCGATTGCAGTATCACAATGTTTATGATGATGCTAAAGGATGAAGGGTAGTTAGAGCATCAAAACAAATACAATCCAAGGGTACTTTTGTAAGCTACAAAAATTAACCCAACAAAAAATACATTTGCTTCTTATTTAATTGGCAAAAGGAGTATTTGGAATTTATGGCAAACTTAATGGGAATGAATAGAAGTTTTGAAATATAGTAAGTATATCTAAAATTAAGGGATAAGTATATCTAAAATTATGGGTCAAATATATTAGACATATTTGAAATTAATTATGATGAAAACTTGAAAATAGGAAGCTCTTTTATTTTATTTTTATTTAGGGTAAATTTTATATGTACCCATGAATTTTACTCCAAATTTTACTTATGAGCTTTCAAAAATTTCAAATAAACCTATATATTTCGTTTAAAATTTCATTTATACTCACACCGTTAGAGATCTATTAGAGAGGTCGTTAGCACTTATGAAATGAACGAATATACCCATTTCTAATTATGATATTATAGTATAAATTCATTTTTAATGAATTTTAACATTCTATGATTATAAAATCATATATTATTTAAATATAAATTTTTAACTTTGAGTAAATTAATTCTAAATTATATTAGAGTTTAGACATATTCGTCATTTCATAGAAGGCGAACAACTATATTAAAGGATCCCAAATAGTGTGAAAATATTGCATATATTTTGAATTTTTAAAAGTTTAGTAAGTAGAATTAAATTTCATCAGCACATGACATTTGCCTTTATGGATGTGTTTGGGAATGGATAAAACTTTTGGTGAAAAGTTTTGAAAAATAAAAGTTGTCAAATGATGTGATATGATAAGGGTAATGATGAGAAGTAAAAAGGATAAATTTAAAATATATAAGTTAGTTGTATAGGTAATTGTGTAGAAATGATTGAAAAGTAGGGTAGTTTGTATAGGAAGATATAAAAAATTAATTAAAAAATAGAAAAGTTGTAAAGAATGAAAAGTTTTAGATTGAAAAGTTTTAGGGGATGTTTGAGAATATGAAAATGGTAGGAATAGAAAATGAAATATTTTGAAAATTGTGTGATTGATATGAAATAATAGGGGTAAAGTTGGAATAAATAGGTTTGTTGGAAGGTAGTTGATAAAAAAATGATTAGAATATAGAGATAAAAGTGAAAAAATAAAATGATTAGTTGTGAAATGATGGATCTCGAAATCCGTACCATCATATTTTCCCTCCCATGTTTCCCCTAGCCAATTCCCAAACGTCCCCTTGAGTGAAAACTTTTCGTTATTGCCAAATACCCTGTGTTTATTATTTCTAGCAGCGTGCGCAATTGCGCATGGCGTAATTTGTAAGCGCGCTGCTGTTCACCTCTCTCCACGTCCGCCGGGGAAAACCCTGGTCCCTAACTATCTTCTAACACCGTTTGCAGAAATAGCTAGGGCTGCGTATCTCTCCGCCCAGTCATCCATCCCTCCAACTGTAGATCCCTCCACGACAAATCCATCTCCGTTCGTCCCGAGGTCAATCTCTCTCTCTCTCTCTCTCTCTCTCTCGTGGAAGAAGAGAAGCCGTGGAGCAGGTAATTTGATTGGAATTGTGGAAGCCCTAATAATCTGTTTTTTGTTGCTTTTAGCTGTGTCCTTTGTAGATATGGCGGATCGCGGCGCCGTCACCGGCCCAGCTCGCTCGATCTGGATGAAGCAGGCGGAGGAGGCGAAGCAGAAGAGCGAAGCTGAGAAAGCCGCAGCCGCCAAAGCAGCCTTCGAGGCCACATTTAAAGCCGTCAACAAGAAATCCGACAAGGCGACTGCTGATGATTCTGACAGCGATGCTGACGATGACGAGCCGGAGGATGTGACGAACAAGCCCGTGGGCCCGGTGGATCCCTCCAAGTGCACTGCTGCCGGCGCGGGCATCGCTGGTGGCACTGCTTGCGCCCCTTCGTCATTCATCATTACTACAAAGGATTCCGATGGGCGGAAGATTTCAAAGGGGGGCGCCCAGATGAAGGTCAGGATATCGCCGGGAGTCGGTGTTGGGGGTTCTGACCAGGAGGGGATGGTGAAGGACATTGGTGATGGGACCTACACTGTTACTTATGCGGTGCCAAAGCGGGGGAATTACATGGTTCATGTGGAGTGCGATGGGCGGCCCATCATGGGGAGCCCCTTCCCAGTGTTCTTTAGTGCTGGCACGCCCGGGGCAGGGCTACTTGGAACTCCCACCTCTTCGCCATTTCCTAATCTTGTCAATCAGACCATGCCAAACATGCCAAACTATGCAGGATCTGTCTCGGGTGCCTTCCCTGGTCTGCTTGGTATGATTCCTGGCGTTGTCAATGGTGCCTCGGGGGGCGTGGTTTTGCCTGGGGTTGGTGCCTCACTTGGGGAAGTTTGCCGGGAATTTCTGAATGGACGATGCTCAAAGAGCGATTGCAAATTCAACCACCCACCACAAAATTTACTGATGACAGCATTAGCTGCGACAACTACCATGGGGGCATTGAGCCAGGTGCCAATGGCGCCTTCTGCAGCTGCTATGGCTGCAGCTCAGGCTATCGTGGCTGCTCAGGCTCTCCAGGCACATGCTGCTCAAATGCAGGCCCAAGCACAAACTTCTGGGCATTCATCTGGTTTGTGCCTTTGCCTAAACTGTCTCTTTTTTTGTTCTTTGGTTACTGAACTTACCTGCAGTGCCTGCTATATGTCTATGCGCTAACTGTTTTTAGTCACGTTAATGAGTTTAACCTATGGAGGTGCAGGAAAATGGTAAGCTAATGTGGAAATTTAGTTGTTTTGCAGATTGGTTTAGTAAAAAATGTGAAGATACTGATACATGATGCGGAAAGGGGTTGTCTTGTGGATTATCCATTGAAAGTTCACATTCTGCTGCTTGGATTTTTCAAGAGATTTGTAGTTGGAATCTAATCTAGCACCATTGAATCTGTCTTTCAAATCAACTTCTGATATACTGGTCAAGGAACATCCACTTGCCCCACTCGGATTCTCAAACTTCTAAATGATTTTACCTATAAGCTGGATTCAGGCACACTTTTCTAGTTCTTTTTGGAAGCTAACCAGTGAAATTGTGGATTTCAAATCCTCCCCGAACATCATACATTTTGATTTGATTATTTAAGGATGGAGACATTCTAGTTTACATAATTTATAATAGCTAGTCAAACCCAGTTTCTGGATAGCATCATTTACAATATGGTTTGCCCAGATGATTGATGCTCTGGCCTCACATTTTGCAAGCCAGAATAAAACTGTCAATTATATCATTTGCAAGTTTCCGTTGAATAATTATTTTACGAATCACCATGATTTTCAGGTTTGCAAAACATTTATTCACGGCAACATGTATACGAAGTCCCGTATTGCTGGTACTAATCTCATGTCTTCCATGCCTAGAGTATCCAATTAATGCATATAAGGCTCTTTTTTCTGCTGCTACAGTCCAACCCAACTGGCGTTGAAATATAAATCTTCCATGCCCTGAGAATCCTGCACACTGATAGACGTTTAGTTAAACAATAAATGTTAATTGCAAGGAAGGTGACTTGACATTAGTTGCAAATCTGCACTATAACCTTCTGTAAGTGGTAATTCATTTCAATTCTAGGTCTTTTTCCTGGAAACTTTTTGTTCAATGAGTATGAACATAGTTTTTTTTTTTTTTTTTCCATTCGTTTATTTACCTTCTCGAAACTTCTTCTTTGTAGCATGTCAGCAAGTGGTTTAATATTCCGTTGTCCTCTTTTAATGATTTATAAACTTGCGAGATTTCTATTTGTCCGTATTACTTTTTGTTCAATGAAATTTCATTTAACCTGTCAGTTGACCTGTCTGCGGGTAATATTTTAACAGTTGAGCTCTTTCTTATTAGGTTCACCTGAAAAAGCTGGAAAGGCTGATGCGCTGAAGAAAACACTTCAAGTTAGCAATCTGAGCCCCCTTCTGACGGCAGAACAGCTGAAACAGCTATTTAGCTACTGTGGTACTGTTGTTGGATGCACCATCGCAGATTCAAAGCATTTCGCTTACATTGAATATTCAAAGCCAGAAGAAGCTACTGCTGCTTTGGCACTAAACAACATGGATGTTGGGGGTCGGCCACTTAATGTTGAGATGGCAAGATCCCTACCCTCAAAAGCAGTAGTGGGGAATACTATGCATCAGTCTTCTCTGCCTATGGTGATGCAGCAAGCAGTTGCAATGCAGCAGATGCAGTTTCAGCAGGCTTTATTGATGCAACAAACAATGGCTTCACAGCAGGCTGCCAGCCGTGCAGCAACAATGAAATCTGCAACTGAAATGGCATCCGCTAGAGCTGCAGAAATAAGTAAAAAGTTGAAAGCAGATGGATTGGTCAATGAAGATAAGGAAGTGGATCGGAAGTCCAGGTATGAAGAAAAGATCTGTCAATTGGTTCAAGTGGTAGATTTGCATCTCTCTGTCAAGTGTCAGTTAGTTCAAATGGCAGATTTGCATCTCTCTCTCACTCCCTCTCTATTACTGTCTGCTTGAATACTCTTTTCTGAGCACATGCAACTATTTTATAGTGTTTGCTGAGACACCCTCCGTACAATTCAAACTACAAAAAATCCAGAGGAAGTCTAAATGTGTGTCTAAATTTCATGCAAACTGGAACTTAGCCAGACATGCCTATGCTGATATTCCTAGACAAGATAGGCAATATTTTCTGTTTATTTTTAACATTATGTGGATTACTTGAGATAGTGTAAGCTAATTATTTTGTTACCATATTTTAAATATTGGGATGAATCTGGTTGATGGAATGCATTTTTTTTATTTAAGCCAATAATAAAAAGGTTCTATTTTATTAAGGGTCCCTTCACCCTTGTCTATGAAACCGGTTGCATTGATGCAGGACTGACCAACTAACCACGTGGATGATTCACCCCCTTGATGCCGAAGTCAGAATCCACTTCATCCCTTGCATTTGGAATTATTTGTTTAACTAGGCCACCAAGTTTCATCCAAATCAGACAATTGGGTGCCTTATCTGTAAAAAGTGTTGAATCAATGTAATTCGATGGTCTGATTTATACAATTCCAAAGCTATTAATTCAACATGTAAACCTTCTAAAATATTGTTCCTGTATAGATAAATGATTCTATAAAATTATTATGACATTTTAATGCATTTGTAAATGGATCTTAGTATTTCTTGTAATTTTACATATGAATATATATGATTTTAAGCAGGTACTTCCCACCCAAGATTTCAATTTGGGTTCATGAGAAAAGAAATAATTTTAAATGATATGACTAGTTGATTCTGATGTCAGTGTCTCTATGGCTATGCAGCTATATGGTTTCACTTCTGTGTAACCAGTTACATGCAAGCTGGACCCATTAGTTAGCGTTTTAATTGTCCATAGAAGTCCTCAAGAATGACCTGATCTTGATTGTTTGCCGATATTTTCTAAAAGAATATTGATGTGAATTTTCAAGCATGCTTGGGCATATGTTCGTCATCATCGTCATCATCATAATCCATTTCTCACCTAGGTGGGGTCAGCTGCATGGATTCTGTTCTGCCATTATTGGCGATGAGAGACTAAAATTTCAATAATTTGTAATATTTTCAAATCTCTTAAGGATTCTCTTATGGATTCTGCCACATCTCTTATGGATTCTGGAAATATACTAAAAGTCGTTAATGCTAAGGCATTCCCCGTAAGCGATGAGCTGCAGTGGAGCCCGGTTGTAGTGAGAAACGAACAAGGGTTGTTAGGGCATTTTTCCAGAAGCAATGAGCTACATCGGAGCTTGGATGTAGTGCAAAATCAGTAAGTGTTGCTTGGGCATTTCCCCAGAAGCGATACGCCACAGCAATGTCCGGTTGTGGTGAGAAGTAGGCAAAGGTTCTTACGCCTTTATGGATGTGGTTTAGGGAAGACGGTGATACCAAAACACAAGGTCTATTTTGCCTTATGGAATGTTGGGATTCTTTTAGGGAAAAACATGGAAGTAGTAGATGCTATGAGAAGGAGAAGAATTAATGTAGCATGCCTTCAAGAGACTAGGTGGAAAGGAGAGAAGGTTAAAGAGGTAAATGGATTTAAATTATGGTATATAGGAAAAGATGGTAATAGAAATGATGTAGGGATAATAGTAGAAAATAAATTCATAAATAAAGTTGTAGATGTCAATAGAGTAAATGATAGAAATATTCAAATAAAACTTGTATTAGGCGTAGAAATCATTAATGTGATTAGTGCTTATGCACCACAAGTAGGATTAAATGATGGAATCAAAATTATGTGAATAAAATTCTGGCTTGTTTTGTAAGGTACTCCAAGCTGCATTTTTGTGTAACCCAACAACCATTTTAAAATATTTGGTTTAGGTTTCTATGATCCTTGACCTGCTGAAAAGTTGTTGTCTCATGGTTTCTGTGTTTGACACTGGTTGTCCCTCTGAGGACCCATGCATGAAACAAATAACCTGACTAGAAAATCCTCATTTTAGTGTTTCTCTCTTTTTGGACATAGGCTATTAGTATACACCATTTTCAGTGTTTCTTTTATGGGTTGTTTGGAAAGGAATATTGCCTCATATTGCCTGTTTAATGACATGGAATCCTTCATTTGTCATTTTACTCTATTTATTTGTCCCTAATAAATATGGTAGATAAATTACAAGTGTAATGTTTAGTGAAAGAGGGATTACTATTTCAATGGGGGGAATTGTTAGTTATTGGGGAGTCACTCTTGTTTTGATTGAAGATTTTGTGAAAAATGAGTATTAGAATGAATATTTTGAATGCAAACTTGGGACATGTGTGAATGGTTCTTAATTCAATGCTTTTCATTTTTGTTTTCATTAAAAAAGCAGTGTAATGTCTTTTTTCCTTGATCCTGATCTCATACATTGAACTTCCAATGAAATGTTGAGAACTATCTCAGGCCAAGTATGCATTGATCCGTGGACTGATAAGTTGAGTTTTTGTTTTCCTATCTATCAGATGAAGAATGTGTTTGGGAATGGATAAAACTTTTGATGAAAAGTTTTGGAGAGTAAAAGTTGTAAAATGATGTGATATGATAGGGGTAATGATGAAAAGTAAAGATGATAAAGTTAAAATAGATAGGTTATTTGTGTGGATAGTAGTGTGAAAATGATTGAAAAGTATGGTAGTTGTATAGGAAAGTGTGAAGAAATGATTAAAAAAAAGGTGATTATGGAGAGTGAAAGATTTAGATTGAAAAGTTTTGACTTTTTTTACACACTGCCAAACACACACCCTAAGGATACAATTCCAAAGTTGTGTTCTTCAGTTAAATCTTGTTTTCTTTGAAAGCAAAAGAACATCTTAATATTTGGTTGTTTTTACTACAGCTAAGCATTTTTCTTTATTTGCAGGTCGCCATCCACTTCTCGCCCAAAGTCAAAATCCAGATCTAGATCCCCCATCAGGTACCGGCGAAGTCGACGATCTCGCTCATTTTCACCTCCACCACGCTACTCAAGAGATCGGAGATCCAGATCACCTCCAAGGTTTCATCACAGGAGTCATGGTAGTGACAGACGGCCATATAGAGATATCAGGGATAGCTACAGCAGTGGTGGAAGGCGGTTCTGGGAACTAGAAAGGGAACGTAAAGGGGAAAGATCACGAGATCACTATTCTGTTTCAAGGAGACACAGAAGCAGAAGTAAGAGTCCTCAGACAAGAAGATTATCTCGGACTGATTCAGCATCTCCAAAGCATCAAGGAGAAAGCGTGAGTCCTAGGAAGAGATCCTCTCGGGCATCATCTAAATCACCAAGGCGTTACAGAGAAAGTAGATCACCTCCAAGGGGCTACCGTGAAGCTACTACTCACCGTAACCGACGCTCAAGATCAAACTCTGCAGATGGTAGGCGGTTTTCTGATGATTCAAAAGATGGAAAGAAATCTGGCAAGTCAAAAGCGGATGGCGTGAAACATGACAGAAGTGGAAAGAATGTTGAGAATTCTGATCGATTCACAAATGATCTGAAAGCCTTAATCGAAGATGAGAGCTCTGATTTACCTATCCCATCTTCTAAAAAAAAATTGTTGCTTGAAGATGGAACCTCAAAAGATGTGAAAGAAGTAGATAAATCCACCAGGGGTCGAGACTGTCATGATGCTGCTAAAGACACAAAGGATTATGAAAGTTCGAAATTGGACCAGAAAAAACATGACAAGTGGAGGGAGGATGTTGAGGAATCTGGCCCTGTTTCAGAGGAAGAAGGAGACTCAAGGGAAGACAGAAGTACAGAGTTGCCTGCACAAGTTGATGTAAAAGCATTGTCATTGCCTAAGGACAGAACCTTGAAAGACAAGCAAGATATAAAGAATTTGGAAGCGGGTGGGAATAGTTACGAAGAAGTGAAAGATAACCGGAAGTATAGGAAGTCAAGAAAAGATGACGCGAAGCTTGACACATATGAGGGTAACTCTGAAGACCGTGATCATAGTTTGAAGGATTCACCTCATACTAGGGAGAAATCCAACTTAAGTGGTAGTTATGGTTTAAAGGATGATAACATGAAATTTGAGCATAGAAAACATGAAGCAAATTACTCTCCAAGGGAAAGAAATAGTGTTGATGATTCTACAAGGGAACAAGAGAATATTCTCGGTGATTCCAGATACTCAAGGGAAGATAGAAGGGAATCTGATTCATCAAAGTCAAGATCTGACAGGAGAAATATCAGGCAATCAGATGAAAGATCCTCTTGGGGAAAGGACGATAGTCGCAGGCACAAAGAGTTAAAAAGGGAATACCGAGAACATGATAGAGCTCATACTCTGAGGAAGGAAAAAATCCATCTTGATTATGACTCATCTGATTCAAGAGAGGAACAGAGAGATTGGTCTTCAAAGCAGAAGAGCCACAGGAGAGTTTCTTTGTTGGTTGAGGATGGAACTTCCGGGGACCAAATAGGCAGCAGTTCCCCAAAAAATCAGGCCAACAGGGGTTCTTTGTCACTTGTGGGTGGAACTTTGAGAGACCGAAGGGATTGCAGTAGTTCCCCAAAATTGAAGACCACCTGGAGAACTTCCCCATCAGTTGAGGATGGAACTTCCAAGGACCAAAGGGAACACAGTAGTTCCCCAAAGCAGAAGATCCGCAGGAGAAATTCCCCATCAGTTGAGGGTAGAATTTCCAAGGACAAAAGGGAATACAGTATTTCCCCAAAGAGGAAGAGCCGCAGGAGAAGTTCCCCAGCAATTGAGGATAGAAGTTCCAAGGACCATAGGGATCGCAGTGGTTCCCCAATGTGGAAGACACATAAGAGAAGTTCCCCATCATTGAAGGATGGAACTCCCAAGGACCAAAGGGAACGGAGTATTTCCCCAAAGTGGAAGACTCATAGGAAAAGATCCCCGTCTGCAGAAGGTGGAAATTCCAAGGACCGAAAGAAAAACAGTAGTTCCCCAAGGCGGAAATCCCACAGGAGAAATTCCCCAACAATTGAGGCTGGAAATTCCAGGGGTCGAAGGGATCGAAGTAGCTCTCCAAAGAGGAAGACCCACAGGAGACGCTCCCCCTTACGTGATGTTGAAATTTCCAGGGACCGAAGGGATCACAGTGGCTCCCCACAACGAAAGAACTATAGGAGAAACTCCCCGTCATTTGAAGGAGGAACCTCAAAGGACCGAAAGGATCACAGCAGGCGTGAAATTTCAAGGCTGGAAATGAGGAAAATTTCAAGGGATGAACCCACCTCCAAGATGGAAGATTATGATGATGAAAATTTGGACGGATCAGTGCAAGACAGCAGAGTTGCAGATTCTAAGATGCGCACTCAAAAGATGAATTCCTTATCTGAGGATGACTTGAAGGGCATGCAGGGTCGAAGCAGGGTTAAATTTGTGGACAGAAAGCTTGAGGATAATGATTCAATTTGTGAAGAAAAAGATTGCTCCAGCCAGGGCTCAGCTTTACCCACTTGCACTGTTGTTTCTGAATTCCCAGAATCATTAATTCGTGAGCAGGCAAAACCCGAAGACAGAGACTATAAGGGCGTGAGAAATCAAATGCAGGATTATTCAACAGTTGCGAAGAGGAAATCTGTGATACATTGGGATGCCAAGGGACCAGTTCACAGTGGTGATGATTCTACAGACCCAAGGGAAGGGATGAAACTTGCAGATTCACCAAATTTGGACACTCAAGAAAGAAACTCAATGTCACCAAAGGACAGGAACTTTCCAGGCATCGATGATGGGGGACCAAGCAAAAGGCCTAAACTGGAGCATGATTCCATCTCTGGTTGAGGAGTTTCATTGGCATGAGATGATGCATTTGTTTCTATCACAGAAGCCCATGTTCCTTAATGGGGAATTGCTAGGATCCTCTAAATCTCTTTCGCCAAGTCTCAGTTCTGATGGCCATGTCTAATGTTTTTAGTAACGTGGCTGGTGGAAGTTCCATACTGAATTTCCAGACTGATACTCATGAGTTTGCTATGGTCTCTCTTATTTCCCTGAATTTGCACTTCTGTCTGCTCTTTTTGCAGGTTTATGAAGAATTGGAATGAGAATGTTGGTTCGTCTGGGTATTCTGAGGACTGTCGAAATCCCGTCATCTGGGCCTGTGCTGGATTATATTTTTTTAATGAAAATGTTTGAACTTCTTATTGTATGACAGATGTGCATATGACTCGCCTGGTGAACCTTCTTTATCTCAGTTCCTTAGGTAGTAAATTCATTTACCAATCTGTGTGTTTTGATCATATTTTTCTCTTTAATTTATTGCTGGCTTCTTCCTTTGAAAGAGTCCTCTGTGCCATGTTAAACCTTGATGGTCTTGATGTTAGTTAGGTCTAGGAATTTAATTATTGCAAAAATGCAGGGTTGTTTGCTGTAAGTTTGTTGCTCGTTGATTGAACTTATGGAGCACATGAAGCTAATCCTTGCTGAGGTGCATCACTACTTCACATAGCTCATGCTGTTAAATCTGCCAAACTTTGCAGCTGCTTTCTATATTATTCTTTGAGCATGAGTTTCCCTATGATGTCTTTTGGTGACTTCTTTTAAGACCTGTCTTGTTTTTTGTTTTCTCTTTTTTCCCCCATTTCCCCCCTTTTTGCCCTTTTTTCTTTCTTGTTTTCCTGGGTTACAGGGTGCTGTTTTATGTGAGCGAAAAATGCTTGGCATATGTTTGTCAGTCATCTGAGCATTTATTGCGAACAGGGGTGATGTGTGAGGAGCCTGTATCTGCACAGTAGGTTTGATTTCCTGGTGGCTTATGTCGATATTAGCACACATGATAAGGCTTCTGTCTGCATGGGGTGTTGGCTAGTCAAGAGTTGGGCCTTCTTATTTTTAAAACCATTAGAAATTCTGATGGCGGGCTTATGTAAATTACCTTTAATGGTGTATTGGTCCCCTGTACAAAACATGTGCAGGTGTTTATGCAATGGATTTCAATTGGAGCTTTTTAGATCAAGTCGGCAGACTTCTTTCTATGATTAAGGTATGCAAACATGTTTGGGTGCAAGGTCCTAGGTTGTAATTAAGCTTTCAGTAGTGAGAATTTGGTTTAAGGCTTAAGCTACAAATTTGTATGTCTGAACTTAACATTTTTCATGAAAACATAGCCTTGCTCTCTTCCTTTTTCCTATTTCTGGTTTTCCTCGTCCTCCTTTTAGATTTTCACTTTTGGTAGGTTGCTGATTTGAGAGTGAAGAAACCAGATGCTGCTGGCTTTCACTTCTTAACTTGATTCTTACTAGTAATCAGATTGGTAGAGTCCAAGTCTATCTTTGTTAATAGCATGTGGATTTCAGAGGTAAACCTTGGCTAGCTATTTTTGGTATGCCATTGATGGGTATTTGTGCTTCCCTAAGAACTTCCCAGTATCTTAAAGTCGCTCTCTTATTTCATATTTTTAGTTGTTAACTTTTAAATCTGTTTTCAAGCCAATCCACATCAACTAATCAAATATCTTCCAAGATGTTTTTGAAATACTAAAAAATCGATTTTGTGATGATGAGAGAACTTTCAATAGTAATTGAAGGGTGCTGGTGTGCTTTGGGTACATTACTAGTAAATTCCATGCTAGACTTATTTGAAATTAAAAAGTTGTGCTTTGCTCCTATGAAACTGGTGCATTTTTGCACTCCCTTGGGATTTCTCTTTTTTTTTTTTTGGGTTTTGGGGGGGTGGGTGGGTATGGGTATGGGTATGGGTATCCAAGCCATGCATTACGTTTAAAGCTATTTTTTAGCCTAAGATTTAAAAAATCAACTCTTGTTTTGAAAATAAAATTTAAAAAATCAACTTGATTGAAAGCTTTTAAAATCTGTAATATTTAAAAGTATGATTACGAAGAACCTGTTGCATTTGCATTTGCTGTAGATTACATGCAAGTCCAAATTAAAATGGTTTTTCATATCATTACAAATTATTCATGAAGGAGAATATGATACACGACTTGGATCTAAGAAAAGAATTTAAAGAATGGGAATTCCAAGAGGGGTGCAGATTGCACCTAGTTTTATTGCAGCAAAACTGTAAAAATTTAAAATTCAAAGTATAGCATGTGCAGCATGTATGCGTTGATTTGGGTGTATTTGCTACATTTAGGTGATTATAGGCGCTTGAGAAATCTTTCCTTCCTAAATTTTCTATCGGCAATATTTTCGTCCAATGCACCCGTCCAACTGATTTACCAAAGTTATTGGATGTTCTCTGGGTTGCATCAATTCGAAAGTCTGACATGTTTCCAATTGGGTTTTTCTAATAAATTTGCAGTAAATTTTAAGGCAAATAGTTGGAAAGGTGGAAAGAATTGAGATTGCTAAGGCTGCATTAGGGAATGCTATTTGCCAGAAAGGAATGAATGAACGATCAGTTTGATAATTAGAAGCTTCTTGTGGGCCATATCAAGTGACCTGCTAAATTCCATATATTTGATAAAATGATTGTATCAAGAAATTTTACTAGCAATTGATCAATTGTGGGAGACGTACATGTTAAACCAAATTCGTTTGACTTGATTATCTCAGATTCAGAAAAAATAAATAGCATATATCTCAATTGAGTACCTCAGTACTTGATCAGGTATGTAAACGAATTTGGTCAGTGGAAGAGAATGTCTTGTTCAAATTATTTTCCTATTTGTTTTTCATTCAAGTATTCAGTTGAGATGGTTTTTCTTTCTTTCTTTCCTTTTCCTTTTTCTTTTTTTGGGACCTTAGATAAACTAGCGAAGTTAATCTTGATGAAAATACGGGATATAATATTTACATCATCATGGCGCCAAACCAATCATTCTCAAGACAATTTCATTTGTTTTGCTACCATGGAATCATTCCTATGCTTTTGCTGATCCTCATGTCTTTATTTTATGTTCATACTGTGTACATGGTCACTTGGGGCCTTTTTGGCATCATTACCAAAAAATGTGACTAGCATTCTTTTTTATCTAGTCAGTTGAATGTGCATGGCCAACCTCATTAGTTGGGTATCCGAATTAGAAGCCATTTCCAACACATGCTTTGGTGTGTTGAGTTGGTGATTTGCATGTTGCACTCTGGCACCAGCAAAGCAAATCCGCAGAAGGCATTTAGAATTATCTGGGCCTTGCTATATATTTTGCTTCCCCATGATATGCGCTAAAAACTTGGCGTTTTTTGTTTTCTCTTTTATTTTCCGTTTTCCCCTTCATTTTTTAATTGTATAGGGTAAGCTCATGGAGGAAGGGCATCAAAGATGGAAGCCCGAGGCCTCTTATGCGGGCAATGGATAGGCTGATTGCCTGGATTTTGTTTATCTATCAGTTAACTCTCGTTTTGCAGATGTAGGCATCTTATTTAATTCTTAGCTTCGCCTTCACGTAGAGCAATTGAGATGGAACCTGAATAGTTACTTGGCGGAAATGCGAAATGCCCTCAATTCTGTTTCATTCATGTATGTTGCTGTTGTGTTGACATTGCACTGGTGCTTTTCTCGCCATCCTGTCACTTTCTAATCCTGCTAGTCTATGCTACATTAGGGAATGAATGATAGTAAGCTGGTACGCGCGTATGAATATTGGATCAAATGCAGCAGTTGCTTTTTCTGCAAGTCTAGATCTGCCATTCCAGTCCCATGATCGTTTTTGTTATGCTCAGGCATTGGTATTTGGCAGTTAACTTGTTTTTTTTTTTTTCTCTCCGTTTGCAATTTTCTTAAGGTGGATCATTCTTATGTCTGTCTGTCTGTCTACAGACTACATCAACATGTATATGGCAAGCGAGCAATTACTATCTAGCCCACCTGCCTGCCTGCCATCTCATTCGTCATTACACGTCCATCATCCTTGAGTGGGTCCAAGGAATTTCTTGGTTTTAACGTCTTAATAGAGTGTTTTATTTAATCCAATATGTTCATTGCGTTTCAAAAATGTTTGTTTAGCTAAGAATGTAGTTAAAACTTGAAAGTTGCGATGGGCCATAAATTCAAACACGTTAAACATTTCACTTTTGAGGTGATTTAATTTTGTAGTCCATTACTCCATTGAAATTTTTCTCAATGTCATAGCAACGTTCTTAGCTACACGAGTACTTTTTTTTTGGAAACATATTCCCTTTATTGGTGCCGGTGCTCGTGTTCTGGAGTTCATTTATACATTCTGGTCGCTATATATCTATGGCCGTATCAGATCTCCAAGTGTCTACGAATGTTGTTAAAACATGTAGGAAGGTCTGGCGTACTTGCATTAAATTATTAAGCACAACTTGCAACGGAAGAAACTGATATTAGACAGCTATGAAGCCTATTGGGCGTTTGAAGGGGTTTGAAACTGCCAACGTCTCTGTCGTATTGGTCGCGTATGACAACAGCTTTTGTTCCGACCCGGTTTCGAACGTTGCTGGTGTGCGGGTGTTCATGTGGATTATGAGAGTTTGTCTTCCCATTGAATAGATGAGAGCTTTGTTTCTTCATTGGATAGGTGGGAGTTTGTTGTTGTCTCTTGTGGATTTGATTGTAATATCTGAAAGAGTCGTAATATATACACCAATCAAAAAAAAAAAAAAAAAAAAAGTAGTCTAAACCCAACCTAGTATGGTTTTAAAACCTAGCTTCCGTACTCCGGCCAGCATTTCACCAGATGGTACCTGATTGGAAGCTTACGGTACGGTGGACCAGTATTTTATTTATTTATTTATTTTGGATCGCGGACCAGTATTTTACTAGATGGTGATTGGAGCTTACGGTACAATGGATCTAGAAATTCATGGTTCAGATCTTGCACGCCACGATCAAAGGTTCATTGAACCATGAAGATCAACGCAATTATAAAAATTCTAACTAATTATATCAAATGTAACATAATTTGCTGTTTATGGTCCTTGCTTTGTTGTGAAGGTACTAGATTCATGCGATTATATTAGATTTAAAATTTATTTTTGTTAAGAAAGAGTATATTTTATGATGGCGTGGTAAAATCCTTACAAAATAGCTACTAGCTTATTTAACACAATATTGAACCAAATCTAATAAATTTTTATATTTTATGCTATGTTTCTGGATTGTCTAACCTGCCTCCCATATGAAGATCGCACTAGTCAATTATAAGGAATTGCATTGGCTATAGGCTTAAAGTACAATATAATCAAGGAAATGATTATAACTGGTGGTGAGGAATTCAATAGATACTTGGATCTACTGGCTTGGTTTGGAAGATTAAACATATCAATGTTCATAGGTCTAGGGAGAGAGTATGGAAGAAACTACAAGGCTGAAAGGAGAGGATTTTGTCAGCAGGTGGGAAAGAGATACTCATAAGGCTGTTGCTCAAGCTATTCTCTGTTACATAATGAGTTTATTTTTACTGCCAAAAAGTTTTTGTAAAGAATTAAATAGCTTAATCGGTAAATTCTAGTGGGATAAAATGGGAGAAAAAGAAAGATGAGTTGGGTTACTTGAAAGGAAATGTGTAAGTAAAAAATGAATGGGGGAATGAGATCCGGTGATATTGCAGCTTTTAACTTAGCCATGCTAGCAAAACAGTGCTAGCTTGCTAGTGACTGATTAAGAACCCATCTTCATTTGCAGCAAGTTATTAAAAGAGAAATAATACAAGAGGACAGATCTGTGGGGCAGGTGATTCATTTACATGGAAAGGAAATTTGAGAGCAAGAGTAGTAATGGAAAGGGGCAGTAGATGGCGCATAAGAAATGGTAAATTAGTGCAATTTTTTCAAGATAATGGACAGCAAAAGAATTGAAGAAAGTTGGTCCGCTACCAAGGAGTATCGTTGAGGATGAGATAGTTGGAAACTTCATTGACGAAAGGAACAAAGAATGGAATAAAACAAAAATTCTAGTAGCAGTTGGTCAAGTTGGGTGGAGGGAGATAAATCAGATTCCAATCCCAGCGAGAGCTGAACAGAGACTTAAAGAAGACAGGACTATCTATAAGAAGCTTTGGTCTGTAAAGCTCCCAAACAAAATCAAGGTCTTCACATGGAGATTGGTCAAAAATGCATTGCGAACCGAGCTCAATCTCAATCAAAGGGTTGTTCAAGTTAGTCCTAACTGCGATTTTTGCCGTAGAAAAGCTGAAGATGAACAACATCTATTTGTATACTGTGAAAAAGTGAAGGGAATTCGAGGGGTGATGGTACAAGACAGGAACTTGAGGACGTCACATTCAGCTATTAGATGCATCCTTACACAATTGGCGAAGGAAAAAGGGAGAGAGTCAATGTGTCTATTTATGCTGTTTTGCTGGAGAGATTGGTATCTAAGGAATCAAATGCACGAGATTAGAACTCAGCCGAACTTCGACCAGATATTGGAGCGATGCAGAGAGTACCTGGATGAAGTCAAAGCTGCAAATCCCATAAGGGAGACAAGTTTGCTGTAAGAAGAGCCAAAACCCAGGTGGGAGAGACTAATGCAGAACATATCGAAGATGAATGTTGACGGGCGCAGATATTTTAGAGGGGAATGTAGGGCTGTATTGCGAGACTCTAAATGGCAGATTTCTTGCAGCCAAGTGTTGGAAAATCTCGGGTCTGACAGATGCTCTAAACGTGGAGATGAAGGCAATCCTCTCTGGGTATCAGATGGGTGGCTGAGCTGGGCATGCAGATGCTGGAAATCGAAATTTAATAGATTTTTAAATGGAGAAGGCCCCATTTTGTCAACTGTGAGTGTTCTCATTCAGGAAGCCGAAAACACATCAAAGGAATGCAAGTCCATCAAATTCCTCCATGTATTACGGTCTGAAAATGAAATTACCCACCAGGTGGAAGGCATAGTACCAAACATGGAAGTTGATGCTAGGACGTAGGGAGGAGCCCCTCCCACAGAAACTATAAATCAATTGTATATGGATAGTTCTGGTTCAATATAAATACATCCAAATAAAAAAGTATGATATAATTACATTATCGCAAAATGGCTCCTAATTCCTAAATGGCTAATATTTTGATGAAAAATGTTCTATTACGCATTAATAGCCGATAGATTAATAGAAATAGTAATCAATGATAAAATTAATTTTTATTCACACTAAAGCTACAATATGTAGCTGGACATGCAAAAACAATATCACATTTGAAAAAACGTTCCACTTACTATTTTGGCAATGGTGGGATGTTGGCTGGGATGCAATTTTTATGATTGGAACAAGCACATTCACCACCACAACACCATGGAACGAATATTCTATTACCACCCTCACACAAGAGGGAAATTCGTAAAACCCCCACTCTGGGAGCAATGTACAATTTCTCCCGCATGAAACGGGACCTGAAACCGTATCTCCGGCTTGTCAGCTTTGGGCATGGACCACCTGAGCTACCGCCCATGTGGCATGGCGATGAAACTTGGGTTGGCTCCAATTGGCCTACTCTGCCGGTATCATATTTTCAGAAGTTTTACCTTCTTACCAGTAGGTTGGCTTAATTTTCAGTTATCCTACCAGTATGAAAGTTAACAGGTCTGATTTCATGTTGATTTCTCCACACTTAAGACATTAAGAGGGGAAAAGAAAAATCCCTTGAAAAAAATACAAATAGATTTGACATAAAGATTGAGGGGATGGGTATATCATACTCCAAATGTAGGTCGTTTTGGTGGCTATCCGTAGTCCTTACCGAATGGCTCTCAAAATGCATCTATTTGAATAAAACCACTTATTTTGTACTACCTTAGTGATGTGAAATTAACTTCACTGTTATATTTAGAAGAGAGGTGATTGGGTGCGGCTAGGCACATGGATGAAACCAGGCGTCCGGCCATGGGATCCATTTTTTTTATATAAACATGTAGAGTTGGGTGTATTTAACCTATAAACCAATTTTTATCATATTTAAGTATTTTTTTAATTTTTAAACACAGTGGCATTTTTTGTAATTTTTAAATCAGAAGATTACGAAAATGCTGCTGTGTTTATAAATAAAAAATACTTAAAAACATCTAAAAATGATAAAAATTGGTTTATAATTTAAATACATCCAGCTTTACATGTTATAAAAAATAAAAAATATTTTTGAGGGAGAGTCCCATGGCCGGACGCATAGGGAGGTCCTATGCCCCTAGACACATGGGATCTCCCCTCTATTTAGAATTATCTATTTGAATAGAAACAGTTTCATCTGAAGCAAACATCTGCAGGTGTGCCATTTAACAAATGTGTAAAACGATATAAAATAATTTAATTTATCTACGAACTTCAAAACTATTATTGAATCTATACCGTTTAAAACATTCTTTTAAAAAAAAATCTTGTATTACATATTTTTGAATTTTTTAACTTATGGTGCAAATCTAACATTGTTGCTAATAGAGTATATGCCGACACATTGTTCAGAAAAATGAAAGATACGTTGAGAGTTAGAAAATAACATGTTTTGATAATTTTAAGTAAACTTGGTAAATTTTAAACCCTTGCCAAAATAGGGATAATCTTCGGCGGTAGCGGTGGCATTGAAGATTTCTGCGTTCTGCACCTTTTTGGCCTCAAGGATAACGTGAAATTAACTGCACAGTTCTATTTAAACAGAAAAACAAGTTTAATCTAAATAAAACATTTTCATGTGCTCTGTTTAAAAAAGGGATCTACTTCTATAAAACTCTTTTTTTATGTAGCCATCTTCACTTTAAATATCTCAATAGTTGATGAAAAATTTACTATATCTATTATATTTGATATTATTTATATTATCATGAAAGCCTCTTATTTGTTGAGTATCAACGTGTATAGGCCATCACTATAACTATGCGAAATCAACGTAATAAAATGATTTAATAATAAAAATTAATTTTAATTAATATTTTCAACATTTAAACTATTCTAATAAAAATGTGAATGAGTCTAAGTATTTTTTTCTAATTTATATATGAATATATTTATTTTTGACCAAATGTAACTCGAGCACATATTTTTTTAATACAACATGACAATTTGATATTATAATTAGGTGTATTGACTTCCCCCACAATATGGAGGAGCTTTTCTAAAATACCTCTACACTCATGGAGGACTTTTTTGAGAAAAAACCCATTCCAAACCAAAGAGAAAGGATATAGGATTCGAGCCATTTACATAACCTAAGGAGTCCAATGCTTCTGTCACCTGTGGTAGTCACAGGTGGTGACCCATGCATATATTTGATTTAGATGAAATTTAGTTTTTTAGTTAAACAAATAATATTAAATATAATAAACGGATTGCATAATGAACATTCTAAAAATGAGGAGAGCACATATAAGCTCGGCCCCCGTTTAAAATACAAAAATAAGTTTATTTTAGGCATTGATGAGTCATGCACGAAATTCATTCTATTTAAAATTATCTATTTAAATAGGAAAAAAAGTTTTGTTGCAGGCCTACCTTGTTTAAAAGTTTCTATTGAAATATAAAAATAAGTTTCAACCAAATCAAATATTTGCGTGTATCATTTAACAAATATAAAAATCAATGTAATAAAAATAATTTAATTTACATACCTATTTCAAATGCGTTAAGTGAATATCTATATTATTTAGAACATTATTCTTATATAGATAAATTGGTAGCTGGAAAATAATGTGTTTTGATTATTTTCGAAACAAACTGTGTGAGTTTCAAACCCTTTTTTAACATAGGTATAACTTCAACGGCAGCTCATCTCTTCCCTATAAAAAATCATCTTCGTCTTCTTGCCTAACCGCAGCAGCACGTAGACGGCAAAGGCGGCAAAGGGGATCCAGCAGCACGCAGACATCTTCTTCTTCAGACTCCAACCGGCGCAGTTTCCCTACAGAAGTAATCGAATGTATCCAGCTTCAATCGAAGTTATCGAAGTTACCGAACTTCCGCATAAAAAAGAAACCCTGCTGCATGCAAGCCACTTCTGTACTTCTGTAAGGTTCAATCCTCGAGCTATTCATGTTATCAAAAAAAAAAAAAAATCCTCAAGCTATTAATTTGTGTTTTTTTATTTGGAATTTTTATGCTGTTTAATAACTTAGTTGGAGCTATTAATTTCAAAATCTAATGTAGGAATTATTTTTTGTTTGGTCTATTCAAGGTAGTCATTTCTGCTAAATTTCTAATTGATGTTTGAATCTATATGCCTAATTCTGATTTCTGCCCGGCTATTGCCTAAATGCATAATCCGTAGTTTGGTCAAATTAGACAGCATTAAACTTAAAAATTAAGCAGTCTTATTTTTCTGTAAGAGGATTAGGGATGGCTTGAACTTGAGTAGGTTAGGAATCCCCCAACTCATGCTTTTTGGTGGAACAAGAACCCCAATTCAATTCGGTCAGCTATACCACTTCACTATGTCTCAGACTCTGAGTGTGTAAGTTTGCTTCAAAAGAAACTTTTTGTTTGTCTTGAAGTCATACTCGTTTTGTTGCGTTGGCGGTCTTACTAGATATTATTACATTAATAAGTATTTTGAGTCATTCCAAATCAGTATCTTTCGTCTCAAAATTGGAATTGAAGTTACGCTATAACTTGCAGTTGTGTAAATTAATTTTTGTAGGATCGAAAAATGTCATACAGTGAATGCCAATTATTGCATTTCTTTTTATATCTGAATTTTTAAACTTTTATCTTATTGATTAATGATATATTTTACATAAATTACTAACATATTGGTTTAACTAAGTTTTAAAAACGGTGGACCAAAACCAACATCTTGATCGGTTGATCCAAAACCAGTACCTTGATCAGTTTGTTAACAAGTTCGGTTCTAATAACATTGAGTGCAATTGAAGATTTCTTGATGGTCAACAATTGAACGTTCAGGCGAAACACCACGCGCGCGTGTGAAGTCCAAACCAAAAGCATAAAAATAATGGATTTTCATGGAAACTCTTTCTCTTTTTAAAAAATTAAAATTTCTCTTATACCAATAATATTTGTCCTCAATTCCTGTACTCATAGTATTTTTCCATAAATTCCTATTATATCAATGCAGTTAAAACAATCATTAACTACCTTATTAAAAAGACAATTTAGTCCCTCTATAATTTATTAATTGAATTTATTCAATCATAATATGATTTAATTAATGTTGATAAATAATTAATTTGTGATATCAAGTGATTCAAATATCATATTAAGCCTGAATTATTTTAATTAGAAATATTTTGAAAGGGTAAAATTATCTTTTCAATAGAGTAGTTAATAGTTGTTTTGACTGCAAGGATATGATAGAAAGTTAGGGTAAAATATTATGAATATAAGAGAAAATTTTGAAACATTATAAGTATATTAGAAATTAGAAACAATCATCCATGAATGTTTACCTATGGTGCCAAAAAATCTCACAATTTTAAAGCTCTTATATTTGGGTCCACCTTGACTATGATATGAAATTAAGTCTATTATTTTTTAAAAATTATCTATTCAAATAATAATAGTGAGCACCTTAATGAAGAATCAATTAAGATCTTAGATCAAGTATTAACAAGAACTAATTATTTTCAATATTATGATTAATAGTTCAAGAGAACGAGAAAATTAAGAAAGATATAATATATAAAATTTAAGTAAGATGAAAGAAATGGAGAAGTGTGTTAAGAATTTCATGTAATCGTCAAGTCCCCAATTAAATTAAATTTTTTTATGAGATTATGATTAAACCGACTATACTTTATAGAAGAGAACGTTGGGTAGTTAGAAAACAACATACGTATACAATAAATATAACGAAAAATGAGAATATTAAGTTATATGAGTGGTGAAACATGAACAGATAGAATTAGAAATGAAATAATCTGAAAAAATCTTAAAGTAGGGCCATCAATGATAAAATGAAGGAAAATAAATTAAAATGAGTAAGTCATATTAAATAGAGGCTTGAAATGACACCGGTTAGAAGAGCGAAGTTTATCCAAGTAGAAGGTGTTGAGATAATGAAAGAAAGATTCCAAAAAAATATAGATGAAAGTAATTAAAAAAGAGTAATGTTGCAATGCACCCTCAGTGTGCAAAAATCCAGTTTTTAAATATATTTTTAAAATTTTTAAATAAAAATATTAACCTTAGTGTATTTCACTTATATATTAAGTTTTACCATGGAGATTTATAAATATATTTTTTGATTTTTTTAAAAATAGAGGTATTTTAGTCATTTAAAAATGACTAAAACCAACGCTATGTTTAAAAATAAGATATTTTCAAAAAAATATTTAAAAATTAGGTTTTGCCTGATGCATTGAAATATTACTCATTAAATAAGATATGAAAATATTAAAAATTATTGAAAATTTAGTCTCAAATGGTCAAGAATGATGCATAAAAATCCATGCAGCCAACCCATCTAGGTAGGAAATGGCTTATGATGATGATGTTCTATTTAAATACAAAAGTTTCATCCAAATCAAATATTTACATGTGCTATAATGTTATCAAAACCAGACCAATTGTTAAACTGGTGCAGTGTTTAAACGGGTTGAAATTATAGTATAACAATTTTTATATATTAGATTATAAATTTTAGTATTTTAATTTAGAATTTGTATTTTAAATTTTTTAAACTTAATAATAGATTGAATCTCCATTTTACTTCAAATATATCCATTTTTTGCATATAAGGAATCTTGTTCCACAAATTATTATAACACACCATTTAATGAATTTTGGGATGAGCTGCAAGGGCCAACCGACTGGAATCGGCAGCTATACATGAGTAATGTTACGGTAATTCATCGAAATTTGAAAATTTTTATTTTTTAATATATTTTTTGAAGATCATTTTATAAAACTATTAATCTAAGTGTATTTAATTTATAAATTAAAATTTAGCATTTTTAGAGGTTTATATATATTTGAGGAATAATTTCGTTAGTCCAGGCTAAGCAAATGATTCGCTTAATCCACCTTAAAAAGCCTATTTTAAATATATATTTTTTCTTTATATACTTGTTTATCTAAGTGTATTTAACATATAATAAAGTTTCATCATTTTTTAATATGTGTATATATTTTTTTGAAAATTTTAAATATTTGTGTATATTTTTATTATATACATATATAATATCCAGAAATATTATATAAACATGGATATTTAAAAATCTCGAAAAATATATATGCATATCACAAAATGGTAAAACTTGTTCATATGTATGTTAAATACACTTAGATAAAACAAGTATATGAAGGAAAAAACAAAAAAGGTGTTTCAAATACCGCTGTATAGGAATTACCGCTGTATAGGAATTACCTAATAAAAACCACCGCAAGAGCTAATAGGAATTACCGCTGTATATATTTTTGATTTTTTTAAATAGAGGAGGCTTTACTCATTTTTAAATGATTGAAATACCCTTGTTTTAAAAAATTAAAAAATATATTAACATCTCCAAAAAAGTAAAACTTAATATATAAATTAAATACACCTAAATTAATAATTTTATAAAAAGATTTTATAAAAGATTTAAAAAATAGATTTTTGTACCATGATGCATTGAAACAATTATTTGCTATTTATGGGCTCCATTTGGCATGGACTTTAAATTTTATTTTTTTAAAATTATAAATGACACTTCTGTAAAAAATATGATGACAAAAAATTAAGAAGTGTTTGGCTTCATCATTTGAAAATCACTTTTAGCAATATTTTAATATTTGACCTAAAATATAAAAGTGCTTTCAAACATGTAAAATGACCAAAACATCAAAGAGAAATTATTTCTAAATCTAAGTCATTTTACTCATAAAACATATTTCTTATACATAATTAAATTAAATAAATTTCTATTAAATATATGAAGAGATTTTGAACAAATTTTAAATTTTATAAAAGAGTAGGTAAATATTATTGCTTTCAACTATTACACTTACATAAATAAAATAATAATCTAAGTGTTATATAATTTTAAAATATTTATAAAATAATAGTAAATACAATTAATAGAAAATATCAAGATATTGGAAATGGATTAAGTTACACGGAATCACTTTTATGTCTTTGTTATAGTCACATAGAAAGGGACTTTAGATAACCTCAAATATTTAATTTTATTCAATGTAGTAAATACTCCAGCTCTTTTAAATATTTTAAAATATAGTTTTGAGATATTAAAAAATCAATGCTACTGAAAAAATTTGTTGAACATATTTTTAGATACCAAGTGAATATTGCAAAATATGAACAATGATATATGTCATACTAAACATCGAGAAAATTTAAAAAATTTTAACACCACCACCAGAATACCATTGTTGTCTATAACATGAAGTTATTGTTCTTTTAAATTAATGACCCGCTGTGATCTTATGCACCCAGCTGTAAATACTTATTTTTTATTTTTAAATTTTTTTATAAAACTGTTAATCTAAGTATATTTATCATGCGTATCAATTTATACTATTTTTTGAGTTTTTAAAATATTTTTTTATTTTAAAAAATCAGTGATATTTTAGTAATTTTAACTTATTAAAAATGTCACTGATTTTTAAAAATAAAAAATAAATTTATAAAAATCTCCAAAAATAGCAAAAATTGATACACGTGTTAAATACATTTAAATTAATAGCTTTATGAAAAATTTTAAAAAAATAAAAAATGAGTTAAATGCACTCGGGTACATTTGGGCACTTTCACTCATGTGCACTATCTATGTTATCTAAAACATTTTTCTTATATAGATAAATAATTTATAAATTACTATAACATTTTAATATATTCTTAAATGGATCTAAGTGATTTTCATATTTCATGTTTGAGTATAAATATTCTAAAGTAAACATGGTCCTTCAAGATTTTTTTTATTAGTGGTCCTTTTATGAATTTGATTGTAATTTTTTTGGTATCATATTAAAAAAAAAGTAATGGATAAAATTTTGATTTAACCATCAAGGTAATTACAAAGTGAGGGTGTCGAGGTGGCATAGTAAAATGACTCATACATGTAATCTAGGCTTGTAATTGTTGTTAATTATATGATTCAAGTGATCAGATGAGATTAGGGCTAATGACTAAGTAAGGAGGTTAAGTTAATTACCTTAGCCCAATATGAGTTAATGTGCTCAACGAGGCCTAATGAGGATTAGGGAGTGTGAATATATTGAGAATGATTACCTCATATATTATGATTTAATTAATGGAGATTATCATGATAATTATGGATTTAAAGTGATAAATGTTAGAAAATTCATAACTTGACTCTCATAAGGCGAAATGAGGTGAAATTTGAAAGGTAAGCACATGATGATGTGCCCAACCTTATGAATGGAATGAATTATGAAAATTATGATGAGATCAGGGTGATAATTATTTATATTCATCCAAATCCAAAAGTTAAACTCAAGTGGCCATAACTTATGATAGAAAGGTCATTTTGAGATGGAATTTGACATGAACGGTTAAAACGACATGGTAAATCTTATGAATGAGTTTGATTAAGCTAATTATCATAGAAATTATTTAATAACAAAAGGACGAAAGCGTTTAACTTTTGCCCATGAAAAGTGACATGCCATTAATGAACCGAAAGTAACAAATGACATGTGTCAAAATGGGATTCGTAGAGCAAGATTTAAAGTCAACTAAATAAATGGGGAGTTGACTTTTGAAAATCAAGTGGGACAAATGTTATTGTAGGATCAATTTGGGCAAAATGGAAGGTCAACCCATTTATTGTTTGAGGACCTACTTTTGAGGTATCAAGATGGGATTGGTTAGAGCAATCTTGTGATTTTAGAAAATGCAAAAATGCATGGATAATGATGGTGATCATATGGATGAAAAGAGAACACAGGTATGGCTCAAATTGAATAGCCAAAAAGCAAGAGGAAGGGACACTTGGATGGTTCGTATTGTGACACCAAACAAAGACCAATTTAATGCCTTTAACCATGACTAAAATGGGGGCAAACCAAGGTTGAATTGCAACCCTATATAAGGAGGCAAAGCGGGTAGCCCTTAGACATGTTTTGCAAGGAATCAAAGTGAGGAGAAAATTCTCAAAAAGGGGCAGCAAGTGGGGGATGTCCAAGGCAGCCCTATGTAAGAGAGAGAAAGGGGCACTTTACGTCCCATTTATTGGACGTTTTTGAGTGGAAAAAAATCCGAAAAGGGACCAGCAGCATGGACGGCCAAGCAAGGAGGAAAGGAAGAAAAATAAAGAAGAAAAAAGGAGGAAGAGAGGAGAAGAAAGGGAAGAAACCAAGCTAGGAAGGATTGGAGTAAAAGCTCACAACTTCATGTAAGTATTAAATCAATTTCGATTCATTAATTTCTAAGTTTTTCGACTTCATTCATGAGTTATAAATTTGATCCATTATGAATCCTAAATGATGATTTATGAAGCCCTTTATTATGGTACTAAACGATGAATGAATAAAAGGATTCAATTCAAGGGTTCAATGAAGATATACATGATGTTGAGGTTGATTACAACACATGTACCTTGCTGGAATTTTTGGAAAATTCCCAAATATGTTGCTGTTTTAAGCATATTTTATGTTTGGATTATGATAATTATTTCCATGATTTGGATATGTTGATTTGAGCATGTTTTATGAACTTTGGGAAAGATAAAATCTAACGTTAACTATATGATGAGAATTCGACTCTTTTGAGATGGAATTTGTACATGGACCAAATCAAATAATACATGGATGAATTAAAGGGTAAAAGATCCTAAATTTAGGGCACATGGGACGTCCAACAAGGGCTGAAATGAAAGGGCAAAAATTTGATTTTTTTTTTTTGGAACCTAAGGTGTGGATGTTTAAGGGTGGCCAGAGACTTGGCACCTAGGTGTGGCCAAGGGGTGCCGCGGCGCCAACCCCCACACAAGTGAGTTTAGCACTTGTCTTGTGTCATGTTTAGAGGGGATAAATTGCAATTATTCAATGATATTACAAGACATATGGACATCCAAAGGTGGCCAAGAAAGGGATGAAAAGATGTTGTGTTGAAACCCTAAGGGATGCAAGCATTTGAAATTGATGCATATAAATGAAAAACTATTTTCATTTATTTAGGCAAATGTAAGGAGAAGTATGGAAGAAGGAAGTTAAGGTTATCTCAGGTAAGCAAGCGAATTTTCCAAAATATCGATTTCTCTCTATGTGTCGAAATGATTCAAGATGTTTATGTTGATGCTTTTATGAATGTTTTACAAGCGGGCAAACACAAGTTTTGAAAATGATGACTTTAATGAAAATTCACAAGTTTTGGAAAATGATGACTTTAATAAAAAGCCTTAAGGATTGCTTCATAGGAAATAAGTAACAGTTTTTAAGATAATTATTTTATCACAAGTGTTGCAAAGATTATGAATGATTTATGATGATGATTTTAAGAATTTTCTTACAAGTAAGCAAGTTCTTCATGATGCTATTTCCAAAGGATTTTATACTTTATGCTGATGGTTTTAAGAATTTACTTACAAGCAAGCAAGTTCTTTATGATGTTGTTTTCAAAAGAATTTTATAAGAAAAATAGATTTTTGACCTTTCTCACAAAGTAATATTTGCAAACAAGTGTTGAGTCCACTCTCACGAGATTTTGTGAAAAACAACTATGTTTATGAAAGAAAAAGAAAAAGAAATTTAATTTTTCTATGCCCTAACACTTAAATATAAATGATGATTTGGACATGGTCCATCTGTTTGAAATGATGTTTGAAAAGTTTTGATTTCCATTAAATCTAGAAATATTTCAAAAATATTTATATGGATGTTTCTAAAGATAATTCAAGGATGACTAACCCAATAAGTTGATTTCATAAAAGGATTTGATTTCGAGTGCTAAAATAGCATACAAAAGGCTATGCAAGCTCCTCTTTATGCAAAAATGACAAGAAGGATATGTGGACAAGGATATGATACCAGGGTAAATAAAAAGGGGATAATGCATTTGCATAACCTTTATGGACAAAAGCCTCAAAATAGAAACAAAGAAAATGTTAGAAAAATACGTGGTTTATTCTTAAAAATTTAAAAGTTTTGAAGTTTCTTTATCATGAGGATTTTAAGATTTATTTCAAACAATATTTTTAGAAAAAGATTGTTTTCTCAAACATCTCAAATGCTCATCAAAATGTTTTACTTAAAATATTTCTCAAAGAATTTAAGGGTGGTCATCCGAAAACTAGATTTCAAATAATAACTTGTTTAAAGTGGATGCGCTCACTTTACAAGTTGACAAGGATTGCGGTCTGTGATGTTTTTTAAAATGATTTAAAAGGACACGGACTATGGTCTGTGATGTTTTTCAAGATGGTTCAAAAGGACACGAGCTGCGGTCTATGATACTTTAAAGAGATCATGCTAGCATAAGGACATCTATGATGATATATAATGTATGATGCACCAATACAAGGAATAAGCTGATTGTAGAGCACATTTAAGAATGGACCAGGGTGCACTTTACACATGGCCAAGTCGCTAAGGGATGACAGGAGGCTAGCGACACCCTCCTTGAGATGGGAGAAGAATTAAGGAAAAGCTGCTTGGCTAGCATGCTGTTAAGAATTTTCTTCCAAAAAGTAGAATGATCACTTGCTAAGTGTCACTACTGGATGGGGAAAAATGCATTTGCATATGTTTTGCTTTTGAAAACCCCAAAGATTGGGATATAAAAGCGTTTATACGAAAAGTTATCCTAAATGAGATTTTATGAGCCTATGCAAAAAGATTACTCTAAAAATAGGGTGTTTTACACAAAAGTATAAATATCAAGGATGAGATGAAATATTTTATGCAAATGTCTTCATGAAAAGGGTTTATGCGTTTTTGTCTTATTTGCTATAAAGAAGCCCCAAAATGGGATTATGATGAAGGGTTTATAAGAAAAATATTTTTATATGTCTTGTTTGCTATAAACAAGCCCCAAGATGGGGATTATGAAAAAGGATTTATGTGGCAAAATATTTTTGGACATAAAAATATCCATTGCCGAAAAGGAGTTTAAGAGAAAATATTTTTGAACATAAAGATTGTTCATTGCCGAAAAAGGCTTATGTGGAAAATGTTTTAGGACATATGAATATCCATTTTCAAAAGAATTTATGTAGAAAAATATTTTAGGACATACGAATGTCCGTTTCTAAAAGGATTTATGTGGAAAAATATTTTAAAACATATGAATGTCCGTTTCCAAAAGGATTATATGTAAAAATATTTTAGGACATATTAATGTCTTTTGCAAAAGAAAGTTTATGTCAAAGATTTTTTGGATATAAAATGTCCCATGAGTAAAAGGATTTATAAGAAAAATGGTTTAGACATAAAAACGTCCATTAGCAAAAGAAGGTTTTTTGTAAAATGCTTTGGAACATTATAAATGTTTACACAAGACAAAGAGAATTACCTATAAAAGGTTATTCTCATATGCATTTCCTTTGAAAAGTCCAGACGTGGCATTAAAAAGGTTTTAAAGATGTTTATAAAAATATTTTAAATGAAAGTCTTGCCCTAAAAGATAAAATATTTGCGTACTGAGTTATCACCCATGTTTTTTTCCAAACCTTAGACAAGTACTAGAAAACTTAAGAGGTCGTGGACCTAAGCATCTAAGGAAAGATATGAGATGATATGCAAGTGTGGGCTAAATGATTTGTTATGACGAATGGAATGGTATGCTTTAAAGTTTTTAAGGTATGTTGACATATGTGAACTGATGATTGGATATATGTATGTATGAAATGAAAATGTCATGATTAGGTCAAGAGGACCTTTAATGTAGAAGAGCAAGTTGAGATGTTATGAATGAAATGCGCACTTGATATCTGCAATTGATTACAAGTGTATTGTCGCTTGTAAGATGAATAGAGGAAAATGCAAAGAAATAAAATGATGATGGATAAAAAGAATGAAATGAAAAAAATTTGGACGAGATTCAATTAAGAATACGCCGCGTGATCTGGGCAACAATCCTGATTCACATTTACCAATCGATAAGATCTTGGAGTAAAGCTCAGGATGTGACATCTCGGATTGGGAGTGCCACAAAAATCTTTAATGGTATTAGCATCGTTAGGTCTATCCTATCAAAATGAACACCTATAGTTGGTATAATACCATTATTACATGTTATATCTTTAATTTCGTAGTTTGCTTAATTGAGTCATCAATTAACATAGTTTTTTTTTAAAATGTAGAACAAGTGCTGAATATTATATCTGAATTAGATCCAATATCTAATGAGGATTGATCATTTTAAGTTGGCTGGTTTTAGGCTGGCCTTAAAACATATTTTTATTATTTTAAATTTTTTTATAAAACTATTTTCCTAAGTGTATACAATTCATAAACTAAATTTTATCATTTTAGAAATGTACATTTTAAATTTCAAAAGAAAGGGTATTTTAGTCGATTTCAGCAATTGCAAATAACCGAAATGCATCTTACTTTAAAATTAAAAAAATACTTACACATGCAAACGTGGTAAAACTATGTTTATGAATATATATTAGGAAAATAATTTTATAAAAATTAAAAAATATTTTTAGGTCGGCTTCCCATAGGGGTATAATTTGGGTAGGGTACCCACCGACCCGACCCTAATTTGGGTAGGTTAGGGTAGAAAATATTACTCATGGGTATGGATAGGGTACAAATCATTACCCGCCTCTTCAAATAGAGTACGAGTAGAGTAGATAAGTTGGATACCCAGAACCGACCTGCATAGGTACTCATATGGGTAATTAATTAAGTGCATAATTATATATATATGTATAATATATATTATATAGTATATATTATGCTTTGTCTTTAACATTTTATATGCACGTATATTTTAACAAATTCAAATTTAAATAAATTTTGTACCTTGTGAAGTATAAAACTAGTTTGGTTATTTATATATACGCCACTGACTTCTGAAAGACTCTAATAAATATGCTTGTGACTTATGATTATAATATATTAATAGTTTTAACAATTGGGTCATGGTGGTCTATATTTCATATTTTTATATGATAATATAAACAATAATATATGTATTTATGATTTTAAAACATAAATGAGTATTATTTGACATTATTTAAAATACATAGAAATTTTTCAAAAATATTGCATTTGAGTATTAAATGAACCAATTTGGAACCGAAAACGGAATCGGAACCGACCTTATGAATAATGGGTAGGGTAAGGTATGCTAGAAATCGAAGCGACAAATGCTTAAGGTAGGGTAGACCTTTTACGAATAGAGTACAGATAGGTTAGACCACTACCCAAACCGAACCGACCCGAGTTGCACTAGAATAGTAGCCTCCCGTATATAATTTTCAGAACAGTTAGTCATTTGTCGGCATACAATTTTATACTATCAGTATGTCATTCAATTATTTCCCAAACGTCATTTTCTCAGGTAAAACTGTAAAAGACATCCTTTTCCCTCCAAAATACTGACATCGTGACATGTGCATGTGAAAGCACATAACCAATCTGTGATCCAAGTCCACGTGGCAGTGCGCGCATGGGTTTTATGACTCTTATCCATGAGCGGGCCCCACAGTCAATGCGAATGACCTCACGACATCGGTTCCTTGCAGAAATCGTGTCATCCAATCCCCGTGTTTCTCGACAAAGCTCCTCTTAGTGCATCGCTACATCAGCCCTCTAAACCATCCATAATTTGTTTGACCCTACCTTAATTTTAATGAATCCCCCCTTTATTAACCTAGTTACTTAAAAGCACTTTCTCGTAACCCTATTCATTTTTTGTACCTTGATAATTTACCTCATCAACTGTATTTAATATTATTTATTTAGTTAGGAAAAAAGTTTCATTTAAATCTAAGATGAGTTGTGATAACCTATAACCCATGTGGTCAATCACCAGAATCGACAACATGCTTTTTTTCAATTTTTTTCTATATTTATATGTGCTCAACTTAAAACTTCATATGAATTTTTATAAAATTTTTGGACATCCATAGACTAGTTTTTTTTTTTTTTCAAAATAAAAGGAGAAATTTGGCGCACGAGAATTTCTCTTTTTTTATTGATTTAAAAATTAAAAAACTAATTTAAATATGTCCAAAAGTTTAAAAAAATTATATAAAGTTGTCTGAATAGAGCCCACATAAGTATGATTTTTTTTTAAAAAAAACATATTTTTGTCTTGGTGATTGACCACATGGGAAATCTCATGTGATTAAACACAAGAAATCATAACTTTAGTGGATGATTTTACTTTAAAAATATATATTCATATCTAAATAAAAAATTCTTAGATACAATTCAAATATGTATTAAAATATAATAATTCTTTATAGAATAATTTATTTATGTAGTAATAATATAAATTTAGAATAATATTTAATATTGAAATATTTTATTACATGATCTTATATGTTTGTTGATGTAACCCATGTAAAATGAAACTAGACAAATGATGAGACTGCTTACATACATTCATATATGCATTTGAATATAAAATTTTTTTATTGGATAATTTGTTTATGAAGTAATAATACAAATTTAAAATTAACATTTAATATCAAAACATTTTATTACATAAAATTAGACATATTATGAGACTTTCATGACAATATATTTGATGCTAAATAAAATATGTGAAGTAAACTTTTCATCAGCCATCATAGCGCAAAAAATGACCAGAGTTACGCTCAATGTAGTCTGACAAAAAATAATAATGTATGCAATCACTCTATGTAATTTGATTATAATTTAGTTACTTTTAGAATGCAATCATTTATAATAATATAATTTAATAAATAGAATAAACTGAAAACAAATTACGAAAAATATGAATATGTGAAAAAAGTAGAGGTAGAGATAAGAGATAATAAAAATTAGGATTGTCGATCAGTGAATTTTTTGTGAACAGACTTCATTTTTATTTACTTCAATGAAAATAATATCTAATTTAGTTTTTAGGGTGTATTTGTGAAGTGATAAAAATTTTAGAAAAAAAATTTTGGTTGTAAATATCTTTGAAATAGAATAAAATAATATGATATGATAGAGGTAATGATGAAGAGTAAAAAAATAAAGTTAAAAAGATAGATTAGTTGTATATGTAGCTATGTAGAATTATGTAAAAATAATTAAAAATTAGAGTAGTTATATAAGAAGATGTAGCCAAACATGCCCTTAATATCATTTGTATAATCATGATATTAAAAATATTTTAATTGATGTATTATTCAGATGCAACTTTTCAAAATTTATACTAAATTCAAATTATATACATCTATTGATATAAGCATTAAAAATACATGAATAATTGGTAGAATCCTCAATTTACATATAAAGAAATGTTTTTTACAAGGTATAAATATTAAATTTAAAGCTTGAAAATTGAAATGATAATAAAACCATGTTATTATGTGGATTTGATTAAATAATGATTTATGGTTCATGATAACCTCTTGTTGTCTAAAACATTTTGATTTTCAAGTCCAATGCATATGAGATATACAATAGTAATTTTTTTATTAAATTCATAATGATAATCAAATACCTTTTATAATTATTAAAGGACATGCGTCTCTATAACCGATTAAATAGAAGTAATTTCATGTAACAATATATGTATAGGTCATATTTACTCAAAAATACGTACATTTATGTGTAAATTAAGAAAAGTACTTAAATTCATTCTTGTATATATTAGAATGTAATAATACTTTATAGAATCATTTATCACTTAGTAATGATATTCTAGATAGTTAAATGTTGAAAATACTACTTGTAATTTAATATTAAGTATTAAATCATTTTATTACTTTGATTTTGCACATTTATAGATGAAGCCCATATACAGTGATACTAAACAAACAAAAGAATTTCTTTGATAATATTGATAGTGCTAAATACAATAAATACAATAGATGGAGTCAATTTGTCATTAATCATTAAAAAATTAAAAGTAGAGGGAGTTACATAGAAGCCACTCGATTCTAATGGGTTACTATAACTAAATTTTAATTTATGGTCCACCAAGCCTCCATTCAAAGTTATTTTTTAGGTTATAATTTAATATAATAATAATGAGTAATCCATAACTTATTAATGCATTAATTTAACACAAAATTGAAAGCTTGTTAGGTTATGACTAAAACAATTGCTATTTTGAATCATAACCCTTCAATAATAATGACATGTGAATATTTTATTTTGAAATAATTTATATACTAATTATTAAATAAATGTAAATATGATTGATGAAACCAAAAATGTTTTGGTTGATGGAGTCCAGACATAGATTAAAACAAGGCTAAATGATGAACAATGAGAAAAGAGAAAGGAAATAAGAATTTCTATATAAAAAAGGAGATTTAGGAGGTGTTTGTTAACATTAAAAAATTTTTAAACTAAAACTTTGCACTCTCCATAACTACTCTATTTTTAATTATTTCTTCACTTTTTACTATACAACAATCCTACTTTTGTATTATTTATACGCAACTACTCATATATCCAACATATCTATTTTAACTTCATTCTCTTTACTCTTTATCGTATCACATCATTTTTTTCCATTTTAAAAGCTGTTACACTAAAAAATTTTTATCAAAAGTTTTATCACTTTCCAAATACACCCTTAATAGTTTTAAAACCTACACGAAAAAGCACAAGAAGAGTGCTTCACCATCTAAAAAAAGAGTAGAATACAAATTCCCTAATATGATATGAAAATGACTTGAGCCTTTGCGAAGGAGACAAGGAGGGCAATAGCCTCTCTTGTTTTACTAAGGTAGGGCTCACTTAGCCTATCATTATTGATGAATTGTTAGCAGAGCTAAGAACATCTACAATGACGATAATCTAGGCTCCTATAATTGTTAAGTTGGCAGATTGATAGTGGCTTCAAGGACCTATGATTTCCATATAGTAATTAGTTAGGTCTAATGAATAAGTTTTATATATTGTAGAAGAGGCAACACTTAAGGTGCAACTGGAGTTTATGAAATTAGAGTTTTGGTAAACCTTAACTCTAACTCTATTTATATTTTAAATTATAATCTAACTTTGATCCAATTTGTAAAAATTAAACTCTAACCATATTATTTGTGTAAATTAGGTTTGGGTTGACAAGTTTTCATGTTTTTATAAAAATAAGTTTTCATTTGAGATAAGGGTAGTAAGTTCGAAATTTTATACAAATTTACAATAACAACAAATCAATAAGCAAATATAAATACACAACTTGATTAAATTTAAACGGAAATGCTTCTATGAAACTCTCTTTCTATGTAACTTTCTCTATTTTTAATTTCGAGATGGTTGATGAAAAATTTATTTCATCTATTGTGTTTAGCAATACATATTATTATGGAAATTCTTTCATTTGTATCATTATATATGGGACCCATCTAGAAATATATAAAATCAAAGTAATAAAATGATTTAATGCTAAATATCAATTTTTAAGTAGTATTTTCAACATCTAAACTATCTAAAATATCATTACTATATGGATAAATAACTCTATAAAGTATTATTATATTCCAATACATATATGAGTTGATCTAAGCATTTTTCTTAATTTACATATGAATGTACTTAGTTTTTTAGCAAATGTGGCCTATGTACATATTAGATTTAGATGAAACTTGGTCTCATAACTACACAAATGTCATGAAACATAATGCATATATTGAATTTTCCATTAAGCATTAAAATTTTAAACTTTTGGGGAGTTATATGGAACTACTTCTATGTAATTCGGTTAAATAGCAGCCAGCCTGAAATTTAAAAGGCCTAATAATTCATAACATATTTCTAGAAGAAAATTAAAACTTCCAAAATAAGATAAAAAATAAAATTAATAAAAATAAAATTTTATATTATATAAATATAATAATCAATGTAATGAGATTAATATAGCCTATTTATGATATAAATTCAATATGATAAACATATATTTAAATACAAATATAAATAATATGAAATATATAAATATAAAAATATCATTTAGTTATTATGTATATAATATATTTTATATTAAGGGTGTGTTTGTTTACCTCAAAAAAGGAACTTTTTACTTTTTATAACTAAAATATTTTTAATTATTTTTTCTAATCTTTTTATATTACTATCATACTTGTTAATCATTTTACACAATTACTTATACAACTAACACATTTAATTAATACTCTTAGAAAACATATATTTAAACTTTATTTTCTTTACTCCTTATTATTACCTCTATTATAACACACTATTTTTTCAATTTAAAAAACTTTTATACCAAAAATTTGTTATTCAAATGTTTTATCACTTTTTAAACATACTCTAGATATAAACATGAGAAACTGAGGTTGAGTTTCTTGAGTTGGAGTACCTTAACTCTATTTATAAATTAGGTCATTGGCTTTAGGTTCTTCAAGCTCTCTTTAAAAAAGTAAGATCAAAAATTGATTTTTGTTGGGTGCAAGCTCAACTTAGACCAAATTGCTCCCCTTAGTGACTCAAGGCCCATAGGATTGCAAGTCGGCACAATCATGAGATATAGTGGCACCAAGTGATTTTATATAACTATCTTATGAAGGAACTTAGTAGTTCGTAACAATGGCAATATTTAAAAAGTCATTTTGAAAGTATTAGATGATGACTCGTTAGTAGCATTGAATATGATTAATGTTAGTGTTTACTTGAAAGTCGAAGCCTAACTCTTTGTGTGTGGATCAAACTGCTAGGTTATTACTTTTGATATGTGATTATCTTAAGTCGGCCTAAGTTAGGCTTTACTTAGGCCAACTTAAAAAGCATATTTTTTAGTTTTTTATGAACATGTAAAGTTAGGTGTTTTTAATCTATAAATCAAGTTTTATTATTTTTAGATATTTTTAAACTTCTGAAAGTTACGATAATGCCACTACGTTTAAAAATAAAAAATAGAATTTTTCTCAAATATACCCTCTACGTTTGGCCTTAAACTCAAGTATACCCTTTATGTTTCAGAAATTTTAGATATACCCACTACGTTTACATATACTCTCAAAAATATCTACTCCGTTAAAAGCCGTTAAGTAAGTTAACGATCATCTGTTTAAATGTTGGTTACAATTTTCAAAATACCAAAAATATATGTAAAATAATAAAAGATAAAATAAAATGAAATGAGAATAAATTTAGAGCCCTCAATATTTAAAACTCTTGTGCAATCAGGGTAGTGATGAGTTATAATATTCAAAATTTTGAATCCAACCTTAAATTTGATGGATATATTGGTAATTTCACAAAGAGTATGCATTTTGGGATTATATGCAAACGTTATGGGTATCTTAGATTTCTGAAACGTAGTGGGTATATCTGGGATTAAGGTCGAACGTAGTGAGTATATTTGGAAAAACTTCCAAAAAATATTTAAAAAATCTGAAAAATGGTAAAATTTAATTTATAGGTTAAATACACACAACTTTACATATTCATGAAAAAACTAAAAAAATGTGTTTTCTTGGCTAACTCAAGTAAGGCCTAACTTAGGTAGGTCTAAGAGAATCACAACTCACTACTTTTTTATTATTTTATCTAAAATCTTACTTACAATATCTCACTTTTAGAATTCAAAATTAGAAATCTTTACAAATTTTCTGTAACCAATTTACATCATCAAGGAATAAACCAAAGCTCCTCACGTAGGAGGTCAAGCTTCAACTATGCAAACATAGCTCCCATAAGAGAAACACCACTCCCAATGAAAATTAATTCTAGACTAGCAAAGACAGCGCCTACAGCTCGTACAAACCGGAATATGTTCGTGCCAGCACTGCTAGGTTAGTCTTGAAGTGTCGATAATAGTTGAATTATATTTTAAAAGGCTAAAGCCAAAAGATCGTATTGAATTTTAATGAATTTGCTCCTAAAAAATATAATTACTTACCAATTGAGTCATCAACAGGACCAATGATGCTCCAGACGCAAGTTTAATCTTTGGTATGGTCAAAATTGTGGTATAAGCTTGGAAAAAATAAAAATGAAGAAAGAAAATGCTGGTAATGCTGAAGGTAATTATAATTGGAACTGAATAAATAAAAATTACTTCTTTTGTTTCAAAATAATGACGAATAGTAACGATAATAAAAATTTAAGCTGAACATTTCTCTTGGCGCTTAAGTGAAAATATGAGGAAATAATTCTTGAGTTTTAGAAAAAGTCGAACAAAATTCGGAGCCTCTACATCCTGCTCAGAATGGATTTTGATCCTGTGCACCCGGGTGCACTTAGCTTCAGTGCCCCGGTTGCATCCACTAATTTTTAAAAATAAAAAATAAATATCTAAAATACTCTAAAAATAGTAAAAATTGATGCATATATTTAATCTAATTAGATTAACATTTGTATAAAAAAAATTTAATACACATAAGTGTACTGAAATTAAGTGCACTCGAGTATCCCCATAACCGGTTGACCCCGAAGCATCCATCCCTTTCATCTGCTGGCCGTCAGGATATCACAGCCCGGCCACCGACTATTGATGTGGACCCCGCCACTCACCCGCGACGGATAAGCAGTCTGCGGGGAAGGCTTCGATATCCACGTGTCGTATTCCAATCGCTTCTTCCCATCTGGACACGTCGGACACGTGCGGGGAAGAGAAAAACAAAAGCAAACCAGCTCCATGCGTCTGAGCTGTCCTCATCCTTCCCAGCGCCACGTGGCGCCTTCTGCGGCCCTACTACATCGACCTCCGACACGTGAGGTCAAATCAGTCCTGGCCCACGAGCATTCATCTCCCCAACACGTGTCTCTACAAGGGCATGAAACGTGGCCGGCAGCGTCCTCTCCTCCCTCGAGATTACGTAAAAGCAGGACTTGCGGTGGGATGCGCGAAACAGCCGCAGCTGCCGCAGTTCCACGTGTCGCCATCCCGCAACGCGTAAAGACGCCAGGCGAAACAGCAACTCTGCGCGGTAGTGACCGACACGTGTCCCGTTCCCTAGCAGTAGTACGGTCTCACCACGTCGCGTCCCCCGGCGCATGCAGCCGGTCGTCCCGGTTGGAACGCTTCCCGCTATTTTAGAACCCGTTGCCGTGCCCCATCCATTTCCACCGGCCGCGACGAACGCAAAACCACTTCGCATTCCTTTCGCATCCTGAATGCTGCGTAAGAAAGGAATTGAATTAGCAAGAAAGGTGTGATGCACGGTTTTTTATACATGCATGGGATGGAAGCGGAACCACCTTCCGGACCATGACGGGCTCACCCCAAATTGCGCTCCCGCGGAACACGCCAAAGCGTCTTACGTGTCGGACTGCGGTTCAACCTCGGCTGTCGTACAGCCACGTGGGAGCTTCGCCTGCACCTACAGCTCGCATATGGAAGCTCTCTCCACCGGGAACTCGCTCTTTCAAATCGCAAAACAAGCAGCAAAGATAAAAGGAGAGGAATTATTAAAACGAAAAAAAAAAAAAAAAAAGAAAGAAAAAGAAAAGAAAGAAAATCGACATCTGATTGCAGAGGAGCGAGGACGATGATGCAATAGCAAAAGACGGAGAGAAGAGAGCAATGGCGCAAGTCTCAGCCTCCTCCAACAATCTCGATCTCGATGAGGACGAGGTGGAGCTCTGCCTCGGCCTCTCCCTCGGCGGCTCCTCCCGCAAGCGCCCCGCCCCCATACCTTCCTCAGCCTCCGCCGTGGATCTCAGAGCCTTGGATTCCCGTGATGAAGCCGACGTTGCGCCTGTCTCCGCCGCCGATCTTGCCTCCATGGACCCGCAGAAGCGGCGGGAGCTGCACGCGCTCCGCCGTCAGGAGGCCAGGAGGAAGCGCGAGCAGAAGAAGAACGGAAGCACCAGCGCCAGCGGCATTCACGTTTTCAAGGGCGTTTCGAACAGGGCGGATTCCATGCCGGAGAAGATGTTGTTGGAGATGCAGAGATCTGAGGCTAGGGTTAGAGATCGGACCGCTAAGGAGAACGAAGGTGGGACATCGGAGAACAACGTCGCTCTCACCCTTTCGTCCAACCCAAACCCAAACCCTAGCACTGGTTTTGGCGGGTACTATCCCAATGGTTTCGCGGTAATGCAGCCGGGACCGGGGGTGGCACCGCACACGGCGGCGTTGCAGTATACTTTTCCGCCGCCGCCGATCGGGTATGCGCCGTTTGGGAATGGGTTTCATTACCCTTACATGATGCACTACTGGGGCCCCGCTGCTAGTGGAGTGGTCTCGCAGCAGGCGTCGGATTCGGCTGCGAAGGCTGCTGGCGGACCGAGGTCGGACGGGTCCAGGGCGTTCAGGCCGTTCCAGGCATCGGCCGACCGAGATCAGAGCAGCGGCAGGCCGGCGGCGGGTAGCGAGTCGGGGCAGAATGGGAGTAGAGGTGGTGGCGGGCCTTCGACGGGGTCGACGGGGAGCAGCTCGTCCGCGGTGTCGGATAACCAAAGCGACTCGATGAGAGGTATGGCCGCCGAGTATTCTTTCTTTTTTAAATTATTTTTTTCTTTTTCGTAGTTGGATATTAATCTTGGTTGATTTGTAATGGAATCTGGACTGTTGATTTGATGGGCCTCAACGTGGATGATTCTTGCGAGTCCCGCGGGAATCCAGGAAATCGACGGTCTTCACGATTAGGTTTTTCCCATCCAAGAAACCATATCACCACCACCGCAATCTGAATGCGAAACTAACAATGGTGGAAAAGATGGACGGATGCGCACGTGTTTCTTGTGATGCCCCTGCATTGATTGGGCCCACATTTGGGTGGTCCAAAATAGTGATGGGACTTAATTTTTAGAACTTTATTTAAAATTTGAGAACTTTATTTAAAATATGTTAGTCGCGAGTAATTAATCATTGGGCATTGATGAGGAGATGTAAATCCACTGTAGCCTTTTCCAGACAACTGGTATAGATTTAATGGGCAGTAGTCGGTCTGCATGGAATGTTGCAGGTGGGGCTTATCATGTATGAATAGAATGGGCTTATGTATGCAGCAAAATGCAAGCATAGTGACTTTCTGAAAAGGGATATATATTTATGTATTCGCTAAATGTCCACTATCTCATCCCAATCCACAGTCTCCATTGATGAAATGTTCCTTATTGGAAGAAGGTTTGTTTGTCTGCTTGACACAGAGACACATTCTACAATTTCGTATAGAAAGATTCAGCAGCCGATTTGCATTTTGGTATCTCAAAGTCCTCATTTACAGGAACAATGTGCGTGCAGAAAATGAGTCTTCATTCAGGGGCCTGTTTAGCTTTTCATTTATAGCAAAAAAATGGTAGCCATTGATTCAAAAAAGTTGTTGTAATTATTCATGATCCCTTGCTGCAGGTGGCTGCAGCAGTGAAACAAGAAGCCATTCGAGCTGGCCCCAATTTGTGCAATCTCATAGGCAGATTTCACCATTGGAAAATCCCCAGCAACATCAATTGGAGCATAAATCATCAGCTCATCAGTTGGAGTTGGCTCCTCAGGCTGAAGAGACTGTAGACAAACCAGCATCAATAGGTGCAAAAGCCAGTTCCAGTAAACCTGAGGAACCAGCTTTAGTTAAAAATGGCAGCATATTAGATGCTGCAAGAGTGGCTCCATCTAAACCTGACCACGCTGTTGCAGCAGCTGATCCAGTCTCAACCATCAAGAGCCTAACCAAGAGCCCTCTCTCTCTCACTACTGCAGCAGATGGCCATGACCACGATGAAGGCAAGAAACCAGAGCCATCCATGCCATTGTTGCCACACATGCCTTGTGTCTCTACCACCGGCAATGGCCCGAATGGTAAAACCATAACTGGTTTCTTATACAGGTATACAAAATCGGAGGTCAGCATCGTCTGTGTGTGCCATGGCAGCTCCTTCACACCGGCTGAGTTTGTCAAGCATGCTGGAGGCACCGATGTCGCACACCCACTAAAACATATTGTGGTTGTACCGTCCTCCTTTGGTTGAGGTAGCTGCAGGGGCACAGTGAGTATAATCACATCCCTTTTTATGCCCTCTTCTTGGGACCCTATATACGAAGGTTGGGGTAGAAATGTGGTTAGTAGATCTTAGCTTGGGCATATATGTATACTCAAAAAGAAAACCTTACATGAGATTCTTCTTGGCAAAAGCAGCTGGAGAAGACTTTTTCCCCCCCTTTTTTTCCTTTTTTTTTTTTTTTTTGCTTGTCATTTAAACAAAGGAGAAGGGTTAGACGATTAGGTTGGCATGATCAAGTGATCCCTGTTCTGTTAGTGGACAGTATAGCAGTATCATACCGCAGAACGGGAAACTTGGGCCCATTAATCATTTGAGATAGGGGATTTTATAAATTAATGGAAGGCTTACCTTGTAATGGTGCATTATTCAAATTTGTGAGAATGTGGAAGCAACAGGCATTGCTGAGTAATTTATCTTGGCCGACTCTTGTTGCCATCCGTTTGATGCATGTCAGTGCTGTGAATCCATGTTTCCACACCTATGCAGAATTGCAGATACCAAGGTAGAGTCATTCAAAACTTCCGAGTTCTAACCTAACCTAGTGCAGTCCAACTGAATTAGAGAAGGACATCGCTCCTTTTCCCATTTTTCAAGCGTCATCAGTTAACAGTGTAACTAAAGATTGAGTTTGACGATCGAGGGAGGGAGGGAGGGAGGGAGGGGGTGGAAAAAGTTTCTAGTTTGGCTTTTGTACTTAATTAGTTTTTCTTGGCTGTACCAATTTATACAGATGTTTCTTCCTTTGCTTGTTTCCTCAAATCCAAATTTCGAAAAATAGTTGTTTGATCTCAGGATCCCAGGGCATCTAAACAATGTTCAAATCTAAATTTTTAAAAACTCAAATGAGTTTTAAGTTTTTGTGTATTGTGCGTACGGCCAAAATCCGTCCAAACTTTGTACGCCCACTTTTTAGCCGTCAGATGGGATGGGGGTAATTCCAAACAGAAGTATGCATTTCTTGAAAAATCAAGAATTTAGTTGATGCGCGGGGACTTGAATGAGAAATTAAGAATTTAGTGCATGCGCACTGAGTGTGTTGATGGTAATGATCATTTGGTAAACTCTTCTCGTTTAACTTGTTTATAAATAGGTTTAGGTTGAGATTTTTAAATAAATAAATTATGATTTACTAACTTATTTAATAATTTAATTAAATAAACGAATTAAGATTAAGATTTTATAACTCATTAATCCGTTTAACTAGTTTAATTTATCAAATTTTAATATATATATGTGTGTAAATCTTTTGGTTATTTTACTCCACTAAGTTTTATTTTTGCCATTTAATTTTTATTTTTTCACTGCTGTTTTAATTCCATTACTACTTTATTTCTATTTCTCTTATGTAATATCTCTCCTTGTAAGATTAATAGATTATCTCTCCCTGTAAGATTATAGTCTGCCGGAGTATAGGTCTTAAGGTCTTAAGGTCATCTGATATAAAATCCGTTAACAACTCGCTAACTTGTTTATTAAATGAGTTATATATAGGTTAATAAATATATTAGGTTGAGATATTTTAAATATATTAAGATTGAGTTATAAATAGGTTAATAAATATATTAGGTTGAGATATTTTAAATATATTAAGATTATGATTAAGTTTTAACTCGTTGAATTTGATCCATCAACACCATTGAATTGCACACGGACTTGAATGAGAAATTAAAAAAGAAGAAGAAAAAATTCAAATTCCCCGTATCGACGCTTAAATCCCTTTTGCCGTTGCCGGTCTCACCTCCAGCTTCAACGACATGAGCATCTCTTTCTTCTTTCATCTTTTTCCTTTTCTTCCGTTCCCTCTTTACCTATTTCTCATCTCTACGCCCTTGTTCGTGAATAGCGCAGCTCTTTCCTCTCTTTCTGTTGCCTTCACTTGAAGTTCGCCTTCATCTGAAACCCCAACATTGTTCCATTGCCGTCTATCGCTTCGGCGATAAGAGCATGTCATCGTGGCTACTCTCTCCCCCTCCCTGTAAATCCTTCCCTATTTTTGGCCCCATCCGCAACCCTAGCCTGCGCCACTCCCGTTGGCACCCTTGGCTTCGACGATAAGAGTTGATCGTTCCTCTATCTCCTTTTTTTTATTGATCTATGTATACACCTGTTGACACCCTACCCTTGGGCCCAAAGATAGATAAATTAAAACGAAATCCAAGCCCAAGCAAATTCAAAGCAAAAGGAAATTTAAGCAAACCAAGCCCACTACTAAGCGGGCCCTTCTAATCTCAGCCCACAGGAGCAAAGCTCCAATAAGTCTCAAAAGTAGGCTTTTCAACAACCGGATCCGGCCCATAAGAGCAAAGCTCATGCAGGCCACCCAACGGGCTCCACAATGCAGCCCACCAGATCTAGCCCACCAAGCCTCAAAAGCAGGCTTCTCTACAACAACCCATCAGGCTTCCACAACGGCCCACCCAAAACAACGGGCTTAGCCAAGCTCTAACCCACCAAGTTCCAGCCCACTATGGAAGAAGTCCACCAAGACTAAGCCCATGGACCAAGTACAACATCTCAAGTGGCCCAAGGCCCATGCTCTCACCTTAAGCTCAAGCCCATGGACCAAGTCCAACATCTCAAGTGGCCCAAGGCCCATGCTCTCACCTATAAAAGGAGGTGCACCCCCTTCTCAAAGATACACTTGGAGAGGCATCCCAGAGGGGAGGACGGGAGTCTGCAGCATAGTCCCGACTCCCGATTTTCCCGCTCGTCTCTCTCCCACTTTCCCCTTTCTATTCTCTCCCATTCTCTCAAATCTTTCGTTTTCCTCCTTTCACGCCGTGTAAACCGCCTCGGGTTGGCAGAATTCACCATATTTGCTTCAATTTGAAGGCCGGAACCCGAACTCTGTACGATTAGTGCCTTATTTCATTAAAAACAGGGGTTAATCTCCCTTTAAAGATCAGTAGCGACTCCATTTTCTTTATTTTTGCGTGTGTGTTTGAGTTAACGCCACGGCAAGGCGGGTGCACGCGGGTCCACGGATTCCAACATAATACGCTGCCGGATTTGTGACTTGATCCATGTACGGAAAGTCTCATCTTAGCTGTTATGCTGCCGAATCCACAAGAAAACGCTCATATGCCAAAATATCTAAAAACCGTGAATCCTAACGTGTTTTACTCCATGCGAATGCAGAGAAACTGAGCCCGCGCTGCTGTCTCGGAGGCGTTGAAAATCCATCCGGCACGGCCCAGATCTTCAAGGCGAGAAGAAACCATCCGAGCCCATCGTAGCGCTCGCGGCGAGTGCTACAACACCATGACATCTAATATTACAATCAAGAACATTCAACTCTCATACACTTAGGAATTTTTCTATAAATACGTCCACATTAGGAAGGAAACGGTAAAATACAACAATCCGAGGGAAATTAATAAAAAAACACCCACACCGTGGTAGGACAATGTTCGAACGCACGACCACAACGCCAGTCAGGTATTGTGGCAGGCCGATGTACCGCCAGGCCACAAGCCTGGTGGCGTTCCTCTGTCTCCTTTTATGCCCTGCAAAATCCCCCATTCTCCAGTTAATTCCGCCAAAATTTATTATTGATGGAGCTGTCATTCTTCCTCTTTACTTTTACGTTGTGCCCAAATTCATTTCTTCATCATTCGTTTTGAATTTCAAGGTCAACAAGATAGATTCATTTTCACAAGCACTTATCGGACTTGCAAGTTAGCAGTTCGCATGGGCTATGCCATGGTGGCAATCTAAATGTTGGAAACAGGCAAGAGCTTGGGAGATGGTCATAGTTTCACTTGAATTCTGAAGTAAGTTGAAGAAAGATAGTGTAGCAAACAACGATCTCCGGGCCCTTTTTTCTCCCACTCTTCTTCTCGAGTCCTCTTCTAGCTACTATCGATTTCCGAAAAATGGAATTCCAACTCAAGTAACTAAAAGGCGGGCGTCCTCCGTTGGTAGGGTTTGGGATGAGAGAGCTCCATTCAAAAGGGGCTATGAGAGACGAGAGAAAGAGTTCACAGATTATTGAGATATTTAATATAATTTTTATTTGCATGGAAATTCTTTCATTTGCTTAGCATCTACGAACACGTACAATCAATGTAGCAAAATAATCTAATGCTAAATATCAATTTTTAAGTAGTTTTTTCAAGATCTAAATCACTTAAAATATCATTAATATGTGCATAAATGATTCTATAAAGTATTAACACATTCTAATACATATATAAATGGATCTAACATTTTCCTAATTTAAATATGAATATATCTATTTTTGAGCAAATGTAGCATATGCACACACACATATTAAATTTCGATGAAATTTAGTCTACTAGCTAAACAAATAATGTTAAATATAATGAATGGATTGTATTTTGTATCAACCATAAACATCTCAAAAATGAAGAAAGTTTTATGAAATCACTTCTATGAAACCTAGTTTCATTGAAATATTCCTATATATATAAGTATAAAAATGTCATTGCAAAGGTGCTCATTAAACTCTCCAGATTGGATAGCTTGCGGTGAACAAACTATGATTTTAGGCTCTTAGCTCGAACACATATGATCACCCTTCTTGTAAATTTTTGTAAGTTTTATTTAAATTTTTGTAGAGAAATGCTTTTGTTACCCTAGGCTAAGTAAGTGTCTTGCTTAGCCTATATCAAAAAACCTATTTACAATTTTTTTTCTTTCTACGTTTGTTTATCTAAGTGTATTTAACATATAAATTAAATTTTAACATTTTTAGATACATGTATATATTTTTTTAAGATTTTTAAAGATAGGAGTATTTTAAATACACATACACATAGATATTTAAAAATCTCAAAAAATAATATGTATTTAAAAATGGTGAAACTTAGTTTACATGTTAAATACACTTAGATACACAAGTGAATGAATAAAAAATATGAAAAATATTATAAATGAGTTTTTTGAGGTACGTGAAGCGAAACATTTACTTAGCTCAGGCTAACTGGATCACTTTTCATTTTTTATGTTTCATTTACAGCCAAACATGGCTGTCGACTTTTCAAAATGCCATTGAAATGAATGCCGCTAATCCAATCTTGCATGATGTGGATGTTCAGAAAACCGACAAAAGGATGTGTTCCCTTGAGGGGAAATCTACGCCACTGCTTTCAATAATACTGTATAACTGTTTAAGGCAGAGAGAAAATGAACATGTAATACTAATCTCATCGATTCAATCTGGTTTGTTAAACTAGTTATATAGGATCGAACCAAATCAGTTTCTTTACCGATTTGATCACCAGTTTGGCTTTTGACAAATATTGATTAATACATTTAAAACCATTCGTATACTAAAAAAAGCACTTTTGATTGCTAGAATAAATGAGTTAACGTCTGGAAATGGAGCATTAACTTCAACATTTAAATCTCTCAACAATTCTCAATTGCTTTCATTCCTCGTGCTTAAAGGCTCGAATCTACATTGAAAGCCTTTGATTGCATTCAACATTTGGAGTTATTATTATAGCACTTTTAAGTATAACTCGATTCATTCTTGTTTGCATTTATTCTTGCATATTTACTTATGTAGAAGTATTTTCTTGAATATTTTTTTTACTTGTAGAAAGGGATTTCTACAGAAGGTGTTTTGTAAAAATTTGTTGATAGGCTTAGGAAACCAACTGGAATTATAACCCCGTGTTAGATTCATATAGTAGAACTTCATTTGTTCTTTTTGATCTATGTATATTTTTCTTTCCGTGATTCACCTTCTGTAACTTATAGTCTGTTTTACACCAAAATATTTACAGTTCAATTCACCCCTCATCTTAAGCTTTGCTATACTTTTAAGACCAACCATCACGTGGGTCTCTGGATGTTGGAGGGCAGGTTTATGAAAATTTTCAAAATCCCAAAAAAGACCAACAAAATTAAAATTCTCTCTCTAAATATCTTCTTAACCTAATTTGATTGAATGGCCAAAGTATAAAAAAAACAATAAAAAATCTTCTTTGGCCATGAAATCAAATTAGGTTAAGGTCAACATATTGGATTGTAGTGAGTTATACAAATTCGAAATGCAAACTAGATTTTAAAAATTTTAATATTTTTATACATTATAAAGTAAAGTCAGATTGATCTTCAACTAAAATGTTAACAATTAAAATATTTTATTAAGAAATTAAATTAAAAGATAAGTTGTCAAGGTTGGAATAAGAATGTGATGTTGCGTTTAGGGTTTTCCAATTTTGTTATAAAAACGCTCTGTGCTTACGTCAGGATGGGACATGATTGACTCAATTTTGACACTATTTTCATATTAGGTAAAGGATTGCACTTCACTTTGATCTTACTCATCTACAACTTGAATGAGATGAGGATGAAATGAACATTTTCATTCCTCAAGAACAATTTTCTTAGTCTTAAAAAAAAAAAAAAATTGCTTTTCTCATTTTTCATAAAATTTTCTCAACTCCTATATAACTTTTCTCATTCCTAAACAGAACAACAGTTTTTTAATCTCACATTTTCATCATCCTCATTTAATCTAAGTGGTGAATTGGCATGTATCTTCATTTAATCTAAGTTGTGAAAAAGCATAACACCAATTAACAACCAAGATGGGATGAAGATGACAAGAAATCAAATCTCTCAAAAGCACTTTTTCCATCCTAAAAAACAATAACCTAATTTTCCTATTTCTCATGTAACATTTTCCAATTTCAATACAACTTTTTTCATTTAAAATACATAATTACTTTTTCCACACCACATTCTCATCACATCCAAGTTGTGAAGAAACAACAGACAAGTTATGTTGTAAGGCTTAAGTAATAAAAAAACGTTAGTGTTTCTTCAACTTCCTGCTCCTGCGTCTTTTATAGTAATAAGCAATTCTTGCCTTTCGGATCTGTGTTTCCATTTAACAACGCCAGAGAGAGGGAGCTGCCCAAGACGATCGTGCTCTTGTTTTAACAGTAATCATGCAGATGAGGAATATAAATATCAGAGAGTTTATCCCTGTATGCCTCCGCAGTTTTGGTGTTCATACCTATCATGATTTTTTTCTTAAATTATATTATTTATTATTTTATTAGTTTTATTTTCATTTTCTTGCTCCAGCATGCCAAGGCCACGGATTGCATGTGAAAATGAGGGACATCACTCAATAGATAATTGCATATGGTGGAAAGGCCACGGATTGCATTTCATATTTCTATTTAAGGATCATCCAGATTTCAAGAAACAATAACTGAATATTGTCAAAAAAAAAAAAAAAAAAGAGAAAAAGAAATAATAACGGAAGCACTCCTTTTGCGACGTCCCCGGGATTAAAAAAGTGAAGTTAACGATATAGGAATTTTCTATGTAGGGAGTGAAGCTTGCATGCAGTTGCTAAATGATTGTTTTCAGAAATCAAAATAAAGAACTGTACAAATTTCAAAAAATTATCAAATTTTATAGAAGAGCATATAGTTCGGGTCCACATATTTAGATAAATTTTTTTGTAAAAGAGTGGTGGCCCAGCTGGGATCAGAGACATTTATATAATAGAAATATTATCCTCAGGTTTTCTTGGACCCAGAGGCTGTAGTGTAATCCCTAGAAAGGTAAATTCTCATATTATTTACATAGTTATTATGCAACGGTTTGTTTTTAATCATTCTCTTCAACATGGATATACGTCAAAGCCTTCTTTACTTCCCTAACGTGAATTTTTCTTGAGTGCTCATCCACTGCTCATGTGAGTATTGAGCTTCAATGCACACCGTCACTTGAGTTATTTTTTTATTATTTACTTTTTCTTGCGTTCATATATGAAAACTGATTTCATGCACCCCGGTGCATTTAACCTATTTTTTAATATTTATTTTTAAATTTTTTTACAAGATTGTTAATCTAAATGTATTTAACATGTGTATAAATTTTTACCATTTTTGGAGATTTTTATATATTTATTTTTTATTTTTTAAAATCAGTGGCATTTTCAGTACTTTAAAATTACTGAAAATGCCACTGATTTTTTTTTTTAAAAAAATATATCTAAAAATCTCCCAAAATAATAAAAATTTATACATATGTTAAATACATTTAGATTAAAGATCTTGTAAAAAAATTTTAAAAACATATTAAGAAAATGAATATTTGCACCCATGTGCATGAAATCAACTTCATTCGTATATATAGGCCCCAGTATAAAATCTTTTATATATTCTTTTTTTTTTTTTGATGGAAAATCTTTTATATATTCAGTCTTTACTTTTAAATTTTTTAATTTATAAACCAGGACAACTTAAATTACTTGCAGTAACTAGGTTACATAGAAACCATTTTCAAATGAATACTCACGTATCACTTAGCCAATAAATATTTACTTAAAAAGAGCATCACGAATTGACTACACCAGAATATTCAAATGACTTTTCGTCGAATTCAGTTTTTATTCATTCAAATAAAGTTGTAAACATTCTATCATGTTTTTCAGTGGTTTATACCTTTTATTTTGTATATCAAAATTGTGAAGATAAATTAAATTAGAATATTTATTTTTAGTCTAATTAATTTGTCCGTATATATATATATATATGCACATACAGATACTGCAATACCACTGATTATAATATACAATCGGTTGTATCTTTTATCTTTTATATTTTATTTTATATCCAAGCTATCGATCGTATTTTAATTTATTTATATGTGTATGACATAAAAAATTATGTTATTTGAATTTATATATAATCCACAATAAATGTAAATAAATCAAACTATTTATAATTATATTTTTTAGATTATTGATTGCAAAAGTTTTCAAATCACTTGATTTTTTACATGTAGGCTAAATAAATAATTTTTAACAAAATACATATTTGGATATTAAAAATAAAAAATTCAAATGGTTGTACTTTACAACTCATTGTATTGAAACATCTCTCTATGTAAAGATATACTAAGACACAACCGTGCAGGTGGTTTCAAATGGGCCCACATCCATGTTGAACCAAAATTTCATTGCTTATATTGTTTAAAATTATTTATTTTATTATAGTAGAAAAATCGTTTCAATTCAAGTCTTAGGTGTATTGTAGTAAAAAAACCATTTTAATACAAGTATTAAATTCATTTATATGTATTAAAATTCATAATACTATAAATATCCATATAGGATTGAAATTTTAGACAATTTAAATATTAAATTAAAAAAGTTTAAATTGATTTATAAGCCAAATAATGTTATTACGTCCATTTTTATTTTTTAGATGAGCCTTAAGCACATATTTGATTTTGATAAAATTTAGCATTATAATATTAAAATAGCTATAAATACAAATAGGTTTTATTTTATCATCAAGTGAGCCCTAATTGTAGCAATTGCACCCTAGTATACCACATATATGTTATAAAATTATAAATCTCATATGTCTCAGTCAGAGGGTTGAGAATAACCTCAAAGTGTTCTGACAGAGAATTAAGACTAATCTCAGAGAGTTTTGACAAAAGGTTTAGTGTTCTTAAGAATAATTGACAGAGGGATGAGAGATGAGGAGTACATAAGGGCATCACCCTAGAACAAAAGGTACCCTCTAGGGAGATGAAAGCTATTTTTTCTTCATCTTCTTTAGACATTTTTATTTGATAGTATCCTTAAAAAAAGCATCTATAAAACTAAAGGTGTTGTATCCAATAATAGAGTCAATTAGCTAATGTATGTTGGGTAAAAGGTAGCTATGTTTGTGTCTTTCTTTGTTAAAATTGGTGTAGTATATATAGAGGCGTTATTTACCATTTAGCTTAGGTACTAGCACGACATTAGGTAGTCATTTAAGGTAATATACCTCCTTAATGAATTGAGATGATAACAATTTATTGATTTCTTGAACAGTGATTCTTTATTTATCTAGGATAAAATCATCTATTTCTGTTTTATGGGTTTTACTATTTTGTCCAAAGAAAGCTTGTGATTATGACCCCCATATGAAGTCTTGTGAGTGAGAAAGTGTTCCATGAAAAGTTGAAAACACATTATGATTATCATGTAGCAGAAAATTTAATTCTTCTTTAAACAAAGGGTTAGTTGACATACCAATAATAACGTGTTGAGGGTTTTCATCACCCACGTTGAAGGTATCAGTGGGTTCAACTTCATCAATTGAATCAATGAGTACAGACTACTTCCTCTTAAATGTGGCCATGTAACAATATCTAGTTATATGTCGGTCACCATAAGTTATTTCTTCTTCCTTCCTCTAAAGTTGAAAATTTTGTACAAGATAATAAGGGCACGTTTGGTAAGATATGAGAGTGGGAAATAATGGTAAAGTGTGGGAGCGTTTTTTGGAGGCAGCTATTTACTCCATCAACCATCATATTTTTCCATTTTTATCCTTACATTATTATTATTTTTCCTTCCACTAATTCTAACTATTCCAACTTTACCCCTATCATTTCCTATCAATCATATAATTTTTAAAATATTTTATTTTTCACTTCCCACGTCATTCCACAATCCCATAAAAATATCAATTACTAAACATCCCCTAAGTAGATATGACAACTTGAAGTCTATTCAAAGTAGGTCTTCCTATGATTGCTTTGCAGGTAGAGGAGAGATTAATGACTACAAAGTCAATTTCAGCTTTAGCGTACATCAAAGGGAGCCCTGTGGCAAGTGGCAAAGTGATTGCTCCCTCTACCTATAATTTGTTTTATGTGAATCCAATTAGAGGGTTCATGTGCTGCCAAATATTTTTTTGAAATCTTCATTTGCTTGAAAGCATCAAGGAAAACGATATCTGAAGAACAGGTAGTGTCTGCTAAAATATGACAAATAGACCATCCTAAAATTTAGGTTGAAATAACTACTGCACATCATGAGACATAGTAAGATTTTCATCCCATTCTACAGTAAAAGTAAATGATGCAATGTGTTTAATATCTTGGCATGTATTTTTTTTTAACCTAAACAAGTGACTCCTCCACAAGATAATTCACCATGGATTGCTAACATAACTCAATGTGGAGGGACAATTTCATATTTTGTAGATGAGTTGGGATTAGATTTATCAACAAGTAACTTCTAGGAGCTTTCTGTGCTTTTGATACATTGAGGAGTGGGCCTTTGCAAATGAGCTCCTCGATAACATTTTTTAAGTGGATGCATCTCTCTGTGGAATGATCATGGTCATTATGATATTCACACCATCAACGTGTATCTCATTTCTCAGGTAGTGTCTGTATTTGGTTTGGCTTTTTTAAGAATCTCGTCCTTGCAGACAAAAAATATTCTATCTTGAGTGGTATTCAAATGAGTATACAAGTCATACCTTAAACTAGCAGAGGGGTGGCCCTCTTGTCAACAAATTATTATTCAGTAGAGAGGATCTTCTTCGTTAACTTTCTTAGCTTCTTCTGATGCAAGTTTCAAATGATGATTATTTCTTCTGACTACATGAATTTGTTAACCTTGATATAGAGTTGAGTCACTATTTTGGGCTTATTTTCTTTTAAGCCCATGTACAATCTTCTAAGGCATAGGACTCCAATGAAAGAGTTCTTCAACATTTCAGAATGTAACCCCCAAATTAGAGTAGTCTCATGGTTAAACCTGTGAATATATTCTCTCAAAGTTTCTAATTCTCCTTGCTTAATTAGTAAGAAATCATGGGGTCTTTGGTAATTTTGGTTTAAATAATGAGTTGTATCAAGAAATAGTCAACCAACATGTTACAAAAAAAAATAGAACTAGGTAATAAGCTTTGGAACTAAGTCTAAGCCTTCCTTCGAGAGTACTGATAAATGTTCGACACTTAATGTCATCAACTAGACCCATCATATCGGTGGTAATATAAAAATTAATTGTCATTACGATTTTGTGTCTATGTCTCTATTGTATATTTTAATTGAAATAGCTTTGAACTTAGGAGGTAAATGTTGGACAACCTTATTGATTAAAACCATTAATCACCTTAGGATCCTCCATGGTAAATCACTAAAAAATATAAATTATAAACGGAAACGTACCTGAATCTGTAGGAGCAATTATTGTTGAATCTTGTGGTTTCTGGGTTTTTCAAGTTAATACCCTATGATTTTTTAGAGAAGGTGATTCCTCTTTTCCAATGATGAGATGTTAGAAAAGAAACCCTAATCAGTGCATAACCTGAGGAACACAACTATATATATAGCGTATCCATCTTTCTAATTTCTAATTTAGACTATCATAAAAATAGAAATTAGAAAATACGCAATAGCGTATCTACGCATAGGAGACTCATACTCTTTTGGATGATTTGAGCCCATTAAACCTTATGAGATCACTTTATAATTTGGGTCTCAATTTATGATAGCATATATATAATTATTATACATATAAGTCTAAAAATCCAACAATCTCCCACTTGGACTATATATAATTTTATAATTATATATATAACTTTATGAGCTCAAAACCTTCTGCTATCATTGTGATACCTAGAACATTTTGAGATCACTAAATGTAATCTAAGTATTCAAGAGTAATTAATGGTATATTTAAGTTAGGGGTGTTAACGGATCGGGTTGAACGGGTTGGATCCTAATCTTAATCCTAACTCATTTAATATATCTCAACCCTAATCTGTTTATTAACTTATTTAAAAAACTTCAACCCTAACCCATTTACAAGCCATTTAATAAACAGGTTAACGGGTTGTTGACGGGTTGTGTTTGTTACTAATTTTAAAGCTAAAAACCTTCAATAAAGTCTGTAAAATTAAATAACTTGAATTTAACATACCTGATCTATTGAGTCTTCGTGCATGCGGCACCACAGATTTGAAGGTCACAGCGTGCCGACGTCTGCCGAGTCTTCGTGTGTGCGCGGCAGATCAAAAGTCGCAGCGGGTGTCAAGTGTCGACATCTGTCGAGTGCCGAATATGACCCCCGTTTCCTTTGCAGTTTGCAGGCAAGCCCTTCAACGACTCAACGAACCGGAGAGGTAAACAATGGAAAGAGGAGGCAAGCTAGTCTTTCTAGTGGCTAGTAAGAGAAGAGAGGAGAGAAGAGAGAAAGGGCGATGAAGAGAGCTAGCCAGTCCACAAATCGATAACAGGCAATGAGCGAGAACCAGAGCGAGCAGGAAAGAAAAGGGAGAAAAGGAGTGGGCGAGGGAGACACTTTATGCCCTTGAAGAATGCTCTAGTTGATGTAACTAAAGCATTAAATGCGATTCATTTATTTGTACGTGGCTTTGTTGACAACATAGTTGTCATGGGGTCGTTGAGCGGGGGAGTCAAAAGCAACTGGTGCTTTTGTAGAAGAGGTCCTAGCTCTGAAATATGGTTGTGCGTGCGGCAGCAAATCCAAAGGAACTTTAGATCTCAGTCTCAGCTGCGACTGCAGAAGTTAACATCATGCGCGGTGCCGGGCGGTATAGAGTGCCGAGAGAGGGAAGCCGGGAACCGACTAAATTTATATATATAATTATATATAATATATTCTAAATGGGTTATACGGGTTGGACGGGTTACAAAGTCTCAATCCTAATCCGTTTATTTAATTAAATGGTTAAACGGGTTGGCGGATCATAACTCATTTATTCAAAAATCCCAACCCAAACCCATTTATTAACAGGTTGGACGAGCGGGTTGACGGGTTGACCATAACCATTAACACCCCTAATTTAAGTGGATGAATGAGATTAGGATAATAACCAAATGGGGTGGTTAAGTTAATCACCTTAGCCCAATAGGAGTTAATGGGCATAAAAAGGACAAAATGAAATATGAAAATGATGATGTGGCATGATTTTAAATTTTATTAATTATGATTAAATTGATAATAATGATGGAACAAATTAAGGTATTAGTTGAAAATTCATAACTTGACGCTCATAAGGCGGATTGACGTGAAATTTAAAAGGTAAGCACATGTTGACGTGCTCTACCTCATGAATGGTATGGATTATGTTAATCATAATTAGATTATGATGATAATAATTTAATTCCATGAACTTTCATGAGATAATTTGAAATGGTCATAGCTTACATTAGAAAGGTCGTTTTGGGATGAAATTTTTTATAAACGGTTAAAACAAGATGTTCTATCATATGGATGTATTTGATTAAGATAATAATCATGAAAAATTGTTTAATCATATAAGGACAAAACCGTTTGACTTTTGCTCATGAAAAATGACATGTCATTCATGAAACAAAAGTGATAAGTAACACATGTCAATATAGGATTCATTGAGTAAGATTTAAAGTCAACCAAATAAATGAAAAGTTGACTTTTGAAATGCAAATGGGACATGTGTCAAACAAGAATTGGTTGAGAGAAATTAAAGTTGAGAAAATGTGTCAAACTTGACTTTTGCAACCTCCACTCAACATGATCAAGGGGTAGATTTTTAGGAACAAATTTTTGTAATTTTTAAAATGAAAAATGCATGGAAAAAGGGGCTGAAAAAGGGACATTCCAATGGGCTGACTTGGGCAGCAAGTTAGTGTGTAATTCCATTATTTAAAACCTCAAAAATAAGGTGGAATTAAGGGGTGAAAATTCAGCAAAATAAAAAGAGATGAGAGGGCAACTACACGTCCATTTTCTTGGATGACAAGTTGTAAGAAAAAGGAAAAGGTCCAGCAGGTTGGACGGTCAAGCAAGGAAAAAAAGGGGAAGAAAAGAAGAAGAAAAGACGAGAAGAAGGAAGGGAAGCAAGGGGGAAACCAACTTGAGTAAAGATCAAGTAACTCTAGCTCATCAAATAAGTGTTTGAACCAAGTTTTGGTTTGATAAATTCTAAGTTTTCTAGCTCAATAAATGGTTCATAAAAATTGATTCATTATAAACCTTAAATGATGATTCATGAAGCCCTTGATAGGGTTATGAAATGTCAAATAAAGTAGAAGAGTTAATTCCAATTTTGAAGAAAGGCTATGGATGAAATAGGATTGATATGCACATGATAATCAAGCTGAAATTTTGATTAATTTCATATTTAAGTTGCTATTTTGAGAATGTTATATGAATGGATTATGTGAATAATTTTCATGTTTAATATATGTTAAACCAAGCATGTTTGATGGACCTTAGATGGGTGGAACTTTGGTTTAACAATTAGGTGAAAATTTCCATTCAAATAGGGTGGAAATGATGCCTGACTCAAGCAACGTAATATGTGGGTGATTATAAGAGTAAAATACCCTAAATATGGAGCAAGATGGGACGTCCAAATGGTAAAAATGAAAAGATAAAAATCTATTTTGTACGAACATGTTGATGTGCGAGTTCAAAGGGGAGAAAATTGGAAAGAAAGTTGTTGTTTTGGAGCAACTTGATTTATGGGTTTTAATTTCATGAATATACCCTAACTAACGTACAAAAAAGTGCTTAAATTAAGCCAAAGGAAGAGGAAAATTTTCTATTTTATATGAATTTACTTAACACACAATATATGTGTGTTTAAAGGAATGAACATGGAAGGTATGGATGGTAAGAATGGAGAATGACCATGTATAATTAGCTAAGGTGCAAAAATAAAAGAAAACATGGCAAAATGAAAAAATATAGGGCTGTTTTGAGAAAATTGTAAAATCTCAAAATTTTGATATTGAAACTAGTAGTCCTAACTTATAAATAGGTGCCTTGAATGAGCACTAATGTGAAAATGCAAATATGAGTGTTAAATAATAAGTGAGAAGTGTTAAACTTCTATATGATAAGCTAAACTCAATTATTATAATGAGCTTAGAAACTTACCCTAAATAAGGGTATCAAAATGAAATGAATGGTCACAAGTGAACCATAAGTCACACCAATGTGTGTATTGAAAAGTTAACACCCAACTTGAAAGACTAGTAAGTTAAGTTAGTTGATGCAATTCATATAAGTTAGAAAATCCTAAGGGATGTAAGCATTTGAGATTTTATGTATATAAATGAAATTTCATTTTCATTTATCTAGGCAAAGGCAAAGAAAAGGATTGAAGCTGTTACATGTAAGCAAGCAAATTTTTAAAATCGTTGATTTCATCTCAAAGTGTCGAAATGATTGAAAGTTTTTTATGTTGATGCTTTTATGAATTTCTTACAATAGGGCAAACATAAGTTTTGAAAATTATGACTTTAATAAAATGTCTCAAGGATTGCTTCATTGTAAGTAAGCAATACTTCTTGAAATAATTATTTTATTTCAAGTGCTGCAACGATTGGAAATATTTTATATTGATGAATTTAAGAATTGCTTACAAGTAAGCATATTCTTTAAGATGTTATTTTCAAAGGATTTTATGAAAAAAAAGAGTTTTGACTATTTTACAGAGAAATACTTGCAAATAAGTTCTGAATTTTACTCCCATAGGATTGTGAAAAGCAAATGCGTTTATGAAAGAAAAGAAAAAATGATTTAATTTATAAAAGAAAAATTGCTACTCTTTGACACGACACTTAAAATAAACGATGGATTGAAAATGGTTCATTTTATCTAAATAGTTTATTAAAAAAATTCTTGATTTCCTTTAAATATGGAAATATTTTGAAAATATTTATACGGATGTTTCTAAAAAAAAGTTTAAGGATAATCAACCGATAAGTTAACTGAACAAAATGAATCGAGTTTTGGTTGCTAGGATTATGCAAGCTCATCTTTACATAGAATGACAAGGATGATATGCAGACTAGTATATGATACTAGGATGGATAAAAGAAAATGATGTAATTGCATATTCTATGTATACAAGAAGCTCCAAAATGAAAATAAAGAAAATATTGTGAGAAAAGATTCTTTTCACAAATATGGAAATACTTCAAAATTCTTTATTATGATAATTTTAAGATTTATTACAAGCAATATTTTTAGAAAGATTGTTTTCTCGAACATTACAAATGCTTATCAAAATATTTTACTTACATGTTTCTAAAAGTTTTTAAGGGTGGTCATCTTAAAACTAGATTTCAAATATATTAAAGTGGATGTGCCCACTTTTCAAGATGGTTTAAAATGATACGGACTGTGGTCTATGATATTTCATGAAATCATGCTAACATGTGAATATCTATGATGATGTATGGTGCACCAGAATAATAAATAGGTCAATTGTAGAGAAGGTCGAAGATGGACCAAGACCCACTCTATATATGGCCAATCGCTAAGGGATGGTAGGAGACCAATCGTGCCCTCCCTGAGATGGGAGCAGGATTAAAGAACAGCCACTTAGCTAACATGCTATTATATGATAGATTCTCTTCCAAAAGGTAGAATGATCACTTGGTAAGTGTCACTACTGGATGGGGAGAAATGCATTTTCATATATTTTACTTTTAAAAACCCAAAAAATTGGGATATGAAATTATTTATGCAAAATTATTACCCTAAATGGAATTTTATGAGCCAATATGAAAAAATTATCCTAAAAATAGAGTGTTTTACACAAAAAGTGTAAGGGGCTGTTTGGCATGGTTTACAACTCACCCTTTTGCATAAAACTTTTCACGCGAGGGGGCTTTGTGCAAAAACCCATCAAATCAGTCTTCTCGTCGACAGCGGGCTGCATTTGCCGTGCGGTTGCAGAAGTCGGACGATCCTCGGGCTTGGTAATGGGGGAGAAGAACGGCAAACGCAGAAGGAACAACATTCGAAATTTTGCCTCCTGTGACGAACAGCAGCGTCATTCACCGCGCACGCAAATGCTTAGAAACCATCCGCCTGCGGAACACCATAAATTTGTGGCGCAAAAACCATTTCGACGCTAGGACATTTCCATTCGCCGCCACTACGACTCAATGCATCAGATTTTTCGACGGACGAAATTGATGGCTGACATTTTTTTAAGCCGTAAAACACGTCAAAAAGTTTTACACATGCCAAACAGCCCCTAAATATCAAGGTTGAGATGAAATAATTTCTATACAAATGCATTCATAAAAAAGGATTTCATGCATGTGCCTTGTTTGTTTTAAACAAGTCCTAAATGGGGATTACAAAAAATGATTTACAAGAAAAATATTTTATGACATAAAAATATTCGTTGCCAAAAAGGGCTTATATGAAAAGAGTTTTAGAACATAAAAATGTCCATTGCCAAAGACGGTTTATATGGAAAAAAAATATTTTAGGACATAAAAATGTCAACTAGCTAAAAGAGTTTACGTGATAACGTTTTTGGGACACAAAAATATCTATTGACAAAATGAGTTATGTGACAAATGTTTTGGGACATAAAAACGTCCAATTAAGAACAAAGAGAATTACCTAAAAAGGTTATACGTATATGCATCGCCTTTGAAAAGCCCAGACGTAGCATACAAAAGGTTTATATGAAAAGATATTTGAAAATATTTTACAGGAAATGCTTGCTTAAAGATAAAATGTTTGCTTACTGAGTAATCACTTACGATTTATTTTTCCAAACCTTAGATTGGTACAAGGAAGCTCAAAAGATTAAGAACCTGAGCATTTAAGGAAAAATATGAGATGATATTCATGCGTGTGCTATAATGATTAGCTACGATGTATGGAATGGTATGACTGAAATGTTTAAGGTATGTTAAAATATGTGAAGTTAATGATAATTCTAAAGGCTATGTGAATTGATGATTTGATGTATGTATCCAACTACGTATGTCAAATATTTGAACATGAATGTATTTTATATGATTATAACATAACCAGGTTGATAAAACCAATGATGTAAGAGAACAAAATGGAAGTTTGTGAATAATACGTACAATTGATGATCACTGCCAAAATGTGAGATTATGAACAGGTATAAGGATGAAAGGAAGACCAAGTGGTATTTTTAAAATACTAAGTGCGACGATTCACAAGAGTATCGTTGCTTATAAGATGAATTGAGTGAAATGTAAAGAAATGAAATGATGAGGGAAAAAAAATTAAACGAAAAAAATTTATACGAGATTCAATTAAGAATCTGCCGCGTGATCAGGGTAACAATCCTGATTCACATTTACCAATCAACAACGATCTTGGAGTAAGGCTTCGTGTAACGCTTCGGGTTGGGGGCGCCATAATCATAAACCATAATCATCTTCGAATAATCTCATCTATTAGTTATGCCAACATAGGATCGAAACGGCCTTTGTCACTGTCACACACAGACCCAGAAAAGCAACCATTGGGTCTGACGCACAGAGCACACAAACCCAGAAAACGTCCATTGGGCCTACGGGCTATGGGCCTCACAGTGTGATATTGTCCGCTCTGGCCTGGCAGCTTAGCCGCATGGCTTTTAAAACGCATCACACCATATTGAACTTAAGACACACTTATAAACTACCAGGAACTTTCTCCCCTTTTCAATGTGGGATTCGGTTCTGGGCTATTACAAGCCCACCAGCTTCCGCCTGGTTCGTCCCCGAACCACAACCCAACTCTGGGCTTCTGCCTACAGCCCTGACTTTCACTGGTTCAACTCTCCGAACCACATCTACTGGAGGGGGAGCCGCTCTGATACCACTGTCACACACAGACCCAGAAAAGCAACCATTGGGTCTGACGCACAGAGCACACAAACCCAGAAAACGTCCATTGGGCCTACGGGCTATGGGCCTCACAGTGTGATATTGTCCGCTCTGGCCTGGCAGCTTAGCCGCACGGCTTTTAAAACGCGTCACACCATATTGAACTTAAGACCCACTTATAAACTACCAGGAACTTTCTCCCCTTTTCGATGTGGGATTCGGTTCTGGGCTATTACAGTCACATTCATTGTAACTAGGCCCATCCACATAATCAAACGACATAGATCAAGTATTGATGCATAGCATGGAAATTACATGTAATGTGATCTAACATGCCTATTTTCAACTGGTCCAACTTATTTGGTGAGATCAAACCAAAATTAAAATACTGAATAACCAACATACTAAAAACTTTATTGTTGTAGAAAATATTCATAACTGTAATAAACAAAATGCGTATTAATAAGAAAAGCACAAAATACAAACTCGCACTAAACCAGAGTATCATCAAGTGATAAAACACCCATGTGAGCAATATACTAATGAAAGACCTTGAGTGGTAGTTTCTTAGTCAGCGGATCCGCAATCATAGAGTTTATTCCTATGCATTCTATAGACACTTGACCTTCTGAAATTCTTTTCTTAACAACTAGAAACTTGAGGTCAATAAATTTTGACTTTGTTGAGCTCCTGTTATTGTTGTAATATAAGACTGCCGAGTTATTATTACAAAATAACTTGAGTGGTTTTTCAATTCCATCTACAATTCACAGCCCCATGACAAAATTTCGTAGCTACATAACCGATTGGATGCCTCAAAATATGCTATAAATTCAGCTACCATAGTGGAAGGAGCAACGAGTGTCTACTTAGCACTCCTCCAAGAGACTGCTCCTCCAGCAAGCAGATAAATATAGCCCGAAGTTGATCTAAGATTATCTTGGCATCCTACATGTTTGGAATCTAAATATCCAATGATCTCTATGTTATCAAACTTTCTATATGTGAGCATGTAGTGTTTTGTTCTCTACATGTATCTTAAAACCCTTTTGGCTACTTTCCAATGATCCATTCCTGGATTACTCAAGTATCTGCTCAACATCCCAACAATGAATATTATATATGGACGTGTATAAACTTGGGCATATATTAAACTTCTCATTGCTGAAGCATAAGGGATCTTTTGCATTTCCTTAGATTCAAAATCATTCTTAGGGCATTGATCAAGACTAAATTTGTCTCCCTTGGCAACGGGGATATCTCTTGGTTTACAATCTTGCATACTAAACCTTTCAAGTATTTTTTCAATATAAGCCTTTTGTGATAATCCAAGAATGTCTCGAGAACGATCTTGATATATCTGAATTTCTAATACAAAAATTGCTTCATCAAGATCTTTCATCTCAAATTTATTTGATAAAAATCTCTTAGTTTCATGCAATAAACCTATATCATTATTGACAAGCAGTATGTCATCGATATATAAAACTAGAAAAATGTGCTTACTCCCACAGAACTTGTGATATACACAGTCATCAACCATATTTATCTCAAAACCAAATGAGATGACAACTTGATGAAATTTATAATATCATTGACAAGAAGCTTGCTTGAGCCTATAAATGGATTTCTTTAGTTTAAAAATTATTCGTTTGGCATCTACGGATGCAAAATTTTTTTGCTGTACTATATAAATAGTCTTATCAATGTCACCATTGAGTTAGCTCAATGTCAAAATGTGTTACTAAAGTCATTATTACCCTGAAAGAGTCTTTTAATGAAACTGAAGAGAAAGTTTCTTTATAATCAATGTCTTCCTTTTGAGTAAATCCCTTTGCGACAAGATGAGTCTTATACCTTTCCACATTACCCTTTGAATCTCTTTTGGTTTTAAATATTCATTTACGACTAATGGAATTTGAACCTTCGGGCAATGGGATGAGTTCCCAAACATCATTGTCTCTCATGGATTTAGTCTCTTCATCCATGGCATTAATCCACTTTTGAGAATTTTTATTTCATATTACTTGACGAAAGTCGATAGGATCATCTTCCATCATTACAATATCATTCTGATGTTTTTGAAGAAAGATAATGTAATCATTAGAAATTACGCTTCCCATTTCTCTGGTAGATCTCTTTAATGGCATTGGTTCTTGAAGTTGTTGAGCTTGATCAGCAGGAATATCCTGTTGACGTTGATCAGGGAGGTTGTCAATAATGTCTTTTGGTTATGGTATTGTTGCTTGAACCATGTCAAACCTTATCCTCCCCCCAAGCTCAATATCCTCAAAGAACTGGGCATTTTTCGTTTCAAAAAATGATCTGGATGTGAAATCATAAAATTTATACATCCAAGACCGTTCAGATTATCCAACAAAATAGCTGCTAATTGTTCTTGAGTCTAGTTTCTTTTCATTTGGCTTATAAGGCCTGCCTCAGCTGGACAACTCTAAATGCGTAAATGCTTAATGATAGGCTTTTTGCCCGTCCATAATTCATAAGGAGTTTTAGCGGCTGCTTTAGTTGGTACTCTGTTAAGGATATAAGTTGCAGTCTTTAATGCCTCTTTCCAGAGTGAGTCTGATAGGGTAATATGACTAATCATACTCCTTACCATGTCTTTTAAAGTTCTGTTGCGTTTTTCAGTAACATCATTCATTGTAAGATTTCCTAGTATGGTGTACCGCGGGACGATACCGCACTCTTCTAGGAATTTGACAAAAGGCCCTGGATGTTGTTCGCCCGATCCGTTATATCTACCGTAATATTTACCATCATGATCAGATCTAATGGCCTTAATTCTTTTGTCAAGTTGATTTTCAACTTCAGCCTTAACAATTTTAAACACGTCCAGTGATTGAGACTTCTCATGAATAAGATATAAATAGCTATAACGAGAGAAATCATCTATAAATGTAATAAAATATTGCTGATCATTCCAAGAAGCCATTGGGAATAACCCACAAATGTCTGTATGTATTAGTTCTAAGATGTCTGAAAACCTATTGGCATCGAATCTCCTTATGTTTGTTTTTTTCCTGTAACATAATCAACACAAACTTGGAAACCTGACAAGTCAAGAGGATTAAGAATTCCATCTAACACAAATCTCTCAATTCTTTGTTTAGATATATGTCCTAATTATGTCATAGTAAAGCAAAATTTTCATCAATTAATTTTCATTTCGTACCACGTGAATTCACATGCAAGGATTCAACAAAAAAGGTAACTGTATCAAGCAAATAAAAGTTATCATAACAAGATAAAAAGCCGGTACCCACAATATTTGAATTTTAAAAAAGATTAAACTGACTATTTCCAAATGAACAAGAACATTTGTCCAATACAGAAATAGAAATCAAATTTCGTCTAAAAGATGGTACAATATATGTTTCATTCAAATCTAAATAAAAATTAATCTTTAATAATAACCGAAATATGTCTATTGTCTTAACTTTAACTGATTTGTCATCGTCCATATAGATGAATCTTTCAGCATCATTTGACTTTTGGTAGCTCAAGCAACCCTGTACAGACACACTTATGTGAGTAGTATCACCAGAATCTATCCATTAAGTATGTCCAGGTACAGAAGCTAAATTAACCTCAGAACAAACCAAAGTGAGAAACATACCTTTTTTTACACACAAAGTGTGATATTTGATACAATCCTTCTTTTGGTGTTCAGAAGTGTAACAGAAGTAACAACCTGATTCCTTAATTGATTTCTTTTACTGTTTCTTTTTTGTCATCCCACCCGCAATTTCCTTATCCTTGTTCCTTTTTTTGATTTTTTCCTTAAAATTACTTGCCGAATATGCACTTTTGGTCTTGTCTTGCTCCATTCTTTCTTCTTCTTCCACACAGTGTGAAATGAGCTCATTAAGAGACCATTTCTCATTCTAACAGTTATAACTAATCTTAAACTAACTGAATTGTGAAGGAAGAGAGATCAAGAATAAATGCACCAGCAAATCATCAGATAGTTGTAACCCAAGTGTCTTTAGTTCCGAAGCAAGATGAGTTATCTCGATGATGTACTCCCTTATGTTTCATTTGCCCTTATACCTCATTGAAACAAAGCTTGACAAAGTCAAACTTGTTTCAGCCTTATCGCTTTTTTCAAAGTGCTTTTCGATTTCATCAAGGGAATCCTTGGCAGTAGTATCTTGTTCAGATACAACACCTTTGAGAGATTTTGGAATTGTCTTCCGTATGATCATGAGACTCGTGCGATTTGAACAATCTCACCTATCAAAGTTCCATTGATTTGTTTAACCCTTAACGCAACATTGAGATCCATACAACCAATAATGATCATAACATTCTCTTTCTATTGCTTGAAATTAGTTTCATTCAGCATGAGAATAGAATTAATGTTGGCAGATATAGTAAAAGCAAATGTATTAGCTAAAAATAGAACAAGACAACATATTCACATAAGTTTCATATAAAATTTTAGAAAAATTCAAATAATGGCAGGGCCCATCACAAGATACCTAGCACAATATTAATATCTAGTTTTCGGACAGAAATATTAACTTATAAGTAATACTTTTGTTATAGTAATCAAATATTGATAATAAATTCCTATCAAATAATAAGTCTTTTTTTGGACCGACTTACTATTCACATGGAAAGTCAAATAATTATCGCATATTCATTACCACACGTGTGCATGCAATTCAGCCAAAAATTAATCCTTCCGTTGAGCCAATTAATGTTCGCATGAATTACTCTCACATAATCATCTTAATATTTTAAAAAATAAATTAACCTATACAAGAGAGGCTACTTTAGCAACATGTTGTTTTAATTAATTTATTTTAAAATATCAGACATTCATTAAGAATATTTGCACCATTATTTAAATTTAAAATTCCAAAGATCTAAAAAACAAATTTTGCATGATAGTGGGTTAATTTAAAATTTTAATAGAAAGCGACAAATCACGAATACATAAAAATTGGTCACAAATTGCTTTCTAAATTTTCATAAACTAACCATATGAATTAATCGCATATATAATTCAAAAATTGCATGCATATACATAAAATTCATAAAACTGATATTTTGGACCTATTTGGCTTAATCAGACCTTTCCATTTGATTCAGAATGTCCAAAAACATAGAAATCCACTTTTGGATCATTCAAATCGGATAATGAGATCATAAAATATGATAAAATTACTTTGGATGGCAAATTAGGCGCCACATGTCCTCTATTTGGTGGGCCAAAACTCAGACGGGCTGAGCAGGCTAGGCTAAACCCCACCTGGGCTTATAAATTGAGCTTTACTATTTGGGCCGAGGGTAGGCTTGACAAGAGCCCAAGCCCAGGCGTAAAGGTGAGAGTTAACTGGGCCTGGTTGGACTTGGGCTAAGGTTAGGCTTCTCAGGTGGACGGGCCTAGGCTTAGGGACTGGGCTGCTTCGTTATAATTTGGGCCCATTAAATTTTATGAGATCAATTGATAATTTGGGCCTCAATTTATGATTATATATATAATTATTATACATGTAAGTCCAAAAATCCAACAGCAAAGGCTCATTTATGATGTCAGCAGTAAAAGGACAACGACTACCATCCTAAGAGCGACATGTATTGATCCTTCTGAAGAAGTGATTCACATGCCATGTATTGGTCCTTTTGAAGAAGTGTTTCACATGCCAGAGTGTTGCTATTTCTATCTCCTTTACCATTATTTGGAACGAAGCCTTCTAGAAGGAGTGTTTGTCCAAAATTAGAAGTGGATCTTTCCATTCAAGTATTCATTGTTGCCATGAATGCTCTAAATCCACTATGGGAGAGTTCCGTAGTGGAGTCATCATCTTGAGATTTCTTTATCAAGAAGATGCATGAGTATAAGAAAAATGAAATATGATCTCGTTTTCCACACATGGCGCCAAATTTAAGACTGTAAATCTAACATACCTCAATTAAACAGTTGAGACTGATCTCATAAGGTTCTAAAAAAGGGATGAGACATATCTCAAAGGATTTTGACATAAGGATTGGTGTCCTAGAAGAGAACTGACGGAGGAGTGAGATATAATGAGTAAGTAGAACTTTGGTCAAAGTAGAAATCTTTGTTTGGATAAAGGACTGGTGTCCTTTTTATATAAGACTTCCTTACCCAAAAGGAGTGGACCACATCCATTAATCTTGCTCATTCTCCATATGCAAAGATATGTATGGGCTTTGTGGGATTTTGAATGGAAGCATGACTTCCTCAATGAAATGTGGAGTTGAATTGGTCCTTTGCCTATGTCGCATAACATCTAAAATGTCTCTAATTAGTTTAGCTTATAAATTAGTATATGATGATTATATTTTTAGGAATGGGTATCTACAAATACATGTGTATGTATGTACTGTTCTGACCACATGTGGTTGCTCGTATATCAGGCATACATACAAGCAGGGAATAAATATATTTTTTGAAATTTTGGTTTTTTTTTTTTTTAAAAAAATTTGATTTCTTCTTAGATGTGTTAGCCTCAGCAGGCTGTTTTCCATAACAAAATTTACATCTTTTTTATTTTTTTCATTTTTAAGTTATAAAATGGGCATGGATTGTTTTTCAAAAATTAAGATATAAAAATTGTTATGGTAAACTATCTAAGTAGGGTTACACGTCTTTGACAAAACTAAAAAATATATATATTATGGGCGGACATTTTATTGCCCACTGTACTTCAACTAAATATGTTGTTTTCTTTCATAGCTCAGACCGTGTCCCAGCGATCTTAACAATTTTGAGCTATTTGTTTATATTTTGGAGACGCTGGTTCAATGACCTCAATGCACCCGGGTGTACTTCACCTATTTTTTTCTATTTTTTTTTGAAAATTTTTTTACACGACTGTTATTCTAAGTGTATTTAACATGTGTATAAATTTTTATTATTTTTGGAGATTTTTAGATATTTTTTTCAAATTTTTTAAAATCAGTGGCAAAATGGTAAAAATTTATGCACATGTTAAATACACTTATATTAACATTTTCATAAAAACATTTTTAAAAAATTAAAAAAAAAAGTTGCAGTACACCCGGGTGCATTGAACCGGCATCCATATTTTGGCAAACAATTTTAGCTTCTGCCAGTTGTTGCAATTAGCTAATAATAAGTTCCAGCAGATTCCCACCTACGTATAGTCACCCTTTTTTCTTCATATAAGAATAGACGGTTCACATCCTAAAAAAATTTTTTAAAAATAGACCGTTCACTAGGTTTCTTTCATAACTAAAAGCTTACCCCGGTTAACCTCAAATATCCCACAAATATTTCTTTTGATTTTTTTTTATAAACATGTATAGCTAGGCGTATTTAACCTATAAACCAAATTTTACCATTTTTGGATGCTTTTAAAAAAAAATTAAAATTTTAAATACAAAGACATTTTCATAATTTTTGAGTCAAAAATGATGAAAACTTGTCATTGTATTTAAAAAATAAAAAATATTTAAAAGCATCCAAAAATGGTAAAACTTGATTTACAAGTTAAATACACCTAGCTCTACAAGTTTATAAGAAAATCAAAAAAAATTTAAAAAAATAGGTCCCACGGCCAGACACATGGAGAGTCCTGTACGGCCAGCCGCATGGGATCACATCTCAAATATGAAATTGCTAATCGAGGTAACTCGAAATTTATCATAATGCAAGGTTAAGAATCTTTGTACTGCTGTACATGTTTGAGAAGTAACTTTACAACTGTATTTAAAAGTTTTTCTAGGAGAATTCATATTTTTTTTATGTTTTTTTTTTTTTTTTTGATGGGAGGAGAATTCATATTTTAAGTCACTATGAAAGGTTTGGTTGACTTTGCATTAAACTTAGGTGCAACGTACATTTTCAAGTTTCAACTTTCCATGTCACTGAGCAAGCCAAAAAAAAATTCTTTGTTGTTCAAGTGGGTTCCAAAAGTCATGTTGAGCGTGTTAAGATAACACAAGATTTTACTTGAGAAAACATATGTTAGTACGTCTAAGAGCTGAGGGGTGAACTTGAATAATAGAAGGCATTTCGAGCGGTGTAAGCTGAAGTCCTCAACCTCGATATTCTGCAACATCTGGAGCAATGTTGTCAGAACCGAACCGGTGATTGAACCGGTGAAGGAACTGGTCTGGTTCGAACCGGTTTAACCGGTTAATCGAACCGGTTCGAACCGGTGACGACGTCAGCATGATATATTTATGATGTCATAAATATTATATTTTTAAAATTTTAAATAAATATATTGATAAAATTGTATTTTTATTAAATTCTAAATATATATGTTAGATTTTAAAAACCACAATATAAGTACAAAACATACTTGAAAAAATTTTAACAATTAAATAACTTATAATAATATAAAAATTAAGAATATCTCCTATGTTCAGCAAAAAATGAAAATTAGAAGTGTATAAACCATTAAATTTAGATATCATTTAATTAATTATAATATTTTATTAATTATATTATAGTTTTTATTTGATACATTAATTATGTGCAAAATTTTGCGCTATATAATTAATTATGAGAGTGATATTAATCACATGAGTTGCGTATTATTTTCGTATGATTAATTAGAATAGACTGATTATATGAAGTATTTTTGAAGGTCCAAAATTTCTTAAAATTTTGAAGATACGGGAGTCAATAATCCTCAGTCTTGTAGAGATTTTTTTATAATTACGTAAGATTTTAGGATTATTTAATGACATAATTAATATTATAGGATTGTTTAATAGCATAATTGAATTATTGATAATTCGATATTATAAGAGACGCACGCGAAAAATTAGGCAGAAAAAATTATGTATTAATGATTATATACGTGTCCCACGAAAAGAGAATTTCTAATAAAAAGTTTCAATCATGTTTCCAGTTTCTTTTTTTTCTTTAGACTAAAATGGGTTAAATTTTCCCATTTATAATTAGTCACTACTCAAATTGGATATTTTAATTTGGACATTTCCAACCAGTTTTAAATGATCAATCTCGTACTTAGATTACGGATACCATCATGGACTAAACATGCACCGGAACAATTTTTGTGTTTTTTTTAACCAAATTCCTTGGAATGGAATGCGGAAGACTTCGGTGAGTTCGGTCAGATGGAGCATCGCTCTCTCAAAAGTCGTGCATCGGTGCATGGCCTTTGCTGTATTTTCCGTCACTTTCCTTCTTCGGGCGGCGCGGGCGCGAGCACGGCAGCACGTGTGGGCGAGCAGGCGAGGTTATTTCTCCGACCGGTCGAACCCGGTTGGACTGGCTCTTCCGGTTCAACCGCCGGTTCGCAGGTTCGAACGGTTTTTAATATATAAACTGAACCGCAACTAATCGAACCGGAAACTGGACCGGTTCCCGGTCGGACCGGTCCGGTCCGGTTCTGACAACACTGATCTGGAGGTTTAAATGGTCCGGGTAAACCTGCAGATCTTACCCGGTTTATATAGGGATGGGAAGATAAGGGGCTGGCTCCTCATGCGTGGCTTATACCCACGATAAGCTCTTATGGATTCTACGCGTCTATTTATTAGATTGCGTCGAGGCTGTATCCTTCTGAACTAAATAATGATAAGCTGCCCCGATATTAGTAACAAAAGAATCTATCAACGCTAAGCACGAAAAAATAGATTTCTTTGATGGAAATGTAGGGCAAGCACAGACATCAACTGAGGCAGGACACTTTCATGGCAACCTATATGCGAACCCAAGCATGAATATCCCATGCATATAATTTTTACATTGCTTTGATTGCTCTTAATATTTTATTTTGAATTTTAAAAACCATAAAAAATAAGCTAGTTGTGCAGCTGCAGTAGGCAGTAGCACAGCTGGTATTGCACTGCCCAAGGTCCAGGGTTCAAGCCTGTGATATGCATCGTCCAGGGCAGCGACCCTGACCAAATCATCGTCAGAAAAAAGAAGAAAAAAAAAAGAAACTAATTCTCATGTGCCGGCACACGAGAAATAGCTTTTTTTTTTTAGTTTTTAAATTTCAAAATAACATATTTAAAAATATAAAAACTATATGTATTAGGCATTCATGCTTACGCCCACATGAATTTCAAAAAACCAAAAAATTAATGTTAGAAAAGGGGTAATTCACTGTGGCATACTTAAACCAAGTGCACTGGAACATACGGCGTGAAGGTGAAAAAGGAGAGAAGTGCCGGATCAATACAGTCGGCACCCAGCAGCAAGATCCCTTTAATTTTCCGGGGGGAAGCGAAAAAAGGGGAGTAATAGGGGATCAATCGAATCAAAAAATAGAGAAGAAAACAGGAGGCCAATCTAATATAGACTAGCCAAGAAAGCACGAGGCGCGATCCAGCAACAAAATTTTAAAAAGCAAGCAGGAAGCACAGGAGTAAAAATAATGGGGGATTTTGACTAGAACACAGTAGAGCATAATATGCTTACAAAACACAATGCAACTACAACAGCTGCCAATGACCTATCCTATCCCATCCCCTGCCTAGTCCCGAGAAAAGTAAAACAGGACAAGGAAAAGAAAAATAAAAAAGAAAATCCTTGTAAATCTTAGAGACTCTGAATTCCCAGACAGCACATGGCAAGAGAATGATCCCATCTACCTGGGCGTGACTGGGCACTCCAAAAAATTTCTCCCGAAAACAGAAACTAAAATAGCTCAATGATCTACCATGGCTCCCTCCCACATCCACCTACCAGATGCATTCAAGCAGAGGCAGAAACCCGTGGAACAACAGTCTTGGCAACGCCACCCAGCCCACTAGATCGATTCACACGCCCACCATTGTTCCCAAATTGATCAATCCTCTGGTAACCTCCATCGCCTCCACGAATAGAGGTACCCCTGCCAGTGCTCCTGTTAACAAAATCAGTTCTGTTACTGAAATCTCCCCTGCCATAATTCCTTGAACTTCCATAGTTTCCACGCCCTCTCATTCCCTCATTCCTAAAACTGCTGCCACCCCCTCTTGCTGCTGGGTACCGTCCTCTATTGTTAACTGCAAGAGTCGGATTAGTAGTGTCATTTTGCAGTCAAAACAGAGAAAAATAGCATAGAACTAGAAATCACTTTTTGACTCTGGCCAAAACTACAATATAATTGGAATATAAAAGACTTTAGTGCATGTCCACTCTACAATACATAACGGGGAATTTTACATCCTGGTGGCATTGAAGTTACATCCGTCCTGCTGATCAAGCAGGCACAACATGTACCACATTGGCAAAAACCAATCCACCATGATCGTTTGCAGACCATTCATCAGCCTCAATTTTAAGTGGGCCTAATTTCAATAATGGATCATCCACATTTCAGGGCTTGTATCTATGCAACAGAGACACCTGCTTGGAAGCTTGGACTTCAGCCAAAAGCTCCCTGCTGCAAATCCTTAACGAAAGGTTCTATCTTATTGAGGCTATGGCACTAGTCATCATTAATTAGTTCAAGGGGGAAAAAAAAAAGAAAAGGTAAATGCATGAGCATACACAGCCAAGTTATTCACTAAGATGGATCTGAAGATTCCAACACAAAAATCGAGGACTTTGCCAATCAGGATGATAAGATTCATACTCCGGTCAAATCTGGCACACAGGAATCAGCTATGCTGTTTTTATGTGCACATGCTTGCAACAATGCCTGTGTGACCATGTGTATATTAGTCAGTTAAAAGAGGGTGTCATCTTGTTACCATTCAGATATGTAACACACATCAAACCATACTCCAGGAAAAAATGGAATTCATAGCTTGACTTGCCTCGTGATCCAGAAGCCCGCTTCTCCTCAACAAATGCTTGTCGACCACCAACTGTAACAGGTGATGCCTGGAAATGAGCACACAAAAAACCACAGATCAAGTAATGATCGGCAGAGAATTCATGGAGAGAGAGATTCAAAATATGTAAAATCCTTTGAAGCTAACAGGGAAAAAAGAAATTAAAGAAAGAAAGAAGCATGCAGAGGGAGAAGATAATAAGGATTCAAAATCATTCCTTTCCACTTACAATCTAGAACTGAAAGAAATTCAAATACTACTGCAAACACGCAATTAAAGCTTGCCTTAACCCCAAGCAAACTAGTTCACATAAAGGCCATTAATAAATGTATGATAACAGGCAAGCTTCACTAAATGAAATTCTAGTTCCCTTGTGAACCCTGTTTCCCTGTCTAATGTTCTTGGTGAAACATCCAAAAACAATGCGCATGCCAATGATCAAACAAGAAAGCTTGGTCATCATGTAAGCTGCAGGAAAGTAGTCAAAATGAAAGAGTAGTTCATTTTTCAATAAACATCTGACCTCCTTTCATGATAATTGAAAATAAAAATAAAAATAAAATCCTTTATTTGGAAGAACCCCTGAATTTTACTTTTCATTATAAAATCAAAAGAAAAAAAAGTCCTTCCAAATAAAGGATTTTATTTTTTTTATTTTCAATTATTACGAAATGAGGTCAGATGTTTATTCCACAATGAATATGGGTACTCAAAAATTACAAAACCACCAATATGCACAAAATTTATTTGCAATTTATTTGTAACACTGCCAGGATATGAAGATGGACTTAGCATTATGCAAACTTGGTGTCTGCAAAGCGAATTTTTGTTTCCTATACTATTCAAAAGTGAAACGGAGTTATTCCAAAATTATATAAGTTGCATCCCAACCACAAGATTCAGCAGAGTAGATTTCATTTGCATATACTATTAGGAGTGCCGGGCATGTAAAATAAAACCAGACACAATCATTAGCTTCTAGGGTGAGATTTGAGAACCAACAGAATTGAATTGCACACATTGAACATAAATATAAAATAGCATATTGTCCAAAAAAACCAGCAGAAAATACTATGGGTATTTCAAACATTGTAAGATTCAATATCATTTGACACAGTAAAGGACCAAAGAAATAGGTTTACTGCTGCAAGAAGTATATGTGTGTATACCTCAATTGCACTTTGGACAGCAGTAGCAACCTCGAATTCCACAAATCCAAAGCAGAATCCCTGTTGCTGCATACCAAAGGAAAAATAACCCTAAGTATTTGTAGTTGAGTGATGAGAGCATCCACAGATAACATGGAATTAAACAAACCTTATTACTTCTGACTTGTACTCCCCCAATTTTAATGGGTCCAAACTTTTTGAATTCCTCCTCAAGTTGGGCAGGTGTGGCATTCATTGGAAGATTCTTAATGTAAATTGAATAACCATCAGCTGCAAGAAGGGAATTACATTGGCAACAAGGAATTAGTTGTTATATGCAACTATAGGAAAATAGTAAAGGAAAAAAAAAACTCAAAACTATAAATATTTGTTTCTGTGATTAATGATAATACATTGGCAACAGAATTAGCCATTATATGCAACAATATGGAAACAGAAGAGTAAAGGAAAAACTCAAAAACTATAAATATTTCTTTCAGTGATTAATGATAATACTTCAAGCGATTAAGAAAGAATATCAAACTCAAGCATGTAAAATTATAGATCTATTGTTAGAAGTAGAGGGCATCAAACAAACATTGATCCCTCACTCTGCATACTGATAGATAACTGATCAATCAAGAGATGGAAATAGGAGTGAAATAGCATCACAAAAAACAAGAAAAAATATATCAAAAATTAAGGTGGCGCATGCAAGCATTACAAATTACTGGGAGCTGGACAGATAACACAGATGCACTTGTACACAAAGTGACATAGAGGATGCATCAGTTGTTCCAAGCAAAAGGGAAAGCTTTTATCAAGACTATAAGAAAATATCCCCCATGATGACCATTGAAGATTGGAACCATGCATCCTGTCAAGCTGTGCAGATGACACAGATGCACTTTTAAGCAGAGTGCCATAGAGGATGCACATGTTCCAAGCTCAAGGGAAAGTCATTATCAAGGCAATAAGAAAATATCCTCCTTGATGACCATTGAAGATTGGAACCATGTATCCGGTCAAGTTGTACAGATGAAACAAATGCACTTACAACCAAAGTGACATAGACGATGCGTCTGTGCAGATGACGCAGATGCACTCATAAAAGAAGTGACATTAAGGATGCATCAGTTGTTCCAAGCTCAAGGGAAATTTTTATCCAGGCAATAAGAAATATCCACCTTGATGACCATTGAAGATCAGAACCATGTGTCCTATCAAGTTGTACAGATGGCACAACACTTGTAAGCAAAGTGACATAGATGATGCATCAGTTGTTCCAAGCTCAAAGGAAGTTTTAATAAGATATCCTCCTTAATGACCATTTATGATCAGAACAATGTGTCCTGATTACACATCTTGTAGACTTGAATTGCCTTTTTGAACAGTTCAACTGCCCATATTCAAGATGTGGACTATCCAACGGTTGACATGAACATCTAACCTGTCCAACATCCATATGGATGATCAGGGTACCATGCCAATAACGTAAATCCATCACTAATTTGATTGTCAGATTAGCAGTCCACATCTTTAATTATCTCTGAAGGCCTAGATAGTAGATTGGACACCTCAATGTATCACTGGCTAGCTTAGGACAGCTGCAGGCCCACTTAAGCCCACATTCTAAATTTCTTTGTTTGCAAGTTTATAGCAATCATACACATGCTTTTGACCATATGCTGTACATGAAAGTAAAATATGTACAGCAAATATATCCAAAGAAAATTTTCAGCAAATAATCTGATTCTAACTACTATGATGTATTGTTGATACCTGCTTCAACCATCAATTTAGCACTACAGTAAAATAAAGATCTCAACATCATCTTGTTGAGACTCTAGTGGCAAACTGGCAATAGCATAGGGAATAGTCGAGAACCGTTGAATTTGTTTTTAATTTATTAAGGCCAATCTAGGAAGTATTCTTGAACAATTACACTACTTTTCTGAGTTTGGCAACAGAAGAAGTGTTAAGACTCATGTTTGAATTTGCCTGCACGGCAAAATGCCAAGTTAGGAGCCTTGAATGTTCTCTACATGATTTGTGATGCCCACAGGTCCCAATTACTTAATGTCTCTTCACTATGAATTAGCATATATAGAAGACAGGCATTTAGCCAATGTACCAGAAACATAAGAAAATATTTGGCAGAATATAATCTTGCAGACAATTTTAGAGAATGTTTGATTAGGCTCACTACTGTGCATTGCACACGTCCACATCAATCATCACACCCATGATGAACACTTATGACCTTAGAAATATCTCAACTGTAAAGAAAGTAATGGACACAGCATTAGAAGGAAACAGTTGAAACCTCCTTACTAAAGCTCACTCTGATGCACGCTCTTACACGAGTAATTTCAGAGTTTCACTAAGCAAGTAATGACCACACCAGAGGGGGCATTATTAGTGCATACTCGTGAACCTAAATAAAACAGGTTCAACAAACTCTTCTGCAAAAACAATCGATACGGCTATTTCATATACAAGATAAGCTGTATAAATATTAAGTTTTTCCAGACACAAACATGCAAAATATCTGATATTACTTTCCTGTTTGATTTGTCTTTTATTCTCATTTTAAAATTTTAGAAAAATCCATATGCATTAGTCAACGACTCTTTAAGAATGTCATATATTTAAGGCATGGAAATGGATTGTGTGTAGATAACCGTGAAATAAAAACTGGTCCTGTTTCTTAGAAGATAATGATGGCTCACAAAATCCATTTGCAATTGTTTCTTGAGCATGTGATAAGATTCAATCATTAGTTGGTTTTATATTATTGGATGTCCTGTTTTCATCAGGTTCAAGATATGTTGCTTTTTTTACTCTTCCCCCCAGTAGCATAAACTAGAAGACTAATTAATCAGAAACCACAATCCAGTGTGAATCCTTATCCTGAAGCACAATGATAAAAAGGTTCAGCTTAATTAGGAACCGCAATCCATCTTTACCCTAATTTAAAGGCACAACCATGTAGTTCAGCTTAAAATTAGGGATTTGCTCTTGGTTCTAAAGTTCATATTACTCCAACTAAAACAAAATTTGAATATGATATAAGACACTTTAGTTTAGTTGTAATATGACATTTACTAACTCATATTCCTATTTAAATGAGGTATATACTCTTTAGCCAACTCTATCTTTTCCATGGTCAATTTATTTTTTCCACCATATACCCATCTTTTCCACAATCAATTCTTATCTGCTCACATTCAACACTTGTACTACATCCTTATTATTTACATTTTCTTGATACATGTATTGTCTTCATACCACTATCTTGCTGGCATCATTTCAACCATTGTTAGGAGTGTAACATGGGTTGGATTGCCTCGGGTTCTAGACAACTGTAATCCTACTGCTAAAACCTCAACCCTACCAGGTTCGGCTTGAGTCAAATCTAATTTCAGGTAAAGCTTTAGGCTGAACTTCAGGTTACATACGAACTAGCATGTAATTGAAGAATGATATACAAATACTTTCAAGAAATAAGCATTACTTGTAGAAGTCAAGTGTCACATTATCAATTTATAACTTTATAAATACGCCAAGAATGCAACAAATTTTCATGGAAATCCTCATTTAACTATTTAAATGTGAAAAATAGTTTCTGAATAAGTAGTGTTCAAGAGACGAGATGGACAAAAAGGCACAATGACGCAATAAATTTTCAGACAATGAGATCTAAGCATATACTTCATTTGCCAGAAGCATCTACCAAGACAATATGCATAGAAAATATCAGTTGGGTCAGGGTCGGATATCTAGTAAAATCCTATTCAAAAGCAGGTTGGGTGGGACCCAGATTTTTCCAAAAAGACAACCATGAGGCTATTTACCCCAGGTCAAGTCAAGTGGGTTCAGGTTCAAACCAGTCCCCGGGTTGCACCAATGTTAGTACCATTTCATCTAATTGATGATGTTAACATTATATCTATGCCATCCAAATGGGCCTACATCCATATTTCAATTGGTTACCTAAACTTAGCAGTATCTCATTGACTACCAAAATCATTAAGGTCAAACCAATTATCTAATGAGATATTGGGAAAATCACATAAAATACTTTTGAGCATCTAAAACTATTGAGTAAAAAGTGTACATTCACAATCAAGGTAGTGTAGGGAAAATGAGACCTTCTTCTTGGATGGCACCACTTTCATTGGAATTTGAATTGGCTGCAGGTGTCTCAGGCAGTGAAGCTGTTACCGGATATGGAGCCACATTTCTTTCTGAATTGGCAGGTGCAGACCTAGTGGGAGCTGGTGCAGACACTGTCAAAGGTGCTGGACTTTCTTTCATAACCTTAACCTATATTGAATGATGATGTTAAGAACCAATGACTATTCTTGGTTATTAAAAATACTTCTACAATACATAACACAACAATTTAGTTACTTAAAAAACTTGAGTAATTGCAAATTTTGGAAACAGCTACTTTCATTGGAATTTGAATTGGCTGCAGGTGTCTCAGGCAGTGAAGCTGTTACCGGATATGGAGCCACATTTCTTTCTGAATTGGCAGGTGCAGACCTAGTGGGAGCTGGTGCAGACACTGTCAAAGGTGCTGGACTTTCTTTCATAACCTTAACCTATATTGAATGATGATGTTAAGAACCAATGACTATTCTTGGTTATTAAAAATACTTCTACAATACATAACACAACAATTTAGTTACTTAAAAAACTTGAGTAATTGCAAATTTTGGAAACAGCTACATACAATTGAAGCATACGACTTCTTAGGTGCATCTTCCAGGGAGTTGGAACTAGAATCGGCAACAGCTTGAGTGTCCACCTGGTCGATGGATGGAACTTCATCAACCACCTCTGCAACTGGCACTTCTTCTTCAACAACAGAACCATTATCATTTTCAGAAGGGTTATAAACTTCCTCAGTATTGAATTCTTCCTCTGACAATGCTGCCGGTTGTGCTGGAACTTCCTCCAGAGAGGGAGCAGTCTCTGCAGATAAATGACCTACCAAGATCAATATAGGATCTAAGAAATGCCAATTTACGCAAGTATGTCATTCTTCTATACCATGGTCAGACAGCAAAGAAGCTGGTGCACCATTAGCTAACCCTTGGTTGCCCTCACACTGTGAAACATCTTCCATGTATCTAAATATATCATTCAAGACGTAGAAGCCTTTGTCTTGAGGAGCAAGGAAGAACGACTGGGTAAAATTCCTCTTCACATTGTCCTTGCCAGTCAAATATCCAGTCACCAGTACAAGTACTCCTCTATTGAATGACTCCTGTGCATCCACTGTCTTTATCTCGGCCCGACATTCACCATAATCAAGAGAGAGTATCTTTTCATTGATAGCCTAGATGAATAAAAAGGAAAAAAAATCACTGACATGCAAGCAGTACCAGTATTATTTCCTTTGCGGTAAAATCGGAGGCTAGAAAGCAGCATGTAAAAGCTTATGTAGATATTCAAAGATCCTAAATCATTTGTCTCTACCCTTTGATGAGAAGAATCATGTCACAAATGCAACCACTATCAATTCTTGGCCATGAATAGTTTATTTCTGCATGCTATGATTATAATGATGCACACGCCTCTAGAATATTACTGAGTTAAATACAGCATGGAGCAATTAGAACAATGACATGAGCTCAGAGATTTAGGAAATGGATCATGATAATCAATTTTGAGGGCAGGCCTAGGCACAATGGTAGGGGTTGTTGCCTTTGTGATCAGAGGTCAAAAGTTTGAATCATGGGAAACAGCCCCTTTCAAAAATAAGAGTAAGGTAGCATAATCGGCAAAGATAATCAATTTGAGGAGTGGACCAAAAAATGGTAGGGGATGAATAAGGGATATCAGACCCTCTCAACCATTTGCAGCCACCTGAACATTGGAATAAAATTTTCCATGTCATGCATCCATATAGAAGGAAGGATTTAAAAGTATGCAAGTCTAATAACAAAATAGTCTGCTCAAGGAGGGAGAGAATTTTGAAGGGTTCAGATTCACTCTTGTAATTTTAATTTATGGTGCACCTAAGTTTTTTATCAAGATCATATTTGGGTTCCTAGCTAAGCAAGCAATGCTATGTGAGGCATACTCAAAACCTCAATGTCAATTTCTTTTTAATGCTGTTAATGTCTACTTATGACTGCAAAAACAGGTTCTTCACAATCAGCAAAAGAAATCACAGCAATTGTCGAAAAAACAGAATACACAAAAAAGAGGAAAAGGAGGTTGGCTATGCATCAAGGGTGTCTCAAAATCCTTCCATGATAAACTAGCAATAATATCACTGAAATTTGGTAAAAATCAATGGGTTATGATTCAAAACAGCCGACCTTTTGATCTTCACATTAATATGAAGATGAAATGAAATCCAATCCATCTTAGATATTTGAAATTGTTCACTTAGCTAGCATGCATGATAATATATTCATCCAAGACTTAATAATTATGAAATAATTTTTAATAGTGATATGTTTATCATAATATGATTTTATTTTGTGGCCCACCCAAGCACCAAATCAAAGTAATCTTTTGAGTAATAAATTAATATAGCTCATATTAAGAAATTGAGATCATCAAAAAATAAAAGGTGGTTGTGTAATGATTCAAAACAACCAGCTGTTTTGAATCCAACTCAAAATTAATTTATTGATGATAGTTTCAACAGATTATTGACAATTACCTATAATTAGGAGAGTATCAACATTATCAACCTAATCTACTAATATCGCCTTTTATGGGGGATGATTTAAGGGGGTAATGACCAAAAGGATTATACTGGATATGATACCAATGATATCATCGAAAAAGGGAATGCTAGTCTATTTCAATTTTTTTTTTTATTACATGTAGAATCAGATACAACCTCATGGCCATTTGCTTTGATTTTGAACTCCAGAAAACAATCTAGGGTATTCTTCATTGCTAAACTTCATCAAACCATCTCGATGTTGTTTGCCTATTTTGACTTAGAGAAGATTCATTATCCGCACCATCCAGCTATGTTAGTTAATTATTATGCACAAGCTTTCGAGACCTTGAATCAACCCCAAGTATCCAAAATTTTGTTTGATTCACAAGGCACTACAGCCTATACAGAACACATTCTCAAGAAAATTTTTGTTATGGAAAGTTCCTTGTAGAAAGAAACTTCACTGGAATCTACTATCCACGGAAATGCACAAGAATCTACTATCTGCAGACTGATCTCTAAGACACCAGGACTTGGGACAAAATAGTAATGCAGCAAGCAATGCACAGTTGCCTAAAGGATAGATAACAACAGCTTTGACGGTACATAAACATGAAAATTAGGAGAGATGCAAGGGGGAGTGTTTGGAGGAGTCCCATCTCCTCGGACAAACCTTGATTCAAGCCTGAACTGATATTTTTGGCAAAATGATGGTTCAACTGCTAGGATTAGCTGACTAAACAAAAAATTTGTCACCTTGCTTTCAAAATGCCTAGTGCAACCCCCTTTATGAAGTGCCTAAGAAGGTTCTGGACTCTCATTGCAAATTAAATTCCCCGAGACTATAAATTTTTACCAATAATTGTGTTTCAGGCCAGTGTTTTAAATATAGTGTGTTTAGGAAGTGATAAACTTTTAAATGAAAAGTTTTTTATATAAAAGTTGTTGAATTGAAAGAAAATTGTGTGATATGATAGGGGTAATAATGATGAGTAAAGAGAATAAAATTAAAATAGATAGGTTAGTTGTGTAGAAATGATTGAAAAGTAGAATAGTTGTATAAGAAAATGTGAAAAATATTAAAAATAGCGCAGTTATGAAGAGTAAAAAGTTTTAGATAGAAAATTTTTAGCTTAACATTTTTTTTACAAAACACACACGTAGGTGATTAGGTATTTATCAGTGTTATTGCATTTATCAAAGATAATATCGTTTTTGTTGGGAACTGTATCAAAAAATAAAAATAAAAAAATTTTAAATAAAAATATGAATCCTTTATTAAGATTTTCTGATTTTCTCAAATAAATAAAATAAATTATAAATTCTCATAGAACATCATTGATACGTTAAATCTATACTGATGTGATTTGCCATCAAACATTATGTATCACGAATTTAAAACCAATAATATAACTCAAGATTTTCCCCAACTGCATATTTATCCACAATGTTATCCAAATTTAAAACATAAAGTGTCAAAAAACCTCTTTAAATTTGTATAAATTATGGTTTCATATATTCGTTGAAGAAAATTCATTTGCGCATAGGGAAAACTGATTACATCAAAATTTTCTTTCTCGGCTGAATAGTCTCCCAAACAGAAAGCATTTTGATCTTCAAAATTCAAGCATTGGTCATGTTTCGAAGAGGATGATTTCTTACCAAATTGATAGTGCTGATAATGCATACAATTTTTATTGATATATTCTCATGCTATTTCAAAAAAATACAATAATATCTTGCAAAATATCGATATTCATGGGAAAGTACAGATAATTTCATTTTTCAGCAGTATTTGTTATTGGTACTGGCAGATAACTGTAGTATTGCTGAAAATCTCAGCGATAATATCGAAACTGGGAACACTGTTTCAAGCACAAAAGATTGTGTTGGGGCATAGGCAGAAGGCCAATGGACAAGGTGAGAACCCAATTAAAGCAAGGTGGACGTTATGTAAAATTAAATAAATTTAACAATATTTGTGATATATAAGGATAAAATAATAAGATTAATCAAAAATGAAACAAAATCCAATATAATAACCATTAGTCTACAGAAAATTTCATTAATAATTTAATATAACATTCAATACTCAAGTTAAATGGATAAATATTACTTCCAAGAGTCTAGACTCAAACGAGAACAACAAGCAACTATACCTCTTTGAAAATAATAATAATAATAATAATAATAATGTATTTAACCACATAGCAACTGTTATTAAAATTGACACTGGAGAGGATGGAGGCATTAACATCAGTTAAGTTGAGAAAGAAAAGAGAAATTAAGTGCCTACGGACTCCAGCCTAGGTCCCCTGCGCTTTTAACAACTATTTCCATTTAATAAACTATACATTTCCAACAACTTGCACCAATACCAAGTAAACAAACTTATAAACTGTAAGATTTTCTATGACTAATGTTAGATTCTAAGAAACTAACTTCGTCTAAAATAATCTCTTTCTAGGATAACCACATTCCAGATCCTATCCTTAACTGATATAATCTCCTTCCAGTATTATTGTTGGGGCTCCACTTCTATGAATACAACCTTCTATGTAACCCCTTTCATTTTTAATATCTTGATGATTGATTAAAAATTCACTTCATTTATTGTGTTTAGCATCATTTATATTATCATGAAAACTCACTCATTTGTTTAATATTACTGTATATGGGCCCCATCTATAAATGTGTAAAATCAACTTAATGAAATGATTTAATGCTAAAAAATAATTTTAAAGTAGTATTTCAATATCTAAACCATCAAAAATATTACTAATATGTAAATAAATGATTTTACAAATTATTATTACATTTTAATACATATGTAAGTGGATCTTAACATTTTCCTTAATTAAAACATTAATATGTCTATTTTTGAAGAAGTTCATGCACATATTTGATTTAGATGGAACTTAGTCCCCAAGCTAAACAAATGAAATTAAATACAATAAATGAATTGGATTTTGCATCAATCATCAACATCTTAAAAATGGAAAAGGTTACAAGAAATAGATTCTGAGTGTGTTTGGTAATGAATAAAACTTTTGATGAAAACTTTTGAAGAATAAAAGTTGTCAAATGATGTGATGTTGTAGGGGTAATGATGAGGAGTCATCATCATCATCATAAGCCATTTCCCACCTATGTGGGGTCGGCTGCATGGATTCTGTTACGCCATTCTTGTCGATTTAAGACTAAATTTTCAGTAATTTGTAATTTTTTTAAATCTTGTTTAATTACTTCCATCCATATTTTTTTGGGTCTTCCTCTCATTCTCCTACCACCTTCTACTTGGATAAACTCTGTTTTCCTAACCGGTGCGACTTCAGGCCTCCTTTTAACATGACCAAACTATCTTAATCTATTTTCTCTCATTTTATCATAAATTGGTCTCACTTTTAAGTTTTCTCGAATTATTTCATTCCTAATTTTATCTTTTCTTGTTTTACCACTCATCCACCTTAACATTCTCATTTCCGCTACGCTCGTTTTTTGTATATGTTGCTCTTTAACTGCCCAACATTCTGCCCCATAAAGCATAGCAGGTCTAATCGCAGTCTTATAAAATTTTCCTTTTAATTTGACTGGGACTCGACGGTCACATAAAATTCCTGACGCACTTCTCCATTTCTTCCATCCTGCTTGAATTCTATGTATTATATCTTTCTCGATTTCCACGTTCTCTTGAACTATTGATCCTAAGTACCGAAAGTGATTAGTTCTTGTTACTGCTTGATCTAAAATCTTAATTGGTTCCTCATCCGGGTTCTCACTATTATTAAAATTGCATTTCATATATTCAGTTTTTGTCCGACTAATTCTAAAACCATTAGATTCTAAAGCATCTACCCACCTATTCAATTTTAAATTTAGTCCTTCTTTAGTTTCATCTATTAGAACAATGTCATCTGCAAATAACATACACCAAGGTACTTCTTCTTGGAGATGTCTAGTAATTTCATCTATTACTAAGGTAAAAAGGTAAGGACTCAAGGTTGAGTCTTGATGTAAACCTATTTTAACTGGGAAGACATTAGTATCTCCACTAATGGTTCTCACATTTGTAACAGCCCCCTCATACATATCTTTAATAATATCAATGTATCTGTCATTAATTCCTTTTTTTCTCATCACTTTCCATATTAACTTCCTTGGTACTCGATCATAAGCTTTTTCTAAATCAATAAAAATCATGTATAAGTTCTTTTTCTTCTCCCTATACTTTTCAAATAGTTGTCTAAGTAAGAAAATAGCTTCAATAGTTGATCTTCCTGGCATAAAACCAAATTGATTTTCAGATATATTAGTTTCCCATCTTAGTCTATGTTCAATTACTCTTTCCCATAATTTCATAGTATGACTCATTAATTTTATTCCACGATAATTTGCACAATTTTGAATATCTCCCTTATTTTTATAAATTGGAACTATAATGTTTTTCCTCCATTCACTTGGCATTAACTTCGTTTTTATAATCTTATTAAAAAAATTTGTTAACCATGTTGCACCTACATTTCCCATGCACTTCCATGCCTCAATTGGTATATTATCTGGGCCTAAAGCTTTTCCTGTTTTCATTTTCCTTAAAACTTCCTTTACTTTAGATATTCGAATTTTTGTGAAATAACTGATATTCCTATTTTCTTCCCTATTTAGACTAACATCTAATGTTAATTGTTCGTGTGGGGTATCATTTAGTAAACTATAAAAATAAGTTTTCCGTCTTTCCTTAATATTATCATCTTTGACTAGAACTCTTTGGTCCTCACTTTTAATACATCTAATATGTGTTAAATCTTTGCCCTTATTTTCTCTTAATTTAGCCAACTTAAAAATATCCTTTTCACCTTGTCTAGTTCCTAATCTGTTATATAGGTTCTCATAAGCTTTGTGTTTAGCATCACTAATAATCTTTTTAGTAGCTTTTTTTTTATAGTTTGTATTGTTGTAAGTTTGTATCATTTTTATTTTCCTGCCATGTTTTAAACTTTTCTTGTTTATCATTTATAGCTTTTTGAACATCTTCATTCCACCACCAAGTTTCTCTATGTGAGGATCTACGATTTTTATATACACCCACAATACTTTGTCCTACTTTTTTTATGTTAGTTGTCATTTTATCCCACATCGATTCTACTCCATCTTCTTGTGTGTCCCATTTTACTTCTTCTATCATTTTTTTTCTAAAAAGTTCTATGTTGTTTCCTTTTAAATTCCACCATTTAATTTTTGGAATTACATTGCCTTTAGTTTTTGTTGACTCTTTTTGTGTATATATATCCATCACTAATAATCTATGTTGCATAGCTAAACTCTCACCTGGGATAACTTTACAATTTATACAAAGGGATCTATCCAATTTTCTTATAAGAAAGAAATCTATTTGGCTAGAATTGGTCCCACTCTTAAAAGTTATTAAATGTTCATCTCGTTTTTGAAATAAGGTATTTGCTATAACCAAATCATATGCTATAGCAAAGTCCAAAATGGCATTCCCCATTTCGTTCCTTATTCCAAAGCCGAAGACTCCATGACTTCTCTCATATCCTACCTTCTCTTTTCCTACATGTCCATTTAAATCTCCACCTATCACAACTTTTTCTTGGTTAGATGTTCTTTGCATAATACTATCTAAGTCATCCCAAAATTGTTTCTTGATTCTATCATCTAATCCTACTTGTGGTGCATAAGCACTAATCACATTTAAAACCTCTGCACCTAATACAAGTTTTATTTGAATAATTCTATCATTTACTCTATTGACATCTACAACTTTATTTATGAAATTGTTATCTACTATTATCCCTACACCATTTCTATTATCATCCTTTCCTATATACCATAATTTGAATCCATTAATCTCTTTAGCCTTCTCTCCTTTCCACCTAGTCTCTTGAATGCATGCTATATTAATTTTTCTCCTTCTCATAACATCTACTACTTCCATACTTTTCCCTGAAAGAGTCCCAACATTCCACGAAGCAAAACGGACCTTACGTTTTGATATCACTTTTTTCCCTAAACCACGTCCATAAAGGCATGGGAACCTTTGTTGACTTTTCGTCACAACCGAACGTTGTTGTGGCGCGTCGCTTCCGGGGGGACGCCCTAGCAACCCTTGCCCATTTCTCACTACATCCGGGCTCCGATATAGCGCGTCGCTTCTGGGGAAACGCCCTAGCAACCCTTGCTCATTTCTCACTACAGTCGGGCTCCGCTGCAGCGCGTCGCTTACAGGGGACGCCCTAGCATTAACAATTTTTAATATATTTTCAGAATCCATAAGAGATGTGGTGGTGATTTTTAATGGCAGGAGTAAAGAGAATAAATTTAAAATAAATAGGTTAGTTATATTGGTAGTTGTGTAGAAATGATTGAAAAATAGGGTTGTTGTATAGAAAGATTTGTAAAAAAATAATTAAAAAAAGAGTAATTATGGAGAGTGAAAAGTTTTAACTCGACAACTTTTGCAAATTGTCAAACACACCCTCTATATAACCAAGTTACATAGAAACAGGGCCCTCTTATTCAAATATCTGTAGTAGAATTCTTAATTTTTCTTGTTCACAATTAATCCTTGTATAGACTATTAATTTAGAATCTGTAACATTTTTTTCTCTTTAAAAGTCTTTAACCAAGTCTGATTGCATCGGCCAATCTCTACAATATGTACGTTTGTTCAATTCTGCTAATAACTGAAATGGAGTGATGCTGAATAATATTTAGCCCAAAGATTGTGATATAGCATGTTATGAAGCATGACAATCTTGTAGAGGTAAATATAATGAGCAAACCAGCTACCATGAGAATTTTCAAAAAATCAAAAAAGTAAAGCTTTCCTGAGCTTTGGAGCATTCTCGTTATCACTATGTCAACAGCTAACAACACACAAGCCGGTGGAAACCACAGAGTTCATAATCGATCATGATTCATTATTTGTGATTCTGATTACCACAGAAAAGCACAAGATATATCCTTAAATCCTAATCCAATAGCATCCAGTCCCAAATGTCATACATGCATATGAGCGGAGATATGAACAGCCCCATTGCTATTTTTTCTCAGTTACTTTTGTTTCAAACTTCAGACATACTAGTGGCAGTAGAATTAATTTAATCTCTTGTAAACTTCCAAATTTTCATTGGCTTAAAATCCTTACTGCTAGCATTTTTATTATTTCAAGATTTTATAAATAAGGGCCTGTTGATAAGAGTTTGATGGTAACTTGGCAAATTTTTTCAATAAAAATAGAAGTTTGATTCTTTGTGAGAAACCTGTTGCGTGTTTTGCTAGGCAGCCTATGCTTGAGGTATTCATCGCCTTCAGTTATCCTTCTTCCTTCATCTAAATCTAATTTTTGGCTTCCCTTTGTGCAGAGTTTAATGTTTCTTATCACCCTACAAATTCATTGTCAAATAGACTTGTTAATTAATGAATAAGTTAAAACAGCAGTTTCATTACCAACGTGCATTTCATTAGACAAGATTGACAATTCTAAGATCATGAATGGTTACATCATCAAGGAACAGTTACCTGACACTCAAATAGAGAGAACCAACTGGTGAATTGACACTGTATTTGAATGCTAACAAGTAGATGTTTCAGCAAACCAAACCACATGACGATTGCTTCGCCCATAAAGTGAGATGGATGGGGAAATTACATACACACTTTGTAGACCAGAGAGTTAGAGCCTATTCATAGGACAGAGAACTTTGCACCAAACAACATGAGTTGCCAAAACCACTCCAAATTCATGAATGATCCTCTAAATAGACTATGCTGACAATGAAAAAGTAGTCTACGTGGTCCTCAAAATACAATCCCGAGATTAAAATTTTTTTATTGTGAGATTGAAACTTTTAATCAGCATATAAAGTATCATCAGCAGTTGCCCCTAATTCCATAAAGGATAGACAACAGAGGGGTGCCACCAATGACCAACAGTTCCTAAGCTAAAGCATATTTTAACACATGATAAAAGACCATCTAATTGACTCTAGCATTAATTGATTTAACTCATTCGTTTGTTCTTAGTTTGCCTCAAGTTTGGATCAGATACAAAGGATTCCAAATTTCCAAAATGAGTTTACAATAAGCTTTGAGTTGAATATGTAACATTAGTATTGCAATATTTTGCCAATGAAATTCCAATTTTTCGTGCTTATGGAATCTCAACTTTATGGTTTCAACACTTTCACGATGGATTTGGAAAACCTCTTGTGAAAAAGATTTTTCAATATAATAGTTAGTATGATCACTACCTACATCCTTCCAGAAGTTCTGGGCACTCTAGTACTTGTTATCTAGAATTGATTCAGGGTAGGCTCACTAGCAACCAATGAGAATGGACATAGTCAAAAAATCTACATGGGTATTAGACTATAATAAAACAGATCTCAAAACATTTCACTTCAGACTCTGCTTTATGGCATAGTTAACCTGGAAAGCACACACTGCAACCGTTCTATCAGTAAATACATAAATACAAATGGTTCCAAAAAATTAAAAATATATATCAATCTAAAAAGCTGGAATTCACGCAACAAATAAAGATCTAATTAATAAAAGGGCTCTGCAAATTCTAATGACATTGCACAATATGAACTAACATAAATGACTATACTTCTAATTTCCAAGAAACTCTAAAACAGTAAACGACTTTCAATTCAAGCCAATCTAAAGCTCAAAAACACCAATTAAAACAAACAAGCATTCCCTATGCCTAGCACACACAAAGCTCACCAAATAATACATAATACAGAGGAAACAATACAAAATGGGTTACGGGCCTTCAGACCCAATGAAAACTGACCAAATTTTCATTTCACAAGACTCAAGAACCGCCATGTGGAGCCCAGGCGTTATCACTGCTGCTGCTCATCCTGGGCACGTCCCCGCTGACCAGGTATCAAACCTAGGGAGGAGCTTCTGTCTCCCATGTTATTAGGGGGAGTGTATGTTTCCCATTGGTATTAGGAGTGTCATATCCTACTGTTAGGTTAAAATCCGTCGAGTAAAAAATGGAATATGTACTTTCGGATGAGTTGTAAATGTGACAAATTAAAGACAAAAAAAACAAATACCGATGAAAAGGGTAAGATATATTGGATTTAAAGAAGAAGAAGAAGAGGAAGAATAGTAACGGTGGTAGTAATAATAATACATGAGATAGATGTATTGGATTTACTGCCACTTTCGTGTCATCCGAATATAATATAATGAGAGTAATTCCGAAACGCATACAAGTACACACCAAAGAAACCAATAGAAAAATGATTCGGCTCACCTGCATAGTCGTGATCGTACCCATCCTGTTGTCAGCCTCAGGACGTCCCAGCTTGCTGATCTCCTGATAAAATCGATACACAAGCTCCGGCGACTGATGAAGAATATGATAGTACTGATGGACAAACGCATTCCCAACCTGCAAAATTTTCCCGAAGTTTCCAAATTTAACGCAAAACAGAGACTTCTCAGACGCCAGCGAATGAATCAACCACATGATCACAGAATCAGCACGCACCACTTGAGCGGATGGACATGAGGCGGCGGCGGCGGAGGCGGCGGAGGCGGCTTGCTGCTGGGCCATTCCTATCAAAATCAGAGAGTGGTAATCGATTAGACGTCAAAATAGCAGCGCATATGTTGGCCGAATAAACAGAACGATTTTTCTTCAAACACTATAACAGAGAACTAGATTGATTCGGATCGTGAACAGAACTGAGATATTCAGACGGAAACAGTGATTTCCGAGCAGATAATTCGATGCCGGAGAGATGACGGATGCAGAACGAGAGAGAGAGAGAGAGACGAATACGTGATTTGGATGGAGGGAAATGCGTTTGCGGAGGATTTGGTTGTTATTTTTCAAGTGCTCTTGGCCCTCAGCTAGGGCTTCCACTGGGCTAATTTCAGATCTGAAGGAAAGAAGTGGGATGCTGTTTTTATACGCTTGGGTTAATGAAGCTTTTTTTTTTCCTTTCCTCCTCTCCTTTTCTGTTGGAAGGTTTCGCGCGAGGTGGACAGAAAAGAGAAACCGGCAAGGGAAGCAGATGGGCGTTAAAAAGGGCTTGGAAGACAGTGACAGACAGAGCGAGCGAAAGCGTACGCAACCGTAACCGGCTGCTCTCTCATCAAGCGCCTGCGTAGAATCTGAGACGTCTAATGAAGTGGGTCCCACATGAGTACTTTTGCAAATTTGTTTTTGCCTTCCTGCCTTTTCAGATGTTCAATTGTACCATGATTATTGATTTTGCAAATCTGCCCTATTTATGAAGTTTATCTCACGCACATCATATTACATGGCTAAGATTCATTCCTTATGCGTGGACTCAAACAATAATATACATTTTTTTAAAGACAACTCTGATTGTCCAACCAGTGTTTTTTAATCATTCGCCTAGTAGCGTATAAAATCGTCTGAGCATAAATATAAATACGAATAATGATCCAGCACCTAAATGTACTGAGTCTCAGTCCATAGAAGTGTTCTGAGTCCCTTTTTATTTTCTTTTTCTTTTACACTACAATTTTTCATTTTGGAATTTTTTATATATCCTTTATAATTTCAAAAGTCAAGAACCCACCCCCGGCATTTAGCATTGAATGAGGATAATTTTAAAATTATAAAAAATATATATTCAAAAATAATACGTTTTAATGCATCTAATATTGAAAATAGGCTTGCATAAAAAGGAAAAATAAAAGATAAAAAAAATTGAAACACCTGTATAAGACTCTATGTATATGCGGGTCTGCTTCTATGTAACTTGGTTAAATAGAAGCAGTTCCACGTAACCCCCATTATTTTCGAAATATTTGTGGTGCCCCAAACTGAGACGTCACTTCCTTACCTCAAGACCTTATAGATTGTTAAATGTGAATCAGGATTGTTGCCCTGATCACGCGGCAGGATTTTAATTGGAACTCGTCCAAATTTTTTTCGTTCATCATCGTTCATATCTTTATATTTCACATCATTCATCAAACAAGTGGTGATACACTTGTAATAAAATTTCATAATTTCATTCATAACATCATTTCATACTATTCTACAATGAAAGTCTCCCTGACTAAATCGTCACATTTTACATCTCATAATTCTTTCATAGCATTCATCATGCTTTTCTACAATAACATTTACATTTCATACAAGCATTGGATCACATAGAATTTATAATTCTACATAAGTTTACATATACATCAACATACATTGGATCTGTAATCAGGCTATCACATTTCATTCCCTATAGCCCACATGGCTACCATTACGTACCTTTTCTCCATTTCTTAGGTCCTCGACCGCTTGAGTCTCCCAGTACCTGTCTAAGGTTTGGAAAACAAAATATGAGTGATAACTCAGTAAGCAAGCATTTTATCTTTTAGGGCAAGACTTCCTTGAAAATCATTTCATTAAACATTTTGAGCACCTTTTTCTTGAGGACATTTATGTCTTAAAACATTATCATGAAATCCTTTGTTCATAAGGACAATTCTATGTCCTTGAACGTTATCATAAAATATTTATTCTTAAAATCATTTACAAGCCACCTCTGAGCTTGTTAAGGCAAAACATCCATGTTTTACCCTCTTTATTTAATTACCTTTTGTCTTGAGTGAACATTTCCAATGTTCCAAGACATTTACATCAAATCATCTTTTGCCAGTGGACGTTTTACGTCCAAAACATTTTTCTCATAAATTCTTTGGCAAGGGAGGACATTCTCATGTCTTAAAACATTATTTATATAAGCCTTTCTCGGCGAAGGACATTTTTATGTCCAAAAATATTTTTCATCATAAAATCCTTTAGTTAAGAGACATTTGATGTCTCAAAATATTTTTCACATAGTTTCCTTTGGTAATGGACATTCATATGTCCACAAACACTTTTATCCCTTAAATTTTTTTAGAAACGGACATTTTTTACGTCCACACATGTTCTAATATAAATCCCTTTAGAAAATGGACATTCTCATGTCCAACCATTTTTCCCACATAAACATTTTGGAAATGGACATTCTTATATCCAAAACGTTTTCCAACATAAATCCCTTTTTCATAATCCCCATTTTAGGGCTTGTTTATAGCAAACAAGTCATAAATCTTTTTCATGAAAACTTATGCATAAGAATTATTTCTTTTTATTCTTAATATTTACACATTTTATGTAAAACACCCTGCTTTTAGGGTAACTTATGCATAATGGCTCATAAAAATCCAATTTAGGATAATTTTTCATATAAATATTTTTATATCCCAATCTTTGGGCTTTTGGAAAGCAAAACTTATGCAAACACATTTCTTCCCATCCAGTAGTGACACTTAGCAAGTGATCATGCTACATTTTGGAAGAGAATCCTTAACAGCACGCTAGCCAGGCGGCTGTTTATTTATCCTGCTCCCATCTCAGGGAGGGCGCCGTTGGCACTCCTGTCATCCCTTAGCGACTTGGCCATATGTAGAGTGGGCCCCGGTCATCCCAACCGTACTCTACAACCAGTCTGTTTCTTATACTGGTGCACCGTACATTATTATGACGGACCGCAGCCCGTTTAGTTTGAAAAACCACAGACCGCAGTCCATGTCCTTTTAAACCGGGATCACGGACTGCAGCCTGCATCCATACTCATAAAAAATTTTAGATCGAAGTCTATATCTTTAAAAATTATTTTTAAAAACACATCACAGATTGCAGTCCGTGTCAACTTGTAAGCGAGCACACCTACTTTAATAAGTTGTTATTTGAAATCTAATTTTAGGACGACCTTCCTTAAATTCTGTTAGAAATATTTTGATAAATATTTGAAATGTTTGAGAAATAACGCACTTTAAAACCCTTTTAATAGAAGAATTTCGAAATATTTAGATTTTCAAGAATAAATTATATATTTTTCCTAGCATTTTCTTGGTTTCCATTTCGGGGCCTTTTGCTCACAAAAATTATGCAATTGCTAACCCCCTTCTCAACCACCTTAAAATCAATTTCTTGTCTGTTGGAAACAATGTTCAAAATAATCTAAATTGACCAAAGCCTGAGTTTTGATGATTAACAAGAACTTATTTGAGTATATAAAGAGTACTAACATGTTTGACAAATGTTTAAGGAAAGCAAAGAAGTCAAGTCGATCTCCAAGTCGACTTGGACTTCGACTTGGGTGAAGTCGATCCCAAAGTCGACTCAAATATCGACTTGAGAATGAATCCCAAAAGGCAACAGGTGAAGTCGCAAGTCAAGTCGACTCCACTTGCGACTTGGGAAGTCAAGTCGCAGACGAAGTCGACTCCAGCATCGACTTAGAGTATCCAGAGCTGAAAAGTGGAAACGAACATAACGAAGTCGCAAACAAAGTCGACTCCAGGTGCGACTTGGGTGAAGTCGCAGGCCAGGTCGACTCCATCCACGACTTGAGAAGTTCAAACTTTCAAAGATGCTGTTTTCAAGATATTCAAGAGGATTTATCACTCAAGTCCAAGGAATCAAGATGAAAAACAAATGAGTCAATTTCAAAGTCAAGAATCATGTTCTACATTCAAATCAAGTCTATCAAGCTCAAAAGCAAATCTTCAAGCTAGCTTCCAAATGGAGTAATACCCAAGTCATAAAGACCAAGTGAGTCCAAAGCAAAAGCAAGGAACATACATATATTGTGCAAGGACTCAAAGCTTTCAAATGGTTTGCAAGATTCAAGACATTTCAAGAAGATCAAGGCGTTTCTGCAATAGACCAAGCCAAGTCGCAACCCAAGTCGACTTCAGGATCGACTTGAGTTAAAGTCTGAAAGCCAAGTCGACCCAAGTCTCAGACTTGAGTTTCTGAAGAACCCAAGTCGCAGGCCAAGTCGACTCCATGTGCGACTTGGAAGCCAAGTCGCAGGCCAAGTCGACTTCATCTTAGACTTGGAGAATAACGGTCATATTTTTGAACGTTGGAGTTCATTTATTGCACGCCAACCACTTCTACAACGTTCATATTTTCCTCAATCTATAAAAGGACATTCAAATGAACGTGAAAAAAAAAAAGTGACACTACTCTAAGGATCATAGAGAGAAAGGAAGTGCAAGAAAGACTTTCAAATCCCTTTTCTCCATATTTGAGTGTTTCAAAGGAAGAAAGAGTTTCAAACTGCAGGTTGCTTCAACGATCATCATCCCAGCTGTTTTTGATTTCTTCCTCGAGCTCAAAACTGCCTACACAAATCTGTAAAGTGTAGTTTTTATTCATTTCTTTATTTGGTTGTATAAATCTTGATTTAGCTTGGGTAGCTAAGATCAAGTGTATGCAAAGTAGGGTGTGATTGGAGTGAGACTCATCACCTACTTGTGCAAGTGATTGTATATGCCCCCTAGAGCTTTGAATCTAGAAGAGAGCAAGTGGCTCTAGTTGTATATGCCCCCTAGAGCTTTGAATCTAGAAGAGAGCAAGTGGCTCTAGTTGTGTATGCCCCCTAGAGCTTTGAATCTAGAAGAGAGCGGTGACTCTAAGTGTATTCGTGGAATACATAGTGGAACCCAAGTCACAACGGAGTGTGAGCTTGGAAGAGTGGAGTAGGGAAGGTTTGCCCGAACCACTATAAATCTTGTGTTCTACTTATTTTTTACTGCTTTATCTTATTTGCTTTCCATTCGTTTAAAAAAGGGGATTAAATTTTTTCAAGGGGTTAAGATTTTTGATTTACCAAAAGAAATTTTAAAGAACCCAATTCACCCCTCCCCTCTTGGGTTTAGCCATTAACTCGGGACCAACATTGTCAACATATCAATTTTGTCATTTTTATATAAAGGAGCCTTGCACGGTCTTTTATATGCTACTTTAACAATCCGAAACCAAACCATTTTAAGAAAATCAACATAAGAGGTTGGTCATCCTTAAATTCTCTTCAACACATCTGTATAAACATTTTTCAAGATATTTTCAACATAGATTTCCTTATCTAAAAGAAATCAAAACTTTTCAAATATCATTTCAAAACATATGAACTATGTCCAAACCATCATTTATTATTTAATTATCAAGACCTAACAAAATAAATCTTTTTCATAAATCAAATCTCCTTTTTCCTTTTTTTCTTTTAGAACATGATTATTTATCATCAAATAACATAAGAAAAATTCAAAACTTATTTACACTTGTTGCTTTGTGAAAAAGGGCAAAATTCTCTTTTTCTTATAAAATAATTTTGAAACAACATTATAAAGAACTTGCTTAATTAAAAGAAAATTCTTAAAACCCTCGGTATCAAACATGAAATCCTTTGAAAACATTATTATGGAGAACTTACTTACTCACAAGCAAAATTTTCAATCCCATTAACATAAAGCATTGTCAATCTTTGGCAATACTGTTGATAAAATCTCTATCTTAAAACATATGGCTTGCTCCCCATGAAGCAAACCTTGAGGCTTTTCCTTAAAGTCATTCTTTTCCAAAACTTACGACTTTTCATTAAAGCCGTTATTTTTCAAAACTTGTGGCTTTTCATTAAAGACATCATTTTCAAAACTTGTGCTTGCCCATTCATTAAAACATAAACATAAACATAAACATTTCAATCATATCAATCACATAGAAAGAAAATAGCATTTTAAAAATTTCGCTTGCTTACCTGAGATCGCTATAATCTTTTTCTTCCATTCTTCTCCTTGCCTTTGCCTAGATAAATGAAAATAACATTTCATTTATTTGCATCATCTTCAAATACTTAGGGTGTGTTTGAGAATGAATAAAAATTTTGATGAAAAGTTGTAGAGATGATAAGTTGTCAAATGATGTGATATGATAGGGGTAATGATGAGGAATAAATAGGATAAAGTCGAAATAGGTAGGTTAGTTGTGTTGGTAGTTGTGTAGAAATGATTGAAAAATAGGGTAGTTGTATAGAAAAATGTGAAGAAATGATTAAAAATAGAGTAGTTGTGGAGAGTGAAAAGTTTTAGATTGAAAAGTTTTAACTTGACAACTTTTTGTTGTTACCAAACACACCCTTATATTCCTTAGGTTTTTCAACCTATATAAATCCATTTGGACTTATATTACACTACTTAGCTCACTTGTCTTCCAAGTCGGGTGTTTATGCGTATCATAATCTATGCATCACATTATTCATTTTTAATACCCTTATGTAGGGTAAACTTACATACATGTAATAATCTTTCATTAAATAATTATTTGGAGGTTCATTACCTTCATTTATCATTTTTAACATATTTTTCATTTTTCAAACATCGTTGCTCATTTTAAGCACCCGTTGATGCCTTAAGCCTCATTAACCTTTAATTCATGTATTAATTTGGTGTTAAAAAAATTAATAAAAATCATTACAGCAGCATTAACATGGGACGTCCACATGTGTAAACAAGCTGTTCATTTTTTCCACCTTTCATGGCAGCTGCAATTCATGATTTTTCTTGGATTTTTTTCACATAATTAAATACTTATTTATACATCCCAACATGTCAGCTATTTATGTGCATTATTTATAAAATAAAAATTCACAAATATCCAAACAGCAACTGCTTGGAACGTCCATGCATTGCCACCTTGCCTAGCTCCCTTTGAGCTCACCTCTAGCTCATTAATTTCAGCAGCATAAACCACGAATTTCCCCACATTTTTAAGCATAAAACAACCTGTATTTTGCCTGCATTTGACACCTATTTGGTCCATTAAAATGTGCATTTAAGTCGTGCACCTTTTGCCTTAAATGCATGATACTTTTGAGGTGTAAAAGTCAACTATGTGCACCTTTTTCAATTCAGGTATTTTTTTCAACATGATTTTCTTAATCCAAACCTTCTAAAATGTTAATCTCATAATTTCATTCAACCATTTCAAATTTTATCTCAATTCGATTTTCCTAGCTCAAGTTATAGCCGTTTGAAGTTAACGGTTGGATTTGAAATATGATCAATAAATCATTACACTAATTTCATCAAGGATTTTCATAATACAATAATCTAATAATATCAAGTCCAACATCATCAACTTCCATTTCAAATTTCACTTGAATCTGCCTTACAGGCGTTGAGTTATGAATTTTCTAGTATTTTCCAACATAATTCCATAATTTCCATTTTAATCTCCATTAATTAAATCATGGAAATTAAACTAAACATTCATGTCACATTAGCATGTTTTAATCCTCATTATGCCCCTTTAGTCACCTTGACTCATATTGGGCTCCGGCAATTAAATTTTTAATCACCTTTCTTAATTGAATCCTAATCGTCAAATATCATAAAATCCTAAAATCATCCATACTTCATTTAATTCACATATAAATCACTTATATATGTCCAATGCATACATTGGACCCTACTTAGGTTGGGGTTTCACAATATTGATGTTTGATAAACAAAAATCAAATTCGTTTATTGTATTTAACATTATTCGTTGAGCTAAAAAAACTAAGTTTCATTCAAATCTTATATGTGCACAGGCAACATTTGCTCGAAAATAGGTACATTCATATATAAATTAAGAAAAATGTGTACATCAATTCACATATGTACTAGAATATAACAATACTATATAGAATCATTTATCCACATATTTATGATATTTTAAATAGTTTAGATGTTGAAAATACAACTTATAAATTAATACTTAATATTAAATCATTTTATTACATTAATTTTACATGTTTATCAATGGGATCCATATATAGTAATACTAGATAAATGAAAGGGTTTCCATTATAATATAGATTATGTTAAATACAATAGATAGAATAGAGTTCTCATCAACCACCTAGATGTTGAAAATAAAGGAGGTTACATAGAGAGAGAGAGAGTTTATAGAAACGCTCTCAATATATAGATATATATATTATTTTAAGGTTTTTAAATCTGTTTTTAATTGTTTAATCTCTACTTATAAGTCAAAAATTGTTATGTTATTGGTCGAAGTTGATTAATTGAGAGGTTCTAAGCTTTTTATTAAATCATAAGCTAGGGTTTTTTCTAAGATTCTGCTGAAAGGAGTTTCATGAGTTTTTTCTTTGAGCATATTTTTATTTTTAATAAATATTTTTCTATTATTCTAAATTAGTTATTTGGTCCACAAAAATCTAATAATTCTTCTTGATTTTGGGTTACCATGTATTCATATGGTATCAGAGTCAGTTGCTAGATTTTGCGTAGTAGAAGGAGAATAATATATTTGGGATCTCTGTGAAATCCTAAGTCACGTTTCTTAGAAGGGCTTAGCGGCGTATAATGTCGTGTTAAGTCCAGTGGAATAATATTGTTGACAGTGATTAGAGACGAAGATTATATTACATTCCAACCATGAGCGCACTATTTAGAAATTTTAGCTCTAAATCAAGTTGTAGCCGGAATAATGTACTAAACACAGAAAAAATTAATATAGATAATCTACAAAAAGACTTAAATGACTGAAAAATACCTAATATCTCATATAGTCAAATGTACAAGAAATGATCATTCCAACTCTCAACAAACTACACAATAAAATCAGTTGAACAAACAATCTTTTTATTTAATCAACATGAACTATTCTCCTTTTAAACAAAAGATTAATCGAACAACATCAGCAAAAATAAAATTTCATACATTTAGGACTAGTACAAGTAACTGTCAAAGAATTTATGAAAAAAGGATTAGACACTTAAATCCTATTATACTTAAGAGATCATAAGTTTAATAAATTTCAAGACTCACTTTTAGGAATGGTAGAAACAAACTTATACAACTTACCTATTTATTTTGATTGTTATCCAAATTTCACCATCTTTTTACAAGATGAAACACTTTAACTTTAAATCTAAAAGTTTATAACTGTAAGATAAAACAAGGATCTTTACCTATAGTCTTAGTGTATAAGATTCATTACAAAGTCATGACTACAACTTTTAATGCAAGAGCTATTAAATAATCTTTAAAAAGAGAAATAATATTATTACAAACTGATATAAGAAAAACAAACATAATGATACCCAAGATCATAAAATGGGTTCAAATAACTATTCCATCTCACTAGGAACTCCAAACTAATGTACCACCTTCTCAAATAAAAAACTCAGAAATTAAAAAAATAAGCGAAGATGAAGAATAAAATGTAACAATAGACATGAACTCATTCATGAAAACATCTTCTTTTAACCCCAGGAGGTCTGTAGAAGAAACTTTAGAAAGATCCTTTAAAACAATTCAATCAAAGACTTTATGTTCTTCAATACCTACACATAACCAATTAGACATAAAAATGAAATGAATAAATATTAATCCTCTAATTCCCCAACTAATTAACTCCATGAAACCAAACGAAGAAATCTCAAACCCAAGAATGTTACCTACTAAAACAGATATGAGAGACTTTAATCCCTCGATAAACATTATCAAAAAAGAATTTAGATTAGACAAAGACAGACTAAGAAAGAACTTTTATAATAAATTTAATAAGAAAAAAGGAAATAGTTTTATAAAAATTACAATAAGAATGAAAAAAAAATCCATTCAAGAAGAATATTATGAATTTATAAAAATATATAAAGTGCATATGTCCTTCTTTGAATTGTTTGAGACTTTCCACTCTTCTGAAAAACAAACGAATTACTCTGGAATCGTAGAACCTATATGGAAAGACTTCACGGAAAAACAAGTAAAGACTCCAAATAATCCACCAGGAATCGAAATTATAATAAAATTCAGGAACAAATGAATAACATGTGCTTCATACAAAGTTAGTACAGATATTGAAACACCTCATAATGGAAGTGATATTAAAAAATTTTATGAACAAAATAACTATACAAATTAATATTTAATTTCCATAGAAAATAATTAGACAAAATCCAAACCACTATAGAAGACAAGATAATACCACCTTTCATTCCTAAACCGAAAAAGAAATAAACAGATAAACTACTATTTATCCCACATAAAATTCTTAAAACACAATTAAAGGAAATAAGAGAAAATAATAAATTCATAGAAAGAATAAACGAAAAGTTAAAAATTCTTGAAATACCTGAAAGCTCAAAAATAGAAAGAATAAACATTGAAGAATGAGAAGGATCAGCCAAAACTCCTAATGCTCCAACCAAGCCTACAATATTATACATATCTGAAACTGAAACTGAAGACTCTTTAGAAGAGTCGCATAAAGAAACAAATGGGCTAGATCTTGAACTAAAAAAATAGACTTATGCAGAATGCCTTCAAAACCCTATTATCCTAGACATACGCCGCCTGATTTATTATTTGAAAAAAGAAATCAATTTACTCAAACTCAATATAATGTAATTACTATTTACGAATGGAATGTAGAAGGGAAAAATGAAACTCAAAAAAATAGTCAATATACTCCAACAAATGACCATGGTTACAATAGTTTATAAAACAAAAACAAGTTTAACTTATCATAACATAGCTCAACTCCTAGCAGCAAGTTTCACTGGATCTTAAAAAGATGGTGGGATAACTGTTTAACTCAAATACAAAAAGAAATGATCCTTTACTCTTACAAAAAGAACGATTCTGGGGAACTAATAGTAGTAGAAGGCAAACCTATTCAAAATGCTATAGGCGCTTTAATCCTAATCATAGCAAGCTTTTACATAGAGCCTAATAATAAACTTAGAAAAAAAGAATAAAAAATATTACAAAATTTAAAATGTAAGAAAATGAGTGACTTTAAATTTTACAAAGACTAATTCCTAGTAAGAGTAATGCTTAGGATAGAGTGTAACAGCCGTTTTGGAAAGAAAGATTTATCATCGGACTCCCATCCTACTTTGTTGAAAAAATTAGATAAAAAATTAGAAATAAAAATAATTGAACAATTCCTTATGAAAAATAACTTATGGAGACATAATATCAATAGCAAACGATATAGGATTATGTGAAACTCATGTTATTTAAAACTTAGTGAATATGATGTATATTGAAAGCTTGTACAATGTGCATATTATTACTGTAAAGTTATAGATAAATGTGTATGTTTACAAAAAGACTGAATTACAATTTTAGAAAAGTGGGATCAAATTGCAAATCTGAAAAAAAGGGATTGAATGATAAGTTTAAAAAGGTAGAGACAAGAAGGGATCTAATTGGAATTCAAAAGGGGCACATTCGAGACTTATAAGAAAAGAGGGGTAAATTATGATTTTATAAAGATTGGATATGAAAATGAATTTCTACCATTTTTTCGGAAAGAAATTTCAAAACTTTGAATTATAGCAATTGAAATTGTTTAAATTTATGGACCTTATGGAAAAATAAAAACAAATGAGAAAATTTGAGCCAATTACGGGTTTTAATTAAGGGCTTCTATTCATCTACATGATTTTCATTAGATCTAAACATGTATAACTCAGATTGACATGAGAATTTAATAGAATGTATTAAATTATGTGCTTTTTAATCTAGATGAATCAAATTATGAAAAATAATTGACTAAAATACTTAACTTAAGCGCATCAGAAAACGTGATCAGAAGTCAAATCCATGCAAGCTTTCACATCCAGAAACCTCATATTCATAAATTTGTATTTTTAGTTGATTATTTATTAAATCAATATCTTGGTATATTTAAGGCCATTTGAGATGAAATTTTTTGGGAGAACCTATTTAACATACCCTACATAATGAATGGACTAGATCATGAAAATTACGTTTTAAATTTTTTTAAAATAACTAGAATTACATGAAATTTCATGAATTAATTTTAAATGTCAATATCTTAAACCATACAAATTATATTAATATGAAAATTGAGATGAACGGTTAAATTTATATACTCTATAATATGAATGAAATGGATCATGAAAAATAATTTAATCAAGTATTTATGAAAATTCAATTATTGTCTTAGAAAATATACATGGCTTAAATTCAATATACTACGTCCCTACCCTTGGTACATGAACATGTATCATTTTCATTGTATGTTTCACATTTTATTAGTTGAAATATTATATATATAGATCTCCATTTCATATGAGATTTCATGGGTAAGCCTAAATTAATGTACCCTACTTGGTGAACGAATTAGATTATATAAAACGTGATTAAATATGGGAATCAAAATTGAAATTTGAATGAATTGTATTGGTTAATTTCAAATGCTTATATCTTAATCATTTTTAATCATTTTGACATGAAACTTGTCATGAACAATTAATTTGATATGTTTTAAAATATAGACGGAGTAGACTATAAATAACCTCTTTAGAAAAATTTAAAATAGAATTTTATTCACTAATATTCTATATGCTAAGTACGGTTTTTAAAGATGCGGGATAGTCGTTTTTTTAGATAAAAGTCGGTCTTAGCAAGTGCCGACCTAGCATTGAAATAAAAATCCGCCACCTATTAAATAACGTGGCTAATTTAAAAAAAATGAAAAAATGATGAATGAAATCGCTGACAATAAATAGAAGAGGATGGTGCATGAAAGTGGGACGTGTCAGCACTATATTAAAGCACCCAAGCCTGGTTAAAATGAATTAACTAGGGTAACCGGCCACAAAGAAAAAATAAATAGGGATGAGTTAATATGAACAATGACGTTGCCAAGGTAAGGAGCTGAACAAACAAGTACAGCAGGAGCCCAACAAGGTATTCGGTATATTCTCCTTCCCTATGTTTCATATATACATAGCCTTCATAAGATGTAGTTAATTCAGGAAAATTCCCAGCCTATTGCCTGTATGATTACACGTCAAGATAACCAAAAAGATAAAAAAAAGTTTTAATGCTTGGCTTCTCATTCAAATAAAATACTTTCTTTTTTGTTTATTTCATTATTCTACCATATATAATCTCACGTATTAGGCATTGCAGAAATTTTTCTAAAACCTGTAGACGTCCAAAGGTGCTTGAATTAATTATTATTTTTTATTATTTATCTAGTTCAACGTCCCAAACAGGTATAGGTATATATATCTTATTTTTATTTCACAATTCAAACAACCCTTAAAAATAAGAATTTTTTTAAAATGGGGCTAATATATGTGCTGTTAATTAATTTAAAAAAATTATTTTCTATATAGTTTTAAGGTATTGATGATGTTGAAATTATATTCGTTATCTGCACATTTAAATTTTTATTATTATTAACCTCCAAATCTAAAATTCCCCAACTAATCATGTATTAGGTATGACTATCATTAATATTCAAACGAATATCACTATGTTAATTCTCATAAAATTATTTTATGTCATCTTCAAATAGATTTTTTAATTTATAGTTTATGTACTCCCCTTAACAATTAAATAGATTACGCAAATTTAGTTGGAAATTCTACCTTAAAAAGGTAATTCTGATTTGAGAATAAATAGATAAAAGTTAAAATTATATTGACCCTGTAAGGTTCAGGTTAATGGAACTTTTATTATAATTATAATTAAAATAATTAATGAATAAATCAACATAATTCTTTTTAACAAATTACGCGGAGATCAAATTCAAACTAAATCAGGTTTTGTTATTGAATTAATGTAAACCCTATATTAATTTCAGTTTTGCACAGGTCGAGTTGAAATAGGGTCTATTTCAAAAAAATTCCTTAAAATAAAATGCAAACTTGATTTTGAAACCAGGTCAGGTCAGGTCAGGTCAAGTAGATTTAGACTGACCTGATACTAAGTTGCACCTCTACTAGATGACACATTTGTATTTTAGAAAAACTTTTCAATTTAAAATTTTTCACTCTTCATAACTATCTTATTTTTATTTATTTTCTCATATATTCTTATATGATTATCGTACTTTTCAATTATTTTAATACAATTACTCATACACTAGCCAATCAATTTTAATTTTATTCTCTTTATTATTTATCATTATTCCTATCTATTACATTATTTTATCCCAATTCAAAAAATTTTATATAAAAATTTTTATTACTTCCCAAACACACCCAAAGCTAAAAATATTGAATTAACGATTTAAATATTTTTATAAATTTTTATAATGATACAATAACAACAATATTTTAAATCACAATAAAAAATAAAGATTCTAAATTTTAAAAATCAAATAATAATTTAATTAAAAATAATTTATAATAAAATAGAACAATTTTTAAATTAGAAAGAGTAATTATAATATTTATAATTATATAGAAATAGAATATATAACAAATAATTTATATAACTTTTACAATTATCCCTGTGATGGCTACTCAAAAAACTTTGGTAAAAAATATGATTCAAGTAAAAATACAAATCACAATAATAAAAGCAAACCATAAAGACAAGAATACATATAGTGTTTAGATCTCCATATTTCACCCCACTCTCAAGGTACAACGACTTAGGTTTTACTAGTATATTTTAGCACACAAGTTACAGTAATATAGTTTGTTCAACTGTTTTCGGATTGGTATTAAGTTCCAGGCCGGCTCGTGAATTAATTAATACTTTGATTCACTTCCTCTTCGTTGGATCACCATCAACACTAAGGTATTACAACCTTTCTCTTAGTTTGATTACTATCAACACTAAGATAATACGAAGAACAAAACTTTAAATAAAAATCAAATTAATTGAACACATTCGTAAGAAGAGTAATTCTTCAATTGATTAATACTTTATAGCTTTGAATTCTCAGCAGCAACACCTTCAACAATTTGCAACTTCAATTTCACCTTTAAACCTTCATAAAAAGCTACATACCAATGAAGTACTTTGGAGTCTTTCAAATTTGCATTTTGCTATTTTTCTTCAATTTTTTGATGCCTTCTTGCTCTCTTAAGTTCTCCTTTTATAGCCTCTTGATCATTTAAAACATGACTTATATAATAGCTCAAGAGGTCTCCATCTATATCAAAACTTCTTAAATTTTCCATTTTTGCTGCCCATCAAGGTTAACCTTTTCTGACCAAAGTCAACCTTTTTGTATGCTCGAGTTGAAATAGTGTGAAAACTGCATAAAAAAGTTAACCTTTATACCAAAAAGGTCATCCTTTTGTGCTCCAGTTGAAGCAGAGTCTTTCCAGCATGAAAAAGTCGACCTTTAATAGCCAAAAGGTCGACCTTTTCTACCCGTTTTACAAAATTTAAAATTTGGAGAAAAAGTTTTGCTTCAAATATGTTAATCCACTTAAGATAATCATAAATAAATAAATCAATTTTAATTTAAGATTAAGCACATCTCAAAAAGCATATTCTATAATTATTCTAAGCAAAGTTATCAATTAACCATATTTTAAGACGATTCCAAGCATTCCAAAAAGCATATTTCATTTTCAATCTATAAATTTTAAGTTTAATCTTATCACAATAAGTATTAAAAACTCAAAATAATAATTCCGTCTACAAAAATGCCACATTTTTTCAAAATCATGTTCAAGAGCACCAAATACAAATTCATAAAATCAAAATTAAGTGCACAAAACACATATTTTTATCATCATCAAAATCAATCAAAAAGAAATAATTACATAAATTCACAAGCATATAGATGAGTTATTATCAAATATTAAAAGTGAATATGGTTACATTAAAATTCGAAAATAAAATATAGAAAATTCGTCACTATAATTATTTTTTGATATTTAAAAAATATATTAAAAAATATTATTAATAGTTAATAATATGTCGATACCATTAAAACTAAAGTTAAAAGTGATGTAAAGTTACAAAACTATTGGTGATAAAAAGTAAAAGTAATTTACCTTTTTAATCATTCACAAAGTATACTCAATAAAATAATACAAATGGTACAAAGTATAAGAATTCTACCACTACAATGCGCACACACTATTGCTTCTAAAAGAAATGATAAGGGCAATTTTTCCATTAAAAATTTATTACATTGATTAATAAAGCTCAATGGCGTTTTCATAGTTGAATTAGAGGTAAAATATGAGGAAGTGATTTAATACTTTTGGGTGCATTGAAATTTTGCCACACTTGAGTGAAAATTTTATTTTAAAATTTTAATTTTTTTTTTATAAATATGTAAATCTAGTATATAATCTATTAAACAAGTTTTACCATTTTTGGAGATGTATATATATTATTATTTTTGAAAATAGGGGTATTTTAGTCATTTAAAAATAAATAAAATCCTCTTATTTTTAAAAATCAAAGAAAAATATATATACATCTTCAAAAATGATAAAACTTAATATATTCGTTAAATACACCTAGAGTATGTTTGTCTATACTGAAAATTTTTATATCAAAATATCTCAAGATAAAACTTTTTACTCTCTACAATTATCCTATTTTAATTATTTTTGTTACATTTTCCTATAGAACTGCCTATTTTTTAATCATTTATACACAGTTATTCATACAACTAACTTATCCATTTTTAAAAATTTATTCAAAAGTTTTATCGCTTTTCATTAAAAAGTTTAAGTTTTCAAAAAAAATTTAATGAATTTTTCATGCAGCACCCTAAGACTGAGGCACCTAACCTTACTCCAAAATCATTTAGTTAGTAAATTGTAATCAAGGTTGCAACCCTATTTACGGAATAGAATTTTTAATTTAATTTAGTTTCAGTTTACAAGCATTCATACACTTATAATTAAAATCACATAATATCTACAAAACATTAAAAAATGTATATATATATATATATCTATATCATCAGTGTATCTATACATATATACCACATAGATGTAGTATAATTTCAAGAGTCTCTACTCCAAGACATCTTTTCTTGAACTTTACTATGCATGTCTAAAGTTGGAAAAATAAACCGTGAGTATTAAATTCAATAAGCAAGCATTTTGAGTTAAGTAATCATTTTCAATTCAAAATTTGACATTTCATAATAAACGACTATGTGAATGTATATCCTACATTCATGCTTTATACCTTCAATGGATGATATGCTAGCTAGGCGATTATCAATATGTCTACTTCCTATTTTAGAAAGTATGTTGCAGGCCTTTGGGCCTATATTATCGATTTTGTTATATTAAATGGGGACTTTGGTCTGCTTATACTTCTAAAATAGAACTCTATTTTATGCATCATGCATTATACGCATGCTAGCATGACTTTTAATAAATAATCACATTTATCATTCTACTCCCTTTTCAAGTTGAGAAAATTTTGCAAAATCATCTTTAAAAAAATTAATAAACAAATTGTCTAAATCATATTATAGAGATGGTCATACTGAAATAAATTTTAAAACATCACAATAAAATAAATTTCAAGACATTCTAATATTTAAAAAAGTGATTTCAAAAGCATCGCTTGCTTACCTTCTCACTTTAGTCTCTTTTCTCAACCTTCTTTGTCTTTTTCTAAACAAATGAAAAGGCTAATTTGTGAAAGATCATGTATATTTCTTAAACTTTCATGCATAATCTTTCATATTTTACGTTCTTGTATTTTATATAATTTAAATTCATATTTTGCCTTTACTTTTTTGGGTTTAAATGATTATTTGACACTATCTTGTTGTATATAACTCCAAGTTAATTAATGTAAAAGCCTACATTTAATAATATTTCATTTTATAACCATTTTCTTTATTTATTTTACAGAATTTCTTTATTTATGAAAAATTACAGAAATAGCCTTACTTTCTAATATTTCTCTTTTATCCCAATTTTTTGAAAATGAATTCCAATTCATTTCAAATGTTGAAAAATTATTAATATTATATAATTAATCATGTTTAAAAATAGAAGTGTCAAAATAAATATATCTAATTACATTAAACCCTAAAATTTTAGTTCATGCACTTGAAATTTCTTATTTTTTTGTCCTTATTAATGTTACTGTTTAGGGAACTTAGGAGAATCCAATTAATATGAAATTTGAGAGAGTTGTATTCAATATGTAGCCGCTATATATCTACAAAATTTCGTAGGAATTAGACTTAGTTAGTGGGTCAAATGGTGAGCTTAAGTTCGTTTTAGATTTGACTTTCTTCCATGCATGTTTAGGCAGCCCTATTTCGAGCCAAATTGCTTCTATCTGTTAATGTGTTTTAAAAAGCCACTACTGCCCTTTCAAATTATATATATCCAACTTCTAACCCCCTAAGTTTCATAGGTTTTGGACATTATTTATCTATTCAATCGAAATCATCAAAACTGGGTTGATTAGAACATATCATTATGTAGTTGTGGGGTTCTTTTAACATTTTTCTCAAAAATTGTCCATATAAGTAAATGTGAAAACTTATATGACATCAATGTATACATGTTTATCTGTCTCTTCCCATTTATAGAATTTTTTAGGGCATTTTATACGCTTAATTTTCCAAAATACCAAAATTGCCATCCACATAGTGTAGTTTAGTTTTCAGCAGGTTTAGGTCCATTTTTGATCTATTTCTTGATTGTAATTTTGTAATATTGTAACACCTCACTTATAAAGTCAATGGTCGCTACTAAAGTATAGGATTGATGGTAATAGGAGAACATACACAGATGCAATGCACAATGCATTAGGTCATCATAAACCAAGTGTCTCATTAGGTTTAAATTAAAATGGATCCAAATAATAAAATCCATATAATACATACTTCATATTTTCACGAATTATCCTTTCAAAATCAAATCAAAATAGATCATTTTAGATATGGATTCATCAAGTCCTAGCCTCATCTGTATAACACCAACCTCATGTTGGTCTCCACCTACGTTCCTGTTATCTAAAAAAATTAAAAAAATAGATGAGTCCGGGCAAACTTAGTAAGTAGAGCATATAAACGTAAACTGACAAAGCTTGAGTAAACAATATGTATAGAGGTTGACAAAACATAGATTAAATCACAAATTCAAATCAAATTTAAATCCATATGAAACATATGTTAATACCCAAGCATGCATCAATGTATCAAACATATGTCATTTCTCTAATCCATCAACAAGGTCTCAAGTCCAATGGAGAGGTTCGATATCTCACCCCATAATCCAACCCGTTGCACAGCCTAAGTTGCCATCATTGCATCCCAAAACGAGTGGCTAACCTTGCACAATAAGGATAAATCGAAAAACACCTTCATCCAAACTGGAGATGTAACTAATACTCTGTTGCGCTCACCACGCAGCCGTAGCCACGTCGCACCACATTATGGGAACAGCGTCGGCCTCAACCATTACATTGAGGACCGCTAGTCCCATGGATCAGGTTATAATATACATTATCTAAATCATAAGGGCCAGACAAATCAGGTCTACAACCTACCAATTAGACAGGTAAGTCTGAATCAATGTCACCTGAACTATCACATCCCGATCCTTAGTCGGGATGTGGCAACGGTTGTCACAAATGGTTCAACAACAACACTTCAGAAATCTACAACTACTGTCATGACTTGTTAATATGCCAGCATACCAAGTAACACATGTCAATGTCATAATGCATAATACTAGCATGAATAAAGGCCGACCACGACATCACAGTAAATCATCATAACCGATAATATTTATTCACTCAAAAAATTATCAAACAATGACATCCGAAACATCCATGCCTGTGATCAACATTACAATATAAAATCAAAAAGAGAAGAAAAGAACTTTACTTATCTTGTGTAAATCTCGAATTCATCCTTGTACCACATTTCACTATAATAATCAAATCATCACATTGAAAAATAACACTTTTATTTAATCAATATTTTAATTCAAATTAACTTTTCTAATCATGATTTACAATGACATTTCATCCCAATATGTACGGATAACCCTATGTATTCTAACTTTTATAATTTAACCAACATGTGATTTCTTGTATAAATTAAATTATTCCAAAATTATCATTTATAATAAATTTTATTAATTCTAAGATACACTTTATCCAAGTTGATAAAAAATTGGTTTGAGTCGAAGCTTATTTCATTCTAAGATACACTTTATCCAAGTTGATAAAAAATTGGTTTGAGTCGAAGCTTATTTCACAGAATTACCAATTTACTTCTTTGGCTTCCAATTTCTATTTTCTGCATCATATTCAATCCTTTTTTATAACTATTCAATTTTAATTATTAAAAGTCATTCTCAATCATTAATTACTAATCAAATTATTTTATTTCTGAAACGTAATATGATCACAAGTGGACTTTCCTTTGATCACATTAACTTTTGGTAGTCTATTTATATCCAATTTAATTCCCAATATTCGCCAAATATTTAATGAAAAATTTTCATATTTATTAATTCAGTAATTACATATTTTAACTATTCATATTAATTTGGATCATTATTATTTATGTTTCAAATTTCATTTTGATTATTCCTCAATCTGTCCATATGTGCTGAAATCAGACACATTAATGTTTCTAAATTAGATTTGTAATAAAATCAAAGAGTTTAAGTCTGAAATTTCTATCATATATCAATAACTACATTAATTAACTAAAATAAATATTTTCATCACAAAATATTAATTATTTATATTTATTTATGTATTTTTGTTTTGCTAGACAAGGGTATAAGTTCAAGGATGGTTCAAATCACATTAATTATTAACCATATTTATATCATCCAAAAATTAATTTTAATTTTTACGAGTAATATTAAATATTTATTTTATATCATATAAATTTTTAGATCAAAATTTCTTATATAAAAATTATTAAAAATCAATTGGTGCAACTAATCCTCATAGCCATTCTACCATGTTTAGACTGATCTTCTAGAATTTTTAATTTATAACTTAATAAACATTTTAAGATAAAAATTGAGTAGTTCCTTAATAGTTATATAAAGAGTTCTCTGCTAAAGTTTTATACTAAAAATAATTTGTTTACTATTTCTTTTATAGTTTTCATTTCGGCTCCATATCTTCTACATAGGTGGTGTAAATTAAGTTATAAATCGTTATATTAGTTAATCTAAACCACTAATCACATATCTAACAATATATTTGACACATATATCATAAAAAATAACTTATTTAGTTTTGATCAAATGATTTGGATAATGAGGTTATATTTTTAATTAAACTTTTAATAGTTTAGATTAACTAGTTATAGTTTCCACTAATACAAAGATTATTAAGACAAGTTCGCAAGTGCTCAAATCTAATTATTGATCAAGGTGTCCACACATGATCTAATATCCTTTTTCTATGTAAAATTAAATTTTATACACATCTAATGGTTTGGATCTTCTAGATTATACATTTAATCATAGATTGGACTTATTTGATCTGATTTTCATTTGATTGCAAGCTATTATTGTCAAATCTCATGAAATGCCCAGATCTACATTCTCAAATCAATATTAAATAAAAATAAACTTGTCACTTACTTTTTGAAGAAATTTCATGGCTAAGATTGGGCTAGATTTGTTGATCATAACTTCTCTTTCTCTCCCTCCCTCCCTCCCTCCCTCTCTCTCTACTCTCCTCATTCTTCCTATTTTAGTTTCCACCTCAATGCGAGCTCTGCTGCTGCTTTACAAAATTTTTTATCTTCATTAATTAATTAATTAATTAATTAATTTTGGTTGAGATCATGCCACATAAAAAGTGATTTCACCAACTCTTGACTAGTTGTACATGACACCTTGACACCCCTAATTAATAACCATGCCTAATAATTTGAAATTTTATATTTATATATTTAGTTTTAAAAATTTAAAAATTATCAATACCCCTGGTTAAATAAAAATAATAAAATAAGTAAAAATTTTGAGCTAGGGAAGATTTGAACCTTGGTATAACATTTTCTTGGTATAACATATTCAAGCCATCAATTCCTACCACTTTAGTAATGTTCAATATTTAAAAGATGAGGGAACTAAATATTATGTATCTTACGCATTTCATTTAAGCCAAAATTCCACTACACATATCGTTTGTTTGTTTCTTGTTTCTTGTTTAAAATATAATCATAATTTGAAACTTTTTACTAATAAAGATGTTGAACACATGACTATAAATATTTTTTGCATCATTATATTTTATTTCTTCCTTAATTACACATTTACTAAGTATTACATTAATGTCTAAATTCAAAATAACGGGAATTTATGAATATATTGGTTGAAATTTATTCTTGGATCATTGTAGTATATAACTACAAAATTTCATACAATTTAACAATTATTTGATGATTCATTCACATCTTTAAAGAAGGGTATCTGAAACTAAAATTTTTATTCCAGCATGGATTATTGAAAATCAACTTGTTGAAATCAGCTCTTTATTTCCAATTTAATACCACAAGAAGCATACATTAGCTATATATAACTTTCAAAAATTAATATTTTCAATAGTTCTTTTAAAATTTTATTGTATACAGGTATTTTAAAATATGTTCCAAAGAAAACTTGATTTAGATATCCCTTTGACCACAATAGATTGATTTCTTCAAAACATATACCATGAAGCTTGATTTTTAAAAACTAATAACATAGATATATACTTCATATAATAGGTTAAAGGTAACCCAATTTTTAGGCCAAATTATAGCCGTTTAATCATTCAAAATTAGAGCGCCACTACAGGTAGCACAGTTGTGACACATATAAGATCTGAATTTAATATCTTCATATATTATGAAATTTATGCCATATACAACTCATAAATCATATTATACATTAGGTTTACATCATATTCATACCTTTCCCAACATTGGATTAGCATCGTCAAGGAAGATATTCAACAAATTAACACCTTCTTCAATATTTAAGTCTCAAAAGAAGTTTAGGTGGGAACAGGGCTTATTCAACAAATTATCACCTTCTTCAATATTTAGTCATCAGTTTTAGCTCGAATGTTCAACATAAAATTTGTAGATCTTGTTCTGTATTAAAATTTCACTATTTGATCATCAATTTTGGTTTCCATTTGAGAGATAATATTGTTTTACTAAATTATCAATAAAATCACTTTTTGAAATTTCAGTTTATAGACTTATGAAAGATTTACTTAAATATCCTTGATCTCCTATTCTTTTTCATGATCTGACTCGTATGTTTGAAAGGAAACTTCAAAATTTTTAAGAAACCCCTATTACTTATGTATTTAATTTACAAGATGTGCTTGATACAACCACTTTTTGTTCTTCCGGGTTTTACACTTCTGTTAGAGCTTTGTCTGAGGATGGTCCAATTCAGAATCTTAAATCCCTCACCATATATGATGATCACAACCTTTTGTCGCCTCAGAAACCTCTAGCAATCTTAAATAGGTGCCCTTGCACCGATTTTGCTAAAAATCTTTTAAAACCAAACTGTGATTTGTAGAGATTTTGGTCCAATTGGAGTCGAACAGAGCATCACTTGCGGCTTGCTCCAAAAGCCTCTCTTCTACTCTTCACATGACTTTATTAATGAAATATATGTATGATTTGATCCATCCATCATAAAATTTGATATCTCTAGAGTTTAGAAACCAAAATTCAACCATTGATCTTATTCCTTGATGCCAATATTGCTTCCACATATATGAATGACTAATAACCTTCAAGCACTTAATGATATTGATTGTTTTGAATTTTTTCACCAATATTTTCCACATAACGTATAACGTACATACCAATGGATTCTTAATAAAATTATCTATATTCCGTAAAAATTATAGTTTAAAATTTAATTATTTAATAATATTTTTATTTATTTCATAATTCTCTTTCTTTTCTAGTTATTTTTGCATTTTTGGGACATCAATCCACTAAATTCTTCATATCTATTTCATTTTAATCGGATTGATGTGATTATTTTTTATTTGATATTTGACTTCAATATCTTCAATTTAACATATTATAGACCTTTAGACAATTTTTTTAAAATTTGCTATGATTTGTCAAAATTACAGTCAGCGCATAAAATACAAGTTTGCTTGGTTGCATAATGTGATGGATAATTCATTTTCTTTCATCTTATATTACTTCAATCTAATTTTTTTACAATATTCTAGACTTCAAAAGCATCAATTTGATATATTATAAGTCTCACAACTCAATCAATAAATAATAATGAAACAAATCATATAATATTTCATTTATTTTTAGACAACTTTCCAAAATCCATTTACTTTAACTTATACATGTTACATCTTAATTACAAAATTGTTAAAATTTTTCATTAATAATATAAATTATACCATCTCAAATAGTATAACTTATAATAATTTATGAGCTCATCTTATACTAGGTTCTAATACGGTTCGGATCTTAAATATTTCTCTCCTTACATAAGGTTTCATCCTAAAGCTAATTATATTTGAAATAGTTGGCGATATATTTTCTCGATTTCTTCACAAAGTTCCCAAGTTGCTTTACTCTCTAAATATCGATTCTATTGGATTTTGACATACTCAATTTCTCGATTTTGAAGCTTCTGTATCTTGTAATCCAAGATTCTAATAACTCTTTCCTTATGGTTTAAATGATCTTGAATTGATAAAGCTTTAGTTACTAAGATGTGGGTTGGATCTGATATATATATATATATATTTGAGCATTAAAATGTTAAATATATTATGAACTGTTGCTAGAACTAGGGGCAATGCCACTTTATATGCTAAATTACCATTCTTTTCTAATACCTCAAATGACCCAATATATCTGGGATTTAATTTACTTCTTTTTCCAATTGTTGTAGCTCCTTTGATTGACTTTACTTTTATAATCACATGATCACCAACTTGTATATTAAGATTACTTCACTTGGAATTTGCATAAATTTTTTTATCGACTCTGAGCTGTGAGTATACACTGACGAATTGCCTGTACTTTCTCTATTATTTTTTTGGATAAGTCTAGTGCTAGATTTCTTTTTTTTTTTACCTTATCCCAGTTTAATGAGGTTCGACATATTTGTCCATATAGAACTATAATGGAGCTATTTGTATACTTGCTTAGTAATTGTTTTAATATGAAAACTTAGTTATTGAAAAGTATTCATCCCATGGGGTTGCAAGTTTTCCTATTAGATTTTATGTTTTTTTTTTGGAATATTCCATATTAATAATAGTCTTTGTTTTTGTTGGATTGGATTCAATCCCTTTATCTAAAATTATTGCCCCTAAAAATTTACCTTTTATTACTCCAAATATTTAGTTTCAGGGTTTAGTTCTATATTATAAGATCTAAGGATTTCAAAAGTTTCTTTTAGATTAAGAATATATTGCGATGAATTTGTGCTTTTTACAATCATACTACATAGATCTCCATATTCGTTACAATTCGTTCAGAAAAAACTTATTTACTAGCCTTTCATAAGTTACTCTAACATTTTTTTAGTCCAAAAGGCATCATCCAATATCAATAAGTTCCCTCTGGCATGAAAAGGTAGTTTTTTTTTTTTTTTTTTTATCTTCTTTAGCTATTTTTATTTGATGGTATCGTGAAAAAGTATCCACAAACTAAAGATGTTGTATCTAATAGTTGAATCAATTAATTGATCTACATTGGCTAGTCATTTAGGGTAATGTACTTCCTAAATGAATTGCAATAAGAATAATTTATCAATTTCTTGGGCAATGATTCTTTGTTTATCTAGGAAAAATTATATTTTCTCTATTTTATGGGTTCTGTTATTTCATCCAAAGAAAGATCATGATGAGGGACCCTTATGCGGAGACTTGTAAGTGAGAAAGTATTTTATGTGATCGTGTTACAATTATGATCTAGGCGAGAAATTAACTCTCCTTGAAATGAGGGGTAGTTTCATTGCTCACGATGAAGGTGGCAGTCGGTTCAATTTCATCAATTGAATTGATAAACATGGGCTATTTCCTCTTACACGCGACCATGTAAAAGTGTCTAGCTGTATGTTGGTCATTATATGTTGTTCATTCTTCGTCTGGAGTTGAAAATTTAATAGAAAAAAAATAAATAGACATGATAGTATGAAGCTTGTTCAAAGTAGGTCTCCTTATGATTGTGTTGTAAGCAGATAAAAGACTAACAACTAAGAAATTAATTTCAGCTTTAACTTGTTTCGATGGGAGCCCTATGGCAAGTGGAAGATTGATCGCTCTCTACCTAGACTTTATCTCCTTTGAACTTAATCAAAGGGCCCATGTGCTGTCAGAGATTTTTCTTTGGAATCCCTATTCGCTTGAAAACATTATGGAAGCTGATATTTGCAAAATTGTCAATGTCCACTAAGATATAGTAAAAAATTATCTTAAAATTCATGCTGAAACTACTGCATTATTACTCGGCGTGGTAAGATTATCACCATATTTCATGGTAAAAATGAATAAAGCGATGGTCTTTAATCTTTTAGTAGGTGTGCCCAATTGATGTATGTATTTTTTTTTTACCTGAATGAGTGGTTCCTCCACAAGATAACCTACCATGAATTGTTGATATAACTTGATGAGAAGGGGTAATCTCAACTTTTATAGATGAGTTGGGATTAGATTTATTAGTGGGTGCCTTTCGGGAGCTTTATGCCTTTTTGATATATTGGGTAAGTTGGCCTTTGTTAGATAAGCTCCTTAATAGCATCTTTCAAGTAGATGCATCTTTCTATGGAATGACCATGATCATTGTGATATTCACACCATCGACTTATGTCTCATTTTTTTAGAAGGTGCCCACATTTGATTTGACTTTTTTACGAATTCCTTGTCCCTAATAGCTAATTTTTTTTTTTTTTTTTTTTTATCTTGAGTGATATTTAAAGGGTGTATGAGTCATACCTTGAATTGAAGAGGAGAGACCTTCTTTTTGGGCCTCTTGTCTATAGGTTCTTGCTCTAGAGGGCCTCCCTTTTTTTGTTAGTTTTCTTAGCTTCTTCTAATACGAGTTCCAACCAACAATTACTTCCTGCTGATTGCATGAATCTATTAACCTTCACGTAAAGTTAAGTCAACATTTTAGGCTCATTTTCTTTATAGTCCATGTATAATCTTCTAGGGTGTAGGCCTTTGATGAAAGAATTCTTCAACATTTTAGGTTGTAGCCCTCAAATTAGAGTAGTTTTGTGGTTAAACCTGTCGACATATCTGCTCAAAGTTTGTGATCCTCCTTGCTAAATTAGTAAGAGATAAATATTTGACAATTTTGGTTGTACTAATGAACTGCGTCAAGAAATACTAAATTAACATGTCAAAAGAAGAAATAGAACCATGTGGTTAGCTTCAAAATCAAACCCGAGATTGTACTTCCAAAGTACTGATAAATGCTTGGCACTCAATCTTATTAATTAGATCCATTAGATCAGTGGTAAGACAATAAATGTCTATATGATCTTATGGGTTTGTGTCTCCATTGTATATTTAGATAGAAATAGTTTCAAACATAGGAGGCAAAGGCTCATTTATAATGTTAGATAGTTGAGACTGATCTCAGCAAGTTCTGACAGAGGGTCGGTGTTCTCACTTACTAGGGAGAATTGCACAGGAGTGAGGGATGAGATGTAAATAGAAGTCTGGTTAGAATAGAACTCTTGTTCAGATAGAACAAACATGAAACAACTGATATCATTTTGTTAAGAAATTTCCATATCCAAAAGGAATGGGAGCATACCCATGAAAATCGCCCGTTCCGCAAGATGTGAAGACTTGCATGAGCTACATGTGTTTTAAATAGGGGCATGGCTTCCCTAACGAGAAGTGGATTTGAAGTGATCTTTTGTCCACTTGGCTTTACATGTGGCATTATATTAATTGTTGAATGTAAATTAGCAATATAATGAATATATTTTGAGGATGGGTACCTACACCTATTGTATGGAACATGTTCTATCATAATTGAATATATGAATCGGCAAATATGGTCCCCTGATCATTTACGACTAGTCATAACACCGTTTTTTATTTATTTTTATTTTTTTAATAAGATGGTTAATCTATATGTATGCGTATCTCCAAAATTAGTAAAACTTAGTTTATAGATAACAAGGCTTCACTTTAGCCCCTTTCATTTTTAAGATATGAATCTAAAAATCTAATCTATTCATTATATTTAATATCATTTGTTTGTCTAGGAGATCAAATTTTATTCCAATCAAATATTTTTAGAGGCCACATTTGCTAAAAATATATATTCATGCGTAAATTATGAAAAATGCTTAGATCGATTCATAAGTATATTAGAATGTAATAATACAGAATCATTTATCCTCGGTAATATTTTAGATAGTTTAAATATTTGAAAAACTACTTTAAAATTAATATTTTAAATTAAACTATTTTATTACATTAATTGTATACATATATAGATGAGACTCATGTACAATAATACAAAACAAGTGAGAAGGTTTATATGACAATATAAATAATACTAAATATAATAGATGGATTGAATTTTCATTAACAATCAAGATTTTAAAAATATAAGAAGTTACATAAAAAAAATGTTTCACAAAAGCTGAAACATAGATAACATATACCTAGATTAACCATCTAATTAAAATTTTTTTAAAAATAAAAATAAACATTATGACCGGTATGGCCCAACCTCAGACCGGTCTGAGAAGTACGGGACATGCAAATGCGTGTGTGTGGGTAAGAGTTCTGGTTTCATAAATCGATATTGGACTTGCGCACCTCTCGCTTGAATTTAAAGTGTGTTTGGAAGACAGTGAAAGATGTCAAGCTAAACTTTTCACTGTGGATAATTATTTTAATTTTTAAACATTTCTTCGTATATTCCGATACAACTATTCTGTTTTTCAATTATTTTTACTCAACTATTAATATAACTAATCTATCTATTTTAACTTTAATCTTTTTATTCCTTATCATTATCCCTGCTATATTACATCATTTTCTTTCTATTTAATAATTTTTAGATCAAAAATTTTTTATCCAAAATTTTTAAAACTTTCTAAAGGCACCTTTCAAATGAAAACACATTTTCTTTTGCTGCTGCAAATCCGAAACGCTCATATGAAGTTTGCATGCAAAGCGGTTCCCTTTGTTTATTTATTTATTTTTTTAAAGTTTTAAACCACTTTGTTATTCCGTATACGCCAGTCGTGCCAGAAAAAGCCTAAGAAAATACATTGCAGAAATATCCCAAAATTTTTTTATATTCTTAAAAACTGGTCCAGTAGTTAATTTTCAAAATATAAAAGATAAATTTATCTAATAATAAATCGACTAAATTTACTAAGAGATAAAAAAAAATGTATGGATTGATATCTTCTTGGAATGTGAGGAAAATAAATTACTTTCAAATAAAAACGAGAAGATTTCAGAAAAAATAACGAAGCAATATCAGCATCATAACCGCGACTCGTTTATTATTGTACTTGCGCGAATCGCTTGTGTTCCCCCGAGGCCACCTTAAATCCATTTTCGCCAAGTGTAAATCGCGCGAATGTGAGACTAGCACTTATTAAATAGTTTTTTTGAAAAACTGTAGATGCGATATTTATGTAGGGATTAATCCACGTTGAATTAACGAAGTTTTTTGGGGCCCTTCTCCTAGTTGCTGATGGACAGAGAGAAATAGCTGAGGTGGTCTAGAAGTTTTCCATGAAAAATATTTATTTTTAAAACTTGAGATGTGATATTTATTAAATACTTCTAAAAACAGCTATACTTTAAAAACCAGTTCCAAGAAGCAGCTTAAATTTTTTTTATAAGAAAGTAGCTTTAATTAGATGAGTATGAAATGAGACTTTCCATTGAAACTATTTTTTAATTTTCAATATAATTTTTATTTACCAACAACTTTACGATACCTCTTTTAATTTCTCATCTTAATTATCCATCTTACAGAAGTCCCTTGAAAATTTTGAATAACCTTTGACCTGTTTGGCAGGATTTAAGAAGCCCGAATAAGATGGAGAAATAAGATGAAAATGCAATGATATATATTAACAATGAAAAAAAATTATCTTGAAAATATAAAATTATATTTAAAATAAAAAATGTCTCCAAAACTGAAATAATGTCTAGAAAATGAGAACACACATTCTATTCATGGATCATAAATCTTTTAGATGTTTTACAATGCTAAGCATGTTTGTTTAATACTAAAACTTTTCAAACAAAAGATTTTTGATCTAAAGTTTTTTGCTCACCACAATTCTTCTATTCTTAAATCATTTTTCACATCTTATATAATTGTCTATATTTCGATCATTTTTACACAACTATCTATACAACCAACATATCTATTTTAATTTTATTCTCTCTATTCCTCATCACTACTCCTATCATATCATATCATTTTCTCTTAATTTAAAAACTATTACATCATAAACTTTTCATCCAAAAAATTTATCATTTTTTAAACACATCTTAAATAGTTATTATAGTTTTCAAATTTTGAGGTGTGCAATGCCCACCCTCATCTCCTGTAGATTTGCTAGCGGGGAAAAATCCAAATGATATAGAAATTTTTATTATATTATGCAAAAGAATTATATAAAAGCTTGTATAATTGATTTAAGATTTTAACTACTTTTCATAGCTTTGTGCTCACAATAAAGGAAAAAATTATAGAACTATGGAAATTAATAAAGAATAAGATAATTTGTAAATGTACCTACATAGTTTGACCATAATTGCAAATATACTCATATAGTCTTAAAAATTATAAATTTTCCCCACATAGTTTGACAATAATTGTAAATATACTTACGTTGTTATGCCACTATAGTGCATCATTACAGTGTGAGTATATTTGTAAAAACTAAATATATCTACTTAATTTTTGAAATTGCAAATATAACCGCATAACTTACATATCTTTGCAAATATACTTATGCCGTAATGGTCCAGTAACAACATCATTTCGGCTAAGTATATTTGTAATTATGGTGAAACTATATCGGGGTAATTTGCAGTTTTTGAAATTATGTGGATATTTGCAATTATGGTCAAATTAAGTGGGTATATTTGCAAATCAACCTAAAGAATAATGTGACAAAATAAAGATTAAAAGCTAAAAATAAAATTGAAAAATAAATTCCGTGCTTTTATATAGGAAAATATTAAATTTATTAGACATATAAAAGAAAATTAAATTTTTTTAAATGTCTAAAAGTTATGATCATTGAATTTAATTTTTTAACTTTTATCGAAGCCCAAATTGTAACATTGCGTGGACTGTTCTAAGGCGATAGTTTACGCCCCCAATGTAGGTTTTTTGTATTTTTGAATTCTCTAGCTTTGCATATTTGTATATTTAAACCCAAAGTTTGACCATTTGCATTTTAAACTCGGAAGTCTTTAGTTTCTTTGCATTTGGAACCTTGACCTATAATAATGTTTAAAACTAACATTAATCCATGCAAAATGACGTAAATATCTTCTAATATTAAATTTTTTACCTTTTACACTTAACTATTAGTCATTCTCTATTTTGTTCTTAGAGGCTTCGACAACATCTTCACATTTAATACAGATTTGCATATTTTTTAAAAAATATTGGAGGATATTCACATTGTTTTGCATGAATTAATGGTAGTTTTTTAACGTCATTACATAGTAGAGTTTAAAATGTAAAGAAACCAAAGTTTTCAAGATTTAAAATGCAAACGACTAAACTTCTGAGTTTAAAATGCAAATAAGAAAAGTTTAAAAGTTTAAAATGTAAAAGACGCTTATGTCGATACAATCCATGCTGCCTCCTGCCACCCCTCCCTTTGATGACTATGGCCTTCCCTGCGTGTCATTAGTTACATAGTGAGTTTGCTACCTAAGACAGTCTTCACACACTCATAATTTGCTTCCATTTGTGTTTGCGAAGAGATATAATTTTCATGAAAAATTTTTAGTGTAAAAGTTTTGAATTGGTAGAAAATTATGTGATATAATATGATAATAATGATGAGTAAAGAAAAATTTATTGAAAAGTAGAATAATTGTATAGGAAAATAGGCTAGTTGTATAATTAGTTGTGTAGAAATTATCTATATAATTAGTTGTGCTGGAAAATTATCTAGATAGATTAGTTGTATAGGTAATTATGTAAAAATGATAGAAAAATTAGGTGGTTGCATAGGAAAATATGAAGAAATAATTAAAAATAAGGTTGTTATGAAAAATGAAAAATTTTATATTAAAATATTTTAAGGTTTGCCAAACACCCCCTTTATCTTACTCAAATGAATTTATAGGTTCTTAAACTTAACTTATATCAATTGTTAATTATCAAATTTGATCTATAACTTAAATTAAAATAAATAAAATATTCGGTTTCGTGCCTAAAAGCATTTTACCTAAAAGGTTTTGAGGTTTTATCATAAGAAAGTCATTTTACGGTAATAAAAGGCTGGTATAAAGATAAAATGAAACTATTATTATTAATATACTTATGATACCCTACATATTTTTTTATTCTTCTAAATTCTAATCTTATTCATCATATCTAAATCAGTCGTATTTTCAAAGAACTTTAAAACTATTAAAGATTATTTTAATTATAAATACATAATGATTTTAAAAGGTTTAAAAATAATTTTAGACAGTTGGTCAAGTTTACATTTATTGTGACTTGTCTAAATTTTTTTTTGAAATATTTTTATGTTGGTATAATAAACATGATAACGAATGAGATGAATTATTTAAATTACAGGAGCTTCTAATTTTAAAAAACCAAAAGTTATCATATTATAATACTGAAGAATTGCTCAAACAAAATTAATAAGGGTTATGATCTTATTAGCCGGGCTTATGTTAGCCGGAGCCAATACACATATTCTTTTATAAAAATATTTGTCAATATATCTAATATATATTCTAATTAAATTTTATAAAATTTGAGTATGCATATATTCTAATTTTTAATTAGGTATTTAAGTTATTTTATCTCCCTGAAAAATCTTAATTTTTGAAAATAAAAAATATACGTTTGGCTGAGCATAAAAACTTTTGCCCAAAACATTTCACCCTCGGTAACTACTATATTTTTTTATTTTTTTATATTTTCCTATGCAAAATATCTTACTTTTCAATTATTTCTACACAACTACTTACACTAACTAATCTATCAATTTTAACTTTATTCTCTTTACACTTTAATATTATCCTTATTATATCACATCATTTTCTATCAATTTAGCAACTTTTACCCAAAAACTTTTGATAAAAAAATTTCATCACTTACCAAACACACCCGATATCCAAAAATTATAAAATTTGGTACGTAAATTAAATATATCAAGAAAATATTTTCATAGAAAAAATAAAAAAAAAGCATTAGCCAGCCGTTCTAACATGACCAGCCCCCGGTAAATAAATTACAAAATCCAAAGGCAAAAAGAAGGGCATCTATTTGCCTTCCATGGCGCGCTTGATCACTTGCGCGAGTCGGGTGCTTTTTGCAAGCTTTAAAATTGCACCGGTTCGATTCAGACGTAACCGAAATACCCGTTGCTGCCCTGTCTTCTCTTGTTCTCTCCTCTCCAACCCTGCGACAACAACCCGGCCATTTTCATCTTCATCTCGCCTCCTCTCCCACCATTTCCTTCATCTCCTCCCTCTATAATCCCACATGCTGGGCCCCCAATGAGACTTTTCTGTTCATCAGTCACTAGAGAGAGCTCTTCCCCCTTCGTTCCCTCCATTTCCTTCCCAATCTATCCTTCCGTGTAGGTAATGTACTGCACTGGTCTCAAGTCTGTTGGCCAATGATCGATGATTTTTCCTTTTTTTTTTTTTTTCTTTTTGGGCTTTAGGTTTTGGGTTTCGAGCACTTCTCTTTCAAAGTTTTGATTTCGCAATGGGGGTATCCAAGGATAACGCCCGCGGGCTGGTCTTGGCCCTATCATCTAGCTTTTTCATTGGGGCGAGCTTTATCATCAAGAAGAAAGGATTGAAGAAAGCAGGGGCTACTGGAGTTAGTGCAGGTCTATCTACATGACTCTTGCTTCTTTCTTCCCTTTTTTGTGAAATTCTTTTATGTGGGTATTGTTCAATTGGTTTGGAAATTCTTTTATTAAGTGTAGTTGCAACAGCATGGGATGAATTGGATTCGCATCTTCGACAATAATTTCAATATGAGTGCATGTCTAATCAAATATACATTGTTTGAGTATGATTTATATTTATATCTTATTTATTTCCTTCTGTTTTCGCACTTTTTGTCTTCGTGCTAACTAGTTGGATGCAGTTAAAAAATTTGTGAATTCGAGCTTTGGGCACCGAAAACATGCACTGCCACTCTTTCTTTTTAGTGCCTGGCTTTCATCATTTCCCTAAGATTTGTTTCCTACTATTCAAGCAAAACTCTTTCTGTTCTGGTTTAATAATGGGTTGATTAAGATAGATGTTATTATATTAAGTGTTGTCCTTGTTGGGATTTTTGGCCTATCCCCTTCTTGTGTAGATTAAATAGGAATGATTAATCACAGACAATAAATATTGCAAATAATAAGCAATCAAACCACGGGAAAAACACACCACAATTTTTACGTGGAAAACCCCTCTTTACCAAAGGGGAAAAACCACGGGACCCAGTCCAGGTAAATCTTCCACTATAGATTTGGATTGAGTCATGGAAAAAGTAAGGAGAATTTTAAGCTTTGGATCCTTTCAAGATAGAAGCAGTGATGAGAAAGTTGGATGAAGGAGAAATTCATGAATGTTGACAAGGCCAAAACAAGTCAACAATTAAAATTGATTTTGAGGAAAGTCAGGGTGCTTACATGGTGTTATCAATCTTTGGTGAGTTAGGCTAGAAAGAGTTCTAAAAGCACAAAACACGAGGGATAAATCTTACTGTTGTTCACTCAAAGGAGAAGGAGAAGATGGAAGACAATTTTAATTAGTAGCAACTGTCTGATCTTTTTGTCTGTGGAGAATCCAGACTCTTGATATTCAGTTGGTTTGTGTGCTCTTAGTTAAGAAACTTAATTCTTCTTATGGGTATGGGTTTGTTGTGTTGGAGGATGAAGAATTTGCTAATCAGTTCCTGTTACATTTGTTGTTTCAGATTATTTAATAAGTTTCTTTCATGCCTTGCATTGCCAAAAGTGGTTGTTGAGCTGAATTTTTGGTAATCTGTTAGGATGAAACAAGAGTAAACTGAAGGGAAAATCCAAGTCAATTGAGAATAGGATTATTCTCCACAGAAGGGCATTTCCTTTTCAACATTCTGTAGAAAAAGCTGTGTTTCTACACTTTAAAAGGTACCTATGAACACTGGTATATATATTGGATGACTGAGAATGTGTCTGTCATCATCATAAAATGCTGTTGCCTACGGACAATTCAGCTAAATGCATTCTATAGCACCATTCGTATCGATCATTATTGATCTTCTCATTGGATCTAAGCAATTTCATATCTTTCGCCATAAGCATCTCTATTTTTTTATCCTTCTTCTAGTTCTATTATAGCCTTCTATTTTCAAGAATTCATTATTCTTAATCGATATAATTTTTTCTTCACCTTACGTCACCAAAGACCTTTAATTTGATTTCTCCTATTTTACTACATATTCACTCTCTTCTCGAATTACTTCTGATGAAAAGCATATTGATGTGCGCCTACTTCATACTTAGTTGAGGCGCCGGCATAGAAATTATAATTTATTTTGATGGATAATTTAGATTGTTTGTTTTTATTTTTAGTTATTTCTTACCTCATAAGTTACATGGTATACAAATTTGCTTAGTTTGCAAGTTTACTTGTAGAGCAAGGTTGGTTGTTACGTAGGATTTTACCTTTTTATTATTTAAGTTATTTTTTCTATAAATAGGGTCAATTGGATTCTATGTAGAGCAATATATATATATATATATATATATATATATATATTATAATTGATTAAAATTCTGTTTTTCCTAAATTCTCTTCCTCCGAATTCTTCTAATTCTTTTCCCTTTCTTACCTTTTCATCCCCATGAGAGGATCCTTCCCTTACTTTTATTTTTTTTCTCTACTCACCCTTTATCAACTTTATTTGATCTTATTTTTTATACCGGGTCAAATAATGTTGGTTTGACCTTCACATTTTTTTAATAGGTCTTGGGACAAATTTCAGACTGGTCTCGGATTGGTATTGGGAGACGGGTTAGATAAAAAATGTTGGTCAAGTAGAATAATTTTAAGAACTTATACACATATTAAACATAAAGAGACGTTTACGCATAATTTAGATATTGTATGCTTTGTTATTTTACTAGTTAAAAAAGTAAACATTATCACTAAACAGAAAACAAGTAAATATAATGTATCTTTATTAAAGTATGCTAATAAAATAAAATTAATTTAGAATGAATTTAGGTATTTATAAAAATATTTTTCTAAAATAATAGTATTTTTTGCAAGAGTTTTCAAAATGATGAAAAAACTACAATTATGTATAAGAGTTGTATGTATATATGTGCAAATGCCTCTTATTGATTTTTATTTTGTTAATATAATTAATAATAAGTAACATGAGAATTTTGAAAGAAAATAAGAATAAGAATTTAAAATACACTTCTAATTTATAATAAATATATGTACGACGGGTTGACTCTCCGGTCTGGATGTAGTTGACCTATCCCGACTTTATATTTGAATTTAGATCAAAGTTTCCGACTCATTCCTATAACTGTGTAAAGAAAAAAAATCATCAATTTTACCTTGTAAAAAAATGGGTAGGGTCAGAGGCAGGCCATGGGTTGACCTGCCCAGTTCCCACCCCTATTGAGACCTTCTAGTGGCTATAGGAGTTTGTAGTTTCAAAGTACTAGTCACACTCTTTCACCTTTAAAAAAAAAAGAAAAAAGAAAATTCCAATATCACAGCATCCACATCCACAAAACACACAATCCTGCCATTGTTGATACCCGTCCTACGACCCAACTAAGTGTCTGGAATTTTGCAAAATCGGTCCATTCATTTTCTGAAATTTTGCAAAACTTTTCTAAAAAATTGCACAGCAGTCCTCTAAACTCCAGAAATTGCATAAGTAAACCAGAGTTTCAAACATTTGTAGAACTTCCCTAGACTTTTCAGATATTACAATTCTAAAATTGCTAATCTGCCCCAATTTTCAAAAATTACAGAAAGGTCCACTTTCAGAAATTTCAAAAAGCATCAGGTGTTTGAGAAAGGTCTTATAAGGCTTCTAAAATGTACATTATTTCCCACATGAAGTTGAAATATTGTTATATCTGTTGGCAAGTAAAAGTACTTTTTATAAATTTACCATATGGCATCTTATAAGCCAAAATTATTTTGTGCTCAATTCGTATTATAGTGGCATCCACTTTTATGCTTTGAATTAGATTATCACTTCATTCATAGTCACTTGTCTTTGTATAAACCATGCCTTCAAATTTGGAACTTGCTGCCTTAGTGAAAGAATTATTTGAAACTAATGAGTTTTTAAATGAAAAATATGATTCTTTTTTGGTTGAGAAATTTAACCCTCATCACACAAGCAAAACAATATTTTTGATAAAGCATCCCAAATAAAGTATGACATTCAAGAATTAAACTGACAATTTGAACTCCAAATAGCTACCCAAACTAAAGTCATTTTAAAACAAATACGTTAGCAATCCCTTGAAGAATCCTTAGCCCAAGAGTCTTATCTAGGTACTTATAATAACATTGGGTAAAACCAGAGTCTGAAAGGTTTACTTACCAGCACAGGTATTCTTCTAACACTAGGTGCACTAGGGGGACAACATCATTTTTTAAATATGGGAAAAAAGGTATCAGCGAAGAACCCAGAAGGTTTCCATATTCAACAAATGAATCAAAATGAATTTTGGGAACAAACTAGGATTCCCAAATAGGACTTCCTTTGTCCAACATAAAAACAAGCTGTCTTTAAACTATGCCTATCCTTGGGGATGATAATGTCACCAAGAAAATTAAAGTTGATGTCCCTAATTTTGATAGAAGGTTTGATCCTAGCAACTTTATAGTTTGGATGACAAAATTAGACAGAATTTTGAAATAGTACAATATAACAAATACCCAATGCATAAAATTTGCCATAATGTAGCTAACAGAATCAACTGAACATTACTGATTACGAGTTGAAAGAGATTCTGAAGAAGGTAGAGGGCCAAAAATCACAACTTAGGTTGAAATGAAAAATAAGTTGAGAATGAAATGTGCACTTCACTATTATAAAGAACAACTGATGGACTAATTGATGAATTTGAGGCAAGGTAATATGAATGTTAGTGAATATTACAAAAAATTAAATAATTTGTTCCTCGGTTGTAAAATTAATCAAGAGAAGTGGGTCATAAGTAAAAAAATTTGTCAATGGGCTAAGACCTGAATTAAAAAGAGGGCTAGTTTTACAAGCTTCATATACTCTTGAAGAAACAATCTTTGGGAGCTTGAACAATTTTATCAAATTACCAAGGCAAAGAGTACTAAATAACTAAGTATGCATCTAAACAAGTTTTTTTCCAATGGACAAATGCATAAAACAAAGGTAAAAACAACTTTGTCTAAAATTTTAGTAAAAATGCCAACTCAAGCAATCTATCTTTTTCTCATTCTAAGTTGTTAGAGGTTGAGTATTTCAATTATCATAGTCAGGGTCATATTGCATCTCGTTGTCCTAATCAAACTCTTACATTAGAAGTAAATGTGTCTGAACATTATAATAAAAAAGACATTGATAAGGTAGTTAAGTTCTTAAAAGATGCATCCTATCTGCACTTGATTCTAGAAATGAGTGGAGGCAAACTACTTTTTTATGCATTTTTCATATGTGATAATGTTGTGTGCAAAGTAGCTATTGATGGAGAAAGATCTATGAATGTGGTCTGAAAGGTTGGTATAGCTAAAATGAAATTAAGACCTGAGTCTCATCTACAATCTTATAGAGTTGTATGGGTAGATAAAACTTTACTATTTGATTAACATAGCATGGGTAGACCTATCGGTGAGAGATATTTGGTCTAAATTAACATAGAAAATCATTAGGATTAGATTTGGTGTGATGTTCTTCCAATAGATGTAGCTCACATTTTACTTAGCCGTCTTTTGCTATTTGATATGAATCTCATACTCTATAGAAAATCAAATACATACATTATTAGATGAGATAAGAAATTAATTCTTTTGAAATCAACAAAACTATCAAACAAAGAAACAATGAAAAGAAAATTTCTCCTATTGAGCCCTAAAAAAACCATTGCATATCCTAAAATTTTTTTTTGAAAAGGAGAGATTAAAAGTCTGATGTTATTTTGATGTTAGTTGGAAAGTCTGAGTCTAGAGTCCTATAGGTGAGTCTATTATTTAATCCCATGAAATTACAAGTCTCTTGAAGGAATTTAAGGACGTAGCTCTTGATGAGTTACCTAACGTGCTACTACCTATGCGGAACATACAACATGTCATTGATTTAATTTTGAGATCTCAATTGCCTATTTTGCTTCACTACTAGATGAATCCTAAGGAATGTGCTAAACTCAAATGACAAGTGGATGATTTGATCAAAAAAGATTTCATTCGTTTAAGCTTGAGCTCATATACTACACCCGTTTATTGACTCCAAAGAACGATGGATCATAGAGAATGTGTGTAGATATCCGAGCAATAAATAAAATAACCATTAAATATCGATTTCTAATACCTAGACTTGATGATATGTTGGATCAGATGGTTGGCTCACAATGGTTTTCTAAGATTGATATTAGAAGTGGATATCATTAAATTCGAATTAAAACTATCAATGAACGGAAAATCGCATGCAAGACTTAGGATGGTTTATATGAATGGTTAGTTATGCTTTCGGGATTATCAAAAGAGCAATGATTCAGATTTTACAACCATTCATTGAATTTTTTTAATCTATTTTGATGATATTTTGATCTATTGAAACACATCTCTTTTCGTGCAATTTGTGATGGGTGCCGTGATGGAAATAAATCATCTAGCAAAAACCCTATAAAAACTTGTTAAGCCATGAAAACTATGAACCTCATGAAGGGATTAGATTCATACTAATTTTTAATAGCACTCACCCTTGAAGGATCCATTGCTATACCATTTGCTGAAACAATAAATCCTAAAAAGATAATCTCGGTTTGCATGAAAATACACTTTTTAATATTAACAAACAATTTCTCAATTCGAAGTGTTTCAAGAACATGTCTCATACGATTGAGAAAGTTTTTGAGGTTGTATAGGATGCTTTTGGTGTAGATATAGGAGGTGTGTTGAGAGAAGAGAGTTATCTTATTGCATATTTCAGTAAGAAACTTAATGAAGTTAGAAAAAAATATTCCACTTATGACAGAGAATTTTATATTGTATTATAAGCATTGATGTATTATGGCCTTATCTATTATCTCAAGAATTTGTATTTCATTCTGATCATCAAGTTTTAAGATATTTGCAATTATCGCGTAAACTTACTGCAAGACATGCCAAGTGGATAAAGTTTCTTTAGGTCATTAAACATCATGCTAACATTGATAACAAACCCGCAAATGCTCTCAATTGTGTTGCAGTCTTTCAAACTATAAGTGTTAATGTTGTAGGGTTTGATAGATTAAAGAATAACTATATAGGTTGTTTGGAGTTCTATATTATTTTTCAAAATGTGCAAAATGAAAATCATCATGACTTTGTTGATTTCGTGATTAAAGATGGTCATCTATTTAAGGGTTCCAAATTATGTTCCAAATTATATATTATTAATATTTTATTAGGTGATTTTTTAATTTGGAAATTACATTTAGGTAACATAGCAAGCCATTTTGGTAGAAATAAAATTGTAGCCCTATTTGAAGATAGGTTTTATGAGTATTCCATGAAAAAGATGTCGCTAGAGTTGTGTCTATATGTCATACATGTAAGTTGGCAAAGGCAAAAAAAAGAACACGGGATTGTGTACGCCTTTACTAGTCCACATACTCTTTGGAAAAACATTAGTATGGATTTCATTCTTTTATTTTGATGCTATAGTATGAATTTCATTCTTGTTTTCCCTAAAACTCCTCGAAAATATGATTTAATCTTGTTGTAGTGGAGGATAGATTTTCAAAAATGGCTAATTTTTCTACTTTATTAGAAAATTGTTGATGCTTCTTATGTAGTAAAATTATTCCTCAATTAGACAAAGATGTCCCTTTGTGATTTATTTTTGGAAAAATTTGTTGAAACTTTTCGGCATTAAACTTAGATTCGCTTCTACCTTTCATCCATAAACTAATAGTAAAATAGACGTTTTTAAGCAACGTTCGGGAGATTTACTTAGGGGTTTGATAGATGAATAAATAGGAACTTCGGACTTAGTTTTACTCATTGCAAAGTTTATTTATAACAACTTCATAAATATCTCTACAGAAAAGTCCTCATCTGAGATTGTCCAGGGTTATGCTCCTCGTGCTTCAATTGATCTTGTCCCTCTATCACCTCATATTCGTGTCTCTACTTCTACTGATTCATTTGCACAACATATTCATGATATCCGTGTGACTATAAGAAGAAAATTTCACTTAGAAATGAAACTTATAAGATTGCGGTAGCTGCAGATGTTCATCATAGACATCATGAACTTAGTGAGGGTGAATACGACCTAATGATTCTCTAAAAATTCTTCTAAAATGTTGAATGTATAAGCTAATGATCTTTTTCAAATTCTTCAAAAATTGGATCAAATACATATATTTTTGACTTGCCTTCAGATATAGGAATTAGTTTGACATTTAATGTGAACGATTTCATACCCTAGAGCTTCCTCAATTGGCTGCAAATATATCAAATCAATGAGCTTTATTGTCTAATTCTGCATTAGTTGAACCTTGAGTTCTGATTGCACTTTCAGATCAGATTGAAAGAATCCTCTAAGACAAGATTATTACTTCTACTTCAAGTTGTTATTATAGGTATCTTGTTCAACAGAATAACAATCCACATGCAGTTTGAAGAAGAGCTTCAAACTTTGGATTCAAATTTGCTAGAGCACTATCATTGAGATAACTCTCCATTAACGAGTTCTTTTTAGCCGAGGAGAATTGATGGAGATCATGTTGACATACACCTGCTCCGTACCTATTTGAGGATCAACCATAGAAATTAGGGTTTATTTTGATGGACGGTTTGGATTATTTATTTTTATTTTTAGTTATTTCTTAACTCACATGTTATTTATCATATGAGTTTGCTTAATCTGCAAGTTTACTTGTGTAGTAGTGTTGCTGTTGCATTGGGTTTCGCTTTCTTGTTGCTTAAATTGTCTTTTTATAAATAGGGTTATTCGGGTTTTATGTAGAATAACTTTTTTTCTAATTGACTGAGATTTCGTTTTTTTTTAAATTCTCTTCTACAATTCTGTTCTAAATTCTCTCATTGTTAATCCTTCTAATTCTTTCCACTTTCTTCCCTTCTCATCCCCTTGAAAGGATCTTTCCTTTTTCTTTTATCTCCTTCTCTGCTTGTCCTACATCAACTTTATGTTCTACCATCAACTATTCTAATTGTATCTCTCATCCTTCTCAATATCCTAATTTCAGTTGTACTCCTTTGTCTATATGTTCTGTGTTAATTGCTTGAAATTTTATACCATAAGGCACAGTCGATTTTATAATTTCCTTTCTTCTAATTGGCACTCAATAATCACATAAAGTTCTAGAAGAAATGCCTTTTGTTCCAGTCAGCTTCAATTCTGAGTGTAATTTCCATATTGAATACTTAAAATAATTGCTTTGTTGTATTACATGCTCTAAAATAGTAATTAGGTTCTGTTATTATTATAGTCGCATTAGATTTGTTTGGTTTTTTCAACTAATTCTGAAACTAAAGATTTTAGGCATCTCTCCATTTATTTAATTTAGATTTACTCTATCTTTGTTTCAACTAATTAAACTATTTTTTCTACAAATAATTTACAGGATCTCTTTTTTGCAAAATTTCTATAAGTTCATCCATAATTAAGGTAAAGAGATAAGGTGACATATACTAATAACTTTTATATTTTTCAAATGCGTGTCATAGTAATTCCCTATAAGCCTTATCATATATTTTTTCCAAAATCAAAATTAAATTTTGGTTCTTTTTTTCTTTGTATATTTCTCTATCAATTGTTGAAGTAATAAAATGAAGTCTGTAATAAGACCATGTGTTTACTAATTGTATTATAGCTATAATTTACATCGGTAATTATTTAAAGAGGGGAAGGTATCATTTTTTGGTGTCTTGACCCTATTGAAAGCTTTTTTCGCCCTCCTATTTAATAGGCATGTCAGTGGTGCATTTAGAACTGGGGTAATTGTTCTCATGTGGGTGCTTGAAATTATCGTGCGGCTCAAACATCATTCTTGGGAAGTCTCAGATTAATGACCTTATACCTAAGAATGGCTCTATCACTCTTATCCTGATTGCAGAGCAAATATGGATAAGAGGCCACCTAGTGTACTGCTTGAATCAAGTCCAGTAGTCCCTTAAAATAATGATTAAATTTCAATATCCTTTTTCAGGATCGGGTGGGCACTCATACTTGTATGAGCCATTGTGGTGGATGGGAATGATTACTAGTAAGTTCTCGGCTAAAGCATGTTGTCCTTTCAATATTTGCCAAATAGCATCATCAATTGCATTTATCATTGTTCAAATACATATAACTAGTTTTATGACAGCAAGTCTCTTTGGCTCCGGACAGTCTTATCTGATGGACTAAAAATCCAAATGTAAGCATGATCCAATAGGAAGGAAAAAAATAATAAAAACTATTTCTGAAAGCAATGGTGAATTGGGCTTTAGTTTAGATCCAACAAATGGAGTGTAAAGAAAATTTACTGCGATATGAAGAAGAAGATTCGTCTTCTCTTGCAAATTTCACCATTATAAGATTGATTTAGCCATTATACAAAGAAAGTACATCTCACAAAACAGTTACTCAATACTAATGTTAAGGAGATGGATAATTTTTCTTGGCCATACCCACATCCTCTTTATATGATTAAAGTTTCAATCTAATTCTTAGTTACATACTGTGAATCCCAACAGCTAGGCTACCTTTTGGGTTTTATCAGTTTTGAGTTCTTCCTCTTATTTACATCATTATGGGCAGCAGCATAAAAACCTTATGCTTAACGCTTATGTGGATTGAAGGCATGCATGCATCTTTTTCTTGCATTTGCATGTGCGATCATGTGAATGTCTAATCTCTGGATAACGAATTGTTCTTTTTGCTTTTTTTAACTTGTTAATATCATAGATAGGCCAATGCATGGAATTGAGATCATCACTTCAATATTCCCGAGGCAAAGTCAGTTGTTGATTTTTTGAATTGCTGCTTCTTTGTTCTGTTAGTGTTTTTTGGTGAAGCAGCCAACTTTGCTGCTTATGCTTTTGCTCCTGCAATTCTTGTAACTCCGTTGGGAGCTTTGAGTATTATAGTAAGGTATGACCCATGTACCACAATGAATTCGAGTTGAAATTGTCGACTTTGTTTCATTAATCTTGTTTCAGTTCTGAAATTTACTCCGTGCAGTGCAGTGTTAGCTCATTTTATGCTAAATGAGAAGTTGCATATCTTTGGTGTACTTGGATGTGTGCTTTGTGTTGTGGGGTCAACTAGCATTGTCCTACATGCCCCACATGAGAGGAATATTGAATCAGTTGAGGAAGTTTGGAATCTTGCTCTTGAACCAGGCAATCTTTTCTTTTTCAATAATATTTTTGTCCTGTTACTTGCTGTCTTCAACTTATTGCATTTTCTCATCTTATGTTTAGCAAATTTCCATTCTTTTCTTTTCAGTGCTAACAAGATTGTTAAAATTGTATTTTTGTCGGAAATTATACATTTTTCATGGCGATTTCTTGGCCAAGAAAAAAAACAGGCTTGTTCATCTTTTAATAATTTCTGATTAGTTAGACTGGCAGGTGCACCAAAGTTTTCATTATCTGATGATGTTTATTCAGCTGTGAAAATAGATGATTTGTTGTTCTTGATGAGAAAATTTCATCTAGAAGGTTTGAACCATCCATATCAAGGCCCAAGTAATCAACTTCTTGTATAGTTGTATTGCTGGTTCGGCCTATTTTGTTTTTTTTATTCAAACTCGTGAATATAAGCCACATATTAATGCATTTTAATGCAATTAGTTTGTGCTTTGAATTTCAGCATGAACTGTCTTTGCAGGCAATAACTGCACTGCAAATACTGATATCTCATCATCCACCCTGTAGGTTTCATTATTTATACTTGTTTGGTATTAGTCTCCGTTCTTATTCTCATTCTTCGATTTGCTCCACAATATGGCCAAAGGAATATGATGGTATACATCGGAATTTGTTCACTTATGGGTTCTCTTACGGTAAGCTAATTATCTTTCACTGCTGAAGAAGCTTCAAAATCATCACTTTCTGGTTTCTGATATTCCTTATACTTAATTGAGCACAGGTTATGAGTGTTAAAGCATTGGGGATTGCTTTAAAGCTGACATTTTCAGGAATGAATCAATTTCTCTACTTCGAGACTTGGGTTTTCACTTTGTGTGTGGTAGTTTTCTGTCTTGTGCAGATCAACTATTTGAACAAGGTAATTCAACAGTGTTAAATGGGAAAACATTTAAAAAATTCTTTTATATTCTGATCTATGAATATTCTATGATTTAGTATTCTTTCTAAAAACAAGTGAACCCATTTTTTTTTGTAGTTTTGGCACAATTCTTACTTCGTAATTTTTGTTTATAGAATAAAATTGCACTAATAAAATCAATTTGAAGATTAAATATAAAATATAAGAAGATAGATGTCAAAGGAAAAGAGAAATGGCATTCAAATATCATGATAATAGAAAAAAGTGAAGCTAATTTCTAAAATTATGATGATAAGCTTACAGCAATAAGAATTACAAAGATTATATGAAATCAATTATTTGTGTTGCATTTTCCCTTTTACAATATTTTATTATTGGAACATTCGTGCACAACCATACACTAAATCCCCAATACAGAACTGCTGTACTTGTTATGAGCCATAATAACCAAATGCAACCTAAGAGACATTACCATGGTAAAAATTATGAAAATCCAGTGGTCAACGAGGTTGGGAACCTTAAAATAGGAAGGTCTCAACTAACAGCTTCGAAGTTGAGACTGTCAACTAGTGTTAAAGAACTTCACTTTTCAATAAGAAAATCCAGATTGGATACAGTTTCTCAGGTAAAAAAATGTCAAATGACAATAAATAGATATTTATGCACAGAAGATTTTGGAAGTTCACAGTCAAGACAGGATCCTTCTAATTGGGTTTCTTTAGAAATAGCCATTCTTGCCTCTCAATTAATTGCTTTATCTATATCACCATTCTGTAAGATGGTATATGAAACCAAAATTAAAATGTCAGTAACAACCCATAAGTTTTGCCAATATTCTTAAGTGACACGGAAATATTTGTGAAGCTTCCTTCTGACTTTTCACGTTCACTGCAGGAATCAGATCATGTTAAATTTTTTCACATATTATGGCATATTTTGTTCCTGAATTGTATGTTTGTTTGCCACATTAAATGATCAAAATTAAATAAGAAGAGAATTTTCTTTAATATATTGGTCTATAAATAATAATAAAAGTTTCAAAATAGATTACAATTTCCAAAATTTTCCTTGTGATTGTGATATAGCTATAAATTGGGGTGTGAAGACCCTGTTGACATGGATTCAACAACATATAGTCTTGGTGAAGGTTTTGAAATTATTCAAGTCTATGCACATATGAATTTTTCTTAATGGTTGGATTAATTTTTGGATTGATTGATGCAGGCATTGGACACCTTCAACACTGCAGTCATATCTCCAGTCTACTATGTGGTGTTCACTACTTTCACCATCATTGCTAGCATGATCATGTTTAAGGTGACAGGAGATTTTGATTACTAACTCCTACGTATTAGCAAGAGATGCTCTCTTCAACTATATTTTTGTTGTATTATCCTAGCGTTATTGTTAATTATATCAAATGTGATGCATATTTGCTTCTGATCCATATCAACGATGTTATGTTTGCATAATTTGGGATGTATTAGGTTTGGGTAATTTTGAATGACAGTTGTTTGTTTAATTAAAATGATTTCTCCACACTTGAAACTGTATCCTTAACTGAGCATGATTCAATTAACATGCGTGTATCTCAATTGGCAACTCTCAAGGGGAATTTTATTGACATTTGACTGTTGTTGAAACAGATTTTAGAAACTTTTAGGGATTATTGAATTTCTGCACTTTTTTTATGGAAAAATTTCTGCAAGCACAAATACTGTTGGGTTTTTCGGTTGTCCAAACTATTCATACAAAATCTCTAGATGTTGCTTCCTTTTGTTTTGTTGGTATGAACCGTGGATGGCTTTTTGTTGGCCCGTCAAAAGCCAATGGTCTAGAGATGTTGGATCTTGCAGTTGTGAAACCTGTGACATGACTATCTGTATGTAATCAAGCTTGTCTAAGAATTGGAACTAACTTCTTCTAATCGAGTTCATTTCTGGTTTAAATTCTTCCCTGTACATTTGTCACCACTTGTCTAATAGTGTAAATGTAAAAACCATCAGGACAATTTTTCCAGCTATGAGTCCAAGTGGGTTACATAATCAGGATTTCGACAGTTGGAGTGTGCACCAAATGGAAGAATCGGACAAATTGGCATTTGCTTAAACTGCCTGCTCAAAATGGGAGCAACTGTAACCAAGAGCCAAAAGTAGTTTAAATTTATTATGAGGAATTGTATACTGGTCCCTCAAATTTGCAAAATTTGCACTTTTTGACCACTAAGTTTTGTATTTGCAGAAAATGACCAAGTTTTATAAACGCATAGTTTTGGTCCTTCTAGTCATGTGACTTTCTAATGCTATTAACTTTGGCATAAAATAACCAAAAATTTTATGAAATTTTTGGCTATAATTTTTTAAAATTTTATTTAGATTATTTAGAATATTTATTAAAATATTAAAATAACATTTTTTTCATTTACCATAAAAAAGTTAACAGTAGACTTCACGTAACTTGAAGGACCAAAATTTTACATTTCTGAAATTTATAGCCAAAACTTAAGGGTCAGAAAATGCAAATTTTGCAAACTTGAGAGACCTATACACAACTTCCCCTTCATTAGGATGTCCACATCTGATTGTTACACCACCTGTTGATGCATGGGAGCATCACACATTTTTTGATTGGCATGGAGTCCTGGTGACAGTTTCTTTTAATTCTCTATGCTATTTAGCAAACCCCTTTGGAAACTTTACCTGTCACATGAAACAGATGTCACCTAAAGTTCAGTAGTCAGACACTAAGAGCTGTCTGAATTCAAGGAAAATGAGGGACATAATTTGTTTCTTGGAAAGGAAAGAACTGGTAAAAATGTAGCTAAATTTCTGATACTCAAAAGCAATTCTCAAAACTGGCTGCTTCCGGACCTATTACTGGGAATTTTCATTGGCATGTTTGTTGATAGTGGTAGACATATGCCTCATGAACATTTAAGTTGAGTTCTTGATTGGAAGTTTCCATTGAGGCGTTTATTGGCATGTTGCTGTTGATGCATGTAGCTTTGGATACTCTTTTCCATAAAGGTTGAAAAGGTAATATTAGAGGGTAGAAGGTTACAAAAATATGTGGAATATTCTTATAACATGTGAAATGTTTTGTGGAAAAATTCATTTCCTACAAAATCAAAAAGGTATTGAAAAATAAGAACCCAAGAAGGGAAAACTATCTACTTTTAGAAGAGTATTTTCTTCCCAAGGATACCTAAAGCTAGCAAGCTGCAACATGGCAAATCCCTTTAAGTTGAAAGGGAATTTTCTAATTAGGAGAATGCTGAGTCTAATGTTTCAATGGGATGGGCCCTTGAAAGATTTCTCATCAAATGAATAGTATCTAAACAAATCAATCTAGTTTCAGTCCCAATGATGATCATAGGATATCAGCTACCTATTAGAAATATCATGCTGTTTAATTCTACAAATAGCCAATCATTATTTTGATCAGATTAATATAAACACTTGAAAGTGAAATATTTGAAAATTTATGTGATGATTAGACATCTCTGATATGCATTCTATTAGAGATTTCCTATACCCATTCTTTGGTCTGTTAGGAAATATTTGTCAAATATTATTCACTCTTTTTGCCCCATTGGTTTAAGATGGTCTCATAAATTTATTGAATTCTACATCCTTGTTTATTTCTTCAAACCAAAGAAATTGGCATGTTACTGTCTTTCTTTTGTTTTTTAAAATTAGAAATATCATATTCATACCTTCTTTTAACCCTGTTTGAAAATGCTTGCTGCATCTTGATGCTTTTTTTGGTCATTTTGGTTGGAGATGTGTTCCTTGGGATGCTAAATTGTGCTCATTGTTATTTTTATTTCATTCTTGTTACTCGTCATGTATATTGTACACGACAAAAGGTTCCAGTGTTTTGCGACATTCCCTTTTTTCTCTCACTTCTATTTTTGTTTCTAATTCCCCTACCTCAAATGAGGATGGACCATTGCAAAGGATCTTTCAGATCCCAACTATGTTTCTGAGTATTTCTCAAACTGGCTGTCTTTTTCCTGTTTTGTTTTCAGTTATCTAGTTATTTTGGTTTGAAATCATCCCTAACCTAGACTTTATTTCCTAATGTCATTTTATTTCTGGAAATTTAGTTCTTACCCTATTAATGGAATAGGTTTAAGTTCAGGTTGGAATTGAGTTAAAAAATTGAGATTACACCAAATTTTACTTCAAATTAAATTTCATTAATATAAGTCACTGATGCTACTTCTGTGGAAAATAGCTTTTGGGGATGATGAATAATTAGTTTGAAGAAAGCATGAAAACATTAAAGCCTAACCTTAGAATTATAGCCATACTTTTTATATGAACACTTCTGCGGCCCTTTTTGGCTTGGACATTCAGAATTTGAACTACTGTTAGTCTTTCAAACAATCCAATTGGAACTGTTAGCTATGGGATGTTAAAAAGGGCGTGATTTCATACGGGCAGAAGCTTGGACTTTATTATTATTATTATTATTTTCAAATTGCAAGCCCACCTTAGATCTCACATCATACCAGGTTTGGCAATTTTTTGATGTTTTCGTTTTTGAAAATAAAAAAACGTTTAAAAATTCAAAAAATGTCAAACTTCGTATTACGTGTGATTTGAGTTGAGCTTACAATTTGGCAAAAAAAATTTTAAAAATAAAAAAGAGGTCATGCATGTATCTAGTCATGTGGAATTGCAGCACATTTTAAACTTACCGCATTTATTTATATGTCTTGTTGGATTTTTAGAAGGAGAACTCCAAAACCACTTCACTGATTTCTCTGCTGACGAACTAAGTGAGAGTAAATTGCTTATGACATGTGACAGTGTTTTTTGAATCTTAGACATTTGAATCAGTAACAAAAAAGTTGTTTCTTTTGTCAACCAGGATTGGGACTCACAAAATGCAACTCACATAGTAACAGAATTATGTGGTTTTGTGACTATTCTCTCCGGAACCTTTCTTCTTCATAAAACAAAGGATATGGGCAGCAGCACACGCATAGAACTAACATCCTTGACGACTTCAAGTGGCGAGTCAAGATAGCTTTCTCAGTATGACACTACCGTTTTAATAATTTTGGACAATTGTATGCTGGCATGCATGGGTAGCCCTGGGAATTCAATTAATCGGGCATGGTCGAAAACATCTGAGACTGGCTGTCAGCTGTTTCATTTGTCAGGAGGCTGAAGATGACGATGACTAAAATGAGACAAAAGGAAAACCCAGACAAAAAATGGCTAGAGAAGAGTTTCTTGTTGTTATTCTTCCATTTCGCCTGGTTTGCTCCTGATGATTGGCCTGACCGATTTGGATTGTCAGTTTTAGACATCATGAGCCATCAGGTGATCTTTTAACACTAGGCAAGCTTGTCATTGTGGGGCTCATGAAACTTTCACTACTTTGATGTGATCCATACGCCTTTTCAGAGGTGAAAAACTCCTTGAAGTATCCACCACTTGGTTGTCATCTTCAAGATTACGGAGAGCTGACAGTGGGGATTTCAAGTCTGATGGGAAGAGGAATATCATCAGCAAGAGCATTTAGGAATGTTGATACTTCTGCGAGTTTTGTATCTGTGAATGGTATTTGTTTGCAAACCCATAACTCCATAGTGACAGCATATCGTTTGACTATTCTGTAACCCATAACTCCATAGTGACAGCATATCGTTTCACTATTCTGTATGTATGCATAGGTAAATCATAAATGCACTAGCACAGCATGTTTAGATGTGTCTGCTTTGATTTTAGGCCCTCTCGAGTCTCCTCTCAGCTTTCAAATTTGTTGCTTAATCTCATCTCATCGCTTGTATTCATAATTCAAAAATAATGAAGTGCCTCCAGCTAGCATCTAAAAAATAGTCTCATGTCGGTTTTTGGAAAAAATGAAGGCAAATGGTTCTTTTGAGTAGACTGAAAATCGTTCTGAACAGGCATTTAATGCTGGTTGAGATGCATTTGTTTGAATTGTCATGCGCTGTCCACCCTAAGATCTTAAATATTTCTGGGAAGTAATAAAATTTTTAGTATAAAAGTTTTTGAATTTGAAGAAAAAAATGTAATATTATAGGAGTAATGGTGAACAGTAAAGAAAATAAAGATAAAATAGATAGGTTAATTATATGAACTGTTCTGTAGAAATGATTGAAAAATATAACAGTTGTATAGGAAGATGTGAAAAATAATTAAAAATAAGATAATTATAAAAAGCAACAAAATTTTATTTAAAAATTTTTACTCTTATCCACAAACATACATCAAAGACACTAATCGAAAAAAAAATTATAGTCGAATGGAGTTATGAGCACCTGTGTTGCCAAATGGTTAATGGGGTCTAATCTTATAGGGATTAGTGCTTATGAACAAGTTTATGAAATGATTAAAGACTACTTTTTCCTTCTCTTACTGAACCAAAGTCCAATTTCTCTCCACATCCAAAAGGCCATCAAAGTTCCTCCTCCTTTTATTAAATGCCACCCTGTAAAAGAACCTCGTATTTCTGTCTCTTAGGTTTAACCAATGGACCTTTGATCTCTGTTTTCATATAAACTCTCCGTCTTCTAGCAACTAGTTTATTTTCTTTTCTAGCTCTCAAATGGCAATGTCTCTTGAATCTGACGATTGTTGTGATTTTAATGTGTGAAGTTTTGCCTACTTCTCTCTAAGATTTTTACTAACACTTCTTTTTCTCCTTTTGTTCCATTCCATCAGTTTTCTCCCACTTTAGATTTTCTTGCTAACATACTCAAAAAGCGAGGCCCCGCTCACTAGAGTACTATCCCACACCTCCTAAATTAGGTCATGAGCTTCCTTATCTTTTGCTTAGCATGGTTCATACTTGAATTCTCTTGGTTGTATTCTATTTCTATTCCTTGCATCCATATGTAAGACGATTAGACCATGGTCTAATGAAGTAGCTACTAGTTGAAAAATCTGAACAAATGGAAAGAGAGCCAACAAACCCGAATTTGCCATCTTGTCTAACCTAAGTTCCACATGGTCTCTGCCCCTTCGATTATTCCTCTAGGTCATATCATGGATCCACAAAACTAAGGTCTAGTAGATTGCATTGATCAAGGACCTCCCTGAAAATAATTATCTATTTTTAAGGCCTTACTCTTGTTGCTTTGCACTTCTAATGAACCAACTACTTCATTAAAGTCACTCATTATTATCTAGGGATTTGTTGCTTGACTGCCCAACTATCTCATGATACTCCAAAACTCTATTTTCCTTCCCACCTCAGGGTTTCCGTAAAAGCCTAAAAGTCTCCATTAGGTAAGACCAACTTAAGTGACCAACTCAACATCAATGTGATTTGTTAAGAAGCTATTCACCATTACTTTCTAATCATCTTTCCATAACAATGTCAATCCTCTTTTCTCTCAAGTAACTGTTAGGGAGAAATTGAAGCCCAATTCCCTTTTAACTATTTTCATCTTTTGGCTTGTCCTCTTTGTTTCACAAAGGAAGATAATATTAGAATCTTTGCACTTGACCATGTCGAGGAGGTTTCAAAATGATCGTGGATTCCTAAGCTCATGGCAATCCCAAGCAAGGATGCTCATTTCCCCTAGTGGAGCCTAGAAGAAATCTCAGCCTCCACCTTACTCTCAAGAAAAGCCACCACAGACCCCTCTCCTATTTTTTGCTTTTTCTCCATACACGATGCAACACTCTCCCCTTCCAACTTCCCATCTAGTACTCTCTGCATCTTGCTCTACTAGGATCACCTTCCTACTCCTCTACCTATGCTAGTTTTCCACTTCACTTGCATCCTTCTCCTCCTCTTCTAGTAGCCCCACATCACAGTCCCCATATCTCTTTCCAAGTATTTTCGATCCTCTCCCTTATTTGCTCCTTAAAGACCTGCTCCTTGTCATCATATTCTCCCCCTCTGATCCTTCCATTTTTCCCATTGTCAACGCCCCCTAATTTTGTTCCATTTTTCCCCTGGTCTTGTCATGGTCATTCATTCTCTTTGCCTTTTATTGTTGGCTTATGATATAAATTATGTTGTGACTAGCCTCCCTTGTCCCAACTTCAAGTGGTCCTTCTTTACCCCATCCACCTAAAAAACTAACTCCCTGTCCCTTCTAACCCTTTATTTCTCCCGACGTTACTCTATCCCCTCCACTCTTTATTTTGCCCCTGACCATACATTACCATATAATATCAAAAAAGTGAAGAAAAGAGCTTAGTTACCTTGTATAAATCTAGGATCCATTCTTGTACCATATTTCGTTATAATGCTCAAGTCGTCACATTGAAAAATAACACTTTTCTTTATTTAATATTTTAACTCAAATTAAATTTTTTAATAATAATCTAGCTTGATATCTTATTTTAAAATGTACAGTATCTTTATGTATCATAACTTTTATAATTTAGCTAATATGTGGTTCCTTGTATAAATTAAATTATTCTAAAATTATTATTTATAATAAATTTCGTTAATTTTATAATATTACTTTCTCTAAATTGATAAAATAAGTAATTTGAGTCGGAGCTCATTTTACAGAATTACCAAATTACTCTTCTACCCTTGTATTTTCCACATCGTATTCAACCATATTTTATAAATATTTAATTTTATTTATTAAACAATATTCTCACATTATTAATTACTAACTAATAATTATTTGAGCTTCAAAACTTAATATGATCATAGGCAGACCCTCCCTTGATCACATTAACTTTTAGTGGTTTATTTGTATCTAATTTAACTTCCACCAACCGAGCACGGCTCGGTTGGTCAGCGCGGGCGTGATGGAATCATTGCAGCGTTGGGTCGTGGGTTCGAATCCCGCATTTGGGATTTCGGCCAAAAAAAAAAGAGGAAAAATTATTAGTGGGAGCTGTGGTCTCCCGTCCGGTTGTTTGTGGGAGCAGTGGTCTCCCGTTTGGTTGTTGAAAGCTGTGTTTTCCTGATTATTTGGTGGAGCAGTGTCTCCAGATTTGTAAGAATGTCTCAGAACTTTAGTGCAATATGTATTAAGATGTATGTAAATATATTCCAATAAAAAAAATTTTAACTTCCAATATTCTTCAAATATTTAATGAAAACTTTCCACATGAATCAACTCAATAATCATCTATTTTAATTATTCATATCAATTTGGATTATTATTATTTAAGTTTAAATTTCATTTTGATGATTCTTTAAATTCCATATTTGACGAAATCAAATATATTAAACTCTCTTGATTTTGGTTTATAATCAAATTAAGGATTTTAAGTCTGAAATTTCTGTCATACATCAATAACTACATGAGTTAACCAAAATAAATATTTTCAACATCAAATATTAATTATTTATATTTATTTTTGCATTTTTATTCTACTGGATAGGGATATGAGTTCAGGGATAGTTAAAATCACGTTAATTATGACCCAGATTTATATCTCTCAAAAATTAATTTTTATTTTTTCTGAGTGATATTCAGAATATATTTTATATCATATAAAATTTCATTCTCAATTTAGTTGTATAAAAATTAATTAGTGCAGCTGATCTTGACAACTATTCTACCCTGTTCAGGCTTATCTTCTCGGATTTTTAATTTGCAAATTACAAAACCTTTTAATCTACAAATTTGGTCGTTCATTTATGGTTATATAGAGAGCACTCAGCAAAATTTTCATACTAAAATAGTTTTTTACTATTTATTTTATATTTTTATTTCGATTCCAGATTTAAAACATGGGTAGTGTAAATTAAGTTATAGTTATCATTGTTAATTAAAATTACTAATTATAGCCCTAATCATAGGTTTAACACATAGATCATAGTAAATAACTTATTTAGTCTTGATCCAATGATTTAGATTATGAAATTATATTTTTAATTAAACTTTTAACGGTTTAGATCAACTAGTTACACTTTCCACTAATACAAAAATTATTAAGATGTATTTGCAAATGCTCAGATCTAATCATCTGTCAAGGTATCCATACATGATCTAATATCGTTTCGTTATGCAAAACTAATTTTACACACATTTAAAGGTTTGGATCACCTAGATTATGTATTTAACCATAGATCGAATTTATATAATCTTGTTTTCACTTGATGACAAATTATTATTGTTAAATCCTATGAAATGATCCAGATTTATCTTATCCAATCAAGATTAAATAAAAATAAACTTTTCGCTAACCTTTTTGAAGGAATTTCATGGTTGAAATTAGGCTGAACTCTTGGTTAAAGTTTCCTCTTCTCTCTCATTCTCTCTCTCTCAACTCTCTCTCCATTCTCTACTATTGCCTCCTTTCGCTACTACGTATGTGTGATGTGCTGCTATTGCCTCCTTTTCCTACTACGTATGTGTGATGTGCTGCTTTATAGTAGTGCTTATTTTATTTATTATTTATTTATCTTGGGTAATAGCATGCCACCTAGAAGATTATTTCACCAACCTTTTAACGTATGCTATTTTATCTTGCCACCTTGCCATATCTAATTAATGTTTATGTCACATATTTTGCAGAATTTTTATTTATATATAGTTTAAAAATTATCAATCCCCTTAGTTAGATGAAAATAATATAATACTTGAAAATTTGAGTTAGGCAAGATTCCTCCCTTGGCATCTCATTTTCAAGTCATCCTCCCTACCACCTTGGTAATGTCCAAATATTTGTTAAGCATGGAACTAAATGATGTATATTTTGAACTTTTCATTTACCATTTACAGCCCTTGTTTTCCAGATTTACAAATTTGCACCCGGTTCGTTGAAAAATGTTAAAATACCCATATGTTCCTTCCAAAACTTTCAAAAATTGATAATAATGACATACTTGAATGTATTCTATATATTAATAACAAAATTTAAATATTTAAATATTTAAATATGTGTTATCATGTTTATTATCTATACATATTTGCAAAAATATAAATTTTCTTCTAAATTTAAAAGAGGGGGTTTCCACACCGTCACGGTCGTGGTGGAAGAGGGCGGCGAGCATGCTCTATGCGCAGGCGTCGCACGACCAACGTTGGGGCCTGAAAGCTACAAAAATGGCATCTAGGTCTTTAATTCCAAAGGGTTTGCTGCGGCGGCGGAGGGGGCTCGAAGTGGGCTTATTTCTGCGCTGGGAGAAGATGGACTTGAGAGCCACATGCGGTCAAGTGAGGGAGGTGTGAGCTGCATGAGGCGGTCAGTTCTTCTCCAAGCTTTTCGCGTTGGCTCTGCCGTTCTGCTGATGCAAAAGGTCGAAATGCGACTTTCTGAGCATGCAAAGTGCCACAACAGAACCCCTTGCCACCTCCGACTGCGTATCTCTGGCCCTTTGTGGCTTCTCATCCCTCACCGTGGCAGCCACCTCCGACTACTATCTGTCATGCCCTCTGCCCTTCTTCTTTCCCTATCATTTCTGCAGCTTCTTCCCCAACATTATTGTGGCATGTCGGAATCCCTGCCTATAGAGAAAGGAACCTATTTTATTTAGGGATTTCGCTAGGGAAGACGACTGAGAGTAACGGCGGCAGCATCGGGTTGAGGTGTGGGGGAAGATTAGCCGGCGATGAGGCATTAGGGGGAGGGAGAGAGAACGCGAGTGCAAGCATGCCGAGAGAGGGAGAAGAAATTTGGGGAGGGGCGCATGTTCATGACGCCTCCCTGAGGGCCTGCCCAAAAAATTTCTCTGCGTTAATTGCTCTCAGCTGCTTCAGTTTCCTCAAAATGAATCCAATGCCACGCCCACGCCCACGCGATTGAACCGTGAGCAAGCATAGCCCTTATCTCCGACCAGTTGGAGATGATTACGATTCATCATTCATTACATCTTGATAGCAAGTGAATCTCCACCTCCTTTTTTATTTTAAATATTTTCCACGTCTAAACCATATGATTTAATGAACACCAATTATTTATCATATTATAAAAAATCAATTCCATTGGAACTCATGCTATATAAAAAAATTTTAGCGAGAGTGAATATATTGTAGCACCTCGAACATAAGGTACTACGAGAATACCTTACTCCAGTAATCAATTTATGGCAAATTGCAAATTTTTACCTTAATTTTTTTCAAAAATAACATAAGTTTGTACATCCATCTTATATCACAAACATAATGAAAATTATCTAAAATGTTACAAGCTCTTGCCTAAGTATAATCTATATTTCAGTAATTAAGAAATTAAATAGTGGAAATATATTTCTTCTCTAGTTATACTCGGACCTGTCTCATTACCTATAGCCTGCATGACTATATTTTGATTTTGAAAGGTACGATTATGTTACTTAGTAAGTAGTCATATTGACGTAAAAATACTATAACATCTTAAAAAAAAATTATATATATAACAATGCATTACATGAATTATATACATCTTACTTGATTTCAGAAAATACTTAAAACACCTCTAGCACGATCGTTAAGACCTCATGGTCAAGTGACCGGATTTAGTTTCTTCGAGACATTACAAAGAAATATGCATGTCATTATAACATAAATTAGATATTTCTATTTAATGGTGAATAATTCAAACACAAATCAACTATTCACAAACATTTACAAGAGTTCATTAAATCATTGAGAAATATTTTTAAAATAAAGTTTAGAAAATGGAAAGCATTACCTACTTACCTTTTACCATGCTTATTTAATGCGTTTGAATTTCCTTTCCTTCTCTTCTTCTTCCTACCATTAAAATGAGAATATTAATATTTTATTATATATAATATTCATTATTTTATTATTCATTAATCATTATTAGTATATATACTAGCGTTCTTATTCAAAATTTATTCATATATATATATATATATATATATATTCACAGCCTTATCGTACTTTTTTTTTTTATATTTTTGTTGCTCTCGTTTCATTTTACCACTTACCCTTTTCATAATAGTTTTTTATTATCTACTTGTGATGATTTTTTTTTTTAATATACGTGTATATCTACTTCACTGCACTTTGTGAATGGATAAAAAAGAGGTCAAATGAAAGTCTGCTACGTGGTCTTACCGATAATCCTTTGTAAAAATTGTTGTCACAGAATAGGACCTTATGTTGGTTCAATGAAAATGCTACATGTCTTATTTCCAGGTTGGTCCAATGAAAATGCAACTGTTTCTACTTCCATTGCATCCGTTGCATGCCTGCACACAATTTTTTTTTAATATATATTCAAATATATGTGCATACCTTCATTGCCGTCCCCAGGTTGGTCCAATAAATATATTCCTATTAAGCTGGATATGTATTCTCTCTATATATTTCTTATTATTAGTATTTATATACTGTTCCATTTCAATCTACGATTCCTAAGTTGGGTTCACCAACAGTTGTATATATAAGTTATTCTAATATCATCATCACTATTTATTTTACGCCCTTATGATAATTGGAATACTAGAAAAACCTGACTTTACTTATCAAGACCATCTAGTTACTCTATTTTACAAGTTAACTTACTTTTTTATATTTTATACTTATATTTTATTATCATAAAAAAATTTTAATATATTTTTGTAAATACCATAATATTTACATTGCTCATAATTAATAAATTGAATTTCAAGTCTACTTGAACCCAACCTCATTAATATTTGTTTATTTACTCATCTATTTTATTTCCAAATTATTGTCTATTTCTTAAAGCAAATGCGACGTACGTCCTTAATTATATTTTTTAACGTAATTTCTAACTTACTACACATCAAAATAATCAAAAGAAAAATAAAAGATTAATTTATCAGAGTGTATACGGCAGCTACATTCTCTCCCCCCTTAAATAGTTTTCGTCTCGAAGCCTAATCATTGTTAGTTAAATAAGTGTGAATATTTCCATCGCATAACTTCATTAAGTTCCCAAGTAGCTTTGTCTTCAAAATACCAATTCCATTGAACGTTGACATATTCAGTAGTTTAATTTTGTAGACGTTGCTCTTTGTGATCCAAGATTTTGATAGGAACTTCTTTCTAATTTAAAGTATTTTTAATTGAGAGAGCCTCTTATATGAATACGTGATTTGGGTCTAGAACATAATTTTTAAATAGTAAGATATGAAAAACATTATGAATTATAGTCAAAGTTGGGGGTAATGCTACTGATAAAGCGCAAATTTTTCATATAATTTCATATTAAATTCACACTTTTTGAGTATACAAATGTTAATTAAATATAGGTTTTATGTGAAATTTCCTGAAAACTATATTTTTCGTAAAACTTTTAATTTTGCTATAAAATGGGTCATTTTACAATATTTAGAAATATAAAAATATGAAGGTAATTACAAATGCTAAAAGAAATTCAATAGGTTAAAAAATTAATTTTGAAATATACATTAGCATATTAATATAATTCGAACAAATTTATAGAGTGAATAAACAAGGTAAAATATATAATTATAAAACATGGGTTGAAGTGGACTATTATGTAATCTTAAAATAAAATTACATAAATAAAATGAATACTAAAGGACCCAAAATGAAAATTATGAAATATGTGCAGCGCGTTGAAATTATTTGGGTAATATTTTCATTTTTATTTTGTTGTTGCATATGTGCGAGTGAGCATGGACCGCCGGATCACTGGAATGGTGCTCCACCAGTTCCATCTTCCTCAAATTCAGCCATGGCAGAAACTTGCAACCCACGATTCCATCACCAGCAATCAACACCAGTCGAACATACGAAGGCTTGGATTCCGGATTCCGGCATCAGATGAAAAATCTGGTCGTAGCAATCTCAAACCGACGCTCTCCTATCTTCCTAAAATTAGTAATTGCCAAAACCGCATCCACCGAACAGCAGCCCTTTGCTGTCAAAATCCAGCCACCATCAACCTCGGTGTTACCTATTACGAGCAGAGGCAGCAGCAATTTCAGCACCCACCCTGAAAAACCCATTCAATAATAGCTCATGCCAAGCATCCCAGGTGCTTGGAATCCCATTTTGACGCATCTATTTCAGCAGCTGCTTCCTAAATCAGCACAAATCACCCACCACTGTAGAAATTCGAGCACCGGCCCTCTACACCAAAGCTGCCAAACCAAGCAACCATTAAACCCATTTTCACAGCTCTCTTCTTAATCACCGAGCCACTAATTTCGGCATAGTAGATTCAAAAAAAAAATTTCGGCATAGTAGATTCAAGCACCGGCAGCCACAATTCAGCCGTCCGCATAATCTACACAGCAAATCCGAGCAGTGATTAATCAAACGAGTAGCTCCCCAATCCTTTATTCAGTTCGTATCGAAAACTACCTGCATCCAGTCATGGCCCACCTTGAAATAACAATAGCAGCACAAAATTGACACGCTGCCTAAATCTCATTCTTCATCCGAACTGCTGGCCATTCCAAAATTCAGGCGGCATTTTTTTTGTTTTCTCCTGAAGACCTGAACTCACGCCCATCTGAAGAAAATGGATGCTAGTCGATTTCCACTGGCCTCCACGGTCAATCAAAGCAGCTCTGTTCATGGCTAAAGGCATCAAACGAGGCTAGCAATTCCGGCATGTTGCAGTGGCCGAGTTCCGCACTCATCAATTAACTATCGCAATTGCAGTTTGCTGCATTTGATGTGATAATCACTTTCTCGCCTATGCAACCAGGAAACGAAGAAAGCAGCTATAGTGGTGTGCAAAATGGGAATCCCACAATGCTTTCCAAAGGGTGCCCCGCACACATATAAAAATGAGGGCCCTCTGCACACAAAAAAGAAACTAATTCTCTGTCCCTTGAGGTGAGACCTTTTTTGTATGACCCTAGCAAGTGGATGAGGCAAAGCAATAAAATTCGGATTAGGTTGAGATTTGCTCTTTATATCTAGGTGATGTAATTTTTATTTCTTTTTTTATTTTGTAGTTGTTAATATTGCAATTTTAATTCTTAGATTAGATTTACTCCTTTTATTTAATGCTTTGTAATTTTTAGATTAAATTTAATGTATTTTCATTTACTACTTTCGTAGTTTAAATTTTATTTCTGTAATTCTTTAATTGTTTTCCTAGTTTAGATTTAAATTACGCTTGTATTAATCAATTGCATTTTTCTTCTCTTTATTATTCTGTTTCTTTTCTCTTTTTCTCTCTTTCTACTCTTTCTATTTTCTCTCTTCTCTTTTTCTAATTCATTTCCCTTTTCTCTACCTTCTCCATCTCACCACTCTTCTCTTCTCTCTACCCTCCCTCCCTCCCTCCCTCCCTCTCTCTCTCTCTCTCTCTCTCTCTCTCTCTCTCTCTCTCTCTCTCTATTTTCTCTTCTTTCTCGTTATAATTTCTCTCTTCCGTCTCTCTTTCTCTTTCATCCCTTCTTATTACAAGTAAATATCAAACAATTCAAAACCATATAGCCTCTATGTGGATTCGACTCGATTTACCATTATTCAAAATCGTATAGTGGTAGCTTTAATATGTTTCGGTTATTTTAATTAAATTGATGATCATAGTGCTCTTAACGACAAACACTTGGTTCACATTAGCTACTCTATATCCCACATTTCCTATTTTGTCTAAAATTTCAAATAACCAAATATATCTTGAATTCAAATTTCCTTTCTTCCCAAATTGAGTGATTCCTTTAGTTGGGGAAACTTTAATGAAAGCATGATCTCTAATTTGAAATTCTTTTTCCCACAATTTCTCATCTGCATATCTTTTGTGGATTTTGTGTTGTTTTTTTTTTTTTGATTGGAATTTATATTTACACACATCTCAATACATATTACATTGAAGGTCTGAGACATTCTTACAAATCTGGAGACACTAGCTCCACCAAATAATCCGGAAGACACAGCTTCCAATCACTAAACGGGAGACCACTACTCCCACACTCAACCAACAGGAGACCACTGCACCTACTAAATCACTTTTTTCGTCGTGTCGGGGAATCGATCCCACGACCACAGCCCGTCCCGGATGCTGCGGCGGCAGCGCTGACCAACCGAGCCGTGCTCGGTTGGTGTGGATTTTGTGTTGTTAATATACATTGTTTGATTACCTTAACTTTATCCGCCATTCTTTGGGCTAAGTGAGAGGCAATTTTTCCTTTTTTCGATTCAACCTAATTTAATGGAGTTATGCATTTTTCGTCTATACAATGTTTCAAATGGAGCCATTTGAATACTTGCTTGAGAACTATTATTATATGTAAATTCAATTCCCACAATCTACCAAAATCTATAATGCACATTCTCAACATATTTTTTACAATTCTATTAACTCATTTTGTTTGCGCATCTATTCGTGGATGATAAGTTGTACTAAATAGGAGTTATGTACCCATAGTCGGATTCAACTCTTCCAAAAATATCATAGAAAAGGTGGATCTCTATCTTATACGATAGTCTTAGGAACTCCATATAATTTAATAATTTTTTATAATAGATTTCTATCAACTTTCCTACCGAGAATATGGTTTTACTGGAAGAAAATGTGCTACTTTGGATAACCTATCAATTATTGTCCATATAAAATTATATCTTTTCTGAGTTTTAAATTATATCTTTTCTAAGTTTTAAGTAACTCTTCATTGAAATCCATACTTATATCATCCCATTACTACTTAGAAATTTCTAATGGCTGCAAAGGTCATACTCATTTTTGATGATCTGCCTTAACTCACTAACAAATAAGACATTTGTCAACTATTTTCTTTTTATATTATTAGCAATGTCTCATTTTTATATTTTCATACATCTTTGCACTCTCTGGGTGAATAGAAAAGGGTGAGCAATGCACTTCTTTCAAGATTTATTCCTTAATTTCTATCTTGTTGGGAACATAAAGTCAATTTTCATACTATTACATTTCATTTTCGTCAATACTGAATACTGTATTTCCTTTCTATATCATGGTTGGAACAAATTTTTGTAATTATATATCCTTTTGTTGTTTTTGTTGAATTTGTTTAAATAACGATGATTTCAATTGTAATTGATTCAACTGTATTTTTAATTTGCCCAAACATACTTCCAATTCTAACTACCTCATTTCTCGGATTTTTCCTTCCTACTAAGTAACTAAAACAGCTAGGTTTACTTGTTTACTTAATGCATTTGTTACTACATTAGCTTTACCCGGGTGATATTGAATAGTGAGATCATAATTCTTCAATAATTCTAGACATCTTCTTTTTCTTATATTCAATTCCGAGTAAAAATATATTTTAAACTTTTATGATCTATGTAAAATTCACATTTGACACCATATAAATAATGTTGCAATATTTTTAGAGCAAATACCACAACTGCTAACTCTAAGTTATGAGTGAGATAATTTAACTCATTTAGTTTGAGTTGTCGAGATGTATAAGCTATTACTTTTTCATTTTGTATCATTACACATCCTAAACTTTTATAAGATATATCACTGTAAATGACATATCCTTTATTACCTTTTGACAGGGCCAAAATTGAGGCTTCAATTAATCATTTCTTAAGTTCTTAAAAACAATGCTCACAATTAGCATTTCATTCATATCTGACTACTTTTATTGTTCGTTTGGTGAGAGGTGCAGATAATTATGAGGATCATTCTACAAAATTCTGATAATATCTAGCAAATCCTAAGAAATTCTTAATCTTAGTAATATTTGTTGTCCTTATCCAATTTACTATTGCTCAATGTTTTATGAATCCACCTTTATTCCTTCGACTGAAACCATATGCATTAAGAAAGATATCTAATTCAACCAAAATTCACATTTCATTAATTTGATATAGAGTTTCTTTTCTCTCAATCTGTTCAATACTAGCCATAATGTTTCTGATAATCCTCCTTCTTTTGAGAATATATCAAGATATCATAGATAAACACAACTATAAATTAGTCTACGTATTTTTGAAAAATTTTATGCATCAAATCCATAAAATCATCTAGTGCATAGGTTAATCCAAAAGACATTATAAGAAATTCATAGTGGCCATATCTGGTTTTAAATATAGTTTTCTTGATATTTGTGGGATTGACCTTCAATTGATGATATCTTGATTATAAATCTATTTTAAAAAATACTATTGCTCCTTTCATAAATTTGATAAATTAATAGAATGGAGGGAAATTAAAATGGCATTATTAATAAAACAATAAAGATCATATATTATTTTTTTGAATTAATTTATTATACTAAATAATTTTATTAATTTAAATTATTTAGATATACATGTTGTCACGAGTTAATAGAATTAAATTACATAAAGAACTTCAATAAAAAAAACTTACATAAAGAGCATGTAAGACCTGTACCCTGCAACTAAGGGTGTGTTTGGCTTAAGATGAAACTTTTCACCTAAAACTTTTCAATTTAAAACTTAAGATAAAACTTTAAGCTAGGCATATTATATGTTCTCATTATTTCATTTTTAAACTTATGAATATATATTCCTAAAAAAATTTATGAATATAGATATCCAAAACAAATTAAAATTTCCTTTGCCCTTATAAATGGGCTGCTCTCTATCTACAAATCTTTTCTACTATACATCCTTGTAAACTAAACACTATTAATCATGAGTTGGATCATCTTAAATAGATAACGGCTATTAAGTTTTTTTTCCACTAATTCATTTGAATAACGAGTGGATCATTTATCATTACGGTTCCCTTGCTTTTTTTATGTCCCTCCATTTACTTAACTGTATTAATATTACATATACAGGAAAGTATTTTAAAATCGTTATCCTACACCTGTACAAAATTATATTTCAATATAAACTATACATTAAGCCTAAAGGCTGTTAACCTTAAATATGTATTTTAACCTTCCACGTAGGCATTCATCGCATTAAGTACTAAAATAATAATTTTAATTCGTAAAATTTCAATTAAACTTCCCATTTGACGCTGACCCTCTGAGGAGCTCAGTAGTGTGTGATTTGGCTAAAAAAATGTCAATCAAAAAATTTTCACTTACCATGACTGACTGCTTTATTTTTTAATTATTTTTTTACATTTTCCTATGCACACTTCTTTACTTTTCAATCATCTCTACATAACTACCCATGCAACTAACCTATTTATTTTAATTTTATTCTTTTTACACTTTATCATTACCCATATCATATCATTTTTTATCAAGTTGTCAACTTTTATCTCAAAAATTTTTCATCAAAAAGTTTTATCTCCGACCAAACATACCCTAAGCTATAAGATACTAATATAAAGGTTGTTAACCTTGAATATGTATTTTGACCTTCCTTGTGGACATTCATCCTATCAAGTACTAACATAATAATTTTAACTTGTAAAATTTCAAATAAACTTCCCATTTGACATTGGCTCTCTAAGGAGCTCATTGGTGTGCGGACTCTACATCCAACTTATGTGTGCAAGCCCATTACTTAGGTATTGTATTCTTTGGCATGCTTATTTAGTGTTTCACATTTGTAATATGCTCAACTAGCGAAAGGCGTAGTCTCAAGAACCAACATAATCCTTGGTCGTAGGTTCAAGTGTTGGGGGGCTATAGACGCGAAACACTGAATAAATGTAGTAAAATATATAATACCGAAGTAATGGGCCTGTGCTAATGGATGATGAGTCTTCACACTGCTAGATTCCTTAGAGGGCCAATTGTGATACCATTAATCCAAATAATATGAACTTAATATTTGACTGCCAAATCAAAAGTAACATTCCCAACTATATATCTAAGTTGAGAAATTATTTTCATGCAACTTTTATACATTTTCAAATTGGAAAAATACAAAGAATATTAGCATGACTCCTCCACAAGGATAAAATGTATAAATCTGGAAATATTTTCCAAGTTGTTCCCCTTTGTGCACAAATTCATTCCGCTTTTGTATGGAAGTTTGCTTAACTTATGCAAGTTCTTTTGATATTTATGCTAGTTGGAGCACAATGCATTTTTTTAGCTTACAAATCTAATATGTTGTATGTATTATGAAATTTCCATTTGGTAGAACACAATGAATATTTTTTTGCTTCAAAGCATATTCTTCCATGAAATTTTGTGCGGAAAGTTGCATCCTAAAGTTGTCATTTTGTATTTGACCTTTCTTCATCCCAAGAACATCTGCGTACACAGAGTTATTTTGATTTTTCTTCGTGAATTGAATGATATGCGTTTGCACATGGATTAGCCATCTTTTGACTCTTTCCCCTCATCTTATTGACAGATTGTCTGATTTCATCAATGAAGTTTATAGAGAGCCAACCCATGGCAAGCGCTTCCAGCGATTTTCTCATGGGAAGAGCTATATCCACCGTCTATTTTCAATCGACGGTAAAGAATGAACTGGGCACTTTCGGTATAAAAATTTTTCTGAAAGGGGGCATCGGCCAGGGCTTTCTCACACGCACTGGTCTCTTCCATCTCTTTCTTAGGGTTTCGACAATGCTCTCACCATTATGTCTGCCTCCCTGCAATCTGGATTCGTCCCCGCATTTGTTTCCCTACCTTTTGGGATCGTCTCATCGGAGTCGCTCGAGCTCCTCTCCGTCGCATCTCCCTCTCATGCCACCTCCCAAGCATTCACCAATCATCCTCCTTACTGTCTTACCCCTCACCCTCCCTGCCCGCACCTTCCTCTTCATATGGCACGGTGGCCTCGACGCTCCCACCTCTTGATGGCCCAGCGACACCGCCCAAAAGTGTTGGAAACAATGTTCCAAACAAAACAAATTGAACAAAGCATAAGTTTTGATGATTAAACAAAGACTAATTTGAGTATATATTGTTGGAAATATGTGGAAAACTAGCTAAATCTATGTTTTGATGATTAACAAATCAATTTGAGTAAGTCTTGGCTACTAACAAGTTTGTGTAAATGTTTAAGGAATAATCATTTGAAGAAAATCAAGTATAGAAGCCAAGTCGTATTCCAAGTCGACTCCAAGATCGACTTCAAACATGCAAAACTGTCCAGAGTTGAAAACGGGAGAAGAGCAAGTGAAGTCGCAGGCCAAGTCGACTCCACCTGCGACTTGGGTAGCCAAGTCGCAAACGAAGTCGACCTCGACATCGACCTCAGATGACAAAAACTGTCCAGAGTCGAAGCTCAGAACACGAAGTGCCGAAGTCGCACCCCAAGTCGACTCCACGTGCGACTTGAGGTGAAGTCGCAGCCGAAGTCGACTCCGACATCGATTTCGATCGGGCAGAGGCAATTTTTCAGAAGATAAGCTGGAATGCATATTCAAGATGAAATCAAGTCATGAGTCCAATGCGAAGCAAGGAGCTTGAATCAATCATGCAAGGGTCAAGCTCTTCAAGATTCACAAGATCCAAATGTTCAAGATTCAAGGATTTAAGGTTTGCAAATCTTGGAGCTAATGAAAGCAAGACACCATGATCCAAAGAGTAACAAAAATTGCAAAGGAATTAAAAGGCTTGAGAAAGACTAAGCAAAACAAAAGTTTCAAAGTTCCAAGTTCATGAAGCCAACTGTCGAGGTGAAGTCGAACCCGAAGTCGACTCCACCTGCGACTTGGGTCAAGTCGAGAACCCAAGTCGACCCTGACTGGAACTTGAAGTTGCGACGGAGAAGCGAAGTCGCACCCGAAGTCGACTCCATCTGCGACTTGGGCGAAGTCGCATCCGAAGTCGACTCCACATGCGACTTGGGTCGCAACGGTCGGAATTTATTCGAACGTTGGCGCATTAAATGCGCGCCACCTACCTTCTAACGTTCGGATTCCCTCCAAAATTATAAATAGCATTCATGGTGGACGAGAGAAGTAGCTGAGAAACATTAAGTGTGCTTAACTACCATCTTCAAGAGCTTTAAAGAGATCAAGCAAACCAAAGAGGAAGAACTTTGCTTCAAACTGCAAGAGCTACATTTCAAAATCTTCAAAGCCATTACTACAAGTTCTTCTCTGCGCCAAACTGCTTCTACACAACTGTAAAGTGTAGTTCTTTTATTGTTTCATTTGTTTGTATTGAACTTGACTTAGTTTGAGGAACTAAGATCAAGTGTAAGCAAAGTAGTGTGTGATTGGAGTGTAACTCATCACCTACTTGTGCTGTGTTTTGTTAATGCCCCCTAGAGCTGGAATCTAGAAGAGAGCAAGAGGCTCTGGTTGTATATGCCCCCTAGAGCTAGAATCTAGAAGAGAGTGGAGACTCTAAGTTGTATTCGCGGAATACAATAGTGGAACCCAAGTCACAAGGAGTGTGAGCTTGAAAGAGTGGAGTAGGGAGGTTGCCCGAACCACTATAAAAACCTTGCCTGCTTGATTTATATTTCTGCTCTCTACATTATCTTGCTTTCCATTTAGTTTCTTCATTAAGGGGACTAGATTAATCCGGGGTAAAGTTTCTGTTTAAGTTGTAAATTTTTAATTACCCAATTCACCCCTCCCCTCTTGGGTTTTGCCATCAACTCGGGACCAACAAGTGGTATCAAAGCAGGTTTTTGAGTTTTTACCAAAGAGATCTATTATCATGGCATCTCAATCTACTTCCGTTCCCGCATTTGCTGAAGGCCAATCTTTTACAAGGCCACCATTGTTTGATGGGAACAACTTTGGTTATTGGAAGCTTCGTATGAAGCAACTCATCATGGCTACAGATATGGACTCTTGGATTGCTATCCAAGATGGTGTAACATTGCCAATTGATGAAAGAGCTTCCAAATGGACCGAAGAGGAAGTAAGAACCGTCAAGAGCAATGCTAAGGCTATGAACTCTTTATTTTGTGCTCTTACGGCTTCTGAATATGATAGAGTATCATCTTGTCTAACCGCTAAAGAAATATGAGATACTCTAACATCCATTTATGAAGGAACCTCTCAAGTCCAAGGAACTAGGAGAAATATTTTGATAGGAGAATTGGAAAACTTTAGAATGCTAGATACAGAAAATATTTCTGAAATGTTTGCTAGATTCTCTAAAATTACTAATGCTTTGAAAGGTCTTGGAAAAGCAATTTCTGAATCGGAGCAGGTCATGAAGATTCTAAGGGCGCTACCCGAATCATGGACTCCGAAAATTACTGCAATAGAAGAAGCAAAGGACTTGAACACATTGAAGCTTGAAGACCTTATTAGCTCACTAATGTCACATGAGCTAATCAAGAGAAGAAATGAAGATCAACACAAAGGAAAGAAAACTATTGCACTAAAAGCCACCCACAACTCAGAAGAATCTTCCTCCTCATCTCACAACGACAATGAAGACATAGCACTTCTCACTCGCAAATTCCGAAAATTTGTGAGAAAAGAAAGGAACTTCAGAGACTACAAAGAAAGACCACGAAGAGAGAAGAAGAACGAGCCAACCAAGTGCTATAGATGCGGGGGCGTAGGACATATGCAAACTCAATGTCCTACACCGGAAGAAAAACCAAAGGATTATCAAGAGAGGAGAGAAGGACATGAAAGAAGAAAGTATCAAAAGCCTAAGGGAAGAGACATGTATGTCAATGAAGAGACTTCATCAACAAGTAGCTCTTCAACCGACAACAATGATGCAGCAAATTGCGCAAGAATATGCTGCATGGCACGGATCGAACAAGAAGAAGACTTGTTATGCCTAAACACAACTGAAGTTTTGGAAGAACAATCCACCTCAACAAAATGCACAAGCAATGAAGAGGTAACTTCCAAGCCTTGCTATTCTCAATCAAGTTATTCTTCTTTTCATGAATGCCTCAAATGTGCTGAATTAGAAGAACTACAACTTGCATATGATTCGTTATATGAGAAAATCAAAAAGCTAGGAAACAAGTTGTCATTGAAGAGACAACAATGTAACTTTGTTATTATTGAAAATGGAAAACTAGCTGAAAAATCAACAAAACTAGAAAATGAATCATTGAAAAATGAGATTGAAAAATTGAAAAAGGAGAACAAATCATTAAATGAATCATTAGCAAAGTTCTCTAATCCAGGAGAAAGTATAAAAATGTTTCTGAACATGACCTCTCAATCAAATAAAAGAGGCCTTGGATATTATACATTTGAGCAAAAAGAAAGTGGCAAATCGAATGTGCCAACATTTGAGAAATATCAAACCAAAACTGCACCAAGATACAAGCCACAAAGGAAAAATGTTATGTGGACTAGAAGGCCAACGCTTGAACTATTGCATACTTGGAGGCCTACTCCAAGATTGCCTATGGCCTGTAACTTTTGCAATAAGATGGGTCATAAAACTTATAAATGTAACTTTAAGAAATTATATGACCATGGTGCTAAATTTGTTTGGGTTCCAAGGAACACAAGATTTGGGCTTTCTAAGATGGAGCAACAAAGGTTGAATAATATTACTAACCCAAATGGACCCATAAAATGGGTACCAAAGAGATGAGATTTACCTTTTTATTTTTCAGAATTGTTTCAAGGCAAAGGCAAACAGTGTATGGTTCATGGACAGCGGTTGCTCAAGGCATATGACCGGAGAAAGAAGTTTATTTCACAAACTTAAGCCTTGCAATGATGGAACGGTTGCCTTTGGTAATAATGAGAAAGGTAAAATTAAAGGTAAAGGAAACATTTACAGTATTTCTAATGCATGCATGGAAGATGTTTTGTTTGTTGAAGGACTTAAGCACAATCTAATGAGCATTAGTCAATTATGTGATAAAGGATACAATGTTGTGTTTGAATCATCTATATGCAATGTGTTTGATGGAGAACATATCATGTTTAGCGGAAAAAGACATGGAAATGTGTATTTGGTTTCACTTGATGAATTAAATGGTCAATGTTTAATGGCCATTGATAATGATCCATGGGTTTGGCATAAAAGGCTTGGACATATAAACATGGGAAACATAAAGACCCTATGGAAAAAGAGTTTGGTAGAAGGATTACCAAGATTGAAATATGACAAAGACAAAATTTGTAAGGCATGTCAATTATCTAAACAACCTAAAATGCCTTTCTCTACCAAAAAGGAAATCTCCACCACTAGGCCACTTGAATTGCTACACATGGATCTATATGGGCCATCCGACATTTTAACCATTGGTGGAAAGAAATACGTATTTGTTATTGTTGATGATTTTTCAAGATTCACATGGATAATTCTCTTAGCTAGCAAAGATGAAGCCTTCTCTATGTTTTCAACTTTTGTAAAGTTGGTGCAAAATGAAAAACAAAGTACTATTATGACTATAAGAAGTGATCACGGTGGTGAATTTGAAAACAAACGATTCATAGAATTATGTAATGAAAAAGGAATTCATCACACATTTTCTGCACCAAGAACTCCACAACAAAATGGAGTAGTTGAAAGGAAAAACAGAACTATACAAGAGATGGCTAGAACAATGCTAAATGAGAGCAAATTATCCAAGAAATTTTGGAGTGAAGCTGTAAGTACAGCTTGTCATATTTTAAATCGAGTTACCATTAGAGCAATCTTGAAAAAGACCCCATATGAGCTATGGAAAGGTAGAAAACCAAATATTTCATATTTTCATGCTTTTGGATGCACATGCTATGTTTTAAACAATGGAAAAACCAACTTGGGAAAATTAGATGCTAAAAGTGATGAGGCAATATTCCTTGGTTACTCATCAAATAGCAAAGCATATAGAGTTTTCAATAAACGAAACCAAATTGTAGAAGAATCAATACATGTTGTCTTTGATGAGACTAACCCTTGTTTTAAAAGAAAAGATGATTTAAGTGATGCAGATGATATAACAAGTAATCTTGAAAAATTGCATGTGGAAAAGCAAGAAGAATCCATGGAGGAAAGGGTAAGTGAAGGTAACAATTCCTACAAACTTCCAACCGATTTAAAATTCAAACATGCACATCCAATTGAACTAGTTATAGGAAATGTGTATGAAGGTGTAAAAACTAGAAGGTCAAAGCAAAATGTTTGTGGACAATATGCTTTTGTTTCCAAAATTGAACCTTCTAATATTGATCAAGCTCTTGATGATGAAAATTGGATCATAGCAATGCAAGAAGAGCTAAATCAATTTGAAAGAAATCAAGTTTGGCATCTTGTTCCTAGACCAAATGATTGTACGGTTATTGGTACCAAGTGGGTCTTTAGGAACAAATTAGATGAAAGTGGACTTGTAGTGAGAAACAAAGCTAGACTTGTGGCAAAAGGATATTCACAAGAAGAAGGAATTGACTTTGAAGAATCCTATGCCCCGGTTGCTAGATTAGAGGCAATTCGCATCTTACTAGCGTTTGCATCTCACATGAACTTTAAATTGTTTCAAATGGATGTCAAAAGTGCATTTCTGAATGGTTATATAAATGAAGAGGTGTATGTAGAACAACCACCTGGATTTGAGGAAAAAGATCAATCTAAATTTGTATACAAGCTAACCAAAGCATTATATGGATTAAAACAAGCTCCAAGGGCTTGGTTTGATAGACTAAGCAAATTTCTGATTGATCACGATTTTCAAAAAGGAAAGGTAGACACCACTTTGTTTTTCAAGTATAAAGAAAAGGACATATTGATCATTCAAATTTATGTTGATGATATCATTTTTGGTGCTACTAATGAAACTCTTTGTCAAGAATTTTCTGAGCTTATGCAGAAAGAATTTGAAATGAGCATGATGGGAGAGCTAAATTTCTTTCTTGGACTGCAAATCAAGCAATTAAATGAAGAAATTTTCATCAACCAGTCCAAGTATATCAGAGAAATGCTGAAGAAGTTTGGCATGGAGAATAGCAAAGGAGCAAACACCCCTACGAGCTCAACAATTAAAATTGACAAAGATGAGAAAGGGAAAATAGTTGATTTGAAAATGTATAGAAGCATGATAGGATCTTTGTTGTATTTAACTGCTTCTAGGCCTGATATCTTGTTTAGTGTGTGTATGTGCTCTAGATTTCAATCATGTCCAAAAGAATCACACTTGGTAGCTGTGAAAAGAATTTTCAGGTACTTAGTAGACACTACCAATATAGGACTTTGGTATCCAAAGGGCTCTAATTTTGATCTAATCGGCTACTCGGATGCGGATTTTGCCGGTTACAAAGTAGATAGAAAAAGCACAAGTGAAACATGTCAGTTTCTTGGAAGCATGATAGTTTCATGGTTTTCAAGAAAACAAACTAGTGTTGCTCTATCTACGGCGGAAGCCGAATATATTGCCGCCGGGAGCTGTTGTGCCCAATTACTTTGGATGAAACAGCAACTTAGGGACTATGGCATGGATTTTAAAGATATACCTATCAAATGTGATAATACTAGTGCCATATGCCTAACCAAGAATCCAGTCTTGCATTCTAGGACCAAACATATAGACCTTAGACATCATTTCAGTAGAGAACATGTAGAAAATCATGACATATGTTTGGTATATGTAAGAACCGAGGATCAAGTTGCAGATATATTCACTAAGCCCTTAGCAAAAGAAGCATTTTATAAGATTAGAAATGACATGGGAATGCTTGAATTCACTTAAAGCATAAGTTGAGGGGGAGCACCCATTTAGGGGGAGCAAACCCACTTGTCTCTTTACCCTCTAACTTTTTGATTTATTGACAAAAAGGGGGAGAAGAGTGGATTTGAGTCCAAAGGGGGAGAAGAAAAGGATTTGATCCTCATGAGTATGCTTAAGGAGACAAGTAGGATTTAAGAAGAATAAAGAAGAGTAAAATTTGAGTATAAGTTTTTTATGATTAAGAGAGAGAAAGATTTAAAGGGGAGAAGTGTAGGATAAGTATATGCTTAAATGAATGCTTGCATGAGTATAAGAATGATTTCATAATGCAATATGAGCATATTTTTTTAATTGAAAGGTATACACTCAAATCGGTTTTGTCAATCATCAAAAAGGGGGAGATTGTTGGAAATACGTGGAAAACTAGCTAAATCTATGTTTTGATGATTAACAAATCAATTTGAGTAAGTCTTGGCTACTAACAAGTTTGTGAAAATGTTTAAGGAATAATCATTTGAAGAAAATCAAGTATAGAAGCCAAGTCGTATTCCAAGTCGACTCCAAGATCGACTTCAAACATGCAAAACTGTCCAGAGTTGAAAACGGGAGAAGAGCAAGTGAAGTCGCAGGCCAAGTCGACTCCACCTGCGACTTGGGTAGCCAAGTCGCAAACGAAGTCGACCTCGACATCGACCTCAGATGACAAAAACTGTCCAGAGTCGAAGCTCAGAACACGAAGTGCCGAAGTCGCACCCCAAGTCGACTCCACGTGCGACTTGAGGTGAAGTCGCAGCCGAAGTCGACTCCGACATCGATTTCGATCGGGCAGAGGCAATTTTTCAGAAGATAAGCTGGAATGCATATTCAAGATGAAATCAAGTCATGAGTCCAATGCGAAGCAAGGAGCTTGAATCAATCATGCAAGGGTCAAGCTCTTCAAGATTCACAAGATCCAAATGTTCAAGATTCAAGGATTTAAGGTTTGCAAATCTTGGAGCTAATGAAAGCAAGACACCATGATCCAAAGAGTAACAAAAATTGCAAAGGAATTAAAAGGCTTGAGAAAGACTAAGCAAAACAAAAGTTTCAAAGTTCCAAGTTCATGAAGCCAACTGTCGAGGTGAAGTCGAACCCGAAGTCGACTCCACCTGCGACTTGGGTCAAGTCGAGAACCCAAGTCGACCCTGACTGGAACTTGAAGTTGCGACGGAGAAGCGAAGTCGCACCCGAAGTCGACTCCATCTGCGACTTGGGCGAAGTCGCATCCGAAGTCGACTCCACATGCGACTTGGGTCGCAACGGTCGGAATTTATTCGAACGTTGGCGCATTAAATGCGCGCCACCTACCTTCTAACGTTCGGATTCCCTCCAAAATTATAAATAGCATTCATGGTGGACGAGAGAAGTAGCTGAGAAACATTAAGTGTGCTTAACTACCATCTTCAAGAGCTTTAAAGAGATCAAGCAAACCAAAGAGGAAGAACTTTGCTTCAAACTGCAAGAGCTACATTTCAAAATCTTCAAAGCCATTACTACAAGTTCTTCTCTGCGCCAAACTGCTTCTACACAACTGTAAAGTGTAGTTCTTTTATTGTTTCATTTGTTTGTATTGAACTTGACTTAGTTTGAGGAACTAAGATCAAGTGTAAGCAAAGTAGTGTGTGATTGGAGTGTAACTCATCACCTACTTGTGCTGTGTTTTGTTAATGCCCCCTAGAGCTGGAATCTAGAAGAGAGCAAGAGGCTCTGGTTGTATATGCCCCCTAGAGCTAGAATCTAGAAGAGAGTGGAGACTCTAAGTTGTATTCGCGGAATACAATAGTGGAACCCAAGTCACAAGGAGTGTGAGCTTGAAAGAGTGGAGTAGGGAGGTTGCCCGAACCACTATAAAAACCTTGCCTGCTTGATTTATATTTCTGCTCTCTACATTATCTTGCTTTCCATTTAGTTTCTTCATTAAGGGGACTAGATTAATCCGGGGTAAAGTTTCTGTTTAAGTTGTAAATTTTTAATTACCCAATTCACCCCTCCCCTCTTGGGTTTTGCCATCAACTCGGGACTAACATATATAGTGTACTAATGAGTTTGCCAAGTGTTTAAGGAAAACAAAGAAGTCAAGTCGATTACCAAGTCGACTTGGACTTCGACTTGGGGTGAAGTCGACTTCACAAGCGACTTCAAATGGCAAAAGGTAGATAGCTTTGAAAATAGAAAATAAGCAAGTGAAGTCGCAGGCCAAGTCGACTCCAGGTGCGACTTAGGAAATCAAGTCGCAGACGAAGTCGACTCCAGCATCGACTTGAAGTATCCAGAATTGAAAAAGTGGAAACGGACATAACGAAGTCGCAGGCGACGTCGACTCCAGGTGCGACTTGGGCGAAGTCGCAGACGAGGTCGACTCCAACTTCGACTTAAGGAGTTCAGACTTGAAGATTGAAGTTTCAAGCTTATTCCAAGGATCCATTTGGACTTTATCAAATCCAAATAGGATGCAAAGTTCATTCTCAAAAAGCAACTGAAGTTTCTTGAAGATCAAAAGCTAAGATTCATATTCAAAGTTCAAATCAAGTCTATCAAGTCCAAAGACTAATCTTCAAGCTTATTCCAAATGAAGCTCTACCCATCATGAAGACCAATTTTATGAAGTTCAAGCCAGTTCAAGAAGATCAAGGTATTTTTGCAAAAGACCAAGCCAAGTCGCAACCCAAGTCGACTCCAGGATCGACTTGAGTTGAAGACTGAAGGCCAAGTTGACCCAGACTCGGACTTGGAACTCTGAAGAACTGGAGTCGCACACGAGGTCGACTCCAGGTGCGACTTGGAAGCCAAGTCGCAGGCCAAGTCAACTCCACATGCGACTTGGGTCACAACGGTCGGAATTTATTCGAACGTTGGCGCATTAAATGTGCGCCACCTACCCTCTAACGTTCGGATTCCCTCCAAAATTATAAATAGCATTCATGGTGGACGAGGGAAGTAGCTGAGAATCATTAAGTGTGCTTAACTACTACATTCAAGAGCTCAAAAGAGATCAAGCCACTCAAAGAAGAAGAACTCTACTTCAAACTGCAAGAGCTTCATTTCAGAATCTTCAAAGTCAACTCTTCAAGTTCTTCTCTGCGCCTAATTGTTGCTACACATCTGTAAAGTGTAGATTTCTTTGTTGTTTCATTTATTTGAACTTGATCTAGTTTGAGGAACTAGGATCAAGTGTATGCTAAGTAGTGTGTGATTGGAGTGTGACTCATCACCTACTTGAGCAGTGTGTTATATGCCCCCTAGAGCTAGAATCTAGAAGAGAGCAGTGACTCTAATTGTATTGAGAGAATACAATAGTGGAACCCAAGTCACAAGGAGTGTGAGCTTGGAAGAGTGGAGTAGGGAGGTTGCCCGAACCACTATAAAAATCTTGTGTGTTTGATTTATTTATCTGCTCTCTACATTATATTGCTTTCCAATTCGTTTCTTCATTAAGGGGACTGGATTAATCCGGGGTTAAGTTTTTTGTTTAAGTTATAAATTTTTAAATACCCAATTCACCCCTCCCCTCTTGGGTTTTGCCATTAACTCGGGACCAACAAAAAGTTCCCCGACATAGGTGATGATAGCCCGATTGCCAGCATCACCATCCACACATCTCATGCCTCCTGCTGCACCGAGCTGCTTGGCCATGGTGCCTGTCCTTCCGTTCCTTACTGTGGCATTGAAAGTTCAATGTCAAAAATGGATCTTGATCCCAAGATGAGGTCTAACAATGTCGGCTTAGATTCTCTTGAATTTTTGGTTATCTTTTTCCTTGATTGAAATCTCTTAGCATGGACTCGAATTAGGAGATCCAGTTTAGATGGTTGGTAAGGGGCAAGTCTGCTTGCATTTCAAAAATTGGGTTTTAGAGTTCGTCATTTTTGTGCCATTTTGCATGTGTCTAAGGCTCTCATTGCTTCGACACTGGGTATTTGGAAGAAATCAAAATTTTTGGGCATCAATTGGAAAAAGCGGCTTATTGGGATTGGTAGGATTTTTCAAATTTGAGGATGCTGATATTATATTGTCTATTTAGCAAATTTGTTTTATACATCACAAATTTTAACTGGTCAGGAAAATGGCATTTCAGGTACCAAATATCATCAACCTCTATGATGTTTCAAACATTTGGGTTATTTCTTTGCTACTAAGGGTAGGTGATTCTTCATAAGGGGCTCTGATTCAATAATTTGGATTTTAGAGTTACTCTTGCCAACACTCCATAAAAGAATTCGATTCTATGAATTATGTTCTCTTACTAGCATTATGTTCAAGTCAGTATTGAAATAAAGCCTTGCTAGAAGTGATCTGTGCATTCATACATGGAAATGTAATTTTTTAAAACATACATACATACCAGAAATATTCCAAACCAACCCAAATAAGTTGAAAAATCTATGTGAGTAGAAGCAAAGCTAGTAAACACCTATGGGAACCCATATTGGCATGCAAAGGATGTCTAAACCTTTCCCTTTGCATAACCAAGCACCTAATTCAGATTCTCTAATGTGGACCAATTGCATATAATCTTGCTTTCCAATTTTTCCTTAATAGTTGGTGGCGTCTCCCAAATTTTTGTGCTTGTCCTGTTTTGCTGTAAAACAAAAATTAATCAAACTATAAATAATGCAAAATAGGTATTAGGTACAGAACAATAACAGAATTCATTTGTAAGATTTTTAGCTTATTTGATATTTCTATGGGTGGAAGTACTAGAGATATCAATTTTCATTTTTTGAAATATTTTAGATAGATTATGTGTAGCTTGAAATTTTGCTTAATTGTGAAATATTCCCAATTCAAATATGTTGTATACATGTTGTAATAGGTTGTTTGGATCAAATAGGTTGTGTTCGCTATTTGGTCATGAAATTTCTACATGAAGTCTTAACTCATTTTGCAATCATATTTTCATCTATATGATTCCTTAGTTTTGTAGATTCACTAAGCAAAGATGTAGCAAAACCCACTACATCAAGAAGTCAAAACCAAAGTAAACTATATAGACTTTTATCTTCACCACTGTTGGCAAAACCCACTGTGTCGTAAGTTGCATTTCTACTTATGATAATAATTATGCCTCATTCTGCTATATGTACTCAATTGATTTTGACAAATGTAATTTCGTGGATATCATTTCAATAGTCACAATATTGTAACTTCACAATGAGCTTCTTTAATGATTTTGGAAAATTATATAAAAAATGAGAACACGCGTGTTTTATTAAAAACTTTTGGAAGTCCCAAGGATTTCCAATTTTAAAGTTGTTGTAACTTTACAAGTGTTTGTTCTCTCTATAAAAGAAATTACAATTTCATTTATTGATTACATTCATATGAACCTGGTTTATGTTTTACTATGATTTGTTTTAAAAAAGGCTTATAATATCCTCATTATTTATAGTCCTTCTCTTGACTGTTTGTATAAAGTCTGTGCCAACTTTTCATTAATTTTGATCACAAAAATGTACTCTAATATGATTGTAGAGCCTAATATTCTGTTATTGTTGTTCAAAAAATGTTGAGAGGACAAGAAATAGGGGAAAATTAGTCTCTAGAGAATTTTTTCCGTATTTGGAAATTATATGAATACGTTATCTATATTGGCCTTTCGTGATTGATAAGTAGTCCATGGCTTGTGTGTTGCATCCAATCTTGAAAATATATTTGCATGTGAGGAAACTTCTTGTTGTGCATTTAATAGCCCTTTTTTTTCACTTTATAAGCCCTTTTTCAATCATTTCTACACAACTACCCAAAATGCAAAGATTGCCTAATTGCCTAATTGCTGCAGATGCAATGTATGTTTTCTTTCTTTGATCTTCTTTTGGATGAATCTTGTTATAAGCTTTCTCAGTTGTTTATTTGTAACACGTAGTGTTGTCTTTTCTTTCCAAATTACAAGAAAATACTACCTTAGTGGTAGGACAGTGCTCCATTTTGCAACAATAAATAGACATGTAAGATGCATAAGGCTTGTAACATCCCAAACCCTCTTTGTGAATTCGTTTCCTCCATAGAAAGTGGTGATAAAGGTGATGGTTCATTAGAGCAAAGCTACTATCAATAGTATGTAGGTTTTTTTCACCCCTCTAGTCCCTCATTTTGCTTCATTAATAAAAAAAATTTTAAAAATTTAAATTACAATGGCAGAAAGCAACATTACTACAAGACTATAAAGCCAATTTTTCCTTGGAATGACTTTTCAATTGTATTGCATGAAAACTTTATAGGAAATACTTTCTAACTCCAGTTACATATTGGTAATGTAGTGTTGTGTCCAACTTCCTTCCTAAGCGGACTCTATCAACTAGGCATGAGCTTGATTTCTATGAGCTTTAACAAAGGAAAATTCAGTCAAGAACTTCAAAATTTTGGACTGACAATGGATAGAGGAAGAGCTGCAGCAAAGTATGATAATTTTGGACTAGCAACCGTTATGATAGACAATATATTGTACATTTGTTTTTTGTTTGGTGGACCATGTATTATTCCTTTTGGAAATATACAAATGCAGCCACTTTTATGATTAATGTATCATTTTTATTAGTAGTCTAATAGAAAATATAACCAAATTATATGGAACCTAATTATTTTTCCAGCAATATTATTTGAGAAATAAGCAAAGTATGTACCATATATTAAATATTTAAATCAAAACTAGTTGTCATAAAGATGACTCGGACCACATTTAACATTTGATTTATATCAAATTTACAAATAAAAATTAGAGATTGCATTGAAAAAGTTTTACAATAAAATTCGTATTTAATATAAGTATTTATTAACTTTAATAAATCCCAATGAAAAATGAATTACAAAGTCACAACATACTCTATAAAGAGCTACTCTCCTGTCTCCATCTTTCTAAGTGAAGCAAGCTTCCTAGCTTTCCACACATTTTTTTATTTGACATTGTCATTATTTAATTACTCTACTTTTTTATTTTTACTCATATATTTCATTCATTTTATTACACAGGTTCTCAATTTATTCTGATTTTACTCTTATAACATCAAATTACTGTCACGCTTCTAAAAAAACCTAACTTCTCATTGATATGTATTATATATTAAATTAATGTTATGAATTAATAGTTTTGGCTATGCATTATTTTTTAATTTATTTAATTTAAACTTATAATTATTTTTTAATTTTTAATCCATAGCTCAACACTAATATAATATGAGAAGTATAATTGTTATTATTATTATTATAATATTTTAGATATTGATGATTTAAAAGAAATTAAAAATAAGATAACTAATGTAAGTATGAATTAATTTAAATCAATAATTTATTGAATTTACATAAATTAAAAGAATATTGCTTTCTATAACATATTAAAGAGGTGTTCTATAACATGAAGATTTTCTATAAATTTTTTGTTCAATGTAAATATTTATTAAATTGATAGTTTTACATTAATTTCACTTGAAGTAAATAAATTTATATTTTATTTTAAATTAATTAATTCTAGTAACAATAAATCACAATTATTTTATTAATACGTTAAATTTGTAATATAAAATGTAATAATATTATTTTATAATTTTAATAAATTTTGTTATAAAATTTCTATTAAATACAGTTATTTGCTAAATTGATTATTTAACCAATCTCAAAAAGTAACATATATTTATATATTAAATATAAATTATAGTTATATATAATTTATTACAATTTTAGTTTTACAGCGTCATATATATAATAATTTTTACAATTTTATATATTTACGTAAATTCTATTTCATTTACTTTAAATTAGTTAATATTTTTATTTATAAATTTATATATTTATTTTTGTTTTAAAATTATTTAAAGGTTTGCGTAGTTCTGAAATGAATTATTAAGTATAAATCTTTTGCAAAATACACAAATTAGGTAAAATATTTATAAAATATCAAAAATTAGATGCTGTTCGATGCGGTTAGATGCGGTTAGACGTTGTTAGATTGAGGTAGATTTCATTAAATCGTATTATCTGAGTTTTAAATTCTGTAATTAAGGTATAAATGACCTTATAAGGGACCTATGATCATATTACAAGTGTTAAATTAGGATTAACTTATTAATTTCAAAAATTAGATGCCGTTAGATGAGGTTAGATGAGGTTAGATGTTGTTCGACACTGTTAGATTAAGGTGATTTCATTAAATCGTATTATCTGGGTTTTAAATTCCGTTATTAAGGTATAAATGACCTTATAAGGGGCCTATGATCATATTACAAGTGTTAAATTAGGATTAACTTATAATTTAAAATTAGATGCTGTTAGATGCGGTTAGATACAGTTAGATACTGTTAGATGCTGTTACATTAAAGTGATTTTATTAAATCGTATTATCTGAGTTTCAAATTCCGTTATTAAGATATAAATGACCTTATAAGAAGCATAGGATCATATTACAGGTATTAAATTAAGATTAATTTATTAATTTCAAAAATTAGATGCAGTTAGATGCTGTTAGATTAAGGTAATTTCATTAAATAGTATTATCTGAGTTTCAAATTTCGTTATTAAGGTATAAATGAACTTATAAGGGGCCTATGATCATATTACAGGTGTTAAATTAGAATTAACTTATTAATTTCAAAAATTAGATGTGGTTAGATGCGGTTAGATGCTGTTAGATTCTATTATATTCGAAAAATAAAAAATATTAATAAATTTACAAAAAATCAAAAAAATAAATGAAATTGTTATTTTTGAGAGTAACTTAATTACATTAACTTTAAATAATATAACATAACTCCTAATATAAAATATATTTTTCAAATTTATCAATTATAATGAAATCTTATTAAAAAATAATTTTTTTGTACACATATTTTTAAACATATCAAATAATGAAAAATTATGTCTACATATATTTTAGTAGTTGATCCAGCAAATGAATGGAATAGATTAAGATTTTGTATATCTATAATACAAATTTTATCAAAAAACCAAACATACTCACGTTTTTAAACAAATATACTCACGATGTAAAATTATCACAATGCCCCTACTTGTTTTTTTTCTCATGGGGAAGGCTCCCCATGGGTTGGGGCTCAAGTTATAACAATAGAGGTTTATGATTAAGAAACTCGAATTTTGCATTTGTCCCCAATCTTTTTCAATTTTACAAATTTGACCCATTTTATAGGTATAGAGTAAAACTTGTAATTCTAAACCATCAAATGAATAAGGTTTTATATTCTTTGAAAAGGATATTTCAACAGAAAATAGTTGCATACAATGATAAATTATCTGTTGCAGTTGCATGCCACTAACGATTCCATCAGTATATATAGTTAGAGCCCGCCCGAAGTAATCCTTAAAGATAAATGTAGAAGCTATTTCATAGCAAAGAGAGCCAAAATGGTTTCAAGATGATCGGTCACTTTTAAGGCGGCAACATCGGTCTCTTTTAAGGCGGCAACGAGTTTTTTGAAAGCATCTGTAGCAGTGCGGTTCTGAGCAATTTTTTTTAACCAAATCCAATGACGCTGCCATCTACCGAAGCTTCCACAATTATGCTAAACTCTCATTTATCGTCGATAGGTGTGGTACATATATAAAAAATAAATGGTATTATAGCACAATTATGGGTATGTTTGGCAATGGTTAAAAAATGTCAAGTTAAAACTTTTCACTTTCCACAACTATCATATTTTTTTAATTATTTTTTTCACATTTTCCTATACAACTACCCTATTTTTCAATCATTTCTACACAACTACCCACACAACTAATCTATCTATTTTAACTTTATCATATTTACTACTCATCATTACCCTTATTATATCACATCATTTGACAACTTTAACTCTTCAAAACTTTTCATCAAAAGTTTTATTTATTTCCAAACGCACCCTATATATAGAAGCTTGGTTGGAATTAGAAAATACAAGCCAAGGAAAAAGTATTACTCGGAATCCCACTGCTAAAGATGCTTACAAAAAACTCATTGCCAGCTTGAAGGAAACTAATCATCTTGAAGCCAATTTGGCTCCCGTTGCTATGAAATAGCTCTTTCATTTATATTTAAGAACAACTCGGTTGGTCGTCAACAGCGGCGCGGAAACCATTTTCGCGGTTGGCGTGGGATCAAATCCCAAATGGGATTTCGGTCCCAAATACATAGGTGTGGGAGCAAGGTTGTCTCCCGGGTGGAAGAGGTATGGAAGCATGTTATCTCCCGGGTGGCTGTTGGAAGCTGTGTCTTTCAAATTCTTTCAATGAGCTGTCTCCAGATTTCTTTGGGATGTCACGTCTGTCCCCAAATTTGTAAGAATGTCTCAGGATCTTCAGTATAATATGTGTTGAGATATATATAATTATATACCAATCAAAAAATAAAAAAAAGAATTGGTTGGCTCGATTTGAACTATATATCCCAATAGAACTGCTGCTGGAATGCAGCCATCAACGTAATTTCTCATTTTATCTAACTATTTTACACTGTATTGTACTTCTCAAAGAGTATAGAAATCCATTTAGTTATTGGTTTTAAGTTCTCTTTATACTTATGAAATGAGTGCAAATCGCGAAAATTGGAGTTTGGGGGTTAAATGCGAAAAATTCCCAAGTTTCCGTTGCATCTCAACCGGAACAAAAGGCTAAGGTGTGAAGATAGCTTTCCACTTGAGTTATGGTAATTACAAAAATCCATCTTTTTTATACAATCATTCGTATTAGAGTCTATCCACCAGTTTATACATTTATGCATCCCGCTTAAACCATTTAAATATACAGGTCACAATTCCAAGGTATAATCTATTTTAATAGAAATTTAGCTGCAAACATAATACGATAAGCCTTTCTTCGGTTTCCATTTGCTATGCTTGAATTTTTTTTTATTGTATTATGCAAATCTAGTTTTTCATTTAAAAAGTAATGAGTTATAATACTCAGTAAGCAAGCTTATTTTATCATAAATTTAAAATATTTTACCAACTTCATGTACCCCAATTGGTACAAGCACTTGGCAAGCATGTCGCTGGTTATTAAATCGAGTCTCATGTGGGAGCTGTTGTCTCCTGAGTGAAGAGTATTTGATCTCCTCTTTTGTTGAGCTGTATGGATTGTTATGCTTAATATATAATATGAGACGATATGAGATATAATACTATCAGACTAGTAAAAAATTTAAAATATTCTTATATCATGCCTTGTGAATGAATGTAAATTGCAAGCATCTTGGTAGTGAGACCAAGTAAGTGGGTTTATTTTTTTCTAGGAATCATCTTCTCTTTTTAGCCATTAAAGACATTTTTTTTTTTGTGTACTAAACATATATCATGTTCATGAGTCATATATTGTAAAATTTAGTATAAAATGCACAAATTTAAATATCAAACATTTATCTATACATGTGAACTTTCAAAAACCTTAAATCTGTTTACATATTTTTCCAGAAATTCCATTTATATCCATGTCATTAAAGATACGTAAGGAGCCATTAGCCTTTTTTGAAATGACAAATGTACTCAAGCCCTAATATAATTTGGGTTAATTTGGTTATTGTTAAAAATTCACTTTCAAATAATATATATTCTATAGTTGTAGAAGTACTAAAAATTTTATTAAAATATAAAATTTTAGTTATAAAATTATAATTAGAACTTAGACATATTTGTCATTTCATAGAAGGGCTAACAATCCTTTAACAAATCTACGATATTATGTGTATAAATGGAATTATAGGCAAAATATATTGGTGTGTTTAAAAATTTTTAAAATTCACAGGTGTAAATAGAATCATGGGTAAGATTCATGGGCATACGTTGAATTTGCCCTTATACATATTAGTAAAAAAATTTAAATAAATCCTACAAATATTTGCCGTTAAGATTTTTTGTTAATTAATATATAATTTGAAAGTCATTTATTCAAGTTATTACTAAGTGACTAACTTCTACCCTTCTAATAAAATAATATTTACGTACGTGATGTACTTTCAAATGTATTTATTAAAATTTTATATCGTTAGCTAATATAGATAAGAATTTTTCTTAAGTATTAGACTTAATAAAATTTTGGAAATTTAAATCATTTTCTTATTTCACGTATTCCCATTTATACCATAAAAATCGGATTTCTTATGGATTCAATTTCACAATTTTTTCCATAAAAAAAAAATTTCACAATTTTCTTTTCGTGATCAGCAAACACGCATTTCCAACAAAATACACTTAACATCTTTAAAATATTTCCTTAATTTAAAAGCTTAGCATGAATCTTAAATTATCATAATTTTAATAATAAATATTATTTTATTATATATTTTACATATGCATTTTTTCAAATATATTGTCATAATTTCACAAAATAATTTCAAATTATTTTTTTTGTAAATCAAGATGCATATTTATAGTTGCAGGGGTACAGGTCTTACATGCCTGTTTATGTCAGTTTTTTTTATTGAAGTTCTTTATGGAATTTAATGCTACTAACTGGTGACGACATGTATATCCAAATAATTTAAATTAAATTAATTCTAAAAATAATTTATAATTAGTAATATATGATCTTTATTATTTTATTAATAACACCATTTTAATTTTTCGCCATTTTATTAATTTATCAAATTTATATTAAAATTTAATTTCGCTACTTTTAATAGCCCGACTTTTCTCGTTGTATATACTATATGTCATACTTATAATTTGATAATGTAGATTCTAAATTTATTTTCAGAATGTATTTGTTAAAATTTTATACCATTAGCTAATATAAATAAGAAATTTTTATTAAATAGTAAACTTAATAAAAAATAATCCATTTATATTTTTAAGGATAAAATATATGCTAAATATTTATACGAACACCTAATTATATTTCCAAAAATAATTTAATTTTAGGGTATTCGAAAGTAATAACCGCCTGGTACACTGCTACAATTAGGTATTTAAATGGGATTTTGTGTTTAAGGTTTATTACAGTGATGTTAATACTTAAAGCGTACTAATTTCGGATCCCACTCATATACACCCGGGTGCATTCAGCCTCAATGCACCCGGGTGTACTACACCCATTTTTTTTATTTTTTTTTGAAAATTTTTTTACACAATGGTTAATCTAGGTTTATTTAACATATGTGTCAATTTTTACTATTTTTGGAGACTTTTAGATATTTTTTTAAGATTTTTAAAAAATCAGTGGCATTTTCGGTAATTTTAAATTACGGAAAATGCCACTGATTTTTAAAAATCTTAAAAAAATATCTAAAAATCTCCAAAAATAGTAAAAATTGACACATATGTTAAACAAACCTATATTAACAGATTCATGAAAAAAATTTCAAAAAAAAATAAAAAAATGGGTGTAGTACACCCGGGTGCATTGAGGCTGAATGCACCCGGGTGTATATGATTGGGATCCACTAATTTCACTTCCAACTTTGTGATGACGTAATTCGTTTCAACGTAGAATGACAAGTGGGGAGCGTAATTCAGTGCACCCCGGTGCATTCAGCCTCAACGCACCCGGGTGCACTGCACCTATTTTTTTTTATTTTTTTTTGAAAATTTTTGTATACAATGGTTAATATAGGTTTATTTAACATATGTATCAATTTTTACTATTTTTGGAGACTTTTAGATATTTTTTTTAGATTTTTAAAAATTAGTGGCATTTTCGGTAATTTAAAATTACGAAAAATGCCACTGATTTTTAAAAATCTAAAAAAAAATATCTAAAACTCTCCAAAAATAGTAAAAATTGATACATATGTTAAATAAACCTATATTAACAGCTTCATGAAAAAATTTTCACAAAAAAATAAAAAAAAATAGGTGCAGTGCACCCGGGTGCGTTGAGGCTGAATGCACCCGGGTGCACTGAATTACGCTCCGACAAGTGGAGCCCTTTGATTCATCCACTCTGTATTGCCTCGGTAATAATACGCATCAGCCTCATGCACTTTGCATTTGCTAACGAACCTCCTCAAAAGCCCTTCCTTCCCCACCGGTGTCTTCCCAGCCCATTTATCTCCCTTACGCGCCCCTGCTGCTGCCCCGCGGCCGCCTACTCACTCATTCGGTCTTTCATCTCTTCTGTGCACTCTTGTCTCTTTCTCCTTCCACCATCTTACTCTCTGCCTGTCGTCTCCTCAGTCCTCCCACATCAATGGCTATCATCGTGTCTGGTGAGTTCTCATTCTTACTCTGTAGAAACTAATTTCATTAATGATTAGCTTCTATTTGCTTGTTTATTAACTTTGGTGAAAAACCCTGGTATATGTCTTGTGCTTGAAGATTTGCTGTGCTTTTTTTTTTTTTTTTTTTCCTTTTCCGCTGGTAAATTTGCTTTTTCTAGTTGGTCTCCTGTGCTTGCTGCGGTGCTTGTTTGTAGAAGTTAAAACTTAAAACGTGATGATGGAGTAACATTTTTTTTAGGTTTACCAATTTCTTATTTCATTATCATACATCTTAAATCTTTCCAAGTACATATTTTTTGCCCCTGAAATAAGACATGTAATCCCCCCACCGTGATCAAATCTGGACAACCCTGAAAACAGGAGGACTTCCACTAGCCAGACAAGGCCCCGCTGGCACGTATACCAATTTTTATGTTCGTATTGATGAAAATGCCATCACTACTACAAGAAAATTCACTTTTTCCTATCAATGAAAATGTTGCTATATATGCGAAAATTGTTCTTAAAATCTTTTAGCCATAAAAACAAAAAAATTTTGATGATAGGTTGTTGCGTTTTGTCGTTGAAAAAGTATTTTTTCGGCAACAGAAGATGAATATTGGCAAAAACAATTTTTGGAATGTGAAAATATTGTTGCTAAAAATCCTCCTTTTGTAAAATTATTTCTAAATGTAATATCTAGTATAGTAATTTTTTTGCAACAGAAAATAACGTTTACAAAAAGTTACTATTATATAACAAATTTTGCAACATTAAAAATTATCGTAAATGTAATCCAACATTAATTATGACAATATACTCGTTGTTACATATATAATCATTCTTAAAAGTGCTATTGACAACAAAATTATATTGTTGCTAACAATATTTATAAACAATAAATCAAAAGCTACATCCCACTACTATTGATTATATCATTTCAATTCAATAATAAATAAATGTTCATATTTCAAACATCAATTAATAATACGAAAAATAAAAATCTGAATGTTATTCAGTAATTACATAATTTTGATACAAACTTTTTACTATTTACATCTAAAATACACACAAATAATACAAAAGAGTTTGCTATCAAAAAAATAAGAAGAAGAGTTCCTGTGACACCCAACTTTAAAATATCCTCAATCTGCATCCAAATGAAATCCAAATGAAACAAAGTCAAATAAAGTAAAATTTGCGCACGAATCAGAATAAAAATGATTAATTCGAAACTGAAACATGGAAAAAAAAATACCAATACCTTTTCTTGATTAATTTACACAAATTGAACCACATTCATTAGCACTTCTTATATGATCTCCAAAAAATAAAACAAATTAAATAATTTAAGTTCCAAAATGAGAGAAAGGGCTTCTCAACAAAAAAAAAAAAAAAAAACAAGAAGAAAGAAACGGCTCTGGTTCTGATTTGTTCCAGTTCTAGTTTGTGGTTCTTCACGTTCTGAGATAGGAATTTGCATAATTTGAAAACACTAAATAAATTTATTTAACGAAAGTAATATTTTGATAAAAATATAGAAATTTTCATTTCAGTTATTTTCTTCTATATTTTACTATTCATTTACGTTATTGCTATATTTATGTAATTTTCTTTAAATATGTTATCCTTATTATATACTATACTTATAATGGCACATAAGGTGTTATATAATATAAAAATATAGAAATTTTCATTTCAGGTATTTTCTTCTATATTTTATTATTCATTTACGTTATTGTTATATTTATATAATTTTCTTTAAATATGTTATCCTTATTATATACTATACTTACATAAGCTGTTATATAATCTATTAAGATACAATATATATGTTAGGTTCAGTGCTGAATCTATGGAAATAGCTGAATTTTATTGAATTATTCCGAAACGAACTGATTGTTTACAGCCCAAAATGGGGAACCAAAATGAAAGGAAAACAGAAAATGAACGAACAGACACGTATACATCTGCGTCATCCCTTTTTATAAGGCTGAACCGGCATCAGATATGCCAGCTTACCCGCCACCTGGCATGATCCTATCAATATATTTGCATTACGTTAAAAATACTACATGGATAGCTCACACTCTTCTTTGACAGGAAGCCAAAGAGGGAGCACTCAATGTTGGTTTTGACAGTTGTGATGGAGTAATGATATTAACATAGATTAATATATTTTTAAAAAAAGAACGGTGCTGTTAGCTCCGGCTAAGTAAATGTCTCACTTAGCCTACTTCAAAAATCCTATTTAAAATAATTTTTTTTTTACTTTTTTCTTCATACACTTGTTTATCTAAGTGTATTTAATATATAAATCAAGTTTTACCATTTTTGGATATGTGTATATATATTTTAAAATTTTTAAAAATAAGGATGTTTTAAATACATATATTGTTTAAAAATCTTAAAAAAATAGATAAATATATTCAAAAATGGTAAAACTTAGTTTATATGTTAAATACACTTAGATAAACAAGCGCATGAAGAAAAAATAAAAAAAAGTTGTTGTAAATAAGTTTTTTAAGGTAGGGTAAGTGGAGCATTTACTTAGCCTGGGCTAACAGGATCACTTCTTTTTAAAAAAATATTGACATGAATGACGACTTTCAAATTTTAGTAGACAATTGATCTATTTGGAACTTGTTAAATTCATATTAACAATTATGGAAACATTTTACATTTATATTAATTTTACTATTTTCATCCTAATTAAAATCGACTTCATTATAAAAAAAATTAAAGTCGAATAGCCAGAATTACCAAGAGCAATGTGTTAACTCTTTACAAGGGGAAAATATTTTTAAAATTAGCTTTTTGTAATGTTTAATGAAAAATTTGAATTTTTACTAGTCATAATTTTCATATAAAAGTCATTATATGAAAAATTAAATTTATTAGATATGTGTATAATCTATTATAACTAGCATCTATGAATAAAATTTAAACCGTTAAATGTATATACACTGATTTTTTAACATTAATTGCTTATTTTTAAATCAAATGCATCCATTGTATGCAACATAATAAAATATATTTATAACAAAAAATTGGGATAATATACTATTCATGAAACTAATATCAATTCAAAATATAATTTAATCAATTTAATTATTAAAAAATCATATAAATAATCAACATTTAATTTTATAATGTTAAATTTTAAGTAGAATGCAATTAATCGTTCATATACTAAAAATAAGTTACATATAACATACATTTTTGAAGTGCAACACTTGTTAGATAAATTTGTACTCTATATGATCCTTCCTCACTCATATGTGTTTCTAATCTATAATTATTTATATTATGATAAAAATCAGAGTGGCAACTCTGTATGGGATCGGTAAATTAATAATTTACGAAGTTCTAAAGATTTTTTTTGATTCTTTAATTTTTAAAATAATAAAATGTGCTAGTAATCTACAAATTAGAGTGGATTCCATAAGGCGGTCGGTAATTTATTTTTTTTTCTTTCTTGTAAATTTATAAATAAAATTTTATTATTTTTTAAGATATGCATATTTTAGATTTTTAGATGCCGGTATTTTAATTATTTTCAAAAAAACTAGAATGCCGCCGTGTTTAAAAATCCAAAACATATAAACTTTATTTACAAATAAATATACCTAAATTAACGATTTTAAAAATAAAAAATTATTAAAAATAGTTTATATGGCCCCAGACTAACAAGATCGGCCCTCCTTACTTTAATACGATTTTAAATATTTAGAAATAAAAGGAAAATTAGTATTTTAAATACACCGATTTAGAAAATCACATATGACAAATAAGTTATTACGAAAGCGTACGGTCTCAATGAGCCACCGTTTAAGGGTGTGTTTGTTTGGGGCAAAAAAATGTCAACAAAAACTTTTCAATCCAAAACTTTCCACTCTCCATAACTACTCTATTTTTTAATTATTTTTTCACATTTTCCTATACAAACTACCTTACTTTTCAATCATTTTTACACAACTACCCATTCAACTAACCTATCTATTTTAACTTTATTCTCTTTACTCCTCATCATTACTCCTATTATATCACATCATTTTCTATCAATTTGACAACTTCTACTTCAAAAACTTTTCATCAAAAGTTTTACCCCTAACCAAACACACCCTAAAAGTAACCCGAATTCTGAAGAACACAGGGAATTAGCTTCAACCTGTGCTATATACGATACTCGTTTAAGATGGCCAGCTAGTAGCTTGTTTTCAGCAGGGAAAAAAATGGCTAGTAGCTTGTTTTCAGCAGGGAAAAAAATGGCTAGTAGCTTTCTCCCATCAGTCAATTTGTCACTGTCACGGTAAATTGTAAATATACCACATAGTTTAACTATAATTACAAATATTAACAGTAAATTGTAAATATACAATATAATTTGACTATAATTATAAATATATTTGTTACTTTTTGCAATTGCAAATATGCCTATAATTTATATGTTTGCAAATATATCTACGTCATCACACCTCCATTATGGTATGCACTGTGCATATATATATATATTTAAAATCATGATCAAACAATGTGACTACATTAGTAAATTATTTTTTATAATTTTCGAACATATATTTTTCTGTATTTTCAAAAATAAATTTTTTAAAAATGTTTTAAGTAATATTCAAAGGGTACAACACCTATGGTACCCACCAAAATGATTTTAATTTGAATAGGGTAGATTTCATACCATAGACACATGAAACCAACTTGAATAGGTATTTATGTGGGTATCTAGAGTTGTATTCAATAATTTTAAATATTTAAATAATTATTTTAGTAATTTAGATTTTTTAACTGTTGTCTTTGACAAAAAAGATAAGGTAATTTGCAAAAAAAAAGTATATTTTACTATCTTACCTTACTGAAATTAGAGTTGATTTGATACACCCTATTCAAGTTACACCTCTAAAAATTACTTCGCTCTAAAATTATTATTTTTAAATTTAAAAAGTATATTCAAAATTTATAAAAAGATAATTTCTAAACATGCCTACATAATTTGACCATAACTGCAAATATATTTACTTATTTTTAAATTATAAATATGTCTATATAGTTTGTATATATTTGCAAATATACCCATTCTACCATAACACCATAATGAAGCTATGATAGTGCTGAACTAGGTGAGTATATTTGCTAATATATATAAGTATTTGAGTAGATTTACAATTTTGGAAACTAAGTGAGTATACATTTACAATTATGGTCAAACTATGTGAGTATACTTGAAATTTATCCTATTTATTTTTAGTAAACATTTGTTAGTCGACATTTATAAGATGGATGCTGATGATTGGTGAATAATTTTATGATCAATCTTGTAATGCATGATTATGTGTTGAAACCTTTATGGAAAAATATTGTATGGAAGTTGATAATTACCAGCTGCATCACATGTTTCTTTGTTTTTCACATTATTGTAATTGTAGCAATTTATTTATCACTCTTAATGAATGATAATAGTGTGAATTAACATTAGTGCATGAATACTTATATTGTGTTATAGACAAAGCAATTGAGACCATTCTAGATAAATGATGATTTCACCTAGGTTAGAATGTCTAAAGATTCAATGTCTATGATAGTTGGTCTAAAATAGGATCTCAATGGTTAATATTGAATGCTAAAGTAGCCTATATTGTCATAATTTTGATTTTTTATGGTGAAATTAATATCTTATTAAAAAACCACGATTTTCATCCTTGGCTTGAAATGAGATAAAGTTGAAATGAGGCACTTTTTTACACCATTTTATTTATCATTTTAGCTAGAATATTTGAAGACTGAGAATATTAAGTTTTTTTTTTTAAAAAATATTTGCCTGTTTCAAAAGATGATTTTATTACTTAATATTTAATGCTGAAGTATTTCACTTGTTATTATTTTCATCTTAAACACCAGCCCAACTTTGGACTCATTTTTGCATGAACTGTAGTTATCATTTGCGCTGGGCTTTTTTTTTTTTTTTTTGATTCAATGCGCTAGACTATTTTAAAATTAAACATTTCCAACGTTTCTTTATAAAAATACATATTTATTGTCTAAAAAGATAATAGCATTTTTTAATATTCAAGATCAAATAAGCAACTTAGTTAGAATTTTTAATTTAGCTATCATTATATTTTAAGTGACAGTATGTAATGGCATAGGTATATCTTGGACATTTTTCAAATATAATGGATATCTCTGCATTTTTAAAAATGAGGGAATGTATTTGGATTTTGGTCAAAGATGGTATATTCAGTATAAACCTAAAAGTTAATAAAGAACAAAACACCATGTTTTGACGAAAAAGTGACGAGTAAAAACTTATAATTTAAATAAATTATGAAATTTTATTTGCTTGGAAAAGCACTTCAAACAATAGAATAGACGACTACACAATTTAAGATTTCAACTTACAGAGGTAAAAACTTAGAATAAATTATGAAATTTTAACTTAAAAAATAGAATAGACTATTATTTAAGGTTGCAACTTATAAATTGTCTATAATTAGTCTCTAAATCTAAGGCTTTATTTGGTGTATTTGACCGTTGATTTTGCAAAATCTGTTTAGATGCAGAAAAATTGCTGGGCAGAATCCTATGCCTCAAACATCCTATAAAAAATACTCGTTTAGCATAATCTTAGGTTTAGTTCAAGTTTATCTTTGTTTTATTTTTTTAATGTTTAATTATAATTCAATCATTTGTTCCAAACTTTACGTAAATCATATTTAACTTTAGTAAAATATTGAATTATTAAAGAAAATTAAATGTAATATTCAATATAGCTGGTTACATGAAAGTGATGCAACCACTTTTTTATTTAAATATTTTCAAATTTAAACCATTTATCAATTGATCCACATGCGTTTATTTATAATTTCGAAATTCATATTTATTGAAAATTTTATACAATATATTTTTTAAAAATTAGTAGTTACATATTTACTCTTGAAAGATACTATTTTTTTCAAAGTATAAGTTTACAGTAGTATTGTAAACTTAATGGAAGTGATTTTCATTAATATGATAAAATAAATGGTGTCAAACCAATCGTACAGTCTAGATTTGGAAAAATGTTTAAAAATAAAAAATGAGTTGGAGATTTGATTGCAATCTAGCAGTAATCATGAATCGTTGTCCAAAGATTTAACTGATATAACAGTAGATATTATATACTTATTTATGTTGGAATCATCTGATGTCACATGGTTGTCTGCATTTAGAGCTAAATGAAAATAATATATTCACTCTCAAAAGATGCTAATTTTTTTTACACAACATAAGTTTCAATGGAATTGATTTTTTGTAATATGATAAATAAATGGTGTTAATCGAATTATATGGTTTAGATTTGGAAAGTGTTTTAAAAAAAGGAGATGGAGATTGACTTGCAATCTAAATGTAATTAATGATTGCCAAAGGTTAAAGTTAAACTAATATAATAGTAAATATTGTATACTTATTTTTTTGATGGGTATATTGTATACTTATTCATGTTGAAAACTTAGAATGCATCTGGTGCCACATGGTTGTTTCCATTTAAAGTTGAATGAAAATGATATGTGTTCATCTTGTGTATTTATTTATACTAAAACACTTTTGGTAATGTAGGTTGGGAAGGAGTGCATAAGTGAAGAATAAATATTTTGGAAAAATATGGGTGGTGTGTGAAATAATAGGGGTAAAGTTGGAAGAAATAGAGTAGTTACAAAAAAAAAAAAATTGCAATAAAAAATAAAAATAAAAAATAAAATACTTAAATAGTTAAAATATTAAACCAATTTTTGATGTCCCACTTCGACATTATTATCAAATGGACCTGAGAGCAGAGTTTGTTTTGTTTTTAACTTCTCTAGCAATGACAACTATGATTAGAGACCAAATATTTAACCATGATTCTATTTATGTCCCCATAAATACGAGAAGGGATACAGAATCAGTCATGCTCACAGTCGGAAAAATAGGCCCAATTGTTTTGTTTACGGTAGTTGTAAATATAATCATTCTGATTTTGATTATAAGATGTATGCAAGGATCAAAACGTCCACGGCAGGACGGTAGGGTACTATGGGAGATTACTTAGTGCAGCCGAACGCTCTTCTGCACTGAGAGCCCATCATTCTTCATGACATGGGATTTATGGTTTTAGAAGTTTATCTGGGACATTCACATTATAATTATTTTCAATTTGACTACTCATTGGCGTGATAGCGTTATTGGCACTTGCTTTCTTATTCTACTTATAATTATTTTAAAAAATTTGTTAAATAACCCTAACCGTTAAAGTTTCAGCTGTCAACTTAACTAATTATACAATTCAAATATGTATTTTACGAGAGCTTAAAACAAAAATTAGATGGAATTTAATTTTTCACAAATAAAACTTAAATAGCTTAGAAATCTTATTCATTTTTGAAGTAGTTTGTTACCGGCGGTTGTAAGTAATTTGAGTTGCCACTGGATAAAGATTTTTCTCAATAAATAAACTATTTAACTCTTATAAGTAAAAGGGGCATTTATTATATGTTGTATATCATTTAAATTGTTTAATCTCATATTTTATTGAGTAGATGGATGAAAACTAATTTTTTGTACCCATAGCATATAAATTTTTCGAAATATATTTATTTTTAGAACTTTTATTAGAGCACCTAAATAGATTATCAGACTGAAAATTTTAATTAAAATATCAACTATATTCAAACTTTTAGCGATCTGAATGAAGCTAGAAATTAGAATAAGTTTGACAATGTCAGCATTATATGAAGCATTAATTTTTAGTTCATTTTTTTATGGTGGGTTTAATATATTTATACTTAGATTAAATCATGTATTTTCTAATTCTTTCACGCATAATATATTTCAAAAATAAATAAGATTAATCTTTTTAGGTTTTATTTTGTGACGAATTAAATTCCATCTAATTTTTCTTTTTAATCTCTCATTGAATCCAAAAAACATATTTGAATTGTATAATTAATCAGTTAATCCCCATGAAGTCGACACCCGGCACTTAAATGGATTGGATTACTTAACAAATTTTTTCATGCCATCACGCCGAGTACAATCCTGTTGTGAATGTTCCACCCAAACTACCAAACCCAAAAATTGGATGTTGGCAGAATGAATGATGGGGTCGGAGTGCAGGAGAGAATTCGGCGTCACTACTTCATCTGCAGCTGTACCAAACCACCCTCCTCCTGAATTTTTGATCTTCGCATATATGGTATAATCAAAATTATGATGATTATACATACCACTACCGCCAACAAAACAATCGGGACTATTTGTCCAGCAGTGAGTGTGGTTGATTGTTTATCCTTACTGGTATTTATTGGGAGATAAATAGAATCATTGTTAAATGTTTGATCTCTAATCATACCTGTTATTACTAGAAAAGTTAAAAAACAAAACAATCCCTTACTCTCAAGGACCATCTGGTTACAATGTTGAGATGAAGTATCAAAAACTGATTTAACATTTTAACTATGTAATTTTTTTATTTTTTTATTTTTACTTTTATATTTCAATTATTTTTTTTCATGACTATATATTTCTTTCAACTTTATCCCTGTCAATGCAACACACCTTCGAAGTTGCAGTGAAACAATTTTTCGTTCTAATTGACGAGTACAATTGCAACGAAATGAAGCTTCATTCCTGTTAGCACGACTTTATCTGTAAGTTGCAACAAAACACTTCTCGTCCAGTCCTCGCCTCTTATCTCCCTCCTCCATCGGCCATCGGTCCTCTCTCTCTCTCTCTCTCTTGCCCCTTCCCCGTCGCCTTCGCCAACAGTTCCCTCTTTCTACCGGATGCAGATTAAGGGTGTGTTTGGCAATATAAAGAAAATGTCAAGTTAATTCTTTTCAATTTAAAACTTTTCACTTTCCATAATTATCATATTTTTTACTTATTTTTTCACACTTTCCTATATAACTACAATACTTTTCAATTATTTCTACACAACTACCAACAAAACTAACCTATTTATTTTAACTTTATCTTTTTTACTCCTCATCATTACTCCCATTTGACAATTTTTACTCTCCAATCCGTATCCCATTCTGTGCTTCTCTCTACCTGAAATTTCAAAACCGCACACCCATCCCTCTCTCTCTTTCTCTGAACCCGATCCTCAAACCATACACTATCGCACCCTCACAGCCTCTAAACTGAGTTGGTTGTGGAATTTTGTAAGTATTTCTCCCTATATCAATTTCCTATTTTCGTTTCCCCTCAATAGACTTTGGATTTTAGCTTCCCCCGAAATGGCTCTCGATTTTCGTTTGCCCCTAAATCCAACTTCCTATTTCCTCCAAAAATTGTTCAAGTCCTAATCCATCTCCTTCCAGTGTCTTGCATTGGCTGGCACCTAGGCCGGATCGAACGCCTTCTTCATCATCGCATTGCTTCTGTGGTTGTTGGCGAAGGGCACGACCTTCAGTTTCTCAGGGTCGGTTGGGCTGGCAGTATTTGGTGCTTGTGTTTTGGCCATGAAGTGATGAGAGAAGGGAGACGAAGATGAAAATAAGTAGCAACAACAACCATTGATCATGCTGCTCTTCTTCATCTTGATTCAGTTCTCATGATGGCAGAGTAAGGAAACTGGTGCCTTGTTGCACATCATCTACACTCGGAGACCCCTTCCAAGGGAGGAAGACATCGAAGCTTAACAGCTCTGGATCTCAGCACCGTTCTGAAGGAGGTTTCTTCCGTCTTCTCTTGATTTGGGATTTTCTATGCTTTCCTTTTTCTGTTTTGGATTAGATTGATTCTGTTCCTTTTTTTCTCATTTTGTTTTGAAGTTATTGATATTGTTTATTGATGGGTCCTGAATCATTTCTCCCACATCTAGGTGGTTGAAAGGAATATGTGGTGCTGTGAATTTGGGATTTGTAGGATCCTCTAGGTGACAACTATGTCAAGGGCTTAACATTAAGGGATTCGATGATGAGGCATTTGGGATTTTTTATTAATCTTACAATGAAAATTTGTTTTCTCACATTATACTCATATGCATAACTTGACCGTTAAAAAGTTCTTGTTGTCGGAAAGAACAGATTCATGGCCTAAAAGACCAACAAGGGAGAGAAGAACAGTCTATGGTTCAAAAGAAAAATCCTGTAGGATGGCTAATGAATTTTTCGCAAGCTGTGATATGGTTGTGATTTTCAATGAGGTATGCTTTCTTAACTTTTTCAATTAATTTATTGCACTATCTATTGTTTCATGATTTAATGGTTCAACCGCTTAAGTTGCAAAATGAATTTTCAAGGAGATATCAAACCTGTTACGCTAATTATTATTTATTAATATTTTATTGATGATGCTGAGTTTGCAATTCATTATACTGGGACATTTCTTGATGGAGACAAGGTTGATTTGAGGTGAGATTGTGGGACTCCATTCACATTCAGATTCAGTCAAGGCGCTCATTAATTGTGTGATGAAATTTCTCGCCCCAAAAAGTAACTGTAGCGTTTCTCAGTCATGTCATGATGCATATTATCACATAGGAGTGAGCTACATATCTGATTATGCATGGATCATTTCAATCAATTATTAATTCAAGTAGTCTCATCTAGCTGCTTGGACTAACTAGTTAGTAGACCATCTGGGCCACGCAAGGATCAAATGGGTCAATTACACGATTCTAAAGTGGACCTGGATAGTGTTCTTTTATGTAAATGATACCGTCAGCTCCTTTGTGGTTATATAACCAAGGTGCCAGGCGGTATTTTCATATAACACAAGTCCCCTTGGATGCTTGTCCAAAAACATTGCCCATTTTAGGACATGCTTCAAAACTCAATGAACTTCCCCATTACATAAGCTGTTACTTTTGTTTGAACATTTTCTATGTGAAATATTTCAGAATTTATTTGCATCTTGTTTTGCCCAATCTAATCAATTAGTCGTTATCATTTTATGCACACGAACATTACTCATGTGAATTTAAAATAGTAGCTGATTTGAACCTCAATAAAATAATATATGTTTTATGGGGTCCTGTTTCTATTGTCCAAAAACATTGAACATTTTGGGACATATGGTATGAAACTTTGATGTTCTTGGATGTGTCAAATCATACAATCATGCTTCTAACATCTTCAATTTGCAGCTTCATTCCTGCTACAAAAATCACTGGGCAACTTTGTAGATGCAATCATCAACTTATTAGATGTGTTTTTAATTAAGCTTGGCCTCATTGCAAACTCCTCCACATATATATAGTAATTACTTCGTATAACATTTATTGGCTCTTGTCCATCAAAGAATATAAATTCAATGTTACATATTGAAGGGTGCATGATTTTTAAGAGATTTCAGCTCAACAACTATCTATAAATACATATGATTTCTATTTTGCCTGGAATTCTAATTTTCAGAATTTAACCATCCACAATAGCTTGCTATGGATATGTGATGGCACACCTGCAAACTATGACAAGAGGTTCACTTGTGGGTAGACAGAATTTCACATTTCACTTTTTCTTATGATATTGATGCTTGTAGTTAATTATTTAGAAAATTTCTGATGGAAATCGCATTGCTGTAATTGTTTATGTAAGAATTTCATACTTTATATAAAAACTAAAAAAAGCTCGACATTGAATGCATCCATGAAAGTTAAATATACATTCTCAATGGTTGAACCTGTCTAGGTAGGTTAGATTCTAGAAGAAGATGTGTTTTTTTTTTTTTTTTTTCTTTTAAGATTGAAATTTGTTGCAATTTATCCTTTTGTCTCCGCTATTGGACTTTTGACTTTCCATTCATGAACTGTGAAAGGCCAAAGCAAGGTTATTTAAGGGCAGTTATTGCTATATATCATTATATTCAATTATTGCCATATATCATTATATTTGTTTAAGGTCATATTTTATTATAATTTTTTTCAGATTGGCAAGGACTCTGCAATTTGTGGTCTTCATTACTTTGCTGATAAGTTAGGTGAGGAAATATCTTAGTCAACTAAAGAAATATGGAAAGAGGTTGTCCTTGACGGTTCATTGGAGGCCTTTCAATCATACTTTTATGCGTACACACTATAGCAGGTGATTTTCCTCTATCCTGTGTCCAATCCTCTTGAGAACATTGTCATTGGAAGAATGGACAGAGCTTTCTTATGATTTTAGACTTTCATGGTTATGAAACATGTCGCCTTATTGGTTCTAGGAATGACGTTTAGTGAGATTTGTGCTTTATTTCTGCATAAATTGGTGTAACAAAAAATGTCTTTTGGTTACAACTTACTGTCTTTTACTTGCCTTTTGTATCACAGGGTGTCGCTTTATTTTATTAACTTTGTCATCAACTGCTTTCAAAGACAATATAATGTAAGCAGAAGAAGCCAACATTTAAATTGTTTGGTGCAACAGGCAGACATTAGAAATTGAACTTATGATGTTATGTAATGAGTTTCTTGTAGAAATGATTTTTTATATTTTTTTATACAGTGTAAATTGAAGATAGATTGTACATTATTTTCACAATATTGTAATGTTTCAAGCATATAAATCTATTATATTTTTTATTTTGTTTCATTAATAGATTGTTAGCCATATAAATATATTGAACGCAATCATTATTGGTTTTTTAAAAGGAAATAATTGAAAAAAGTATTTATTTCCATTGAACCTTAAAAGATAATTGCAGCGAATGTATTCTTTTGTAATGTAGTGAAGGGTGGGTTGCAATATTTTTAGCAATGAAAATATTCGTTGCAAATACATTTTATTGCAACGAATATTTTCGTTCAAAATGTGCGCTTATTGTAATGATTTTTTTGTCGCTAGATGCCAATAATTGCAAAAAAAAAAAATCGTTGCAAACTCAGTTATATTTGCAACGAGTTTTTCGTTGCTAATAAAACAACCCCAACTACAAAGGTGAAACTTCAGTTACAAATTAAATGTACCTAGGTTAAAAATTTTACAAAAAAACAAAAGCCATAGGGAATCAACACACTAATTTCATAGATTAATTGCTCCTTTTTATTGATTTTAAATGTTAAAAGAAACAAAAAAAATTTTAAGTCTTTGTAGATCGCTTGATTTACCGAATCCCATGCAGAATCACCTCTCTAGTTTTTATCATAATATATAAAGAGTTGTGATCATTTACGACCAGTCGGTCGAACCCAGCGTTTCCGACCAGCGCTCTAAGTCGTTGGATCGAGCGGAGAGATTGTTGACCGTTGGATGAAAACTCGAAAAGACCGCGGGCGCAGCAGGCGAATTAATGACGTTCATTTTCCATCCAGCGCCTGTCAGGGACTGTCTTTTGCACACAAGCCCCTCTCGAACAGCTCTCCCTCCCTCTCCCTTTCTCTCCCAATTTCTCTCCCTCCATCCCGCCCATTTCCCCCCTGCGACGCCAGCGCTCTCCCTCTCCTACCCGCAGTTATCGACTGGTCGGCCAAGATCATTCACGCACCTCCGAGAAGCTCATTCATGCCCACCTTCTGATGCGGACCACTATGAACAGGCTCCAGAAGGAGTTCTACCAGATATGGCCTCCAACCGCAACATGCTCGACCCAGACTCGTCGGTGTCTGACCGAAGCTCACCACGACGAGATCCAGCGTCTATGATTATGAAGACGGCTTGGAGTCTGAGGATGAGATTCAGATGGTCAGGAACTCAATCCAGGAGATGGAGAGGGCGGCATCCATTGCCATGTCCGACCTCACGCCATTGCCGAGTGCATGATTGCTTGTGGGTACGGTAGAGAATGTGCGAGGATCTACAACAACATTCAAAAATCGATTGTGGAGGAAGCGATTTATCGGCTTGGGTGGGAAAGTCCGAGTTCAAAGCATCTGGAAAAGATGGACTGGATTGTCTTGGATTGCAGGATCAAGATTTGGTTGAGTGTAATGAAAAACACTGTCAAATCACTCTTCTACTGCGAGAGAGTGCTTTGCAATCAGGTCTTCCGAAGCTTCAATTCCATTCGAGAGTCGTGCTTCTCCGAAATAGCAAAGGAGGTGGCAAGCTAGCTCCTTCGATTCCTAGAAGCAGTATCGAAGAGCAAGAAATATTCACCGGAGAAGATATTCCGATTCTTGGATATGTACGACATGATAGCAGAGCTCTGGCCCGACATCGAATCCATCTTCTCATACGAATCCACATCCGCAGTCCGATCGCAGGCCCTTAGCTTCCTCATCAAACTCGAGGACGGAATTCAAGCCATGCTCGATCAGTTTGAATCAGCAATTCAAAAGGATTCATCACGGGTCCCTGTTCCGGGCGGTTCGTTGCACCCACTCACCCAATACGTGATGAACTACCTCTGTTTCCTCAGTGACTACACCAACATCCTCATCAACATCTTCCCCGAACTACAACAGAAATCACAGACACCACTGCAGAACTCATCAGCAGCGGAGAATTCGAACCCCCACTCCGCAATCTCAACCCGCTTGGATTGCAGGATCAAGATTTGGTTGAGTGTAATGAAAAACACTGTCAAATCACTCTTCTACTGCGAGAGAGTGCTTTGCAATCAGGTCTTCCGAAGCTTCAATTCCATTCGAGAGTCGTGCTTCTCCGAAATAGCAAAGGAGGTGGCAAGCTAGCTCCTTCGATTCCTAGAAGCAGTATCGAAGAGCAAGAAATATTCACCGGAGAAGATATTCCGATTCTTGGATATGTACGACATGATAGCAGAGCTCTGGCCCGACATCGAATCCATCTTCTCATACGAATCCACATCCGCAGTCCGATCGCAGGCCCTTAGCTTCCTCATCAAACTCGAGGACGGAATTCAAGCCATGCTCGATCAGTTTGAATCAGCAATTCAAAAGGATTCATCACGGGTCCCTGTTCCGGGCGGTTCGTTGCACCCACTCACCCAATACGTGATGAACTACCTCTGTTTCCTCAGTGACTACACCAACATCCTCATCAACATCTTCCCCGAACTGCAACAGAAATCACAGACACCACTGCAGAACTCATCAGCAGCGGAGAATTCGAACCCCCACTCCGCAATCTCAACCCGCTTCGAGTGGCTCATCTTGGTGCTGCTTTGCAAGCTCGACCACAAAGCAGAGCTTTACAAAGACATTGGACTATCGTATCTATTCCTTGCACTACGTCGTATCGAAAGTAAATGGCAGCAATCTACGGTGTATGGTCGTAAACGAATGGGTATCGAAGCACACTTTGAGAGTCCAGCAATACACGGACAGGTCGACCGGTTGATAACCACAGGTAGGAGAGGGAGAGTGCTGGCGTCGTGGGGGAGAGAAATTGAGAGGGAGGGAGGGAGGGATGAGACGTGGGTAGGAGAGCTGTCCGGGAGGGTCCTGTGGGCAAAAGACAGTCCCTGACAGGGACTGGACAGAAAATGCCCGTCATTAAGTCGCCTGCTCTGCCTGCAGTCTTTTCGAGTTTTCATCCAACGGTTGAAAATCTCTCCACACGATCCAATGGCTCAGAGTGCTAGTCGGAAACGCTGGTTCGACCGACCGGTCGTAAATGATCACAACTCACATATAAACGCATATAAGTGAGGGAGTATCATATAGAGTATCATATAGAGCACAAGTTTATCTCATAGGTGTTGCACTTCAAAACAGCATATTATATGTAACTTATTTTTAATATTTAAAGCATGGGTATTTTGCATTTTAATCCCTCTAACTTTGCCTATTTGCATTTTAAATCCCAAAGTTTGGTCATTTACATTTTAAACTCAGAAAACTTTGGCTCCTCTGCATTTTAAACCTTCAACAATAACGGTATCTAAAATTGCCGTTGATGCATGTGAAATGTCGTAAATGTCCTCTACGGTAAAAAAAAGCCCAACTACAACAAATCAGAAACTCTGTTTCTGAAAATAAAAACGGTAAAAAAAACCCAACTACAACAAATAAGAAACTTTGTTTCTGAAAATTAAAATAAAAAGAAACCATGTTTCTGGCCAGAGGGCGTGTGGATGGCTAGAAGGCGCGTTTCCAGCCCTGCATTCCGGGCAGCCGGAGGTGGAGAAGATGACCGCCAGCATTTCTGGCTGGAATAGACATTCAGATGTAGAAAGTGCTATAGTGCCAAAATGCGGCATTCAATCAAAAGCTGGTGACAGTTCAGCTTTGTGTGAGAGCATGAAAAGATATCTCAGCCACCTGCGCATCATAGTTGTGATATAACAAGCCCGAGAGATGAGATGGAAGCAAGTGGATTAGCCATTCGTCAAAAAAGTTTTTCGGAAGATACAGTAGATACAAAGCTTAATGGGGCTGTTGGAGATCTTTCAAAATCACCAACAAGAAGCTCCCATGCTCACAGTGCAAGCATCTCATCTTATGCAGACATACTTGATGAGCATGTGTGACCGGGCATCAAAATCAATTCAACAAGTGCCTGCTGAAATTACCCAGCGCTGGATTCCAGTTCAATGGGGAAGTTATTCATACTAAATGTGAAACTGTAGTCAACTCATAAATGCAGAATTACAGAACGGACTTATCATCAAAGTCATTGAATGACTATAGTTTTGCTAATGCAGAAAGCAACAATTGGAATCATGACCACCCACTGACGAGTGTCAAAGAAAGGTCTCAAGCACCACCAGGGCAGGGGAGTGTGCAGGCTGATGTCTTCCACTCTGTAAGGAGTTGGATAGAATCAGAAAGAGATGATTTACATCAACATCCACTGTCGAGGGACTCCAGCTATCAGTGGGAACCTCACAACACTTATATATGAGAACGGCGGACCATCAAATTACAGGCATGAATGGCTTATGACTAGCCCCAATTCTTATGAATTAGATAAGCTCAATTATCTTAAGAAGGGTTGGTTAGAACTCTTGACGAAGGTTGAGGAATTGCATGACCAGCTGAGCCGATCATTTGAGCACAGGGGAAAAGGGGAAGAGAAACTCCCTACCATAAGCAACCCTCAGGAAAACCAATGGCGATTAAGCTATGTTTCAGATCATCTTAGTCTTGAGCCTCTACCACTCAATGATATGAGCTATCTTCCAGGCCGTCATCAACCATACATCCCGAGGAAGACCATATTACACCAATATGGACTGTCTCAGATGTTGTTTTCCAGGCAGCCAACTAGCTGCCAGCTTCACCATGACCATGTCTACCCTCATTGCTGTTGTGAAGGCAGGCAATTCCCTCCTCATTCGCCAGCCACTGGCTATAGCAGAACTGGACCTTTTCAGCAATCTCAGCCCTTTACCAGATATTCAAGCTTCTATTCCTCCCTCTGGTTCTACTGCTTCCCAGCCAAAGCGGCCTACGGGCTTCTCACAGCATTAACGTATTCCTTATCCACATGATCAACGGAGGCTGTCAAGCATGAGATTAAGAAGCTACAGCACAAAAAGAGACGTCAGACAGCCAAACAACATTGCCTTCCTATTGCTGATGGTGCCCCTTCATTTCGTCATATGCAACCACTGTTGGAAGGTGCCGCAGCTGGCAGCAGATATTACGCCGAAAGCTGTTGTGCGGACACTGTTATAAAATTCTCACATTTTCGCTTCGTAGAAATAAATACTGTGGCTCATCCTCATCTCGCATGGATGAAAACCTACAAGCTGATCCAGTCTCGTACTATGATGATTATGGGGTGTCCATTTGTAAAAGCTACTCCACTAAGTGCGAGCCCATGTCGTTTGCCTCTTCAAATTATTACAATCGAAGCGGGTGGAATGACAATAACCTAAAAGGGAGTCGCTCTATAAAGCCATGAGCAAACGAAAGACAGACGAGGATGATCTCTAAACAATCTGATGAGCAGCCTGGGGACTTAAATGAATCACCACCATCAGAAGGATCGTTGGATGATAACAGAGTATCATCGCCACTCCATCGGCTTATGGGCTATTCTTTGGTCAGCGAAGTTCTTTATGGTCCCAAAGAATCAAGATTCCAGCATGTACTCATAAAAAAAAAAAAGATTCCAGCATGTAGAATGCAAATAGCATTTTATCCCCCTAAGCACAAGCACTCGGGAATTTGTCTGGGAAATACGTGGTCTTCCTGCAGCACATAAATCCTATAAATAACTAAAAGCAATGAAGATGGGTTAAAGCGACGATGATTCTTGGCATTCGTTGAGCATGCCTTGTTGGAAATCATGTGATGCGGAAGCGAACTTGAATCCATGTGTGTGTAGATTCCACCTGTAGACCGAGTAGAGTACGAGGTCTTCTCCCTCAACACTTTTCCCTGTGATACTAGCGGTAGATGGGAACCACTTGTGTTGTATACGTGTGAGAGAGGGACCCAGACTCCTCTATATATAGAGCTCTTTCCATCATGATTCTTAGTAGAAGTATAGTTCCACCTGGACTCGGCAATTGTTCTATTTTTTCTTTCGGCTACACCACTTTATTGTGGTGTGCACTGAACTGTGAGCTCTCTTTTTATGCCATGTATTTTGCAATATTTATCAAATTGATGACTTGTAAATTCTCTCCAACGATCAATTTTTAATATTTTCAAATAATACCCACTTTGTTTTTCAACGAAGGCCTTAAATTGAATAAAATAAGAAAATGCTTCTGACTTTTGCTCAAGAAAATATACCCACATCATACGGGTAAAATTATCAAAAAAGAGAAGGATGTACCTTTTGCCGCTTAGAGAAAATTTTTGAGAAGATCCCCATATATCAGCATGAACGAGCTCCAGAGGCACCACAACTCTCCAGGATGACTTGGAAAATGGCAATCTATGCATTTTGCTATAAACGCAACCTTCACATACTTTCTTCTCAATAGCGATAGATGGAAGCCCAATAATCATATCTTTTTATTTGAGTACTTTCAAACTATTAAAGTTCAAGTGCCCAAATCTCAGATGCTATAATGTGGAGTTATCCACATTTTTGCAATTCAATGCATATTTTTGAGCTAATGGGATAATAAGAGGAAATGCATTGTTGGAAGTCATTTTCACTGCTATAATTAATTGCCACTTTTGCTTATCAATAATGAGGTATTTGTCATCTTCGAATTTCACCAAATAGCCTCTCTAAACTAGTTGGCCCACACTTAATAAATTTTGGCTAGTCCAGGTACATAAAGAACATCATGAATAAATTTAGAATTTTTCGTCTTTTTAATTTCATAGCAATAATGCATTTTCCTTCAACATTTTAAGATTTACCATCTCCAAGAGTCACCTTGGACTTCACATTTTCATCAATTTTGACAAAACAATTTTTATCACCAGTCATGTGGCTTGAACAACCACTATCAAGATACTTGACATCATGTGGCTGTTTTTGAAGATTTAAGCAGGACATAAATATTTAATCATTTGAGCCATTGTTTTCTGAATAATTTTCCTCCTGTTTGTACCAGTAATCTTTTTCCAAACGACCTCTTGCACCTTGTGCATTTATAGCGGCAATTATTTATGTCATGGTCATTTTTATTGCATAATTTGCAATAAGAAGGAAATTTAGCATTTTCTCTATTTTCTTGATTTTGAAATTTTCCTCTTCCCCTGCCACGATTATTTGGTGGCCGTTTTTGAAATTTAGCTCCATGGCTATTTTCTTCTTTTTCTTGAATTATTTTTTCTCCATCTCTTTTTGAAATATTAAATTTTAACTAGACAGCCAGCTCCAGTGACCGTTCTGAAAATCTAAGCATTCTTTCTTCGTGCGCTTGAAGAGAGCCTATTAATTCAACTAAGGAAAGCGTAGATAAGTCTTTAGATTCTTCTATAGCAGCGACCACATGATAAAATTTATGAGGAAGGCTTCTCAATTTTTTTGAAATTTTTTTTTTCTTCGATCCCCATAGCTTCTAGTTTGATTTATAATATTAGAAACATGGGAGAAAAATGCTTGTACTATTTCACCTTCCCTCATTAATAGAGTATCAAAATCTTTCCATAATGATTGGAGCTTGATGGAAATTACTCTATCATGGCTTTTAAATTCATTTTTCAAAATATTCCATGCCCCATTTGATGTTGTAGATGCCATGATTCTTGAATATATTATCTTGCCCACTCCTTGTTGAATATATAACAAGACTTTTACATTTCGCATTTGATTTTCATAGTATTTCTTTTTCTTATTTTCATAATATTCCTCCTTTACGCAAAAGGATCATTTTCTTTGTTCGTGGATGTCCACCACTAAAGGCTAATTCATGGCATCAAAATCACTAGTAATGGCCTATGCATCTCACATTTGTTCTTTATGAATGACGACCTCCCATTCATTAGAGTGACTAGAAAGGAAGTAGGCTAAATGAAGAGATTTTAAAAAAAATTTATGAAGAGAGTTTGGGCCAAAAAGATAAACATCGACAAAATTGACTTGTATTTTAGCAAGAACACCAAGGCTAAGACGCATAATGAAATAAAAAACCTATTAGGCTATTCTACCTAAGAAATCCAAGTATATTTGGGGCTCCTTGCATGGGTTGGAAGATAAAAATGACTGTCTTTCAAAGCATCTAAGAGATAATATGAAAGGGCGTTCAGGGGCGGAAAGGTAGACAACTCTTTTGGGAAGGTAAATAGACATTGATCAAGGCAGTGACTCAGTTAATTCATACTTATGTTATGAGCATATCTATGCTACCTCAGCAGTTTTGTGGGGAAGTGGAAGCTATGATAAGTCAATTTTGGTAGGGAGAGAAGAAAGAATGAAAAAAAAAGCTAGATAACTTGAAACAAAATGTGCAGACCAAAATAGACAGAGGAATGGGTCTCTAGAGTCTAAAAGCTTTCAATTAAGTGGACAACTCAAGTTGGGTTGTACTAAGTTTAGGTGAATTCTAATCCTAAACCTACCGAGTTTAGATGAACCTAAACCCTAACCTTAGTCTTAAGCTTTGGGTTTTGAACCGGGTTGACAATAGTTTTGGTATCGATTTTGGGTTAAAATTTGAGTTAGTTACAAAATATTCAATTCAAAATTTGACTATAATATGTACTTAAAAAATTTGACTATATTCTAGACATGTGACATATGGTAGGATTAGAGGAAAATCCATTTATTATCTAATATGTATGTTAGTGGGTGACTTAACCATTAAATGATACACGTGAATGACCAATACTAATCAATAGGCTCATATATGCTTTTAAACTATCTTTCAGTTGCACTAACTCCATCAGTCAACCACGACTGATGCCCTTCATGACTTCTGAAACACAAAAAAGATACTATCATATTTGGAAAAAAAATGTATGATTTGGAAGAAAATTTTGTATTAAATATATAAAAGACATCAAGTTCAGACCATGTCGGGTTTTTTAAACCGAATTGATATAAAACTTATATTGGTTTCAATTTCTCTCGAGTCAGATTGAAACTAGGTCTGTTTTTAAAAAAATTTCAAAAATGTAACCCAAATTTGGTTTTAAAATCGAGTCAGGCAGGGTGGGTTCAGACTCACCCAGTACCAAGTTACACCCTTACTTTCAACTTGGCGCTCCTAGCCAAGCAAGTTTGGAGGATTGCTTTCCATCTAACCTCCCTATGTTACAGTGTACTATTTGCATGTTACTTCCCTAGTGGTGACTTTTGGAACTATCAAGTGGCATGAAATGTATCATTCACTTAAAAGAGTGTGGTGGCAGCTAGAGAGCTATTGAAATAGGGTTACTCCTAGAGAGTGGAGGACAACAACGAAATCTCATTTTTTAGTGATAAGTGTTAACATCCTGCAAAAAGCTGGTCCTTTCCTTAGCCATATTTTGGAAGATATGAAACTACTAGATTGCATTGATAGCAATTGTAGAGTTGGAAGGAAGTAGAGGTCTCATGGGTGGTTAGGGAAAGTGGATGAGAAGTAATCAAACATATTTCGATACCAGATTAGTTGGCCAAAGACAATAGATTCTGGGGCCTGGAAAGTGATGGTAGGTTTCAGGTGAGATTTGTGTATAATCTAGCACGAAAGATGATGTTGGATGGAGAAGACCATATCATATCTACCTTGGCCAATGGAGGGATTCTTAGGAACCTATGGAAGTTTAAGCTGCTAAAGAAGATTGTTATCTTTGATTGGTGCCTGCTCTTAGATTCCCTACCCACTGGATCAAATATGGCCGTTTGTAGAATCCCATGCCAAACTGTGTGGTCCCTTTGTAATTGTGTTGCTGAGGACACCTTACACGTATTCTCGAGCTGCAGCACACTTTAGTAGTTTGGGAGAGAAGCCTGCAAAATGCCCTGTCGACATTACCAATTTTTGGGATAGAGGACATCTTCAGACATTTCACAGCTTTTGGTAATGGCTATCTCCTGACATTGTTCCTTTGCACTTGCCGCTGAATCTGGTTTTATAGGAGTCAACTCTATGATGGCAAAAATCAGACATTCTAGGAGATCCCAAAATGTGTAGTCGAATTCATTCACCAACTAAACTCTGCAGCGATGTTAAGACAAGGAGGTATGCTCACCCCAATAAGTTTAGCCAGGTGGAAGACCCCAATGAGAGGAGAAATCAAGCTGAACATTGATGCCCATTTCAAGCTAGTTAGAAGAAGCACGGGCTTTGATGTAGTTCTTAGGGATGGCAAGGGTCAATTTTGTGGGGTTAAATGTCGGTTAATGAGAGGCATCTCTGATCCAATTCACATGGAAGCACAAGCCCTTCTACTTGATATGCAATGGGCACCTAATCTGAATCGCCCTAAGATTGTAACTAAGTGAGACTCCCTCATTCTTATCACCCTCTTAAAATGAATGATGAGATCCGATCAACTCTAGGCATGTTGGTAAGGAAAGTCAGAAGTCTTGTTACGTAATTTGAATCTTACACCTTTACCCATGTGCTAAGTAGCAGAAATGAGGTGGCAAACAACATTGCAATGCATGCCTGCTGCACTAAAGAGTCAAATTGTTCTTAATGGTCCAAACCAACTTCATGTATTGTCGCCCCCTATGTTAGGATGTTGATTGTTTTAAATGAAATTCATGACTTCTAACCACATCCCATTGCCCAACCTGGCGATGGCTAGTGGTCCGAATTCATCCTCTTCTTTGAAAAATCAAGGTTAAAACATGGGTGATCTATAGTCATTAGAAATTAAGCTTCATAAAAGGAATATCTAGTAGGTCTCCTACAACAACACTCGTTCGAAAATAGAAGAAGTATCGAGCGACACCAACTATTTTCCCTTTCCATGGGTACAGTAAATGTTCTCCATTAATGACGTGGCCACTTCAGCAGCCATGTTGCGCTTTGGTCACCAATTTGAACTTGATGACTTCGTTCGTTCTTCCTCTTAGAATTGAATTGTCAGAAACGATAGGGATAGATGGCTCTTAGCAGGCGACCTAGGAATGACTTGCAACTACTGCATATGCTTTTGTTATGCTCATCGCTAATGCTGAAGAGGAAGGAGGAATCCTGCTTTCCAAATCTGAGAAGGAGCTGGTGTTAGAGATGAGAAGTAATTGCTTGTGCTGAAGACGAGTTGCTGCGAGAGAGAATGACGCCAAAGATGAGTGAAATCGTTGATAAGGGTGGGTTTGTTTTAATGAGAACAGACGATGAGGGAGGACTTTTACGCAGGTCCGATCTGGGGAAAGCTATAAAAAATTTCAAATATTTTAAATGACAGGTCTAAATACATGCTCAAGCTCTCTAGCCCTCCTATCACACAATCAGGACTATTATTATATTTCTTCTGCTATTTTTAACGACAATGGAGTGGGCTGTTAATTAGGTTCCGTATAGAACTCATAATTTATAGAATTATTTTTGTAATATAATAACTATATATTGAAAATGTAATTTTAATATTGAATTTATTATTATTTGATTTTAAAGATTTTTTTAGAAGTTTGGATGGCTTCTATCCCAACTACCTTTGGAATTCAAAAAGATCAAAGGAGAAGCAATGGAGCTATCCTGGTATTTTGTCGATAAAAAGTTATCTATAAAGAATTTTTTCTAAAGAAAGTGTGGGGGTTAACCCACCACACCTAATCAGAAAAAATATTACATTATGCAAAATCACCAAAAACATGTCCTACATTGTTGCCCATACACATGACATGGTGGAATGAAAGATAGGGAGCAGTTGAGGCTAATGATTTGATCTCGGCAATGATCGTTATCATAGAAGATAGAATGGGCCTATTGTTTTCCATAAAAATAATATAAAGTAAAGAATTTGATTCCATCTAAATTTGTTGCAACTGAATTTTCAGGCTCTAATTTACACCCAGCCACATGGCTGCGGCTTTGATGATCAGCGGATCCATAATCCCTTTCCTATTCCTTCCTTTGGATGCAATAAAATATCCTCTTGAATTTCTATTAATAGCAACAAACCTCATACAATTTTTATGTAGGTTCCTTTTTCCATGCACATTAATCTTAAATTTACCTTCACCCGATTTTACCCATCTAATCATTGAATAGTGATCGAGCATGCTTAACCCCATTAGGCTCCTCGCCCTACTATGATAATTCGAGCAGTTTTTGCACCAGTCATTAACTTCCTTAAAAGCTGGTTGGGTTCCTTCCTCTCTATGTTGATTCCTCAGGTGCCACACGACCAGAAGAAAAGAAGAAAGAAAGCAAAGGCATCTGACCTTTTTCAATAGTGAGCAGCATGAAGATGCACCGCATAACATTCATCTTATCCCTTGTATAACAACTAATAATTTTGCTTCTGGCCTGTGGAACCAGTTCACACTAAATGAATAAGTAGTCTATATCTTCAGCTTCATTCCTGCAAAATAAAAAGGTAAAATCAATTAAAATTCCATGCTTAATCAAATTAAGCAATGATGTCGTTGTATAATCTCTAGCCAAAGATGAGCACTTTGCTGAGAAGCTTTGTTTTCTTGTGGAATACCTAATTATGTACATCTTCAGTCTCCCAAGTACCCAATTAACGCTCATCAGATTCCATTAAGACCCGATATGCTAATTTTACTATTTACAGTGTCTAATTCATGCTCCCAAAATCAGCAGTCTTCCTCTCCCTTATTTAGTTATGGAATAAAATTTAATACGTTCTAACCCAATTCACCCACAAGTACCCTCGCTAAGTTTTCTTTCTATTACCAAGATTGTTCATCAATAAAAAAACTAATCTTAACATCATCAGATATGTGTTTTGGTGAAGAGCCAACTTTGTGTAAGTGTGTATCAAGTCATCCATCTTTGAAAAATGACATCTGCTGGTCATTCCCAATATCCAAATGGCAGCCATTAGAAATCACATCTCTTGCTTTAAGAATGCTTCTCCATGTAAAATAGTCAATTGCCTTCTCCTTGCAAGCCCACAAGTTCCCTTTATTGAAATACTTTGCTTTGAATGTAGTATAGCACAATGACTTTGTGTTAGTTGATAGGTGACATACCTATTTTCTAGTAGGGCATAGTTGAAAGTCATGATATTTTTAAATCTCAGGCCCCCTTACAACCTTTGGCTTGCAAATGTCTTTCCATGCCCAACAAATCTTTCGCTTGCCTTTTATTTCACCTTGACTAAAACTTACTAAGCATACCATATATTTCATTATAGAACTCTTGAGTAGAATGAATATGCTCATGGAGTATGTTAGGATTTCCTATGCCACTACTTTGATTAGGATTTCTTTTTCGCCCCAAGAGAGGAGTCTTCCTTCTCATCATATTCTTTCATTTAAGTGTTTGAGAACACTCATCTTTGATCTGCCCAACCAAGCTAGGAACTGCGAATAATGATGTGCTTCCTGAATCATGGAGCCTATAAATCCTACAATATTATTATTAATGGTGGACAAGTGTTGGAGCCAAAGTACAAGGCAATTTCATTTATGTTGATCATTGTTGCCATCATGTTGCCGAGATAGTCTCATTCCACTCTATTATAAGCCTTGAAAAAAAACTAGCTTTATTCTCAATTACCCTTCTTTTGACATTGAAGAGAGTGGATCACCTCATAAGCAATTAGCATGTTGTCTGTTATTTGGCAATAAAAAACAAATGCACTCTATTTGGAAGATATGACTTTGTGAAGACAACGCTTCAGTCTATTAGCTAAGAATTTTGCTAAAATTTTGTAAGCCATATTACATAAACTAATAGGATAAAAATTAGAGTCTTTTAGCCCCCTTCTTCGAAATTAGAACAACAGTAGTTTAGTTTAGTTCTTGGAGCGACCAACATTGTTCGAATAGATTTTTTGTTTCCATAAAAGATTTAAACACCATAAAAACATCATGTCTCACTATACTCCAATACTTCTAATAAAAGTATGACGACATGCCATCTGGTCCGAAGGCTTCTGACGAGTTCATTGCTCTCAATGCTTTCATTGCTTCATCCATGAACGACGACTTTATAAGTTTTCTATTGTGTTAATCAAAAATTTTCCTTGTAACCAGCCCTAAAATCCTATACAAATTTGATGGTTCCGAGCTGATGAAGATATTATTAAAATGTGATAAAGTAAGCTCGTAGTTTACCCAATTGCCATTTTCATCAAGAAGGGCCTCAATGAAGTTGTACTGTCACTGATTGGATGCTATTTGTGAAAAAACACAGTGTTTCAGTCCCCTTACTAGAGTCAATGTACCTTGAGTTTTTGCCTTCACACTTCCTCTTCATCCTCCACGAGAAAACTGATTTGTTGTTGTATACCTTCATTTGCTGCATCTCTCTGGTCAAACAGGCTCTAGGAGTTCAGGTTGTGTAGCTCATTTTTCCTTTCATTTATGACTTGGATGATGTTCCCCTTTTGTCTTTATTCCATTTGGATAACTCTATACTCCACCTTTCAATTTTCCTGATCGGATTTTCACATGGTAGAGCCCCTAACTGATTGTTCATGGCCCACATGTGATCAATAATGGAATGAACTTCTTTATCTCTAGTGTAGAATATTCATACTTGAAGCATCGCTTGGGTCTCCTTTAGTCCTGCTTAGTGTTGAGATCTAGCTTCATAAGATAATGATCTCGTGTGGCTATGGAAAAGTGAAATATCCTTGCAAAAGGGAAAAATTCAGCCATGCAAGGGTGGACAAGACTCAGTCCAGTCTAGCCTCCACATCATGGTCGGACTAATAAACCTTAGGTTTAGTGTATTACAATTGTCTCTCATTTCCCAAAAGAGATCCATCTAGTGTTTAGGTCTTAAATTTTGCGGGGCCTGCAATCTCATTGAAGTCTTTTATGATAAGTCACGGTGTGTTATATTGGTCTCTGAGTTATTTGATGAGGTTTCAAGTTTCCATTCTCCTACCGACTTTAGCATGACCATAAAAACTTGTAAACCTCTAGGTCAACATAACAACATCAATTTGGTGTTTCAAAAAGCTTCTTACTTGATGTCATAGTTCTCATTCCATAGCAAAGCTAATCCCCCTCTAGGTTTCTCTAAGTCCATTATTAGGTAGCTCTCAAACTTGAGATTTCTCCTTACAATCTCCATTTCTTATGATGATCTTTGTGTCGTTAAGGAAGACCACTTTGGGAGCTTATTTCTTGACCCTGTCAGGAAGGCATCAAATTGCTTGTGGGTTCCCAAGCCTATGGAAATTCCAAGCATTGAGTTCCATTTATCCATGGTGGGGTTGAGATTTTCTCTCAGCCTCCACCTCAATAGTTGCATTGGTTTTGCTTCTCATAGGACTGTTGTTTGATGATTTTTATAGCCCATTTGTCTCTCTTATAAATTGCCTTTTGTTAAAGTTGGTTATGGTTTATCCCTTTAGTTGCAACTCAACTACTGGTGCACCCACCCCTCTTGCCCATCTCTTCCATCTTACTTTAAGGTTTGGGCCTTCTCCCGTAGATTGTCAGTTTTGTGAAGAAGATTTAGTCGAGAGGCCATCCCCTATAGAGTGTTCATTTAGCAGTTTAAGTTCACCTCCCTTTGATGTGTTTACCTCTTCTTCGAACCCAGGAGTCTACTCCTGCTCATCTACCTTGCCCTTCTAATCTCCTCATACATGTCCTGCTGTAGCCTGCTAGAGTGGATTTCTCCTATTGTTTTCAATTATTGGGAGTGTAACCCATGTTCACTAGTACCAGCTTGACAACGTCAACTACATCTTTCATTGGATTGTGTCATCCAAAGCTCATGTGAGTTTGGTGTAGATTCCTCTGTAGCATCATTGTAGCTTTCAACATAAGTGGCTTATTATTTGGGTGTATTTAGTTATGTTTATCCTCCTTTGTGTATGGTTGGAAGTCATAACAAAAGAATAAATGCCCTTGTCCTTTACGAAACTGCCCTTTGTCTGTCCTAGCTCCTTTAAAAGTCATATTTGCTTCTCACTCCTATGCATGCTACTTCCTCCATGGCCCTAGTACACAATTCCCTCTCTGTCAATAATGTGTGTTTAGGTTGTGATGTTTGGTTGGTCCCTCCAATTTCTAAATTGCCTATTCTTACATTTTGGCGTACACCTGGTTCTTACTATATTCTCCCCACATTCTCCTTTTCAGTTCATACTTCTCAGCACTGGGTCTTGCTGACCCTATTTGTCTTAACTTCTCCATCTCATCATGATGGTTTAGATCTTACCATTAAGCTGAACTTATAGCTAAGCCTTTGTGATATCCACTATGTTAGCCAACCAACAGAAATCTTCCTCTCTTTCCTTTATTTGTCTTTTTAATAATTGGTCCATTTCTCTACTTGAAAGTTCATCAACTAGGTATCTCCACAGCTGCACCTTGTTACCCCTTCCCTCGTCATCTTTTAACTCCATAGTTCTTGTCCCCACTCAGAGATGATTTCAATAAGGCATATTCGCCTCCCCTAGCTATGGCCCCTTCCTTTGATAATCACTATAATCCTTATGAGCATGTACCATAACTTCACAGAAATAACAAAAAAGGAAAAGTTTTTAATATTAGAAGGAGATCAACTTTTTGTTATGTGTGCTGACTTTGATAAAAATTCCTCTGCTGAAGGGTTCCCTGGTGTAAAGGCTTGGTCAAACCCACCTCACACATGTCCTTACCCCATGATCCATGCCACCACTACCTCCTAAAGGAACCGGGCATTATTAATAACTCATCAAATTTTCTAAAATCAAGAGATCACAACTAATGACCAAATTGGCTTATAAAAGGACTCCACACCCAATGAGGACTCCAGAAATCTATCACTACTACAACACTATTACTTCCCAAACTCTCTTGGATTCTTATCCAAAGATCAATCCAACTTTCTTCCAAAACCCCCAGATTTTCCAATCCTATTGGGAATTTATGGTCACAAATTCCATACATGTGTGAAGGCTCATTTTAGACTTCTACACTTAGCGCCATCTGTGGGAACCAAGCTAGAAATCCGTTTCTATTTTTTTCCTTTCCCACGAATTTCTCATTCTTCATTTTTTTCCTTCATTTTTTTACTATAGAGAACAACTAATCCATGTCTGACTTGGAGAATGTCACAAAAAGGGGGAATACATAAGAAGAAGATGCACACCACAGTACATAGGGGGCCTCTGCCGAAACTAGCTCTGAAGAAATGAGCCCTAATGTCATTATCTCCAAAGAAGACTTCCGAAAGATGATAACCACATTGCATTAATGAAAAGCTCAAAAGCAATCAATCTCATCATCACCCCATCTAATAGGCGGCCCTGATATGTAGATCCCAATACCAGAATTTGGCGGCAACCCATCTACTCCCCCTTTGTCACGATTTATCAACACTCCTAGTTATTTACCCTTCATCCCTGAAATAAAAAATGAATCTCTCCCTCACAAGTTCAAACCCATGGTTATGAAACCCTATGATGGGCACTCAAACCTTCAGGACTATGTTGACACCTTCTACGTTAATAATGGATTTGTCAAAAAACATAAAGTGCCGAGAATTCATTGGCACTCTAGAGGCAAAAGCCAGAGCATCATTCCATAGTTTGCTCCCAACATCACTAGCACCTTTTGACTCTTTATCTGACAGTTTCATAGTACGATTTATAATTCGTGTCGTACATGCCAAGTTCGACAGGGGGACAATGAGCCTCTATGTGAATGTTTTGATATGTTCAATCATGAATGCACTCTGATTCAGGGATTGACCCCTAAATTTATCAAGTCAAGTTTCATTGGGACATTATGCCCTTGCTGACTATACACAGAACTCAAGGTGTATGAATCGAATACTGTAAGCAAATTTTTTAAAACTGCATATAAATGGGTGAATGCTGAAAAAAAATGAGACAAAGGAAGCAAAAACTTCAAAATAATAAAAATAAAGGGTTAAGCAGGAAAAGACCTCAAAGCTATAACCAACAATTCACAGAGAAAAGGGGTCAAAGAGATGGACCCCCTTCTGCACCTAGGTATGAAAAATACACTCCATTGACAACTTCGCAGGACAATATATTCCTCACCATCAATGACAAAGGCCTCTTGAAGAAGCCAAACCAAATGAGGGTCGTTGCAGAAAAAAGGGACACCTCTTGCTAGTATGCATACCATGAGGATCATGGTCATTCTATGAAAGATGTATCCAACCAAAGAACACTATTGAAGAACCTATCAAGAAAGGCCTCCTCGCTCAATTCATAAAAAGAATCGAGGAAAATAGTCATATTGTCATCCCTAAGCCAGGATCAGGATCTAAATATGAATTATCAAACACTCTCACACATGGAGTCATTTCTATCATTCGTGGAGGTCTTGCTCGTGGAGGTAGCACCCAATCTAGAAAAAGAAGATATGCACATTAAGAGGTAACATCCAGCAAAAGACCCTGCCCTCTGACAAAATACACATTTTATAGGAGTGAAGAATTCCCTTTGCACACACCTCGTGATGACGCTATTGTCATCGACGTTATCATATTTAATTGGACAGTTTGTTGAATCAAGATCGACACCGACAGCTCTACCAACATTCTATTCATCACAACCTTTGACAGGATGAAGTTGTCGAGAAGAAATATGTGTCCTCACACTCGACTCTTGATTGGGCGCATGGGAGACAAAGTGTTCGTAGAAGGGTTAATTATACTCCCTTTTATGATTGGAACCACACCACAATAAACTACAATTGAAATTGATTTCTTGGTAGTCAATATCCCATTGGCTTACAATGCCATCATAGGACGTCCGACCCTCAATAGGCTACAAGTCATTATTTTTACTTACCATCTGTGTATCAAGTTCCCGACAATTGCAGGAGAAGGTATCACAAGAGAACCAAAAAATGACGTGCCATTGCTATTTGGCAGCTTGTAAAAGGAAGCAACCGTGGACTCCACATCGTCATCCGATGAGGAAGAACCCACAATTGCTGTCAACATAGGGGATATCATGCCCAAGCACGTCACAATAAGTACAACAACAAATCCCTCCTTTCAAAAGACTTTGATAAACTTCTTATGTACCAATATTAACATTTTTGCATGGAATGCCCTAGCATTAACAAGTTTGCATCTAAAAGACAATGGATAATTGTACAAGAAATACGCAAGCTTTTATTCGCTTACTTCATTAGAGAAGTCCAATACCCTCAATGGTTTTCCAATGTAGTCCTAGTACCAAAGCCTAATAGCAAATGATGTATGTGTATAGACTACACTGACTTGAATAAAGTCACCCCAAAAGATAGTTAACCATTACCTAACATTGATCAATTAATTGATTCAACTTTAGGCTATAGTATTTTTAATTTTATGGATGCCTTTTTTTGAATATCATCAAATAAAAATAGCCAAAGAAGATGAAGAAAAAACCTCCTTCATTACCCTCGAAGGAATCTACTGTTATTGAGTAATGTCTTTTGGGCTTAAAAATGCATGTGCTACTTATCAAAGGACAGGAAATAAGATCTTTGCACAACAAATAGATAAAAATATGGAAGTGTATATTGATGACATGATAATAAAAAGCAAAGACCCTAGACAACGCATAGAAGATCTAGCAAAAACCTTTGTCACTCTTCGACATTTTGACATGAAATTGAACCTAAAAAAATACATATTTTGAGTAACCAAAGGCAAATTCTTAGGAATTATTATTTCATAGAGAGACATTGAGGTAAACCCTACCAAGATAAAGACCATAATAGATACAGAAGCACCAAAAAATAAAAAAGATATGTAAAAACTCAAAGTATGCCTCACAACGCTGCATAAATTTATTTCAAAATCTATTGAGATATCTTTGCCTTTCTTCAAGATCCTTAGGAAAATCGAAGACTTCAAATGGACGGCAGAATGCGAAGTTGCCTTTCAAGAGCTGAAGCAGTATCTCTCAAAAGCACCCTCATTAATGAAGCCAGCTACAGGAGAAATCCTTTTCATTTATTTATCAAATTTGAATGACACCATTAGCATAGTGGGAACAAATAATAGGATCCAAAATCTCATATATTGCATTAGTCAAATGTTGCACAATGTAGAAACTCGTTATTCTTTGCTGGAAAATAGTTTTTTGCACTTCTGATTACTTCAAAAGAAATTACGTCACTATTTTCAAGCACATACCATCATTGTTTATACTAACTACCCATTGTAACAGCTTTTACACAAGTCTGAAATCTTAGAAAGACTGATGAAATGAGCATTGGAGTTGTCATAATTTGGCATGCAATTCCAACCCCTCAAAGAAATAAAAGGACAAGCCCTTACCAATGTATTAGGGAGATTTACAAATGCCCCTCATTGGAAGAAGGTGACAACAACCCCCTTTGCTCCAATGGAACTGACCATCCTGTTGTGACAAAAACTACCACACCTATGGCGGGATAATAAGAGCTATAAACAGGTGGAGCATCTAACAAACAGGGTAGTGGAGTTGATCTCCTCATACTTATACCAGACAAAACCAAATTAGAAGTTGTCATTCAATTTGCTTTCAATGCCTCTAACAACATCTCTGAATATGAAGCCCTTCTCCAATGATTGAATATCGCTTCCTCCCTTAAGGTAAAGCGTCTTAACGTTTTCTCAAACTCCAATTTAGTAGTCAATTAGGTCAAAGGAAACTTCGAAGCAATGGATGATGGCACGATCCCTTATACCTGACTTTGCAAAAATCTTATTAAACAAATTCTCCACTTCTCCATTCAAAAAATACCCCGAAAGCAAAATACTTGCACGAACACTTTAGCCAAATTAGACACCAACACTTCATTTGAAACACTGATACCCATTTGTCATCTGAAACAGCCAAGCATTACCCCTTGTCAAATCAATAACATAGACACGTCTCCTCCCTCATGGAGAGATTCTATTATACAATTCTCACAAATCATCTTTTACCCAGCAATGACAAAGAAGCAAAATGCATAAGGAGGCAAGCATTCCACTATACAATTATAAGTGGAGACCTTTACCGAAAATCATTGAATGTGTCCCATCCATTGAAGTACCTACCATTCTGGAAGAATTCCATCAAGGCTGTTGCGGCAACCACTTATGATGACGTACATTAGCACACCAAGTCCTCCATGTAGGATTTTTCTGGCCCTCCATCTAAAAAGATGCAAAAGACTACATCTCTAAGTGCGTTACATTTCAAATACCCCTCTACAAACTATTTTCGAAACATGCCCTTTCAAACAATAGGGGATAGACTTCGTAGGACCTTTGCCTTTTGCACCTAGAAATCTCAAATTTATAGTAGTTACAATTAATTATTTTTCAAAATAGGTAGAAGCTAAAGCCCTTAGCTCTATTACGTCTACTCAAATTATCACTTTTATATGAGACCAAATAGTATGCCGATTTGGCCTGCCCCAAACCATCATTACAAATAATGAAAAATAATTCGATTGTCAACACTTTAAGACATTTTTCACTGGAAATAATATACAACACAAATTTTCTTTCGTCGCATATCCCCAGTGCATCGTACAGGTTGAAAGAACTAATAGGGCCCTCAAAGAGACCCTACAAAAGAGGCTACACGAAGAACACACGAACTGGACATATGTCTTACCTAGTATAATTTGGGCTTATAACACAACCATTAGAAGAAAATTGAGCCACACCCCTTTCAAGCTGATATATGGCACATAAGAAATTCTTCTTGTTGAAATTGCCCAATCCAACTATCGTGTTTCTCAAATACCACCAACAACTAACACCTAAATACAAAAAGAAAATATAGACCTCTTAGAAGAAATTAGAGATAATGTTGCGCAAAGGCTTAACCTGTATCAACACCAGTTAGCTCATCATTTTAACAAAAAAATAAGCAAAAGAGCTCATATGGTAGGCTATTTAGTCCTGCAAAATGCAATCTTTTATTCAGAATATAATTGCCATAAATTCTCCCCAAATTGGGATGGCCTCTTTCGCATATGTAGATTGTTTGACAATGAATCATACAAATTATAAATAATGGAAGGACAACTAATACCCAAGGTATAGAACACCCAACATTTGAGATGTTTTTATGCATGAAAAATGGTCCAAATGATCCCAAAAAAGGACATCAACAGCCCCATTATATCGAAACGGTCCAACGACCTCTACAAAGGGCTTCAATAGACCCATCATATTAAAACGGTTCAACAACCTCCACCAAGGGCTTCAACGGCCCCATCACATCAAAATGGTCCAACGACCTCCACAAAGGGGTTACAACATCCCATCGATTCAGAAAAGGGTCCAATGACCCAAAACAAACCAAGGCAAAGGTAGTCACATGCCACATCAAGCCAAAACGGTTTGAAAATCCAAAACAAAGAAACTGTAACACCTCTCCAAGCTACAAAGAGACATATAGTCTCTAAAAAATCCAAATCCAAATGAGGGGATCCTAACAAATTAAACCAGTCCTGTTCTTGCAACAACATAGCATCCACGGGCACATTGCCCACAAAATTTTTTTTTTACGAACCCTCAGACCCTGTGTCTTCCTCCTCCTCCTAGCTTTTCGAAATATTATAGCCACCAATCTTTGAAACATCGAAACCTGCATCAACATGCACAACCTTGTCAATACAAACATTGAACCTTTTTTTGTAACACCATTTCCCAAAGTCCAATCTCTTTTGTTCAAATTCATTTTTTTGAACTAACAATGCCTGCTCGGATTGTTCCCTCTGGGATAATAGGGTCACTTTCAATCTCTCAATCTCCTCCTCTTTGAGCTTCACCTGTGCCACCCACGCAAGGTTACTTTCTTCCAACTTATGACATTGATCCTTCAACATCTCTCCCTTTGCCTTTGATTCTTGGCATTAATAGTGCATAACTTCTCCTCGCAATCAACATAATCTTCACAGATTTTTCTCTTAAACTCTCCGAATCAGATTTGGCTCTCCTCATTTGCTCAACTAGGGCACTATTTATACTTGATTGCCCGTGCAGATCCTCTTCAGCCTTATGTACTCTCTTCACCATCTCACGACAATGAGTTTTCATCAAGACCAGAGAACCAATACCATTGACATACTCCTTTTTTAGTCGATCAAACGTCTCTTCAAATTATCCCTCCCCCCCCGTTGTTTTCTCTCTCTCCATTTGGTAAAAAGTCACCTCACAATACTTTCGAACAAACTCCTTCATCCTCTAGTGATGATGTGGAGCAAACTCTCCATGTAGGCACAAGCATAACAGGCTTGCTACCGGGTAAACTTATTCGCATCATTCCCCTTCCTTTTTAAGCCCTTTTTAGAAACAACCCCCTCCTTAACTCTCTGCTCAGGCACATCATGCTCCCTTTCCATGTCTACTCCCCTGTATTGGCTCATCTAACACCAGCACTTCACTTGTCGCTGAAGGTCGTGCTCTCTTCTTTGACCTCAGCATTTGAATGAGGGTTCCAATCCATAACTAACGGCCAAATCGGCTTATAAAAGGAGTCCACCACCCAAAAAGGACTCAACAGATCTATCAATACTACAACTCTACACTTCCCAAACTCTCTTGGATTCTTATCCAGAGATCAATCCAACTTTCTCCCAAAAACCCCAAATTTCCCAATCATATTGGAAAATTACAGTCACAAATTTCATACACGTGTGAAGGCCTATTTTGGACTTCTACACTTGGCATCGACAACCACCCTTAGTTTGAACAGTGCCTCTGTCACAAGAGGTGTTAACGGATCGGTTGGACAGGTTAGAGCCTAATTTAAATCCTAACCTATTTAAAATATCTCAATACTAATCTGCTTATTAGTCCATTTAAAAAATCTCAACCCTAATCCATTTACAACCAATTTGATAAATAGGTTAGCGGGTTGTTAATTGGTTGTATAATAAATAACCTAAAGGCTTAAACTCTGGTAGACAATAATCTCATAGAGAGAGACAAGAAGATATTTTTTGTGTAGAGAAAATAGAAATAAGGCAATAATGGGGAAATCAAACTAGGGCAGTAGTTGAAAAATAAAAATTACGTAGCGGAGAAAATAACCAAAAGGTTTATATTTATATATATAATTTTAATGGATTAAACGAGTTAAATAGGTTAAACGGATTACTAAACAGGTTAACGGGTTGTAAAATCTTAACTCTAATTCATTTATTTAATTAAATGGTTAAATGGGTTAGCAGATCATAATTTATTTATTCAAAAATCTCAACCCACACCCATTTATAAATGGGCTGGACAAGCGTGTTGACCATGACCATTAAACACCCCTATCTGTCACCACGATGTGTGAGTATTCCTCAAAAGATTGGTCAATCATGTTGCCTAAGACCCACTTGTCTACCAAGAAGGGAAGTCCCCTGATATGGGGCCATAATGGCGTTTTAACGATGAAAAACCTCATGCGGTCAATAAGGTTCTAAGAATAATAAGGAGGATCCGCTGTCGCTCAAATAACCATGGTTAGCCTCCCAATATCTAGCATTTGCCTTCTTCTTCGATGAAAATTACTATATACAGATTCTTCCCTACTTTAGTGAAATAGAAAGTTTTCTTTTGCTCTCCATAGCATCTTCATCATCGATTTGAATAGTTTCTTGTTATAGGTCTTATTAGCCCAAATGAAGAAGAGGACTACAACTTTGTCACCCTGATCAATTTCCCAAATACCCTCGATGAGGGCTAATATCTAAGCTCCTCCAAGAGAATATTTTTCTCATTGGTCACCATCCTCACTTTGAAGAAGCTCAACCATCCTTTTCGCCAGCTCTACGCAATTTCCCCTTTCCCAACAACACCTGAAACTCTAAATTTCCTTTACCCTGCACGAAGCACAAAAGTTTTACCAGTTAGGACAAACATGGGAGTGGACTTTCCTGAGTCCTCAATTTTAGAAATTTGTAGGTATGGTCATGCATAAAATGCTAGACATATGATGAGATTTTATGATAAAATAAATTATAATAAATAAAATAAGTAGACTGAATTTTTTGTCAATTATTTAAGAAAAATAGATACTTTACATTTAAAGCTATTAGAAAATAACTCTCTTTTTGTGTGAATGTAGACTACTACTCACACAGGAAGTCTAGAACTCAAAATAGAGACACAACCAACACACATTGAGATGTTTGCCTTGGGTGATAAAGTAGAGTCAGGTGTAAATGCATATCCAGATGAGTTGAAATTTTAAAATAATTTTTAATTTTTTGGAAATTTTTATAAAACTATTAATGTAGATGTATTTATCAAAAAATTAGTTTTACTATTTTTGAATATGTGTATATATATCAACTTTTTAAAAATAGGGGTATTCAAGTCATTTTCAAATGACTAAAAATCATTATTTTTAAAAAGTAAAATAGATATCTATTCATCTCTAAAAGTAGTAATTTTTAGTTGAATAGATTAATAATTTTATAGAAAAATTTTGAAAATAAATTTTCCACTTGGGTGCATTGAAATTGCAACGTATCCATATATATTAAAATATTAACAGTAACTCTTTTTTATACAGTAGCAAAATGTACAGAAATAAATGCAATTGACTTGGATTTGATTTACATGTAATTAAGGTGTTATATGGGTATGTAATTCCTAGGTGGTAGAATCAAACACTGTTACGTATCCTTTTTGTTATAAAGAGTAGAAGTTAATACCGAGTTAAATTACCGCAGTGTTTTGTAACACAGTGATGCTTCTTTAGTTATCTTAATTTAAGTCATTGATTTTTAAAATGATATTATAAAAATTTAAATAAATCGATCAATATAAAATAAATAAATTTAAGTAAGTAAATCAATATAAAATAAATAAATTTAAGTAAATCATTAAATTTTTAAATAAAACAATAAATATAAAATAAATCAATCAATCAAAATGAAAATAAATAAATGATTGAAAATAATACTTATTATTTATTATTTTATTTTATTTAAATTTATTTATTTTTAATAAAAATTTGATGGCTTAATTTTCAAACAAGCATCATCTACTCTAAAGCCATCCCTATAATTCAGCACTTCGATCATTTTCATCGACGATAACATTTGATAAAAGTAGATAAATTTCTAATGGAAAAAATACATGCTTCTGTTTAACTCTCAACACATAATAGGTTACATACTGATCATAGCACGTCAGTTACATGTGAATCGCGTCCAACACATAAGAGGTTACATACCGATCATAACACATCAGTTACATGTAAATCGCGTCCAATTACCTCAACGACGGAAACTTCAGAGATTTCACGACATGCAAGAGCACGGACGATTCGCCACCTGTACCATGAAGCAGCTTATCTTAGCTAGCGTACACAAAAGTAAACTTCCTTTGAGTTTGAGAGGAGAGGAGAGAGACGAACAGACGATGTCTCTCCGTGTTACAACTTAATTACAACAACTGGGCGACGCTTGAACCGGCAGCAAAACCATTCCCGCATGCATGCACGACACGCGTCCATTTCAGCACCCGACATCGTCCTTATAAAGCGAGATTGTAAGAGGGAACATGAAGCACTACTCAGAAATAAGTGTAGATAAAGTTGAAAAAATAGCGAGTGTGAAGAAGATGATCGTCGTGAAGAACTTGATGGTGCTGTTGCTAGCTCTGCTGGTCTTGGCGACGTCTGCAACACCAGCACCGCTGCTAAAGGAGGGATTTCACTTGTTTGATGAGGATGGGGAGTCGACAGTGGCAGAAGCTATGCTCGATGATAGCTGGCCGTTGACAAAAGCGGCAGGAACAGTGTTTGAGGAGGAGGAGGAGGAAGCAGAGAAGGAGAGAGGAGAGAGGTTCCTGCTGAAAAATTCGAAGCTGGTGGTGAAGTCGGAAGGTGGGGAAGTGAGGGTCATGAGGGCATATTATGAGAAGGAGATGAGGCAAGCAGCAGGGTCTATGCACATCGGCTTTGTGACGATGGAGCCCAACACCCTCTACCTGCCTCAGTACATGGATGCCAATTTTCTTGTCTTCGTCGAAAAGGGTAACCAATAAGGGTTTTTGCGCTCTTTGCGTTCTTTGTGATTTTGATTATCCTGTTTCTTTTGATGCTGGTTAGGGGAATTTCGTTCCAGAATTCGATTGTGAATCGAAATCATCTAAAGTCACTTGATTGTAGAAAAGGGAGTCATCAGATAAATAGCAGCCGTCATCAAGGAATTTAACAATTATTTTGACAATTCTTATCATTGTTGAATCGTGGATTTTTGAAGGAAGTCCTGTAAATTTTTTTCTTCTCTGTGACAGGTGGTCTATCCCACACTAGGTACATGCAGTAGTTAGCTATAATTTCCCTTTCTTCCATTGCCAGCCAATTACCTACTGTTTGGAAGAAGAACAAGAAGATCACTGACACTATTTTTTGGATAAAGAGAATTTAAATGGCTGTTATATGATATTAAAAACTTGAACTCAATTTGTACAATGACTTGCAACATACCCGCACAGGAGAAATGAAGATTGGGTGGATCTACAAAGATGAGATGGTGGAGAAGACCTTGAAGAAAGGTGACATCTATAGAATTCCAGCTGGTTCAGCATTCTACCTTGTGAACACTGGCCGAGGGCAGAGACTCCAGCTAATCTGCTGCATCGACACATCAGAAAATCTGGGAACTGACGTTTTCCAGGTTTGATTTTGCAAACCAGTTATTCAGGTCTCCCACTTCACCATAATAACTTGACTAGCAATCATTAATTCATGTCTGCACAGTCTTTCTTCATCGCTGGGGGAACCAACCCAACTTCAGTGCTGGCAGGATTTCATCCAAAGACCTTAACAACTGCCTTCAATGTAAGCACCCATGTTTGAGATTTTCAAGTTATTTGATTATGCTTTGATTACTAATACTCTGGATCGAGAGTGTCGCAACTTGGATAGTATATCCGTGAGTTGACCAGTTGGGCAGATTTCTACTTTTATACCCTACTTTACTCGTAAAGTAGGGTAGGCTTAAAGCAAAAACAATACCTAATTCAATGAGGATGGGATAATTCAATGAGGATAGGATAGATTCTAAAGTACTCAAATTATTAATATATATGTTTAATATAAATTTTAAAATATCTTTTACAGTGAAAGACATTCAGTGAAAGACATAAATATATTCTTTAAATATATAGAAATTTATATGATATATAAATTACTTAGTAAATTTAATGAACGTATTTCAAAAAATATATTACTATCATTTTTTTTTTTAGGTTTTTAAGTTTGTTTTTAAGTTTTTAAGTAAGACTTGTAATAAAATTATAGTTTTCAAATATAATATAAAGATTTTTTAAAAAATCGATTTGGAACCAAAATTAAAATCGACTTTATCTGAAAAAATAAAATAGGATAGTCTTAAAACAGACTCGACTTAAAATGAGATAGTGTTGAAGTTTCTTGGAACAAGGTAATTGTTCCAGAGTATGGTCAACCCCCGGATTTACCTGACCTAACTAAGTTGCACCACTAATTGGATCTAATTGTTCCAGAGTATGGTCAACCCTTGGGTTTACCGACCCAACCCAAGTTGCACCTCTGATTGGATCAATTAATCGATCAATCGAGAACGTGATTTTTTATTTTTATTTTTATTTTTATTTTTATTTTTATTTTAGGTTACCTTAGACGAGCTGAGACCGATGATGGAGAGTCAGAAAGCAGGGCCAATTATGTTCATGAGGAGTTCGGAAAAACATATTAGAAGGAAGCTTTTCAGGCAACTAAAACAACACCGGGAGGAGACTAGACAAGGACGCAAGTACTGGGCATTGGATGAAGACGATAACGAGGAAGAAGACAGTGCAAAAGCAGCATGGTCTTGGAAGAAACTCTTGGATTTTGTCCGGGGGAAGGAGAACAAGAAGGATACAGCTACGGCTCCTGATTCATACAACCTATACGAGAGTAAGCCAGATTTCAGGAACAACTATGGATGGAGCCTCGCCCTTGACGAGAGTGACTATGACCCATTGAAACACTCTGGAATTGGTGTATATATTGTCAATTTGTCGGCAGTAAGTTCATTCTACTCTTTAGTTAATTTATAAGGGTGAAAAAAAAACTCGAAAAGTACTATGAACATTTAGAATAGCATTAGCACAAACACCTAGAATGCAGACGTAATCTGTACTGTTGATTTATACCAACAAGCAATCTGAACGGCTGATTTGTAGGGTTCGATGATGGCGCCGCATGTGAATCCAACGGCAACGGAATTCGGAATCGTGCTGAGTGGATCGGGGACAATCCAGATTGTGTACCCCAACGGAACATCAGCGATGGATGCGGAGGTGACCGTGGGAGAAGTGTTCTTGGTGCCAAGGTATTTTCCCTTCTGCCAGATAGCTTCCCCAAACGGGCCGTTGTTGTTCTTCGGCTTCACGTCGTCGGCGCGAAAGAATCGGCCGCAGTTCCTGGTGGGGGACAGCTCACTGCTACGTTCCATGAGCGGGCCGGAGATGGCGGCAGCTTTCGGCGTGAGCGAGAAGAAATACAGACGAATCACGGAGGCGCAGGGCGAAAAACTCATCCTCCCTCCACCACATCCTGCTAAAAAGCAACATCCTCCGACGAAGGGAGGATCGTCGGCCCGAAAGCGGGCAAGCGAATAGAAGACAGTTGTTTTATTATTATTATGGTGCTCGTGTGTGGGTTGTTTTACGTTTTTGGAGCTGTGAATAAGAACTGGAAGTACGGTTTTTTCAGTAGTCTTTTACCGTTGGTTTCAGCTATGTATGGGTGACAGTAAGGTGTTACGTGGGAAATACTTCTTTGGCACTGATACCCTCGAGTATTTCACAGTGGCACTCACATCTATATATCATATATCAATCTTATATATAAATCAATTTTGCTTAAAATTATCGAAATAATGTTTTAATATAAACTTAACCATGTGTCAAAATATATGGATTAATTATATACCACGTACCGTTCAAGGTTTATTTTAAATATCAATTTTAAATTTGGATATTTAGCATCTAAACCGTCATGTGTAATATCATTCCTAATTAATAAATGATCTTTATGCTTTGGTTTTCGTATCGATTTTTAAAATTATTTGGTCGGGAAGAACCGGACCCCTGGGGCCATTTGGCGATTGAAAAACCCTCCCTCGAAACTATGATGGTTAACGGATGGATGGTTAACGGATAACGGATCAAGTTGGAGTATAATTTTAATCCTAATCTATTTAAAATATCTTAACCCTAATTCGTTTATTAACTTATTTAAAAAATCTCAATTTTAACCTATTTACATTTAATAAACGGTTTGGCGGGTTGATAACGTATTGTATAACAAACAATTTGAAGGCTTAGACTTTGATAAACGATGATCTCGCAGGGAAAGACGAGAGAGTATTTTCGGCATATAAGAAATAAAAATATGGCAGTAATAAAAAAAATACAATTTGAGCAGTAGTGGAAAAATGGAAATTAGGTGACTGAAGAAAGACTTAATGAGGAAAGATAATCAAAGGGTTTATATATATATAATTTTAATGAGTTAAATAAGTTAAATGGTTTAAACAGGTTGAACAGGTTATATGGGTTAAACAGATTACTAAATGGGTTGACAGGTTACAAAATATCAACCCTAATCTGTTTGTTTAACTAAATTGTTGAATGAGTTGATGAATCATGACCTATTTATTTAAAAATTTCAATCTATTTATAGAGGAGTTGAACGAGTGGGTTGACGAGTTCATCATGACCATTAAAACTCCTAGTTGGAACTCTGGATCCTTAGCAAGGCTTTATGTGGGCTAAGAAAGGAGGGGATTGAGGTATTTCTCAAGAGGTGGTTAGGGGCTTTTTGTTCTCTTGGAGGCTAATAGTCATCAGAAGAGGAGATCTACGAAATGGGAGATTTGACACAAAGACCGCAAGTGATAAATAAGGAAGCTAAGGAGTTGGATAATGAACTTCTCACATTACGAGGTAATGAACAAATATGTAGGAAGATTGATCCAATGGGATAAGCAAGTGGTATCGTGCTCAGTTTGGACCTCAAAGGAATATAGCAAGGATGTATTCAGAGTAGCAATGAAGAAAGTTTGGAGGATGAGAGAGGAGCAATGTTTTGTTGAAATAAAGGAAAACTTATATATGATCTGCTTTGAGAATGAAAATGATATGAAAGCAATACTGGAGATGTCCATGGTTATATGATCGACAATTAGTGATTTTGAAAGAACTGAAAGAACCAATCGGCAAAAAGGAAGTTGTTTTATATGCTTTCCCTTTTTGGATACAAGTGGATGACATTCCTTATTTCGTTGGAAAAGTCAGAGTTAGGAATTTAATTGGAGCTTCATTTAGTTTCAATTTTGAAGTACAAGTATCTTATCAAGCTCTTAAGATAAAATGGAAGCGAATATTCGGAAACCACTAAGGATATGAGTCTGCATTCAATGTGAGGAACATGAAAGAAAATGGTTAAATTTTTAGTATGAAAAACTACCACATTTCTGCTTCAATTGTGGTAGAATTGCCTACTTATACAAAGAATGTATGCAAAGGGGTGGTTGCAGTGGAGAAATTCTAGAGGGGAAGCTACTATTGGGAACTTTTTGAGAGCGAGAAATAGAAGTGCTGGGGTTCAGGGGAGAAAGAAAGGGGATAAGGTTGAACCAAAGAAGTTTTAAGGGGGAGGTGGGTTGGTAATGGAAAAAGAAAATCAACATAGAAGGCAACTTTGTAAATGGTAGGAAGAGTTAGGGAGAAGAAAGGAACTAAGTGTACAAGGGGTTGAAGAAAAAAAATATATCTAGCGTTATATTAGAAAAGAGCAACTTGAAGGATGAAGAATAATATAAGCCAAAAACATAGAAGGATGGTAAGAAAATTAGAATATCAAATGGGTTATAGAATGGAGGGTTGTGGGTAGATAAAGAGAATAATTCAAGGAGGGTTGATGAAAGGAAATTCACCAAAATGAGTGAGAACGATACTAGATCCATAGAAATAGATGTCAAGAAATGTGTCAGTGAAGAGCACCTAATAAAGAAATTGATAACTGATCAAAAGGCCACAAACAACTTGGCAGTAGGGACAATTTATCAAAAGAAGTTTTATCATAATAGACCAGCCCTTCTCCCATCAGAAAGTGAAACAACTAGGAAGAACTATAAATTTTGAAGCAACATCGGCAATCAAAGAATTTCAATATGGAAGTAAAGGTAGAGAAAGGCTAAGCTACTATGAGAATGCAGAGGAAGATATACAGAAAAATATTAGAATGAAGAAGTCAAGGCAGATGTACACATATGGGGATGATGGTGAAGGAAATGTTACAATGGCGGAGGCTGAGTTTGCTGCTCAGCCCCGCTAAGTCTAAATGGCGATTATAGCTTGAAATTATCGTGGCCTTGGGAACCCACAAGCAATTTGAATTTTTCTTGATCTAGTTAAGAAAAAATCTCATTTTGATATTTTGTTAGAAACAAAGAGAAAACAACAGGAAATAGAGAGTATCAAGTTTTAAATCAAATGTGCAGGTTGTTCTATAATTAACAGTATTGAAAGAAGGAGTGGTCTACCTATGTTATGGAAGGGAAATTAGGTAGTCGCAATTCAGTCCTTTTTCAATAATCACGTTGATGCTGAAGTTCAATCCCCAAATGGCTATATATGGAGATTTATTGGCTTTTACGGGGCACCAGAAGTTTATAAAAGAGAGGAATCTCAGAATTTGTTAAGGCAACTAAAAAATCGAAGTAAAAAACTGTAGCTTATTGTGGGAGATTTTAATGAAGTGTTGGGTATTTATGAATATCATAGTGAACACAAAAGGGCAAAAATCCGAATGCAGAGATTCGAGGAAGTTGTGGATGAGTGCGAATTAAGAGATATTGGTTACATTGGCCCCACTTTTACATGGAAAAATAACAAAAGTGGGGAAGACAGGGTGGAAGTCCATTTGTATAGGGCTTTAGCTTCACCGAAATGGCTGCATATTTTTCCTCTAGCACAGAACATTCACTGCTCGGTGTCATCTTCTGATCATAGCCCTCTATGTATTCTTCTTAATTACAGAAACAATATGCAGAAATCACCATAGGTGTTCCAGTTTGAAGCTTTCTGGATAAAAGACAAAAAGGCAAAAGACATAAATGGGATACAAATCAAGACTTTAGGGATTCAACATTTGCATCTATCAAGTGCAAACTACTGCAATGCGACAATGCGCTCCACAAATGGAATCGTCAATTCAGAGGCAATATAAAGGATCAGCTTGAGAGGATTAAGAATCTGCCTTCATCAGATGCAAGGGACATTGAAATTAAAAGGATCGAAGAACAGATAAACTGTTTACTAAAAGACCAAGAAATACTGTTGCATCAAAGATCCAGAATAAATTAGCTTGAGGAATGTGACAAAAATACTAGATTTTTCCATCAAGCAGTTTCAGAAAGGAGAAGGCAAAATAATATTCTTATCCTACAGGGTAAAGGACGGAACATCATCTCTGATTAGAAAGATAAAGAAAGTCTGATAAATGCACACTTCCAATAAGTATTTAAATCTAAGTAAGGTGAAAAACGTAATAAGGATTACATCGAAAATTTAGCAACGCCTAAGCTCTAAAGATAACTCAAATCTTACTAAACCTCTCACAAAGGTAGAAGTTGAGACAACTTTAAAAGAAATGGCTCCATCAAAACACCGGGCCCAAATGGTTGGCCAGCTAGCTTCTATCAAAAATTTTGGCAGATAATGAGAGATGAGGTATATAATGCATACAAGAATTTTCTAGAAACAAGAGATTAAAAAGTCAAAAGGGACCTAATTAAAGGTATCAACAATAAATTAATGCTAATCCTAAAGAAACAAGGGTAACAAGCTTAAATGATTTTCATCTTATCAGCTTGTGTAATGTTGTATACAATATACTAGCAAAGATTCTTACAAATAAGATGAAACCCCTCCTCTCAAAAATTATATCAGTGAACCAAAGTGCCCTTGTTCCAAGGAGGCTCATTATAGATAACATGTTAATAGCTTATGAAACTCTTCATACCCTGAGATAAAGAAAGAAAGAAAGACTTAAAGGTGTTGCTATTAAAGTAGATATGTCAAAAGCATATGATAACGTTAAGTGGAATTACTTGTGCCAGATAATGCAAAAATTGGATTTCTCTTGATAGAATGGATAAAAGCATGTATCTGTGAGTTATCAAGTGGTTGTAAATGGTTTCAGAACTAAGAGTTTTGTAGCAAGTAGAGGACTACGGCAAGGTGATCCTCTATCTCCTTATCTTTTCATTTTCTGCATGGAAGGCTTGTCTCACTCCTCAATTGTGCGGCAGTGGAGAAAGATAAGTGAGCATCAAAATTAGTAAGTGCGGGCCACAAATCTCACATTTATTTTTTTATTGATAATGTTTTATTGTTTTTAAAGGCTGCTAGCAATGAAGTTGAGCAGGCGAAGAATATTTTGTCCTAGAGAAGAAAACCTTTTTCTTTAATAGAAACACCACAGAAGCATCTAGGCTGAGAATAAGGACTCCTTTGGTGCTTATGGTAGAAAAATTCAAGTCAGCCTTGGCCTACCAGCTTGGTTGAGTAAATTATGGTTAAACACTTTTCAGGCAATAAAAGAGAAAATGTGGAAGAAAATTAAAGGTTGGAAGGTAAGATTTTTATCTTATGGAGGAAAGGAGATTTTGATTATAGCGGTAGCACAAGCAAGACCAAACTATACAATGAGTTTATTCTTTCTTCTAAGAAGAATTAGTGAAGATTTAAATGTTATGATTCAAAAATTTTGATGGGTAGCAAAGGATTGAAAGAGAACAAAACAATGGGTAGCTTGAAAGAAGTTAAGTACGTCAAAAGCTGGTGGAGGCATGGATTTTAGGAACTTGAGGATGTTTAATATTGCTCTCTTAATAAAAAAAGTTGGAGAATTGCTACACAATAACAATCTTTATGCTTTAAAGTTCCAAAGGCCAAGTATTTTAAAAATGGAAAGTATTGGAATTGCAAAGCCCAGGTTTTAGCATCTCCCACATGGAAAAGCATTGTGTATAAAAGAGAAACCTTGAAGTAAGGCTTTAGTTGGAGAATGGCCCCTTACCGCAAGGACTCTCTGAAAATGAAAATGCATCCACCTTCATCAATTGGGATCAAAAGATCTAAAAAGAAAGAGTTGGTGAAATAAGTGGTGGGAGGGGTAGGATGAGAGGCTATCAAATAGATTCCCTTTCCTTCAAATATGACAGCTGATAACATATATTGGACTACTAAAAATGATGGCAGATTTATAGTTAAATTAGTGAATAGATTGCTCTCCAGCCATGAACTATGAACAATATTTGATAATGGTGAGTGTTAATACATGATTTGTTACTTATGAAAGCAGAAACTGGCATCAAAAATTTTAATTTTTGGTTGGAAGCTAATTCTCAATATAATGTCAGTAAAATCAAATCCTCTAAAAAGAGGTCTTCAACTTGATACCATTTGCATTTTTCGTAACTAAGTGGAAGTAAGGGGTGTTAAAGGATCAGTTGGATGGGTTGAAGCCTAATTCTAATCCTAACCCACTTAAAATATCCTAACCTTAATCCATTTTAAAAACCGCAACTTTAACCCATTTACAACTCATTTAATAAACGAGTGGGCGGATTGTTAACGAGTTCTATAGCAAACGACCTAAAGGCTTAAACTGTTGCAGATAATGATCTCGCAAAGAGAGACGAGATAGTGTTTTTGACACAAAAAATAAAAATAAGGCAATAATGGAAATTTCGAATTAGGGAAACAATTGAAAAACAAAAATGAGGTAGCGGAAGGAAGACTTAGCAGAAAAAAAAATCGAAAAGTTTACATTTTTATATATAACTTTAATAGGTTAAATAAGTGGTTAAACAGATTACTAAATAGGTCGATGGGTTATAAAATCTCAACCTTAATCCATTTATTTAATTAAATAGCTAAATGAGTTGGAAGATCATAACTTATTTATTCAAAAATTCTAACCCAAATCCATTTATGAACGAGTTGGACAAGCGGGTTGACAAGTTGACCATGACCATTAATACCCCTAGGCGGAAGAGGACATCCTTCACTTATTCTAATGATGCTCTAAGACGAAGGTGGCTTATGATCCACTGATTATAAGGAAAATTTAAACAATAAATATTGGTAATCTGTATAATATTTTCCGACAACTTACTGAACCCGATCTCTGTTATATCTTCTCTTTACTTATTGTGTCCTGTTGGAAAATTTGGAATTGTAGGAACAGATCTTTGTTGTGTGATAATCCTCTAAATTTTTCTATCATCCCAAACTGAAGCAAACAATTCATCCACAATTATTAGTTGGCACAGCCTGTGAAAAAGAGTCTATTTGGTTTCAAAACTGGCAACTGCCACCCCTAGGAAAATTTAAAATGAACGTTGATGCTGGTGTTAAAAGTGGTGAGGATGTTTGTGGTGTTGTAGCTACTATTAGAGATTGTGCATGTAACACTCTACCGTTGGGGTTTCATAGACGTGGTCTACTATGTCAAAGCCAAGAATACCATGATGAATAAAATCTCTCAAGATGAAAATAGATACCAATATGCAAAACCATATAAATCTTAATTAATACATCCCAAGTCTACTCCTTATGGAGTAATTATACATATTCAGTGTCCATTATCAATACAAGTAAGCATTATAAGAAAACTTCAACAACTCTAAACTTTTTGTCCTTTGCTTTACTATTTCACCTTTTTCCCATGTTGACGGTGGCTCCAATTTAGCATTATATTCCTATTTTTCCACTGAAAATAAAACTATGTGAGCTAGAAGCTCAATAAGTAAATAGTTTTTTTTCAAAATTTATTTTCTTAAATAAATAACATCTATGCTGCCTTTTGTGCACAACGAACTCAAATTAATGAAAAGTTAAACACTTTTATGATGTGCAAGCGTATGTCCGCTCTAATTCACGCATTTCCGCTATGGGCAATGTCATCTACTTATGCTCACGTGCAGTCGTGTTATACATTCATAAGCTAATTCATCTTCTTTTGTAGTCCTAAGGTCGCTACCCAAGTACTATCATACTGCTTTACTGCTTGGCGCCAAACCCAAATATGCATCATGCTCATGCATTATGATTAGTGCACTACTTAGATTCATTACTTAACATGATTAAGAATACTTTAAAATAATCATGCTTAAATAAATCAGCTTGAATGAAAATTCTAAACTTAGTGAATAATCACACTTAGTAGCAAATCACAATATTCAACACAATATTTTTTTAACTCATGATTTGGTAAAAATTTACTTATCTCTAAGAAGGCTTTAAACTCCTTTTTCAATCTCTTGAAGTAGTCTCAAGTCTCTTTTTCTAATTTCATCACAACACGTTTATTACTTTACTTTATTATTATTTTATAAATATTGTTTAAATTTTCATTTATTGCCTCTCCAAAATATCTCATAATTTTATTTGGTCAAAATTATATTTTCTATTTATTTTGTGAATCCTTACCTAATGTAAGGAATTTTTGCAAACTATTTCATTCAAAAGGGGCTTTTTGTAATTTTTTTTAAAATTTCTTATAAAATTTCTTCACAAGTCAAGAGGGTATTTTGTAATAATCTTTTTAAAATATCTCTTGCAACTTTTCTAGCAAGATTTGGGTTTTTTTGTAATTTCTTCAAAATAGATACCTTTTTGCAAAATCATTAATTGGTGGGAGATTTTATGGAAAAATTTCGTCAAAAGTCAAAATTGCTACAGTCTTCTTCTTCCTTCTTTCTCTGCTCTGTTTTTACCTCTCTTTATCAACATTCGGCAGTTGCGAAAACTGCACACATGAATCTCGATTTTTCCTCTTGGCATATATCTGAGTTCCTTATTTAATATAGTTTCGCCCAATACTTTTCTTTTCGTAAATCTAGCGAATCTATAGAGTTTTAAAAAAATAAATGAATTATAAAAACTTTTAATTCTCATTCATTCTCTACAATTAAACATATAAATTTTCATTTACCTAATTGGCGTACTCACAGAGGAATTTATTGGGCAACATTTCTTATAAATCTCAACTTGATAGCATTCGTTTATTGCCTTTTGTGCCTTCCCTTTGCACCCATGTTCTTTAAAAAGAGTGCATTATTGATCGCCAACGCTCGCCATTAATATTCATAATTTTTTTTATTATATTATTATTATTAAATATATATTTACAACTATTACATCATCCCCCCCTAAAAATAAGTTTCGACCTCAAAACTTAATCAAACAAGTATGGATATTTTTGTTTGATATCATCTTGCAGCGCCTAAGTGGCCTCTGATTCTCCATTATTGCTCAATTGCACTTTAACATATCTTATTACTCTTGTTCGTAAATGTGGCTCTTTGAAATCTAGTATCCTAATTGGGTTTTCCTCATATATTAACTTATCCAAAATTGGTAGTTAATCTATTGTAAGTATATGGGAAGGATCTGACACGTATTTTCTCAATATAGAAATATAGAACATATTATGTACTGCAGCCAATGAGGGTGGCAATGCTATTGATAAGACATTATTCCAACTTTTTCTAAAATTTCATATGGTCCAATATAATAAGGACTGAGCTTTCCATTTTACCAAACCTCATCACCCTTTTCATAGGTGATACTTTCATAAATACCTTATCACCTATAGAAAGTACTAAATCTTGCCACTTTTGATTTGGATAACTTTTTTGTCTACTTTGAGCAGTAAGCAATCTTTCCTTGATTAGTTTCTCTTTATCTGCAGTCTCTTGCATAATATCCGGCCCAATCATCTTTCGTTCTCCAACTTTATCCCAATTCAATGGTGTTCAGCAAAAGCTTTCCATACAAAACTTCATAATGAGACATTTTAATATTTGCTTGATAACTACTATTGTATGCAAATTCTACTAAGGCCATATATTTATCTCAACCTTTTCCAAAATTTATTATACATATCCTCAACTACTTGGTTTATTCGCTCAGTTTGTTCATCTATTTGTGGATGAAATGTTGTGCTAAATTTTAATCTCGTCCCCATTATTTGATGTCAATTGTGCCAGAACTTAGAAGTAAATATAGTATCTTAGTCGAAAATAATTATCTTAGGAATTTCATGCAACCGAACTATCTCCTTACAATACAAGTTGGCTAACTTTTCTGCAGAATAATTAGACTTGATTCATAAGAAATGTGTGACCTTTGTTAATCTATCCACAATTACCCAAATATAATTATTTCTTGTAACAGTCCTGGGTAATCCCTCAATAAAATCCATAGTAACTTCATTCCACCTCCATTTTGGTATTTCAATTTGTTACAATAATCCTGCAGTTTTTTTATATTCAGCCTTGACTTGCTGACATGTTAGGCATTATGGTACGAACTCTGCTATCATTCTCTTCATACCCACCCACAAAAATTTCTTTTAAGATCTTCATACATCTTTGTACTCCCTGAGTGTATTGTATAGGGTGAATAATGAGCTTCTTCTAAAATTTGTCTTCTCAGTTCTGCTACATCAGGTATACATAGTCTCCCTTTATATCTTATGGTACCATCATCATCAATTGTAAATCCTTCTACAACCCCTTCTATCATTTTTTGCTTTATTTTTTGGATTTGTCCATCTGCTCTCTGTTCTTCTTTGATCTGTTCAAATAGAGAAGGTTTAACCTGTATTTGATATAAGTGATATATTGACTTTTTTAATGCAAACTTCTAATGACAATATGCGCATGTTATTAACTAACTCCTACTTCTCAGTAATTAAAGTGGTTAGATTGCTATTTGACTTCTTGCTCAAAGAATCAGCTACAATATTCGCTTTTCTTGGGTGATACTAGATATTCAAATCATAATCTTGCAATAATTACAACCATCTTCTTTTCCTCATATTCAACTTTTTTGAGTGAAAACATATTTTAAACTCTTGTGATTTGTGTAAACATTACATTGTTCCTCATAAAGATAATGCCTCCAAATTTTCAACGCAAACACTACTGTGGCTAGTTCCAAATCATGAGTAGGATAATTCCTTTCATAAGGTTTCAACTGTCAAGAAGAATATACAATCACCTTCCCATTTTGCATTAATACACATCCAAGGCCCTTTTGAGAAGCATTACTGTATATAACAAATCCTCCACCACTTATACAGATAGTTAAAATTGGTGTCTTCACCAACCTTTGTTTAAGTTCTTGAAAACTAGCTTCACAATCATCAGTCCATTGAAATTTCACTCCTTTTCTTATTAACTTTGTGAGAGAAGTACATATCTGAGAGAACTCTTTCACAAATCTACGATAATACCTCGTAAGATGAAGAAAGCTACATATCTCTGTGATATTTGTCGACCTTGGCCAATTCACCACTGTCCCTACCTTAGCAGAATCCACCATAATACCCTTTGCTATGATAATATGTCCCAAAAATGAAACATCATGCCTCCAAAACTCACACTTTTTCAATTTTGCATATAATTTATTCTCCCCCAAGGTTTGCATACCATTCTAAGGTGTTCAACATGATTATCCTTTGTTTTTGAATAAATAAAAATGTCGTTTATAAATATGACCACACATTTATCCAAACAGGGTCTAAACACTCTTTTCATTAAATTCATAAAGGCAGCTGGTGCATTTATTAACCCGAATGACATTACTAAAAATTCATAATCTTGATACCGAGTTCGAAAATCAGTTTTCTGTTTGTCTTCTTCTTTAATCCTCAATTAATGATATCCTGACTGTAAATCAACCTTAGAAAAGATAGTCACCCTTTGTAATTGATCAAATAAATCATCTATTCAAGGTAAAGGGTATTTATTTTTTATAGTTACCTTATTCGGTTCTCTATAGTTAATGCATAATCTCAAACTACCATATTTCTTTTTCACAAATAAAACTGGCGCTCTCCAAAGTGACACACTTGGTCGTATAAAATTTTATCTAACAATTTTTGCAGTTGTATTTTAATTTTGTCATTTCTGTTGGGGTCATTAGTAAGGTTGCTTAGAAATTGAAAGTATCCCAGATAATATATCTATTCCAAATTCTCTCCTTGAAGGGGTAATCTTGGCAACTCGGTAGGAAAAACGTCAGGAAATTCTTTCACTATTGATATCCCTTCAAAAGATGAAGTTTATTTGTTTATATCAACTATTGAAGCTAAATATGCTCGACATCCTTTATTTATTGATTTTACAGCTTTCATGACAGAAATGATTTTGACTTGCTAAGATCTATTTGTTACTAGCTTTATCGACTTGGAAATTTTAAAAATGATTTTTCGATTACCAAAATCAATTATTGCCTTCCACTTAAATAATTAGTTCATCCCTAATATCACATTAAAATCATACATAGGCAACAATATCAAGTTTCCTTCTAAATTCATTTCTGCTATTTTGACTAGGCAGGCTTTGCAAATTCTATCTGTACTTGCTAGTCTAAATACTGGGGATTCCACATTCACAATCATATCCATGCTTTCATGTGCTATTGCATATTTTGTAGCAAATGCACAAGAAATAAAAGAATGCATAGCACCAGAATCAAATAACACTTTGGCAGGATAAGAGTGATAAGTAATGTACTAATAAGAACATCATCATGAGCAGTCTAGGCTTCTGCATTAGTAATAGCATGCACCCTAGCATTTGTCCTCTGCCTCTGTTGTTCTAGGCCATGAACCGGTGGTGTTGGTGGCCTCATTTGTAATGTTTGTCACTCCATAGTTTGCTTGCTTTCAACTTTCTGTATGCAGTCTTTCACTCGATGCAAAACCTGTCCACATGTATAACATGTGATCTCGCCCATTGATAACTCGTATTTTTACGAGTTATCATGGCCCATTTCAGACTTTATTTGTGCGTTAGTTAGAGATATTAGGCATAGTTTGCACTCATTTAGCTTAATTTTTATCCGCTTTGCATTTTATGAGCATTAATTAGTTTTTAGGCAATTTTAGCATTATTTAGGCATTTTTTATTTATTTTTTTAATTTTTCTATGTTTTGTAGGGAGGACGGGACGTACGACGGCAGAGCGGACGAGTTGAATGCAAGCTAAGGCATCCAGAGGCAGATGGATGGCGCTTAGGCGCCACCCAGGGGCGCCCAAGCGCCAAGAATGATAAACCACAAGATGTAAAGAAGAAGCTCCAAACAGGGACAGTCCAGAGAGTTAGCGCCTAGGTGCCAGTGTAAGAATTCATAGGGTTTCCAGAATGTGTCCAAACTGCTCAGCACATAGAGAGTTGGTGCCTAGCCTTGCGCCAATACGCATCCGTAAGCGAATATTCCAGTGCGTAAGCTGTGCATGAGGGACTCTATATATAGTTCCTAGGGGTTCACGCGCGCGAGAGAAGAGAAGAAAAAAAGAGAAGAGAGGAAGAGGAGAGAGCGGAGAGTACGAACTAAAGTGCAAGAGAAAGCGGAAATCAAGATTTAAGCCCGGATTGAAGAAAGTATTCAAGTCCCGTTGGTGGAAACCGCCGGAAAATAGTTTTTCTTATTCTTTCCAATTTTCTTTTTCTGCCTTTATGGATACTTTTTATATGGATGTATTAGATGTTAAGATCACGTCTTTGAACTAAACCTCCATTAGATGGATAGTTAGGATGATATGAATTCTAAACTATATTGTTTCTTGGTTCTTAGAATATTCAGAAATGAATAGTTGACTTTACGCATGATCGTGTATGATTTACCTTTGCATGTGTGGATTGAATGCTTTTTACAAGATTAGCTACCTTGTAAGATGATTTAATTGCTTGATTTATCCTTGGAAGAGAAAGTTCTTTGCCGGATCCATGTGCAAAGCATAGGTTTCGACCTTTGTGTAAGGAAAGTTGTTTAATGGATAGGAATATACTGTTAAACCCTGTGTAGTCATTATACAAGTTATGAACTTATTAATTTCATGTTATTTAATAGCATGAGAACATAGCAATTAAATAAGGTGTAATTAACTTTATATAATGTTGGAAGACATATATAAAGATATATGAACTTGGGCTAGTAAATTCATATGCAATCCAATTAGAAAGAACCAAAGCAATATAGTTTAGATTCGAGGATTCCAAGCTATACATCTGTCATCCCTAATCAGAAAACCCACTTAAAGTATCCAGTGTCTCGAACTTTCACTCTAATTTCTCATTGCAATTGTTAGTTTAGTTAAATCATAAACTCAAAATTTTCCATCAATCGAAAGCAGTTTAACTAATTAATAATCCGGTTAACAATTCCTCGTGGGAACAATACTATACTCACTCTTTATTACTTGACACGGCACGTATACTTGCGTAAATAGTGAGCATTTTAATTGACATATTCGCAGCTCGTCAAGTTTTTGGCGCCGTTGCCGAGGAATTATTTAACTAATTATTGATTAGTTTCATTGCTTTCTTGTACAATTCTGTAATTATATTTCATTTTATATTTTCTTTTATTCTTCTTTTCAATTCTTTTCTTTTGATAAACTCTTATTTCAGGGGTCCGTTTATTGAAATTTTCAATGGCTTCATATGCTTACTATTGGCCAAGTGCAAGATTTTCAGCACCAAGTACATTGGGCTTCCATGAGTATGACAATGTATGGAGACCTCAAGCTCAGTTGGCATGTTTTGATAATCAAATGCAGGATATAAATAATTCTTATTCAATTTACTGTGATTTGTGCGGAGTTGAGGGACACTTGTCAATTCAATGCGTATATTACTCAGCATCTGTGGGCCATCTTGATCATTCAAATGATGCACAGAACAATTATGGAGACTCGCAATCAGACAATATGATGCCCACCGGATTTCAGTAATATCCAGAAGAGGAGCCATCGCTACCCGAAAGCAAGTCATCTTTAGAGGACATGTTCATGCAATTTATGAAGAGCTAAATGGAGTTCAACACGAACATGCAAAAACAGGTGGAGAAATTGGCTACTGCACTCCAATGCCAGCATCAAGAAGTGTCTTTTGATCATATAAAAGAAAATTCAGAAGAAGATGAGTTGGAACAAAGCTGTGAAGTCAATCCGAGTACTAATAAAGATATATCAATCGATGTGATAGAGCAACCTGTACCTCAATTCGTTCTTGAATAATTGGTCGAGCTAATGGAAAGCCAGGAAGTGGAAGAAGAAATTGATGAAGAGATAGAGGCTGATAGTGTGGAGAAAATTGAAAATTATCAGATCAACACTCCTCTAATTGGTCCTCTTAAAATTCAAGTGCAACACGAATTAATCGATCAATGCATAGCCATTGAAAGCAGCATCTTGAAGCCACCCTTAATTCAAGACCCTGAAGAACAATTCTTCTACAGTCTCTATGAAATTCAGGAAAGGAGATGAACTGATCCATTTGAAGAGGCTGGGAAGAAATCTGAACTTCTAGTGCATACGCTGCATGGAAGGAAGTTTAACAGAGCAGGAATTGGCTAATCATTACGGAACGTCTGGCTGAGGACGTTAAACTTAGCGCTGAATGGGAGGCAACCCATTGCTTAGTTTCATTTTGATTTGTGTTTTTGCTTTTGTTTTTATTTTTATTTTCAGGAAAATAATTTGGAGCACAATTTCACAAGGATCATGCTTGGAAGCAGTCAAGAGAAAATTTTCAAAAAAAATTGCTGAAGAAGATCGGCGCCAGGATGAACTCCGTGAAGAACACGGGCACCTCGGCGCCGGGTCATGGACAGCACGACCCAGACGCCTTATAAAGCATGGGGGTTAGGGTTCTAAACCCTAAACCCTACGCCCCGGCGCCGAAATTTCCCATTTCTCATTTCCAACCATCCTAACCTTGACTTCAAGTCATTTCAACTCAAATTCAACCACATTTTATCAAAGAATCATCCTCCCATTCCATCCATTCCATTCATTCCATTTTCCATTTCATTCCTTTTTTCCACTTTGCTTAGATTCACTCAAATCCATCCTAAAATTCAGTTTTTCGTCACCCAATCCTAAGCCTCACAACTATTCTAGCTTTCCTAACAATTTCCCTTTGAGTTGAGCTCCATTTTAGCCATCTCATTCTCATCTTCTTCACCTCGGCGTCGAAAACGACTGACAGCAGATCGGCGCCTAGGCGCCGCTACCCCCGCGCCCCAGCGCCAGTGCAGAGACAGCATAGTTCAAATTTTCAGGTGGAAGCCTTCTGTGGGTAACAACTTCTCCAACTTTGAGATATTCTTTTTGCTTTAAGGTTGCTTGGTGAATTGATAAGTCTGAAAATTTTCATTTAATTCCATGTTAAATTCACACAATTAAATATTAAAATGATAATTAAATGCATGTTTTAAGTGAAATTTCATAAAAATCATATTTTTGACATAATCTTTAATTTTTCTATAAAACGGGTCATTTTGCAATATTCTTAAAAATATAAAATCATGACTTAATCCCCTAGAAGATTTTAACGTTGAAATGCGTATTGGCTCATTAATATAATTTGGGCAAATCTACGAAATCATTTAATTAGAAAAATCATAATTATATAATTACAATTATATTTTAAAATATGGGTACAAAGTATTTCATTATATAATTTTTAGATAAAATGAATTAACTGCAAAAGAAAAGAAATTAAAAATTAAATTAAGAATATTTATGAAGATTATTAAAATTATTGCCGGACTAATTACATTTTTAAATCCATTTTCATCTGTTGCATTTGCATCACTACAGGTGCAGCGCCGGAGCACCAAAACGGTACTCCACCTTCCCCAAAACGGTGTTCCATCTTCCCCAAAACGACCGCCCAACACCTCCATCAGTCACGAACAGCAGTAGAAACCCACCGGGCTGGTTGGAAAATTCCATAGTAGCATCCCTTTAATTCCGGCATCGCCCCTAATTAAATCAACAAACTAGCAGCTCGTCCTCACCACACGAACAAGTTTGGCAGCCATGGAAAACCCACCGAGCAGCTCCCTCAAATGGACGATCCAAGCAGCTCTGGCCTCCATCTTCCCCAAATCCATCCATGCCTGCAAACCCATTCACGGCAGAAAATTCAGCAATGACGTCCATCCATCCCCAAACTCCGGAAAATCCACCTTCCAATCTGAAACCGGAAGAAATCCAGCTGCCAGATAAATACCCAATTCCGAGCACATCAGCCCTTCCTCAACCAGCCATGGTTTCCGCCTCTTCGTCCGAAACCAAGCAAAATCCAGCCCCTGCACTTGGTCGATTTCAAGCAGCCATTAAAAATCCATTCCGAGCTTCACCGACAAGAAATGGCAAGCCATTATCGATCGACCAAGCATACCCGAACCCATTCCAATCGCCGAAAATTGCTTCCCCATCTCAATCGCTCACCCCATGGCCGAGATAGCCATTGATCGCTGGGTCACTCACTACGAATCGTTGCGAATCAACAACCCCTCCTCTATTCCAGCATTTATTGACTCCCAAAATCGCGCCCACCCAATCTTCAAGGCACCAAAACTGGATTCCAGTTTTCTTCTCTAAGCAGATATCCATGACTGTCATTCATGGGCGGAACCAGCATTTATCAGCATCGCCGGCCAGATGCAACAGCCACACATCGCCATCTACCCAAAACACATCCAAGCTCCAAATTGCAGCCGGTGATTTCCCATAATCTAGCTCGTCAACATTTTCCAAACCAGCGGAATAGCATCTGTCCGGTGATAACAAGCACCGATCCAGCCACGCGAACCCAGTCCACTGTGCCAAAATTGTAGCAATCCATTCCAGCAATCCATGAACGAAAACCAACGATTTTAGCAGCAGTCAAGCATCACCATTCCAAGGCTTCGGGTAGGAAGAAATCAACCGGCAAGTTCACGCAACAAGAGGAAATAGGCAGCGTGGAGAGCAACTCTAGCAGGGAGACGTGAAATCCCACATCGATTTTTCCAAATGAAGAGAGGGTTGCCACACATCTATAAAAGGCCTCACTCATCCCAAGGAAAAACACCCCATACCCCACACACAACCCATTTTGTGGGACCCGTAGCAAGTGGGTGGGACCCATTTTGTGGGACCCGTAGCAAGTGGGTGGGACCCATCTTGTGGGACCCGTAGCAAGGAGGTGGGGCCAAGCAATAAAGTTTTCTATTACGTGGAGATTTTGCTCTCCATATTCGGGTGATGTAAATTTTATTTTATTATGCTTTGTAGTGTCTCGTAGTTATTGCTTTTTAATTTGTAGTTTTAATTTTTAGATTAGATTTACTGCTTTATTTTATGCTTTGTAATTTTTAGATTAAATTTAATGTAATTCTCTTTCCTGCTTTAATAGTTAAATTTCATAGCTTTTATTGCTTTCTTAGAATAGTTTTAATTAAGTTGCTAGTTAATTATAATTTCTTTTAGCTTCTTGTCTCCTTTTCTTTTCTCTCCAATTTCTTCTATTTTCTCTTTTTCTCTCTCTTCTTTTCTCTCTTCTTTCTCTCTTCTCTTTCTTTCTTCTCTCTTTCTCTCTCTTCTCTCTTATCTATCTTATTTCTTCTTCTCTCTCTCTAACGTCTCTCTTTAACATCTCTCTCTCTCTTTTCTCTCTCTTCTCTCTTCTCTCTTTCTCTCTCTCTCTCTCCTCTTTCTCTCTTCTCTCTTTCTCTCTCTTCTCTATACCTTCTTTTTCTCTTAAAAACAATTCAAAACTACATCGCCTCTCTGTGGATTCGACCCGACTCACCGTTATTCTACACTATCACCCGTATAGTGGTAGCTTTAATGTGTTTCGGTTAATTTTAATTAAACCGGTGATCACAGTGCTCTTAACGACAAGCACTTGGTACGCATCATGAATGTTTGGGTGGAAGTTTGATTGGATTTGTTGATTGGACTACGGATTGGAGATTGTTTTGGGAGGATTGCTTAGCATTAGTTGGTGCTTGAGTAGCCTGGTTGGATTGTTTGGCATTTAGGTGGATTGTTTGGCATTGGGTTGGTGCTTGTTTGAGCTTAGTGATTGGGTTGTGGAGACTAACCTGTTGCTTGCTTGTGGTGCATTTTTGGAGCTTAGCTTGGTTGTATATTGGCTTGTTGGATTGCTTGGTTTTGTTGGAATTTGGTTTGCAAAGGCCGTTTGAGACTGCTTGGGGACAACATGGCTTCATCATCATCTGCTAAGAGAAAGAAAGTTCAGGAGCCCGGAGAATTTGACGCTAACTGGCTCGTGTCCGCTCAGGCGTTCAAGCGGTACACGGACTGGCTTCACAAGCGGCACCTGATTCCTTAGCGGGGAATAAAATATACTTCTTTCTCTGACAACTTTATCAACGCACCGAATGCTCGAGGTTGGCAGAAATTCCTCGCACAGCCTGGGTCTACAATAGTGCCAGTGGTGAAAGAGTTCTACACCAATGCCGTAGAACATGAGCAGGGCAGGGTGAAGGTCTGGGGCAAGATCGTCCCGTTTCATGCTGAAGCAATCAACTCCTATTACGGATTGGGCTCTTTTGACTATCCAGACTAGTATGAGGAGTTTTTGGAGGGAGACGGTCGAGATGTCAACTCTATTACCGAGCATATCTGCCAACGGCCTCCGACATGGAAATCAACGGGAGGCCAACTCACATCATTCAAGCGCAGCGAGATGATGTACGATGGGCGGATGTTTTTCATTTTATTTCAGCCCGGATGATGCCGTCGACCCACATCAGTGAGGTGACGATGGACAGAGCGCTGCTACTTCATGCCATCTACAGCGGCATGACGATCGATGTGGGTCGCCTTATCTACCAGCGATCTGTGCCTGCGCGAATGCACCCCGGGGCAGCTACTACTTCCCATCTCTCATCACCGGGCTCTGCAAGCGGGCAGGCGTCAGATGGGAGCTGACGGAGGAGGTCCTAAATTATCAAGTCATCATTGATGACCTCTCCTACCGCACCCAGCCACGGATCCGCACGGCCACCACGCGTCCCAGACCGGCTCCACCTGCAGCGGGTCCATCCTCGCAGCTGTTATCCATAGCCGAGCGGCTAACAAACTTGGAGAATCTAGTGGCCGCCCAAGCCAGGTACCAGCGGCAGCATGACCGAGCGATGGAGGCCTACCTACGGCGGATAGCGGAGAACCGCCAAATCGACATCTCCACCCTCCCACCTTTCCAAACGACGCCACTAGAGATCCGAGCATGCTTCGGGCAGCCGTCTCAGCCCCAGCCCGATGATGAGGACGACGAGGACTCTACGGAGTTCGATTCATGAGGGGAGTCCCAGTCCTTTCTTGTTGTTCTTCTTTTCTTTTATTTTTGCTTTTCATTGTATTTTCATTGTTAGTTCATTTTATGATCATGCATTAAGGACAATGCATCTCTCAAGTTTAGGGGGTATATAATTCTCAACCATAGGTTAGTTTTTTATTTTAATTCTTCATGCTTTATTTTATGTTGCATGTATGTCAATTCCAGCTAATGAAAGTTATCGTTGTTTCAATCCATCTTATTGTGAAAGTGTGCAAGGTTGTGATTAATTCTGACTTGAAATTGAATTCATTAAAGAACAGGTTATTAAGATTTAAAATCAAGTATAAAAACAGGTTGAAAGTAATATGTGAAAGAATTAAAAGGAATTTCATAATGCATTATTCTAATTCAATCACAGGCATATCTTTCAAACTGAGATGATGAAAACTGAACTAAATAAATGCTAACTAAGTACTTCAACGAGTTCAAAAATGGTATTATTTCACAGGAATTACTCAAACATGTTCAGTACCCCTAACAAGGCATTAGAAAATAGTTTTAAAAAGGGAGTGGTTGACCTAAGCTGAGTAACCGGGACTTGGCATCAACAAATGGCAAGGTTCGCATAAAAAAGTAAAGGAAAATCACAGCAACAACGCTTTAAAAATAAAAATTCTCCCTAGATGCCCTGAAATATGGTGAGGGGAGCCAAAAAAAATAGATCTCCAGATATCCTGAAATATGGTGAGGAGAATTTTTGCAATAAGTTTGGGGAGAAAAAGAATGTGTAGTTGTTAGAGATTGAATTCAGTGACTTGATACCATTTTCTGTAACCAGTATATTCAGTTTAATCCTTGGTTTGCTTGTGTTCATTAATTTTCTAACCAGTTTTTTGATCGAATGAAAGATTAACGTGTTGAAATATGACTTTGCACTATGGAATCTTAGTATCCACATGTAACTTGGTTTGAAAAGGAAAATGCATGCCTTGTTTGTATAATGAAGGATTTTTCAAGTTGAATTAGTCACTAGCTTGTGAAATAGCTAAGTGGATTGATCAATGCATAACCGAAAGCAAAAGGAGTTGACAGAGTCTGCATACATTTATTCATTCATTCATTCATTTATTCATTCTGTTTGCATGTGTTGCTCGAGGACTAGCAACATTTAAGTTTGGGGGTATGATAACTCATATTTTTACGAGTTATCATGGCCCATTTCAAACTTTATTTGTGCGTTAGTTCGAGAGATTAGGCATAGTTTGCACTCATTTAGCTTAATTTTCATCCGCTTTGCATTTTATGAGCATTAATTAGTTTTCAGGCAATTTTAGCATTATTTAGGCATTTTTAGTTTATTTTTTTAGTTTTTCCATCTTTTGTAGGAAGGACGGGATGTACGATGGCAGACCGGACGAGTTGAATGCAAGGTGAGGCATCCAGAGGCAGATGGATGGCTCTTAGGCGCCACCCAGGGGTGCCCAGGTGCCAAGAATGATAAACCACAAGATGTAAAGGAGAAGCTCCAAGTAGGGACAGTCCAGAGAGTTGGCGCCTAGGTACTAGTGTAAGAATTCCTAGGGTTTCCATAATGTATCCAAACTGCTCAGCACACAGAGAGTTGGCGCCTAGGCGCCAATACGCATCCGTATGCGAATATTCCAGTGCGTAAGCTGCGCAAGAAGGACTCTATATATAGTTCCTAGGGATTCACGCGCGCGAGAGAAGAGAAGAAAAAAAGAGAAGAGAGGAAGAGGAGAGAGCGGAGAGTACGAACTAAAGTGCAAGAGAAAGCGAAAATCAAGATTTAAGCCCGGATTGAAGAAAGTATTCAAGTCCCGTTGGTGGAAACCGCCGAAAAATAGTTTTTCTTATTCTTTCCAATTTTCTTTCTCTGCCTTTATGGATACTTTTTATATGGGTGTATTAGATGTTAAGATCATGTCTTTGAACTAAACCTCCATTACATGGATAGTTAGGATGATATGAATTCTAAACTATATTGTTTCTTGGTTCTTAGAATATTCAGGAATGAATGGTTGACTTTATGCATGATCGTGTATGATTTACCTTTGCATGTGTGGATTGAATGCTTTTTACAAGATTAACTACCTTGTAAGATGATTTAATTGCTTGATTTATCCTTGGAAGAGGAAGATCTTTGTCGGATCCATGTGCAAAGCATAGGTTTCGACCTTTGTGTAAGGAGAGTTGTTTAACGGATAGGAATATACCGTTAAACCCTGTGTAGTCATTATACAAGTTATGAACTTATCAATTTCACGTTATTTAATGGCATGAGAACATAACAATTAAATAGGGTATAATTAGCTTTATATAATGTTGGGAGACATATATAAAGATATATGAACTTGGGCTAGTAAATCCATATGCAATCCAATTAGAAAGAACCAAAGAAATATAGTTTAGATTCAAGGATTCCAAGCTATACATCTGTCATCCCTAATTAGAAAACCCGCTTAAAGTATCCAGTGTCTCGAACTTTCACTCTAATTTCTCATTGCAATTGTTAGTTTAGTTAAATCATAAACTCAGAATTTTTCATCCATTGAAAGCAGTTTAACTAATTAATAATCCGGTTAACAATTCCTCGTGGGAACGATACTCTACTCACTCTTTATTACTTGACACGGCATGTATACTTGCGTAAATAGCGAGCATTTTAATTGACATATATGCATCTCGTCACCCATGCACTCCTGAAATGAATGACCAATTTTTCACACTTCAAGCACTTCCCCAATACTTTCCAACATTCTCTTGTGTGATTTTTACCACAAGTAGGGCAGGAGGGACTTAATAACTTATTTTTCACATTTCTTTCATCATATCGTGTCTTCCCTTCTTATGTGATTTTGTCTCACTATCTCATGTAGTGTCACCACACCTTTTTCCTTAGAGAAAAGCTTGAATTGCATTATCTTCCATCTCCATCATTCTTGCTCGATCCACGATATTAGAATACTAATGAAAATGATAACTGGCTAGTTGCTGTCGAATAAAAGGGCATAACCCTATTGTAAATGTGCAAATTTTAAGGGTAGGATTTGTCAGCATCCATGGAGCGAATCTAGATAATACAATGAATTTTGCTGCATATTCCGCTACTAATGATTTTTCTTGATATAATTTCTCAAACTCCAGCAACTTTTGTTATCGAACTGACTTGGGATAGTATGCCTCAATGAAGTGCAAAAGAAAATCCTCCAAGTCCATTTGTTGCCAAGTAAGAATACTTAATTTTCCACCACTTAGATGCATTACCCTTTAACATATGAGTAGAAAATCGGACCTTTTGCTGCTCATTGCAATGGAGCAAATCAAAAATCTTATCCAATTCTTCTATCTATTCTTCAGCATTATTAGAGTTAGGATCTCCTCGATAGAGTGGGGGTCGCATATTTAGAAAATCATTAATAACTCTTCTATGGGCATCAGCTTCCCTAATATCCCTTGGTGTGTCTCCCCTAGATGGAGGGTTTTCTGGAACCTGTTGGGCTACCATTCGCTCTATAGTTTGCAGTGCTCTTAGTATTATACCCATCACTTGAGCATTAAGGCCTGCGGCCCCTTATGCTTGTTCTGCATTTGATGTCCTAGTAGCCTCATTTCTAAGGTTGTTATTTTCCCCTAAAGCTTCATTATAGTGGTCATTTATTGGTGTTGAAGAAGAATCCTCACTACCTTGGGATTCTAGTATGGGTCCTTCAACCAATTCGCCTCTTACCAACCTATGGGTCCATCTTTTTAACCGAGAAAGTGGTGCATCCATCACCATTTGCTTTCCTTTGTTCTCCTTGGGCGGCATCTACTTCCTACATCACGAAATATGCATTTATTGCTAATAATTATTTAGGATCACTATTCCTACCTTAATTTTGCACTTAATAAGTTTAATAACATGATTTTGCTCTTAAGATATATTTCAACCTTGCTCTAATACCACTTATAATACCCCACCCTTGGGGTGTCATAGACGTGGTCCATTGTGTCAAAGCTAAGAATACCATAATGAATAAAATCTCTCAAGATGGAAATAGATACTAAGATAAAAAACTATATAAATCTTAATTAATACATCTTAAGTCTATGGAGTAATTGTACATATTTAGTATCCGTTATCAATACAAGTAAACATTATAAGAAGATTTCAACAACTCTACACCTTTTTTGTCATTTACTCTGCTAATTTCACCTTTTTTCAATATTGACAGTGGCTCTAATTTAGCATTACATTCCTATTTTTCACTGAAAACAAAACTATGTGAGCTAAAAGCTCAGTAAATAAATAGTTTTTTTTCAAAATTCATTTTCTTAAATAAATAGCATCTATTTTGTCTTTTATGCACAACAAACTCAAATCAATGAAAAGTTAAATACTTATGCTTGTGCAAGCGTATGTCCACTCTAATTCATGCATTCCCATTGTGGGTAGTGTCATCTGCTTGTGCTTGCGTGTAGCTGTACTACACATTCGTGAGCTAATTCATCTTCTTTTGTAGTCCTGAGTTCGCTACCTAGGTACTACCATAATACTTTACTTCTTGGCGGCAAGCCCAAATATGCATCATGCTCATGAATTATGATTAATGCACCACTTAGATTCATTGCTTAACATGATTAAGAATACTTTAAAATAATCATGATCATGCTTAAATAAACCAGTTTGAAAGAAAATTCCAAACTTAGTGAATAATCACACTTCATAGAAATTATAATATTCAACATAATATTTTTTAAGTCATGATTTGGTAAAAATTTACTTACCTCCAAGAAGCCTTTAAACTCCTTTTTCAATCTCTTGATGTAGCCTCAAGTCTTTTTTCCTAATTTCATTACAAGATGTTCATTATTTCACCTAACCATTTTTTATAAATATTATTTAAATTTTCATTTATAACCTCTCCAACATATCTCATAATTTTATTTGGTCAAAATTAGATTTTTTATTTTTTTTGTGAATTCCCAGCTAATATAAGGCATTTTTGCAAACTATTTCTTTCAAAAGGGGCTTTTTTGTAATTTTCTAAAAATTTTTTTATAAAATTCCTTCACAAGTTAAGAGCGTATTTTGTAATAATCTTTTTAAAATATCTCCTGCAAATTTTCTAGCAATATTTTGGGTTTTCCTGTAATTTCTTCAAAATAGATATTTTTTTGCAAAATCATAAATTCATGGGGGTTTTATGTAAAATTTCCTTCAAAAGTCAAAATTGCTACAGTCTTCTTCTTCCTTCTTTCTCTGCTCAGTTTTTACCCCTCTCTGTCAACATTCGACAGTTACGGAAACTGCACATACGAATCCCGATTTTTCCTCTCATCATATATTTGGGTTCCTTGTTTACTATAGATTTGCTCAATATTTTTCTTTTCATAAATCTAGCGAATGTATAGAGTTTAAGAAAAAAAGTGAATGAATTATAAAAACTTAAAATTCTCATTCATTCCTCAACAATTAAACATATAAATTTCCACTTACCTAATTGGCGTACCTACGGAGGGATTTTCTAGATCAGACATGAAAATTTCGCAAGATTTATTGTAAATCTTAACTCGATAGGCTTCGTTTGTTGCCTTCTGTGTCTTCTCTCTGCTCTTGTGTTCTTTAAAAAGAGCGCGTTGTTGCTCGCCAACGCTCACCATTAATATTCATAAATTTTATTATTATTATTATTATTATTAAATATATATTTACGACTATTACAGTGCAAGCCTTGCTGTTGCTAGTGCAAAATGTTGGGCTTGGAGAGGCAAAAGTGATCCCTTATGGCTAGAAGTTCATGCAATGTTTTTGGGAATTTCTTGGCTAACAGAGCTAAATTATTTATGTGTTTTGTGAAAGTGATTCTCTTGTTCTTATCACATGGCTCTCAAACAGCAGTCAAATCCTATCCCCAGCTGGTCACTTAGTTGAATCCATATGTAAAACTACAAAAGCATTCAATTTTTGTAAATTCACACGTGTAAATAAGGTAGGTAATCTCGTTGCTCATAATTTAGTTATATGTGCCTTAGTTGAGGATGGAGGAGTGTATACTTGAAATTCAGATTATCCTAATTGTATTTTGGATGCAACTTATAAAGACATTCAAGATTTTTTTAGTGGATTGATATCTTGTGGTCCTTTCTCCCTATTGTAAGCAAAATGCTGGTGGTAGGGAGGTACTTGGATCCACCTCTTCTTCTATAAAAAAAATTTATTTAATTCATATATCAATATTTGATATTTGTTATGTCAATTTGAAAATTAAATGCACAGAGAAAAATAAGCTAAAACAGATTGTCCACACACCAAAAAATAATTAAGAAAAAATCAACAAAGACATGATACACACACCACAAAATTAATTAATTCGGTCAACAAAATCTATTCCTCCTTTCTCTAATAACTAGTCTTTTTATGTTCAGCAATAAGAAAAAATGTCAAGATAAAACTTTTCATTCTACATAACTACCTTATTTTAAAATTATTTTTCATATCTTTCTATACAACTATTCTATTTTCTAATCATTTCTACACAATTGCCTATACAACTAATCTAGCTATTTTAACCTTATTATCTTTAAATCTCATCATTATCATTATCATGTCACATTATTTTCTATAAATTTAACAATTTTTACACTAAAAACTTTTCATCAAAAATTTTATCACTTCCCAAAATACCCTAATCTCCTTCAATAACTAGACTTGAGTTTGAGTTTTCACTACTAAATTTGAGATAAGTTTTCACTAGTCAAGTTTGGGTTTTGGTTCAACGCAATCGGATGTATCGAAATATCAATGCATCTAGCTAGAAATTCTATTTTTGATATCTTTTAAAAAAAAATTATAAGACTATTAATTTAGATGTATTTAACTTATGTATTAAGTTTTATCATTTTTGAAAATTTATATATATCTATTTTTATTTTTGAAATAGTAGTATTTTAATTATTTAAGAATACTAAAACCTACTTTTTTTAAAAAATTAAAGATATATACATAGTTTTAAAAATGATAAAATTTAATTTATAGATTAAATACACTTAGGTAAAGAGTTTTATAAAAAAAAATTAAAAATTTCTAGCCGAATGCATTGAAATGTTAATGCATCCGGTTGCATTGAAACATTTTCATCAAGTTAATGGTACAATTTTGTAATTATATTTTGGATTTGGTAATTAGGCTGTAGGTGCTTCACAATGTTTGACATTTGGCTATCTCCGGAGCTTTTAATATAGTTATACTCTATTGTAAAACTTTAGAGAATACCTAATACCAAGGTAACAAAATTTGCAAAATAAGATAAAAGTTTAGAACCAATACCAAGATAATAAAATATAAAAAAATAAGTTAAAATTTTATGACAAATAAAAATCACAAAAGCATAGATGTAGCTGCAAAAATAACACGATAATCTCCAATTTGAGTCTTCCAATAAACAGACTAAGGATTTTACAGAAGAACCTTTGAAACAAATCGAAAGCATAGATGTAGTTGCAGACAAATAATATTATGATCTTTAATTAGAAACTTTTATAGGAAAACAAAGTTTTTAGAAGAACCTTTGGAACAGATCCATAGTTAATGAAATTTGTGTGTTTTGCAGTAGCCGAAATGCCCTTAATGTAGGATGTGAAAATTCTTATAGAGATGCCCCTTATATAGGGTAAGAAAATTCTTAACAACTCAAAGGAGGAAAATGTAGTGTCCTTCTAGGACGCTGATGTCATGCACCCAAGTGCACTTAGCTTTGGTGCACTCGGGTACAAATACTCATTTTTTAATTTTTTTAAAATTTTTTTATACAATTAGTAACTAAGTGTACTTAACATGTATATCAATTTTTACCATTTTTAGATATTTTTAGATTTTGTAAAATTAGCGACATTTTAGTAATTTTACTAAAAATGCAATTTATTTCAAAAAATTCAAAAAAATATCTAAAATATCCAAAAAAGTAAAAATTTATACACATGTTAAATACGCTTGGATTATTAGTTGTTTAAAATTTTTTAAAAAAATAAAAAATAGATTAAATACACCCGAGTGCATTGAAACTAAATGCACCCGTGTGCACGAAATTAGATGTCATTCTGCTAGTCTATATTCAAATCACTAGTCACTATACTCAGATCAATACCCTCTATGGTAAAAAATCAGCAATATCTCCACAAAATCTGTAATAGTTGAAAGAAAGAAAGAGGAAGCACTTATATAAGAATAACTTGTGACAAGTCTAATACTTACAGCTATGTTAGAAATAATGATAGAACCACTTTAAATATTATGTAACCTCAATCTTAATATTGTCATCGTATCTAATCAATCTTAATATTATCATCATATTTAATCAACTTTAACATAGAAGTAAAAGTTCAAATGCACGGGTCGTTGATTGTAGTATATAAATCATCGATCCTCAGAGAATTTGGGGTTGTACACTTTGCTTTTAAACACTTTTGTGTCAAATATAAAGAGAATAAAGTAAATAAAATGGAATAAAAAGTGAAAAAGTGGGAAGAGAAAATAAAATTGAAAACTAAAACAAGTAGTAGAAAATAAGGATGTGAGTACCTAGGGTCTAGGGTTTCACATGCGTCTTTTGCAACAGATAGTTGTATAATTATTTAATCTGAATATTATTTGTTAAAGGAGAACAAACCCTAATTTATCCTTGCACATTCTCTCGAAACCAACAAGGCGTACCCTAATTTTCCTAACCACCTATTCTCATTGGATTAAGTTAATTATAATTCGTTAAGTTCTGTGGCTTGTTCATAGAATTCCTTAAGGTCATCATGTCAATTCTCTTGTCTTAGATTTTCATGTTTAATATCTTAATTATTGTATATTAGATTTTCACCTTTTGGTTCCATCACCTAATATATAGATTCATGCCAAAGTACGGGCCCATGTACAAAGCGAGCACTAAAATCATAAAATATTAAATTAAAAATAATATCCATCATAAATAAATTAAAACCACAGACTACACTACATTGTACGCATGCTACATCCTAAACTCTAGAATTAGGGCTTAGCCGAGCATGTTTAAGCCCAAAATAAAATTAAAATTCAAAAACATCTTAAACAAAAAAAATTAAAATTAAAAATGAAAAGAAATAGAAAAGCTTATTGGTTTGAAGCACCGACAATGTGTCGGTCGCTCCACGCGATTCGCCGATCCACCTCTTGCCTGTGCTCTCCGCCTCGTCCAGTCTCTCTCGTGATTTCCTCTCTCTCTCTCTATTTCTCTCTCGCAATCTGCCGTGGAAATTTTGTGTAAAAAATCTCCTCCCTTGCTGTGCTTGTCCTCCTTTTATACTATCCACCACTGTGCATTGGGTGGGCCCCATCTCTCTAACACAATCTGAATAGCGTTACAATTGCTAGAAGATGATTACGACCTGCATAGACGACTGTGATTACTTGGACGGTGCAAGCTTCTCCAAGGGCGGTGGAATTTTGTGTACTTGTCTTGCATAACTTAAATTGAATGGCTAGAAGGCATGGATTGGACAGCTGTAACTCTGGATCTAGACAATGAGAATTTACAATGGTTGCTTGGATTGCAATGAATGGCTGGATGGGCAGCGGGATAATTGAATTTTAAACAAATGGACCGCTGAGATTATCAATGCGAATGGTTATAATAAACCTCTAAGGATTGCACATCTGTACAAATGATTCAACGGCTTGGGCTGATATTTCCTAGATAAAATCTGGACGGCCAGATTTAATTAAGGCATGGAAAATATAAAGCAGCATAAATTGCATGGTCTGGATTGGTAGCATAATTTTCTAAACGGTCCAGATTGTTTGATGAATAACGCGGACATCTAAGATGGCTTAGGCGGTGCTGATTTGATGCAGGTGCTTTGGATGATTAAAAGGGACGGCTAGATGCATGATTTCTAGTTTGGACTGTTGGCTTAGATGGCTGTTTTTGCTTGTGGAGCCCACTGAATTTTTTGGACAGCTTGGATAAGCTGGAACACAAAAGGACGGCTAGGATTTAGCTTGGTTCTTGCTGTTTAATGGACGGCTTAGATTGATTGAGGAAAAAATTGGTCGATGCAAAATTTCTGCCACTTTGACCAAACGGTCCAGATTGCTTTAATTGAATGGCTGGATGATTATCACTTGGATGCCTGCATAGCTAGAAAAAACGGACAGATCTGGATGGACGGCCAGATTTGCTTTGGAAATCAAAAAGCTTGAGGCGGTGCTTTATTAATTGAATGGCCTCGATTGTGGAGCAAATCATGGTCATTAATTTAAAGGGCTGAAACGGACGGTCTTGATTTGATGGCTGCACGATTCAGATGGTGGGCCCAATGCTTGGACTTGTAAGACGTACATAAAAATGTAATTAAATTATTAATTACTCAAATTCATCACCAAGTTATCAATATAAAATATTTCAATCCCATTTAATCTTATTGCAAAAAATAAGATGTAATTTCAAGCCAAAAATTTACAAAAATAGTTTGAATCACTTGAAACTAATATTTAATGCCCAAATGTTGTCAAAACATATTTTAAAGAAAATTTCACATTAAACTTAATTAATTACTAACCACATTGGTATAAAAATACTTACAAAATATATTCTTATTTACCAATTATCAAATACCCTCACTGTTGAACTTTTGCTTGTCCTCAAGTAAAAACGAAAGAATTCAAGATCGAATTGCAGAATTTCAAAATTTTGAGCAAAAAGCATATGTGATTTAGGAATTAGTGAAAATGTTAAATTAAAAATTTTAAACATGATACTTATTAAAAATCTTTGGTCAAAAATCTCTTATTACTTAATTCATACTGCACACACTGCCACCTCCTCTGCTTTCAATTATTAAGAGTTCAAGAACTCCTGTAATAAACTCCTAATTATCTGGTAACTTTCTATTTTATTTGGTTATTCAATACACACATTCAACAATTCAAGTAATGGTAGCAATGCAGAAAATATCAAACAAATTACCTTATATACATCTATCAAATTCTTGCATCCAAATTTCCTCTACGAACTCAATCAACCAACTCATAGTATAAGGACTTTGGTGGGATAACGATTAAGTTTAGCATGAGAAATGAAATTTCAAAAATTAAATCTTCTCCACATGATTTAAGCCTCATTTTACAATAGAAACTAATGTTACCCCCACACTTAGTGCTTTCATTTATTTTTTAAAACCTGTTCTTACCCTTGGTTTAGCAGTTTTTTTTTTGAATTTTTTTGAACTAAGTCTAGCAATAATTCCCCTCAACATATTTCAAGGTATCTAGAGAGTTATTTTCATGATTTGCACAAGCCAAGTCGTCAGATCTTATTCTCATTATTCTTTTCAGCTCAGAATTCAGAAACAAAGTTGAATCAATTAAGTGGGAAAAAAATTTTAAATTCAAGCCTAATAGGGGTAAACAACTATTATACTCTCAAAGATAGACTCATCAGAGAAAAATACCTTAATTATGTCCATAAATAGGTCAAATTGAGTTTTGGCTTTGCAAATTCTTCAATCAGATTCAAGATTTTCATGTACATGGGAAAAATTATCTTAACCAATTATGTGTATCAGAAATAACCCTTAACAAATTAGAGAAGATTCTCTGACTTTGAAAGAAAATAGAATTGGTTCCTTGGTATATCAATTTCGTCAAGTAATTCAGGATAAAAATTCAAATGTTTTCAATAAGTACATGTTCAAAAATAAATTTAACATCTTATAAGGATTTAGTTCTTTTCCTCATTGAAAGATTTGAAATTTCAAGTATGATTTGCTTACCAAACTTACAAGAGTTTAAAGTGGAGTCTCAATTAGTCAAATATCAAAATTTATGCAAGAATTACCAAGAATTTTCAAAAAACATTTTCAAAATGTGACAAAAATTATAATCATTAAGGTAATGAAAGAAATAGTCAAAGAAAATTAATGTAATGCATTCACTCCCACACTTGAAACTAGCATTGTCCTCAATGCAAATCATGTCATCAAAAAGATATATCAAAATTAGATTAATAATTTTAAGGAATGTCAGATGTTGACTTCTGTATTTTATCAAGTTTAACCGAATTTTCATCCTATTGTGCTTTCTGTCCAGGTTGTCTCTAAAAAGTAACCAATAAAACTCTAAATTAAAAAATATTAAAATTTTAAAACAAATTAAACTAAAAGAAAAGGAAAAATAAAACTCCCCTAAAAGAAAATTCTTGGGTTGCCTCCCAAGAAGGGCTTGGTTTAAAATCATTAGCCTGACTTTAGTTTCTCAGTTTAGTGGTGTCATTTCAGAGAAGGAATAGATGACTCCTATTGGAATTTGATTCCCTGCGAAATAGGGCTTGAGATGCTGCCCATTGAGTTTCAACGCTCCAAATTTTGACAACTCTATGAGGAAACACTTATAGTACCTTAAAAGGTCCTGATCATCTCAAATTCAATTTACCTAGAAACAATTTAGAATGAGAGCTAAATAGCAAAACTAGGTTATTTGCTTTGATTACTTTCTGTCGGATGTGTTTGTCGTGCCACAATTTTGTTTTTTTTTTCTTGTACATCCTTGAATTCTCATAGGCATCAAATCAGACCTCCTCCAGTTCATTAAGTTGTAGTAGATGCTTTTCTCCTGCAGATTTCAAATTAGAATTTAAAATTTTGATTGACTAGTATGCTTTGTGCTCTAATTCATTAAGCAGGTAGCAGGATTTTCCATAGACAAGTCGAAAAGGTGTTGTCCTAATCGGTGTCTTAATGCAGTGTGGTATGCCCAAAGAGTATCATCGAGTTGCCTTGACATATCTCGTCATGACTAGGATATTGTCTTCTCAAGTATGTGTTTAATCTCACGGTTCAAGATTTCAGTCTGGCGATCTTGTGTGTAACCCCATATTTCTTGAGTAGTTGCTCTATTTGCTTGTTGCAAAAGTGGTTTCTTCCGTCGCTTATGATTGTTCGTGGTACGCCAAATCTGATAAAGATGTTACATTTTAAGAATTTGGAGACCACTCGTGAATCATTTGTCGGAGAAGCAATCGCCTCCACCCATCTAGTTATTTAGTCAACCACAAGGAGTATGTATTAGTTGTTGAATGAGGATGAGAATGGTCTCATGAAATCCATGCTCTAGACATTGAACGATTCAACCTTGGGAATGTTTGTGAGTGACATCTCATTTCGCTTTGAAATATTTTCTGTTCTTTGGCACTTATCACAAGTTAGCATAAAAGATTGAGCATCTTTGAACAAAGTGGGCTAGAAAAAACCTGATTGCAAGATTTTGCTACAGTTTTAGTGGGACCATGTGTCCACCGTAAGGTGAAGAGTGACAATCATAAAAAATTCTTTAGATTTTCTCATTTGGTGCACATCAGTGACTCAAACCATCGCCGCATCTCTTATAAAAGTATGGGTCCTCCCAAATGTAGAATTTCACATCTGCCATGAATCTCTTCTTCTTTTGATAGTTGAAATTGGAAGAAATGACTTTGTAGACCAAGTAATTGACAATGTCTCCATACTAGGGCATTGGCGCTTCCTTGAGTTCAAGCAAACACTCATCAGGAACGTCCTCGTTGATCTGTTCATCTTTCATTAGCTCAATTTCTTCAATTAGTGGTAGTTCGGATAGATGATCAGCTACTGATCAGCTACCACATCTTCACGCCTTTCTTGTCTCGAATTTTGAGGTTGAATTCTTGTGATAACAAAATCCAGCGGATCAACCTCGACTTAGCATCTTTTTTAGCGATCAAGTAGCGAATAACTGCATGGTCCGTGTAAATAATCGCCTTTGACCCTACAAGATAGGAATGAAATTTATCAATAGAAAATACAACAACTAGCAATTCCTTTTCAATAGTTGCATAGTTGACTTGAGCATCATTCAAGTTTTGCTTGTGTAGTGGATCACCACCGATTTGTTGTCTTTCCTTTGTCCTAGAACAACCCCAATTGCATGGTCACTTGCATCACACATGATTTCAAATGGTAAACTCCAATTAAGTGGTTGTATAATTGGGGCAGTGATCAAGGCCTCTTTTAACCTGCAAAACGACTTTAGACAGTCGTCAGAAAAATCAAAGGGAACATCATGGTTAAGCAAATTAGTAATGAGTTTAGCAATTTTAGAGAAATCCTTAATAAAACGTTGATATAAACTAGCGTGTCCAAGAGAGGTCCTATGGGTGAATGGGAATTTGAAAATAACCAGAATACTCATCTAAATAGCAAAAGTATGAGTGCTTTACAAATTGTTCCAGCATTTGATCGATGAAAGGTAGGGGAAAGTGATCCTTTTAGGTGGCCGATTTCGTTTTGCTATAATCAATGCACATTCACCAACCTATGACTGTCCTAGTTAGTATTAGTTCATGTTTGTCATTTTTCATAACAGTCATACCTCCTTTCTTCGGTACCACATGTACTGAGCTTATCTAGCTACTATCTGAGATAGGGTATATGATTCCGGCGTCAAGCAGTTTTAAGATTTTCTTTTTCACCAGTTCTTTCATGTTTAAGTTTAGACGCCTTTGGCGTTCAATGCTCGTTTTACAATTATCTTCCATGAGTATTCTATGCATGCATAAAGAAGGGCTTACGCCAAGTAAATCATTAATGCAGTAACCAATGGTCTTCTTATGTTGTCTCAATTCAGCTAAAAGAGCCTCAGATTGGGATTCAAAGATATTGGCATTAATTATGACAAGGTAATTAGAATCGGGGCCAAGAAACGCATACCTGAGGTTTTTAGGAAGATGTTTAAGTTCTACCTTTTGTGCTTCTTTCTTTAGCTGCATCGATGTCATTAAGGTGGCTTCCGCATTCACATTTTCACAATTAGTGATGGAAGATGAAATAAGTGGGCTTTTGTCCAAGAGTGCTGCACAAGCAAAAAGTTCAGGATTAGAATTTTCAATTATTGCACTTGAATGATACATACCTCCATTGAGTTGCCTTTTTCTACAATCGGCGAAGGGTCGATGATGTCAACTCATAAGTAAGAATTGTCAGGTGATGGATGCTTCGTGGCTTTAGAAAGGTTGAACTCCACCTTTTCATCTTCAACTGTCAGAGAAAGTTGACCATTCTTGACGTCTATGATGGAGATTTGATGGCCTTCCTCCATGTCAAAGACTACAAAGTTGACGGGAATGAACAGTTTACCGACTTTCAGGGGTATGTCTTCAAGAATGCCGACTGAAATTTTAATTGATCAATTGGCAAGTTGGAGTGACATAGAAGTGGGTTTTGGATCTCCCATGTTTAGCTTTTTATATATGAATAGAAAAATCAGACTTACACTGGCTCCGAGATCACATAACTCCTTGCTGATTTGAACATTTCCAAGAGCATAAGGAATTGAGAAACTCTCGAGATCTTTAAGCTTTTCAGGTAGCTTATTTTGTAGGATGGCGTTGCACCCAATGAGTGCAATGGTTCTATGCTTCTCGAGCTTTCCTTTGTTAGACAACATCTCTTTTAAGAATTTTGCATAAGTTGGCATCTAAGAGATCATGTCAATGAATGACACGCTGATTGATAGGTTCTTGAGTGCTGAAAAAAATTTCTCGAATTGCTTTTGAAGTTTAGTCTGTCTTTGCCTTTAAGGGAAGGGAAGAGAAGGTTGATAAGGAGGTGGCTGGACATATGACTTCTCCACTACTAGCTCAGGTTGTGACTCCTCTTCTTGCTCTTGTACTTGTTTGGCCTCCTTTTTAGTGTTAATTTGAGATGGTTGAGGTGGTTTGAGCTGTTTTCCACTCCGCAAAGTTACTGTTTGCACTTGTTCTTTAGGGTTTACTTCAGGCTAGCTAAGGAGTTTGCCCTGTTCTCTATGGGATGAGGTGGTGGCTTATTGGGCAATTTGGTTTTGAAGCAAATTAATTTGGGTTTGCATTTGGTCCAATCTTTCAAATAATTTATCAATCAAAGGATTAGAAGATTGTGCTAAAGGTGATGCAGGTAAAGTAGGTTGAGTTTAACATGATGATGGGTTGAGAGGTTTTCTTAGTAAACCGAATAGTTTATTATTTTGAGCATAGTTTTAGGTATTTGACTGACTTGTCTAACAGAAATTGGGTGGTTTCTCCATCCAGAGTTGTAGGTATTTGAATAAGGGTTATCATAAGTGTGAGCATCATACCGGTTGTTGATTGCATTAGCCTCCTCACTTGTGGTGTCCTAGATGGCAAAACTACACTCAGACGTGTAGTGTGAAGTTCCATAGATCTCATATAAAATTTATCGAGAAGAAAATGCACTTTGGATCGTGGATTCTTGCTTCTTTTGTTGTATTAACTGGTCAAGTTTATCATCAAAAGAAATCATGTATTCGATATCATATACATTACCTCGCCGAGAGAGTCCTTGAATATTGTCGTATTGAGAGTCATAAAGAGTCAAATCATCGAGGAGTTTGAGAGCCTCCTCATCAGTATGTCGCATGAATCGGCCTCCGACAGTTGAATTAACGGCACTTCGAGTCAATCTATTGAGTCCGTTGAAGAAATTTTCTATAATATCACCTTGAGGAATATCGTGATGTGGACACTTGTGTTGCAGGTCTTTCATTCTTTCCCACGCATCAAAGAGGGTCTCGCCGTCTTTTTGGACAAATTGATTAATTTTATCCCTGATCTTCCTAGTCTTAGTGGGTGGAAAGAATTTCTCCAAGAAGGCAGTAGAGAGTTCATCCTATGTACTGAAGGTGTCGAGTGGCATAGAAGAGAACCATTTGCTAGCTCTGTCACAAAGAGAAAATGGGAAGAGTTAGAGACGGATTACCTCACATGGAATTCCTTGGACCTTTATTGTATTGCTCAACTGCAGGAACTTAGTGATGTGTACGTTTGGATTTTCTTATGGTAATCCTGCAAATTAATCTTATTGGACCATTTGGATAAGTCCTCGTTTGAGTTCTAAGTTTCTTGCATCAAGTTCTGGTTCCACTACGCTGATCGAAATTCTCAAGGGTTTGGCCGGTTCTGATCGCTAAGAGTTACCCTTCTTGGAGGAGCATTGTTCTCAGTGTTGTCGTCCTCCTACTCTTGTCGTGGTGGGACTTGATTGGTGTGGTTCATCATAGTTTCTTGCGAGGATTGGTGCTTTTTATACTCATGAATATTGTTCAATTTCAGGGTCAGCAGTAAAGAGTTTCTCAACTAATTATTTTGCAAAACTTCGAGTATGTGGGTGCATACAATGATTAATTAGCCAGTTCAGAAAAGATACAACAAATAAGAATGGGAGATGGAAAAAAAAAGAGAATATATAGAGGCAAGAGAAAGAAAGTAAAAAAAGAAAAAGAAAGAAAAGAAAGCAATAGAGAAAGAAAAGAACAAAGAAAGTATTTAAAAAGAAAGTTTAAAGTAATGCCAAATTTTCCGACAACGACACCAAAATACTTGTTTGCAATCTCAATGCAAGTGCACAAGTCGTAGATTTTAGTATATAAATTATCAATCCTTAGGAAATTTGGGACTGTAAACTTTACTTTTAAACGCTTTTGTATCAAATATAGATAGAATAAGTAAATAAAATAGAATAAAAAGTGGAAAATGGGAAAAGAAAATAAAATTGAAAAATAGAACGAGTAGTAGAAAATAAGAATGCGGGTACCTAGGGTTTAGGGTTTCACATGCATCTTTTACAATGGGTGGTGATATAATTATTTAATCTGAATATTATTTGTTAAAGGAGAATAAACCCTAATTTATCCTCGCACCTTCTCTCGAAACCTACAAGGCGTACCTTAATTTTCTTAACCACTTATTCTCATGGGATTAAATTAATTAGAATCCATTAAGTTCTGTGACTTGTTCATGGAATTCCTTAAGGGCATCATGCCTATTCTCATGTCTTAGATTTTCAAGTTCAATATCTTAATTATCATATATTAGATTTCCACTTCTCGGTTCTATCATCTAATATATGGAGTCATGCCAGAGTATAGGCTCATGTACAAAGCAAGCATTAAAATCACAAGATATTAAATTAACAACAATATCCATCATAAATAAATTAAAACCATACGCCACGCTACATTGTGCGCATGCTACATCATAAATCCTAGATTTAGGGCTTAGCGAAGCATGTTTAAGTCCGAAATAAAATTAAAATTCAAAAACATCTTAAACAAGGTAATTAAAATTAAAAAGGAAAAGAAATAGAAAAGCTTATTAGTTTGAAGTCTCGATGGTTTGTCTGTTACTCTACGTAATTCGTCGGTCCACCTCTTGTTCATGCTCTCTCTCTCTCTCGTGACTTCTCCTCTCTCCCTCTCAAGATTTCTCTCTCTTAATTTGCCTTGGAAAATGTGTAAAAAATCTCCTCATTCTGCTGTGCTCATCCTCCCTTTATACCATCCACCACTGCGCATTGGGTGGGCCCCATCTCTCAAACGCAATCTGAATTGCGTTACAATTGCTAGATGATGATGATGACCTGCATAGACGACGATGATTAATTAGACGATGCAAGCTTCTCCGAAGGCGATGGAATTTTGTGTACTTGTCTTGCATAATTTAATTTGAATGGCTAGAAGGCATGGATTGGACAACTGTAACTTTGGATCTGGACGATTGAGAATTTAGAATGGTTGCATGGATTGAAATGAATGGCTGGATGGGCAGCTAGATAATTGAATTTTAAACAAATGGACCGCTGGATTATCAATGCAAATGGTGATAATAAACCTCTAAGGATTGCACATCTATATAAATAATTCAACGGCTTGGGCTGATATTTCCTAGATAAAATCTGGACGGCCAGATTTAATTAAGGCATGGAAAATATAAAGCAGCATCAATTGCATGGTCTGCATTGGTAGCATAATTTTTTAAACGGTCCAGATTGTTTGATGAATAACGTGGACATCTAAGATGGCTTAGGCGGTGCTGATTTGATGAAGGTGCGTTGGATGATTAAAAGGGACGGCTAGATGCATGATTTCTAGTATGGACGGCGGGCTTAGATGACTGTTTTTGCTTGTGGGGCCCACTAAAATTTTCTGGACAACTTGGATAAGTTGGAACACAAAAGGACTGCCAGGATTTAGCTTGGTTCTTGCTATTTAATGGACGACTTGGATTGTGCAGCAAATCATGGTCGTTAATTAAAAGGGCTGAAATGGACGGTCTTGATTTGATGGCTGCACGACTCAGATGGCGAGCCCCATGCTTGGACTTGTAAGACCTACATAAAAATGTAATTAAATTATTAATTACTCAAATTCATCACCAAGTTATCAATATAAAATATTTCAATCCCATTTAATCTCATTGCAAAAAATAAGATGTAATTTCAAGCCAAAAATTTACAAAAATTATTTGAATCACTTGAAACTAATATTTAATGCCAAATGTTGCCAAAACATATTCTAAAGTAAATTTCACATTAAACTCAATTAATTGCCAACCAAATTGGTATAAACATACTTACAAAATATATTCTTATTTACCAATTATCAAATACCTCACTGTTGAACTTTTGCTTGTCCTCAAGCAAAAACAAAAGAATTCAAGATCGAATTACAGAATTTCAAAATTTTATCAAAAAGCATATGTGATTTAGGAATTAGTGAAAATGTTAAATTAAAAATTTTAAACATGACACTTATTAAAAATCTTTGGTCAAAAATCTCTTATTACTTAATTCATACTGCACACACTGCCACCTACTCTGCTTTCAATCATTAAGAGTTCAACAATTCCTGTAATAAACTCCTAATTATTTGGTATCTTTCCATTTTATCTGATTATTCAATACATACATTCAATAATTCAAGTAATTGAATTGCTAGATGATTATCTCTTGGATGCATGCATAGCTAGAAAAAACGGACAGATTTGGATGAATGGCTAGATTTATTTTGGAAATCAAAAAGCTTGGGCGGTGCTTTATTAAATGAATGGCCTGGATTGTGCAGCAAATCATGGTTGTTAATTAAAAGGGTTGAAATGGACGGTCTTGATTTGATGGCTGGACGGTTTAAATGATGGGCCCCTGCTTGGACTTGTAATTGTTGGAATTTAAGACAAATTAGCACAATCTATGTTTTGTTGATTAACAACTCAATTTGAGAAATATTTAAGTACTAATAAGGTTGCTTAGTGTTGCCAAGGTTTATAAAATCAACGTTCAAAAGATAGCAGGTCAAGTCGCAAATCCAAGTCGACTTCAAACAATAAAAAATCTCCAAAATTGAAATTGGGATTCGAAGACAGGTGAAGTCGCAACCGAAGTCGAATCCTCTTGCAACTTAGGTGAAGTCGAAATCCCAAGTCGACTCCATATGCGACTTGGGTAAGCCTTAGCTATAGACTTTGAAACATCAGAGTTAACTCGCTTTTCAAGTCAACTCCATCATGCGACTTAGGTGAAGTCGCATCTCAAGTCGACTCAAGTATGAGACTTGGGCGAAGTCGGACTCCAAGTCGACCCAAGCCTGCGACTTAAGTATGAGGCAACCTTATATTATTTCAGAGATTTTTGAAATAGAAATCAAAATCAAGAAGAAATGAAAATCATGGTTCAAAGCCACAAGGGAGGATACCTGTACAAGGAATTGAAGTATTACACAACTCTTGCTTTATAAGACATATCAAATAACATCCAATGAAGATCCAAGAGTTTGAAATAAGGAGAAAGAAGATAATATACAACTTGTAGATCACATGAAAAGTCTTGAAGTTCCAATATGATCAATGGCTAGTGAAGTCACGTCCTGAAATCGACTCCACCTGCGACTTGGGTCAAGTTCGAGGCCAAGCCAACCTGAACCTGGAACTTGTTTTGGAAGCTGAAAGACCGAAGTCACTCCCGAAGTCGACTCCAGCCTGCAACTTGAGTGAAGTCGCACTAAGTCGCACTCGAAGTCAACTCCACCCTGCGACTTGAACAAAGTTGCATACCAAGTCGACTCTAAATGCGACTTGGCTTGCAACGGTCGAAAAAATTCAAATGTAAGCGCATTAAATACGCGCCACCTACCACCAAACGTTCGAATTTACCAGTCATTATTTAAGGAGCATCAAGCGAACATAAATGGTGTTGGAAAAACATTGAATGAGCCCACCTTCCACTCTCTCTTGTATTTAAAGTGATCGACAAGAAGTTTGAAGAAGAACTTGACATTTAAACTGCTGAAAACTGCATTACTTCATCAACAACTGCTTCCACAAGTTCTTCTACGTGCACGAAACTGTCTACATAATCTGTAATGCATAAATCTTTTCTATTTATTGTTTATTTATTTTTTCCACTTGATTTGGTATTAGAGACCGAAACCAAGTGAAGGCAAGTAGTAGGGTGTAATTTGAGTGGAACTCGTCGTCTACTTTTGCTGAGATTGTACAAGCCCCCTAGAGCTAGAATCTAGAAGAGAACTATTGCTCTAAGTTGTATTGACAATACAATAGTAGAACCCAAGCCACAGTGGGTATGTACTTGGAAGAGTGGAGTAGGGGAGGTTGCCTGAAATACTATATATTGTTGTCTCTTGATGCGGGTTGATTGCTTGTGTTTTATACTTTCTACTACACTATTTCACTCCAACTCACTGGTCATTTCATTGAGGGGATTAATTCTATAAAAAGGGAAATTTCTGATTAAGTAAAGAATTTTTAAAATACCCAATTCACCCCTCCCCTTTTGGGTGTTGCCATAAACTCGAGAATAACAAGTGGTATCAGAGCAGGTCTTTGAGTTTATACCAAAGAGGTCTTATTAATGGCATCTCAATCAACTTTCACTCCTACATTTGCTGAAGGCCAATCATTCATAAGGTCATCACTATTTGATGGAAGCAACTTCGGTTACTGGAAGTTGAGAATGAAATAACTTATCATGACTACGGATATAGATTCTTGGATTGCTATCTAAGACGAAGTTGTTTTATCAATTGATGAAAGAGCCTCCCCATTGTCTGAAGAGAAAGTTAGAACCGTAAAAAGCAATGCCAAATCCATGAACTCCTTCTGTGCTCTTACAGCCTCTGAATATGACAGGGTATTCTCATGTCAAAGAGCCAAAGAAATATATGATACACTAACATCAATATATGAGGGAACTTCTCAAGTCCAAGGGACGAGAAGAAATATTTTGATTGGAGAGTTAGAAAGTTTCAAAATGCTAGAGATCGAAAATATATCTGAAATATTTGCTAGATTTTCAAATATTACTAATGCACTAAAAGGTCTTGGAAAAGTAATTTCTGAATCTGAACAAGTCATGAAGATTTTAAGGGCTCTACTTGAGTCGTGGACTCCCAAGATCACGACCATTGTAGAGGCAAAGGACCTGAACACTCTAAGGTTGGAAGATCTCATCAGGTCATTCATATCACATGAGCTAATAAAGAAGAAAAATGAGGAGCAGCACAAAGAAAAAAGGGCAATTGCTTTGAGGGCCGCATCAAACTGAGATGAGTCCACTTCATCTTCATCTTCTCAAAATGATGATGAAGAGATCATCCTACTCACCCGAAGGTTCAGAAATTTTATGAGAAAGGGAAAGAACTTTAAAGGATTCAAGGAGAGAAATGGAAAGGAGAAAAAGAATGAGATAACCAAGTGCTACAGGTGTGGTGGAGTAGGACATATGCAAGCTCAATGTCCTACACTAGAACAAAGTAAGACAAAGGAACGGCGAGAGAAGAAAGACAGAAATGAAAACCAAAAATTTCAGAAAGCTAAAGGAAGGGGAATGTATGTCAATGAGGAAACATCCACAACAAGCAGCTCATCGAATGAAGGCAATGAAGCTATAAACTGTGCTAGATATGTTGCATGGTTAGGATGGAGGAAGAACACAACATGATCTGCCTCGCTGCAACAAAAATCTTAGATGGACAAACTACTTCAACAAACTGCACAAGTAGTGAAGAGGTAACTTCTAAACTAAATACCAAGTCTTTTCTTTTTTCTATAAATGATTGTCTCAAATGTGCTAAATTAGAGGAACTATCAGAAATATATGATTCATTATATATGATGAAATAAAGAAACTAAGAAATAAATTCATAATAAAAAAAGACAATGTGACTCAATAATTATTATGAATGGAAAGTTGGCTGAAAAGGTCAACCACCTAACAAATGAGAATAATACCTTAACAAACGAGGTGGAAAGACTAAAGAAAGAAAATAAATCTTTAAATGAATCATTAGCAAAGTTCTCTAATCCAGTGAAAAGTGTAAAAATGTTCCTAAATATGACCGCTCAGAACAACAAAAGAAGACTTGGCTATTCCACATTTGAGAAAGGTGAATGTAGTAAATCAAATACTCTAAGGTTTATTAAAAATCAAACCAAGCCCATTTATCCTAAACCAAGAGTGAATTATGTTGCTTGGACAAAAAGACCAATTTAGGAACTACCTACTACACCGATTCCCACTCCAAGACTTCCAGAGGCATGCAATTTATGCAATAAAATGGGCCACAAAATTTACCAATGTAAAATAAAGAAATTATATGACTATGGTACAAAATTGGTTTGGGTACCAAAGAGCATTGGATTTATGCCTTCTAAAGTAGAACAACGTAAACTCCAATGACTCACTAACCTAAATGGACTCATAAAATGGGTACCAAAGAGATAAACACTATATGATTTTGTTTTACAGGTATGTCTTAAAGCAAAGGCCAGCAACATATGGTTTATGGATAATGGCTGCTCAAGACATATGATGGGAGAAAGAGGATTATTCCACAAAATCAAATCTTATAGTGAAGGGATTGTTGCATTTGGAAACAATGAGAAAAGTATAATAAAAGGTAAAGAAAATATTTATGGTATTTCAAATGCATGTATTGAGGATGTACTATTTGTTGAAGGACTCAAGCATAATTTAATGAGCATTAGTCAACTGTGTGACAAAGGCTATAAAGTTGTGTTTGAATCCTCTATATGCAATTTTTTCATGAGGATCATATAGCCTTTAGCGGCAAAAGACATGGAAATATATATTTGGTTTGCTTTGATGAACTTGATGAAAAATATCTTATAGCTATTGAAAATGATCCATGGATATGGCATAAAAGGCTTTGACATATAAATATGTCAAGTATTAAGACTTTGTGAAAAAAGAGCCTAGTGAAAGGATTACCAAAGCTTAAATATGACAAAGATAAAATCTGCAAAGCATGTCAATTATCCAAGCAACCCAAAATGTCATTTTCCTCCAAAAAGAAAATTTCAACAACTAGGCCACTTGAACTACATATGGATCTATATGGGTCATCTGACATTTTAACTCTTGGTGAGAAAATGTATGTATTTGTCCTAGTTGATGATTTTTCAAAATTTACATAGATAATACTTTTAGCTAGTAAAGATGAAGCCTTCTCGATGTTTGTTACTTTTTCAAATTTGGTGCAAAATAAAAAGCAAAATACAATCATATCCATTAGAAGTAATCATCGTGGTGAATTTTAAAACAAACGATTTATAGAATTTTGCAATGAGAAAAGTATTCACAACACATTCTCTGCACCAATAACTCCCCAACAAAATGGAATATAACAATATAAGATATGGCTAGAACTATGCTAAATGAAAGTAAATTATCCAAATAATTTTGGGGTGAAGCTGTAAGTACAACATGTCATGTACTTAATCGAGTTATCATAAGAGAAATCTTAAAAAAGACCCCATATGAACTGAGAAAGGGTAGAAAACCAATTATTTCATATTTTCATGTTTTTGGATATACTTGTTATTTGTTGAATAATGAAAAATCAAACTTAGGAAAATTAGATGCTAAAAGTGATGAAGGAATATTTTTTGGATATTCATCAAATAGCAAAGCACATAGAGTTTTTAACAAAACAAATCAAATAGTAGAAGAATCAATATATGTTGTATTTGATGAATTTAATCCAAATCCCAAAAATGAGGATAAGCAGATGAAACATTAAAGAATCCTGAAACGGAACAGTTGGAACAACAAGGAGAAGCAGAAACAAAGCAAGAGCAATCCACGGATTGAAGGGTAAGTGAAGGTAATAATTCCTACAAACCTCCCATGGATTTAAAGTTCAAAAATGACCATTCAATTGAACAAGTGATTGACAATGTATATGAAGGAGTAAGATCAAGAAGATCAAGATACAATATTTGTGGAGAATTTTCTTTTATGTCTAAAACATAACCAAATTCAATTGACCAAGCTCTTAATGATGAAAATTGGACCGTGGCAATGCAAGAAAAGATAAATCAATTTGAAAGAAATGAAGCATGACACCTAGTTCCTAGACCTAAGGATTGTACTGTCATTGGTACCAAATGGATTTTTAAGAACAAATTAGATGAAAGTGGCTTGTGGTAAGAAATAAAGCTAGACTTGTAGCCAAAGGATATTCCCAAGAGGAAGGAATTGATTTTGAAGAATCTCATGCTCTGGTGGCTAGATTGGAGGTCATACATATCCTACTAGCTTTTGCTTCTCACATGGACTTTAAAAGTTTCAAATGGAAGTGAAAAGTGCATTTTTGAATGGATACCTAAATGAGGAAGTATATGTTGAATAACCTCCTGGATTTGAAGAGAATGGTCAATCAAAATTTTCTTTTAAGTTAACCAAAGCATTGTATGGACTTAAACAAGCTCCAAGAGCTTGTATAAAAGTTTAAGCAAAATTTTGATTGATTATGACTTTCAAAGAGGAAAAGTTGATACAACATTGTTTATCAAATATAAGGATAAAGATATATTAATTGTTCAAATTTATGTGGATGATATTATATTTGGTGCTACTAATAAAATTTATGTCAAGAATTTTCTGAGATTATGCAGAGTGAATTCGAAATAAGAATGATGGGCGAGCTAAACTTCTTCCTTGGATTGCAAATTAAGTAATTAGCCGAAGAAATTTTTATAAATCAGTCCAAATACGTCAAGGAGATGCTCAAGAAGTTTGAAATGTAAAATAGCAAAGGAGCAAATACGCCCATGAGTTCCACCATCAAAATCGACAAGGATGAAAAAGTAAATCTGTTGAACAAAAATTGTATAGAAGTATGATAGGATCTTTGTTGTATTTGATAACTTCTAGACTGAATATTCTATTTAGTGTTTATATGTGTTCAAGATTTCAATTATGTCATAAAGAGTCACATCTAATAGCTGTAAAATGAATTTTCATATATTTAATTAATACTACTAATACAGGTCAATGGTATCCGAAGGGTTCAACATTTGATCTAATCGGCTACTCGAACGCAAATTTTGCCAGTTACAAAATAGATAGAAAAAGTACTAGTGGAACATGTCAGTTTCTTGGAAACATAATGGTTTCGTGGTTTTCAAGAAAACAAATTAGTGTTGCTCTATCGATTGCGGAAGCCGAATATATTGCCGCCGAGAGATGTTGTGCTTAATTACTTTGGATGAAACAACAACTTAGAGATTATGACATTGAATATAAAGATATACCAATTAGATGTCATAATACTAGTGCAATATGATTAACCAAAAATCTTGTATTGCATTCAAGAACTAAACATATAGATGTGAGACATCATTTTATTAGGGAACATGTTGAAAACCATGATGCTTAGAATATGTTAAAACTGAGGACCAAGTTGTAGATATTATTACTAAATCCTTAACAAAAGAATCATTCTACAAAATTAGAAATGATATGGGTATGAGTGACATTGATTAGATATATGAAAATTTTAAACTTAAATAAGGGGAGAAAATTAGAGAAAATGTAATACCCAAGTCAGTGGAGCCAAGTCGACTCCACTCACCCCGAGTCGACTTCACCGAAGTTGACTCCAGGAGAGCGAAGTCGACTTCAATTAGTGTTCGAAGTCGACTCCAGAGCCGATGATTCGGCTGCCTCGCCTACAAGAGGTGGGAGCTCGAATTTCTTTCCCATCTCTTTATCTCAAACTCTCTCACTCTCTCTCAAGCTCACTCAATGTTTCATTCCTAAGTTCTCTTGAGAGAATCCCCATTCAAATCTCCTATACCAAGATCCCATCTTGAATCCATGGCACCCAAAGCAGTTTCCAAACCCAACAAACTCCCAATTTCACGGCCATCTCAATTTTACACTGGGGAAGAAGTTCCATGTAGGCAACAGACTCCATCCAAGAGAGTCAGGGAGGAAACCACAACGTCTACGAGGTGATGGGTTCGGTTTCAAGTAGGTAACCCCTCCACCTCAGCTCCTAGAGAAGGGAAAATTAAGAAATCAAGCAGTAGCTCAGAAATGGGAGGAAAAAGAAAAGGGACACCCACTCAATGGGGTCAAGTCCTAAAAATGCCTATAGATTATTTCCAAACCGAATGACAACACAGTTAGTTCTATAGGTACTTCTATGAAAGGAAGATTTTTGTGCCTAAAATTATTGATTTTAAGTTCTTGAATGAGTATGAGTTCGGGATAGAAGAACTTGTTAATCACATGCTTTCCTTAGAAAGATTAATTTTGATAATTAACAAATAATTGAAATATCATTAAAAATGTTCTAATGAATTTATGTAAGTGTGTTTAGATATTTTTCTCTAATTATGTGTATGAAAATGAAAATGTGAAATAATTTAAGTTTCAAGAGCTCAAGTTCATGAATAGTAAGTTCAGCAAAGTAAAGTCTCAGCCCAAGTCAACTTCACTTGCGACTTGGGTGAAGTCCCATAGCCAAGTCGACTTCGCCTGCAGGTTCAGACAGACAGCAAAGTGAAGTCTCAGCCCAAGTCGACTTCACTTGCGACTTGGGTCAAGTCTCACCCAAGTCGACTTCGCCTACAACTTCGAAGGAAAAATTCTAAACAGCAAGTGAACAACAAGTTTTAAGAAAGAGAAATCACAACCCAAGTCGACTTCGCCCATCCCAAGTCGACTCCACTCATCCTAAGTTGACTCCACTTGCGACTTCAACCTATAACGGTCGAAAATTCGAACGTTGGAACATTAGATGCACGTCAACCTCCACTCCAACGACTAGATTTTTTTCTCTATAAATATCATTGAAATATGAGCGTGGACAAGAAGAGAAGAAGGAAAGAAAGAGGATATGAGCTTACACCTTCCATTATTCAAGAGTGTTGAAATCATTTGAACAACTATTGAAGCTTCAAGTGCTACTACTTCAAGTGTGCTTACAAGATCATCTTCTTCATATGACAAGGAGCTTCTGGAGCTGATTGATTACACATTGTAAAGTGTAAATTCTCTTTTGTCTATTTTGTTTTGTGTTGTTACCTTGGATCGATGTTGGAAGCCGAATTCAAGAAGAAGCAAAACAGGGGGTTGGTTTGAGTTTGTCTCACTAACGGGTTTTGCTTGATTGGTTTGAGTTTATCTCACCAACAAATCAGACTTGGTTGGTTAGAGTTGGTCTCACCAAGTGACTATTGTATATGCCCTCTAGAGCAAGAATCTAGAAGAAAGCGGGTGCTATATATTGTATTAAATATACAATAGTGGAACCCAAGACATAACGGGTGTGTGCTTGGAAAAGTGGAATAGGGAAGGTTGCCCGAACCACTATATATTATTGTCTCTTGTTTGGTTTGATTGTTTGCATTTTATATTTTATTTGCATCCTCTCATTCTATCTCATAGCACGTTTCATCAAGGGGATTAAAGTTACAAGGGGTTAAGCTTCTAATTAAGAAAAGAATTTTCAATAACCCAATTCACCACTCCCTTCTTTGGTTTTGCCATAAACTCGGGACCAACAAGTGGTATCAGAGTAGGCCTCTATCTTATTTAAGGTGATCTCTTTTATATATCTATGAAAACCTACTTAACTTCTGTACCTGCATTTGTCGAAGGTCAATCATTTTTTAGGCCACCTCTATTTGATGGCAATAATTTTATTTATTGGAAGTTGATGATGAAATAACTCATTGTGGCAATTAATATGTATTCTTGGATAGTCATATAAGATGACATTACATTACTAAAAGGGGACAAGGTGTCCACTTGGACGAAAGAAGAAACTATGTCCTTCCAAAGTAATGTTCAAGCTATGAACTTCTTATTTTGTGCATTGACTGCTGCAGAATTTGATAGAGTTTCTTCATGCACAATGACTAAAGAAATATGGAATAAATTGGTGTCTATTTATGAGGGTTCCTCCCAAGTAAAGGGACCTAAAAGGAATATCTTTGTTAGTGATTTTGAAAGATTTCAAATGTTAGATGGTGAATCTATTTCAGAAATATATACTAAATTTTCTAAAATCGCTAACTCTCTTAAAGACCTCTCAAAGAGGATGATAAAGTATATCCTAATTTGACCAGATTATTTCATTACTTATGGGATCAGGAATATCTCAACGCATATGTTAAGGGAGTTGAGATAAAGTTGAGACTTGCACATGGCATTTGCAGAAGAAATTCCATTAATAAAATTGCCAGCATTTTAGGTGTGCCAGATGAGAATCAACCTATTCCCGAGGGCCTGTCACTCATGCAAATGTATAATCAGCTCACCAACAGCAACAAGTATCATCCCAGGATCAAATTCCTACACTACATGGATTTATCCTCGAGACTGCGGGTCCTCAAATTACTAATTGCTCATTACATCTACCCAAAGGGCGGTGGCCGAAATCAATTGAATCCACAAGAAGCTGAAATCTTGTGGAAAGTTGCTAATAGGGTTAAAGTCAGTCTCCCTAGACTATTTTTAGAGGCCCTTGAACACAAAAAGGAGAATCTACAAGGAGTCTTGCCATATGGGACATGGATCACCAAAATCATGAGATACTACAATGTTGATCTAGATGGCGAACCATTTGAAGTTCTGAAACCTACAAACGTCATCAACCAGACCCTCATGACCCACATGAAGATCAATTTGGATGCGTTTAGGGCTGAACGGCTACAAGAACAGATGGGCAATGAATTTCAAGATCATCCAGCATAGCCAGAAGCCGAGGGTGCTCATCCTGAGGGGGAGGCACAGCCTCGACACAAGCCTATTCCATCTCTGCATCTGGCACCTGCCGCTCCCACATCACCACAGTCTCATGTCTCATGTTCACCACATGTATCGCGGGCCACAGACCATTTTGCCTGCCCCCAAACCGATCATCTACTTCCAAGGCAATTTTGGACTATCTACAACAAATGGAGAGTAGAAAATCACAGAAATTGGGGACCATCAAAATTGCCGTGATGGAAATACATAGCCGACAAGACAAGTTGGATACCACAATAAGTATCAACTCACTTTGGGCAACCGCCATGGCCGACTTATTCCGAGTCTTCCTGATTTTGATCCATATTGGGGCGAGTTAATGAGAGCTGAACCCACCGTTCAGGCTCCCTCGTCTCCATTTTCGTCAGCTTGCACCCGACCCATTCCTCCGGCCTATCTAACTACCTGCCCTATCTCAACTCTCTAATTCTATAACTCTCAATTCACTTATATCCTATTTTGATGCTTTGACAAAAGGGGAAGAGAGAGTAGGACTAAGGATTTAGATTTTATTCTGTTTTGGGATTAGGAAACATGTAATGAAACTTTAGAAATTATTTTTGTGTGAATGAATGATATGAACTTGTTTTGGAATCTCTTTTGCATGAATGAATGATATGAAGTTATGCAAACTGTTGTTTTGAATAAATATGTTTACATGATATGCAAAAATATGAAATTTTTAGAGTATTCAACACATTATATTAATTCTAAATGATGACATAACCCTTATATAAGAAAATGAAAGGTCAATCTCAAATTGGTTTTGTCAATCATCAAAAAAGAGAGATTGTTGGAATTTAAGGCAAATTAAGCACAATCCATATTTTGATGATTAACAACTCAATTTGAGAAATATTCAAGTACTAATGAGGTTGCTTAGTATTGCCAAGGTTTATAAAATCAAAGTTCAAAAGATAGCAGGTCAAGTCGCAAACCCAAGTCGACTCAGCCATCGACTTAGGTCAAATTGATACCCAAGTCTACTCTAGGAACGACTTCAAACGACAAAAAATCTCCATAACTAAAATTGGGACTCGAAGACACGTGAAGTCGCAACCAAAGTCAACTCCGCTTGTTACTTAGGTGAAGTCGCAACCCCAAGTCGACTCCATATGCGACTTGGGTAAGCCTTAGCTGTAGACTTCGAAACATCAGATTTCGAAATAACCTTTAATAAATTAGAAAGGATTGATTTAATTTTGAAAGAAAACAGAATTTGTGTCTCAATATATCAGTTTCATCAAGTAATTTATGACAAAATTTCAAGTATTTTCAATAAGTACATGTTCAAAAATAATTTTAACATCTCACCAGGATTCAGTTATTTACCTAACTCAAAGATTTTAAAATTTCAAATTGGGTATGCTTATAGGACTTGCAAGAGTCAAAGTAAGATCTCAATTAGTTCATTGTCAAGATTTGTGCAAGAATGGCAAAAAAAATTTTAAAAAAATTTCAAATTTTTTTAAAATGTGACAAAAATTGAGGGCAAGGTCTAATCAATACAATCATCATGGTAGTGAAAGTAATAGTCAAAAAATAATGCAATGCATTCACTCCCACGCTTGAAACTGACATTGTCCTTAATGTAAAGTATTCAATTAAAAAGATATATCAAAATTAAGGGGTTAGTTATAAAGAATGTGAGATATTAACTTCCTTATTTTGGCGAGTTGAACCGAATTTTCACCCTATATTTCTTCTTATCCTAGTAGGTTATGCAAAATATCCAATAAAGCTTGAAATTAAAATATTAAAATTTTAAAATAAAAAATAAAAATACTAAAAAAAACTAATACTCCCCTAACTAAACTTTGGGTTACATCCCAAGCAACGCTAAGTTTAACGTCTTCAGCCAGACTGGTTGAAATTTCATCAACTAACACCCAATCTTTCAAATACAAGTTCATGTGGGTTTTTCTCTAAGTTCTCTTATGGTGCATTCTGCACTCTTTTGAAATTTGGACTATCACCAAATGTGATATCCAATATCTCCTTTTATAGCATCATCTTGTTGTGGTTTCTTGCAAAATTATAGATGTTGTTACTGTCTAAAAAAGGATCGAAATAAGATAAGAGAGAAATTTTTATAAAGTTATAACAATTAATATGCATCTCTTTAGGATTTGTGCAAAATTTGGTGGCTCACTGTGAAAAAATAAATGATGGCATGTGTAGCTCTGATGGTATAGATGATTCCTCGATCCTTATTTCTTTGAATGGGCTAGTTGCTTTAATTTTCTCATTGCTTTCATTTTGAGTTTCATTAGGATTTGATTAGTCTTAAATTTGCTCTATTTCCTAATCTTGCACCTCGCCCTCCTCTTGATTCTCACCATTTAGAATGTCTTCATGATATGCCTAGTTTGGAATCTGCACTTGTTCATCTACATGCATCTATTCATTTGCATGCATCTCATCCTCTACTTAATCTATATCATTCAAGATGGTTTCACAATAATTCTCAAAAAAATTTATAAAGTCCATGTATGGTTGAGTAGGAGGTTCGTCAGGTTTCTCATTTAGATGAATGGCTTATTGTGTAACTTGTTTTCCTAAACTTAGAAGCTGCTCTTGCATTTGATCAAGTTTTTGATGAAGTAGTTTTAAAATTTTATCTTTAGCAGATTCTTCAGGTCGTGGTGCAACTGCAAGTGGAATAGAGGAACAAACTTTTTTAACAAGTTTTCATAGTAAAATTCATGAGTTTGAAGTGGAAAGCAATTTCGTTCAGATTAAAAGGAAAGATTGTCGAACCAAGGAACGTTAGAATGCATAGACCCATTATCATAGTAAGTATTTGAGCAAGGGTTTTTAACAAAGTGTGGGTTGTCATGATTATGAGAATTTTGTTGTCTATATCCCCAGTCTTGTTCGTGTGATGCATTTATCATGGAAGTCCCCTCTCCATATGAATTATACCGGTCCGCTACTTCATAATTCTCATAAAATTCATTACCAATCATTTTATCATCATAAAAATATTTATCACTAATTCTATCATCATACCAGTAATTATAGTATGCCATCAAACAACTTTTTAGAAAAATAAAAGAAAAAATTATACAAAAAGATATAAAAATAGAGAATAGAAAAATAGAAGAACAAAGAAAAGTATTTTATTCAAATACAAAGTCCTAAATAACGCCAAATTTCTCGGCAATAGCACCAAAATACTTGTTCGCAATCTCACCGTAAGTGCATGGGTTGTAGATTATAGTATATAAAATATCGATCCACAGGGAATTCGAGAATTTAAACACTTTCTATCTAAATAGGATATCTAGAAGAAAGAATTAAAAAAAACAAAAGTTAATTTGTAAAACGTAAAATAGGGATTAGAAATTACAAGATTGAGAGCACCTAGGATTTAGGATTTCATATGCGTCTTCTGCAACGGATAAATGAAGTGTTTATTAAATCAAGATATTGCGTATTAAAGGAGAACTATCCCTAAATTATCTTTGTATCTTCTCTCAAAACCTACAAGGCGTACCTTAATCTTCTTAACCACTTATTCTCAAAGGATTAAGTCAATTTGAATCCATTAAGTACTGTGGAAGTTCATGAAATTCCTCAAGCTCATCATGTCTATTCTCATGGTCTTAAATTTTCAGGTTTAATATATTGATCTTCATATGTTAGAATTCCATCTCTTAGTTCTGTCACCTAATATATGAAAATCATTGCCAAAGTGTAGGCCTTCACACCAAGCAAGCATTAAATCATAAGATATTAAATTAACACACAATATCAGTCATAAATAAATCAAACCACAATATCTACTATATTACACGTATGTTATATCCTAAACCCTAGATTAAGGGTTTAGCCTAGTATATTTATAATAAAAATCAAACACAGAATAATATTGTATTCAAAGTCCATCACAAACAAGATAACTAAATCAAAATAAAAGAAGAAAAGGAAAGCTTATTGATCCGAAGCCCCGATGGTGTCTCAACCGCCTCAAGCAACTTGCCACCTCTTCTCTTGCCTCGTGCTCTACATCTTCTCTCGCTCTCCGAACCTCAACCCAAGCTCCTGAGACATTCTCCAATCCTCTGGGACATTCCTAGGAGGTGTTTTTAGAGGGTTCTAGGAGGCAACTTGTGCACATAGTCTAATACAGACTAGAAATTGCACATGAATAGTAACGTGAACAGTGCGCATGAATAGTGCAAAGCATAAACAATAACTGCGTATAAATAGTACCTTGCTTGAAATGTAGTTTTGCTTTATATTTGAGTATTGAATTTGCAATTTACTCTCACTTTCATCGATGTTTATCAATTTGTCTATGTTGTATACTACAATTGCATGTGTTCCTCCTGCTTGACATAAATTAGTCAATGGTGAGTGTTTTATGCTTTGTAAAGCTAAATCAATAAAAATATGATTTAAAGTATCTTAAACACTCAAAATTTTCTCAATTAATAATCAAAATTCATAGTATAAATGTGGCTCAATAATTACACCTATCCTAGAAAGCCTTTATGATTAAGGGTGTGTTTGGTTGGAGGTAAAAATTTTGATGAAAAGTTTCTGAAGAAGAAGAAGTCAAATCAATAGAAAGTGATGTGATATAATAGGAGTAATAATGATGAGTAAAGAGAATAAAGTCAAAATAGATAGGTTAGTTGTATAGGTAGTTGTGTAGAAATGATTGAAAAGTAGGGTAGTTTGTATAGAAAAATGTGAAAAAATAATTAAAAAATAGAGTAATTATGGAGAGTGAAAATTTTTAGATTGAAAAGTTTTAGTTGACACTTTTTTGTCATAAACAAACACACCCTAAGAGAACTGTTAGCAATGTCGAACTATAATTTTCAACTACTTGAATTTGTATTTGCATGTAGCTTGATTTTTATTTTGAAAATGCATATCTTGGCTTGAGCTTAACAAGTTTTCATGAGTTATTTCAAATTAGAGTTATCTTTTGCTTTGCTTGGTTGAGAGATATGATTCCAATGGTAAAGATTAGATGCAAGCTTGGTTTTGACATGTCGTAGTTGTATTTATTTATATTTTGATGTATTGCTAGAAGACTAGCAATGTTTAATTTTGAGGATGTGATAAATCTATGAATATAGAGTTATCAACACTCATTTGGAATGCTAGTTCAAGAAAAATATATAAATTTATATAGGTTTTGCATTAGTTTTTATCATTTCTGCATTCCATGCATTTTGAGTTGAAATGCATGTAAATCATGTCATTTTAACTTGTAAGTAATTGCATTAGATAATTTAGGAATGCATTCACTTGTTTTATCTTTTGTTATAGGTGAAAAGATGTGATTTGGTTCTTGAATTTTATGATCAAGTGAAGGGATAGAGAGAAAAAAGTGCATTGCAAGTCAACGATGATTTTCATTCCAACAAGATTGGGGGCCCCGACCTCACTAAATTGTCATTCTAGAATTTTTCAGACAGCTAAGTTGGCAAGCCTCCAGACAGCATGGCGCTGCGGATCCAGTTTGTTTGTGCTGCGGTGCCAATTCTACACATGTGAAATTTTTGCACAAGTTTCATGCTAAATGAGAGGGGGTATAAATACTTAGTTTAGCATTTTTTAAACATAAGTTCCAGGGCTTGTGGCTGCTGTGGGAGAAGGAGAAAAACTCAAGTTTCAAGGCAAAAGGATAAATCAATCGGAGATTCAAGTCATTCACTGCGCTATGTAGAGTTTCATCTCTTCTTTTTATTTCTCCTTTGGCTTTTGTTATTCTCCTTGCTTAGGATGATTGTAAACTTAATGTTGAAAGAATTTAATATCATATTTTTGAGTTAAATCTCCTTGTGGTGGGAGATATGTAGGATTTGACATTTATAGATGATAAAATAATTATGTCGTAGCTTGCGTTGCTTGAGATTACCTTTATATATCATGTTTAATGCGTTTACAAGGTTGATTCAATATCCAAATCTATGCTTGAAAGAGTAAATTTTGGATGAGATACATATATACAACACAGGTTTCTATCTACTTGTGGTGGTTGGATGTTAATATAGATAGGAATATACCTATTACTCCTATGTAATCTTGATTAGGTTATGCGATTATCAGTCTTGTTTTACTTGGTTACACGGGAACATAGCAATTAACTATAACATGGTTAGGTTGGTATGTGTTGAAGACATATATGAATATAAATAAACTTAGATCAATAATCTCTGCACAATCAAATTAAATAGGAACCAATTTAGCATAGATATGAATCAATGAATTCATACTCTCACATATCTTAGTCATCTCAAGGCAAACTCTCATGCAATCATTTTATTTTGATCATCTTCTATTTTATTTAGTTTAATTTGAATTTATCTCTTTCAATAAAATTCTCAATTAACTTGCCAATTACTCAGGATAATTGATTTTTGAGGTGCTAATCCATTTAACACAATCTTCAAGGAAACAATACTCTACTCACTCTTTATTACTTGATCAACACATATACTTACGTTAAAACAAGCATTTAATTAGACATATATGCGGTTCGTCTAGCCCATTCTCACTAGTTGCCATTTTTTATACTTTGTTGTAATTCAATCACAAGCATAAACTAATAAAATGTTAATATATAGTTTTGGAAAGAAACAAAAATATTTATTAATTTAAATCAACTAATAGTTCAAATAACGACTAAATAGATTCAAATGATGACTAATTAGGTCCAAATTATCTTATTATATCTAAAACAATCTCTCTTATCTACTTGCCAGGCCACTGCTATTTAGTCTTCTTGCACTTGTGGCAGATAGTATCTTTCATAGGACAATCCCATAATAGATTATTTTTCTCCTTACGATTAAAGTACACATGACGAAACTTGCAAAGTGAAGGATGAAAGCTCCCACAAAAAGAGCATTTCTTATGTGCTCCCTTGTCAATAGATGTGCCTACTTATTTCATCCCCTGCCTTGGCCTCATGTCGACTCTCTTGTTGATGATTCTTACATGTGGTTCCAATCCTTTCATCATTTTTATCGATGATATCATCAATTCCTATAACCAATCCCTTAAAACTCTCTTTAAGAGTTGGATCATCTACTCTCTCATTTAGGGCATATCTCTTGTCGAATTTGATGTGGTGATCTACCGAAGGCGATGAAATCTAAACCCTAGGGCTTGGTGGAATAGCTTGAAGAGGAGTCATCTCGTTTGAGGAACCAGGATTACCTCAAGTGAATCTCTTGGAAGCCAAGGGGAATCTATCTTAATATGCTTCTCCCGATACTCCTCTTTTGAGTCTATATCCCAAACTACCCTTCATGGCGGTGCGGGTCTTTGCCCTCACATGTCATATTAGATATCCCTTATTTCCATGAGCAGCATATCCATCTTTTGGTGGAGTGAGAGATTTTCTTCTTATATTTCCGAATCAAATATAATTCTTCTAATAGTGGTCTTGATATGAGCCATTATCTAACAAATATGAAAGCATGACATGAGTTTAATAAATAACATTTACCAAAAATGGTAAATTAATTCCCTTATGCATTTTCTTAAGCTTTTATCTACACATAATGTTGTTTTGATATCAATTATAACATCACAGGCTCAAAAATAGCATTTACATATTAAATTTGGCCCTGAAAGTTATCTCCCAAGATCTGTCTTTTTTTTAGCCAAGTTTAAATCATAACATAAGCATAAAGGGAAGTATGATCGAACATTTTGCATTAAAATAATAAATCAAAATAATTCAGTATTGGTAAATGTTATCCAAACTTATTACAATTCATAACCAAGTTCAAATTTCAAATAAACAATAGAATAATGAACTTCTTGATAAAGTCATCACGACCCACCATATGTGGGACAATTAAAATACTAGAAGTGAGTAAAAAACTCAATAAGTGAAAATAATATATATAATGAGTATATTATGCATTTTTATGTTAAATAAAATGCAATAAGTCCATATAATCTTTTAATTATCCTCAAAATCTAGTTTAGTTAACTTGTTTACTAATCCAACATGTAAAACGTGTGAAATTTAATCTTACGTAGGCTACAAACTAATGATTAAACACTTAATATAGGGCTACCCAAAAATATATGACCATAGTGACCTTGATGATAAGTCTAACTGTCCATCAGATTTAAAATGCTCACAAGTATGAAAATTGACTATTCATCCAAATCGTAGTTCGGGATCAAAGGATAGGAAGAAAACAAATCTAACTGTTCAAGATGTGCCATGTGGCACACTTGTGACTTAGCTTGCTAGGCCACCTCCTATTTAGGCCTATTGGTCATCATCTGGGCCTTTTGATTGAGCTCAAGTTTGCTTGGACTTTGGCTAAGACCTCTCTGTTAGATTTGTGCTGGTCTAACTCACAAGAGATTCTCATGGGCTCTCTATGTGGTGCCCCAGCCCGAGCGTCACAACCTTACTCCAAGATCTATCGATTAGTAAACGTGATCAGGATTATTGCTCTATCACACGGCGGACTTATGGGATATTTATCCACTTAATCCTTACTCCTTAGGAATTTATATCATTTCATACATTCAATTTCCATCAAATGCCTTTTTAGGTCATTATTCCATTTGAGAATACACATATTACCTCATAAAATTTCATACTTCATACCTTATCATTTGTCCATAAAAATTTTCGCCTACTATGGTCACAAAACCATAACACAATTCATATACAACATTAAACAACTATTAAATATCATCATTCATACAACCATTCAACCCATAGGTTCATACACAGGTAACTCATAGAAATTCTTTCATCCTTGAATCTCCACCTGTGCTCCTTGCCTCCTTCTTCCTTTCACCTGTCTTTGAGTTTAGAAAACAAAACGTGAGTCGAAACTCAATAAGCAAGCTATAGGTTTTTCAGGCAATTCATTCTAAAGACAATATTATTTAAAAGCATTTCTCTCCATTCGGTAGGAGACACTTAGCAAGTGATCAACTACCTATGGAACAGAAACTTTTTCATAAACTATTCATCAACCATTCATGTAAACCAATCATGTAAACCAGTTTAATTCTAATTTTTGGGCATTTCATAAATATTTGATGTGCAAATGAATCATTTCTATTCATGACATAATCCTTCATGTGAGAGTACGCTAGCTCGGGGAACATACTTTCATAATATAATCCTTTCCATCTTTAGCGCCGGACCTTCCGACTTGGCAACGTCAAGGATGGACTTCCTGTCCTGCTTTCTGCCTTAACTAGCCTACTTGATTTTCATTCCATGCATGACTTTTAGTCACTCCGGCATTATATGCCTCTTACATATGGTAACTTGTCATTCTCATGTAGAGAATTCTTTGCATCATCCATTTGAACATCAGTTCAATGAAACATCGTTTAAATCCATGTTTCATCATTTATCATAAATAATTGCGAAACAGTAAGCAATTCATTTATCATAATTGAAATAACATTTCAACACATATTGAAGTAAAGGAATGGTCATCCTTAAATAACTTGGAAATAATTTTATAATAAATTGTATAATGGTTCAAACCTTTAGAACATCATTAACAATCATTTTATCATCTTTTGATAACACAAAAGTCATTTAGAAAGCTACTTGCTTATCTGCTTCGCCTTAGCTTTCCATATCAATTTTTTCTTTGTTTTTGCCTATACATATAAGAATGACATTGCACTCATAACATTTTTATTTTCTTATTTAGTTTTTCAACTCATAGTCCATTAATATACATAACCCACTTGAATTCTAAGTCGGGTACACATACATCGCACTCACTTGTGCATCATACCATCCATTCCATAATATGTTTCAAACCCATAGATAGGGTATACATTCATACATATAAAAACTATCCATAAATCATCATATGGAGGTTCGTTACCTTCCATTTATCATTTTTATCTATTTTTCACATTTCATACGTGGGTGCTCATTTTAAGCACATATATGACGTCTTAGGCTTCATACTTAAATCTCAAAAATTGATATAATCAATAGTCATCAAAAAAGTAACATAAACATTCATTTCATTACATATTCATGCATTTTTTACATTTTAGCTATTCATATAAGTCATTTATCACTTATCCATGCTTTGTCTTCCACATACACCCATCTTACAACACATAACTTAGGCGTTTCTTAAAATTTTTCAACACAGCAACTTGTATCCTAATTTAGAATGATTAAACCCCTTAATTATCATATAATTTAGGGTCTAATTTCAGAATTATAATTTATTAATCTTTGGGTTCCAAAACAACAACTTTAGAATCTGTTTTTCATCCTTTCAACACCTCTTTCAATACTTAAATCTTAACAGATTTATAATCCATAAATTCCAGAAATTAAGCATGATTTTTTTAACCCAAATTTAGGGTATTATCACATATTCAAAATCCATAATTTAGTTTCTTCCAAAACAGCAACATTTTAAGCATGTAGGGCATCTATATTGACCCATTTTGACGTGTCTATACACAAATCCTTCACAATCAGATTTAGGGAAAATATTTCCAAGACCTATTGGACACTAAAAGTACCTTAATCCTAGGGTAATTAACCCTCCATAATATCTATATATTATTTATTTGCAAATAGCAACAAAAATCACATGTAAAGTACCCATTTTGGCCCCCCTTTGGACGTTCCATATATATACTCTAAAAAATCAGATTTAGAGCAAACTCATCCAACCCACTTAGGTCATCCAAAGGGTCCTTAATTTAGGGTAATTTACCCTAAAATTCATCCATAAACAATTTAAGCACCTCTTTGTATCATTTTTAACTCAAAAATGAAAAAATCGAGTAATACTTGAAACCTTAAGTTCTATTTTTACTAAAATCATTAACAAATACTCAAATCAACATATGTAATTCAAAAGATCATGAATTATATCCAAATCATCATGCTTAAATCATACAAAAACTTGCTTTAGGGTTTTGAGAAATTTCAAATTAGATTTCATCTCAAAATTCAACCCTAACTTCCCTTTTCACTGTCTTGAACTCTTGATTTCATGTATATCTTAATTTCATCAAGGCATCATAACTCATCCTTTAAGAGTTATTTATGAACCATGTTCATGGCTCATGATTTGAGAGAAGAAACTTAGGTTTCAAGAATCCAAAACTTAATCCATACTTACTTGATTCTAGGAAACCTTGAATCTAAGCTTCCTTAAATTGGTTTCTCCTCTTTCCTTCCTTCTTTTCTTCTTTTTTCTACTTCTTTTTCTTCCTTCTTCCTTCCCCCTTGGACGTGCCTTGCTGCTGCCCCTTTGGAGATTTTTTTCCCTTTGAGAATTTCCTCTCCCCAAATGGACGTTCATGTGATGCTTTCCCCCTTTTTATATTTGTTAATTTTTTTCTATCTTGTGGGGCCCATCTTGACACATCACAGGTAGGGTATTTTAATGTCATCTTATCCCTTGATAACTTGGCTAATTTATATCCAAGTAACATACCCATTTTTCATTTAACGAAAATCATCAAAATTCACTCATTAATGGAATGCATTGCTGTCCACTAGGGGCATCACCCACTAGGCTTGCTTTTTGACATTTTTATGCCTCAATTTCCACACATTTAAGTGTCCATTTACTTCACTTAGGTGTTAGGCTATTTAGATATGCATTTTAAGATTTTTAAAAATCTAAATTCCATGCCATATTTGCCCTTGGACGTCCATGGTCATGCCACCTTGGCTAAGCTCCATTTGAGCTACACATTAGGTAATAAAACCAAGCATTTAAGCCTTCACTTTTTCCATGGATTTGATCTTTAAATAAATTCATAAAATCCAGCTCCTTTTACCTCCATTTGACACCTTACATAGCATTAAACCAAGTCATTTAACTCACTTGTCTTAACGTAAATGCTATGGCAGTCTAGGTGCACAAAGTCAATGCTAGGCATCTTTTTCCAATTAAAATTTTTTTCGTAGTAATTAGCTTAATCCAATCCATCCATACTATAGATTTTATAATTTTATTCAATCGTTTCAAATTTCATCTCAAACCGATGTTTCTACGTCAAGTTATGAACCTTTGAAAATAACCTTAGAATGTGAGATAAAATCAAATAATTATCACTTTAACCTCATCACATTTGTCTTAATCCAATCCACTCATAAGGTTGAGCCCAAAATCATGAGCTGACATTTTAAATTTCATCTCATTTCGCCTTATAGGCGTCGAGTTATGAATTTTATACATTTTCCAACATAATTCCATAATTTTTCTTTTAATCTCCATTAATTAAATCATGAAAATTAAAATAAATATTCATACCACATTAGCATATTCTAATCTTCATTAAGCCCCTTTAGTCATATTTACTCATATTGGGCTTTGGCGATTAATCTTAATCACCATTCTTAATTGCAAACCCTAATTGCAAAATACCTTTAAATCATAAAAGTCATAAATCATCCATAATTCATTTAAATAACATACGTGTCATATTTATAGACCTACTTGGGTCTGGGTATCACACTTCAGGTCAAGGCCACTTATGCTGGTCATGATCTAATGTCTATATGGCCCAACGAAACTTCCAAGCCTAGTGCCAAAGAAAAGGGCCTTTTGCAATTTACTCTACCTGAACTTTTTTTTATAGTTCCATCTATTGGGAGGGATTTTTTCAAATTAAAAAAAATCAGACTATTCTTTTTCTCCAGCTATCTATGTTGGGCGCGACAATAATATATGCACCTTGAACCTCCAATTTCAAATTTTTAATAACTAAAAAATTATATTAAGCTTATATATTTTATTAATATAAGTCTATTTTGAGAAATAATAGTAAATATTTATAGATTTGACAATCTTTAGAAAATCTCATTCTTAAATCCACCAATTAGTAGTTAAGACTAATAAAAATTATAAATCTACACATTAAGAATCAAAGCATAAAAATTAAGAATTTCACACACAAAATTTTTAAATTTCAACTTATAATAAACATTAAAATTTCCATGGAAAACTAAATAAAATTTCTGTAAATTTTCTCCTCAACAAATAAAAAGATATATCTACTTACCTTGTTTGTACAACAAAAATCTCATTTTTTTCTCCCTTTTCTGCTGCACATCAAAAAATTTTATCTCCCTGAAAAATCTCAAACCAAATCTTCTTCCTTCACTCGTCTTTCCCTCCTATTTTATAACCTACCATTGTAACTCCACCAGATATTATGCATAATGCATGGGCCTATGCGTAATGCACAATGTTAGGGAAGATAATGTATAGAAATGGAAAATCTAAAGATAGAATCTTTAGAAAATCTTATGAATTTGTTAGAATGTGGGCTCACCTATTAGAGGGAGTAAAATCTTTTCTCTTCTACCACCATTTTCTAAACATAGGAATTTTACTCATAGATTTCTACAATAAAAAATTCAATAGTCAACTTGCCACCTAGGATGCCAAGTTGGACACATTGTTTTTAGGGCCTGATATTACAAGCGTAGTTATTATAAAAGGAAGTGGCAAGTCAACACTAATTACATTTTCACCTCTTTCAATTGAAGATAGTGAAAATTTTAACAAATTTCATATATTTTTCTTTTTTTAGTGCTAGTATTGAAGATCAATTGAAAATATTCTTTGCATCCCTTTATCCTATGTTAGATTTCTTGTAGAGAAATTTCTGTTTTTGATTTTTGCTCTTGTTTCCTTCAATGGTATGAGTTCAAATGGGAAAATAAAAATCAACATTTTTAGGATTGAGTTTTTTGGTCTTTTTATCCATTGATGTCTAATTGAAATTTGTAATGTTGTTATGCCAGATCGTGCAATTTGCATTTTTGGAGTGTGAGGTTATTATTGCTATGGTTTTTTACAATTAGACCTCAAATCTTGCAAAAGATTAAATAAGCATTCATGAGATAAAGGAAAAAGAGAGCTTTTGGATATTTAAATTCATCAAGAAAAATTGAGAGGAAAGATCGAGAAGAGATGAAAACAACGAAGAGAGACCAAAAACCTAATACTTTTTCAACAAAGACATTAAAACACAAAAATAATAAACTGGGAAAAATGAAAACAATGAATTCGATGGGTGGGCTCGCTTCTATATAATCGCATTACATATAAGCGGTTCCATGTAGCTCCATCAAAATTTTAGATTTTGATGTTTGATGGAAAATCTACTCTATTCATTGTATTTAACATCATTTGTTTAGCTAGAAGACCAAGTTTCATCCAAATTCAATATGTACATAGGTCGCATTTGCTCAAAAATATGTACATTTATGTGTAAATTAGAAAAAAATATTTAGATTCATTCTAATATGTGTAGAATGTAGTAATATTTTAGATATTGAAAATATACTTAAAAATTAATATTTAACATTAAATCATTTTATTATATTGATTTTACATGTTTGTAGATGGGGCTCATATACAGTAATATTAGATAATATAAGTGATGCTAAATACAATAGATAAAGTGAATTTTTCATCAACTATTTTGATGTTAAAAATGAAAATTGTTATGATTTCATAGAAGAATTCTCGGAGGCGAATACCTAATATCCAGACAAGTTCAAGAACTTAATGCCCAAAATCAATGACATGAACCTGGACAAATAATCATCAATGCTAGGAAAAAAAGGAGGGAAATTAGTAAAAATAAATTACAAAAGCATTATGGCATAGTGGGGAGGAACTCCTCGTAGATTTAGGTGGCAGGACCCACCAAATTATTGCTATTGCAGTTGATGATGTCATGAAGAAATCGAAGACAACAATGATACCATCCAACAATCGATTACCAAGTTAAGCGGTTGCTATTGGTGAGAATCGTGAAGAGGAGATTAGTTTTTCTTTCTTTTTTTAAAACACCATGGAGAGGAAGGTAGGCTGCTTAGGAAGAGAAGGGAATATGAGAGAAGAGGGAAGGGATGATCGGAGAGGGGCGGATGAGATTGGAATCTTTTGGCTCCCTTATCTAAAAATGGGAGCTAAAAACAGAAGAGTAGAAGTCGATCAAGGAGGAGATGATTGTTTTGTAAAATTTCATCTTCAGTAGTATGGCCATTTTTTGCAAAAACATACTTCTCTTCTAATCTAACAGCTTAGAGCTCCCCCATAATTTTAGACGATGGATGTCACCAAGAGCGTTAAGACTAAATATACTTGGATGTGCTAGATCAGAACAGAAAATCTGATGGCCCATCTTTAGTCAAAAGACTTGGTAAGTGGCTATCTCATGGCCACTCAACTCAACTAATACATTGCCCCCTAGACTCGTCTGAGTGCAAATATAATTCGTGTACTTCACACCAGCCCCAATCATATGCACCATATCATGTTATACTCATCTAAGAAAGTAAACTGCATGAGTACATATCTAATCCTTGTGTTTTTTTCTAGTCTGATCTCCTAACGAGATCGACATCTCCACCAAGTTAATTTACTAAATGTGGGTTGCCACCTTAAACAATACCTTGTCAATACAAATCTTATTTACATGCCGCTCTTGGGTAATATAAAAATCCCCAATAATCACTATCTTGCATGCCACATAAGGACCATACGACGAAACAAAATCCAACTAAATACTTCACCCAAAACAAATATAGGGCATGTTTGGCAAACACAAACTTTTTCAATAAAAAAATTTCAATCTTCACAATTACCCTTATAATTTTTTTTTATGTTTTCACGTACAACTATCTTATTTTTTAATTATTTCTACATAACTAAACATACAACTAATCTCTCTATTTTAACTTTATTCTCTTTACCCCTCATTATTGTCCTACCATATCATATTATTTTCCACTAATTCAAAAAATTTTACGCTAAAAACTTTTCATATAAAAGTTTTATCACTTTCCGGACACACCCATAATACTAAAGGAGGATATATTCAACTATCTAGCATACTGCCTTAGTGAATTTGGCCTTGCAAGGCTTATTACCCTTTAGATTGAGACTCAATTCCCGCACTATGATATCACATTTAACACAAGTCAAGCAAGCAACTATGTTGTGCAAATCATGTCATATACAAATGTCTCATTTCATGCTATTATGCTCATTACATGAGCCCACAATCCTAATAACTGGCATCCTCGTCAAATGATTAATCTTTGCATAAAATCATCAGCTCTAATGATTAACCTCATACTATGACAATGAACACTGATCTCGAAACCCTCGATTATAATGGCATACGGCTTCACAGTCGTGCATTAAAACTATCCAATTCATATGATACAACATTTGGGGTTCATAAAAAGCACCACATGCATTTTTTAAACAAAAGGAGAAAGATTCTCCTAATAATCATTCATCAAATAACAACATAAAACTGAAGTTAAATCATTTTAAGATTTCTAATACAACTCATTCATGAGATTTCCTCAGAAAACTCACCCTCGAATTTTTCCAAACATCAAATACTTGTAAGGTACGCAACCTTAGCTTTGAAATTTTACAACCTTATGCCTGAACTCACACATCTGTAAGGCTTTTCCAACTCTCTAGTCATGAATCTAGAAATAATATTACAGATCTCACAATTGGGAATAACATCTTAGGGTTCATCATTCCATAAATCAAGTCATCTGTGCATGCCACCTCTTAAGAGGCAAGCGTAAAGTAACCCATCAACACATGAGTGTACATTTAAATCTCTTATTTTCACATATTACCACGTCTCTGCCCCGGGATTTATGTTAAGGATACTTTCCCTACAATTCACACTCATTTTTATCTCATTTTGACATCTAAGAAATCATTTTGGCATTTCATGGAGCATAAGGCATGCATTATTTATAAATTTTAGAATCTCATTCAAAATTCACTTGGCTCAACTCCATACATTATAAATCCATGAAAAACTACTTTGAAATCATCAAATACAGTAGTTCTAATAAAAATCCTCACAAATCCTTAGAAGATTCTAGCTTTACAACTTAGGTTTTGTTGAAAATATGGAATTTTTATGGTAGTTTTTTATTCCCATAGGTGAATTTGTAAAATTATTAACTACGTGGTGTTGATGATAATTTCATTCATTGATGAGATGCATGTGAGCATGTGGAATGTAATGTTGTGTGAAGCATTAGTGTGGTTGGTTTGGCCATTATTCATTGAGCTCATGGGGGGTACAAAATAGGTGGGCTTGCAAGGTATCTATTATGTGATGAATTTATAATTTTGAATTTTTTTAGATGCATTCATTAAGTTTTTATCATTTGACTAGTTAGGTGTTGAATTAGAGAAGTATGGATAATGCACTAATTGGGAGTTATAGGGTACTATGATTATCTTAGGAGACAAGGTGGACATAATTAAAGTGTTTTATGACCATATAAGTTGAGTATGAGAGTTTGGGATTGGTCAAAACCATCACAATTGGCATGCAAGCAGGCATATAATAGCATAGCTTATATTTTTACTTTGGAGATCATGTTTTACACCACATGGCCTGTGTTCTAGGAGGGGTGTGCAAACAAGGAATCGCACAAGCCCGTATTGTTGTCACAAGCCTATTTAAGTGAGGTTTGGCCTATCCATTTTTCCTTTCTCCTTCTTCTTCTTCTCCTTCCTTCTTCTTCTTCTTTATTTCTCTCTTCCAATTACCCACCTCTTAAGCTCACCTTAGATCTCTATTAAAGCTCTCCAAGTTGCCCCAAAAGCATCAATCCATATTTAGAACTAAAGTACTTAAGATTTAAGAAGAGAAACTTGAGGATTTTGGAAAAAAATCTCTACTTATGTAAGTAATACTCTCTTTTCTCAAATAAATGATTTACTATTATTCTAAATAGGTTGCAAAACTCTTAGGATGACCATTGTAGTTTTTTTAAGCATGTAGGTGGTTTCCATCTAAACTCTAGAAAAGAGGCTAAGGTTCGATAGGAATAAGGGATTTTTGTGTTGGCTAGGAATTTTGCATGAAAGCTCATTGTGTTTGATCCCTTTTGTTTTGTTTATCAGGACCTTGCTTTGGTTTGGATGAAGATTACTTATTTCAAAGTGGATGCTTATATACTCATATGAGGGCATTGGCATGTGTATTTATATGTTGGTAAGGTGGGGAAATTTGTGTTTTAAACTCTTTACTTTACATATTTGCATTTTAAACCTAAGGTTTGCATATTAATATTTTAAACCCGTTCAAGTTTGATTCTTTATATTTTAAACTCTCAGCTCTAAAAATGTCAAAATCACCATTAAAATCTTATAAAATGTCTAAAATGTCATTTGCATTTTAAACTAAACTTCACATAGTTTAAAATGTTAATATGAAAACCATATTTTAACAGTATTTTTTAACATCGTAAGCACTACGACAGCAGAGAGTTTCAATTAAACTTTACATGATTTAAAACGTAAAGAAAATTTTAGACATTTTACAAAATTTTAATTGTGATTTTTAATGCCATTAGGACCAAGGGTCTAAAATGAAAAAATCAAACTTCACAAGGTTTACAATGTTGATACATAAACCTTGAGATTTAAAATATAAATATGCAAGTTAGAGAGTTTAAAACTTAAGTTATCTGTACGGTTATTATTGCATTGACGTTCATGTGATGGAAGCATGGGAGTATGTTGTTGAGGTTACATAGGGCTGCTCACAGCTCTTAGTTGACACGAAGATAAGGTTGTTCATGGCCTTCGATTGGTATTAGAATAAGATTGTTTATGACTTCTAGTTAACATGAGGATAGAGTTGTACATGGTCATTAAATGACATGTAGTTTGGGATGCATTTATGTGAGAATAGTCATGGATCCTTACTTATATGCGTGGACACTTAAATTGAATGCATCATCATTATAGCATGTGCATGAGGATTTAATTTGATTTTCATTCTTACCATTATCTAAATTTATCTGTACTCATGTATTTTTGTCATTAATTTTAGATTACAAACCAGGTGAAGGAGCATCAGAGGGAGTTAGGGGAAAGCCCAATCCCAGAGTTGTTTTTTAGTAGATCCTAGAGTTTAGTTTGATTTCTTTTTTGATAACTCACATATTATAATTCTTTCTATTATTAAATGATGTAAACGCTTAGTTGATTAGATGTGATACATTTAAGTTGGCACATTGTCATCTTTGTACTTACACATAACTACAATGTCGACATGGTGGCCTTCATAATCATGATTATTGGTATGACATGATGGATGTAGATGTTTCTCTTGCACCAGATATGGTGCGTGTATGTATAGGAGTAGTGGAATGTGATGTGGAATTATATTTCTTAAACGAATGTGTATGCATACTTATTATAGTATTCGTGCTCTGTTGTAGATGGGAATGAACTAAGTAGGCTCTATAAGTCATGTACTCCATGTCACTCTCTTATAAGTTTTGGGAAGATGCTATCGAATTTTTTGTTAAGCCATGTGGCACCCATTGATCGGCCATTATGAATGTCAAGCCAACGAGGCACTACATTACTCCAAATCATCACCACAAAATTAGCGCCTATATGTAAATGTTCTAAACAAGGTTTTAATTTCAAACCCAAGATAAAATCAAGACCCCAACAATAGAGAAGGACAACAGTGGTTATCCATTTATGAATTTCATCATTTAAATGCTTGGGGATATTGATGTTTTTATGGTTGAAGTTGTAATTTCTGATGGGATGTTAAACTTTAAGTTCGAATTATTTCTATTTAAGTCTGAGTTTAGGTTGTGTTTGTGCTAACTTTTCTACTTAAATTATTTTTGATTGGTATAGTGTGTTATGAAGTTTTATTTTAAACTATTTTTATAGGATGTATGTGTTGAGTTATCAATTTTAACTTAGTGGTACATTTTTGTAATTTGAGAACTTAATATATGCCAATTTATTATGTACGTTACTAAAAATTTCATATTTTTATTCAATTATTGGTTAGCTATTATCATAGTTTGTCAGATGACCAATAGTCGGCTGTTAAATTATTAGACGTCTCACTTTGGATCGTCTAGAAGGAAGTTGCAATGACACATATATCAGATAACTCAAATGGTAGGTAACTGACCCATAGCTATGAAATTGGATGACCAACAATACTTTATCAAGCATCTTACTTTGGATTAACTTCATTCACAAAGGCGTGGGCAAGATGGATGTAAAATCATTAGCTAATCCAACCTTAAACGTCTATCATTGAGTCATCTATTTGGGAGATGTCTATCATTAGGTCGGTTGGTGGGACATACTACAGCAATTCTTTATCTTCAAATTATTGTCAACTTCAAATTCAATTTAGCCATAAATAGTAATTGCATTCATTTTATAAAATCATACAAATAATAATCATCTATAAAAAGAAGAAAAGCAATCAAGCACTGAAATTGATATTGCATTCATTTAAAAACACATGCCTTTACAACACTACAACAAAAATCATCTATTGCAACCAAAAGATTGCAACCTAGTTGTTTTTGGTTACTGTTGAGTAAATTATTGCAACCATATTGGCTTTAGTTCTTATTACTTAGAATCTAACTATAAATTGATTTTGGTTGCAAATTCTAATTGTAATTTCCTAGTGGCAAGGCTCTAGAAAATAATTGCAGCCATTTTAGCTTATATTAGTATTTATTTTATTGTTACAAAGAAGTAAAAAATAAAAACCAAAATTATCATTACAAATGACAAGCTTCAACCAATCAACTCACTGCCCATAGAATTTTCCATCCAAAATTTCTGGCCTTTTTTATTTGTTCACCCGCACGTGCCCTTTGTCCCTTTGTTTCTTTACTCACGGCACTCACCAAGAAGGCCAAAACCTTACCATCGTGTGGCGCCCCCGACCCGATGCATCACAACCTGATCCTTACTCCGGGATTGTTTTCGATTAGTAAATGTGACACAGGATTGTTGCCCTGTTCATCTGGCAGAATTTTTTTATATACATTTCGTTTAGTAGAATAATAATAAATTCTTTTTTTCTTTTCGTTTCCTTCATCTCATTCAATCTTTTGCAAGCAACATACCCTGGTAATTCATCAATTATACAAATCATTCATAAAATCTCACCTTGGTCCCTTACATCAATGGTTTTGTCAACCTAACCATGTCACATTCATATGAAATATGCTCATAATCTGATATTCACATATATACTTGTAAACATATATTCAACCATCAATTGACATGGAATTTAGAACTACCAGTAAGTTCGCATACCTTGGCATTCCTTACAATTCAAACCTACCATTCCATACATGGTAGCTAACTACTTTAGCATATACAAGAATATTAACTCATACCTTTCCTCAAATACTCAGCTTCTTTACTTCTCGAGCTTCCCGGTACCTATCTAGGGTTTGGAAAAACAAAACGTGAGCGGGAACTCAATAATCAAGTATTTTCATCATCAGGCAAGCGTTTTCTTATAAATATCTTCATAAAAAACTTTTTTACATAAACCTTTTATATCCCAATATCTGGGCTTTTCAAAGGTGATGCATATGCATATAATCCTTTTTAGGTAAACTCTTTTTTTCTGATGAGGACATTTTTATATCTCAAGACATTTTTCTTGTAAATCGTTTTTCATGACCCCATTTTGGGGCTTGTTTAAAAATAAAGCATATGCATGTAACTCTTTTTCATGTATGCATTTGCATAGAAATATTTTTATCTAAATCTTGGTATATACACCTTTCGTGTAAACACTTTTATGACGACATTTAGGGTAAAATTTTTCGTATAAATCATTTCATATCCCAGTTTCTAGATTTTTCAAAAGTAAAGCATATGTAAATGCATTTCTTCCCATTTAGTAGTGACACTTACCAAGTAATCATCTACCTTTTGGAAAAAAAATATATCATGCAACAGTACGCTAGCCAGCGGTCGTTCATTGAACTTGCTCCCATCTCAAGGAGGGCGCCGCCGGCCTTTCCGTAGCGACTTGGCCATATTTAGAGGGGGCCCCGGTCCACCTGTGACCGTCTCTACAAATGACCTATTCATTGTTCTAGTGTACCATACATCAATCATATATGTTCAAATGCTAGTATGATTTCAGGTAATATTACATATCTCGGTCCGTGTTTTTTTCCCACTTGAAAAGTGGGGCACAACCCACTTTAAACATATTTTCATAAACATCTTTTGAATTCTAATTTTAGGATGACCACTCTTAAATAATTTTAGAAGTATTTTAAGTAAAAAATTTTAACAAGCATTTGTAACATTTGAGAAAACAATATTTCTAAAAGTGTCGCTTGTAATAAATTTTAAAATCATCATGACAAAGAAATTTTGAAGCATTTCAATATTCAAGAAGAGAAAGCATTTCTCACTAACATTTTCTTTATTTCCATTTCCGAGCTTCTCGTAAATAAAGGATATGCAATTGCATCATATTCCTTTTCCACTCTGATATCATATTTTTGTCCACATGTCATTCTTATCATTTTTACGTAAAGAAGAGCTCGCATAACCTTTTGTATACTATTTTAACAAACAAAAATCAATTCATTTTGTACAATTAACATATTGGGTTGGCCACCCTTAAACTCTTTTTAGAAACATCTTTATAAAATATCTTTAAAAAATTTTCAGAAAATTTTCATATTTAAAGGAATTCAAAATTTTTCTAAAAAACCATTTCAAAACAAATGAACTATTTCCAAAACATCGTTTGTTTTTAAGTATCATGTTAGGGAGAAATCAACATTCTTTTATAAATCAAATTTTCTTTTCATAAACCCAACTTGCTTTTCACAAAATCATGTGGAAGTAAAATTTTGAAAAACTTGTTTGAAATATATTTTATGAAAGAATCAAGACCTTTTTTTTATAAAATCCTTTAGAATAGAGTCTTAAAAAAATTTACTTGTAAGCAATTCTTAAAATCATCAATGTAAAGCACTTTTAATCATTTCAACACTTGAGATAAAATAAATATTTAAAAAAGTGTTGCTTGCTTACCTGTGGCGATCAACTTGCGCCTTCAATCTTTTTCTTGTCTTTTCCTAGACAAGTGAAAACAATCATCTTATATACATGTATAGCATCGTATGCCTTTTATTAACTTATTCCCAACTTTTTTATGATTTTATTCAATTCTTCCTTTGAGATGAACACTTACATCTCCTTAAGTCACATATATCCATTTTTTTCCAATAGTCAATCATTTCCTTGATTCAATACCATAATTTAGGGCATTTAATCTCTTTAATTACTTGAAATACTTACTTGAAATTATAACGAGCTAAATTCAAGTAAGATTTTCAAAAATTCACATCTACCTTCTTAGTCATCTACATATGTATAAACCCTTATGTAACCTTAATGATTGGTTACTTGTTTCATTCAATACCTAAGTTTAGGGTATTATCCATTTATAATTATTTATTTCATTCAACAATTGCATTTTAATGATATATATGTATTTTGAATCATCGACTCTTAAATTCAAGAGCTTTATTTACATTCTCATTCTACCCTTTGAACTTATGAATTCTACTTATTCCTTTATTTTCTAGCTTGTTGTAACATCATCAATATAATTGAGGAAAATTCAAAACTAATACCTCCACTTAGTTAATATCTTGAAATCTCAACTATGTGAGGGCTAGCTCAATCAGTTCAAGGGACTTCCTTAAAGTCTATTGCAATACAATTCATATTAAATTTTTGAAATTAACTACCTTTTCCAAAACAACCAGGTATACCCTCATTTCCACCACGTTTCACTTCTTATAATTCCACTTTAACCATATGCGCATGTAGGGTTATTAACCAACAACCCTTGTGCTATTTTCAAGGGCTTGTATACCATCTTTAACACATTAAATATACGTCCATATTTTCAAAATAATCATCCATTTCCAAAATAGCTCCATATATCATTCATTCATCAAGTATCATTTCCACAATTTTCACTTTTATGTATATATGTGTGGCTACCAATCAACAACTCTTAATTCCAAGAGCTCCACCATTCATTTCCTCTTCTTTTTCTTTTCCTAGTCACTTACAACGAATTACCTTATAAATTTTAACTCATCATATCAGTTTGGATCATTATTCTTCATATTGCAAATTTCGTTTTGATTATTCCTCAATTTGTCCATATTTGCTAAAATCAGACACACTGATCTTTCTTAATTTTGATTTATAATAAAATCAAGGAGTTTAAATCTGAAATTTCTATCATGCATTAATAACTACATGAATTAACCAAAATAAATAATTTTAGCACAAAATATTAAGTATTTATATTTATTTATGTATTTTTACTTTGCTAGACAGAAGTATCAATTTTGGGATGGGTCAAATCACGTTAATTATTAACCATATTTATATCCTCCAAAAATTAATTTTTATTTTTGTTAAGTGATATTTGGAATGTCTTATATACCATATAAAATTTTCAGATCAAAATTCATAACAATTATTAAAATTCAATTAGCATAGCTGATCCTGACAACCATTCCACCATGTTCAAGTTGATCTTCTCAGATTTTTAATTCACAACCTGATCAACCATACCATGAGTTTACAAACAAATTTTCATGCTAAAAATCATTCATTTACTATTTCTTTTATATTTTTGTTTTCTGTTTCATTTCTACTAAATTTTTCTCCCATATTTGCATCTTAACTCAACACACATGCAATATCATCAATTAACCATTACACTTGCAATTATTAACCTTTAATTGCATCCTTTCTAACATATATATCATGTGTAATTAAGGGTCAATTCAAACAAAAAAAAAATTCTTCATATATTACCTCATTTGGACATCTTCTAGATGCCTACATATGTTAGCAATTAATTTCATCATTTATGAACATAAATTGAAACATAGAATAAAACAAATTTTTAACCTTAACCCATTGGACGTCCACCCTTATCATATGCACTTAATTAAACACTTAATTCCCATACCTACCCAAGCATCATTTAAACATAGAAAGCGCGAAAAGTTAACAAGTTATCAATCTATAAATACACTTAATTGTTGGACGTTATTTGGGCATGGGAGTGAACTAATTAGCAAAATCAACATACAAGTGGTACCTACCTATTTTAACGTCACTCTTTCCAATCTCCCACTTGCTGAAAATATTTTTTTCTTTCCTTTCTTGCTACCACCTTGGATGTCCAATGCTGTCCCTTTTTTCTTTTTTTCTGCTAGAATTTCCCCCCCTTTAAATGTTGCTGGAAAGTCCATTGCTTCACCCCTATCCCCATCTTATATTGCTGCCTTTTGCCCCTTTGATTGCTACCTATTAATCCATGTTTAATCTGTATAATTTGCCAATTAATTTTTGCCCATTTTCAACCATGGAAATGTCCATCTTTACGCCATAGAGCTCACATTTAAACATTAATTACCTTCATTTTTCATTAATTACATGTTTTTCAAAAGCAAAAGTCAATAGTTTTTAACCTTAAGTGGTTTAACACTTTCCAATGAGATTTAACTAAATAAAATTCATTCATATTATAAAACAACTTGTTTTAGCCTTTCATAAAAAATTTTACCTCAATACGATCACTCTAGTGCAAGATATAAGCATATGAAAAGATTTCATGAAATTTCATAAAATTCAATTGTTATCACCATAATTTAATCATAATTATAATAATCCACGTTATTCATTAATTAGCGCTCGTCAACATGTGTTTACCCTCCAAATTTCACATCAATCCGCTTTATACACCTCAAGTTAGGAATTTTTCAAGTAATAACCTAAATTATACCTTAATTATAAATAAAATAACATGAATATTTGAATTTAATGAACATGCTAACTCATCTTTCCTACACCTTATTTTGTCTTTTTGTGCACATTAATCCACATTGAGCAAGGGTGATTAACTTAATCACCTTAGTCATTTGCCCTAATCTCATCCATTTAAATTAAAGGGCATATAATTCTAATCATTTCCTACTAATTTTCTATTCCCCATGCGGGTTACACTAATACCCTTTTATTTTATGAAATTTCCAAAATTTCATTCTTATACGAGCTCTAAACTACCTTCATTAAGCTTATCGTTGGGGTTTCACAAATCGTCTCCACCTTTATCACACCAAAGATTTTTGACAGTATCATCATCTAACCGCAACATGTGATCTACTCTCTTGTTTCATGATGAGCTGAAAAAACATATGTCCATCCCTGCTTGCACCTTCTATTATCTTTTTTCTCTCCCTCTTCGACTATTCCATCTCTATGACATGTGGGAGCTCACGCACACCATGTCCTCTTCTCCAGTCCCATTTTTGTCTCCATCTCCATTGTCGTGAGGTAAATGCATCTTTGTCTCCACCTGACGGTTGGTCTTAGTAATAAATGTGCTTTGTGTAGCACTGCCCCATTCCCTTCCTCAAGTTCGTCTATCTTTTATTCTTTTATTCCTTTCTTTTGTCTACTGTATGCTTCCGATTTTGTTTGTCTTCTACATTTTTTCTTGTTCTTTGTCCATTCCTTTATCCATGCAAGAGAAGGGGGAGAGAATAGAGGTTAGTGGTAGCATCAAGGGATCATTTATTGAGGGAAGATGAGTGTGTTTATTTGGGTTTTTTGGGAATAGATTTGTGAAAGGTATTTATGGTACTTAACATGATGACTGATCAATGATTGTAGTGGCACTTTACACTATGATTGATCGGTAATTTTAGTAGCTTGACATTAGCATGTCTCTTGCTTAGGTTTTGTGAGAATTTATTACCAAATTCTATGAATCAATGACTGGAGTTGAAAAAAGTCTGGCAAGAAATAAAAGGTGGAAGGAATTGTTTCTTCCTTTGTTTTCTGTCGTCCATCTTCTTCTTCATGTTTTCCTTTCTCATTTCTTTTGAAGAAAAATCAATTATCCCTTATAATTTCTCTTCATTGATTAGTTTTCCAAAATTGAGTTCACTCTTTACATTGATTGATATTCTAAAACCTAGCTCAAAGATGGAATAATTCATTGATGAACTCTTTACACTGATTTATATTCCAAAACCTGTGCCACAATTGAAGATTCATGGCCATTAATTTTTTTGTATATGGTTAATTGAGATTATTTTTGTTGATGGGAATTGTGTATGTGCTTAGCATAGGTATCTCCAAAAAACTAACATTCATAGTTTGATATTTGAGTTCAGGATTCATTTATTGTCAATAATAAGATTTTGTTATATCTAGTTTGTTACTTTGCAACCTTAGATTATTCACTGCCAAGATCATTCACTGTAGTGATTCCCGAGTTAATTGCTCTTGGCAGCTAATATGTATTTTTCATAATTTTCTCCATTATTATTCATTCTTATTCACTTGTCTATGAAGTTATTTGGTTGTGTAATATGTTGTATACTATCTTGAGCATTTCTATAAAATTTTTGTTCTGATAAATTCAAAGTTAAGCTTTTTAAACTACTTTTAAATATGTTACAGTATTCTTTTAAGATTACAAATGTGTTAGCTTCTTATATGCTTTTAGGTTATAATCTCACTTACATTTCTAATTTATGCTAGGGAAAACGAATTTGACTTTTCCTTAAAAGAAATAATGGTAACAAAAGCAATTTGGCTCTCCACTTAGATAGTTTTTTAATTGATATTGATTTATGCTTGATCCATACACTAAAATCTGGCATAAAGTAAGTGCCACAAAGATAATCGTTTGTTCTAAACTCTATACTTACAAATGTGTTAGCTTCTTACATGCTTTTAGGTTATAATCTCACTTACATTTCTAATTTATGCTAGGGAAAACAAATTTGACTTTTCCTTGAAAGAAATAATGGTAACAAAAGCAATTTGGCTCTCCACTTAGATAGTTTTTTAATTGATATTGATTTATCCTTGATCCATACACTAAAAGCTGGCATAAAGTAAGTGCCACAAAGATAATCATTTATTCTAAACTCTATACTGTAGACGTAATCGGTAAGTTACGATATGAAAATTTACAAGCTTCCATTCTTTCCAAAGAAGAGTACAAAGTAAACATAGGAATTCAAAGATATGCCCATTTTATGATTTCTAGCCACAAAAATGCTAAACTAAGAAAGAAAGTTCAATAATTGAAAATGCACAAAAAAGTCTACAACTTTCAGTGGATTGTTTGAAAGTTTTGTATGAAATGAATTGTTCTTCAATTAAATTCCATAAAACTAAACAAAATCCTCATGGATGCATCAAAATATTTCCTGAGTGTTTCATCATTCTTGTTATTAAAAGACTTTATTGCTTTTCTCATGGCTTTCAATAAAGAGGAATACATGGTATTTGATTGCAGCAATCAGTAAAATGTTGAACCCATGTTGGGTGAGCCAAATTGTTCAAATATTGAGACCTACTAAACTTTTAATTGAGTAAGACCTAAAATCAAATTAAATGAGCATACTTCAAAATTGTGCAAAAATCGTGCCTGACAAATAATGCCCATGTGTTGTAACTATTGATTTAAATTGCACAAGTAAGGTCTTTAGAAAACAATGAAAAAGGTCCACCACTAATGAGAACTGCCACCAGTTTGTACATTGTTGAGTTGAACATAAGACTTAACTTAGATTATAATTATTAAAGTATTAGGGAATCCTTGACCTAAGCATCTATACATATGTTCCAACTTTCAATTTAGATAAGCATTTCATGGTTCAATAATGCAGGCAAAATACTTGTAGATTGGTCTGTCTCAATATCAAACAATCAACCATGCATCTGGTTGAATCCACTGAAAGTTCAAGTATGTACCAAATAATGTATTCAAATACTAATGCATGTTAGCAACAAAAAGCTTCAATGGCAACCAAAACGTTCTATTGCTCTAAGTCAATAATGTTGTGGTGAACTATCATGCCACAATTATACAAAGAAAATGTTCACATCTTATAAGATATTCCAATATAATTATGAGGTGTACATTCAGCTAGAAACTAATTCCAAAATGGTTAAATCGTTGTGCAATCAAATTAATTCATAAGTAACAAATCAAACAACCAAAATACCTTTCAGTCTCCATCTTCATTTGAACGCACTTCCAAATAGCCTTCAATTTTCTTCAAGAAAGCACGTATCCCTGTCATTAAGCTTCAACATGAGAGCAACAAATTAGCCTTCTATGAACACCCTCAAATTACAGTTCATATCATCAAAGGAATCATCCAAGGTACCATTGTGAGAGACCACATCTCCACTGTTCATTGATCCAAAATTACCCTTTTTAATATCCAATAGCTATAACAAAAGAAATTAACTGAGGTTAACCATCCAAATCAAATACAATTCTACCAAGAGTAAACATGATGCTCACACATAGACACTATTGTTAATAAAAACTAATAATAAATTTTTTTTAAAAAGCATAAAATAAAAATGGATGTTTTTACTATTGTAGCTTCTTCAATAGAAACAAAAGAAGAAAATATGACTATTTCTCTTTTTTTACAGTTCTAATCTAAATCTATAATTAAACAAGAGTGATTGAGTAAGTAAGAAAATTTCTAGTTGAAGTACAAAAGAAAAAGGTCATAGTTTTGCTAACTTCTTAAAATTAAATAATCAACAACAATAGTGGCGACATTCATGGCATTATGGAAGTGGGTCATTAGTGCAATCATCTGGTAGCGTGCTTCCACCCTCACCCCATAAAACCAAAAAATTAAAGCAATATCTATATATGATAGTGGGATTCCAACAATTATAAGAAAATCCATCAACATAACAGAAATATAAAATCACTTCAAACAAGATCTGTACCAATTGTACTTGCTAAATGGAAAGGTCCTTCTAACGCGAGATCTACTACAATGCCTCTTTTCTTCCAACAAGTCTAATAGGTAGGCATTGTGCAAAAAAACTATTCTTCTTTGTCGTGCATTATCTGTCTTGCCCGAAAAAGAGGCAAGAGAGATTTTTGAAATTATTAAATAAATAGGGTCCAAGACCCATCAATGGCAAAATCATTTGATCGGCAAATGGATAGGTTGTCAGCTTTGGCTTCTATATAACTTGGTTACATAGAAGTATGACTGATGTATAAAAGCTCTTAATAATGTAGTTTTTGGGATCATAAAGAGTACACATAGATAAATGTAATAAATAATTTAAATTTAAAAAAAATTAAAATTAAAAAAAACTAAAAGCAAGCATGGTGGCTTTTATGCTTATGTAAGTAGAAAATCATTACCTATTTTATACACCCTAGTTCAACTTTAAAACGTGTTCCAGTTGTTGAGGAATCAGGGATGGGGAATTGATATGGGTAAAAAGAAAATAATGTAAAAATAAATATAGTATTCGTGGGGAAAAATGAGAAAATTATGAAAATATGAGAATGAAAATAAAAAAAGTAGGATAGTTGTATAATTATTTTATTGACTTTTTGCATTTGTCATCCCAGTTATCATGCTATTTTATTTTTTTTGCGTTTTTAATATTCGTTATCATGTTACCAAACACATTATGCTTTTCTGATTAAAATTTTCAAATTCTTTGAACGTATGATGCTTTTTACATTTTTTTGTATACATAAACAGCTCAATATGGGGCCAACAAGTCGACAACACTGAAATCTTCGGCGTGGTTCAGTTTGCCGCGTGGAAACCTGGAAAGGAAGACCACCAAAGGCCTGAACTAATTACGTTATTGTTTTCCATGTAATACTTTTTAGATTTGTTTATATGCACACAGCCAAAGATGAGGGCAACAAGTCAACACCAAAAATCTTTGGCGTGGTGATAACTCATATTTTTGCGAGTTATCATGGCATTTCAGGCTTGATTTGTGCGTTAGTTCGAGAGATTAGGCTTAGTTTGCATTCATTTAGTTTAATTTTCATCCCCTTTGCATTTTAGGAGCATTATTTAGTTTTTAGGCATTTTTAGTTCATTTAGTTAGTTTTTCCATCTTTTGCAGGAGGGACGGGACATATGAAGGCAAAGCGGACAAGTTGAATGCAAGATGAGACAACCAGAGGCAAATGGATGGCACCTAGGCACCACCCTATGTGCCTTGGCCAATTTCAGCACACAGCTTACAGCATGGCTTCCAGAGAGTTGGCGCCCAGGCGCCACTTCATCTACATGGAACCCAAGTCAGACGATGTTGAAAGCACAAGTCAGGTATTGCCTTCAGGGAGTTGGCGCCTAGGCGCCAGCAAGGGACACCCAGGCGCCAGACATGATCAACCATAAGATTCCAAGGAGAAGCTCCAAGCAATAACAGTCCAGGGAGTTGGTGCCTAGGCACCAGTGCATGAACTCCTAGGGTTTTCAGCATGTGTCCAAGTTGCCCAGCACACAGAGAGTTGGCGCCTAGGTGCCAATACGCATCCGACTCGCAAACTTCGTGCGTAAGATGTGCAAAAGGACTCGATATATAGTTCCTACGATTTCACGCGTGAGAAAAGAAGAGAGGAGAGCCTAAGGACGAACTAAAGTGCAAGAGAAAGAGGAAATCAAGATTAAAGCCTGGATTGAAGAGAGGATTCAAGTCCTGTTGGTGGAAATCGCCGGAAAATAGTTTTCTCTTATTCTTTCCAATTTTCTTTCTCTACTTTCATGGATACTTTTCATATTGATGTATTGGATGTTAAGATCATGTCTTTGAACTAAACCTCCATTAGATGGATAGTTAGGATGACTTGAATTCTAAACTATATTATTTCTTGGTTCTTAGAATATTCAGGAATGAATAGTTGATTTTATATATGATTGTGTATGATTTACCTTTGCGTGTGTGGATTGAATGCTTTTTACAAGATTAGCTACCTTGTAAGATGATTTAATTGCTTGATTTATCCTTGGAAGAGGAAGATCTCTGTCAGATCCGTGTGTAAAGCATAAGTTTCTACCTTTGTGTATGGAGAGTTGTTTAACGGATAGGAATATACTGTTAAACCCTGTGTAGTCATTATGCAAGTTATAAACTTATCAATTTCACTTTATTTAATAGCATGAGAACATAGCAATTAAATAGAGTCCAATTAGCTTTATATAATGTTGGAAGACATATATAAAGATATATGAACGTCGGCAAGTAAATTCATATGCAATCCAATTAAAAAAAACCAAAGCAATATAGTTTAGATTCAAGAATTTCGATCTATCCTTCTGTCATCCCTAATCAGTAAACTCGTTTTCAGTATCCAGTAGTCTCGTATTCTCTACTCTGACTTACCTTTGCAATTGTTAGTTTAGTTAAACCACAAACCCAGAATTTTCCATCCATCGAAAGCAGTTTAACTAATTAATAATTTTAGTTAACAATTTCTCGTGAGAACGATACACTACTCACTCTTTATTACTTGACACGGCACGTATACTTGCGTAAATAGTGAGTATTTTAATTGACATATACGCAGCTCGTCAAGTTTTTGGCGCCGTTGCCGGGAAATTATTTAGCCAATTATTTTTAGTTTTATTGCTTTCTTGTATAATTTTGTAGAATAGTTTATTTTCATAATTTCTTTTAGTTTAGAATTTCTTTTTCTGTTAGTTCAATTTCATTAGTTTTTGCAGAATTATCTCATATTGCATGAGCTGAGGCAGAGCCGGAAAGGAGATTGTTATTCCTTTTGATCCGGAACCCAAACGAACTTATTTAAGAAGGCGTCGCAAGAGCAGGGAGGCTAGAAACCAACAGCATACAATGGAGCGCATTGAGAACCAGGACGAGGACGTTTAAGCAAACCAGTAGGGAAACCCAAGGATCGAGATCCCGAATCATCCACCTCAAGATGATTTGGACCAACCCATTTGGGATCTGATTGTGCTTGGCCAAAATGTTGTTCAAACTAGTATTGTACCTCCTCCGATCGACACCAACAATTTTGAAATCAAATCGATGATTTTCCATATGCTCCAATCTATCGGGCAATTCAGAGGTCTAGCATCTAAAGACCCGCACTCCATCTGCGAAATTTCCTACAAATTATGAACACATTCAAGCATAACGAAGTCTCCAATGAGGCAATGCGGCTTCGAACGTTTCCATTTTCTTTGCGAGATTGAGCTTCGGAGTGGCTAGACTCTTTGCCACCGAACTCCGTCAACACATGGAATGACTTAGCTCGGAAATTCCTGGAGAAATACTTTCTGCCTGCCAAGTTAGCCAAGCTGAGGATGGATATAGTCTCGTTCAAGCAACACGGAGAGGAGACCCAATCAGAGGTGTGGGATCGTTTCAAAGACCTTCTTTGAAAATGCCCGCATCATGGAATTCAGTCGTGGGTCCAAATTCAGATTTTCTATAACGGTCTCCAAGATTCCACCCGTCACATGGTGGATTCTTCATCGAACGGTTCTCTGCTACGGAAAAGCTATCGAGAATCATACGCCCTACTCAAAAACATGGCGGCCAATACTTATCAACTGCTATCTGACAGGAGCCGAGGTAGGGGTCTACTCCAACTGGACGCGGTTTCATCGATAAAGGCCCACATCGACGCTTTATCTCGGCAAATCCAGAACTTTTCCAGGCCAGTCAACGTCAGTGCATTAGGGGCGTCTACACCACAGCAGTCAACAGCAGCAGACATTTACACGTGGTGTGGCGAATTCGGCCATCCCAGTAATGAATGTGCCTCCAACCCAAAGTCTATTAATTATGTGAGAAATTTTTAGAGAAACTCAGCAAATCAATATGGAAACAACTACAACCCAGGCTGGAGAAATTATCCCAATTTCTCATGGAATAACCAAACGAGGTCGAATCAGCGGCCGGGATTCTCACAACAGCCACCGCAGCAACAGCCTGCAAGACCAATGCAGTTCAATCAACCACCGCGAGAAGAGAAGAAATTGGATCTGAAAAATCTCTTCATGCAGTTTATGCAATCCCAGACCACGACTAATAGAAACCTGGAAGCTCAGATAGGCCAATTGGCCTCAGCTCTGAACAACCGACCTCAAGGATCGTTGCCGAGTGACACCGAGCAAAACCCGAAGGGAAAAGGCAAGGAACAGGTCCAAGAAGTCACATTACGTAGTGGAAAGCAATTACCCGATGCAATTCCACCGGAATCGGTAACTGAACCCACTAATCCTCTGATTGGGCAGTCGCAGGAGCCAGAAGAACCAATTACTACCCAGAAGCAACCGGATGCTGAAATCACCAGGAATCCAAAGCCTCCTCCTCCATTTCCTCAGCGATTCGAAAAGCCTAAAAAGGAGGGCCAGTTCAAGAAATTTCTTGAGGTATTGAAGCAGCTACACATTAATATACCTCTCGTCGAAGCCTTGGAACAGATGCCGAGCTACGCCAAATTCATGAAAGACGTGCTATCAAAGAAAAGGCGGTTGACAGAATTCGAGATAGTGGCGCTAACAGAGAAAACTAATGCAGAGGAAGCTGCCTCCTAAACTCAAGGACCCATGGAGTTTTACCATCCCATGCACGATTGGAGACCAGTACTTCAGAAGAGCCCTATGCGACTTGGGAGCCAATATTAATCTCATGCCCAAGTCCATTTTCAGAAAATTGGGCCTAGGGGAAGCCAGACCTACCACAGTGACGCTGCAACTGGCGGATCGATCCATCACGTATCCAGAAGGTATTATTGAAGATGTCCTTGTCAAGGTAGATAAGTTCATTTTTCCTGCAGATTCTATTATCCTGTACTATGAAGAGGATCGATATGTGCCAATTATTCTTGGTCGGCCTTTTCTCGCAACGAGCAATGCAATAATTAATGTATGAGCTGGAGAATTAACCATGCAAGTGCAAAATGAAAAAGTTACATTCAACGTGCTCAAGTCGATATAAAGCCCAATTGATCCAGAGGATTGCTTAAGGATTGATTTAGGCAATTCGAAAGTTCAAAAGTTTCCCGAGACTGATATTGAAAAGGACACAGAGGAGATTACAACTGAGGGCCGCAAATTATCTGCCTATGTTAAAGACCGACTCGTTGGTTATGTCGGGTTCGAACAACTGACCGAGCCGTTGGAAAGTCAGGACAGATATTAAAGCCAATAATGGAATAAGGGAGTTTACATTTGGTAGAACTGGAAATTTTCATGTCAAAATACACTTACCTCATCGGCCGGAAGATCAAATTTGGAATAATTTTATGGACCGATGGGCTAAGATCAGATCGGAACTTCTAGGTTGCATTCTGAATGGCCGGGAGTTTGAGGTGATGAAATTGAAAACGAACTGAACAGTAGGAACGTCGGGCTGAGGACGTTAAGCTTGGCGCTGAATGGGAGGCAACCCATTGATTAGTTTTAGTTTGATTTGTATTTTTGTTTCTATTCTTGGTTTTTGGTTTTTATTTTTATTTTAAAAAGATCAGCGCCCCGGCACCATGAAGAACATCCCGAAGAACACGGGCACCTTGGCGCCGGGTCGTGGACAGCGCGACCCGTACGACACTATAAAGCTCGGGTTAGTGTTCTAAACCCTAACCCAAGCCCCGGCGCCAACCTCTCTTTTCCCTTTTTCATTTCCAACCATTTCAACTTTGATTTCAAGCCATTCCAACTCGAATCAAACTGCATTTCATCAAGGATTCATCCTCCCATTTCATCCATTCCACTTTCTTCCCTTTTCTCCTTTGCTTAGATCCATTCAAATCCATCTAAAACTCCGGTTTTTCTTCACCAAATCATAAACAATACAGCCACATTTGGTTTCCCATCACTTTCCCCTTGATTTGGGCTCCATTTTGAGCACCATCATAATCCTTTCCTCGTCTGGTGCCGGAAATAGCTGACAGCAGGTTGGCGCTTAGGCATTCAAGCGGTACACGGAATCGCTTCAGAAGCGGCATCTGATTCCTGAGCGAGGAATAAAAATTATCTCTTTCTCCGACAACTTTATCAATGCATTGAATGCTCGAGGTTTGCAGAAATTCCTGGCACAGCCTGAGTCTGCAATAGTGCCAGTGGTGAAAGAATTCTACGCCAATGCAATAGAACATGAACAGGGCAGGGTGAAGGTCCGGGGAAAGATTGTCCCATTTCATGCTGAAGCGATCAACTCCTATTATGGATTGGGCTCTTTTGACTATCCAGACCAATATGAGGAGTTTTTGGAGGGAGAAGGTCGAGATGTCAACTCTATCACCGAGCATATTTGCCAACGACCTCCGACATGGAAGTCCACGGGAGGACAACTCACATCATTCAAGCGCAGCGAGATGATGTACGAAGGGAGGATGTTCTTCCATTTTATCTCGCTCGAATGATGTCGTCGACCCACGTCAGTGAGGTGACGATGGATAGGGCACTGCTTCTCCATGCGATCTACAGTGGCATGACGATCGACGTAGGCCGCCTTATCTACCAGCAGATCTGTACCTGCGCGACCGCACCTCGGGGCAACTACTACTTCCCATCCCACATCACCGGGCTCTGCAAGCGGGCCGGCGTCAGATGGGAGCTGACGGAGGAGGTCCTGAACTATCAGGTCATCGTAGACGACCTCTCCTACTGCACCCAGCCCCGGGTTCGCACAACCACCACACGCCCCAGAGTAGCTTCCGCAACTGGACCATCATCACAGCCGCTATCCACGGCCGAGCGGCTTGCCGCCCAAGCCAGGTACCAGCGGCAGCATGACCGGGCGATGGAGGCCTATCTATGGCGGATAGCGGAGGACCGCCATATCGACATCTCCACCCTCCCGCCCTTCCCACCGACGCCACCCGAGGTTCGAGCCTGCTTCGGGCAGCAACCCCTGCCTAACGACGAGGACGCTACGGAGTTTGATTCATGAGGGGAGTCTCAGTCCTTTCTTTTTGTTTTTATTTTCTTTTATTTTTTCTTTTCATTGTATTTTCATTCGTAGTTCATCTTAGGATCATGCACTGAGGACAATGCATCTCTCAAGTTTGGGGGTGTATAATTCTCAACCATAGGTTAGTTTTTCATTGTAATTTTTCATGTTTTATTTTATTTTACATGTATGTCAATTCTAGCTAATGAAAGTTGTCTTTGTTTCAATCCATCTTATTGTGAAAATGTGCAAGGTTGTGATTAATGTTGACTTGAAATTGAATTCATGAAAGAATGGGCTATTCAGATTAAAAACCAAGTGTAAAAATAGGTTGAAATTAACATGTGAAATAATTAAAAGGAATTTCGTAATACACTATTCTAATTCAATCACAAGCATATCTTTCATACTAAGATGATGAAAATTGAACTCAATAAATGCTGACCAAGTACTTTAACGGGTTCAGAAATGGTATTATTTTACGAGAATTACTCAAACATGTTCAATACCCCTAACAAGGTATCAGAAAAATAAAAGGGGATGGTTGACCTAAGCTGAGTAATCGAGACTTGGCATCGATAAATGGCAAGGTTCGCGTTAAAAAATAAAAGAAAATCACAATAACAATGCTTTAAAATAAAAATTCTCCCTAGATACCATGAAATATAGTGAGGGGAGCCCAAAAAAAATAGATCTCTAAATATCCTGAAATATGGTGAGGAGGATTTTCGCAATAAGTTTGGGGGAAAAGGAATGTGTAGTGTTAGAAATTGAATCCAGTGACTTGATTCCATTTGCTGTGATCTATGTATTCAGCTTAATCCTTGGTTGGCTTGTGTTCATTAATTTTCTAACCAGTTTTCTGATCGAATGGAAGATTAAGGTGTTGAATTATAAATGTGCATTATGGAATCTTAGCATTCATAGGTAACTTGGTTTGAGAAAGAAAATGCATGCCTTGTTTTTATAATGAAGGATTTTTCAAGTTGAACTAATCTCGACATTGTGAAATGGATAAGTGGATTGATCAAAGCATAACAGGAAGTAAACTGAGTTAACAGAGTCTGCATGCATTCATTGATTCATTCATTCATTAATTCATTAGGGTTGCATGTGTTGCTCGAGGACTAGCAACATTTAAGTTTGGGGGTGTGATAACTCGTATTTTTGCGAGTTATTATGGCCCATTTCAGGCTTGATTTGTGCGTTAGTTCGAGAGATTAGGCTTAGTTTGCATTCATTTAGTTTAATTTTCATCCACTTTGCATTTTAAGAGCATTATTTAGTTTTTAGGCATTTTTAGTTCATTTAGTTAATTTTTCCATCTTTTGCAGGAAGGACGGGACATATGAAGGTAAAGCGGACGAGTTGAATGCAAGTTGAGGAAACCAAAGGCAGATGGATGGCGTCCAAGCGCCGCCCTACGTGTCTTGGTCATTTTCAGCACACACAGCTTATAGCATGGCTTCCAGAGAGTTGGCGCCCAGGCGCCACTTCATCTACATGGAACCCAAGTCAGACGATGTTGAAAGCACAAGTCAGGTATTGCCTTCAGGGAGTTGGCGCCTAGGCACCAGCAAGGGGCGCCCAGGCGCCAGGCATGATCAACCATAAGATTTCAAGGAGAAGCTCCAAGCAAGAACAGTCCAGGGAGTTGGCGCCTAGGCGCCAGCGCATGAACTCCTAGGGTTTTCAGCATGTGTCCAAGTTGCCCAGCACACAGAGAGTTGGCGCCTAGGCGCCAATACGCATCCGTACGCGCAAACTTCAGTGCGTAAGCTGCGCAAAAGGACTTGACATATAGTTCCTACGATTTCGCGCGCGAGAAAAGAAGAGATGAGAGCCTAAGGACGAACTAAAGTGCAAGAGAAAGAGGAAATCAAGATTAAAGCCTGGATTGAAGAGAGGATTCAAGTCCGTTGGTGGAAATCGCCGGAAAACAGTTTTCTCTTATTCTTTCCAATTTTCTTTCTCTACTTTCATGGATACTTTTCATATGGATGTATTGGATGTTAAAATCATGTCTTTGAACTAAACCTCCATTAGATGGATAGTTAGGATGACTTGAATTCTAAACTATTTTGTTTCTTGGTTCTTAGAATATTCAGGAATGAATAGTTGATTTTATATATGATTGTGTATGATTTACCTTTGCATGTGTGGATTGAATACTTTTTATAAGATTAGCTACCTTGTAAGATGATTTAATTGTTTGATTTATCCTTGGAAGAGGAAGATCTCTGTCAGATCCGTGTGCAAAGCATAAGTTTCTACCTTTGTGTACGGAGAGTTGTTTAACGGATAGGAATATACTGTTAAACCCTGTGTAGTCATTATACAAGTTATAAACTTATCAATTACACTTTATTTAATAACATGAGAACATAGCAATTAAATAGAGTCCAATTAGCTTTATATAATGTTGGAAGACATATATATAAAGATATATGAACTTGGGCTAGTAAATCCATATGCAATCTAATTAAAAAGAACCAAAGCAATATAGTTTAGATTCAAGGATTCCGATCTATCCATCTGTCATCCCTAATCAGTAAACTCGTTTTTCAGTATCCAGTAGTCTCGTATTCTCTACTCTGACTTACCTTTGCAATCGTTAGTTTAGTTAAACCACAAACCCAGAATTTTCCATCCATCGAAAGCAGTTTAATTAATTAATAATTTTGGTTAACAATTCCTCGTGTGAACGATACTCTACTCACTCTTTATTACTTGACACGGCACGTATACTTGCATAAATAGCGAGCATTTTAATTGACATATACACAGCTCGTCACGTGGTTCAATTAGCAGCGTGGACACCCCGAAAGGAAGACGAGTTTTGGTCATATGCTCTCGGGAGCATACAACACTCAATGCTCCTGGTCGCATATGTCTATTTTTATATTTTTTTGAAATTTTTTTATAAAACTGTTAATCTAAGTATATTTAACATATGTATCAATTTTTACCATTTTTAGAGTATTTTAGATATTTATTTTTTATTTTTGAAAATCAGTGACATTTTAATAATTTTAAATTACCTAAAATATCACTGATTTTCAAAAATCAAAAATAAATATCTAAAATACTTAAAAAATGGTAAAAATTTATACACATATTAGATACACCTATATTAACAATCTTGTAAAAAAATAAAAAAAATAAAAAAATGGGTGTATGCACCCGTGAGCATGAGCATTGTATGCTCCCGGAAGCATACGACCAGTGTCCAAGGAAGATACGTTATTGTTGTCGCCACTTGCATGACCGGTTTACGGAAATGAATTATATATGCGTTGAAAAAAGATCTAGGGTGTGTTTGGGAAGTTGTAAAACTTTTGATGAAAAGTTTTTTATGTAAAAGTTGTTAAATCAGTAGAAAATTATGTGATATTATAGGGGTAATAATGAGGAGTAAAGAGAATAAATTTAAAATAAATAGGTTAGTTGAATTGGTAGTTGTGTAGAAATGATTGAAAAGTAAGGTTGTTGTATAGAAAGATGTGTAAAAAATTATTGAAAAAAGTAGTTATGGAGAGTGAAAAGTTTTAGATTGAAAAGATTTAACTTGACAAGTTTTGCAAATTGCCAAACACACCCCTAGGTTCTAAGCAGTCTTGTCAAATCTGAACCAAAAATCAAACTGGCAAAAGAGTTGGTTCCGTTCAAGCCGGTTACCATTCAATTAAACCGATTTAAAACATAATAAGAATATAATATAATTATAGGTCATAAATATATGATATTTTTATTTTATATAAATATTGAAAAATTAATATTTTAAAATTATATAGTTAAAATTTTAGGGCAAATAAAGATAAAATAAAAATGACAATGAAGATTAAATGATAATTAAGATTATAGAAGATTAAATGATGATTAGGATTATAGAGGTTAAAAGAAAACAAATCAAATGCAAATATAAATAAATGTATATAATTTACCTTTTAAACTCATCAAAGTCGAATATATAATAATATATAAACTAAAAATGCTAAATAAATATAAAAATATATTGTATATTAAATTATTTTAATCATAAGTTATTTCATGTTTAGATAACATGGTTATTGGTGAAAGAGTTGGTTCGGTTCAAGCCGGCTAGACTGTTCAATTAAACCGATTTAAAACATAATAAGAATATAATATAATTATAGATCATAAATATATGATATTTTTATTTTATATAAATATTGAAAAATTAAGATTTTAAAATTATATAGTTAAAATTTTAGGGCAAGTAAAGATAAAATAAAAATGACAATTAAGATTATAGAAGATTAAATGATAATTAAGATTATAGAAGTTAAAAGAAAACAAATCAAATGCAAATATAAATAAATATACATAATTTACCTTTTAAACTCATCAAAGCCGAATATATAATAATATATAAACTGAAAATAATAAATAAATATAAAAATATATTGTATATTAAATTTTTTTAATCATAAGTTATTTCATGTTTAGATAATATGGTTATTGGTGAAATATACTTTCACATTATACATTATTGGACTCTCGCAAAACCTCTAAATGATGTGCAAGCCATTTTTTTTATTAACGAGATGAAATTTTGAAACATTACTTTAATGGTTCAATAAAGGCATTCCACTTTTGCCCACAACAAGCAATGCCAATCTCACCAACCGGCTTTTGCTTGGTTAGTAGTATCATTGTTCTCAAAGTAGTAGACAGAAGTTCAAATAGTACTAAGGCATTTTGTCACCCGATTTATTTGGAAACTGTGTTTCCAAATCTCTTAGATAGAATTGTATCTCCAGATTTCTATATGGAAGTAGATTATTTCCTTAAAAATTATAAGAATGTCTTAAGGGCCATGACAAGCTATCCCAATGTTCATGCTATTCTTCCAGTTAATTAGAACTAAACTGGATTGGATTAGTGAAAAATATAAATTAACCCATTGCGAGTTGAATTGGCCTATTTGGTTCGGTCCAGTCCAGTTTTGATGATATTGGTTCGAGGTTGAATAGAAACATTTACCTGATTATCTCTCTTCTAAAGTTGTCCCGGGCCATGCCGTCAATCTGTTGTCCACGTGGTAACTTGGGAGGGCTAGTATCTAACCCAACCTGGTTCAAGCCTCTTCCCAATTATAGAGGAGTTTTACAAAATAGTCCTTCTAATGTGGGGGGTTTTTACAATTTCTCCTGGAATGGGGGTTTTATAAGATTTCCTATATATAGGAATGTGCATAATAAATTTTCCTTTGTAGTGTGAATGGCGCAAATATACTTCATTGTAATATTAAGATATTACAACATAAAAATATCAATAAAAAAATTGTCTTGGGCCACTTGAAGATGCAAGTCATCTGTGGCGCCCTAGCCTGAGCGTCACAACATTAGCCTTACTCCGGACCGTTATTGATTGGTAAATGTGATCAGGATTGTTGCCCTGTCACACAGTGGAATTTATTGGATATTTATCCCCTTAATCTTGACTCTTTAGGAGTTTATATCATTTGACCCATTCCAATTTCCATCAAATGCCCTTTTAGGTCATTATAACATCTGAATATACACATATTATATCATAAAATTCATACTCATTCATAATATGATAATTCATACCTTAGAATTTGTCCATAAAATTTTTCGTCATCCATAGTTACATAACATAACATTATTCTCATACAACATCAAGATAATCATTTAGGATCATCATACAATCATTCAATCATAAGTTCATATACAAGTATTCATAAAAATTCATTATTCTTTGAAGCTCCACCTAGGCTCTTTGCTCAATGCTTCCTTTCACCTGTCTTTGAGTTTGGAAAATAAATCATGAGTCGAAACTCAATAAGCAAGTTATAAGGTTTTCAGGCAATTCATTTTCATTTAAAACATCTTGGAAAGCAACATTATACTCACTCGAGGGTATATTATAAAAACATGATTTCTTATACCCGTCAAGAGTATATTATAAACAATGCAATGCATTATTTTTAAACATGACATCATAGGATGGTGGCCAGCTAGGAAACCATCCGTCTCCAATGTCTCTTCCAATCTAGGGGGTGTCGCAGGCCCAAGACCTATTTTAGCGACTTGGTTGCACTAATGGGGGATAATCGGTCTGCTTACACCTTTAAGGTGGACCTCATACTTTGTGCACATGAACCCATCATAAACATCCTTTTTGACATGCTCGCATGATTTTACATCCATAAATTCATGTTTCATCACTTGTCATAAGTAATTGAAAAAGCATTAAATAATTCATTTAACATATTAGAAATATCATTTCAATATACAATGAGATAAATGAACAACCATCCTTAAACATCTTAGAAAAAATTTAAATCATTCATTTGGTAAACCATACAAATAGTTAGAACATCATTAACAAATATTATATCATATTAGATAAAACAAGAAGCATTTAGAAAATCGCTTGCTTACCTCTTTCGCCTTAGCTTTCAGAGTTAACTTTCTCTTTGCCTTTGCCTATACATAAGAATGACATTGTATTCATAAAAATTTCATTTACTTGCATACATTCAATTTTCCAACCCATAATTCGTTTCATACACAACCAACTTTAATTTCAAGTCAGGTTCACATATATACCACTCACTTGTGCATCATATCATCTATTCCATATGTAGGGTAAATACATAATAACCATTCATTAATCATCATGTGGAGGTTTATACCTCCCATTTACCATTTTTCATTTGTTTTTCACTTTTCCTACGTATCGCTCATTTTAAACACATAGTTGACGTCTTAGGCTTCATATTTTAATCTCAAAATTTGATATTATACTTAATCATCAAAATAGCAACATAATCATGCATTTAATCACATATTCATGCATTTTTTGCATTTTAGCAATTCATATAAGTCATTTATCATTCAACCATACATGTCCTTCCACATACATTCAACTTACGACACATATCTTATGTGTTTCTTAAAATTTTTCAAAACAGAAACTTGTATCTTATTTCAGCATGATTAAACCCCATAATTAACATATAATTTAGGGTTTAATTATGGAATTTTAATTCATTCATTATTGGATTCCAAAACAGCAATGTTATGACCCATTTTTCATCCTTTCAATGCCTCTTTTGATACTTAAATCAAAACAAATTTTTAATTCATAAATCTAGCAACTAATAATGCTTTTTTTAACCCAAAATTAGGGTAATATCATATGTTCACAATTCATATATTGGTTGCTTCCAAAACAGCAACTTCTACACATGTTTTAGATACCTTTTACACCCCTCTTTGGACACCCCTTTGCATACCCTTAACAAAATCATATTTAAGGCATATCTTTCCAACATATTTTGGTCATCTAAAGTACCCTAATCCTAGGTTATTTACCCTCTAAATCACCTACATGACACATATGTGGGGTTCTCGTTTTAGCCCCATTTGGGCATTCCCATGTATTTGCCCTAAAAAATCAGATTTAGGGCTATCTCTTTCACCTCATATAGAATGTCCAAAGGGTCCTTAATTTAGGGTACTTTACCCTACAATTCACCCATAAATAATTTAGGCTACTCCTTGCATCATATTTAACATAAAAATGAAAAAATCGGGTAATACATGAAACCCTAAGTTCCATTTTTGCTAAAATCTTTAGCATATGCCCAAATCAATATATATAATCCATAAGAACATGAATCATGTCCTAATCATGGTGCTTAAATGAAACAACAACTTAGCGTAGGGTTTTAAGAAAATTCAAGATAGGTTTCATCTCAAAATTCAATCCTAGTTTCCATGTTCTCCCTCTTGAATCCTTGATTTTATATATAACATTCGATCATCATTCAATACTCTCATCAAGGGCATCATAACTCATCCTTGAAAGGTTCTTAATGAATCATATTCATGACCCATAATTAGAGAAAGAAAATTTGGTTTAAATGATTCAAAACTCAAGATTCACTTACTTGAATTGAATTAACCTTGAATCTAATTTCCCTAGCTTGAATCCCTTTTCTTTCTTCCCTTTTTTCTTTCTCTTTTTCTCCTCCTTTTCCCTTCCTTCCTTGCTGAACTTGGAACGTGCAAGGCTGCCCTGGCTTGGGGTTTTTTCTTCCTTGAATTTTCTCTCTCTAACCTTCATAGCACATGGACGTCCCCCCTAATATAACTTGGATGTTTTTCAACTCTTTGGGCCCACTTGCCACATCATTTGAGGGTGAATTAAATCATATTTATCCCTTTTTTACATGGCATATCCAGCTTCAAGTAAATTAAAAAATTATCTTATGTAAAAATTTCATCAAAATTCATTGCATTGATGGGCCACCAATCTGTCCATGGAGTGCACGTCCCATGTAGCTACCTTTTTTGACATTTCGTGATACAATTTTCACTTAATTTAATTTCTCATTACTTACCCTAGGTACCTAGGTAATTAAATACATATTTGGAAAATTTTAAAAAATCAAAAATCAAGCATTATCTTGCTTGGGCATCACCATCGTATGCCACCACTCTAAGCCTCTTTGAGGCTACCCCTTACCCTCTTAAATCATACATTAAATCTCTTGATTTTATCATGGATTTTTCGATTTTAGAAAATTCATAAAATCCACTTGAAATTACCTCATTTTGACACCTCATTTGTGACATTGAGCATGCATTTAATCTCTTTAGCTTTTACATAAATGCAATGCTACTTTATGGAACATAAAGTCAAAGTTGTGCATCTTTTTCTGATTAAACATTTTTTATGATAATTATCTTAATCAAATCCTTTCATAATGTTAATCATATAATTTTATCCGACCATTTTAAATTTCGTCTCAATACGACTTTTCTATCTCAAGTTATCATCATTTGAAATTAACTTTTGGATTTGAGATAAAAAAAAATAATTATCACCTTACTTCCATCATAATTTTCATAATTCAATCATCCACAAGATTGAGCACAAAATCATGTGCTTATCTTTAAAATTTCATCTCAATCCGCCTTATAGACATCAAGTTATAAATTTTCTAGCATTTCTCAACTTAATTCCATAATTATCATTCTAATTTTTATTAATTAAATCATGATAATTAAAATAATTATTCATGATACGTTAGCATTTTCCAATCCTCATTAAGCCACTTTAGTCATATTAACTCACATTGGGCTATGGCGATTAATCATGATCACCATTCTTAATCACAACCCTAATTGTAAAATATCATTAAATCGTAAAAATATCCAAAACATACATGAATCATAATTATAAATCAAATGAACTTATATGAGTCTAACTTGGGTCTGGGTATTACATCATTTAAGATTGATAACACCATAAAAAATCACTTTATAGCATATAATGGGCGCAGTTGGTCATATATTGGAAACATTGTGTTCCATTCCATTTGTTAAGTCCTAATAATTGCCCTGCCTTAGCATGTTTATCTTTTTATTCATGTATATATACAACAAATAATCTAGTATTACAAATCAATACATGTATAATCCTTACAACATCAAAAAATTGAATAACACTCCCACCATTGGGGGACGACAACAACATATACTTCCACAACTAGGGCGACTCAAAGGTTGAACTCATGACCTGTGGTCTTTACTCATGACGCTTACCAGGGCCACTAACAATGTTAAAGCTTAACATGTCTATTTTGAAGCATGATTTAACTTTGTGTTTTCTAGGAGATTCAACATCCATTTCGTTGTAAAACGTTTGGCCTAATTAAATTGGTTAGCATCAGCCAAATTAATCAATTAGATTTTGCTTGTGTTTAGGACAATTTTTTGATTTAATGGTTGTAAAGTCTAGCTTAAGTCTTGCTCAGTTCCCGTCGTGTATATTAGAAAGATTTTATGCTTCTATAAACCCCTCTTCTATATTAGAAAGTCTTACCTCATTCATTTATACACTTTTTATGACTAATGGGAAATCCACTTCACAAGAATGCAAGGCTTTATTTGTCTATCATATTCGTATATAAACCTCATCCACAAATGTGTAAAATCAAAGTAATAAAATAATTTAATGCTAAACATCAATTTTAAAAGTTCTATTCCAACATCTAAGTGATCTAAAACATAACTCTTACATGACAAATGATTTTTTATAAAGTACTATTATATTTTGATGCATATGTAATAAATCTAAATATTTTTCATAATTTACACATGAATATAAACATTTTTAAACAACTGTGGCTATGCATATCTTTGACTTTGATGGAACTTGGTCTTTTAGCCAAACAAATAATGCTAAATAAAATGACCGATGTGAATTTTCTACTAATTGTCAAAATAGTAAAAACAAAGGAGTTGCAAGAAACTATCTCTATGTACTCTATTTGTGATACCCAAAACAAATGTGACTCATACATACAATCTAGGCATGTAATTATTGTTAATTATATAATTGAAATTAATGAATGAGATTAGGGCGAATGACTAAGAAAGGTGGTTTAGTTAATCAACTTAACCCAATATGAATTAACGTGCTCAAAAAGGACAAAATTAAGTATGGAGATGATGATTTGGCATGATTTTTAATTCCATTAATCATGATTGAGTTGATGATAATGATGGAACAAATTAGGGTATTATTTGGAAAATTCATAACTTGACGCCCATAAGGTGGATTGACGTGAAATTTGAAAAGTAAGCACATGTTGATGTGCTCTACCTAATGAATAGTATGGATTATGATAATCATGATTGGATTATTGTGATAATAATTTAGTTTCATGAATTTTTCATGAGATAATTTCAAATGATCATATCTTATATTAGAAAGGTCATTTTGGGATGAAAATTTTCATGAACGGTTAAAACAAGGTGTTCTATCATATGGATGGATTTTATTAAGCTAAATATCATGGAAATTTGCTTAATTATATAAGGACGAAAGCATTTGACTTTTGATCATAAAAAGTGACACACCATTAATGAACTAAAAGAGATAAGTGACACGTGTCAACATGAGATTTGTTGAGCAAGATTTAGGTCAAACCAATTAAAGCAAGAGTTGACATTTTGTGTCACATGTCAAATAAGCATTCATTTGGAAAAAAGTAAAGTTAACTCAATTAATGCTAAAGTTGACAAATTTATATCAAGTGGACACATGTCAACGTAGGATGAAATGGGTAGATTTTTAATTACAAAAAATGCAAAAATGCATGGATAATGTAGACATGTGTCATTGTAGGATGCATTTGGAAGAAGATAAGGTCAACTAAATTAATTCAAGTTGATCTTTTGTGAAGGTAATTAATGCTTTGAGGCTAAGGTGGCAAGGTAAGATGCTTTTTAGTTGATTTTCATAAAATAAAATTTGTGAAAAATCATAAGAAAATTCACCTGCATGTGGACGTGATTAGGGGCAGCAAAATTGAGCCAATTTTTGATTTTTTGAAAAATATAAATGAGGAGATAATATGGCATAACTAGAGAGGTGATATGGCAACCTATGGGCACATGTAGGGACACTTGGATGGTCCATATTTTAGCAGCATATATGGGTAATTAAACACGTTTACCCATGGTTAAAATGGGGTCAACCAAGGTTGAATTACATCCCTCTATAAAGGGGCAAAGTGGGCAGCTCTTGGGACGTTTTTGGCATGGTTAGAGAGAGAAAATAAAGAAAAAAAGAGAAAACAACAAGGGCAGCAGGTTGAACGTCCAAGGAGAGGAGAAAAGAAGAAGAAAAGAGGAGAAGGAAGGGAAGAAAGAAGGAAACCAACTTGAGCAAAGAGGAGATAAATCTAACAACGTCAAGTAAGTATTGAACTAAGTTTTGGTTTGATAAATTCTAATTTTTCTAGCTCAATGAATAGTTCATAAAATTAATTTATAATGAACCCTAAATGATGATTCAAGAAGTCCTTGATAGGGTTGTTAAAGGATAAAGGAGTTGAAAGATTCAACTCAAGCATCAAGAAGATGAGATGCATAACCTAGAGTGGTTTACAACATGTGCACTAAGCTGAAATTTTTGTTAAATTCAATTTAAAATTGCTGTTTTAACCCTTTATTATATGTTGATTATGTGAATAATTTTCATGATTAATATATGTTAAAGTAAGCATGTTTGATGGACTTTAGGAGGGTGAAGCTTAGAGTTGACAACTTGGTGCAAAATTCTACTCAATTAAAGTAGAATTGATGTATAACTTAAACAACATGATAAATGGATTATTAGGAGGGTAAAATACCCTAAATATAGGGTATTATGGAGATCCAAAGTGTGAAATTAAGAAGGGTAAAAATCTGTTTTGTAGAGCCAAAAAGATGTGGACATCCAAGGTGGAGAAAGAGGGTGACAAGTTGCCGTTTTGAGCAATCCAATTGATGAAAATTAATTTCATGATTATACCCTAACTAATATGCGAAAAGGTTCTTAAGTTAATCCAAAAAGGAGAGAAAAATTTTTGTTCTATATGAACTTGAATTTCACATAATCTATGGGTGTTTAAAGGGGTGAACATGGAAATTATGGATGGCAAGAAGGGAGAATGACCATATATGATTAGCTAAAGTGCAAAAATAAAAGGAAAATATGGTAAAATGAGGAAATATAGGGCTTTTTTGAGAAAATTATAAAATCTCATAAATTTGAGATTGTAACTAGTAGCCCTAACTCATAAATAGGTATCTTGGATAAGCACCAATGAGAAAAATATAAAAAATGGGTGTTAAATGATAAATGGGAAGTATTGAACTTTCATATGTTGAGTTAACCTTAAACGTTATAAAAATTACCCTAACTAAGGGTATCTAAAATGAAAGGAATGGGCATAAGTGAACCATAAGTAACATGTCACACCGATGTGTGAATTGAAAGATTAACACCCAACTTGAAAGATAAGTGAATTAAGCTAGTTGAGGTAAGTTGATGTCGATTCATGTAGATCGAAAAACCCTAAGGGATGCAAGCATTTGAAATATATGCATATAAATGAAATTTCATTTTTATTTATCTAGGCAAAGCTAAGGAAAAGTTTGGAAGAAGCGGATTATGGATATCCCAGGTAAGAAAGCGAACTTTTCAAAGTATTAATTTTTTTCTATGTATTGAAATGATTTAAGATATTTATGTTGATGTTTTTATCAATTTCCTACAAGTGGACTACAAGTTTTGAAAATAATGGCTTTATTGAAAGGCCTCATTGCTTCATGGGAAGCAAGCGACACTGTTTAAAATAAATATTCTATCACAAGTGTTGCAATGATTGAAAATGTTTTACGTTGATGAATCTAAGAATTTTCTTACAAGTAAGCAAGTTCTTCATGATGCTATTTTTAAAAGGATTTTATAAAGAAAAAGAGAGTTTGGACCTTTTCACAAAGTAATATTTGCAAACAAGTTTTGTGGTTATTCCCATAAGATTTTGTGAAAAACAAGTATGTTTATATAAAAAAAAAGGGATTCGATCTATAGAAAAATATTAGTTTTTCCATGTCATGACACTTAAATATAGACGATAACACTTAAACATAAATAATGATTTGGACATGGTCCATCTGTTTGAAATAATATTAGAAAAGTTTTGATTTCCTTTAAATATGAAAATATTTTGAAAATGCCTTGAAAAATATTTATACGGATGTTGTTCAAAAGAGTTTAAGGATGAGCCAACCCGATAAGTTGATTTCATAAAATGAATTGATTTTGGATTGCTAAAATAACATACAAACGGCTATGCAAACCTCTCTTTACATAAAAATCACAAGAGTGATATGTGGAACAAGGATATGATACCAAGGTAGATAAAAGAGAATGATGCAATTGAATAACCTTTGCGGGCAAAAAGCCCCAAAATGAAAACCAAAAAAATGTTAGTGAAATACATTGTTTATTCTTGAAAATTTTAAAAACTTTGAAGTTTCTTTATCGTGAAAATTTTAAGATTTATTACAAACAACATTTTTAGAAAAGATTATTTTCTCAAGCATTTAAATGCTTATCAAAATATTTTACTCAAATATTTCTAAAAAGTATTTAAGCGTGGTCATTCTAAAATTAATTTTCAAATACGTTAAAGTGAAGGCGCTTGCTTTTTCAGGACACGGACTGCAGTTTGTGATATTTTTCAAGATGGTTCACAAGGACATGGACTGCAGTCTGTGATGTTTTATGAGATCATGCTAGCATGTGAATATCTATGATGATGATGTATGGTGCACCAGAACAATGAATAGGCCGGTTGTAGGGATGGTCGGAGATAGACCAGGGCTCACTCTACATATGGCCAAGTCGTTAAAGAGATGGCAGGAGGCCAGTGGCGCCCTCTTTAAGATGGGGGAAGGTTTAAGGAACAGCCGCCTGCCTAACATGCTGTTATATGATGGATCCTCTTTCAAAAGATAGAATGATCACTTGATAAGTTTCACTACTATATGAGGAGAAATGCATTTGCATATGTTTTGCTTTTGAAAAATTCAGAGGTTGGAATATAAAAACATTTATACGAAAAGTTACCCTAAATGAGATTTTATGAGCCAATACAAAAAGACTACCCTAAAAATAGGGTGTTTTAATAAAAAAGGTGAAATATCAAGGATGAGGTGAAATGTTTTCTATGTAAATGCTTTCATGAAAAAGGATTATGTGTATATGTCTTGTTTGCTATAAACAAGCCCTAAAATAGGGATTACGAAAAAAGGTTTACATGAAAAAATGTTTTGGACAAAAAAATGTCTGTTTCCAAAAAGAATTTATATGGAAAAATATTTTGAACATAAAAATGTCTGTTACCAAAAAGGTCCTATGCGACAAAATATTTTTGGACATAAAAATGTCTAATGCCAAAAGGATTTATGTGAAAAAAAAAATTTGGACATAAAAATGTCCATTGCCAAAAAGATTTATGTGAAAAATATTTTAGGACATAAAAATGTCCACTGGCTAAAAGGGCTTATGAGAAAAATATTTTTGACGTAAAAACGTCAATTTCCAAAAGGATTTATGTGGAAAAATGTTCTAGGACATAAGATTATCCTCGTGAACTAAGATTTACATGAAAATATTTTAGGACATAAGATTGTCCTCATGAACAAAGGTTTATACGAAAATATTTTATGACATATAATTGTCCTCATATAAAAGTTCATGTAAAAATGTTTTAGGACATACACTTATCCTCATGATTAAATGTCTATATGACAACGTTTTAGGACATACAAATGTCCTCATGAAAAAGGGTTTATATGAAAAGATGTTTATGAAAATATTTTAAAGGAAAGTACTTGCCTAAAAGATAAAATGTTTGTTTACTGAGTTATCACGTAAGTTTTATTTTTTCAAACCTTAGATAGGTACCAAAAAAGGTATGATATGTATGAGATAGAAGGCATGTGTGCTATAATGATTAGCCATGATATATGGGATGATATGATTGAAATGATTGAAAGTTTTAAGGTATGTTGACGTGTGTGAACTTATTGAAAGTTCTAAGTTCTATGTGAACTGATGATTGGATGTGTTTATCCAACTATGTATGCCAAATATTTGAAGATGAGTGAATTTTATATGATTATGGCATGACCAGGTTGATAAAACCAATTATGTGAGAGAACAAGATAGCAGTTTATGAATGATACGCGTAGTTGATGACGACTGCCAGGTTGTAAGATTACGAACAAGAATAAGGATGAAAGGGAAGCCAAAGGATATTTTTAAAATACTAAGAGCAACGATTCACAAATGCATCGTTGCTTATGATATGAATGAGGTGAAATGTAAAGAACTGAATGATGAAGGAAAAGGAATGAAACGAAAAAAAATTTAGACGAAATCCAATTAAAAACCCGACATGTGATCAGGGAAACAATTCTAATTCACATTTACCGATCGGTAAGATCTTAGAGTAAGGCTTAGGATGTGACGACTGGGATTGGGGGCACACTATTGCATAAAAGCAAAGCTCTACAAGGATTATTATATAAAGGAGAGATCTCATGCATTCGGCCTTGAGACTTATTTTTTTTATTTTTTTATTTTTTTATAAATACGTAAAGTTAGTTATGCTTAATATATAAATTAAATTTTACCAATTTTGGATGTGTTTAAGTATTTTTATTTTAAAAAATAGTGATATTTTTGTAATTTTCATGGGTAGAAAATTAAAAAATCTCACTTTGTTTAAACATAAAAAATACTTAAGCACATCCAAAATTAGTAAAACTTAATTTATAGATAAAGCACAATTAACTTAACATCTTTATAAAAAATCAAAAAAATAGAAAAAGTCCCACAACTGGACGCATGGATCACTCCTATATTATATATTCACTATTTTTTAAAGAATGGTATTATAGCAACCCACACGAGAACTATAATGAGTTAGAGCTCTAATCCAACCTTGAAAATCTGGGTTTGCATCATAAGGAGTAAAATCTGCAACTTAGGAAATCTGATGATGGTTAGTATGGTTCATAGAAAAAGAATAGTTACAGGAAATGGGTATGGGCCCGAATCTGGATTTTATGCATTTGGAACAACAGCTTGCATTTGGGATTTCTGCACCTCTTGTAAAACAAAATAGGTCAGTAAGGGTCCTTCTAAACAACTATGAATATGGACATTACCTTCATCTTGTTTTCTCTGCTGCTAACCATTGTACACCCTTTGAAATGTTGTTGATTGCTTAAACTCCACTGATTACTCGAGGAGATCTATATGTCATTCTAAAAATCTAGACATGTTAATAACTAATAGAGCAAGTGTTATTAAGAAATTTGGCAGTAATTATAATAGATGTATACATAGAGGAGTTGCCACCAATATTTACGGGGATTGGATCCCATTTCATTCAAATAAACATTAGTCTTACAGAGGTTGGATTCCGGTTCTTAAAATCAAGCAGTTGCAATGACAACTTCTGCTTGATCATGAGCTGCTACATGTCCAAGGAAATGGAAATGGAAGCAAAACAAGAACAAAATTTGGTTGAAGGGCTAGGGGCTAGAGAGCTGGAATTGAAAGCTGGAAAAAGAAGGCTAGAAAAGTAGCTGAGAAGGCAGGAAGATTAAGTAGGGAGTTAACAGAGAGCACCTAGCTCCTGCACTATTTCCTCCTCTCCTTAGACTTCTCTTCCTTCACTGCTCACACCATCTCTATTTATAGAGCCTAGTTGTTGTGGTCTAGATCCAATTTTAGATGTTGTTGTTGGTTTTTGCATGCATCTTCTAGTTTCTTGCATGGTTGGTTAAAATGTGTATTCATCACATTTTTGGTACACCATTTGATGGCATGTATGGTTGGTTATGAGTTGTAGCTTTTGGAGTCTCCTTGTGAGCTACCGCTGTTGGAGCTTAGCTCTTATGGGCTATTGAAGCTTTGTTTCAATGGACTAGCTGTTTATCCTGGGCATGTTGAACTAGTTGGTGGGCTACTGTTTTATGAGCCCATTATTGTTGACTCTTGCTTATAGTGGGTTACTACTGCTCATAAGCTCGGTTGTAGTTAGTTGGGGAACTTCTGGTAGTTGGGCTTACTAATGACGATTTTTAGCCCATGGCATTCTTCAAAATGTTGTCATTTTATTTTGTCTTATTTTTTATTTAAGATTTTTTCAGCCACGTTGTTATTTCTTTTGGTGCCGGTAGTAGGGGTGACTACAGGTATACAACTTCGGCTGCTTCTAATTACGCAAATTATTATTATAGTTCTTGCCATAAATTTTTCATACGAGCATAGACACATGTTATACATTAGCCATATGATAAATGAAGTTAAATAGACAAGTAGCGATTTTTTACAAAAAAATGAAACAACTTCTAAGCCGACTTCTAAAACTAGAGAGGTTCAGAGAGAAGAAGAATAGAGTTGTTGATATATTTCAATGACAAAGAATTATCTATACAATTTTTTTGCTAAGAGTTTAAATATAATGTTACTCCCTTACTCACAAACGATTGATGTTACTTTCATTCTCACAAACGATTGTTATGAGAAGGAAACTTCGACACACATATTTTTTCTATAAAAAGTACAGGAGATTAGCCCACCACACTTGATTGGATGAAATATTACAAGATGCAAAGTCAGCAAAAAGATGAGCTACTAAGTTGCCCAAGCACATAACATGATGGAAGGTCGTTGACTGATCTTGTGGTATAACCGATTTGATCTTGTCCATCATCATCCCCACTAGAGATAGTATGGGCATCTCATTAGCAAAAAAAAAATCAATAAGATTAAAAGAATCTAATTCCATTCGAATTTACCTCAACTTCATTTCTTGAGCCCACTTGACACTCGGCTACATGGCAATGGCATCTGTCGTGTAGCAGTAGTTAATGATAAGAAAAATAGGTAACGCTTGCAAAAGTATAAGGTTGTTATGATATACGTCATCGTAGTTATTATGAAACGTGTATTTTATGGGACTTGATTCCATATAAAGAATTGCAACCAATGTGATTAGTTGAATAATGAAATTTATTTGCTTTAAATCTAATTGGCTTAACCACGAAATTGATCGTTTGGAATAAATTAATTATTGAAATAATCAGCATGCCACAACAATAATCTGAGAATATTGTATTCTATCTATTCATTGTAAGAGAAAGGAATTTCAGGCATGAAGGCTAAAAACTTACGTAGAGATTGATATCTCAAGCTTACAGAAGGCGGAAGACTTTACAGATGATGAAGAACTCATGAATCACTTTATTCTCTTAAACTATTAAACACTCTCAAACTTCAGAAGGCTCAAAGACTCTTTAATGTCTCTTACAGATCTAACACACTTATTTATAGAGGACGGATTTGACAATGACTTAAGTCTGGAGCAGACTTGAAATAAGTATAAGTCCACTATCTCTTTAGCTGGGCGATGTGTCCTGGATAAGGATGGAGTTGAGCGGCCCGATGTACGAGAACTTTAATAATGCTTTTGCTTTGGCATCTCCGAATAGTTTCTTTTGTCCTTGAGCATCTTGGAATAGTACTTGAATAGTAAGATTCACCTCCATAATGGATTCTTGTCAGTTAGAAAGAAATTGCAATAAGACATCCATTTGATCTGAATCAACTTGACTAAAAAATAATAATTCAAAGGCTTTTGCTCGCTGCTCTTCTTCTGATAAATGACAAAAATCGTCTTTAGTAAGAGTTAAAGCCTTTTTAAGAGCATCTTTAGTGGCTTCAGACATGACAGGCATCTGTGATAATGATTCATCTTTAAATTTTTCTTTTTGCTGCCTAACATATCTCCTTCGCTAATGACATTTATCAACAATATCTTCGTAGGAGAATTTTGGCCACCATTTTGTATAAGAAGAATAAGTTATATAAGGTTGAGTAATATATTTGGTATAAAATGAGAAATCCCACCTAATAATCCAAGGGATATTTTCTTTTATTATAAATTTTATTAAAGCAAATACATTATCAGATAATACTGCAAGAGGGAGGACTTTTAATAAATCTTTTGGTATAATATCTGGGTTAAAGCCCCATAAATCCTAAATTTTTTCTAAAATTCAATTTGGAATAGGCTGGTTTAGATTTTCTAAGATAAATCTAGTCCATCAAGAATGAGAGAAGAAATAATTATGTTTGAAAAATACTTTTTGTAAAGCCTCTTGATAATCTCATAATTATATCTCATCATGGTTGGTCTTGTTGAAATTCAAGGTAAATTAAGCACAATCCATATTTTGATGATTAACAACTCAATTTGATAAAGTAATTAAGTACTAATGTGGGTGCTAAGTATTCCAAAGGCTTATAAAATTAAGATTCAAAAGACAGCAGGTCAAGTCACAATCTTAAGTTGACTCAGCCATCGACTTAGGTCAAGTCGATACCCGAGTCGACTCCAAAAATGACTATAGGTGCCAAAAAATCGACAGAGCTGAAATTGGGACTCGAAAACAAGCAAAGTTGCAGTCAAAGTCGACTCCACTTGCGACTTAGGTGAAGTCGCAAAACCAAGTAGACTCCATATGCGACTTGAGTATAGCTCTGGTGAAGACTTCAAAATACCAGAGTTAAGTGGCTCTCCAAGTCGACTTCGTTGTGCGACTTAGGTGAAGTCGCATCTCAAGTTGACCCAAGTATGCAACTTGGGTAAAGTCGAAGTCCAAGTCGACCCAAGACTGCAACTCGAGCACTGGAATTCAAGGAAAATTAAGCACAATTCATATTTTGATGATTAACAACTCAATTTGAGAAATAATCAGGTACTAATGTGTTTGTTAAGTGTTGTCAAAAGTTAAAAACTTAAGTTTCAGAATATAGCAGATCAAGTCGCAGTCCCAAGTCGACTCAGCCATCAACTTAGGTGAAGTCGATTCCTAAGTCGACTCCAGAAACGACTTCAAATGCAATAAATGTTCCAACGTTGAATTTGGGACTCGGAGACAGGTGAAGTTGCAGTCGAAGTCGACTTCACGTGCGACTTAGGTGAAGTCGCAGACCTAAGTCAACTCCAGATGTGACTTGACTACAACCATATAGAAGACTTCGAATCTCAAGGTCAAGTCGCATTTCCAAGTCAACTCCGCAATGCGACTTATGTGAAATCGAACCTCAAGTTGACCTAAGCATGCGACTTGAGTGAAGTTGAAGTCCAAGTCGACCCAAACAAGCAACTCAAGCAACTAGCCACTTCAGACATCTTCAAAAATAGGTTATTATTACATGAACAACTATATACTGAAGATTGGACACCAAAATCAAGATGGACAATCATCCTAAATCAAGGCTACAAGGAAGAACCCCTCAAGAGAAGAAAATTATGGAAAGTTTTAAGGCAAAATAAGAAAAATCAAGAATATTAAATGAAGAACAAGATAAGAAAAGGAAAAATGAAGTATTAAGATCACTTGCAAGAATCCGACATTCCAATGTATATAAATGAATGGTGAAGTCGCACCTAAAGTCGACTCCACCTGTGACTGGGTCAAGTCTGAGACTAAGTCGACCTGAAGCTGGAACTTGAAAGTGGAAGTTGAAGACCGAAGTCGCACCTGAAGTAGACTTCAATTTGCGACTTAGGTGAAGTCGCATCCAAAGTCGACTCCACCATGCGACTTGGATGAAGTCGCATACCAAGTCGACCCCATATGCGACTTAGTTTACAACAGTCAGAAAAATTCTAACATTGGCGCATTAAACGCGTGACACCTACTACCAAACGTTTGATTTTCACATCCCATTATATAAGAGGCTTCAAGGGGACGTGAAAGGGGTTAGAGAAGCATTCAATAAGCTCACCTTCTACTCTCTCTTGCATTTAAGTTGATCTACAACAAGTCTAAGTGAAGAACTGTGCTTCAAGTTGCTGAAAGCTGCATTGCTGAATCTCCTGTTCTCTCTACAAGTTCTTCTACGCGCTACAAGCTGTCTACACGAATCTGCAAAGTGTAGATATCTCTTTTATTGATTATTTGTGTTTACCACTTGGTTTAAAATTAGAAATCGAAACCAAGTGAAGGAAAATTAGTGTTGTGACTGGAGTGATGCTCATCACCTACTTGTGCTGTATTTGAACAAGCCCCCTAAAGCTGAAATCTAGATGAGAGCTGCTACTCTAGTTGTATTCAAATCCAATAGTGAAACCCAAGTCACAACAGGTGTGAGCTTGGAAGAGTAGAGTAGGGAAGGTTGCCCGAACTACTATAAAACCTTGTCTCTTGGTGTGGCTTGATTATCAATGTTTTATTGTTTTATTTCTCTCCATATTTCTACTTGTTTCATTAAAGGGGATTAACTCTAAAAAGAGGAAAATTTCTGTTTAAGTAAAGAATTTTAAAATACCCAATTAACCCCTCCCCTCTTGGGTAGTTGTCATAAACTCGGGACCAACATTAAGTCGTGGCTACCTATAATGATTCAAACATGTCTTGGGCAACAAGATCAAGAAAGCACAATCATCATGAATGAAGACCACAAGAAAGAATCCCTCAAGAGACTTATATATTGTTCAACTTCAGCAAAATAATACACCAATAAGGACTTCTAATGAAGATCATGAAAAGAAAGAAGAAATGTAAACCATATAAATCATTTGTAGAATCTCAAAGTTCCAATATGATCTATGGCTGATAAAGTCGCATCCGAAGTCGACTCCACCTACAACTTGAGTTAAGTCCAAGACCAAGTCGACCTGAACCTGGAACTTGAAAGTGGAAGATGAAGACCGAAGTCACACCCGAAGTCGACTCCAGCCTGTAACTTGGGTGAAGTCGCACCCGGAGTCGACTCCAGCCTATGACTTGAACGAAGTCGCATGCTAAGTCCACTCCAATTGCGACTTAGTTCGCAACGGTCGGAAAATTCGAACGTTAGTGCATTTAATGCGCGCCACCTACCACCAAACATTCAAATTTACTTCTCATTATATAAGGAGTATTAAGTGAACGTAAATGCAATTGGAAAAATATTGAATGAGCCCACCTTCCACTATCTCTTGCATTTAAGTTGGTCTACAAGAAGATTAAAGAAGAACTGTGCTTTAAATTTGCTGAAAACTGCATTGCTCAATCAACTACTACTTCCACCAGTTCTTCTAAGTGCTTGAAACTGCCTACGCAAATCTGTAATGTATAGATTCTTTTTATTCATTGATTATTTGTTTTTCGCACTTGGTTTGATATTGGAAATTGAAACTAAGTGGAGGCAAAGTAGTGTGTGACTGGAGTGAAACTCGTCACCTACTTGTGCTGAGATTGTAAAAGCCCCTAGAGCTGGAATCTAGAAGAGAGCTACTGCTTTAAGTTGTATTGAAAATATAATAGTGGAACCCAAGCCACAACGGGTGTATGCTTGGAAAAGTGGAGTAGGAGAGGTTGCCGAACCACTATAAATCTTTGTCTCTTGAAGTGGTTTGATTACTTGTGTTCTATAGCTTTATTTCTCTCCATCTTACAGATCGTTTCATTGAGAGGATTAATTCCACAAAAGGAGAAATTTCTGTTTAAGCAAAGAATTTTAAAATACCCAATTCACCTCTCCTTTCTTGGGTAACTGTCATAAAATTAGGACCAACAGGTCTAAATTTAGATCTTTCAGCAATAGTGACTGGTTCAGGGAAGGAGAATAAAGTATTAGGATTGTGAGAAAACTATTGTTCTAGAGGAATAATTCTCTTGATATGCAATTTTAAATATAAAATCCAATCATCTTTAAGAAGTTTTGTTAAATGTTCTATGGATATGAAATATGTCTGTAATAAAATTCTTTCATAATAATTAATATCTTTTCCAGGGGCATAAGATATAAACCATTCATCTTTAGGGAAATATTTTCTATATAATAAGGTGGTAATTTCTTGTATAGTTTTTCACCCTTTTCTCCAGATGAGATTTGAAAAGGGAGTTGCTTTGATTTTATAATTTCAATATCTTGTTTTTCTAGATTAAGTATAAATTTATCAGCATAAAAGTTAAAATTATAGTTTTGTGGAATAGCCGATGAAGAGAATGAGGCTCTATCATTTGGGCTCCGGGGAGGAGCGCTGGCTGGTTGTGACAATTGAAGGTTTTCTCTGTAAGAATTCTCGAGATAAATAGTTAGAGAGCGCATTGTTTTTCCCTTTAATATATTCTATTTGGAAATTTGAAAGGAGATAACATAGCTTGCCATCTAGTAAATGCATGTTTTGACACAAAATTCTTTACATCCTTTTGAATAATATCTTTAGCTGCTCTACAATCTATTCTTAATAAAAAAAAATTGTTTAATAAATCTTGTTGAAATTTATCAATGCATAAGACTATAGATAACATTTCTTTTTTAATCGTTGGGTATTTTTGCCTTGTCTCATTTCATAATCCAGAAGTATATCTAACTAAATGTTTCTTTTCTTGGTCCTTTTGTTTTAATATTTTTCCATATCCCATGTTAGAGGCATCAGTTTCAACAATTTTGAATAAATCTGGATTGACTAAATGTTAACAAGGTAAATATTTAACTTTATTTTAATATTTTGTACTGTTTTAGTATGTTCATTAGTCCACAGAGGTGGATTCTTCTTTAGTCTTTGTAATAACAATTTCATGTCTTGAGCTACCTTTTTATAAAATTCTACGACATAATTTAAGCATCCTAACAATTTTTGAAACTGTTTTTTATCTTTTATTTCATTAGAAATTTTTTAGCAAAAATAATAGCTCTATTTATGGGCTGAATAGTATTATTTTTTATATTAATCCTAAGAAATATATTTCTGTTTGGAATAATTTCATTTTTCTTTCGGATAGAACTAGTCTATTATAATGAATTATATTTTTAAAGGCTTGTAAAATTTTCCAATGCTGCTGAATTGAATCTGAGTATAAAAGAATATCATCAATGTAAACTATAATGAACTCAAAATAAGGATTGAATATATCATTCATTATGTGTTGAAATTTAGATAGTGCATTCTTTAATCCAAAAGGTATAACGTTCCACTCATAGTGTCTAAAAGGGACAATAAATGCTTCTTCCTATGTTATTTGGGTTTGCCAATACCTTGATTTTAGGTCAAAATTTGAAAATATTCTTGCTTTAATAATTCTTTGTAATAGGTCATTTTTATTTGAAAGTGGATATCTTATCCATTTTAAAACTTTGTTTAAGGGTTTATAATTTATTATTAAACGTAGAGCTCCTCTTTCGATTTTGGCTACATTGTTAACATAAAAAACTGGACAGCTTCATGGCGACTTGCTTGATCTTATTAAATTTTTATCTAATAAGGTTTGAATTTCTTGTTTATAATATTTTAATAATTCTAAATTCATTTGTATAGGTCTAAACTTTGTTGGGATTTTTTTTTCATTAAAGTCTTCTATATAAGGGAGCTTGACTATGTGTCTTTTTCTATTCTAAAATGCATTAGGGAGTTCAGAACATACTTCTGTGGCTAATTTTTTACGGAAATCTTCTATAGATGTTTTAAATGGTCCTTGTATCTATTGTTCAATGTGTTTAATAGTATTTTGTTCTTTTAAATAACATAAAAAATTCTTTTTATATAAAAGAGATTCCTTTAATTCAGATAAAAGTGACATTTCTGATGGTTTTATAAATGAAAATATAATTTTTTATTTTGAATTGTGCTATGTATCCCTTCATTTGTTACAGTAAATGATTTAATCATTTGTAAAAATGGTGTTCATAAGATGATTTTTTGTTGCATATTCTTAATTAATATAAATGAGGTTTCAAAACATATGTTGTTGTTACAAATATGGGCTTTTGATAGTTTATATTTAACAGTCATATCTGTGCCATTCGCTGTTGCTATAAACGAATTTGTTGATTCAAAATATTTATGGGGTATTATTCTTTCTTTTATACAGTTTAAATCTGCACCTGAATCTATTAAGGCTAGTAGTTCTATAGAGAAGTCTTCAGGATAATCTATAATTTTTAGGTGATTTTTGAATACCATTTTGAGATATAATTTTTTGAGTTTAATATAAAGTATGAAGTGATGATTCTTGACAGTCTAGGTTCTTTTCTTTTATAATTTTATTTAAGTGTTGTTCAAATTCTTCTTGATTTTGTTTTTCTTGTATATTATTTTCAGTTAAGTTTTGTACTTCTAAAATTTGAATTCTATTTTTTAACTCAGAAATTTCTGTTTTCATTTTCTTTATTTCTTGATATAGTTTATGAATAGTTGGTGGCTTAGGCACTCCTTTTAAATATTTCTCTTGATGTTTTATAATGTTAAATAAAGATGCACATTCTTTTATGGATGATACTTCCTCCTTCGGGTGTTTTTGATGACAAGTATTTAAAAAAATATTAAGAAGGTGCTACCCCTTAGTTTATTACTAATCCTATTCACAAAAAAGATAGAACCTAAAAGAATATTATGACCATAAGTAAATTTGCCTACAGAATGAAAATTAAAAAATGATTTAACACCAGAAGTCTCTCAACAATCTTCTGAAAAAATTGTAGCCATCACTGAAACTATAGACAATACAATTTTTAACCTCGATCTATCTCTTAAACAAAATTCTTTTAGTATCTCAAGACCTATAACCTCAAAGATAATATTAAAATTTTCATCACTAATAGTAGAAAAGAGATCTATGTCCTCTATGACTTTTATAAGTAGATTCCCATTAAATTATGATCAAAATATTGCAAAGCCAGAAATTGAAACCTTAGAGTCAGATTTTCAACTTAATCAAATTATTGAAAAATCAATATTTAAGTTTGATAAAACACTACTATTAGAAGACTATAAATCTATAAAAAAAAAAGATAAAAGATAATGGATTTCAAAAATATATACCTCAACTAAACTAAAAACAATTATAAAAAATCATTTTTATATTGCACACATATAGAATAGAATATCCCTTTCTTCCAGTGGTATGATAACCAGGTATTACTTTCTATAAATATGTTATAGCAAACATCCACTTCTAAAACCTCAGAGTCATCCAATCCTTCACTATCAACCACTCCTCCTATAACAGAAATTCAACCTGAAAGAATACTTAATAGATCAAATAAAGAAATAGATGGATTTATAATTCAAGAACCATATAAAAAATCTAGTTATAAAGAATTACCGGTTCATTTAAAAGATCTATCACAATTGATTGAATAAAATAATTTTTCAAATTATAAACTAATAAATATAGAAAAACAACTAGAAAAAGCCAAAGGAAAAGAAAAAGAAAATAGAACCCGAGATTATTAAAGGACCAAAGCTTATTAAACCAAACTTATCATTCTTCAAAAAACCTTTAAATATTGTTCATGAATTACTTGAAAAAGAAGAAACTTTAATATTACCTCCAGAATTATCTTTTCCCTTAAATATGACCAATTTTAAGAAAAAACTTGAAGAAATAGATAAAAATTATAAAGAAATGAAGTATATACAAACGATTTCTCAAACAAATCCACATATACCAAGAGAAGATCCAACCAATGTATTACATAGAATATATATGAAAAATACAAAAAAAATATTATCAAAGACCATCCCCAGTAGATCAACAATTCGAGGAAGAAAGCAAAACAATAGTAAATGAATTCAACCACAATTCTGTATATAAATGGAATAAAGATGAAGCTAGTTAATATTCCTAATATAGAATCTGAGAACTTTTGTGATTATTGTCTTTCAAACATGTTAATACAAAAGCTTGTAATTCTACTCTAATTAATTGTTGAATAGCAATTTATATTAATCCGAAATGCAGAAATTTAAAATCTTTATCACATAATTCTTTGATAGCTTTCTTTTAAATAGTTGAATTTGGTGAGATCTTTTTCCAAATTCTAATACAGTCTTTAAGGTTTTAATTCTAGATTCAATTCGAAAGTCAAAAGTTTCAATTTTATAAATTTCTTTTATAGGAACCTTTGGGTATTTTTTAATTTTATATAAATTTTTCAATGTTTTCGTAGGCGCCTTCGGTCATATTTTGAATTTCATCTAGCCTGACCCTAGAGACTGTATTAGAATTTGGAGAAGGATCTCACCAAATTCAACTATTACAAAAGAAAGCTATTAAAAAATTATGTGATAAAGATTTTAAATTTCTATATTTCGGATTAATACAAATTTCTATTCAACCGTTAGTTAGAGCAAGATTACAAACTTTTGTATTAGCATATTTGAAAGACAATAGACACAAAAGGTTCTCCGATTCTATATTATGAATATTACAAACCTCATTACATACTGGACCAGTATATTTTAATAGTTTTCCAAACTTCTCTATAAGCTTGACTGATCCGCATACCCTAGATGTATTATCACTATTAATCCAAACACAGATTTAATATGAGATTAGGATCTAAACCTTTATGCATTAAATATAGGATATATTACAAAACTTTGAAAATTTTAATTCCCATATCTTTAGTATCCCAACAAAAAGGTGTCACCCCTTATTTTATTACTAATCGTATTCACAAAAAGATAGAACCTAAAAGAATATTATGGTCAGAAGTAAATTTGACCACAAAATGAAAATTAGAAAATGATTTAACACCAAAAGTCCTTAAACAATCTTCTGAAAAAATTGAAGCCATCATTGAAACTCTAGACAATATAATTCTTAACTTCAAACCATCTCTTAAACAAAATTATATCACATCACACTAAGTTTTTAAATAGAAAAATATAATGCAATATGATAAGAGTAATGAGCATGAGTAAAGAGAATAAAGTTAAAGTATATAAGTTAAGTGTATAGATAGTTGGGTGGAAATAATAAAAAATAGGATAATTATAAAAGAAAAATATGAAAAATAATTTAAAAATAAAATAGTTATAGAGAGTAAATAGTTTTAAATTGATAGTGTATTTGAGAAGTGATAAACCTTTTGATAAAAAGTCTATGATATAAAAGTTTTTAAAAATGAAGAAAATGATGCGATATGGTAAAAGAAATGATAAAGAGTAAAAATAATAAAACTAAAGTAGATCAATTATATAAAAAAGTAAAAAAATTAAAAATAAGATAGACATGAAGAATAAAAACTTTTAGACTAAGGGAGTATCTAGCAAAAAGTAAAACTTTTTAATAAAGCTCTCCACTCTCTATAACTACCCTATTTTTATTTTTTTTTAATTTTCTTATACAAACTGTCTTAATTTTCAATCTTTTTTATACAATTATCTATACAACTAACTTATCTATTTTCATTTATTTTTTTTACTGCTCATTATTATCTTTATCATATAATATTATTTTCTTTCATTTTAAAAAATCTTTTATATCAATATATTTTTATCTAAAAATTTTATCAATTCTCATGCACATCCAAGTTTTAGGGTGTGTTTGACAATATACATAAAATATTAAGTTAAAACTTTCAATTTAAAACTTTTCACTTTCCATAACTATCATATTTTTAATTATTTTTTCACATTTTCTTATACAAATACCCTATTTTTCAATCATTTCTACACAACTGCCAATACAACTAAAACTCATAAACATTCATCACTTCAAAACATTATAGGAATGGTCACCCTTAAACACATTTCATAAATACTTGAGAATAAAACCACGTTTTCAAAAGGGTTTGCTTGTTTACCTTTGCTTTGCTTCAACCTGACTCCTTTATCTTTTCCTTTCATTTTCCTATACAAGAAAATTGGATATTTTATCCATCTATTCCATGTCTTAGCTTGCTTCCCATGCATGCTTTACGATCACATATTACCTCATTTTTATAGAGGTTTTCCTTTTATAAATACTTGGTCATTACTCATTTATATGAATTTTTATCCATAAATCCTTTAAAAATTCCATCCATATATCCTCATAATTATACAAAAATAAATCTCAATTTTTTCCCAAAATACGCTGTTCACTGTTCATAATAACTGTTCATGTTACTGTAGCAGATTACTGTTCATCATCACTGTTCACGTTACTGTTCATCAGAGGTTACTGTTCGCAGCAACGTGGGTTACTGTTCATGGGTTCCAAAAATTGACATTTTTCCTAAAAATAAAAAATACCATGACATAGCTTATGCTTAGTATATCATGAAAAATTCATGAATTATGAATTTATCATCATTAACTTTGCTAAATAAATCATTTTCTCCATATACTAAAAATCAACATAAATTCACTTAAGCATAATCCTTAATTCCAAAAATCATGAAATTAATATATCATCATTCCAACATCATATTTATTATAATCATACATCCCAAATCATCATTTATCAAATTTGGAGCATTATTTCCACATATCATACATGATTTCCCCGAATGCTCTATCTTTGCTTCAAATTTTTGATGTTTCGGTATGATTCCAATTAAGCATTATAACTTTACTTATTTTCTCATGCTTAGGCATTATCTAAGCATAGTTTTACCCTACTTAACATCCAAAAGAAATTTGGGAAGAAATGACTTACCCGAAGTGAAGATATCCCACTTTTTCTCGCACTTTCTCTCTCTAACTTCCTCCTTTTCTTTCTCCTCAAGGCTAAAACGTGGTGGGGGTGAAAAAATGCTCAAATGGAACTGGGTTTGAGTGCTTTGGTCGTTCACCCCATGCCCCCTATTTATACTTTTTGATTTTTCATCAAATTGGATTTTACCCCCCTTGCTTGAGGTATTAAATTGTAAATGTATTTTTTTCTAATTTCCAAAAGGTGCATGGAGCCTTGTGCAGCCCACCCTAGGCCTGCTCCAGCCCCCCTATGGCAGCCCTATTTTTGCCTATTTTTTATTTTTTAAAATTAATTTATTTAGGCTAAATTAATTCTAGTCATTGATCTTTGATAACGATGATCATGGGCCATTGGATCATGCCCCAAAAGTCCATGCTCCAGCAGCAATTGCAGGCTTTGCATTAATTTTATTTAATTAAAATTAATCAAAGTCAAATGCCATTAATGAAAAAGTAAAGTTACTTTTTTCCTTTTCAAATGACATTTAATCTTGACCCTTAATTCATGATCCTTGATTAATCTTGGACCATTCATCATATCCATCATCATATCTTGACCACCCATAAAAAATTTCATCTTGATCCGATGTCCGGATTGCAAGATATGAATTTTTCTTCATTTTCTTCAAAAATCAATTAAAAATCCGAAAATTCATATTTTAATCCAAAAAACATTTTTGTACTGTAGTGGGAAGCTTCCTTTTTCGTCTTTTATGATTCAATTAATCCAAAGTGATTAACTTAACATATTTCCTTAATCCCACATTTACTATTCACATTTTACTATTCACGTGCACTATTCATCCGAATTTTCTGCATAATTATTTTAACCTTCATTTTCATATATTTCATAAATTAGCACTATAATTTACCAATTCCTAGGAACTGTAGAAGATTATCAATCTGTTATAAGAGAAAAATTATTAAAATTAAGATGTAAAAACATGACTAAGTATAGATGGTATAAGGATGTATACTTGACAGATTTGTTAATGTTAGAAGATGGAGATCAAGATATATATAAAGAAAAATTTCTACAAGGACTTCCATCAGTATTTGAGTCTAAAGTTAAAACATTGATTAAACAAGAGAATGATGGAAAGTTAAAATATAGGAATTATACATGGGGATTACTATTTACTAAAATTAAACAAGTTGGTATAGAATTATGCAATCAAAAGCATATGGATGAATCTAAGTTTTTAAGATCTCAAGACTTATCCATATTCTGTTCAAATTATGGTATAGAACAAACTCCTGTCCAAAGAATAATGAAAAAATCTAAATTTCTTAAAGCTAAAAAATATGAAAAGAAATACAAAAAACCCTTTAAAGAGAAACCCCCTAAACAATATTATACTAAAAGGAAGTTTAAAAAATATAAGTCTAAACCTTCATCAAAAAAGAATGTAAAAGAAATCAAATGTTATAAATGCGAAAAATTTGGTCACTATGCCTCTAAATGTTATAAAAATCAAGTTAGAGAATTACTTGCAGATAAAACTTTAAGTGCTGAGGAAATATCTAAAAGATTAAATCAATTAGCCGTTTCTTCCGAAAGTGAATAAGATGATTCATCAGATAGTGAAGGCGAATATGAGCTAAATGAGATAATAATAAAGAATCAGATAATCATTACTGCCAATGTTCTTTTAGCCACCCTGATTATCAAACCTCATCCGATTCAGGATATTTCTCAGTAAATATGTTAAATAATTCAAACCAAATGCTTCTTGATCTAATAAATCAAATTGAAGATCTAAATCAGAAAGTTGAATTGTTAAATAAATATTTAAAGATGTCAAAACCAACATAATCATTTGTTCTGCCTGAAACCTCATCGATATTACATATTATTAAAAATTAAAAATAAATATTTAAAATACTTTTAAAAAAATAAAAATTAATACAGATATTAAATATATTTAAATTAAAAGTTTTATAAAAAACTTTTTAAAAAAATTTAAAAAAAGTATATGCGTCTGCGAACATTGAGAGGCTCCTCTTACCATGACCATCGCTCTTCCCCCTACGTTGCTGTCAGCGATTCGTCTTCTACTGTGCCTGTAGCGGACCCTTCGATGGCTCGCGCTCACGCCTGCATTTGACAACTGCAACAAAACCGATTTAAATACTCTCTAACGCTCAAACCTGCATTTGACAACTCGCCATACCCGATTTAGACTCTTCTCTCTCTCGCCCGCGCCCGCCATAACCCACCCCTCTCTCCCATTGCACAGCTCTGCTTGTCTTCCTGTTTCCATTTCTCCTCTGCTCCAAAAAACACTCTCTCTCTCTCTCTCTCTCTCTCTCTGCTGCCTATCAGAGAATTAAATGCCGCTTTCTCTGCATCCAAAGCTCCAGTTATCCGCCTCCGATCACCGACGAGTTTTTCCTCTCTTTATCGGGCATCTTCGGATAGCTGATGCGAAATACATCGCCTCCCGGCAGCGATCCGTCAGCTTCCCTCGGAGACGCAAGCTCTTCTGTAAATCCGAGGTCAGCGTCGCGGATTCTCTGTACCTCTCTTTTTCTGTTTGAAATATTGATTTGGACTTGTGCGACGTACCTAAGAGGGATTGAACTCTTTTAAGTGATTTACTCCTGAGCATGCTGCTCCAACAGAAAACTTCGGGGGGGGGGGGGGGGGGGGGGGGGGGGGGGGGGAAGGGAAAGACTTTCCAACTGCTGGGTATTAAGGGCCTGTTTAGTGTTGCTGCGATTGGGACTAGAATTATTTCTCCAGTAACAACAATTCCTTGAACCTGCTTCTGGGAGTTGCACGGCTGAGGGAATTAACGTTTGGTAAAGAAATAATTTCTTGGAACCAGGGATTTTATGGGACGTTTGGTTGTGGTAGGTGGAGATTCCAGAAAAAATCCCATTTTTCAAAGCCATGATTATACTCATAATAAAGGGAGTACGTATATCTGTTCACTTGCTTCCTATGTTTCTGCTCATTTACCCTTATTTCTCTACTCCAAGATCCGAGGGTAATTGGATATGAGTAGGAAATCTAGGTTGATGCACGAGATTACACGGGAGGTAGCCATGCCTACACGAAATGGTATCTTAAGCCATGCCAGGTGGCATACGATGAAAAAAAATGTCTGGCGTTGCCCATTTGGAACTTTTCCCAGCGTGCTGATCAAGTGCACTCGGGAGCATTGCTCCTGGGCACGTATACTTATTTTTTTTAAATTTTTTTTCAAAATTTTCTTACACAAATGTTAATTTAATTGTATTTAACATGTATATTAATTTTTACCATTTTTGGAGATTTTTAGATATTTATTTCTATCAATTTTAAATTACTAAAATGCCACTAATTTTTAAAAATTCGAAATAAATATATAAAAATCTCCAAAAATAGTAAAAATTGATGCATATGTTAAATATACTTAGATTAATAAGTTTATGAAAAAATTTTGAAAAAAAATAAAAAAATAGGTGTATGCTCCCGGGCGCACCTGATTAGCACATCTTTTCTCCTTTAAGACATGGGTCTCCCAACCTTGAATAGAACCCAACCTTGTATCACAGAAGGGAAATCAAATTGCGAAACTCTGCTTCATGTTAGAGATTTATCAAAGAAAAAGTAGGTTAGTCAAGATCAATGGAAATCATAAAATTATGATATTATCTGTGTGAAGATAGAAATTTTTTTATTTCAAAACCAAAACGACTCACTCTCCGATGTCCTATTAAGTATGGCTAACAAGATAACATCGAGGATAACGGATAAAAATAAACCAAAACATGATTCCTAAAGATATTCCATCTAGGCTTAATCGTTTACCAAAAATCACAAAAGATTTTCTTAAATGTTAATTATTGAGATTCTTCAGACTCACTTGTCGCAACATCTGTACTTGCAGAAGATTTGCTTAAACAGATTTTTGCTTTTTTTTTTTTTTCCGGATCCTGTCACCCCCTTGGATGCCTAGGCAATTAGCTGAAGAGAACTCCAAGAGAGGGTAACGAGGCAAGTGCTTTTACTCAACTTCGGATCCTAGACTTTGCAATGTGTCATCGTTGGGTCCATGAACCATGCAAATTTCAGTTGCTGCCCACTGCCTGCTAACATTTAAAAATAAGGATTAAAAAAATGATCTAATAAAAATTGATTGGAAAACCTGAACCATTGGATAGTTTTACCAGGTCTGCATCTGGTTGCATCTTCAAAAAATATCGTGAATTTGCAGCCTTTTTTGCAAAATGAAAATGTGAATCTTATGGGAGGCTTTATTTTGAACATTGATAACTATGAAATTTTGGTTATTTCAGAAAACAGGGAAAGTTTCTTAGGAAAATGTTATGCCTTCGATGTTGAATAATAATCTAGTCCTGGCTGTTTTGAACCCTAGATCATTATTATGATTAACCATGCCATGGTTTTGTTTTGTTTTCTAAACTCTTTGCAGAATAGCTCTCCTGGAACTGAAATTGCAGCTAAATTAGAGGGAGCAAAGCCATCTGAGCTGGTAGGTCGTATACTAATTAAAGATGCTTGTTCTCCTGGCGCAAGCGAGATGTTTTACAAACTTGATTTTTAGAATATTTGATTGAGATTTTCTTTGACCAAGTTTATGTGAGAAAGGCTCTGATTGTGCTTGGGAATGCCATGCATGTGGCTGGCTCCATGAACTAGATTTTTGAACTGTAAGATGGGTGTTTTGGGTAGAAAGCCTTTTCCGTGTTCATAGGTTTTGGATCTTTGTACTTCAATTTTCATAGACATCTTAGTACAGTCAATTGATACTGTCATTTCTGTACATATGCACGTTTGTTCCATCAGACATTCCATCAATTTGTTCTTTAAAGTTGAAAACTTCCTATTTCTTGTGTTGATTTTGATGCCTAATATTTGTGGACATGTCCTTAACCAACCCTAAAGATTTAAAACATTTCCCCTGTTCTTTCCCCATCTTTTGCTATGCTGAAATATGTACTTCCACAGAAAAGTAGCTAGAATGCTAATGAGGATCAATGATTAACTTTTAACACCTTATCCACACTAACCGAGTCCCTGAAAACATTCTTGCAATTGTATAAACATTCTCTTTTCTGTTTTCCACTTGATAGGGGAAACTGCCATAGTTCCCATCTCCTATTCTTCCTCTTCTCTACTTTTAATTAAGCATTTCCTTCTTTAGTGTCATTAATAAATTGGTCAAGCCCTTGTTTGCATTTTGCCCCATTTTATGATTCATAGTCTACGATAGTAAGTAAAAGTCATGATTGATGGAAAGTGTTCTGCCTTAGATGGAACTCATCATTGCACTCAGCGGCTATTAATCAGTATTTTCTTGTATTATCTTTGATATCTTACAATGTATACGATGATACATATTTAGCAAATTAGTGATAGTATATCAAAATTCTATTGTATTTTCATCAAACATCTCATAATATCCATTTGATATGACATTTAGCAGTGTAAAAGTTGTGCATTATGCTGAATGCTAATTTGCCATGTGCTCAAGCTTTCTCAATGCATCTGCTAAATAATTTTCTACCACATAAATCAAAATTTTGGATAATATCCTGAGAAAAGCTGGTATTAATGCTGTTTGGTATGACTTTTCATCCTTGGAAGTTTCTATATATCTTAAACATTTCTTAATGTTTCACGATATTCATATGGAGAACATTATCGTGAAGATTTATTTACCTGGTCCATCTTTTTTCTTGACTTGGTCAATTTGAAGTGCTTGGATTTACTTATTTTGCTTGAAGCAGAATGCTCAAGGTTTAGTATCAAGAATTTGATACTTTTTTTTTTTTTTTTCAAAATTGTGTTGCATGATTTCCTTTCTTCGCTGTCAGTCTAAATATTTGTTTGGTTATTAAATCACCTTCCCTTTTATGCTGTTATAGAAAATCTAATTATTGATTACACTTTTTTGATAATATGCTGCAGCCTAAGACATACACAGTTTTCATTCTGCTAGAGTTTACAATTTCTTACATCAGTAACAATTATGTGCTCAGACAGAGAAGTTAAAACAAATATTTTGTATTGTAGCCAGGGAATGCATCAGTCAGGAGGTGCTCTCCTCTCCTTGAAAGTTCATCATTGTCTGATGGCAGTGTCTTGTCAGCCAGTGAGTGGAAGGCAGTTCCAGATATTTGGAAAACTTGTGCAGATAAGTATGGGGATCGGGTAGCATTGGTGGATCCATATCATGACCCTCCTTCAGCATTGACTTACAAACAGGTAGTCTTTGTAACATAATGGAGAGTCATCCGTATAGAATGTGTTGTCCTTGGTGATCATTAAAGCACGATGATGTGTGCACAACACATCATGGGCAATGATGTCCAATTCTTCTTTTCGTCTTTTAATTGCAGATTGAACAGGAAATTTTATGTTTTTCTGAAGGCTTAAGAGTTGTTGGAGTGTGTCCAGGGGAAAAGCTGGCCCTTTTTGCTGATAATTCATGCCGGTGGCTCATTGCAGATCAAGGTATGGTACAGTCACATCGATAAATGATGTGGTTATGTAGCTGTATTTAATACCACCAGGCCCTTCACCTTTTCACATTGTTTAGTATTACCATTTTTTGTATTCAGAAGCTGATGATTTCATCATGCACATATTGAGTTATAAGGGGGGGTCCTTTCATGTGTTATTCTGATGTGTCGTTCGTGAGACATTTCTTGTTGAATGCAAATCTGTTTCGCCTTTTTTAACCCTTGTATTTTCTGTTGACTTATCTTTGTTGTCATCTTGGCCTCATCAAATCTTTAGGGTGCATATGTATCCCACCAATCACAACTTCTTAGATCCCCATCCTTGGGGTAATGGTATGTAATTGAGTCCTCGTATCCCTTCTCATCAGCTCAATAGACTGCCTTGCAAGACCTTCCATGACAATCTTTACAACCCCCTCAACCATGTTTTTCTCTATATTTTGGTTTTCATGGCACATTGATGAACCGATTCTATTGCTTCCTTTTAGCTATGATTGTTATCTATGATTTCCTTGAAATACATCCTTTAGATATAGTTGTTATAGATTGTAGCATTACTGAACTTTTCAGTTGGTTTTAGAAACTGATGTTTACACTATTGCGGTGTAGGTATAATGGCTATTGGTGCTATTAACGTTGTTCGGGGAACAAGGTCATCTGCCGAAGAGTTACTACAAATATATAATCATTCTGAAAGGTGATCCAGGAAGGCTACATTGTTTGCTAAAGCTTGGGCTTTGTTACATAGGCATTAGATTAGAATTTTGTTCCTTTTCATTTTCCATTGATGTTTTTACATGAAGAGCATGAAGATATATCTTCATCATTGTTTATAAATTGATTCATGATTGTAGACACCCCATTTTGTCCCTTTATTTTATTTTTACTATTTTTATATTAATAAGGGTAATTTACATATATACCCACATAGTTTGACGCTAATTGGAGATATACCTACGTAGTTTCATGAATTGCATATTACTCCCACAGTTTCACTAAAATTGCGTATTACCCCCACACCATTACTTGCAGTTAATAAATCAGTCAATCCTCTGTCTGGTCGTTCCTCCGGGGTGTTGCCCTTTTCATCTTTCAATCGAGTATACATATATTTTTAAAATTTAAATTTTTTTATATTTTTTATATTTTTTTACATTTTCACTTTTTTCTATATTCCAGGGGAATTATTTCAGTTGGATTGGGATCATGAACTGAGTAAAAGCCAGTTTCTGAATAAATTGCAGATTTTTTTAATTTTATTTTACTTCTGTTTTGTTCCGTTTCTGTTCTTGGATTATTTTGAACATTTAATTCCTGGTTTTGTTTGTTTGAATTCTTGTATGGAATAAAGCTGGCCATATGTAATTAATACATCAGCTGTCTTGATTGGGCTTTGCCATTTATTCTTTTTATTTTTTTAATTCTTATTCATAGATTCATGATATGTTTGTGTGAGTCCCTGTTTCAGCAGCTAGAGGTCGTGTGGCTCCTTGCTATGTTTGTTTGGTGAATAAGATGTGATACCTGTTAAATCGGTGTGAGTATAGGTTTCGTCCCATTAAAATTTTCTTTCTAAGGGTTTTGTTTGGTAAGAAAAAAAACTTTTCACCTTAAAATTTTAAATCTAAAACTTTTCACTCTTCATAACTGTTATATTTTTTTAATTATTTATTCATTTTTTCTTATACAACTACCTTACTTTTCAATTATTTCTACACAACTGCCTATATAACTAATCTAACTATTTTAACTTTATTTATTTTTTTACTTTTCATTTACCTATATTATATCAAATTATTCTCTTATATTTTAAAAACTTTTACATAAAAAACTTTTCATTCAAAAGTTTTATTACTTACCAAATACACTCTAAATTTGTTAGGTTCATTTCAACATACATAACTTGCATTTGCCTATTCTTTGGGCAATTGTCTTTATCAGTTGCTAGCCAATACATTTGGCATTTCATTTGTGTTTTAGTGGATTTCCTTTTGGAGCATGACTAAATGTACTCGGTTGCACTTAGCCTCAGTGCACCCTAGTGGATTTAACCCATTTAAATTTTTTTTATACAACCGTTAATCTAGATGTATTTAACATGTGTATCAAGTTTTACCATTTTTGGAGATTTGTAGAATTTTTTTATTTTTTAAAATTAATGGCATTTTCATAATTTGTGAATTACGAAAATGCCACTGGTTTTAAAAAATAAAAAAATCTCCAAATCTCAAAAAATTGTAAAACTTGATACACATGTTAAATACACCTAGATTAAGAGTTGTATAAAAAAATTTTAAAAATAAAAAATGGGTTTTTGCACTCGGGTGCACTAGATCCAGACTCTTTCCTTTTTGGGGGTAGATGTGTTGTTTTTCATTTTTTTCCATTTCAAGCATATAGACCCTGTTCTGTTTCTCATGAGTACATCAGATCTTGATGCTGCAATGGGATCGTTTTGATGCGTAATGTTTTCCTGGATTAGTACAGTGGCCGTTAGTCTCTTTAATCATCTGTTTTGGGAGCACCTGTTTGGCTTCATTTTAATTTCTGTCTTGAGTTTGGATCTCTGTTTTGGTGTCAACGTCATAATCAATTTGGTCTAGGGATTGGAAATAAATCTGATGGAATAACAAAACACTTGTGCTTTCGTTGTAAATAATGTACATATGCGGGCAATAAATATCCCATTTGCTTTGAAAAGAATTGTACCCTTGTATCCGTTCTACTGTTTTCAATGGGATAGATAGCCTCACTTTGTTGAATAAAATAAATTCTAGGTCATTGCTGTTATATTGCATTCCTGTTTGGATTGTGAAATGTCAGCACATTGCAGATGCAATAATAATTTCATAATTTAAATGAAAATCCTGTTGATGGAAAATTACACATTTGAGCATGAAAAATCTGTATGGTATTGCGAAAGCGATCATTGAAATTGCATGTTCATTACTGAAATGAAGCTTTGGTAGGAGTGATCTGTGCATTCGTACACAGAAATGTAATTTTTCTCAGCTTACAAACATACCAGAAATTTTCCAAACCAACCGAGAAAAATTGAAAAATCTGTGTTAAGTAAAAGGAAAACTAACAAACACCTATGAGAAGCCATTTTGGGGTGCAAAAGGTGCCTACACCCTTCCCTTTGCATAATTTAGCATGAAGCTCAGATTCTCTAATGTGGACCAGTTGCATATGATCTTGTTTTCCAACTTTTCCTCAAAAGTTGGTGGTGACTCCCAATTTTGTGATGTTTCTGTGGGGTGGAAATAATGATGGTTGATTTGGAAGCGAAAATTCTTGCACTATGACTGTAGTTCTTTTTCTCTAGAAGATTGGTTATTAATTGATTCATGATGGTTGATCTGAAAGTGAAGATTCTTGCATTTTACCCATGACTGTAGTTCTTTTTCTCTAGAGTATTGGATTCATTAGTATTTTGCAACAAACTCAATCAACCATTTTAAGGATAGTCCAAATTTCAGAAAATAGTTACAAATTTACATTTATCTGTCCTAACACTAAGGCACAAGATTGCTTGGATAATATAATCAGTTTGCTCCAGTAAACGCATTCACTTTAATTTAAAAATATCTTCTAGAAAGGGTATAATTTTCATACAGAAGTGATACAAGTTGTCATTGAAACTTAAAAAGGTTATTTATTGGTTGTCAGCAAAGGTTTAACTTCTCATCTTTCGTTCTATTGAGTGATGAATTAATTGCCAGCTATTTGCTATTTGTTTATTTATCTATTTTTCTCATTGCAGCATTGCACTTGTTGTGGACAACCCAGAGTTATTCAACCGCCTTGGAGAGACCTTGATCTCTAGGGCAGTCGTAAAATTTATTGTCCTCCTATGGGGTGAAAAGTCATGTTTGGACAGTGAAACTATAAAAGAAGTACCCGTTTTAAGTTACAAGGAAATTATAAATTTGGGACAAGAAAGCCGCCAATCATTAGTTGCTTCACCAGATAAAGGTAATTCACCCTGCAGAATTTTTTAATGAACTCATAACCTAGTGCGGGCAGTTTTTTTTTTTTTTTTAAATCAACTTTTAATCCGAAATTTCATGTTGCACTAAGATTTTAGCATACAGTTTTTCAAGCAAAAATAACATATGCATACTCCTGTAGTATTTTCAAATACTAAAGTCCATCAATAGTCATTACAAAACATTACTAATCGTTGGTACAAATTTTTAGAAAATGCACTAACTATGTTGACTCTTCAATGTAATGAAAAGAAAACTGAGAAAAGTGCCCCCTTTTCCTCTCTTTCTCACTCATTTCAAGGCCTTATCATTTGCTGGCCAGTATCCAACTCCCTGCTAACCAGCCAATTGCCCATGCCTGCCACTTGTGATCTATGACCTTCAAGATTTGTTCAGTATTCATCTCTCTCTCGCTCTCTCTCTCTCTCTCTCTCTCTCTCTCTCTCTCTCTCTCGCTCCCTCCCACCCCCTTGTTCCTTCTCTTCACCTGCTTAATTCCTGATCAAAGGGGTAATCCTATTTTGTTGTCCAAAATTCACACCCAACTGTCACCAAATTTACAATCCTTTGATTTTGCATGAAACACATAAGTCAAGTTCTCAGTGTCAAGAATATTTCCTATTGCAATTTGAAGTATTCCTAAACTTACTAGCAATCTCTAAATTTACAGATAATCTTATGTCCATGAAATCGAATTGTCACCTAATCTAGCACCATTCAACAAGTACCCAAATTAGAGCAACCAGCCATCACGACATTATGTCCATGAAATCCAAATGTCATCTAATCCAGCACCATTCAACGAGTACTCAAATTAGAGCAAACAGCCATCACCCACTTGACTAGCCATGTTCATTGTGGTATATATCATAATTTAAGACATCCAATAATTGGTATAAAAGGTAGATTAGATGATTGATCCTGTTAGTTGGGGTTAGAGTCATCTTTACTAATGGGGCAATGATTCAATACAGCTCTCCATGCAGTCCATTGTTTTCTTTAAAAAAAAATTTTAAATGTTTTTTTGCTATATCTAAAGCATTTATGTTTATCCATATGCGTTTATTTATGATTCCAAAAATCCCATTTATTAACAACTTTTATATACTACATATACATTAACATATACTATGCATGTTTGAAAAAAGTTTACAATTATAGATTCACAAATGTATGTTACAATGAAAACAATTTTCAGTAACATGATAAAACAACTGGTGTTAAACAAAATAAATGGCATAGATTTGAACAAAAAAGGTTTAAAATAAAAAATTGGGGCCCATGCAGCCCACTTTATCGGATCATTGCCCTTACTAATGTAATTTACGAAATATGCTAGAGCTATATATGAGGGTGGATCATATCATAAATCATTTTTTTTTAGTTTTTTTTGTAAACATGTTAATATAGGTATATTTAACTTATAATCTAAGTTTTACCAATTTTTGATATGTTTATATTTTTTTAGTTTTTAATACAAGGGTAGTATAGTAATTTTTCACCTGTGAAAACTACTCCGGAAAAATAAAACATATATAAACATATCAAAAAATGATAAAATTTGAATTATAGACTGAATACACCTAACTTAATATGTTTATGAAAAGACTAAAAAAATAAAAAATATGTTAAACGGCCGGCTGCAGTTGGGGCCCAACTGCAGCTGGCCATAAGGGATCACCCCTCGGCATATGTATCATGCATACTAGGCAGTTGGAATTACATTTGAACTATCAATTTAACAAGTCTGCAAATTCAGTTGCTATTAAAATTAACAGCAAGACCCTTATCTTGAAAAAAAAAAACTCACAGGAAGACCAAGAACCATTATTATATGTCAAAATGGTGTCTGATTAGATCACTAATTTGACTAATTTAGGACAACAGATGGCATGCATACAATCAGAAAGAGTTGGAGGTCTTGGAACATTCAAATGAATTTAGAAATGCTTGTTCAAGAAGAATCCATGTGTAAATCTCTAGATATTCATGTACAACTAAACTACTGTGACAATTAAAGATGAATCTGTTTTTTGGGTTACACCAGTGATCCTGTGAATCTAAATCAATTTACGATTAAGGGTGCCTATTTTTATTAAGTCCACTGTAATATTTTGCACCATATCATATGGCTGGAATTTTTATTCTTGATAAAGCTTCGCTGAAGCAATAGATAAAGATTGGAAAGTGTTATTAGGAATAGTGCACACGATCTATATTTCATGCCTGTTTTGATCCACCTTCATATAAAGTTGATATGTTATGCATTTCTTTATCTCTTGCAGAAAAGAATGTGCACTATGCATGCATGTGGTGCGGCTATGGTTCTCTGCAATTGATGGCAAGAACATTAGATGCAGCACCATATTATGTGGTCTGAAGACCCTGAACTTGAAAATTTGACAAAACTGTTGTTAGCTGGTGTCATGTAAAAGATCACAATTTGTTCACATTGTGCAGTCTAAGGATTGCAACAATTAGTGCAACCAGATAAAAAGAGGCTAAAATAAAAGAAGAAACAATTCTCAACACAGAAAAGCAACAAGAACTACAGGAAACTGTTCCCAATTTGTGTTATTTACGTGAGGCATTTTGATAAATATAAATTGGTAGATAAATGCAAAGGTAAATGTATGTCATACATTGATATGGCATTTACCTACTGAATGTATCCCTAATAATGTACCTTTCTTATGATCACTTATAATTTTCAGGGGTTTTATTCAATACACCCGGATGCACAGCTTTGGTGCACCTGGGTGTATTTAACCCATTTTTTTTTGAATTTTTTTTTATAGAACTGTTAATCTAAGTGTGACTTGTATATCAATTTTTACCAAATTTGGATATTTTAAATTTTTTTTTTTGGATTTTTAAAAATAAGTGGTATTTTAGTAATTTTAAATTACTAAAATGCCATTGCTTTTTTAAAAATCCAAAAAAATCTAAAAATCACCAAAATTAGTAAAAATTGATACGCTTGTTAAAGATTAACGGTTGTGTAAAACAATTTAAAAAAAATGAAAAAAATGGGTATTTGCATCCAGGTGCATAGGATCATGATCCTAATCTTCATCCTATATTCAAATTATGGTTTATATGTTCCTGTACTATGTTGGGATCATCTAAATTTTTTATTACATTAGCGTGTATTTGGTTTGATTCAGAATAGGTATAAAAGATTAAAGAAGAGTAAAAGTCAAGATGCTGATATTCGATGGTCTAGGTTTGTTATCAATCATAAAATGAACAACAATAAAACACATTTTTTTCCTGAAAAAGGGTAAGTACCATTGCTGAATGTATATTAATTGTGGGAGTGGAATCTGAAGTTAGTAAAGGAAGGTAAGGAAAAAATGTTTTGTAGTATTTTTTTTTTTTTAACATAACAAAAGGGGCTTTGCTCATTTGGCCTCTTTTAGCTATAATTTAAAAAATAAAAAATAATAAAAAATTCCCCTTGCGTTACCCATTTCTCACAATCCAAAAATAACTTGGATACAATATACTTGTCCATGGGCAATGCTTCAATGGAGTCGACAACACCATTAATTCAATGTCCAATTAACTCATTGCATTTGAAATTTTTTTTTTTTTTTTTTTAACTAGAAAAACCAAATTTCATGAAAATCAAATTTGTGCATAGATTTGGTCTAAAATTAGTGCAAAACAATATAATAAAATTGTTTGATGGACAAAGTCCACATATATTTACAAATTTTATCCTTAATTCCACTTACTACTCATGCACTTTCAAAAATTCCAAATATATCTACGTATTTTGTTTAAAATTTTATTTATATCCATGTTGTTAAGGATCTGTTAAAGAGGATGCTAGCCCTTCTGTGAAATGACTGATATACCCAAGCTCTAATATAACTTGGAGTTGGGTTTGCTTAAAGCTAAAAATTTACATTCAAATTGCTTTTAAAAAAAATTTACATTCAAATAATATGTGATTCTACAATTGTAAAAGTATTGAAAAATCATTAGAATGTGCATTTTTAGTTATAGAATTATAATTAGGGCTTGGGCATATTGTTCATTTCACTGAGAGTTAACTAGTCATTTAACAATCCAAGCGGCATGGGTATAAATAGAATTTTAGACAAAATACAAGGGTATATCTAGAATTTTTGAAAGTGTATGGGCATAAGTGGAATTAGCGATAAAATTCATGAGTACAAGTGAAATTTGCCTTTGTTTGATTTATGCATTGATTTTAAAGTTATCAATTCAACGATAAAGGCATCTGGAGCATCATTCTTGTATAAAGAATGATTTTATGAAGTATTATAACATTTTAATATATATATGAATGGATCTAAGTGTTTTTCGTAATTTTCACATGATTATATTTATATATTTTAATTTGGTATGGCCCGCTCAAGATTTTGATTGAAGAGATTTTTAGTGCCATTATAAAATAAATGATGTTAAACAAGTGGTTGAATGCATGTTGTTGGGTTAAGGGGGGCCCTTTTTGTTTGGTTTTGTGGGGGGTGATGTGGGTTTGCATAAACGAGATATTTTAACAAATTATATAATTATTTATCTGTAGAGTATGAACATTTTATAAAATGTAGATGTTTAGGGTGTGTTTGTTTAGGTATAAAACTTTTCAACTAATATTTTTCAATCTAAAACTTTTCATTCTTCACAACCACCTTATTTTTTAATTATTTTTTCACATTTTCTTATTCAACTACCTTATTTTTGAATTATTTTCACACAATTACTCATACAACTAACCTACGTATTTTAATTTATTTTCTTTACTCATTATTATTGCTTTCATATAACATCATTTTCTCTCATTTTAAAAGCTTTTCCACAAAAAACTTTTCATCCAAAAGTTTATCACTTCCCAAATACAATCTTAATTAAAATCTTTAGAATTAAAATAACAATAACAACATTTAATATGTTTATATTGACCTTTAAATGTTATTAACCTATGTAAATAATTGATTTCTATGAAATTTTGACTCTTAGCTAAAAAGATTATTCTAAGTAAAATGGTTGAATTGGTTTTTAATTAACTATCGAGGTGGCTCGTAAATTAGCAGGTTCCATGAAACTAATTCCGTGTAATTGACACCACCGAGTTGTTCCCTTTGCGTTTCTCCATGGTATCTAGGGCTTTTTAAGCAGAAAGCAAATTACATTCACTTAAGAGAGTAACTGGTTGCGCACTTGGAGTAACACTCATGCATAAGGTACTGATTTCTGATAGAAAGGTTTCAAGTGCATGAACCTACAAAAGTTACTATTTGGCGTGTTGTGGTTGTCGCAGTTCATTCTTACTTGATTCCATACCAAAAAGGATCAGTTTCAGTTGTCATGTGAACATCCTCCTGAGCTGGGAAGATCTCTCTCAGCATCTACATGCTCTACATGCAGAAGATCATCTGAGCTCATTGGCAACGAACTGTGCTTGCCCACAAATTCTCCTGAGCAAGCAGCCTAGTATGGGGATGTTCCTTTATGCGAAATAAGCAGCCTATGATGGTGTTATAAGTGGTATAATAGTATAGCATAATAGTATAGTGCTATAATAGTATGCAAGGAAAGCAGCCTATTATGGTGTTATAAGTGGTATAATAGTATAGATTTTGGCGGGCATGTTCCTTTATGTGAGTTTGCTTGTGTTATTAATTTATTTGCAGGACAAGGTTACACTTATAAAGCCATCAACTCTGGTGATATTGCGACACTTATTTATACAAGTGGAACTACAGGCAACCCCAAAGGTGTTATGCTTACACATGAAAACCTCTTGCATCAGGTTTGGGTGATGTCCACTGTGCAAATGTTAAAATTTGAAATTTGATATCATGCATCAATGGTGGGATTTTTTTATAGGTTCCTCAATTTCTAAGTTTCATATTTGCAGTAGATGACAAAAGTCAATTGAGGACAAACTAATTGTAGATTAGGTGGTTAGTTGAACCAAAATTTGATTAGGCTACATGTCTTTAAAGAAGATTTGGATTAGCATGATTCGAACATTTTAGGCTGGTTGAACAAGATCTTGATCCCGATGAAGTCAAACAGTCAATCTCATCCCAAGTGGGACACTGTCTAGAAACATCTTTCAGTGAACAGTTCAAAGGTCAGTGGGCCATTCCTATGTAGACCAGCAAATGGGCAATTTGACTCATTTTTGGTTGGTTCACATTCGGGGAAAGATGACTTGTTGCAGGAAAGGCGGATGGTTGTAGCAACCTGCCAGCCAACCCTGCTCATGGTCACTACCTATTACTCCCAGGCACTTTTTCTTAGAAAATCTGCAAGGATTAATACTATCTACCAAAATCATTGAAATATCAGAGTCATCAGAATATTATATATAGCCTAAGTTGATGCAAACCAAACTGTCTCCCACAAAACTACCACAGAGTATACACATAGCTACCAAAAACCAACCTCAATATTCAAATACAGTATTGATGAGAATCTAAATATAATTAGATTCATGAGTGCATATGCAATAAATAGCCTCTGAGGCAGATAAGATATGACAACCGAGTAGAAAATAATAGATCATGCCTTACTACATGGCCACTCACACTTTTGATGATGATGATGACGACGACGATGATCATAATAATGGCCACTCACACTTAGTACAGCACAATAAATATCTAGGGTCTTCATGGACTTGCACCATGAGCACCTTTTTCCGGGTCTTCCTTGCACCTTGTATTCGTCGACTAAAACGAAGATTAAAAAAAAAACATGTGATCTTGGGAAAGCTTAGTAACTGATATAAGCAAAAAATAGTGAAAGCAACAATCTCGACAAAATCAACCATCCCATCTTATGTTTATGCTCTTGGGCTTAATGCTAGCCTCACACATCGTACACATAAATGTAGTGCCATTCTCATGCTCTCAATACATCTTACATAATTCATCCTTGACGACTAGGGAGTGATCCATATCCAACTTGGAACAGAGTTGGCATCTAACTTGGGCCTCACTCATATACCCAATACCTATGGGGAGAATTTTATCCGTGACGTAGGTCCACTATTCACATGCATGTTATCCATGGAGGTTCATGTACCTAACTACCTGGTATGCATCTAGCACCTGGTTGACCTCACATTTAACCTGGGAAGAACTCCATCTCCAACCTAAGGTTGGGAGTTGGCTTCCCAAGCCATGATATCATAGTCCATGCATGCACATAAACACACTATGTGTGCCATGTCACTTACTGTGTCCTCAATGACATGCCTAGAAGTTGCAACTCATGCATAAAACACCTTTGGGGTGAACCTTCCGAAAACATCAAACAGGCAAATCTACGCATAAATCCACAAAACTAAGGGAATCTATTCTCAAATAAAAAATCCATGGGTTTATCACCAAACCCATGGTTTTGAATATTGGTATTGAGGGCGTATGAGTCCTCCCACCAAACCTATACGATACAAATGTATGGTATTGGTGTTCGACCGTATTAAACTGTATCAGACTTTCTATAAGTCAAACAATATGCAAAAAAAAAATCCAAATTTTTTTTTGAATTGTGCTCATATTTTGTTATTATATCTTTAAGACATACAAAATAATGCTCTATAAGTCCATTCTTTATTTAAAGCACTGATGTAAACATGAGAAAAAAAAGAATAAAAACAGAGCATTTTCAAGATGCCACCCAATACACCCTCGTATCATGTATTGGACCCTGCAGATTCCTATATCATACTATTGTATCGTACTGGTATCTGTTGCTATTCAAAACCATGAGCAAACCCTCGAAATCCAAACATAATTCACCTAGGGCCATGCTCTAGCAAATTTGAGTGAAATATGAAATCCTCACATTGAGAACCAACATTCAACACTACCCACTAGGACCACATAATAATGCCACACCTCAAAACCTTCACATGTGAAACACTTGTCACATGGTGAATATTGCATAAACTTAGATGATCAATTGGCCTCAAGCCAAACCGCTGACTCTTATAGGGAACTTACCCTATGTCACTACCACGTCTTCTCAAACATCATAAGGATGTTCCTATAAACACAAAATTAGGGGAAAAAAAAAGCTTCCAAACCCAGCAAGTCCACTAAGTCTACAAAGCTAGCTTCGAGTTGAGCATATAGCCAACCTGGAAAATTTTCTTATGTTGCCCGAGGGCTAACTTAGCTTCATGCCAGCATACATCATGCCATCCAACACAAACCAGCTTGAGAGAAATGTTTCCCAAATGCCAAACCATTAAACCATACCCTAAACTAATTTGGGGTCTTTCAAATCTCCATGTCAAAGCAACGATAAACACCACCTAGGTGTTCCTACAAACACTCACAACTGCAACCACACATTATGAGGCCATCAGGACCATCCAAACTGTTCCAAAAATAGGAGTTACGGCAAGTTTTTAGCTCCATGTGCAAAACTTTCTTCACAGACTAGAAAACCCAAGAAATCTCTCCTCTACAATCTTCCAAGGCAAAGTCTCCTTTCCTAGTTCAAAACTACTAAATCTCTCTTTTTCGTGCTCATTTCTTTCTCCTCTCAAAACTTCAGATGGTTAGCATGGAGTGTGGGGAATTTTTTGGGAAGGAAGAGAAAAAAGTAAAATTCTTGAAATTACAAAAATAGCACTGCATAACACTTGAGAGCTTGATACACGTTCACTATTTTAGTCATAACCTTTTCTAGAAAACTTGGATGGACACAATTTGTTTTGGGTTGGATTCCTAACTTGAAAACCTATCAATTAACAAAATTTTGGTTCAAAACTCTAAAACCATTACATATGGCATGCATTTAAACTCATATCATTTGCTGCAGATTTTCTGGCAGCTTGACAGACCTCTTGTATTTTAGCAATATCTCCCTCTTGGAAACTTGGATTGACATACTGTTGTTTGCCTTGATTCTAGAATCTAAGAATTATAATATGCCTCAGAACTCCAAGTAGACATATTGTTGCACTCTGTCTAAGTCAGGTCATATAAGTTGCCAAAATTCTTCGTTTTCTCAATTTTTCAACCAAGAAGCTAATTTACCTCAAACTTATGCTAAACCTCCACAAATTACCAAATGTGCTCACTTAGCACTAAGATACACATTATTCAACTATCCCAAGTAGTTTTACCCCAAGCCAACTATATGAGTCAATCTCAGTTGGAGGTGTTTATGATGGATAGTGTTTAAATATCGCCTGTCTGTTATGAGTAACCTATAGGCCTCATCCTTAGTCATTCGCTTTCCTCTTCTTCTTTCTTCATTATATTACTTTATTAGTGCAGAAGTGCTCCAATTTCTTTTGCAATTATCTGAACGATTAGTATGACTCACAATCTTATGGCAGTTCTTTTTAAATGTGACAATTTCTTTACAGTGCACCATTCATTGAAGTAAGATGATCAAATATACGGGTTCCGATCGCCTGCACCCGGGAGCAGGCAGCGTTGCCTGCTCCCGGGCCCATACCCTTATTTATTTTTATTTTTTTTTGAAAATTTTTTCATAAAAAGGTTAATATAAGTGTATTTAATATGTGTATAAATTTTTACCATTTTTGGAGATTTTTAGATATTTATTTTTGATTTTTGAAAATCAGTGGCATTTTACGTAATTTAAAATTACTAAAATACCACTGATTTTCAAAAATCAAAAATAAATATCTAAAAATCTTCAAAAATGATAAAAATTTATACACATGTTAAATACACTTGGGCTAACAAGTTTATGAAAAAAATTTCAAAAAAAAATAAAAAAATAAGGGTATGCGCCCGGGAGCAGGCAACGCTGCCTGCTCCCGGGTGCAGGCGATCGGAACCCCAAATATACATGATATGAAATAATTAGCATCAATACAAATGACAAATGGAATCAGAGAAGAATCAATGATAGGCTATGAAAAAAATTGCCTACTTCAGATGCATTTGTAGCTGCTCTTGCAGGAAAATCTCCCAATCTTCTCATTCCAAGTTCATTTATTTAAATATGTATCACATAATTTACTTAATTTTTGTGTATAATAATAATGATAAATTCTATATGAAAATTGAACTTATAAATTGTAAAATTGCGCAGCACATGAATATTTCTTTTATATATATATATATATAGGGAGCTGTTCCGGTGCAGCGTCACTGCACCGGAACAACCGTGCAGTGGCCCCAAAATGGGGCCCACATGATCATAAAATCATGATCTACTCCACCCATTGTATTTAGAATAATGTATTCTATTACCATACCAATTTTTATCCCAATCAGATATGTATATGGGCCCATCTGAAAATGGTACAAATCCAACGTAATAAAATAGTTTAATGTAAATAACGACTTTAAAGTATCTGATTGGGATGAAAATTGGTATGGTTATAGAATACATTATTCTAAATACAATGGGTGGAGTAGATCATGATTTCATGATCATGTGGGGCCCATTTCAGCGACGCTGCACCTGAATATTATCCATATATATATATAGGGACGTGATACAGTGCACCCGGGTGCACTTAGCTTCGGTGCACCCGAGTGCAAAAACCCCTTTTTAAAATTTTTTTGAAAACTTTTTTATACAACTGTTAATCTAGGTGTATTTAATATATATAACAATTTTTTACCATTTTGAGATACTTTTAGATATTTGTTTTTGATTTTTTAAAATCAATGACATTTTTGTAATTCATAAATTACGAAAATGCCATTGATTTTAAAAAATAAAAAACAAATATATATATAAAAATCTCTGAAAATGACTAAAATTGGTACACATATTAAATACACTTAGATTAATATTTGTAAAAAAATATTTTTCCAAAAAAAATAAAGATAAATGGATGAAATGCACCCGGGTGCATTGCCTTTCCTGTGCAGTGAAGCTGCACCATAATTAACGATGCATTTGGCCCAAAATAGGCCCAACATGTACTTAAATGTAATAATACTTTATACAATCATTTATTCATATAAAAATTTTATAGTAAATGATTTACATGTTGAAAAAACAACTTTAAAGTTGTTATTTACATTAAACTATTTTATTACATTAAATTTGTACTATTTTCAGATGGAGTCCATACACATCCAATTGGGATGAAAATTGGTAAGGTAATAAAATATATAATTCTAAATACAATGGGTGGAGTAGATTATAATTTTATGATCATATGGGGCCCATTTTGAGATAACTGCGCCGTAATTGTGGTGCAGTGAAGCTGCACTTCAATATTTCTTATATATATGTATATGTATATATATATGTATTTATATATAGGATAATATTCAGGTGCAGCGATGCTGCACCGGAATTCCGGTGCAGCGTCGCTGAAATGGGCCCCACATGATCATGAAATCATGATCTACTCCACCCATTGTATTTAGAATAATGTATTCTATAACCATACCAATTTTCATCCCAATCAGATACTTTAAAGTTGTTATTTACATTAAACTATTTTATTACGTTGGATTTGTACCATTTTCAGATGGGGCCCATATACATATCTGATTGGGATGAAAATTGGTATGGTAATAGAATACATTATTCTAAATAGAATGGGTGGAGTAGATCATGATTTTATGATCACGTGGGCCCCATTTTGGGGCCACTGCACGGCTGTTCCGGTGCAGTGACGCTGCACCGGAACAGCTCCCTTATATATATATATAGAGAGAGAGAGAGAGAGAGAGAGATTATTCTGTGCATTTATATGCACCGTAAGTTATGGTGCATTTAGCTCAAAATGAGCCCTATATGTATTTAAATGTATTAATATTTTGTACAATCATTTATCCATATATAAATTATATCTTCAATAATTTATATGTTGAAAAATAACTTTAAAATTGGTATTTACACCAAATTATTTTATCGCATTGATTTTATATTATTTTCAGATTGGGCCCATGTATATATCCGACTTAGGTAAAAATTAGTATGCGAATAAAAGAAATACTTCTAAATACAATGGGTGGAGTAGGTGTATATTTTATGATTATGTGGGATCCATTTGGAGTAAATGCACTGTAACTTATGGTGCATGTAAATGTACAGGATAAATTCTCATGTATATATATATTCTGCACTCTTTTATTTCTAAATATTTCACCTTTTGCATGCATCAATTCTTTGATAGCAACTGAGTTACACCTTTCCTTTGTTTAGATAAGGAATTTGTGGGACATTGTGCCTGCACAAGCTGGTGATAGATTTCTAAGTATGCTTCCACCTTGGCATGCTTATGAGCGTTCTTGTGAATATTTCATATTTACACATGGGATTGAACAAGTCTATACAACTATCCGAAACTTAAAGGTACTATGCAATCATCAATCTGTAAGCCGTACGAAAAGCTCTCCCTTCTTTTACTTTGTGATGTATGATCTTAATTTGTGTTATTGTTTACCTCTCACTAGTTGACACTGATCATTTTACTTTTGAACAACTGATTCTTTGGAAAATTCTTGATGTATGATCTTAATTTGTGTTGTTGTTTACCTCTCACAAGTTGGCACTGATCATTTTACTTTTGAACAACTCATTCTTAGGGAAATTCTTTCACCATGTTTTTTTTAGGAAAATTCTTTCACCATGTTTTTTTTACTTCATGAACAGGAAGATCTGAAGCAATACCAGCCACCTTACCTTATTTCAGTTCCTCTAGTTTATGAAACTCTTTATAGGTACATTCTAAGTCATCAAAGAACTATCTTATTGTCCTGCTAAAGTAAATTCTGGTTTTTCTCCCAACCATATTCCCTTCTGAATCAGTGACGTCCAAAAGGATGTATTGATATTGTCTGTTGCATCAGAAAAATTTGCATATGGAAAACCTTTGGGAAAACGAGCAAATCATTGAAGTTATATGATACAACTTCACGAGATGGAAAAATTGCAAAAGTCATTATGCATAATTTCTGTTGAACAAAATCATCACCTGATCTTCTTTAGTTTTTAAAATAAAATTTACCATATATTTTCTCGTTTTTTTTGTTGATAAGAAGAATTTGATATGAACCAACCTCAATAATGGAATTTTATTCTAGCCATGACTGTCAAAAGCTCTGCAAGAAACTATTCACAACAATAGGACCTCAGGAACTCCAAAAAATCTGTAATTGAACTACTCTCAACAGTTAATGGACTACTTATGCTATCATCTTCAATCACAATCAAACAATGAACCCTCTCTCCTGCCCCCCAAATGTAGCTGCGCTACTTGTCTTGCCATCTCTGTCACCATCCCTATCATTCATCATGGGGGTTGACTATCCTTGCTTGACTTTATTGACCATTTCCCTAAAGATTGAGTAAGAGTTGTCCGAGTCAACAGAGAGGGAGTGTTGTCGACCCCATCCGGTGATTGACTCTTGTTCTGCAATTGAATGCTCTCAGCCATCCTTGAACTTTTCGATATGCTTGTTATTGAGAGGTGAACTACTTCAGAAAGACAGACAGACTGTTCTCCAGCTTGATTACCTTCTTGAGGATGTGATCTAGCCGCTCCTCACAATGTCACCTTGGGTCATGCTGTTCTTGGGAGGTTGCGAATTTGTCAAAGAGATCTCTTTTGATCTTTTGGTCCATTTCAGCTTTCTTGAACATCGGTGGTACCAGGTGATGATGATTGTTCATCACCTGGCAAGGATGGAAGCAGAAGATCCTATCACTTAGAGATGGTGGCATTGAACATGTCGTCATTCAGATCTTGTCGCTCCTTGCTGATGATAGCAAGATCGAGCAATTCTTTCTGCAAATTCTGTTGCGCTCATCATTGAACCTCCTTTCTTAATCCACTAATATCTCTGTTGTCTCCCTCATGATGTGACCGTGGCCTTCATTGTTACCAGAATATTCGCCGGCTGCAAGAATGACCCCCAAATTTGATCTCAAGATGAGCCAAATGTGAACAAATTCTGGTCTTCTTAATGGATTGTTGTGAGCTTTTATACCCTTAGCGTGAACCAAGTTGGAAGGATGGAATGATATTCAAGCGATGGCTATTACAAGCTCTTCAAGAAACCATTCACAACAATAGGACCTCAAGAACTACAGATTCTGTAAAGAATTGAATTACTTTCAACAGCTAATTTACTGTTCCTGTCTACCATCCGCTATCACAATCAAACAATTTTATTACTACCAAACCACCCCCCTCCCACCACCCTGGCCACCCATCTAGCTCTCTCTCTCTCTCTACCCTTTTATCGGCCACTGCAACTCCAACCTCCATGCATCTCTGACTCCACTACGCATACATCATTCTGGCGATGAAGTGTCCCTGGCCACATGTGCTAGTGATGATGTGTCCCTGGCCGCCACACATGCTCTGGCTTCAGGTATCAGTGCGCAAGTGTTATCTACTGGAACAGTACTCTTGCCAACCCATTAGGAAATGTTGAAGTAAGATTTCTAGATTATATTGGCCTGCCTGCCATCCACAGTTACTTAGAGCTTAAGAGAGCCAAAAAAGTATTTTATATATAATCCTGCATAATCTCAAATATTATCACTTCTGATACATGAAGTGAAGGAGAGAATAGAAGCAAGGTTTTTAAAGGTTTTATTTCTCTACAGACTTGTAGATTCATCTCAAAGGGATGCCATTTAATTGATCAATTTTCCCTGAAACTAGATCAGAAAACTAATAAATTATGGAGAATATCACAAAGTATTTTGGCTCAAAGTCTTCAGGATTATTTTATGGATATCATTAGGAATATCCTTATACAAGGTACGGCCTTATTTCCTTTCTGTCAGCCATGGAAAAACTGATAATGTCTGAATTCCATGGATAGTATCAGGCTTATTTGGAAAATTGGCTTAGTATTGTCTCTGAAGTCTGAAAAGGTCAATCTGCTAAATTTGTTGCTGATGTGTATATGGAAAACTGTCAGGTTTGACATCAGTGTGCTCTCGTAGTACTGGTAGGGCCCACTGTATGATTTGATTCTTCCAGCAGAAAAGAAAAGGATAAATAATCCTCAAAATGGCATTTGATTTTTCTTTTTTCTTTTTTTTTTTCTTGTGTGTGTGGGAGAGGGGTTGGTGGGTTTGCAAAGTAGACATGGTAAATATGCATAATTGCTGCATTTTACAATTTGGAAAATGGACTGTAAATTTTAAGTCATTACAAGGTGAACCTTGTATGCATGTGATCTTTAAGTGAATGGGAAAGGTATAAGCAGTCATGGGGCTACTTTTAGACATTCTGTTTGTATGTCACTTCAGAGCATCAATTGCAGGAATCATTCTGCAACAGCTAGAAACTTAGAAGATCTATTTTGCAAAATTTCAAAACAATGCACCGCGTGTCTTCCGAAAACCTTGAATATTTTTTTATGTTGCATTGGAGCCTTGATGGAAACCCATGAGGGTGGATTATGCTAATACCTCATAAAATTCATGACATGGTTTGTTAGCAGAGAATTCTGTAATTTTTGACAGAATCTTAAATTGGTAGATGGGATGGAAATGGGTTTACACATTACACCACTTCATGCATTCATCATATGAATATGAGCATGGAGTGTGGAAGATCTTGACTTTGTATTACACTTCTATCTGGATTCACTATAATGATCCAAGTCTCTATCACTGTGGAATCAATAAACAGACTTCTATTGAGTCCTGTTCATCAAAATTTTGTTGCTTTACCTTTAATCAAGATCAGTTTATTGTACACGGAAGCAAGAAGGTTTTTTTTTTTTTTTTTTTGAAGGCTTATTTTCGTAAACACTCCTTGTTTTTTTAGCCTAATTACTTCAGCCACCAAGGAACTATGCTCTTTTCAAACGTGAGATATATTAGGGTGCACCGACACCATTTTGTACCTTAGTTAGGGTGGAAATGGGGCCCACATTGATGATGATAACAAAATCCAATGTTTGATATCATTTGTTTTGTTATGTATCCAAAAATCATATCGGTTAGAGTCTAGAGTGGGCCACATCTACTTAAGAATATATATAATCATGTGTAAATTATGAAAAACGCTTAGATCCATTGACATATGCATTTAAACGTAATGATACTTATATATAATCATATTTATACTTTTTTCAGATACTGATTTTTTATGCAACTTGGTTAGTAGTTAAATAAAAGATTCCGAATACAATGGATGCAGTGGGTTTGGATTTCACCATTAAGGTGGGCCCCAATTAATCATAGTGCACCCTGACTTGGGTGCAACATGGTTCACCCTAGTATATCCCTTCAAACATAGCCTAGTAATTTGCTCCTCCTGAAATACCCTTCAAACATACCCGAGTAATTTGTTCCCTTCACGTATATTGTAATACCCTTCAAACATACCCTAGTAATTTGCTCCTCCTTTCATGAATGTTGAAATACCCTCCAACCATATCCTAGTAATTTTTTTAAAGTGACTAAAATACCCCAAGGAAGGTCATCAAAAAAACATTGCGCAGTTCCAAGTCTATATTGTTAGAATTTTTTTGTGATTTCTTGTATGCATCCATTGAAATCCTCAGAATTTCACTTTTTTAGGGAAAAAAATTATAAATTTCTTTGTTATCTCTGAGTTGTAATTGGATAAGAAATTCCTCCTCTTTCTTACTCATGTCTAAAACATTTTTTAGAATGAGAATGAAAAAAGAAATTTGCAGATTTTTTTTTTCTTCCATTCTTGTATTTTTGGCAGTTCAAGAGAACTACAATGGTACATCTTATTCTGTTCCTCCTTTTTATCTACTTGACTGATCAAATCTCGATTCTCCTGGTCCATACTGTGTCTCCTCACGCTATGTCACAAATTGTTATGCACCTCCATTATTCATGTCTCGAGCCACCAAAAGCCCCTTGATGGACAGGCAGTTCCTCCACTCTCTGCTTCTCATCTATCCCCTCCCCCTACCTAGCTAAACTGCTCTACACCTATGACTTCACTGACCATGGTTTCATTGCCCATCTTACTCATTCCTAAGCTGATAGCTTTGCGAACTTCCGTGAATCTTCTCTGTGCACGATGAATAAGTGCACCATGGCTATGGCCTATGGGACAAAACTGAGTTGGGGCAGACGACATCATTATTGGGATAGTAGATTAGTGGTGCAATGGTCATCTACTGGAATGAGGGTTTTCCACTGGAAGGTTTTTCATATTCAGGGACAAAGAAGCACTAACAGTCTGTCGAGTTAGGGTTGGGTTTTGAGCGATTTTTATGTCATTCAACATGTCTTTTACCTCTGTTAACTTGTTTAACAGCAATATTGACATTAGGGGTATTAATGAAAGGTGGAAAAAAAAAAGTGTGTAAACATTCTTGAAAAGAGCAAAGTTATTTGGGGACAGGTGAAATTAGGGTGAATGTTTTTTATGTTGGATTGGAGTTTTGATGAAGTTCTCCTAGGGCATGAGTTATGTAAATTCCTCGTAATATTCATGATGCAATTTTATTAATAAATAATACAGTTTTTGTCAAAAGAACCTTATATTGGTAGGATGGGATAGAAATGGGTTTACACTAGTTCATGGGTCCAATGCATGAATATGGCCATTGACTGTGGGAGTGTGTGACTATCCTAAATTGCATCTCTATTTGGATTCACTATAATGATCCGAGTCTCTGTCACAGTGGAATCAACAAACAGATTTCTACTAGTCCTGTTCCTCGAAAGTTTGTTGCACTAGCTTTGATCAAGATCAGCTTATTATACATGGAGGCAAAGAGGATTTATGAGGTATGAATATTCCCTAGCAGCCTCAGCATTTGTTTTAATTTTTTTTCTTATTTGTTTTAATTTTTCTACTTATTTTTGTTCTATTTAGTTTATGTTCAGTTGTAACATTCATAGTTCCAGATATCAGCATTGGGGGATATTGGATTCCTCAAACATATACAGTTCGACTTCAAGACATCAGAAAAACAAAAAGGTTTCTTTTGAAGAAAACCTACATAATGAGGCTATTGAAGTTGATAGTTGGCATAATTATAAAGGATGTGAAAAGGATACTTCTAATTGAATGCAATAGAGTAACAACAAATGATTTTACAAATGAACTTGGTCACAAAATGGAGAAGAGGGTGCAAGTGTTAATAAATTTATTGCCAACTCATTGTCACTGAATCAAAGAATTGGGTTACTCATTCCACCAAAAAAGTGATGAGGTGGTGGATTCTTAACCCATACAAATACAAATCGTTCCTGATCTTTTTGCAGAAAGATAAAGTCTGATTCGATAAAATCATAGAATTGGAATGATGAATAATTGGATTTAGAGTGGGAAATGAAAATGAATTAAAGAAAGCATATTTTACAACATTTGTGATGAAACTTACTGAAGAGCTTTCTGTTCAAACCCTAGGTTTTTCTACAGGAAGATAATACATACTAGATCCTTTGCTTACTATTTGATTGGATTTGGTGTGTCAGGCTGGAGTTTTTAACTGGGCTCGTGTTATCAAATTCGCAGAAAAAATCAATAATACATCCAATGTTAAATAATGGATGCATTTGTCTACACCCAAAACTTTTCAAACAAAAAACTTTCAATATAAAACTTTTTACTTTCCATAACTATATTTTTAATTATTTCTTCACATTTTCCTATATAACTATCCTATTTTTCATTTATTTCTACATAATTACCCATCTATTTTAGCTATATTCTCATTACTTTTCATCATTTCCCCTATTATATCACATTATTTTATCTCATTTCAAAAACTCTTCATTCAAAAGTTTTATCATTTTCCAAATACACCTATGAACATAAAGACACATCTATATTAAATTTAAAAGTTGAATGCTTCAATCGCATTAAAAAACTCAGTAGTATCCAATCATATTAAAAATAAACTCAAATCATCTATATATATGTAAAATAAAAAACAATGAAACAATTCAACAACTAATCTTATTCTGTCCGAGATATTTTATTCATATGTATATGAAGGGTATGTTTGTAAGTGACACACACTTGATCTTTATAGACAGGTTTTTAGAACGATACAACATTCTAATTGCTTTTGATGTCTCTCACATTATAATTATTTTTTTTCTTACTTTTTGTTGTAGAAGTTTATTTAAGTTATATCATTCCCTATTGTACTATTCTTTTATTGCATTTGTCGGAAGTAATTAAACCTTGTATTACATGTTGCATTATGATTAGAGTGGCATATTGACTGTATTAATTACAAACGCCCTTGTCTTCTCTCCTTGCTAGCTCGTGTCATTTCTCTTGTGTATAGATTCGAGCGCAATCATGGATGAGACTGTATATCAAGATTGGAAAGTCGCCAGAGCATTTAATGCTTGTCTTTTCAGCATATTCAAAAATGAGGGAGAGACAATGCAAAAAGCCATGAATCGGGTACATACGGGTCAGGACATGGTATACCCTCCCTGATCCATAATTTAAGAGAATTTCTGATCCTGGCCCATATGGTTAGAAATCTTGCTCCAACCTGGTCCAGAAGAGGGGCTGGGCTAGGCGCATGACCTGCCATGATTCCCACCCTTAGGTTGGACCCAAACTGATTTACACCTGATGTAGGGTAACGGATACAGGAGAGCCATATCAGTTGTGTCATTTTTGATATTCTGAACTATTTTAGTCTTCATTATCAAGTGAAATCATATGAGTCATGCTAGTTTGCATAATCATTGGCATATGCTGTTAGGTGTAAAATTTCATGACTAATTTGCTGGTGTAAATTAAAAAAATGTTCTGTAGGCACTGATCAAATATCTTGTACCAATTTAAACCAAAAAATTTGTTTGACATTTTTATCTTGTTTCCTAGGGTAGAGTCCTTTCAAGGATTACTCCACAGTACCTACCTTTTGGCTTCATATTCGAGTGGTTGTGGGCAAGAATTATTGCTGCAATTTTGTGGCCATTGCACATGTTAGGAAAGAAGCTTGTCTACTGTAAAATTCACTCCACAATTGGGATATCAAAGGTGAAATCATGTTTATATGTATTCTTGTTGAAGTCTGGCCTTCTTTAGTTATTCTTGATTATTGAATGTTGTTTACTGTAAAAATAAATACTAGCTTTTTCCTATGACCCTGCAGGCTGGCATTAGTGGAGGTGGAAGTCTGCCTTTGCATGTTGACAAGTTTTTTGAGGTCAGATACATCTGAATGTGTTATTGTGTCAGCTATTTCTGCAGTCCAGTTACATAAAAAAAAAACCGTGCACTTCATCTACAGGCAATTGGTGTGAAGTTGCAAAATGGGTATGGTCTGACAGAGACTTCACCTGTTGTAGCTGCTCGATTACCTTCATGCAATGTAAGCGATGTTCTTTTTTAGATAATGGGATACACTAGCTAGCTAATTGCTTTGTATGTCAAGGAATTGTCCGAAAAAACATAAATGTGTTGACATAGTGGCTGGTGCTCTTTATCACAGAAAACGAAAGTTTTAGTGCTTAATAGTCATAGGGAACTTCTGTTCCATGATTTATTCGGGGGTTTTTTATGTATTTAATTCCTCATGCTGCTGTAATTCCTCCACACACACACACACACACACACACACACAAACCCTTTCCAGCTTTAAATATGAATTCTCGTTATCAGTTGTCAGTCTCTCCCTTTCTGCCCTAGGAGACATTTCTTGGCCTGATGTTGAGGCTTATTGCCCATGTCCTTGGTGGCACAAATGCAACCATTTAGCATGAAAAGAATTTTTTAAATAGCATTGGATTACACATATTTGAGATTTTTTAAGAAAGCTAAGATTTCATTTATATTATAGATAAATATCTGTTTATCTGTTGCTTAGAAAAATATTATCTTATTGATTAGAGTTAATACTATCTTTTTTTGGAGAGATTTTATTTGTAAAATAGGGGTAGAGTCTTTTAAAGGATAAATATTAATACACATACAGAACATAAAAAATTCTATAAAAATTCTATAGTAAAAGCTAACATTTAATCAATAATGAAAGCATCATCATCATTGTCATCATTATAAGCCATTTCTCACGTAAGTGGGGTTAGTTGCATGGATTCTGTTGCACCATTCTTAATGATTAAAAATTAAGTTTTCAGTAATATTTAATATTTTCATATCTTGCTTAATATTTTTTTGGGTCTTTCTTTCATGTTGTTACCACATTCTATTTGAATACACTCAACTGTCCTAACAAGTGTCATTCAGGCCTCCGTTTAACATGACTAAACCACTTTATTTTACTTTTCCTGATTTTATCACCTATTGGCTTCATTTTTAGATTATCTTGGGTTACTTCATTTCTAATTTTATCTTTTCTTGTTTTACCATTCATCCACATTAACTTTATCATTTTTGCTATACCCATTTTATGTTTATGCTATTCTTTAACTGCCCAGCAACCTGCCCCTTAAAACAAAGCTGGTCTAATTGGAATCTTATGAAATTTCCTATGAAACATATATTAAAACCTAAATAGAAGGAATTCAAATATAAAGAAAGAACATGACTTCAGGCATTGAATCCAATATTTTCGGTCATGCAGTTACAAAACAATGACTAGAATTTTAAAATCGAACACGTCATACCTTAGTACCAAGTGGAATGTTTTGCAGGTTACTGGGTCACGATTGATACTCTAGAAGTTTTAAATTTATTATCACCTAATCCTAGAGAACTGGTCCTCCATTTCAGGCCCACCTTGATGAGGAGTTGGAAATCTAACCAGTCATATTATCTAATATCATTTGATTTATCATCATGCCAAAAATCATTGCAATTGGAGTTTTGAGTGGGTTGTACATGATTAAAAATATATAGAATCATGTGCAAATTATGAAAAACACTTGAATCCATTTCATAGATGCATTGGATTGTTTATAATAATTTATAAAATTATGAAAAACACATAAATCCATTTCATAGATGCATTGGATTGCTTGTAATAATTTATAAAATTATGAAAAACACTTAAATCCATTTCGTTGATGCATTGGATTGTTTATAATAATTGATGCAATCATTTGTCAACAAAAGAACATTGTTTTAGACATTTATATGTTGAAGTAATAGCTTTGAAATTGGTATATAAATCAAACAACTATATTATATTGATTTTACATTTTTATTAGATGAGGCTCATCCACATCTTTGATTGTGATGAAACTTAGTTTCCTAATTATGCGAATAATTTTGAATATAATGAGTGGAAGAGATTTCATATAATTGTCAAGGTGGGCTCCAAATGGGGAGGTTCCATATATTCATATTCATGGAACTGATTCCATAGGAAAGCCGATTATAAATAAGTTTTTTCTTCACATTTGTGTTAATAAACACAGTGCATGCCACTGTAGATCAAAGTGCATTACGTGATCTGTTAAATGGAAATCCCTTTTATTTTGCTATATCTGTCAACTTAATGGCATTCCCAAATATCAATTGGGGCTGATCCTTCTCAAATTAAATGATTTTTGAATTTGGGATTTTTCCAAAATAATGTCCGTTTTCTGAATTTCCAAAAAATTCAGAATCCTTTTAGAATTTTGCTTGAATCTGTATGAACTGGTGCTGTAATACCTTACACATTGTAGACAAGTGATTTTGAAACAAAAAGTTGAGTTGTTTATTTTTTATTCTTTTACCTTCGCTACATGGACATCTGAACAAGAAAATACAAGGTTTTGCTCTTGAAAACAGGAAATTTCTTCCCTTAAAATTAATAATGAATCTTTCAAATTTAGTTTCTCTGTGTGGCAATGAAGGTTTACATGAAATAGCATTGAAGATTCTCAATAGTGAGTCCCTTTGTCTGATCAATAATGTCACTCAATACCTCAAAAAAAAAAAAAAGATACTCAAAATATTGCAATGTTATTGATAAAATCTCATGATATTATCATATTCTATCAAGAACATGAGAAAATGTTGCTAATGCCCTTGATATTTTCATTAAATCAGGGAATTGTCAATGGTCATTTGTAATGATTTATAGTATCAGCAAGGCGCTTAAAGTGTTCTGGCCTTAGAATTCAATGTGTTTAACAATCCTAAGTGATTTGAGTATTCTATAATATGCAAACAACATATAGATGCCAGATGACAAGGAGTACATTGAATGAATAACGTGGAAGAGATTTCTATAAATTCTATTTCAAAGCGATGGTGTGATTCTATCAACCTTGGAATGACTTCAAGGAATTCCTTGGGTGGCCTCTGTCTTTTTTCTTCTTCCTTGTCCTTCTACTATTCATATATTTTCCTTCTTTTTATGCATCATATTTTTCTTTTTTCTTTGAAAACCCTTCTTTCAAAATCCTAATTCATTAATTTTCCCTTGAATTATATTCCTTGTATGAGTGGATTTCCTTCATGTGCTCTATGTTCATGGCCTATCTCTGATAATATTTCTTCGTTCAAAATTTTATTTTAATGTTAGCATCAAATCATATTATTTTTCTGCATGTTTTTTTGCCTGACAATGGGGTCTTTTTTTTTTTGGCTCATTAAACTTCTATCCTGCATCAACATTTTTTTTAATCTTCACATATGTATCTGTATATTTTCTTTCTTCTGTATTACTCGATATTCTTGATAAATTTAAAACTTTTGAAGGTTCTTGGTACTGTTGGGCCCCCTCTTCCAAATACAGAAGTAAAAGCTGTGGATCCAGAAACTGGAAAAGAACTGCCTCCTGGTTCCAGAGGCATCATCAAAGTTAAAGGACCACAGGTGATGAAGGGTTATTACAAGGTACTAATTGATTCCTTTTATTGATTGATTGTGATGGATATTTATGCATAAAATAGTCAATGGATGTCGTTTTACAGTTTTTGATTTTCATGGAACCTGATCTAAAGTAATCGATTCCTTTGAAATTTAAAAGGTATTGATGGGTTTGATGGCTTAATACATTAATTGATGACGTCCGGCCGTTCGTCATGTTTAGAACTATTTGTTTAGCTAAGAACATAGTTATTATATAGACACATGTTTTGGTGGGTTCTTATATTGACAAACGTTTTGGTGGTCTTCAAAAATTTTTTTTATCAATGTAATAACTACATTCTTAGCTAAGTATACATTTCTAAACATAATGAATGTTTTTTGTAGCCCATCAAAATTTTTGTCAGTGTATAACTTCACTATTATCTCTAATTTATAGATCATAACAAGATACTATAGTTCCTCTCTCTCTTTCTTTTATATATACAAATTGTAGCGCAAGGCCTCCTTTTGATCATTTCTATCCTTCCTGTCAAATAACTGTGACAACTTTCCCGAATCAGTTAAAACTCGTTGGAATTTAGCACTTATGATTCATATATATTTATATCAAACTTGATTCTTCATGATGATATTTATTACTAAATTGCCAATGCTTCAATTCATTCAGCTTTTTTTTTTTCCTCCCAATATAAACCAGTTATCATGTTTATCATATGCATTTATTTATGATTCCAAAACTCATGTGTTGAAAACTAATGTATATTATACAGTTTTAGGGTGTGTTTGGGAATTGACAAAACTTTTGATGAAAAGTTTTAGAGAGTAAAAGTTGTCAAATGGTGTGATATGATAGAGGTAATGATGAGGAGTAAAGAGGATAAAGTTAAAATAGATAGGTTAGTTGTATGGGTAGTTGTGTACAAATGATTGAAAAGTAGGTAGTTGTATAGGAAAATGTGAAAAAATGATTAAAGAATATAATAGTTGTGGAGAGTGAAAAGCTTTAACTTGACATTTTATACCCATTTCCAAACAAACCCTTGGAAAAGGGGTCTATCCCAAATATACTCATGTTTGACCTCTCCCAAATATATCTACTAGGTATTGAAAATTCCAAATATACCTACTAAGTATTTGATCAAATTCCACATATGCCTATTCTCTCATCTGCCATCAATATGTTTGACCTATCCCAAATATATCTACTATGTACCAAATATACCTACTAAGTATTGATCAAATGCCACATATGCCTATTCTATCATCTGCCATCAATTAACTCACAAATAATGGTTTCTCAACCACATTTAATATTTTCAGGACACCAAGATACCCCTCTTGTAAAATTTAAGTAAGAGCAGTGAAGCAAATGGCCTTACACATGCCTAGCTCCTTTGCACTCGTCTACCGTTTTTCATATGGTTGAAGTGCTGCACAAGGCAGCATTGAATGCTTTGATGATTCCAACTGCTTTCCTAATTAAGAAAAGATAAAATTAGGAATGAAATAATTCGAGGAAACTTAAAAGTGAGACCAATTTGTGATAAAATGAGAGAAAATAGATTAAGATGGTTTGGTCATGTTAAAAGGAGGCCTGAAGTAGCACCAGTTAGGAGAACAAAGTCTATCCAAGTAGAAGGTATGATGATGATAAAATTTGGATGGAATATAAAGAAATTGGCTAGTAGCTATTATAATGAATAATCAAACAACTCAACAGAATGGTTGTTCATCCCATTGGCATAAAATTTCTTACAGTCCAGATTAAGTTGGAAATGACGCTGCAGTGCACCGCCCTACAGAAGAGCCCTATGAAGGACACCATCCCGACCACTCCCTTTTTCTCTCAGTTGTCCATCAAGCCCTCAAATCCCACCTAATGCCACACGACTCCAACACTAGAAACCCCCAAGAGGGGCTCACATGCTCGCATCCCCTCCATCATCTCCCACCCCGCAGCCATCTCCTCCGCCTCCCCTCCCCACCTCCAACCCACTCCACCATCGGTGCCACCATCCCCAGGCTCACCGCCTCTTTCATGTACACACTCCGTAGTCAGTGCCGCCCTGCCCCCAAAGGCCTCATGTGGAGCAGACCATTAGAGTGGCAAGGCACTGTGTGAGAGGGAGAGAGGAGGGATTAGGGAGGATCTGTTTGTGCCCTAAAACTGTGGGGGCTTTTTAGTCATTTAAAACATTAGCTAATAGCTGCTCTTGATGTCCATGCAGAATGGGTATCTGTGGTATTTGATAAATACTTAGTGGGTATATTTATTTTTGATTCCTAGTTGGTATGTTTGGAATATGGATCAAACATAGTGGATATATTTGAGATAAACTGAAAAGAGTAATTGTTATATGTTTACTATCAAAATATGATAATTTATTTTACTAAAATTAAGTTTCCAAGAAATCGATCTTTGGTAATGTAATAAAACAACTGGTGTTAAACAAAATAAATGGTCTATATGTCAAACAAAAGTGTAACGTAAAACGGGGGCTGCCTTGACATCTCCCTGCGGTTGAGTGTATTGAATCATTGCCCATTCTAAATTTGTTCAAGTTATGTGCATGATCCACTTATATGATTTTCACTAGTTGTTAAATGTTGGTATTCAAAGCAATGTTTTTGACCTAAATGTGTATTTATATTTATCTTAATTTATCATGATTTTTTATTAAAATCTTTTGGTTTGTAAAATATTTGCTTTTTTATTTTTTCTGATAATGTTTTCACTAAAAATCATATGATCTTATCTAAATATTTGACAATTTTTACGTTACCAGTTCCAATGTTCAATGCATAAGCATAAGCTTCAGGATGTCTAAGGCTAATAGACTAGATTGTTTAGTTATTGGTTTCAAGTTTATGTTTTAAAGAAGGGAAAATTTGTCTTGTACCTACAACTTTTATTCCTAATTTCTAATATATCCATATAGTCTCATGAATTCCTCCTATACCCCTAACATGTGACCCGAAATTCCTAAGATGCCCTAGCCATCAAACAACGTTTTTGGCCCATTGAAAAAAGAAATAGTTGCCATTCATTGCTGGATCTAAATCCAGTCGTTGCCATCCAAATGCCAATCATCAATGATCCTCATCAGCTCCAGTAGCTGAAACTGTAGTCTTCGTTCTCCAGCAATGGCATCACGCCTCCCAGATGAACGAAATGGAATCCGACCAATTCCACATCAAGTACAGCAGCCACTGCCAGAAACAAGTATGCTTTCCCTCCATGAAAATCTATGCGATGGCAGCCATGATTAACGGCTTGCTCTGGCAATGAGATCTAGGCAGAGTTTAAGCGCTGCAATCCCGTTCACATCATTGTGTTCATCAGATCTGGATTTGAAATTCGATTGCAGGCCTCCGAGTTCTCAGATATGGATCATTGTCGCAAATTCAATTTTGATCAAAGGCACTACAATGTTGTGGATTTTGAAATTTTCAACAACATATTTTCATCACCGACCAATCGTGCTGGTCTAATCAAAGGCACTGTCAAGGGATATCGGTAACCTATTTCAATTTTCTGATCGTATTATGGAGAATCTTCTGAGAAAACATAGTATTTATATGGAAAAGAAGAGTTAGTGATACAGATTTTTGGTTAGGAAGTTTTAAAAATTGAATCTTTCCTAGTTTATCAGCTGTTGGAGTATTCCTTAGCCAACCAGCAAAACCCATTATGGGATCCTATCTCCCAACCAACAAGCAGCAATTATTGATGGCAGCTTGGGTGATGAACGGATTCAATATCGCCTTCAATAGGCTTTGTCAAAGGGAAATATAACAACTGCACCCAAGTGCTTGGCCAGCATAACAGAGCAGCTCCTATCACAATGGTGGAAGAACATGGCGCCCAGTGACAATGACTGCGCATTCTTATCCATCAACAACAGTCATGTGTTGCACTTTCTCAGGAAAGAATCCAGAAAATTTTTCAAGGAGAAGCATCCTAAACAAATGTCATGGGGCCGGAAGGAGTCGAGAGGAGAGGGTTTTGTTTGGGTGCAAACTAGTCGCGCTACCCTCTTGATCTCTTTGCGCATGGTGTATGTTCACTGGCTGCGGGAAAACTTAACAATGAAATCCCTGGTCGATCAGCAAAGCAAACGGCAAAAAAGGAGAAGGGATGGAAGCTAGGGGCTCAATGGTGGAAGAATAGGAGGGAAATGAAATTAGGGCTCTTTTAGGAGGTCAATTTGACCTGCTTTCATCCAACCTCATGGCCTCCCCTTTAATCTCCAGTGAATTTGGAGTCATCTGAGTTAGATCTGCCGGATATTTCATCCATGGGCAATTTAGGAATTTTTTAAAAAATAATGCTAAAAAAATCAACTATTAAACTTAATTGACAGACTGTAACATCGTGGCCATCTTAAGAATTTAACATCATGTGTTATGAGTATGGAAGGAATTAGTGAAACTACATGGGTATGTTGGGAATTATGGGTAAGAGTTGTAGGTATAAGAGGAATATTTCCTTTGAAAATAGTTGTTCCATATAGGAACAGCTTGTCTTGGAGCCTGTAGGTCCAAAACCATTATCATTCTAGCTATCCTTTTTCTCTGTCTTTTTCTTTTATTGTTAACTATACTTTTTTGAACCTTTGGAGTAGAATTCATCAGCTACAACTGCAGTCTTGGATGATGAGGGCTGGTTCAACACAGGTGATATAGGCTGGATTGCTCCTCACAGTTCAGTGGGAAAGAGTCGACTTTGTGGGGGAATGGTTGTTCTTGAAGGACGTGCTAAGGACACAATAGTTCTTTCTACAGGTATATTCCAAGATGATATTAGATGAAACAGATAATTTTTTAATCCAGATTACTGGGAAAACTATAGACAATGTTAACAGATTTGTCTTTCAGGTTTGCATTGTAATTATCTCTTGTCTTTTTGCGTTGTAATTATCTCTTTTCTTTCTTCTCCTGTTGATTTTTTTTTTTAAAAAAAAAATCCTTTTTCATTAGCTTTTTGTAGTATGTAAAAACTGAAAACCTAAGTGGAGAAGTTATTAAGTTGTTTCCATCAAAGATGCTGCTGCAAGTCACCTGTATATAAAAGTTCCATGTGGACATTTTCTCGAATTTATGTTTAGGAAAGTGGAGAAATTGATGAGGATATCATCCAGAGACTTAAAGCCAGATGGAAGAAATGATGTTGTGCGTCTGGAAAATTCTTGTGATCAGTGTGTGTTAATTATTAAAAGAAAAACTTTTTATCTAATAGTTATAAGACAAGCTATGCTTTATGAGATGTTGAGTAATTAAGAATAACAAGGGCACAAAATGAATGTAGGTGAAATGACGGTGTTAAGAGGGATGGGTGGTAAAATAAGTAATATAAGTTAAAAATGAAGCAATTGAAGAAAACCCAATGGTAAAGTTGATTGGAAATACAGTACGACTTTGGAGTCTAATCATTTGAACCAGTGCCTAGAGATGATACCATTTAAGGGAAATGAGACTTTTCCAGCAGAAGGATATACAAGACCTAAGAGAACGCCAGAAAAATTATTAGAGATTATGAGGAGAGATGAAAAATACTTGGGCTCATTAAGTGCAGAAAACCATCAAGAATGACACAACAGAATATGTGGTGCTGACCGTAGCTAGGTGGGAAACAGCTTTTTTGTTGATGATCTATGTTTCTTGTTGTTGCCTTCTATTTATTTGTATATTCATTTTATTGTTGATATCAGCCCATGCCCTGCAAGAATCATTTTACATTTCCTTTTTAAATTTATACTTACATTTTCCTCTATGACAACACATTGCAAAAATAATTATTTTGAGTGAAGATAGAATGTATGTTTGAATTCTTTGGAAAAGGGGCACTATAATGGTATTTACTTCACACCAACACTTAGCTTTTCTTCCGCTGATGATACCATTGTTATCATCATCATTATTATCATCAATGATGACTACATTAATTATCTCATCATCTAACCAGTCAGAAGCTTGGGGCTGTGCCTGTCTACAATTAAAACTCTCACCATATCACTGGAACTTCATATGATCTCATTGGTTTATATTCTTCAAGTTCTATACTTTTTTCCCGTGGCTGCATCTAAACCCCTTCAACTTTGGCAAAAATCTAGGTGAAAATGTGGAACCATCAGAACTTGAGGAAGCTGCCATGAGAAGTCATCTAATTCAACAAATTGTGGTAGTTGGCCAGGTGAGTTTAAACACCTTTAATTCAAATTGGATTTATACTCATCATCTTCGATGATGCTATTGAGTATTTTAACGGGTCAGTTTCTAGCACTTATCTGTGAAACCTTAGATAACTATTTCCTCTTGTCATATTACAGGATCAACGACGTCTTGGTGCTCTTATTGTTCCAAACAAGGATGAGATTCTACAGGCAGCAAAAGAAAAGTCTATTGTAGAGGCTGATGCATCTGACCTAAATAGGGAGAAAATGACCAATCTATTGTATGAAGAACTTAAGATTTGGTAAGACCAATCACTGTACTGTACTTAGACCTCATATAAGTAAGAGCCTTGGATTGCTAATACTTTGTTAATTTTACTTCTACATGATGGACATGTTGAAAGATAATTTTTTTCCTATTGAAATTACTGCTTTCTCTAACCCTTTAATGTAATAGAGAAAGGATGAAAAGAAACCACTCTTTTAATTTAAAAAGAGCCTAAGGGCATTTTGGTAATTTTATTAATAATAAACTAACAATTCGAAAAATTACTTATCAACTTATAATTTAAAATTCTAACTTTATATGACATAGTATTTAAAATTCTAATAGTTTGTTGGGTTTCGACGGGCTTTGGTAGGTTGTTGATAGGCATTGATAATTTTGAGTCTTGGAAGTTAATGGCCATATGGGCTTTCATAGGCCTGTACAAGTGTTTGGCAGCAGTTAACAGAAATGAACAAGAGTTAATCAAAATCAATAAAAATAACTAACATAATTTGATCCTATAGAGTTCCAGATTTCCAAAATTACCCCTATGCATCTGAGCCATTCATCCAAATCAATGGTGGATGACGTATGAGAAATATTTCTCCTATAATTGTACTCAATATGATACGGTTCAAGGTTGGTAAATTGAACTACTGTGATGTTTACAGTGCCTGTCCAATTCACAGTTTATTAAAGCTCCTGTTGTTATTGCTAGGTTTTCTATTTATATAGGAAAACAAGAGTTAAACATCAGAGAAAGGTTTCCTTGAAGACAAAACTACTCTTAGTCTATGTTTGGTACTGAGTTTTAAAAAAGTTATACATATTTTCCCACACCTTTTAATGGGATTTGATATCTTAACTACCTATATACCTTACCTTTTTTATTATTGCATGTATTTTTAATTGTAATCTCACATAATACAGAATTCTACCTATTTTACCGTTTTTCCACTTGTAATGATTACCTTCTTAGGTTTTACCTTTCCTTCATCACTCAAATTCACTGTATAGCACTGAAGGGCCTTAAAAGGAATTTTTCTAGGAAGGTAGACTATACAGTCATAAATTTTATGAGAGATGTCCATTTATTCTTATTATCATCTTCATGTAACAGGAGCATTTGGGTTGACCATTTTAGGTATAAACCATTTTTGTAGCTGTGCAGGGAATTCCGAACAGTTAGAAATGAAGTTGACTAACATGTATACTGTTGAGAGGATGCTTTGATGCACAAGAGATGAAATGGTGATTGGTGCAGTTCTATTGTGAATAGGTGCCTCATGTGGGATGTGAAGATATTTCCATAAATAGGGGTTTAGGATGTTTATTTCTATTTTGGATTTGTTGGAATATTTAGAAGATACTGGAAGATCTCCTAGAATATTTTAGAATATGTTTGGAATAAATTTGTATTTATTTTAAGTTTACTTCAAGTTTACTTAAAATATGCAGTTTCTTTTCGAAAAGATTAGATCTTTAATAAATGTTGCTAAAATAAAGTGGCATGTTCTTCTATTAGTGCTACCCATGTAAGCTCTAAAGAATCAGTTTTGGGAATTATAAACAAGTGTTTCTCTAGTTTTCCCTCATTATCCTATTCTTTCTATCTTCTTTCTTCTCTTCTCATCTCTTCGGAGGTTCCTTCCTCTTTCTTCTGTTTTCTTTGCTACCAATCCTACATCAATTGGTATCAAAGCAAACCCTGGTGAATTTTTATTTCCATACACTGATTTCTACAACCAACCAAGCTTCAGGCATATCATTGAAATCTGTCAAGTTTGTGCAATTCTCTTCATTAACTCCATTGATGTAGCAGCATTGATTCTTTCATAGAGTTCCTATTCGTCACTTTTACAACACTGTGCAGACAAATTCTAAAGCTTAGCGGAAATTTTAGCTTATTTCTAGCATTGCCTCAAGGGCAAATTGCTATCTAGGTTTAGAGACTTTCAAACAAGCCCTCCTCCTTGCTGGCTTTTGCTGAAACATCCTTGATTCAGAAAATTTCAAAAAACATAAACCAAATATTTCTAGAAGCCTCTTTGCTTACTGAAATTTGGAAAGTTTGTTTACAATTTCTGAAATATTGCAAACTGCCCATTAGTTTTCAAAAAAAAAAAAAAAATTTGCAAAACTGTTTCAAACTTTTCAGCAATTACAAAAGGCCTCTAACTTTTTTGAAGTGACTCTCCCTCAATTTTTAGAATTTTCAAAAAAGTCTATTTTCAAAAAAAAAAAAAATTACGGAGATCATGGTAACTTCCAAAAAATTTAGAAAGCTCATTAGAACAGAAGTTGCAACTTTTGTGATAAAGTGTTAGTCAACTAACAAGATGTCATTCCATTGCATTGAATTACACTATTACTTCTCACCGAAGTTGAAGAAAGTTCACTGCGAAACTTGAGGATATTTTTTTTTTCTAAGTTGAGAAGAATAATGCAAGATGTGAAGATATTTTTATAAATAGGGGTTTAGATTGTTTTAGAATGTTTATTTCTATTTTGGATTTGTTAGAATATTTAGAAGACATTGGAAGTTCTCCTAGAATATCTTAGAATATGTTTGAAATAAATTTGTATCTATTTTAAGTTTGCTTTTAGAAGTTTACTTAAAATATGCATTTTTTTTTCTAAAAGATTAGATCTTTAATAAATGTTGCTAAAATAAGGTGGCATGTTCTCCTATAAATACCACCCTTGTAAGCTCTAAAGAGCATCAATTTTGAGAATTATAAACACGTGTTTCTCTGGTTTTCCCTTCGAATTCTCTTTTTCTTATCTTTCCCCTTATTCTTCTACTGTTTCTATCTTCTTTCTTCTCTTCTCATCTCTCTAGAGGTTCCTTCCTCTTTCTTCTATTTTCTTCCCTACCCAATCCTACATCAATGCTAGGACTGTGGCCTCGATTATAAAATTTCTTCTTAATGAAAATTAGCCCTCCCATCTTAGCCATTTGTGCTTTTCTGAATGGTGAATATTTACTGTTCTTTGGGAATGGAAAGTTTGAATATGGTTAAGAGATGGGTTTAAGGTAACTCATATTTACTCCCTTTTTCCCCTATCATAGTCATTCTTACCTTTTTAACTTCATTAATCGAACCTTTTTCAGTGGAATCTCTTTCTTCCTTAGGCTGCTGCAGTTGGTTATTTGAGAACTGATAAAATCAGCTGTAAACTGCTGACAAGGGATCTTCCTAGTCTGGAATGGTAGTGTAGCTTTTTAAAGTTCCTCAGTCAACATATATGGAGAATTGCATTGGCCTATGCTTCTTAGAATGCATGTCCATGTGTGGGCATGCGTATAATAGTTCTTGTTTTTAGTACTTCCCAAGAAAACTATATGATGCCGATCATCTGTCTCCTTAAGTGTAAGGCTGCAATATCAACTACAGTATATACACATCAGGTTATGAGATCCTTACAGTGGAATATGGATAATTTAAAGTGATGTAGTATATACCTCTCATGAATTTGTGTAATGCATGGTGGAGAAAAAACGTGTGTTTCACTATTTGGCAGGAGTCTCAGCTTTTTCCCTTTCTGTTTCAATTCTCAAATTGAGAAACAATTCTACTAGCTATGAGCCCCTGCTTCGTCAGTCCTTGAGGAGACAACTGGATAACTGTGATTATGTCAGGTGAAATGATCACCAAGGGGATAATAACAGGGGATGACTAGAATCAAATTGCATGTTATGCATGGTTCTCCTTATGCAGATGAAGATAGCAGGAATAGGATCACTCGAAGATATACTAAATTCAATTTTCTGCTGTCTTTCCTTAAACAAGCATAATATGGCCACGTGCCAATGCAAGTGTCAATGTGTCATGCCTGTTACTAAGAAAAAACACATTGAGAGTTTGGAAGTTGGATTTTATCTTACTTTTTGACTCTGTTTTGATTTCCTCAGTCTGCCATTCTGCTGCAACCCCATGATAATTTGCATGATGGTAACTGCTCCAAACTCTCCTCTTTCATGACAAGAAAATTCAGTCAAATCTCTACTTTAATGCAGGACATCGGATTGCTCATTTCAGATAGGGCCAATCCTGATTATTGATGAACCTTTTACGGTACGTACCAAAAGCCAATATCATCATTTATATCCTTTCCGCATGCTGTTTGATTTAGATCTGATACTTTCCGGCAATGTCGTCCACACTTCAGATAGAAGCCGGCTTAATGACACCAACCATGAAAGTACGGAGGGATGAAGTCATGGAAAGATACAGTGACCAAGTTGCAAAGCTCTATTCTTGAAGGTTTGTTTCCCACTGACCTGTTCTGTCCCTATAGTGTTATGTTTGCTAGAAAATAACTTAACAATGCTTAGCACTTGTGGCTAGCATGCCATGTTTGTAATATGAGATGTGAGAACACTGTTTATGTGTGTGGTAATGAAATGGCAATCATCCAACGCAGAATCAGAAATCTAGTGCACTCACCTTTCAGTGGTCCAAACTTTTTTTCCCCCTTTTTTGATGAGGTGATCCAAACTATTTGTTGTCTGGACTTTGGAAATTATCACCCATCTCAAGTTGAAAATTTATGTACCCAGCATCCTAACCTAGTAATCTTAAGCTAGCTGTCTCCAGTGTTGCCCAAGAGACATTCATTTGTTTACTTGATTACCCAAATGCCTTCTTTCCTAATTCAATGTGTGGGTTCTGTTTGATTCCGGGCTCGATAGTTAGAGCCCAATCTGGTCAAAATTTCCCACATCGTTTGTATAAAGGATTGGGTGTTCAGTGATAATTGCAAGGGGTAATCTTACTTTTAGAACTTGCTTTAGCTTTTGGAGTTAAGATGGCTCATAAGCACCTAACGACAGGATCAAAGCCTAAGATAAAACATCTATTGAAAATGATCTTTGGGTGGATGGTTGGGGTTTATATGTTCACTTTTTTAAAGATTTAAGCCTATGCACTTAATAAGGAAGCTTGGGTTTATCATTTTCAAGAAAAATTCATATCTATTTTATCAGTCGCAAAAGCAGCTCCAGACGGAGCCAAACCTTGCTATAGAAAATGCCACCATGGCTTTTAGTGTCCGCCCCCACCCGCCGCTTACTTTTCCAAATGAAACGAAAAAAGTATAGGGTGAATTCCAGATTACAAAATTTGCCACTAATTTCCTCATGAACTGTAGAAAAGCCATGTATTTTGCCTAGAATATCACTTATGCCTAAGTTGTTAACTTAAATATATTTATATATATATGTGTGTGATTTTTGAAAGGATTTATTAATTTCTAAATCCCCAAATTGCCCCAACCTCTCAATTGATGGATGATCGAAGAAGAAGAAGAATTCATTTGCAGCTGGGTTACCCGCTCGCTTGTTAGCGATTGCTGATGCCGAAGAAAATCGGGTGCAGCAGAATGGTGATTGGCTTGGTCGAGATGATAGCTCGAAGATCGCTTCGCTGCACTGCATTGGAAAAAATGGTGCTCTATCATCCGAAATTAAAAGAAGCAATGGCTGCCTGACTCGCTGGCAACCATTTGATGAGAAATGGTTTAGGCTTATCAGATTTGGTATCAAAGGTGTCAAAATCCAGAGGTAGCTTGGTCAGAATGGTGGTCAAATTGCTGGCCGGAGACCTCAGATCGGCAACCATCGGAATCCAAATGAGGAAGATGGAGTTTCTCCTTAGTGTTGTGGCAGGGCAACAGCTTTCGGAGCGAAAGTAGATGATTCCAACAGCCGGTACGCGTTAGAATTGAAGCAAACCTATACTATACGAATGGGATTACAGAGTTTCTTCTCATATAAATAAATATGAAGATAAAAATAATGATTGTACGGATGGCATGTTTAGACTTCTCAAGTAACTTCTCTTTCTTGAAAAACTACTCTAGGATGCGTTTGAAAGTTTTCAAACTCGAATTTTTCAATTTAAAATTTTTCATTTTCCACTGAGAATTTTCCAAAATTATAAAGGTTGAATTGCTTTAAATAAGAAAATATTGAATGGGTAAAATTATTTTTTCATAAAAAGTCATGCTTTCTTCGATTTGAAGGCACTGGATGCGGACCGAGAATTTTTCTCTCTTCAAATTTTCCAACGCGGTGGGGATTTATTTTTGGGTTATGATGTTGTTAGCTCGGATGACATATCTTTTAATTATTTTTATTTTGTGGAAACATTTCTCGAGTACATTTATATGCTTCTCAAGTACATTTATATGCAAAATTTTGTAATTTTTTGAATATATGCGTATGCGTATTTTTAATTTAAAAATCAATACTTGGGGATATTTAAGTCATCTTTACTCAAAAACGTTCATTTTTTAAAATAAATATATACACATATTAAAAAATTGTACAACTTTTTTATTGGTATTATATATACCGTGATATTTTGATATTACAAATCAGACTCATTCATAATTCTGACCATGGAAGAACATTTTATAAATACTTTTATACTTGGATGGATAATTATGTAATTACTCTCATTATGAGGGACACATGTAACAAACTGCATTTGACAGGTGTTGAACACGAGATATCCGGACAACTATACCAACATCATTTGACAGCTTCTACTCTCTACAATTTTTCATAAAAAGTTTTACCCATTTCCAAACACACCTTATATCTGAAAAAAAAAAAAAAAAAATTCCCTTTCCATTAGAGTTGAAGAGACAGCGAGAAATACGTGAAAGTTAAAAAAGTGAGTTCTCAGAAACTTGTTGTTCTCTTCGTTGCCGAGGATTTTGGATCAATATTCGCGGTCTAACCAGCGGTTCACCGGTTTTAAACAGCTTTCAAGCAAAACGAAAAACCGTTCCCTGACCAGACCGGGCAGTTCAATGTTCACCGTCCGACTGTCCGACCGCCCAATTCAGTTCCAACTTGCGGCATCTGCACATGGACCATGGCACCAGCAGAAGGATCATCCCTTGCCAGTCGCCACATTGCTTTTCAGCTGGGGACTGGAGTAGATAATTCCAGTCTACTGGGCCGCCCCTTTCTGGCTGCAACCTTCTTTCATACCAACAGCGCCTGATAATCGGGTTGAGCAATATAATCTGGTACATTTACGGCATTTCAGACGGCGAAAACAAAGTCACGGACTCACATATAATCTGAGGGTCCGTTTGGAAAGTTATAAAAAAATTTATATAAAAGTTATTAAATTAAAAAAATGATATGATATGGTACGGGTAACAATAAGTAGTAAAGAAAATAAAATTAAAATAAATAAATTAATTGTGTGAGTATTTATGTAAAAATAATTGAAAAGTAGGATAGTTATATATGAATAAATGATTAAAAATAAGATAATTACAGAGAGTAAAAAGTTTTAAGTATACATTTTTTACCATTTGTCAAACACACCCGGCTAAAAAAGAAATAAATCAATTGCAGATTAACATACACCTTATAGGAGGGATTTTTCAAGCATTCACAATTTCCTTTTCCAGCCCTGGACAATCCACATGGTGATTTCAAATTTCCCAGCTTGTTTGATAAATTATTTTTTTCAAAGAAAAAACCAGATGGTGATTTCAAATTTCCCAATCTGTTTTACAAATTATTTTCCAACCCGGGAAAATCCATCTGGTGATTTCGAATTTCTGGGCTCGTTTCAAAATTTATTTTCCAACACAGAAAAGCCCACATTATGATTTCAAATTTCTTGACTTGTTTTACAAATCATTTTTTGTCGGTGACTTGCCTTAAAGAGAGGGCACCAATCAAAACGGTGAACAGTTTCCCTTCTCAATACTGAACGCTTGATGATGAAAAGGAGCTTCGAATAGAATTAACAATAAAGGAGAACCATTTGAGAGAGAGCTGGTGTCCAGTTTTCGAAAGCCAAAGACAGAGTAACGAGTCATGGAACGGGAATTTCTAAGCTAAGACATTCAGCCTGTAAAAGCTCGAGAACGGCTTCGCTTCCCACCGCCTTAATCGGAACTCTTTTCAAAAATTAATTTTTTGATTTTGTTTGAAAAATCTAACGACATGTATTATTTAAAATATAATTTTGACCGTTCATAATGAAAATTCAAAAATCAGATGTTAGTATGACCTTAATAGGTAAAAATTATAAAATTTATATATTTAGTAAATAAAAATTAGTACATAATACTTTTTAAAAATAAAAAAGAATTATTTTGACTCATCTATGTCAAATACATGTATATAATGTTTCAAATCATACAAATCTTACTTTATATATTATTTATAATGTAAAAATATATATATGATGTTTGTTATATATATGATGTTTGGTAATGTGTAAAACTGTGGCATTGTGAAAAACTGTGGGAAATGAAAAAGAGAATATTTTGAAAACTGTGCGGTTGATATGAACTGATAAAGTTGAAATAAATAAGGTTGTTGAAAGGAAAAATGATTAAAAGCAGCAGCAAAAGTGGAAAAATATAATCGATAGAATAAAAAATCATTGATTGGAAAATGTCTCATCAGTACGAACCATGGAATTCCATACTCGTCCATTACCTAACAAGGCCAATGACATATTTTAATGTTGGAAATTACAACCATCCCCCGTGTTGAGTTATAGTGTTTTGATGATAGATAGGTTAAGAATTTAATGCTTGAAATGTGTTTGATTGTATTTAGTTCGAGATGAATGGTTGTAACAAATTAGCATGGAATTATATGTTGTGAATCTATTGAGTTTTTCTGTAAATCTTTAACAGTTTTGGTTTGAAACTTCAATAGTGTTTTATTTCAAACTTCAACTAATTTAGTTTTCAACTTCAACCGTTTTGGTTTGAAACTTTCATAATTTTGGGTTAAAACTTTGACAATTTTTTTAAGTGATCTATGGATAGATAATTAGATGATGACATGGCAAATTGTCTAGTTAGTTGTGATGAACTGTTTTGGTTTTTTAAGTTGTTATAGGTTGAGAAAAATCTGATTGGTTGTGAATTTTGTTGAGAAAATCTCTCTTAGAGGTTTTGGATGTTAAAAGCTATAAATAAAGAATGAATTCCACTTGGAAATTCAATTCAGAGAGAATCATTTCAAAAGTGCATATGTCTCAAGGAGTTCTTTGTAATCCTTTGTCAATCTGTCAAAAGCAGCATATTAAAGATCATTGTAACCATTCTACTAGAGCTTCATCTCTGTGTTTTTTGCTATTCAATTGGTTGTAAATTTATTTTATTTTTGTTCATGTTACCTTAAATTAGAGATTGTCTAATTTAAGAAGAAAGTTTTCATTGTGATTTGTGAAAAATTTCACGTATCACCTGGAGCCATTATTGTAATCGATAAGACAATTGAGATCGTACTACTGTAACTTGAGTTCAAATTTGACTAGTGGAAACTCGAGTCAAGGCGTTGACTTGAAGAATGAAGTAGGTGCGTTCACCGAACTACTATAATTTGTAATGTCTTCTTTGGATTATTTTTCTGTGGTGCGTGAAATCTATCTTGTGCTATTCTCCCTTTCTTTTATCAGTTTCATACAGGCCTAACAATTAGTATTAGAGCGATCTTTGAATTAGTCTAAAGAGATCATGATAATTGAAAAAAAAAGTGGAGATTAGATATGGTGGAGGTTATTCCATAACTAGACCATCAAATTTTGATAGCACAAATTAAGGATATTAGAAATGCAGAATGCATATCTTTATCATGAGCCAAGATTTAAAACTTTAGAATGATATTCATAGTTGTGTAATTTTACTTGGAGATGATGTAACTAAATTAAATGAACAACAAAATGAATATGTGCAATTAAATATCAGAGCTTTAAATGTTTTATATTGTGTACTTTGCCCATCAGAATTAATAGGGTATTTGCTTGCGCCATAGCCAAAGAGGTTTGGGATGCACTCATGGTAACACACGAAGGTACTTCCCAAATTGAGTCTAAGATAAATAAGTTGATACATGACTATAAACTTTTTATGATGAAATCTACTGAATTTATTACTGAGATGCTTTGCAAATTCACCAACATAATTAATGTCTTGAAAGTACTTGGTAAGTCTATTGAGGCAAAGGAATAAGTAAAAATAAATATTGAGATTACTTCCTTCTTCTTTGACTATAAAGGTTACAGCAATAGAGGAGACCAATGATTTAACAATCATGTCTGTAGATCAATTAATAGGCTCCCTCATGACTCATGAGATCATTACGAAAAAATGATGATAATGATCCAAAAGGTAAAAAGGTAATTTGTATAAAACTTTTCTCTAATCATTCTAATAATAATACAGGTGATGAAGACAAAGACATTACTATGTTGACAAAGAAGATAAGATAGTTCATCACTCGAAATCAAGAAAACAACAACAACAACAAGAATACAGACACTAGAAGGATATAGCGACGACCTGAAAAGAAAAAATAACAGAATGACCAGATGAAAGATTTTGAGAAAAGAGAAGGAGAAAAAGCAAGGCGTCATGACTGTTAAGGTTTTGGACATCTTAAGAACGCAAGCTCATCTCTTATTGAAAAGAAAGATTTCAACAAAAGAAAAAGTTAAGGCTATGGGGCATGGTATGATAATGACATTTCATTATCAGTCACTTCAGGATTTAATGACGATCAAACTAATATTGCATCACACTTAAGATTCATGAAAGATCATGAAGATAAATCTAACCATTCTGAGATTAGTTATACAGTTGACTAATTGAAACAAGAATATGTTGAGCTAGTTGGCAAATTTAATACCTTATTAGAAAAATATATAAATTAAAAAGTGATATCAGATTTGAAAAAGAAAAATATGAATTTGCAAATACAAATAAAATCTCTTGCTGAGGAAAATAAAAATTTTAAAAATCAAATAAAAACCTTTGTAATAGAGAATCAAATAAAATATTTAGAAATCAAAATGAAAGTTGCAATTTTTGTTGTAATTTTGGATATTTTTCATATATTTGCTCAGTAAGAAAATTACAGATGTTTAAAGCAAAACTGATTTAGAAACCTAAAATGCATAATAATGATACTAACCAATATGAACTCATGAAATGGGTACCAAAACAGTAAAGATTTTTTTGTTGTTTTATAAGAATGTATGAAGTCAACTTGCCAAATAAGATGGTATATGGATAGTGGTTGTTCACATCATATGACCGGAAATAAATATGCATACAAATTTTTAGAAATGTAAAATAAAGATAAAGTTACTTTTATAGACAATAATAAAGGTTTCATTAGAGGTACACGTATGTAAGTTGCGAAGGTATTAAAATAAATTATGTGTTTTATGTAGAAAAGCTTAAACATAATCTTTTAAGCATTAGTCAATTTTATGATAAATGACTTAAAGTTGTGTTTAAGTCTGATATGTGTATAGTTCATGATAATGTGGACAATAACATGTGCTGTGAAAAAAGGAATGAAAATATGTACATTATAAATCTTAGTGTAGACCATATAAAATACTTATCTATGGTAGATGATGAGATTCTAATTTGGCATAGAAGATTAGGATATGTAAATCTTCACACATTAAAGAAACTGCAAATGTTTAATCTTATTGATGATTCATCAAAATTAAAAATTAATTTAAAATATATTTGTGATATTTGTCAATTTGGTAAACGAAAGAAGGTCTCTTTCAATCAAAAAATATTATGTCAACAACAAAACCTCTACAACAACTATATATGAATTTATTTGGACCTACACAGACTAGAAATTTGGCTGGAAATTATTACGCCTATGTTGTTATTGATGATTTTTTAAGATATATATGGGTATTATTCTTAGGAAACAAGGATGAATGTTTTAATTTATTTCAAAAAATTTATCACAAAATTCAAAATAAACGTTGATTGAAAGTATTTGCAATTCGAAGTGATGATGAAAAAGAATTTGACAATCAAAATTTTACAATATTTTATGATAATTTTAGAATAAATCATAACTTCTCAGCTCCTAGAATACCACAACAAAATGGAATTGTTGAGCGAAAGAATATAACATTGATTGAAATGGCTAGAACAATGTTGATTAATGCTGATTTACCACATAGTTATTGGACTGAAGCAGTATACACTGTATTTTTTATCATAAATCGTGTTTATATTCATCCAATACTAAAGAAAACTCCATACGAATTGTTGAAAGGTTGAAAGTCAAACATTGCATATTTTCATACTTTTAGTTATAAATGTTTTGTACTAAACAATGAAAAAGATTACCTTGGTAAATTTGATTATAAAAGTGATGAAGGTATTTTTCTAAGTTATTCTTCTTTCGGTAAAGCATACTGAGTCTACAATAAGTGAACTTATGCAATTGAAGAGTTAATACATGTCACATTTGACGAATCTAACACTAGGCCGAAAAAGGTTGATTTTTCAGATGAAAAAGAAGAATTCTTGACATAAAGAAAGCATCGATAGATAAAGAAATAGTAAGTGCAAGTAATATTCTTGGAAAATCTCTAAATCTTCAGGTGCATAAGAATATCTACTTAATCAGGTTATTAACTATGTTTATGACAAAGTTAAAACCCAAGTTCACTTCAAAATGTCTTTGGTCATTATACTTTGATTTCTCACATTGAATCTAAAAAAATTGATGAAGCAATATCTAATGAAAATTAGATAAGTGTTATGCAAGAAGAATTTGATCAATTTAAAATAAACAATGTGTAAACATTTGTTCCTAAACTTAATGATCATCCAGTTATTTGTACAAAATGAATTTTTAGAAACACACTTGATGAGTTTGGGATCATTGTCAAAAATAAAACATGTCTAATTGCACAAGATTACTCTTAGGAAGAGGATATTGATTTTGACGAGACTTTTGCACCTATAGCTAGAGTTAAAGCTATTATAATGTTACTTGCGTTTGCATAATTTAGAAGTTTAAACTTTTCAAATTGACGTAAACAGTGCATTATTGAATGGTTTGATAAATAAAGAAGTTAATGTCAAACAGTCATTAGATTTTGAAGACAATGAACACTTTGATTATCTATCAAAAGCTCTCTATAGATCAAGACAAGATAGACTTAGTGGTTTTTTGTTACCGAAAAATTCAAAAGAGGCAAGGTTAATACTGTTTTATTTATCAAAAATATTTACAAAGACATTTTGATTGTTCAGATTTATGTGGATGATATTATTTTTGAATCTACTAATGAGTTGTATTGCAAGGATTTTTAAAAATTAATGCAGAACGAGTTCGAAATGAGCATGACGAGTGAGCTTACCTTCTTTCTAGGTCTTCAAGTAAAACAAACAAAAGAAGATATTATTATCTCTCAGACAAAATATATCAAGGAAATATTGAAAAAGTTCAAAATAAAAAATGTAAAGCATATGTCAACCCTCATGGGTGTACAAGCATCAAAATGGATAAGAATAAATCAGATAAGCTAGTAGATCAAAAGATATATAGAAACATGATAAGTTTATTTTTGTATTTAACTGCTAGTCGACCTGATATTTTGTTTAATGTTTGTATGTGTATACGTTTTCAGTCAAATTCAAAGAAATCGCACATGTGTGTTGTTAAACATATATTTAAATATCTTCTTAATATATCCATTTTGGGCATTTAGTATCCCAGAGAATTCACTTGTAGCTTGATTAGATATTCAGATGCTGATTTTGTAGGTTATAAAGTAGATCAAAAGTACAAGTGATATTTGCAATTTCTTGATGGAATGATTATGTCCTGGTACTCTAGGAAACAAAGTCCAGTTGCGTTGTCACCTGTAGAGGCCGAATATATTGCATGTGCTAGTTATTATACTCAAATTTTATGAATGAAACAATAATTGTATAAGTATGGGTTGTCATATATAAATATTCTAATCAGATGTGACCACATAAGTACAATAAATTTGTTTAAAAATTCTGTACCACATTCAGACACTAAACATGTTGATGTAAGACTTCATTTTCTTAGGGATTATGTATCACATAAAGAAATTTCTATTGAATTTATTCCCACCGAAGATCAACTAACATATATTTTTATAAAACCAATTCTCTCTGAAAAATTTCTTCCCATAAAAAGGAATTGAGTGCAATCTATCCTTTTTCACGACATATGCGATTATGTAAATATTATATCATGTGGTTGACAATTTTAAACTATGTATTTATCTACTAATTTTCAGTTTCATGTAAAAAAAATTATTTTTTAATAAGGTTTTTTTAGTTTTTAATAAATTTTTAATATAATAATATGTTTTGTTTATAAAAATGGTAAAAAATTCAAAAAAAATAAGTAACAAAAATAAAACTATTTTAATAAAAGTTTAAAAAATAAAAAGGAAACAAGAAAACATAAACAAAGGGAACAGTCGTAAAGAAAATGACGTCCAAAAGAAACCAAAATAAAACGTGAAAAAACCTAATCTTTGCTTTCGATTTTAAAATATATATATACAAATCAACAAAAAAACAAAGTTAAATGGTGAAATTTAAAAAACAGCAAGCAACATTAAAAAAAATAGTTGTTTGATCAAAAGTTTAAAAAGTGAAAAACCGAATTTAAAAAACATTAAAACGAAAAAAGGGAGACCATCGTTAAAAAAGGGAAACGTTAACTTTGCTTTGCTTTTTTAAAAAAATGTTAAAAACCGCTTCAATAAAAAAAGAGAAAATATTATTAACAAAAGAAATTAGAAAATAAAGGTTCAAATAATTTTTTTTTGAAAAAAACCAATGCTAAACACAAAAAAATCAAAACCAATATGCCTCAACGTATCTATGCATGAACTTTGAAATCTATGCATGGACTTTGGATTTCAGTGGATGGTCTTTGGATTTTTTTTATAAAAAAATGCATCTACACATCGTTTGGATTCTAGGCTTGTGGCCGAAAGCAAAAAGGACTTAGAAGTCTACCTTTTCACAACTCTCTTCTCTCCATATCTTCACGTTGTTCTATGCCTCTCTCACTCCATCATATGCAAATTTTGCAGCCCTAACATTTTCCAGCAGCCACAAAAAATTCTCTCCACTTTTCTTTTTAAATAAACTAGTCTAAACAGTTATTGTATTTGATTTTTGAATTTCAAAATTCTGTTTTTCTTCTAGCCTCCACATCCGTGTATTTGATTTTTAAAAATCAAATCCCCAACTGCCTAACTAAGATTTAAAAATTCTATTTTTTCTTCTCTCTCTTTCCACTATTTGCTCCATTCCATATAAAAAATCTTAAAAATTCAACCCACTCCATTCTATATTCACTATGATGGTTCGGAAAAGTGGTGCATAGGCTAGGAAAAAAGCATTCTTATGAGGAAAAGGGAAAGAAAGACGGATTCAACAATCTCGGACCCTCCATCCACTCGTTAACATCAAAATTATGGTATCTATAATAATAAGAATGCAAACCCTTCTCCCTGTGCTTCTTCACACATTTCTACTCCCACAAAGCTGTATGCAAGGTCAATCTATGGGTTTTAGACATCGGTCTTGTTAAGTTAGTTGATGTCACACACAACTAATTGTGTTGTCACCCCATCCAAAGCTTCAAATTTTCACCATTCGTCTGATGAAGATGCTTTTATGAGTAAATTTTCACATCGAATATCTACCAAAAGGTAAAAAGGTGAATTTTTTATTTTTCACAAAAAGATGTTTGAATCTATGCATTGATTGAAAAAAATATGAGCTACTCGAATTTCTGAAGAAATAGTATTATTCGGATCTTGTGAAATATTTTTATTTCAACTTAACATTAAAAGACACTACCTACACATCTTTCTTTAGAGAAATTGAAATTAGTTTCACAGAACAAGAGTTGGCTGAGTTTATGCTACTGGTTCATATGAAGACATTACTTTTGAGGAGGTTATTTTTTATTTTACATAGAATTAGTCATTAAGTCAACAACAATACAATTTTACAAATAATAAATTTTTCAAACTGGATTATAAACTGCTACACTTGGTTGTTGCATATTGTTTTTTTTGTCTAAAGGGAGAGAATATGATATTGTTACAGTTGATGATTTAGAACTAATGTAGGCAATTGTGAATAACAAGTCATATAACATTACCAGTATGATGTTATCTTATATGTTGTTACAGACAAGGAGAGTAAATGAAAATTTTCCTTATGTTATGCATTTAACAAGGCTATTTCAACATTTCAATATTGATCTGAGAAGAGAAGCACTTATCAAATCAATAAGCTATGATGTGATAAGCGAATCTACACTCAAGCTTATGAGATATAGTGATAGTGAATGGGTTACGAATTCAAATTTTCATGCAGCAAATCGTCATTTTCCTCCAAGACAACAAAAGGGTTCTGTTCAAATTGATGATCAGGATGATGGACTTGGTCACAAGATTGACAAGATGGTTACTTGGGTGGTGATGGACATTATGGACATAAAGGTGGTCCTCATATAGATGTTAATTCTGAAGATGAGTCAAACTCACCTATGCCTTTCCATGATAGTGCGACAGCGGGAGTAAATTCTTCTATTAAAAAGACAACTAACTTGCCTCACACTTCACCTACCAATTCAACTCCCCAGGTGGGCACTGCTTCTTCTAAACTTACTTTTGCACCTCTATTTTCAACAAGTACACCCCTTCAACCGTATTCAATTAATATTCATTTCTCTTCTCTTCAATCCTTTCTAGAATCAAATTTTCAACAATTAAATTCTAGAATGGGAACTATTGAAACTCGACTGAATAATTTAACTCAAGATCTTCAAGAGTTCAAGCATGAAACTATCACTTCTCTTTCTAATACACAAGAAAGCATTACAACTGTTGCATCCACTATTGTCACACCATACAAATAGTGAGAAATTCAATTTCAACTATGATGCAATCACTTGAATTTGTTATTGACAGCTTATGTGAGGATAGTAGGTAGTCGAGTGCTACTATGAGAGATTTAAGAGATAACACTGACAGAATATGTTTGCCAGCTGGATTACCTAAACAAAATGATCTTCTTCAAGAAATTGCCAACAATAATTGTCATCATGCTTTGGGTTTGCCACCTAAACCACCATCTAGATCGTATCCTCCTAGAAAAAAGAGCCTTATGAATTTCAAGTTTCACCCATTTTCAAAGATCCAAACCCTCCAAATCCAATAAATTCAAGGGTCAATCATTCAAATCCTCCAAATATTTATCATCTCATATTTACTTGTCAGATTCTGATGATAAATAAAGCTTAAGTTTCATGCAGGTGATTCTGATTCATATGATGACAAATATGCAGAGTGACTTTCGATAGTGTTTTGGCTAACTTCAAAATTTTTTCTATTTTTTGTTAGTAAATAGATAATATTGACCGGCATTTATATGGTTTATTTTTATCATAAACATGATATCATGCATATTGTTTCATTGAGACATATTTATTCAATTTTGCATTTTAGTTTAATTTTTCAATAAGGCTTTCTGATAATTCTTCCTTGTTCCTTTTTGTTAATGAAAAAGGGGGAGAAAAGACATGAATGATTAGGAGTATTAAAACAGGAGAAGTTTTGATTGGAGAATTCATTATATTCTTAACATGTCATTTGTGATTTGTCATCGTCAAAAAGGAAAAAATTGTTGAGTTATAGTGTTTTTATGATGGATAGGTTAAGAATTTAATGTTTCAAATGTGTTTGATTGTATTTTGTTTGAGATGAATGGTTGTAACAAATTAGTATCGAATTAGTGTCGTGAATCTGTTGAGTTTTCTGTAAATCTTTAATAGTTTTGATTTGAAATTTTAACAGTTTTAATTTGAAACTTCAACAGTTTTTATTTCAAACTTCAACTGATTTAGTTTCCAACTTCAACTGTTTTGGTTTGAAACTTCCATAGTTTTGGATTGAGACTTTGATAGCTTTTAAAGAGACCTATGGATATATAATTGGATGATGATGTGGAAAATTGGTTAGTTAGTTATGATGAGTTGTTTTGGTCCGTTAAGTTGTTATAAATTGTTGAGAAAAATTCGATTGGTTGCTGATTTGGTGGAGAAAATCTCTCTTGGCAATTTTGGTTTGTTAAGTTGTTACAAGCTATTAAGAAAAATTCTATTGGTTGTGGATTTTATAAAAAATCTCTTTTGACAATTTTGAATGTCAAAAGCTATAAGTAGAGAATGAATTCTACTTGGAAATTCAATTTAGAGAGAATCATTTTAAAAGTGTATATCTGTCTCAAGCCATTTTCTGTGATCCTCTGTCCATTTATCAGAAGTAACATATTAAAGATCGTCGTAACTGTCCTACTAGAGCTTCATCTTTGTGCTTTTTTGTTGTTCAATTGGTTGTAAGTTTTATTTTATTCTTGTTTATTTTATCTTGAATTAGAGGTTGTCTAATTCAAGAAGAAACATTTCATTGTGATTTATGGAAATCTTCATGTGCCACCTGGAGCTACTATTGTAATTGAAAAGATGATTGAAATCGTACCACTATAACTTGAGTTCAAAGTTGACTAGTGGAAACCAGAGTCAAGGCATTGAGTATGTGTGTTAACCGAACCACTTTGTGGCGTCTTCTTTAGATTATGTTTCTATGGTATGTAGAATCTATCCTGGTCTTTCTTAGATTTTTCTGTGTTTTTATCTTTTTCTTTTATCAATTTTATATGTGTAACACCCCACTGACTAAGTCAACACATTAGTGCAACAGCCATTACGGGCTACCAATGCATCCGGTAACTAATTTCCAGAATTGTTAGTAATAAGAAGAACAATCACAGGTGCTAACATAAAACAAACATCTTGTTTATATGGCTAAGCTAATTAATGTATATATATATATTCAATTCCAAAATTTATGTGCATAAGTGTCTACTGATAACTCGTATTTTTATGAGTTATCATGGCCCATTTCAAACTTAATTTGTGTGATAATTCGAGAGATTAGGTATAGTTTGTACTCATTTAGCTTAATTTTCATCCGTTTTGCATTTTAGGAGCATTAATTAGTTTTTAGGAAATTTTTGCATTATTTAGGCATTTTTAGTTCATTTATTTAGTTTTTCCATCTTTTGTAGGAAGGACGAGATGTATGATAACAGAGCGGACACATTGAATGCAAGCTGAGGCGTCCAGAACCAGAGAGTTGACGCCCAGGCGCCACCCTACACGCCTTGACCGTTTGCAAAATACACAGTTGACATGAAGGGAGCAATCCAGAGAGTTGGCGCCTAGGCGCCACCCAGGGGCGCCCAGGCGCCACTTCATCAACATGCAACTCAAGTGAAAACATTGCTGAAACCACAAGTTAGAAACCACATCTAGGGAGTTGGCGCCTAGGCGCCAGTGTAAAAATTCCTAGGATTCCAGAATGTGTCTAAACTGCTCAGCACACAGAGAGTTGGCCCAATACGCATCCGTATGCAAATATTCCAGTGCGTAAGCTGCGCAAAAGGGGACTTTATATATAGACCATAGGGGTTCGCACGCGGAAGGAAGAGGAGAAGAGAGCCAGAGAACGAACTACAGTGCAAGAGAAAGCGGGAATCAATATTAAAGCTCGGATTGAAGAAGGAATTTAAGTCCCGTTGGTGGAAACCGCCGAAAAATAGTTTTTCTTATTCTTTCCAATTTTCTTTCTCTGCCTTATGGATACTTTTCATATGGATGTAGTGGTTGTTAAGATCATGTCTTTGAACTAAACCTCCATTAGATGGATAGTTAGGATGAATTGAATTCTAAACTGTATTGTTTCTTGATTCTTAGAATATTTAGGAATGAATATTTAAGCGTATATACATGGTTGTTTATGATTTACCTTTGCATGTGTGAGTATAATGCTTTTACAAGATTAGCTACCTTGTAAGATGATTTAATTGCTTGATTTACCCTTGGAAAAGGGAGATCTTTGCCAGATCCATGTGCAAGGCACAGGTTTCGACCTTTGTGTAAGGAGAGTTGTTTAATGGATAGGAATATATCGTTAAACCCTGTGTAGTCATTATACAGGTTATGAACTTATCAATTTCACTTTGTTTAATGGCATGGGAACATAGCACTTAAATAGGGTGTAATTAGCTTTATATACTGTTGGAATACATATATGAAGATACACGAACTTGGGCTAGTAAATTCATATGCAATCCGCTTAACAAAAACCAGAGCAATATAGTTTAGATTCAAGGATTCCGATCTATCCATCTGCCATCCCTAATCAGTGAACCCGTTTTAGTATCCAGTAGTCTCAGATCTCTACTCTAATTTTCCTTTTCTGCAATTATTAGTTTAATAGGACCACAAACTCAGAATTTCTCAACCTTCGAAAGTAGTTAAGCTAAATAATAATTCCGGTTAACAATTCCTCGTGGGAACGATACTCTACTCACACTTTATTACTTGACACGGCACGTATACTTGCGTAAATAGCGAGCAATTTAATAGACATATATGCAGCTCGTCAAGTTTTTGACGCTGTTGCCGGGGAATTATTTAACTAATTATTGATTAGTTTCATTGCTTTCTTGTACATTTCTGTAATTATATTTCATTTTACATTTTCTTCTTTTCTTCTTTCAATTATTCTTTCTTGATAAAATCTTATTTCAGTGGTCCGTTTATTGCAATTTTCAATGACTTCATATACTTACCATTGGCCAAGTGCAGAACTTTCAACACCACGTACAATAGGCTTCCATGAGTATGAAAATGTATGGGCACCTCCAGTTCAATTTGCAGGTTTTCACAATCAAATGTAGGATATGAATAATTCTTATTCAATTTACTGTGATTTGTGTGGAGCTGAGGGACACTTGTCAATTCAATGCGTATATTACTCAGCATCTGTGGGCCATCTTGATCATTCAAATGATGCACAGAACAATTATGGAGACTCGCAACCAGAAAATATGATGCCCATGGGATTTCAAGCATATCCAGAAGAGGAGTCATCGCTACCCGAAAGCAAGTCATCTTTAGAGGACATGTTCATGAAATTTATGAAGAGCCAAATGGAGTTTAACACGAACATGCAAAAATAGTTGGAGCAATTGGCTACTGCACTCCAATGCTAGCATCAAGAAGTGTCTTTTGATCATATAAAAGAAAATTCAGAAGAAGATGAGTTGGAACAGAGTTGTGAAGTCAATACGAGTACTAATAAAGATATATCAATCGATGTGATAGAGCAACCTGTACCTCAATTCGTTTTAGAACAATTGGCCAAGCCAATGGAAAGCCAGAAAGTGGAAGAAGAAATTGATGAAGAGATAGAGGCTAATATTGTGGAGAAAATTGAAAATTATCAGATCAACACTCCTCTAATTGGTCCTCTTGAAATTCAAGTGCAACACGACTTGATCGATCAATGCATAGCCATGGAAAGCAGCATCTTGAAGCCATCCTTAATTCAAGATCCTGTAGAACAATTCTTCTACAGTCTCTATGAAATTCAGAAAAGGAGGCGAACTAATCCATTTGAAGAGGCTAGGAAGAAATCTGTATTGGTCCCGAGTTGATGGCAATTACCCAAGAGGGGAGGGGTGAATTGGGTATTTAAAATTTTTCAACTTAAACAGAAACTTTACCCCAGATTAATCTAGTCCCCTTTATGAAGAAACAAAATGGAAAGCAATATAGTGTAGAGAGCAGAAATAAAAATCAACAAGCTAGGTGCAGATGGAATATAAAATGCAAGCAAACAAACTAAACAAGAGACAACAATATATAGTGGTTCAGGCAACCTCCCTACTCCACTCTTCCAAACTCACACCTCTTGTGACTTGGGTTCCACTATTGTATTTCACAAATACAACTAGAGTCACTGCTCTCTTTTAGATTCCAACTCTAGAGGGCATCAACAATTCACAGCACAAGTAGGTGACGAGTTCCACTCCAATCACACACTACTTTGCTTACACTTGATCTTAGTTACCCAAACTAAATCAAGTTCAATACAACAAGAAATAACAAAAGAGAGTTTCTACACGTTACTATTGTGTAGAGGCAGATTTGTCGCAGAGAAAAACTTGTAACGTAAGCTTAATGATTCAGCAAGCAACTCTTGGCAGTTTGGAAGCAAGGTTCTTCTTCTAAATGTTGGCTTGATCATTTAAAGCTCTTAAAGATAAGAGTTATGCTCTATCAATGAATTCTCAACTACCCTCCTCGTTCATATTGAATGCCTTATATAATTTGCGAGGGAATCCGAACGTTTGTAAGTAGGTAGCGCGCATTTAATGCGCCAACATTCAGAAATTTTTCGACCATTGCGACCCAAGTCGCAGGTGGAGTCGACTTCATGTGCGACTTCACCCAAGTCGCAGATGGAGTCGACTTCGGGTGCGACTTCGCCTGTCCGCTGCTTCTTCAAGTTCCAGTATGGGTCGACTTGGTCCTCGACTTGACCTAAGTCGCAGGTGAAGTCGACTTCGGGTGCGACTTCACTTCTTCAGCTTGCTAGTTGAACTTGAAATCTTCGGAGATGACTTTAATAACTTGATTTTCTTCATATTGATGTTATTCTCTTGATTTATACATCTTTGGAACACTGTATGATTATTTATTTTGAAAACTTTGGATTTCTTTTCTTGAGTTCTTGAGTACTTGAATCTTTGGAATGCATAGAAGATGTCCGAGTAAGTGTTCATGATCCAACATGATGGATTCATGCAGCCCTACTTGCTTTAATCTTCATTTGATCTTCATTTGGTCCTTATTTTGTCCATGTTGAGTGTCTAAGTCGAATTGATCTTCATTTCCACTTGAATCTAGCATTGAGCCGTCTTGATCTGCAAGTTCCGCACTGAAGTCGAAGCTAGAGTTGACTTGGTCTGCGACTTCACCCAAGTCGCATGCGAAGTCGACTTGGGATGCGACTTCGGCAGCTATCGTTCTCGATTTCAACTCTGGAAGGAAATGACGTTTTGAAGTCACTTCTTAAGTCGACTTGGGGATCGACTTGGCCTAAGTCGAAGCCTGAGTCGACTTGGAAATCGACTTGACTTGTCATGCTTCATTTTCTTCATTTGTATATCCTTTAATCATCTTCACAAACATGTTAGTAACCAAAACTTACTCAAATTGATTTGTTAATCATCAAAACATAGACTTGACTTATTTTCTACATGTTTCCAACAATCTGAACTTCTAGTGCACATGCTGCATGGAAGGAAGTTTAACAAAGCAGGAACTGGCTAATCATTATGGAACGTCTGGCTGAGGACGTTAAACTTAGCGCTGAATGGGAGGCAACCCATTGCTTAGTTTCATTTTGATTTGCATTTGTTGTTTTTATTTTTGGTTTTTATTTTTATTTTCAGGAAAATCATTTGGAGCACAATTTCACAAGGATCATGCTTGGAAGCAGTCAGAAAAAAATATTACTAAAGAAGATCGGCGCCTAGGCGCCGAATGGGGGTGCCCCGGTGCCATGAAGAACAACCCGAAGAACACGGGCGCCTAGGCGCCACACCTTAGCGCTGTGAGGACCAGGTATTTTATTTTATTTTTATTATAACTTTTCTTTATTTACGAGGTAACTTATGAACATGCTAGTAAGAATTTTACGATATTAATGGATATATAACATATATGGACACGACATCTAGGGGATGTATAGTGCATAAGTGCATGTATTATGATCTTAGCATATTGAGTATAAATTCAAAGGTGTATGATTAGCGTTCCATTGATGAGCATTACGACTATTGTTTCCCTCGCAGAGTAGGTACGGGGTTCGACCTGCCCGGTCAGGTCGCTGGGGGTGAAGGGGGCAACGCCCCCGGAGAAAATTTTAATTATTAAGTCGTATGAGTGGGAGAGTAAATTACTAATTGCAATTTGACCCGTTCCATGCTTCGACCCGACCCGACAGGGGTTCAGTAATAAAGGAAGCCCGCGCGCTAGGGTTTATTTTCATCTCGCACCCGGCCATCTTCCTTCTTCTTCTCTTCCCGTTCTCTGCTTCTTCTCTTCTTTCCCTACCATTCAGTTCGGGCTAGCCATAGATTCCTTCAAGAAAGCTCTACCGACTGCTTGAAGATCGTCGACTCTAATCGTGGAAGTTCTGAATCTCTGCGTCTAAGATAGGAGCACTGTTTTTGGGGAAAATTTCGATCCAGGTAAGTAGATGTCGCCCCTTCTTAATCTAGTGGTGAAATTTTATGTTAAACGTGATGTGGGACTAGTAGGAGTGTGTAGCGTCGAATAATTTCGTGGTATGGGGTGTAGGGCTCGTAACAGTTAGCGTAAACAGGGTTCATGGGGAATCTGCTATAAATGTGCGATTTCTAGGAAGCAAAGGATTCATTAGAAGTTTCTATATTGTTAAATGTGATGTTAATCGATTTGGCTCAAACGAGTGTATGAATTGAGGATTTCCTTATGTTGCGCCTATTATGTGTTTGATAAAATGCTTGTTTGACTATTTTGTATGTTGAATCTAAAGTAAACTTTACCGATGTTATATGAGTGGTTTGTGGCATTTATCTTTGTCTGTTAAGTATAATGTGTTGTTTAAAATGATTGGTTGTAAAGGGTTATTCATGGCCCTGATTGACATGAGGAGAGGGTTGTTCATGGCCCTTGATAAACATGAGTAGAGGATTATTCGTGTTCTTTTATTTAGATGTGGTTTTATGCATATGGTCTTGGGAGTGGGTGTTTGGACCCATACGTCTTATCATGAAAACAACATGTGCATCCAGAATTTACTTATTTTCACTCTGAGCTAACCACTATTTACTTGCTGAGTCTATTTAAACTCATATCGTTTGTTATTTTGCCTTTAGATCACAGGCCAGGTGGAGAACTTCAAGATGGGACAAGTTGAAGATCACATTTGGGAGACATAGCACATCAACTTTAATTTCAGTTCTTTTAAAATTTGTGCTCTTTTGATATTCGTATATGTAGACGGTTACTGAGATGGATTTACTTTGATAAGCAATTGTAATTGTTATTTTGGATTGGATTATAGCCTTTGTGGATGCACATATGCATGATCATTAGGTTTGCCTGATGTATGTGGGTAGCATTCAATGATTTTCTTTCTATATGAATGTCCTTATTATATGAAGATGTAAGTATATAAATATAGAATTGAATGTTACAAACTGAAATATTTATGAATATCAGGTCATGTATTCCATATTACTCCTTGTATATTATGGGGAGATGCTGCCGAATTTTTCTTAGGATATGTAGCTCCCATTGATTAGTTATTGAGCATTTCTATGAATGGGGAGTTACAGGCGCCCCGGGGCTGAGTCGTGGACAGTGCGACCCGTACGGCGTTATAAAGCTCGGGTTAGGGTTCTAAACCCTAACCCGAGCCCCGACGCCGACCTTCCTTCCCCTCTTTTCATTTCCAATCAATCTTCTCTTGATTTCAAGCCTTTCCAACTCGAATCAAACTGGATTTCATCAAGGATTCATCCTCCCATTTCATCCATTCCAACCATTCCAATTTTCTCCCTTTTCTGTTGTGCCTAGATCCATTCAAATTCACCTCAAACTTCGATTTTTCTTCACCAAATCACAAGCAATACCCCCACATTGAGGTTCTCATCATTTTTCCCTTGGATTTGGCTCCATTTTGAGCCCCATCATCATCTTTTCTTCATCCAGCGCCGAAGAACAGCCGACAGCAGGTCGGCGCCTAGGCGCCACAACCTCTGAGCCCCGGGTGCCAGTGCAGCAGCAGCAAGGCAATTTGAATTTTTCAGTTGGAAACTTCTATGGGTAACCATTTCTCCATCTTTGGTGCTTCTTCATTACTTTGAAGTGTTGTGGTAACTGTTTGAGTGGAAACATTGAGTAATTTGGTTAATCTTGGTGGAGTAAGCGCCGGTTTTGAGGTCGAGTTGGGTGATTGATTCCGTGGAATGCCTGATTGGTCTGCGGATTGAATAGTAACTGGAGTTCAGCTTGTGGATTGCTTTGTGGATTGAGCTGCTTGGAATTCTTTTTTTTCATGCTTGTTTGGCATTAGTTGCAAGGTGATTGCTTCAGGGGCATTTGGGAGTTTAGTTTATCATCTTGTTAGACTGCTTGCTGGATTATTGGATTGCCTAGGTGTGTATTGGATTGTTGGATTGCTTGGTTATGTTGGATTTCTGTTTGCAAGGGTTATTTGAAATTGCTTGGTTGCAACATGGCTTCATCATCATCAGCCAAAAGAAAGAAAGTTCAGGAACCAGTTGACTTTGACGCCAATAAGTTTGTGTCAGCCAAGGCCTTCAAGCACTACACAGATGCGCTTCAGAAACGGCATCTGATTCCAGAGAGAGGAATCAAGATAGATGAGTTCTCGGATGCCCCACTCCTCAACTTGCACGCTAGAGGCTGACAGCAGTTTGTGGCACAACCCTCGATAGCTATTACTCCTGTGGTCAAAGAGTTCTATGCAAACGCCGTGGAACACGAGCAAGGGCGAGTGAAAGTCAGAGGCAAGGTCGTTCCTTTTCATGCGAAAGCGATCAATGCCTACTATGGGTTGACGCCTTTTCCTCACCCAGACGAGTACGAGGCATTTCTGGAGAGCGAAGATCGAGATACAGAATCCATCACCAGACCGTTTTGCCAGAAGCCACCGGTTTGGAAGTCTACGGGAGGGCAGTTGACGTCCTTCAAGCACAGTAAGATGATGTATGATGGGCGAATGATTTTCCACATCATCTCGGCCCAGATGATGTCGTCAACCCACGTCAGTGAGGTGACAATGGACAGGGCCCTTCTGCTATACACCATCTACAGTGGGCTGACGATCGACGTCGGAAGGCTCATATATCATCAAATCTGCGCCTGTGTGATCGCACCATGGGGTAGCTATTTCTTCTCATCCCTCATCATCGGGCTCTGCAAGCGGGCCGACGTCAGATGGGAGCCGACGGAGGAGGTCCTGAACTGTCAGGCCATCATTGACGACCTCTCCTACCGCATCCAGCCCAGGGTTCGCACCACCACGACCCGGCCCAGAGCAGCTCCAGCAGCGGGTCCTTCCTCACAGCCGCTATCCATGGCTGAGCGATTAACCAACCTGGAGAATCTGGTTGCCGCCCAAGCCAGATACCAGCGTCAGCATGACCAGGCGATGGAGGCTTATCTACGACGGATAGCAGAGGATCGCTAGATCGACATCTCCACCCTCCCGCCCTTCCCACTGACACCACCAGAGGTCCGAGCCTGCTTCGAATAGCAGTCTCAACCGCAGCCCGATGAAGAGGCCGACGAGGATGAAGAGGACGCGACGGAGTCCGATTCCTGAGGGGAGTCCTAGTCCTTTCTTTTTGCTTTTCTTTTCTTTTATTTTTGCTTTTCATTATATTTTCATTTTTAGTTCATCTTAGGATCATGCATTGAGGACAATGCATCTCTCAAGTTTGGGGGGGTGTATAATTCTCAACCATAGGTTAGTTTTGTATTTTAATTTTCATGCTTTAGTTTATGTTGCATGTATTTCAATTCCAGCTAATGAAAGTTTTCTTTGTTTCAATTCATCTGATTGTGAAAATGTGCAAGGCTGTGATTAATTCTGATTTGAAATTGAATTCATGAAAGAATGGGCAATTTAGATTGAAACCAAGTATAAAAGCAGGTTGAAATTAACATGTAAAAGAATTAAAAGGAATATTATAATACATTGTTCTAATTCAATAACAGGCATATCTTTCAGACCGAGATGATGAAAACTGAATTAAATATATGCTGACTAAGTACTTTAACGGGGTCAGAAATGGTATTATTTCACAGGAATTACTCAAACATGTTCAGTACCCCTAATAAAGCATTAGAAAAAGATAAAAAGGGGGTGGTTGACCTAAGCTGAGTAACCGGGACTTGGCATCAACAAATGGCAGGTTCGCGTAAAAAAGCAAAGGAAAATCACAGTAATAGCGCTTTAAAAAATAAAAATTCTCCCTAGATACCCTGAAATATGGTGAGGGGAGCCAAAAAAAATAGATCTCCAGATATCCTGAAATATGGCGAGGAGAATTTTTACAATAAGTTTGGGGGGAAAAAGAATATGTAATTGTTAGAGATTGAATTCAGTGACTTGATACCATTTGCTGTAACCAGTGTATTCAGTTTAATCCTTGGTTTGTTCATTAATTTCCTAACCAGTTTTCTGATCGAATGAAAGATTAACGTGTTGAAATATGGCGTTGCACTATGAAATTTTGGCATCCACATGTAACTTGGTTTGAAAAGGAAAATGTATGCCTTGTTTATATAATGAAGGATTTTTCAGGTTGAATTAATCACGACCTTGTGAAATGGCTAAGTGGATTGATCAATGCATAACCGGAAGCAAAAGGAGTTGACAGAGTCTTCATACATTCATTTATTCATTCATTTATTCATTTTGTTTGTATGTGTTGCTCGAGGACTAACAACATTTAAGTTTGGGGGTATGATAACTCGTATTTTTACGACTTATCATGACCCATTTCAAACTTAATTTGTGTGATAGTTCGAGAGATTAGGTATAGTTTGCACTCATTTAGCTTAATTTTCATCCATTTTGCATTTTAGGAGCATTAATTAGTTTTTAGGCAATTTTTGCATTATTTAGGCATTTTTAGTTCATTTATTTAGTTTTTCCATCTTTTGTAGGAAGGACGAGACGTATGATAGCAGAGCGGACGAATTGAATACAAGCTGAGATGTCCAGAACCAGAGAGTTGGCGCCCAGGCGCCACCCTACACGCCTTGACCGTTTGCAACACACATAGCTGACATGAAGGGAGCAGTCCAGAGAGTTGGCGCCTAGGCGCCACTTCATCAACATGCAACTCAAGTGAAAACATTGCTAAAACCACAAGTTAGAAACCACATCCAGGGAGTTGACGCCTAGGCGCCAGTGCAAAAATTTCTAGGATTCCAGAATGTGTCTAAACTGCTCAGCACACAGAGAGTTGGCCCAATACGCATCCGTATGCAAATATTCCAGTGCGTAAGCTGCGCAAAAGGGGACTTTATATATAGACCCTAGGGGTTCGCGCGCGGAAGGAAGAGGAGAAGAGAGCCAGAGAAGGAACTACAGTGCAAGAGAAAGCGGGAATCAAGATTAAAGCTCGGATTGAAGAAGGAATTTAAGTCCCATTGGTGGAAACCGCCGAAAAACAGTTTTTCTTATTCTTTTCAATTTTCTTTCTTTGCCTTATGGATACTTTTCATATGGATGTAGTGGTTGTTAAGATCATATCTTTGAACTAAACCTCCATTAGATGGATAGTTAGGATGAATTGAATTCTAAACTGTATTGTTTCTTGATTCTTAGAATATTTAGGAATGAATATTTAAGCGTATATACATGGTTGTTTATGATTTACCTTTGCATGTGTGAGTATAATGCTTTTACAAGATTAGCTACCTTGTAAGATGATTTAATTGCTTGATTTACCCTTGGAAAAGGGAGATCTTTGCCAGATCCATGTGCAAGGCATAGGTTTCGACCTTTGTGTAATGAGAGTTGTTTAACGGATAGGAATATACCGTTAAACCCTATGTAGTCATTATATAGGTTATGAACTTATCAATTTCACTTTGTTTAATGGCATGGGAACATAACACTTAAATAGAGTGTAATTAGCTTTATATACTGTTGGAAGACATATATGAAGATACACGAACTTGGGCTAGTAAATTTATATGCAATCTGCTTTACAAGAATCAGAGCAATATAGTTTAGATTCAAGGATTCCGATCTATCCATCTGTCATCCCTAATCAGTAAACCCGTTTTAGTATCCAGTAGTCTCAGATCTCTACTCTAATTTTCCTTTTCCGCAATTATTAGTTTAATAGGACCACAAACTCAGAATTTCTCAACCTTCGAAAGCAGTTAAGCTAAATAATAATTTCGGTTAACAATTCCTCGTGGGAACGATACTCTACTCGCACTTTATTACTTGACACGACACGTACACTTGCATAAATAGCGAGCAATTTAATAGACATATACGCAGCTTGTCATCTACCCTCAAAGGGGGTCAAAACATAAGTAACAAGTTGCACATTGTTATTTGCTTGTCCCTGCTAAACCACCATCCCCTTGGTGGTCTATACCTGCGGCTCTGCCATCTAAGAAGAAAAGAACAAAAACACATGAGTTTGGATAAATTTAGTAAGTAGAGTATATAAATGAAAATTTACAATTGTTGAGCAACCAATGTGTATAGGTCATTAAACAAAAATGATTATTTTAATTCTAAATCAGGCTATGAATCATATGGAATACAAATTTATGTCCAAGCATGCATCAATGTATCAAGCACATGTCACTTCTTAAATCAAACCAGCAAGGTCTCAACTCCAATAGGGAAGTTCGGTATCTCACTCCGAAGCCCTACCTATTGTGCAACCGAATGGCCAATGGAGCATAGCAAGAATGGCCAACTGTTCCTATGAATGACCAAACTAGTACTATGTGGGTGGACCGAGAAACACCTGTATTCAAACCAAAATTATAACTAATACCTTGCTATGCTCTTTATATAGCCACATCCACGTCGCGCCACATTACATAAACAACTTTGATCCCAACCATTACATTGAGAACTGCTAGTCTCGCAAACCGGTTCCAAATCATAATGCCAGATAAAGTAAATCTGCAGCCCATCAAATTCACGGTGATAAGATAGGTAGATCTGAGGCAAAGCCACCCAAGCTATCATATCCCGATCCCTAGTCAGGATATGCCAACGGTCATCACCAATGATCTAACTACAATACTTCACAAATTTGCAATTACAGCCATGACCCATAAATATACTAGCGTACCAAGCAATACATATCAATGCTATAACAAATAGTGCTAGCATGAATAAGAGCCAAACTCAGCAACATAATAAATAATTATGACCAATAAAATTTATTCATTCAAAAATTATAAAATAATGCCATACAAAACATTCATGCTTGTAACCATACATTACTACACAAAATCAAAAAAGAGAAGAAAAGAGCTCTACTTACTTTATATAAACTATATCCAATCTTTATTTTGTAACTTACTCTAATGCTCAAAGTGTGATACTAAAAATGAATGTTTCAACTAATTAATATATATTTTTTAAACATCATCTTTATATTATCAATTATCACTTCTTAAATTAATAAAAGTAATTAGATAATTATATTTGAGTATTCTATAAAATCTAAATATTACTTCTTTAGTTTCTAAGTTTATTTTTTCTTAATCTATAATAATTTTCTTATTAAAATAATCAATCTCCATCATTAAATATTATTTTTATATCTTTAATCATCAATTAGTAATTAATTCAACCTCAAATTTGATATAGGTATAGATGAACTTTTCTTTAAGCATAGTAATTGTTAACAGTATAGTCTTACTCAATAAAATTCTTAGAATTATCTAAATAATTTATGAAAATTTTTCTCATGAACTAAGTTAATAATTAAATATTCTAACTAATTATGTTACTTTTGATAATTAATATTTGATTTTAAAACTTTGTTCTAATTATTCCCCTATTTGATCATACTGTTGTAATTAGATACACTAAATTCTCTTAATTTTTATTTATAATCAAATCAAAGTGTTTAAGTCTGAAACTCCTAATATACGTAAATAACTATGGGTGTGTTTGAGAATGGATAAAACTTTTGGTAAAAAATTTTAAAGAGTAAAAAAGTTGTCAAATGATGTGATATGATAGGGGTAATAATGAGGAGTAAAAAGGATACAGTTAAAATATATAGGTTAGTTGTGTGGGTATTTGTGTAGAAGTGATTGAAAAATATTATAGTTGTATAGAAAAATGTGAAAAAATAATTAAAAAATATGATAGTTGTGGAGAGTAAAAAGTTTTGGACTGAAAAGTTTTAACTTGACATTTTTTAACCATTGTCAAACACACCCTAAGTGAATTAACCAAAATAAATATTTTTAGTATAAAATATTAATTATTTATATTTATTATGTATTTATATTCTACTAGACAGGGATATGGGTTTAGGAATGATCCAAATCAAGTTAATTATTATCCATATTTATATCATCCAAAACTTTATTTTTATTTTATCTAAGTGATATTCAAGATGTATTTAATATCATATAAAATTTTTCAGCCGCAATTTCATTGTATGAAAATTATTAAAAATAATTAATGCAACTAATCCTCACTATCTTTCAACCCTGTCCGAGCTAAAATTCTAGGATTTATAATTTTTAATATAATAAATATTTTATAATGAAAATTTGGTTTTTCCTTAATCATAATATAAAGTTTCCTCGTTAAAATTTTCATACTAAAATCCATTCCTTTATTATTTTTTAATATTTTTCATTTGGATTCCAGATCTACTACATGGGTGGTGTCAAGTAAGTTATAACCTGCTATAATTATTAATTTAAATCACCAATCATTGCCCTGATCATAAGTTTGACAAATAGATCATAAAAATAACTAATTTAATCTTGACTCCATGGTTTAGACTATGAAATTATATTTTTAACTAAACCTTTAACGATTTCAATCAATCTGGTTATAATTTCCACTTATACAAAATTATGGAGACAGAGTTGTAAACAGCCAAATCTAATGATCCATCAAGATGTTTATACATGATCTAACATCATTTTTTATGTAAAATTAAATTTGACACACGTCCAACAGTTTGGATCATCTAGATCATGTATGGAATTATGAGTTAAAGGGCTAAGATTGGCTCCTTTGTTGTCCAACGGTATAGGATCTGTTTGAGCCCACTTGATCACAATTTTGGGCAAAATTTTCCTAATAAGGGTCTGTAATCATAACTCACTTTCTCAGCAATAAAATCTCTCCATGATAAAGCTACATCTTGCATGGATTGGATTAATTTAATCAAAATTTCACTTGGTAGCAAGATCCTACCGTTGAATCCCAGGCAATAGCTTAGATTCATCTTCTTCTATTAAGGGTGTGTTTGGTTGGGGATAAAACTTTTGATGAAAAATTTTTGAAGTAAAAGTTGTCAAATTGATAAAAAATAATGTGATATAATAAAGATAATGATGATGAGTCAAGAGAATAAAGTTAAAATAGTTAGGTTAGTTATATGGGTAATTGTGTAAAAATGATTGAAAAGTAGGATAGTTTGTATAGAAAAATATGAAAAAATAATTAAAAAATAAAGTAGTTATGGAAGTGAAAGATTTTGGTTTGAAAAGTTTTGATTGACATTTTGTTGCCCCAAACAAACACACCCTAACATTAAACAAAAATAAAATTGTCACTAACCTTTTTGAAGGAATTTCATAGCTATGATTGGGCTAGGTTACTTGATCTAAGCTTCCACTCTTCCTTTCTCTATCTCTTCTCTCACTCCTCCTTTCTCCCTTTTGTTCTTTATTCCTTTGCTTAGGAAGTATTTTTCATATATAAGCACCCTTTTTAAATAAGGATTAATGGAAAGTTCATCTCATGAGAAGTTGCTTTCAATCATGTTTTAAGTGTGTTGGCATTGTGTGCATGGAAATTACATGATAAATTTTTAAGCCTTGTGTATTTTCATCTAGAAGTATTGACTTTTGCTCCTACACCCTTTAATTACTAACCATGAAATGTGGTTTGCTTATATTTGCATATTTATTTTAAAAACAATCATCATGAGTTCTCATTATTTAATGAAACTAACCAAAATAAATAAAAAAAATTTTAAAAAAAATTTGTAGCAAGGGATTTCGAACCTTGGCATTTAAAGCCACTGTCTCCACCACTTTGTCAACTGTCTACATGTGTAAAAGCATAGATTAAAAAAGCCACTATCTCCACCACTTTGTCAACCGTCCACATGTGTAAAAGCATAGATTAAAATATCATATATTTTAAAAAAATTCACTTATAACAAATCTCCAAAATTTTTAGCTAGCAGGATTCCAACCTTGAATTTATATTTCCCAACCAAATGCTCTAGTCATTTGGATACATGTCCATGACATTAATAATATGGAATAAAATATTATTTATTTAAACTTTTTATTTATTTAAACTTTTTATTTATTTCAAATTACCCCTACGTGGACTGTTACTTAATTTAATTTTTTGCATAATTTTATTTTGTGTGTTCTATCATTATGCATTTACAATATTATATTACTATCGAAATTTAAAACAATAAGGGTTTACAATATAGGCCTAACACCCCCCAAGTTTCAAAATTAAAACTAATTCCATTCGATCAAAGAAAATCTCATATATATGGCATGTTTGTTACACAACAAAACTTTTCAATGTAAAATTTCTTACACTCAATAATTACTTTAATTTTTTATTATTGTTTCACTTCTTCCTGTACAATCATCCTACTTTTCAATTATTTCTACACAGCTATGAGATATTGCACTCTGATGCATTGATCTAAGTTATTTAATGTATAAACTAAATTTTACTATTTTTAAAATAGGGAAGGTTTTAGTCATTTTTAAATGACTAAAATACTCCCATTTTTTTAAAAATAAAACAATGCATTTTATAAATCTCTAAAAATGATAAAACTCAATAAAGAAATTAAACACACCTAGATTAACAATTTTATAAAAAAATATTTTCAAAAAAATCTTTAAAATAAGGTTTGCAATGCATCGGAATCATTACTAGCTACATATACACTTATTATATTTATTTTAATTTTATTTTCTTTACTTCTCATCATTATTTCCTACTATATCACATCATTTTCTCTCATTTGATAAAACTTTTATGCTAAAAATTTTTCATCAAAAATTTTATCACTTTCCAAACACACCCCATAGTTAAAAGGTGTTGGGTAAACTTGAACTTTTATTAAGGAAAATAAGTTAGGATCTACTGAGGTGTATAATAGCTAGGGCTTTGCACTAAGCTCATCTAATAGATCAAATATACTCCACGTACAAGATTTTAAATTACATTATGATCATGTGTTAGTATTCTGATTTCGTGTGCACCTCAAAGAGAACTCACACGCTTTGAAAACAAAAGTGATCTCACTTCTAATACTCATATAGGTAGATCTATGTGCAGTAGCCCATGATTAAATACTCTAATACAATAATTTTATAAATACGTTGCAAAAACGAAACATTGTCTTAGGGATGCAAAAAATAAATAAAATAACCAATGCTTGCAAGTTGTAAAAAATAATTTACTTTGCTTTTTGAACTCTAGATTTGAGCTACAAGCTTATAGTTGTGTTAAGGAGGCTACTAGCTTAAGGTATATTTGAAAAGTAATAAAACTTTTAGATAAAAAATCACAAGAAAATGATGTGTTATGATAGAAGTAATGATAAGAACTAAAAAATAAACTTAAAATAGATAGATTAATTGTATGACTAATTACATAGAAATGATTAAAAGGAAGGGTAATTACATAAAAAGATATGAAAAATAATTTAAAAATATGATAATTCTGGAGAGTAAAAAGTTTTGGTTTGAAAAGTTTCATGTTAAACAAACAAGCTTTTAGAGTTGTGTTTTAGTTATTGTAATTCGTTATGTGTTTCCCTAAATCTAAAATTTTTAAAATAAAAATTTTCAATCACCATAACTGCATTATTTTTAATTAGTTTTTCATATCATCCTATACAACTGAAGTATTTTCTTAATTATTTTTATAAACTACTCATACAATTAATCTATCTATTTTAATTTTATTCTCTTTATTTTTTATCATTATTCTTATTATATTATATAATTTTCTCCTATTTCAGAACTTTTCTTCTAAAAGTATTATCATTTTTCAAACACACCCTACATATAAATTTCAGTCTTATCCCTTCTACTATTTTTCAAGCCACTCTCTGGTAAATCTTTTTTTGCAAACAAGTTTGCCAAGTTTTCATTTAATCTTATAAAGTTAATGTTAATCACACCATTTTAAAGCAATTATTTTACATAGTTGTATCTTAATACAATCTCTCGACTTATCATTATAAGTCTTATTATATGCCCTTCATAAAGTTATTTTGCTATCAAAAAGAAAATGAAAGGGAGACACTAATTAAGGCCAAATGAGAATTTTAAGTAGTGCATTCCTAAGTTATTTTGCTTTTTTCTGTTGCAACCAAAACAAAGAACTCCAATTCTATTGTATAATGTAGGTTTGTTTTTTGAAAGTTGTTAAGGATTCTCCAAAGCAAGTATATATAGCCAAACAAGTAATATAATGATATATAAAATGTTGTTTCCATGAGGATTCTTCAAATATTCACTAATTATTAAAGTCTAAATATTAGTTTCAGATCAATTAGGAATGTAAATGGAATTGAATCATTTGAAATAAAAAAGAAATAAGGAATCAAATAAATCAATTGTGAACATGAGTAGATTAAGCTAGAATTCCTAACAATATATAAACCTAAGATCATAATTTCACATATGTATTCTTGTGATTTATTATAACTTCTTAATTCAACATGTTGAATTTGATCATTAGTATAGGACAATGATATTAATATTCCTCTTTCGCTGATAATACGATTCTAACTTGATAATTTTAAAGTCCAATGTAAACTATCAGAATTCAAAATAGCAAGTAGCATTAAATGCATCCCTAATAATGACTCACATAGCTAATAAGTATTTCTATCGATGTTACCAATAAGGGTGGAACTTGGGTCGGGTTATACTGGGTTTAAATGAATTCAAATTCTAAGCTTATCGGATTTAAGTAAACCAAATCCAAGCCTAATATAAAAATCCAGATTCGGACAGAGTAGGTATTAGTTTCGGAAGTTCAAGTCACTCTTAAATCAATAGAAGTTGAAATTATCGACATAAATAATGAATTTTTAAACGTTATTATATTTGCATATAAATAATTTACACGTGAATATATGTATATGACCTATGATATCTTTGGTTTTAATGAAAGTTAGTCTTTTAATTAAAAGATAGTTTCTAAATAGAATGAATCTAATGAATTTACACATAACATTCAAGATAAGAAAAATAAATGAAATTACATGAAATTACTATCTAAAGTTTAATGAAATGAAACTTACATATCTCGTAGTTAATTAGTATATATGCAGTAATTTTAACTAATTAGTATATTTATAATTATTTACAAATAAAATTATTGTAGATATAACATATTTAACTTTTATGGGCAAATGTATATAACATTTAGGTTTTACAATAAATATTTTATAATTTAATTAGGTTATGATTATATAGAATAACTTTTATCACAATTATAGTTGGAATACTTAATATATATAAATGAGTATTGATATCGGGTTTGGACCGGGTCGGGTTTTAGTACCGGATTGTTGTAAAATGAGTATTGATTTTGGGTTTTCTCGAGTTGGGTTAAAATCGGGTCTAACTTAAAAAAGTTCAAAAATAAAATCCAAACTTCGTTTTAAAACTAGATCGAGTCGGGTGGGCGAACCAACCCAATACCAACTTGCACCCTAGTTAGCAAATCTGGCACATCCTACAAGATCAAATACTCTCATGACTATACATAGATCATGTGCAATTTAACCCTCACTCTAACTTAATGTTAATTCTTTCAAGTTGTACACAAGATTCACTATTCAATCTACAAGGTGATTAATCTCAGAAAAGCATTAAGAACCACTTAAATAAATAATATGATATGAATATCATAAATTAAAAGAAATTATACATTAATCATGATTCAACAACAAGAGTTATCATGACCTTAGAAATAAGAGTCTTAGCCGCTCATAACTACAATGTACTCAAAATGAAAATAAAGTTCACATCCATCTCGAATTCAACAAAAAAATAAAAATGAGAGAAAGAAAGAAACTCTACTTTCTATATTGAATTTTCACTTCTAAGCCTGAAATCATTCACTCCATAATAATTGAACTTCTTTAGAATCCTCAATATGTCTAAAATTTGTACGATAAATTCTTTTTTATATTCGAAGCTTGGGGATTGCATAATAACTCTAAATGAAAATAATTGTGCATAATTTGCATAATAGGGGGCGACAACACATGACATGGGTTACATGGATAACCACACTCCCCTATGTTGTTCCTTATCTTTCAAAAAACTAGTGTTTATGCAACCACATGCCTTATATGAATGTGAGCTTACAACAACCCAGGTCGTGTGGTTACTAATTTCATTCTTTTCTCATTCTTTTCGCTTGATTAACTTTCCTTTCTACATATTTTCTTCTCTCATTTACTTTTTTTCATAATTTCATTATATTTAGAGGAATATAATTTAAAAGAAATAATTAGGTCCCAATTCTCATGAATTCATCACAAATAGATATTTCTCAACAAAATATTAGAAGACTAAGAAAATACTGACTCTCCAAGTGTAAAAATCTAATTACAAATAGACATGAATTCCTTGATAGTAGAAATCTAACTTGTATCATTGTACTGTTCCAATATAGTAGGTTTACTGCTAAAACGTAATCTATAATTAATAATTTTTTCAAATATTTTAACATTCTATAAATTATATTATAATGTGTATATCTTATTTTGCTATCAAGCTTGCTAAATACACTCACAACAAAAGCAATATCTAATCAAGTACAATATATGACATATATTAAACTTTCAATCACTTCGACATATTCAAACTAAGCTACAGATCTGTTATCATTTTTACATAACTCTTAATGTTAAGATTAAAAAGAATTGAGGCTACACAAGTATTAAAATGATTAAACTGTTTAAAAATCTTTTCAATGTGATGTGATTGAAAAAAATACATTATTATTTTTTATAATCCTAAAGCTAAGAATAGTATCCATATTATCCACATCTTACATGTCAAAATTGGCTAATAAAAATTTTTAATTTGTTTAATAATCTTAACGTCGATACAAAAAATAAGCATATCATTCACATACAGATAAATAATAATATCTTTATTAATAGTAAATTTACTATAAATATATTTATTTGAATAATTTAATTTAAACCTATTTGATAACATAACTTAATCAAAATTTTTATATCGTATCTTAAGTGATTGTTTTAAACCATATAAGAATTTTATCAGTTTGTAAACTATCTTTTCCAATTCAAGCATTGTGAAACTTTTACGTTGTTCCGTGTAAATTTCATCATCAAATTCTCCTTTTAGGGTATATTTGTTTTTCAATAAAACTTTTCAATGAAAAACTTTCACACTCCATAACAACCTCATTTTTTAATTATTTCTTTATATCTTTTTATATAAACTACTCTACTTTTTAATCATTTTCACATAATTACCCATATAACTAATCCAATTATTTTAACTTTATTCTCTTTATTTCTCATTACTACTCATATCATATCATATTATTTTCTATGATTTTAAATATTACATTAAAAACTTTTGTGCAAATGTTTTATTAATTCCCAAACATGCCCTTCGAAAAATAATTTTTACATCTATTCGATAAATTTCAAGATAATAGATTGATGCTCGAGTTGTTTATAATTTAATGATTGAAATTCTAGCTACTAAGGCATCGATGTTAAAGAAATTTATACATTCCTTTTACCTAAACTCCTTAACTACTAACATGACTTTAAATTCATTAATTGATTTATCAATTCTTAATTTCTTCTTAAAGATTCATTTATAACCTATAGGCTTAGATTCTGATGATAAAACAGTCAATTTTCAAGTACCATTTTTTTCATTATTGAATCAATTTTATCTTGGAATACTTTTTCAGTATGATATATTCAGATATTTCATGACCTCTTTATAAATAGATGGATCTTGTTGGATTAAAAAAAAATTATGTTTTCTTCATTCATATTATCTTTAGATCTTTTTACAATGAATAGTTAAAAACTTAAAATAATTATAATTATTTTTCCTAACTCTCATATTTATTTTCACATTTTTATTTTTACATCTTTTATAGGTTTATCTACAAATATATAATTATCACTTATAGATTTATCTAATGGTTAAGAAGAAGAAGTTTCATTACTATAATCAAGCTCAGAAATAGATTTATAAGTATTCTCATCACAATTAACATCGTTGGAATCAATAATAATATTTTATTTGAATTGAACTGTTAGTCTTTATCACCATAAGATCTAGAAGCTTTTCTATTTATTGCAAGGCTTAAAAATATGCATTCTATTCTCCTTTGTCACAATTTAAAACTTTTAGGATCAGACGATTTTACTAAGTTTTTACAATCCTAAACTCTCTGATATTTAAGATGAAGTATCTTATTTTCTTATAATTTACAAGAAGTGACTTAGACTATATTAAGAATGAGACAATCTATTAATAAAGTTTCATTGCACCAATATTTACTTAGGTTTAAATTCACTAACATTAAATTTAACATTTCAACTAAGGTTCTATTTTTCCTTTCTATAATTTCATTTTATTAAGGTACATAGAAGGATGTTCCTTGGTGAATTATGCTAATATTTTTATAGAAATTATTAAAATCACTTAATAGATATTCACCACCTCCATCTGATGTTAGAGATTTAGGGTGCATTTGTTTACATCCAAAAATTTTCAAATAAAATTTTTTAATCTAAAAATTTTTACTCACTAAAACTACCATACTCTAGCGAAATGGTCTTAAAATTAGGCAAGTGCCCTTACCATTTATAGTAAGAGTCTTACCTCAACCTTCCCTCAAGTTATATCGGGGTCAAATAATATATCACCGAAACCAATTGAAAAGATTATATCAGTTAACTCATTTTGACTACTTATTCACATAATAATAATTCATATGAAAAGATCAGGTATATCATGAGAAGATATTATTAATAAAGAAATATTTATAACTAAAGTGAGAGATGCCACAACGGCTTCACCATTATGGTAACAGCCTATGCATAACGACTGTCAGGTTGCGGGTTTGAAAATGCCCCCATCTATTATGGGCTGATTTTGTATGGAAGTTCTTTCAAGTATTGTGAAGCTTTTATAATTCTCCCCAGTGGGGGTTTAAACAAAATTTCTCCTAGTATAGGAGTTGTAGAAAAAATTCTCTCAATAATATGAGAGTTATAAATGTACTTAATTGTAATATCAGTTGTCATGTTGTATAAATCCTAATAAAAAAAGTAAAGTGAGAAATATCACTTAATCGAATTCAAATGTCCATAGTAAATTCTTGCATCACATATATTTTTGTATATTCTTATTAATTCAGGATGTGTTTAGGAAGTGGTAAAACTTTTAAACGAAATTTTTTTTGTGTAAAAGTTTTGAATTAAAAGAAATGATGTGATTTGATGGGAGTAATATGAAGAGTAAAGAGAATAAAGTTAATAAATTAATTAGTCGTATGAGTAGTTGTATCGAAATGTTTTAAAAATAGGGCAGTTGTATAGGAAGATGTGAATAAATAATTAAAAAATAAAGTAACCACGGAGAGTGAAAAGTTTTAAATTGAAAAGTTTTAGTTTAAAAACTTTTATGTTAAAATAAACATACCCTTAATATTCAATTTTCTTTTTTTGCGTTTGAGCCTCACATGAAAACTCTCTCATCTTCATTTTTTTCATGATTAAATAAGCTAAATGTATCAATTATAACCATTTAGTTTTGTCCCTATATAAACATGAAAGAAAAGATATTTATGCATATAAAACAAGAGGTATTCATGGTTGTCGGTAGGGCTTTCTTCTAAGTCCAAGTTCATGTGTGGCTTACAAGCCTTACTCTCACCTGCGCCTTAGGCGCATGAGAGCCCACGCTAGCACCGCACTAGTAGTAGCCCACAACCTACCAAAGCGCTGCCATTGCCATTGCCACTACTTCTGGTGGTGTTAGCAATCGGCTCCGACGACCTAATTTTTTTAGAAATTTTTTTCTAAATTCTAAATTTAAAATAATTTTTTAGCTATCACTTCTTCAAAATCAATTTATAAAAGTTCTTAAAAATCATTTTCTTTTTAAAGTTAGCTTTTTAACCCATTATATATATTTTTTCTTTCTTTGTTTTTTCATTTTTTAGCAATCAACCTTATTTAAAATAATTCTAAGCTAACTTAATTAGGAAATAAAAGTCATGGTCATGACACACTCAAGTAGAACATGTTGTCTACAAATCTAGCCCTTTCCAACAAAGACATCACCTTTAGTAATAATGATTTGATTTGACTTAAATACCAATTTTAAACTATATTTATTAAGAAGGTTGATTAAGATAAAGTTTTTGTGGATTTTCTGTACATGAAGTATATTACTGAGAGTGAATGATTTTTCGTAAGTTAGCTTTTGGATAATAATTCTTAACTTTATCACTTTAGCGATAGAAGAATTAATAATGAATGAACCATTTTCAATTTCCTTCATTTGTTTTTGAGAATTTTCTTCTAATGATTGATGATGACTTGCTTGTTCTCAATCTCTCCTTTATTAGGAACATTAACAAGCCTATCAACACTTAAACATTATGCAATTTCAATTTTAGGTTGTTAAATCTTTTTTATTACAATCATCTTAAACTTTATATTACAATTAGGCTCTTAACATATTCTTATAATTTTTTCTTATAACCTTCTACAAACATTTAACAACTTTTTTTATTTTTTTCTAACAAAGATCTTCTAAATTTCTATCAGTGACGCTCACACAAATATGGTGAGAGAGACGCCACTACCGCTATTTGAACTCACCATAGCACGAACGCTAAATAGCTAAGTTATGACAACGCTATAAGCATCGTGGCTTAGGCTTTTAAATCTTGAATACATCGAATTCAACTTTTTCTTTCTCCAATTCTCAATGTAAATTTTCCCTTTCCTACATTGATGATTGCTCTAATTTTGATTGTGATTAGGAATGATTTGCACAGAATAATAGGCATCCATATGTCTTCTTGAATTTGTATCGCCATAAAGTTGACTAGAATGACCACCTTACCAACATTGAGTGAAACATTTTCAAAGCTCTATGGGATTTTTAATAAATTTGTTTGCTAGCCACAGTGAAACTTTAGTTGATTTTGGTTCTCCACCTTCTGCTTTTCCATGAATTAATAATGAGATAATACTTACACTTGCACCTAGATCACATAAAACTTTATTAATAAAATTTTTATTGACAGAATGTGGGATCAAGAAGCTTCATGGATCTTTCAACTTTGAAGCAATGTTGTTAGAATTGAATTGATGAAGGAACTAGTCTGATTCGAATCAATTTGATCGATTAAACAACCCAGTTTGAATCGGTGATAAGCTTGACATAATTATGATGTCATAAATGTTTAATAATTTTTAATTAATTATATATTGTTGATAAAATACTAAAATTATATATTTATAAATCTTAAATCTATACATTAGATTTTAAGCATGACAACAAAACATGTAGGGAAACATTAATAGAAAACCTTTAAAAATTCTCTAAGTATAAATATTAAAAAAAATAGCTCTATCAATTGACCTGAAATGTGTAACAAGCCTTGCATGTTGACGCTTGACTCCCAAATTCTCCCTATTTATCTTAGTGCCTTAATGAATTCCACTTTTATAAACATATCTAACACAATTAGAAACAAAATAGATCAATAATTGTTGAATGATTGAACAGTTAAATAATTTATAATAATATAAGAATTAAGAACAACTCATTTGTTGTACAGAAATAAAAATTTAAAACTCTACAAACATATCATTCTCATCAATAATACAATTTTAAAGTATATCTATCTAATCAAATCTAAAATTTTAAAAGTCTACAAAAATATTATTCTCATCAAATATAAAATTTTAAAAACCCGTAAATCCATCATTCAAATTTTAACAATCAACAGTTAGCAAGAAAATTATTTCACAACCAACAACAATCATACAAAATAATTATCCAATCATTATAAATTAAATATTCAACTTGGTATAAATAATCTCAACAAATAATTAATTTTGAATGAAAATTGCAAACATAGAATGATCATTACCTTCGATAGAAAAATGCCATTATCCAATGCATTTTTGTAAAATACCCAAGAAATGGAATCTGCTTAGAATGACTTATTCAACATATTAGGGAAAATGTATGTGAAAGGAACATGATAACACTAACATGTATATAGAATGGAAACTACGAAACTGAACAAATGACTAAAATGGCAGTAAATCAAATTAATACATCACTTACAGAGGAGACAAAAATAGTAGCAAGATAAAGGCAAACAGTGTAGGGAGTGTCCGGGCAGCCGGAGGAGGAGACGAAAATGGCAGCAACGCTGCTTACAGCTCACCACCGGGCTGTTGTAGCTACAATGCTATGTGGGGGTCAGAGCAAGACAAAGACGAACAAAGTAGGGAGCGCCAGAGGAGGAGATGGAAATGGCAACGACACTGCTCGTAGCTAATTGGCTATCTGACTTTGCATGGCTGTTGTTGTTGTCAGAACAATCTCACCGACTATTGGACGATGGGGAAGAAATGACCAGTGAGCACTAAGGAGATGGCTAGGGTTTGGTTTAGGCAAGATCCGGTGCTTAGCCAAAAGGGAGGAAATGAAATTGTTTGAGCGGGTGATGACTTGGGTTTTTTTTAATATATATATATGGCTGCTGAATCGGTCGGATTCAGTTCGAGATCGGTCGGATTCAGTTCGATCATGTCTTACGGTTCAACCGCTGGTTTGACAGTTCGGATGGTTTATTGTAATCAAACTGAATCGCACGTGATCGAATCGGATTATGAACCAATTCTCGATCGGACCAGCCAGTCTGGTTCGATTCTTACAACATTGCTTTGGAGGTAATCTACAAATTTAAAAAGACACTTACATTTTTGTCAATTCCTGCACACAATCTAAAATTATAACAACATTCTTGCATTTTACTTTCAACAGAAGCCCTTCAAATAGATTTAAACTTTTCGACTTTAATCAGTTTAATAATGACCATTACCAATATTAGATTATATTGCTTTCTTATTTTTTTACAAAATTTTTATGCAAAAGGCACACTTAAATTTCAATTATTTGTGACATTTTTACATATAATTATCTTATTTATTTTAATTTTATTCACTTTACTCCTAATTAGTATCTATATTATATCACATTACAATCTCACTTTGTAAAATTTTCTTCATTGTCACTTTCGGGTTTTTTTTCCCCCCCTCTTGCAAAGATGGAAAACAGTTGCTGATAAACAGAATGACAATTGCTTTCACCCCTGCACAGCAGCCCAGTGACCAATGCATGGTGCATGAACACAACCCGACCCGACGTCCGACGCGCGACGGTCCGCGCGGCATTCTGTGCATGTTCAGCTGTTCTTGCAGCCAGCGAGCCCTTCACAACTCGTGCTCACTCGTGCTCACTCGGAACTAAAAATGAAAAACACGCGACGGAACTGCGTTGATTACCTGCCATTACTATGTCATGCGCGCGACTCCACCATAATCCCAAGCGCTCAGTGTCTTCCTCCTCCGCCTTCTACTCCCCCTCAAACCCAAGCTATCCACCCAGAAAACCCTCTCGCCCACCTCTCCTGTCTTCAAAATCCACAGATCCGGACCTCATCTGGCTTAAATGCCAGATCCGAAGCATTCAATTTACTGATTGTATCAACAAAACCCTAGTTTACATCAATCCATTGCCGTGGCCATCCTCACTGTCCAATATGGAGCAGCTGAAATCCATTGGGCGGGAGCTCGCCATGGGCTCCCAGGGCGGGTGGAACCAATCCAAGGACTTCCTCGATCTCGTCAAGTCGATCGGGGAAGCCCGCTCCAAGGCCGAGGAGGACCGCATCATCCTCCACGAGATCGAAACTCTGAAGCGCCGCATCGTCGATCCCGAAGTTCCTCGCCGGAAGATGAAGGAGTACATCATCCGTCTCGTCTACGTCGAGATGCTCGGCCACGACGCCTCCTTTGGCTACATCCACGCCGTGAAGATGACCCACGACGACAACCTCCTCTTGAAGCGCACTGGCTATCTCGCTGTCACGCTCTTCTTGAACGAGGACCACGATCTCATCATCTTGATAGTGAACACCATCCAGAAGGACCTGAGATCCGATAACTATCTCGTCGTTTGCGCCGCGCTCACGGCCGTTTGTAAGCTGATCAATGAGGAGACCATCCCGGCGGTGCTTCCGCAGGTGGTGGAGCTGCTGGGCCACTCCAAGGAGGCTGTCAGGAAGAAGGCGATCATGGCATTGCACAGATTCTACCAACGGGCGCCAACGTCTGTTGCACACTTGGTTTCTAATTTCAGAAAGGTATGTATTTCTGGTGGATGTGGTTTATTTGTCTGCTGTTCTACTTTTTTCGCATCGAATTCAACATTATGGCTCACAAACAAAACAGATGTCCAAGAACAAGCTCGTCCTTGGAGGTTACTTCTGTAAGTCATATCACAGCATGTGTATAAGTTGATATAGTAGGTGTACGGGATTACCTAATTTCATGTAAGAACTTAATCGTTTGATTAACCACGTAAGTGTCACTCTGGACCCAATGACAGTCAAATGCCTTTATTCCCAATGTTGCCATGGATAGCATGACCAATTTGGTAGAGCATCAAACATTCCGTCTCAAATCGTCTTTGACAATGAGTTATCCCTTTGGGGGGTGATCTATGACATAGTGGAATCGTACAGGAAAAAATTTATAACTGAAGGCAACATACACAGAAAAGTCGAGGGACAAATGCTAGGATACTCCATATTTCTTTTGTAACAAGAACAAGAAAACTTAGGGGGGGAAAAATTTCAAATGCACCCATCAAGCTCTTACATTCTGCAGACTTTTTTAAAACATTAAAAGTATAGGTACATGAGAACCCCGGCCTACATGGATTTAAAAGTGTTAAGAAAAATAATTTATTTACACAATAATTAAAATTTTTAAATTTCAACTTGGAAAATCCAGCAAGTAGGAGGGACTCATTTAGGTATCTTCTATGGTACATGTATGGATCAAACAATGCTAATAGATCATATAGTTGCATTGATTCCCATTGAGTCCTTTACTCCCTCTCTAGTCTCTCCCTTAAGTTTGATAGCGAAACTTCCATGTACCACCTTGCAGCACATATTTCTTCAATGCCAGTTGATGACCTCATGCCTGAGCAAATAACACGTTACAGCATTGAGTTCCAGACCATCTTTTCTCACCCTTCTTTGCTATGCCTATTTTTCCAGATACAAGGCTTTTTCTCTCTTGTGACAATGCATGTGTAGATTTGAAGGTTTGAACTTTTGGGTTTTGCTTCTTCCCCTCATAAATTTTGAATGTTCATCTCTTATTGTCTTGCAAAGGCACGATGGGTACAATTGCTGTAAATTTGCCAGTGTAAATCTGTTGTTTCATTCACATTATTCAAGTGCTATAATTGCTAATCTTTCAGTGACTAGACAATGATATCTATCCATTTGATTCTTTTTCTCTTTTGAAGTACTTAGCTGTCTGTTCATTTGATCAAGGCCCTGATGACATCTATCTATGTGATTCTTTTTCACCTTTAAAGTAATTAATTCAAGACTAGTCACCTTTAAAGTAATTAATTCAAGACTAGTCGCTGGTTACTTTGGCCAGTATCAGCCAATTTTGTACGTTCTTCCGGGCTTTGCATAACTTTTAAGGGTGCACAAGGATGTCCAAACTCCAGATGTTTGCCTTAGTGTTTGAAGCATCTGCTCATGACTAAACATTGGCTGTGGATGTTGATCACACATACAAATGGCATTCATGTAACAGCCATTAACTTATAATACTTATTACGTGGTATAGAATTCCTTAGGACTCTTAATTCATAATCATCATTATTGTCATTTACTGCAGTTCGATGTTCTTATAATTAATTATAATCATTATCACAGCGGGAATTTTTTCTTATTAAAGTTTTGATTGACGATGGTACCATTTGTGCTGTACGTGTCCTATAAGTTGTTAATAGATTTATTTTTCTTGTGTTTTGTTTCAGAGGCTTTGTGATAATGATCCAGGAGTAATGGGTGCAACTCTTTGTCCTCTTTTTGATCTTATTCAAGTGGATGTGAATTCCTACAAAGATTTGGTTATTAGCTTTGTCAACATTCTTAAACAAGTAGCTGAGCATAGATTGCCAAAGAGCTATGATTACCATCAGATGCCTGCACCATTTATTCAGGTATTTGCTATTTTATGAGATGCGGATGAAATTTCAATACAGTGTGTTCAACTGTAATTCCACAGGCTCAAAGTCCTGGACTTTCCATTTTGTTATGGGCTCCATGTGATATTTGTGATAAAACTACAGAAATAATCTGCAAGGAAGTAGATTAGGGATCAAAATAGAGTTAAATATTGATGAATGTTTTACATTCAGGGAGTGTTTGTTTACCCCTATAACTTTTTAACAAAAAATTTTTAATCTAAAACTTTTCATTCTTCACAACTATCCTATTTTTTAATTATTTCTTCACTTCTTCCTATAAACTACCCTACTTTTTAATTATTTCTACACAACTACCCATACAACTAAGCTATCTATTTTAATTTTATTCTTTTTACTCGTCATCATTATCCCTATCATATCATATCATTTTCTCTTATTTCAAAAACTTTTATATTAAAAACTTTTCATCAAAAGTTTTATCACTTCCCAAACACACCCTTATTATTTATCTGTCTTGTTTGTTTTTCTCCTGTAACCATCTGAGTTAGGATTTTGAGAAATAACAATCCTTATTTTCATTCTGAAAGGGATCTTAAGTCTTTCATGAATATAATTATGTTTGTTTTCTTTTGTGAATCACTTTATGAATTCTTGGACTAATTTTCCTTGGATTTGAGAGCATTTTGAAAAAATTAATTGTGATTGCTTTTAGTTCCTTACAATTGCTTCTGTTGGTGCTAAAGATAAATGGAAAAAATCTTGAAAATGATTGGTTGTCAGATGTCTTTGTTTTCCTCTTTATTTATGTTTTTCTAAACTCCATTCTCACAATGTTTTCATATATAATTTTCGGAGTTTGCTTTATCCACAGATACACGGATTTAGTTTCACAAGCTATTCCTGAGTTCTATCGAGTTATGAACGATATTAAATTATTATTATTATTTGAAATTGTTACTAGAGAAGTTTACCACGAGTTCTATTGAGTTTTGAAAGAAAAAAAATTATTATTGGTATTATTTTTTGAAATCATTACTATGTTTCCATTATTTACAACTTTTCCCTCATTTATGGCCATTAACAAGGGATGAGCAATAACGTTGACTGCAATTGCTGCTAATAATTGGCTAGTTATGGCTCTTCATTTTTTTAGATTTATTGTGTTTATACTTCTCTTTGCTTTAGATTATTTTATTCTCTATCTTCATCATGTGCAGATCAGATTACTGAAAATTCTGGCATTGCTAGGCAGCGGTGATAAGCAAGCAAGTGGAAACATGTATACTGTTCTTGGTGACATTTTTAGGAAAAGTGATTCATCAAGCAATATTGGCAATGCAGTCTTATATGAGTGCATTTGTTGTGTTTCTTCCATATACCCAAATCCGAAGTTACTGGATGCTGCTGCTGAAGTTACCTCCAGATTTCTCAAGGTGATCTTGCCAAGCTCTTTCTCGTTCCAAGATAGCTCGGTTTGAGAGTTTCTTATGAGCCTAGTATTTCTAAGCCATGAGTCTAGTATTTCTAAGCCCCTTTTGGAAAAATCTATCTTTATTTTTTCTCTTGAATCAGTTACTGTATAATTGTATGTTCTACTATTGATGCCATCCCCTCTTTAATGAGCAGAGTGATAGTCACAATCTAAAGTATATGGGGATTGATGCTCTTGGTAAACTGATAAAGATAAATCCAGACATTGCCGAAGGACATCAGCTGGCTGTGATCGATTGCTTGGAGGTGAGTTCTGATCTTAAAAAGGAGACTTTATTTTTTAGTTTGAATGCAATTCTAAGCTGAAGTTACTGGTATTCTTTTTCTTTTTGTTGTTGTTTACCACCTCAGTGACATTTGTATTTGTTGTTATGGTCATCATGATGAAGACAAAGGGCATGTATTATTACAATCATCTTAAATAAAGGATACATTTCATGATCACAGCTCTTTATGTTAATTGTTTTTTCATTTGTTAATCCTGGATGAATATAGATAAGTTTAGATTCCTAGGAGTATGTAATCCGCTTGTACTGGTTGTATTGTGTGTCATTTTATTTCACAAATGTCTGATTCTTTGCTTTTGCAAAGTGGATGCTATTTTTTTATTTTTTAAAATTCCCACGTCTTTCTGTTTTTTGTATTGATGCCGGGCGTCATTAGCTAAGTCTAGTTGGGTAGTAAGAGAAGTGGACTAGGGCGATAAGAGACAAGGATTTGCGTAGATCTTTGTTTGTTTATTGGTATTTATGTTAAGTATTCCTCTGTATACTGAGAATTAAATGATGACTTGGGTACCATCCCTTTCGAAAAGATGATGACTTTGCTGCACTGCACAAGTTTTGTTCATCAATGTGACACTAGTCTCCTTTCTTAGTCTGTTTGTTTCAGGTAATTCCAATTCTGATGGCAGAATGAGTTCATGTAGCTGACCCCACTTATCTGGGATATACTTGAATATATTATTTTTTTGAATGTTAATTCGCAATTTCATTTATTTATTGGATTGATTTCAAACATTGATCTGTAGGACCCAGATGATACTTTGAAGAGGAAGACCTTTGAGTTACTTTATAAGATGACAAAGTCAACCAATGTGGAAGTGATAGTGGATCGCATGATTGATTACATGATAAGCATAACCGATAATCACTATAAAACAGAAATTGCATCTCGATGTGTTGAGCTTGCTGAACAATTTGCACCAAGTAATCAATGGTTCATCCTGGTATGTGTGGTTATTTTGCTCACGCCAACTTGTAACTATTAGTGCTGAATATTGTTGTCCTAAGTATCTGACTATATCACTTTGCAGACGATGAATAGGGTCTTCGAGCATGCAGGTGATCTTGTCAACCCTAAAGTGGCACATAATTTAATGCGTTTGATTGCTGAGGGATTTGGGGAAGAAGATGAAGGTGCAGATACTCAACTGCGATCCTCTGCTGTATGTTCTTTCACAAGCTCATACTGCTGTCAATTCGATACCGTTGTGTTTTCTTGAAGTCTAGGAATTCAGTCGCTAGGTCTTTCTCATGGTATATTCAACAAATGTATGTGTTTGTGTCAAACTGTTTCAACAGTTGATACACACCAGGTTGAACCATGCCATCATCATTATTCAAATTTGTATATCAAAAATTTTATCATATAAAATATAGATACGGTGAACATATAAAATTAGAATATGATAGAATGGTTTTCTCATTTGAAATTTTTTTTTTTTAAAAAAGAAACTCATAGAGTCGATTCATTCAACAGTTGAATGACAAATGAGAACTAAACAGGTAAATGAATGACATGCTTTTTTCAAGTGCAGCCAAACAGATTCTGGCACCTATGAGGAGAGAGTTTCTGCAGATTGTAGTTATGACAAACAAAAGTTTCCGGCTGGCTTTTTAAGAAGTAATCAGCAATTCTAATTGTTTCCCTTGGACATCTCATATTGGAAAGTCACAGTAGAACACAGTGAACGTATAACCTAAGGCTCATTTCACGAACACTTGATATAGTGATGGTTTGGTATATAGTATGAGTTTTTTTGTTTTTTGTGTGTTTGGACAGTGTTCATCTTATCAGTAAATCTAATTTGTTGGCCATTATGGTTTATATATATTTTGATGGAATACCATTATGGTATTTTTTTGTAAAATAAAAAAAAAAATTTAAGATTAAAAGCAGAAAAGAGAAAGCATGGATAGAAATGATGTATCATTTGGTACAAAAGATCTGATATACGCTAGTCTGTTGAGACAAGACATGCATATAAATTAACAAATTACTTCTAAATCGGCACATCAGTTTCTGAAGGCATTTACGACTCTTGAATTCATCTATCTCAAGAATGAGAGTTGATAAATGCATATAAACTCTACAATGTAATTAGAACTTTAGCACCTTTACATTGCCATGTTTGTCAAGGTATTTAATTACGGTTAGTTATTTACTAAATAACTATTGAAAAATTATTCAGTCTACATTATCTGATGTCCTTGTTTGCATGCTATGAAATCTTGAACTTACCCATGATGATGACTCCATATATATATTTTTAAAATTAGTTTCGTAGTTTTTAAAAAAATTAGCATCATCTATTTTAAAGATAGATCTAATTATCAATTATGTATAATATCAATTTTATAGACTAATTACAAAATATTCGGAAAAAATCAATTTACGGATTTTCGTTGATGGAATTGATGTTTTGCCAATATAATAAAAAAAAATCTTATGATATCAATATCATTGTCAATACATTGCAAAACAACGCGAAAAAAATATTTAAAATTTCTTTTTATCAGTGCTCCTCAAAAATGATTTATTGTTGATAATATCGACAGTTAATCAATAAAAAGAAACATGGGTTTGATTACTCATTTACATCCGCACAGTAATAAAATGATAATATGAAATTAGTTTGATGGAGATTGTCTATGACATCTTTTCATTTGGATCAATCGTTGATATTTGAATAAAATTTTGCTCTAGCTAATTGTTTTGTTTCCACCTGTTTATCTAAGACCTTAGAATGTTGGTTTAATTGGAGATATATGTTTCCTGTAAAAATAAAAACATTCGAGAATTTATATTCACCTTAAAAGTATCTACCTCCTTTAGGACCTGTTAAGGGTTAAAGAGAGAGCCATTCCTTCTACAGTGTCTTTTCATATTGATTGTAGAATTCCAATGCATGGACACATTAGGTATTATACCTGTACCATTTCCTATGTTATGGCTCACAGGCTTTGCTTTTGAGACGATTTCAATTGTCTTAATTAAATAGGTGATATGAAGTGTGATCAGTAGATGATTTCTATTGTCTTAATTAAATAGGCGGCTTGAAGTATGATGGTTAGATTGGATGTCATTGTCATCGTCGTCATCATCATCATCATTAGTGTTATCCTTCCTAAATAGTGTCAGCTATGTGGATCCTGTTTATCCACTTCTGTCTACCTTGGGCTATGTTTCCAGTAATCCCTAGTTCTTTTTTTCAATATATTTTTCTTGATGACTTCTATTTGTATTTTTTGGCCTTCCTCCAGATCTTCTTTAACCTTGTATGTTAATAAAACCATTACTAATAACTGATAAGGTTATAGTTGCCAAAGGCACTCCCAGGCTCAAGGCTTACTCAAGCATGCCTCTTTCGCCTCCAGTTGTGCCTGATTGAATGTAGAAAATACATGTTTGAAAATTTGAATAGAGTTTTGACATTTCCAATTTCATGTTTTCTTGAACTTAACCAAAGTTGATGTTCTCCATTTTCTCTAGTGCCTTCTTTAGTCACAATTGTTATGTGGTTAACTACTTTAATATACCCTATTTTTTAAAAAGTTTAGCTGTATTGTTTGTTGTTATCTTTTGAGTAGATATTATTTTAAGTAGCATTCGTCCATTGAACTTTAGTATTGAATGGTAAATTAATTAAATTTGATGTTATCTTTATTCTTAAAGTCTATGGTTTGGGATTACATTTAATATTTAGTTAATCTTATTATTTTGTCCTTATAAATTACAAATATTGTTACATTTATTTAATTTTGTAGAATGTGAATCTTGCTTTAGTTTAACAGGTGTTGCCCATGAGCCTTGTGCCTATGAGAACCTGTTTCTTAATGTGCCTTGTGCCTGAAACAATTATGGATGATATCTCACATTCACTATATATCTTTCATGAGAATTCCTCACTCTCTAGTTGATTTGTGGTTGATTCTCTCAATTATATTATTTTTTTGGGAAATCTTTACGGCTTTAGATGCTCTCTCTCTCTCTCGCTCTCTCTCTCTCTCTATTGATGATGAAATCAAAATCCAACTGTTACGTTGCTCAACATCCTTTGTTCTGTCATATTACCCAAAATCATTTCAATTGGAGTCTTGGGTGGGTTATACCTTTTTAAAAATGCATATAATCATGTATAAATGTGGAAAACAATGTGAAACACACTTGGATCTTCACAGATGCATTAGAATGATATAACAATTTATAGAATCATCCGTCTACATGTGAAGAATGTTTCAGATGGTTTAAATATTGAATTAACAGGTTAGAAATTGGTATCCAAATTGAAAAAGACATTGATTTTATACTTAAAATGAATCAAAGCCTATGCAATGGTTTGATTTGGATGAAACTTGGTTTTCTATTGAAACAAGTAATTCTAAATGCAATGGTTGAAGTGGATTTAATATCACCATCAAGCTGGATCCAAATGGGGGAGGATTGTATGCTGCACATATTATGTTTGTGGGTGGGTGGGTGCGCACACGCGTGCATAGACGTAAATGCCCACAAATTTTTTAAATGTCTGAGATGTTTTACTTTCATTGCAGGTGGAGTCATATTTGCGGATTATTGGGGAACCAAAACTGCCTTCTTTGTTTCTGCAAGTATGCTGCTTTGCCATGTTAGGTTGTGTGATTCTTCTGGTTGTGAAATAGCATGGTTTGTTGATGTTTCTAACGATTTTGATTTATAAATTACAGGTCATCTGCTGGGTTCTAGGCGAGTATGGTACTGCAGATGGAAAGTTTTCTGCTCCATATATCATTGGAAAGTTATGCGATGTTTCAGAGGCACATTCAAATGATGATGCTGTTAAGGTAGTGACTCAAGCATATGCAATTTTCTTTTATTGTTTGGTTGTTAAGTCTGGAATTGGACTTGGATGTGGTCCCCATATTCTAATACATCGAACTAGTGTTGTAAGTTATGTCTTTTTGTTCTTTAGCTTCTCAAGCTAGTAGCTTCATGGTATCATAGTAATGTTTGATCAAACTTCGATTAAGATGAAATTTTGTCCTCATTTTTTTCTTGTTTGTTGGAATGAATGCATGTTGGTGAGTACTTTTTTCTTGAGACATTGATGTATGCATTCATCACATATGGTTCATTGTATCGATGAGCCTTAATAAGAGATTCTTCCTTCCAACAGTCTAGTTTAGAGGCTGTATATTATTTTTCACACCCCATAAACAGAAGATGAATGATAATCAAAATGTCCTATTGTAATAATGAATCTGCAATTCGGTATTGGGGCCTTTTTCTTTTAAATCCCACATTACTTGGTATTAGAGATGAAGTCTCACCTCCCACATCCACCATCTCTGCACACCGACCACCATTAAACCACTGTTTGCCACACCTATCTGCTGATGCTTCATGAGAAAGCTGCTGCCCACAATGAACAAGGCTGCCTTCATTGTTGCAAGTTACAACATAACTGTCATGGCAATAACTCACAGTTGTGCACTACCTATGGTTGACCTTCATCACTGACTTCCTTCTGAAACCTGTTTCAAGCCACAGATGGATATTGCCATCAAGTTTTGGCCATTTACTCCATTCCATATTGGTATGTTCAAATTACTCATATCTTCACTCATTGTTCTGACATTTGTTAGAACTTGTCATATTTATCTTTGATAATATCAGCATGTCTACTACTAAAACTGTTCTCTTGTAATACCTATCACATTAATTTTCTTGAGACCACATCATATGATATTTCTAGATCAATAAAGACAATTTGTAAGTTCTCTCGACATCTCTTCATTAATTGTGAAAATGGCTTTAGTGATTGATCCATTTAGCATAGAACCAAAGTGACTTTCTGAATAGTCTTTTCCATACATTTATCTTTGCTCAATCACTTTTCTGTAACTCAGTTATATGACTTATAAGCATTGTTCTACAATAACTTGCACAAATTTGAATTTTTCCTTTGTTTTTATAAATTGACACTAAGCCACTATGGTAGTTTTCCTCCATTAATATGGGCCAATCCAGTGCATAGAGCTCCCACACATTGCGGAATCTCGGGAGTGTGTCCATGTATGTGGTCTTACCCTTGTTTTACAAACGGCTGTCTCCTATGATTGGAACCTGTGAGCCGTGGTCACGAAGGAACTCCTACCATTGCGCAAAGGCAGCACTCTTTTTACTCTGTTTATATGCTAACCTAAAATTATTGAAAGCTGAAACCACGGTCAGAGCAGCTTTATAGAATCTCTAGCCCAAATAGAAGTTCAAATACAAGCAGAGATACACGCCTCAATAATTTTATTGGGTAAAAATCTGATGGAAAGTTCTGGGGAAAATATTCAAGAGTCTGATGCGAGATGATCTTCTGATAATGAGCACAATTAGGACTTCTTGGATCGCCATCATCAAGTGTTAGGTATTCTTTCTAATCTTGAATCACCTAAGAACCATCTAATGCTTGACCTAAAGAATTTGTCATTGAAGGGTCTTCATTACATAATCTGTTTCTGGATCTAGAAGAAGAAGGGGGCCGGGGGGTGGGGCGAGGTGGTAGGCGTGGTTGGGTGGGGAAGGTTGATTTGGTTTCTAATCAGAGATTGTATGGTGATCAACTGGAGGTTATAGAAAAATTTTAAATATAATGAAAAAAATTCCAAGTGGAAGAGGAATTTGTATTCTTCAAGATTAGAAGACAGACGATCAAGGTCATTTTAGAAGATGAATCTGCTTTCCAAGTTATCCAGAAAATTTTTCAAAGGAAAAATCGAGAACTTTATTTAATCTGTATCACTTTCAAAAAAATTATCCTTTTTTTTTTGGGTCTTTTGTCCTTGCGCCTCTTTTTTCTTTATTTTCCTTTATCTTTCTTCCTTTCTCCTCTGAGAATCTTACTTTTTCTTCTCATTTCTTGTTTCCTAACCAACACCAATTTAGTGTCAGATATTTTCGGCCTATATTATAAAAGAACTGAGATGAGCTTAGAATTTTTCTGGGATCTGAGTACTGTAGAAGCAGCTTAGTCACTTAGTGTTGAACTTCATTTTGTTGCATATTGGTTTTGTTATGGGTACTAGTGGATGCTGACACAATCTTGGCAAAATCAGTCATACCCCCAAAGGCTATTTAATCTGAAGATAACATGGATCGATGTACATTGATAAGCATTATAGGGCTGCCTATCCAACAAACTGTGTTCAAATTTGAAAACAAGACATTCATATGGTTGATGACTAGTCAAGGCCTTAAGGTTGAATCCTTTTATCTACATCTGTCCGCAGAAGATTTGCATTCTGCTTAGCACCTCTGATGTTTCTTGGCATAAATTTTTTATTTCCTTTTTAGTGTTTGTCCCATGTTCTGCTTATCTTTTTGTTTTTCTGCAGATTATTTTTTCTTGGTCTTTACTACATCCTGACTTGTAATACTTTTTTGTTTTCCTTTTGCATTGAATTGTACTGTCCATGGAGAATTTTATAAATTGGTAGAAACTTTTTCCAAGCATTTGTTTTTGTTCTTGGATGTTTGTCCTATCCTTCCTGTCAAGTAATTGTACCATACTTTTGCACAGAAAGTGCTGTCCAATTCTTTAGCCTGAAAATTCTTGAGAGGTGACATAAAATGGATTTGCTATGTACAGAAAAGAGTAGCCCTTGTCGGGTTGCCAGACAATATCATAAAGTTGATGTGCAATGTATAACAAGCGGTAGGCCTGGTTTTCTGTTGTCAGACAATCCCAGCAATTTCCAAACCTGTGTAGGATTTGGCAATGTCAAATGTTTAACAACAGGCCTCCCATTTATGGTTGCAGTATGAACATATTTCCTTGGGCATTTTTTTGTTTTTAGGAAAGAGTGAAGGAACTCAAAATTGGGATTGATTTTGGACCTAGAATATTGTGTATTATAAAGGATTTTCTGACTGAGAAATCCCAATGTCTAGTGGTGCTACTCTAAGGCTTCGTTTGGTGCAGCAGTGTTGTGGTTGTCTGGGCCGGTAGAGTACTTTTGGAGAAGCAGATTGTGATAGCTTCCATCCACAGTACTTTTAAAGGGTAATTTCTTCTTGGAATTCGTGTATAAGCCTTGCTGGAGGCAAACAGGATTTGCGTTTTCATGGTGCAAACATTTGTGTGAAGATTCGAGTGAATAATGTCTTGAACCATGTTTTCTGACTGGTGGATTTTTTTTTTTTTTTTTTTTTTTTTTTTTTTTTTTTGTGTTCCAAATAAACAAGTATTAATTGCTATGATTATGCTCCAGAAAAATCATCTATTTGTTATGCTTATTGCAACTGCGTCCATCTTTAAGGGGAGACAGCTTTGTTGACACTGATGCTGATACATGTCTTGCACTGTCTTGTATTTTTTTTATTCTTGCTTTGCTGATGTGTTATGATGAAATTTATGTGTCTTATGTTCCCTATTTTTTTTTTTACCTAAAGCTTTAGTATTGGCATAGTTCTTTGAACATTTGATTTGGAATATCTTTCTGAAGTCATGTATTCTTGTAATCTTTCTAAGTGGTTTTGAACTTTTGGATTCCTTTTATGGAAGGCATATGCAGTGACTGCTATAATGAAAATATTCTCATTTGAAATTGGAGCTAGAAGGAAAGTGGAGTTGTTGCCGGAGGTAATACTTCTGAAACCAATTAGATTATTATGGTTGCTAGTATAATTATATTATTCTCAATTTTGTCAAATGAAGTGAAAAAATAACCTGATTAAAGTAAGTCTATTTTGACTCTTAAGATCTCATTTGCTTTCTTGGTACAAGCTCTGATGAAAAAGGCATAGAAGTGCATAACATTGTAGAATTCTTGCAAGGTTCATTGGTCCCACAAATAGATTGCTGGGTTTATGATCTTGTTAGCCCAAGATAGGTGTATTTTTAAAATTTTTTTATGAAAATAATTTTCTCAGTGTACTTAATTTACATTCCAATTTTCCAATTAAAAAAAAATCACATACCAAATTTTACACTTTTTGGATGTCTACGTGTTTTTTATTTTCAAAAATCAACATTTGGGGGGAGCGGGCGTTGAAAATGACTTAACACCTCCAAAAATGTTGATTTTCGAAAGTAATATACACACACACACACACACACAAGCAAAAATTGGTACATGAATTAAAAATACTTGGAAAAATATTTTTATGAACAAAATAAAAAATTTGGTCCAGGCTCACATAAACAAAGCTTATGTTAGCCTGGGCTAACAAGATAATAACCCTATATTACTTACCTGTCACCATCTGGGATGGGTGAAACTTCTTTGGGATTGAACTTCAATTCTGATAAAATGCAAAAATTCATCAATTTTTAATTGTTTATTTGCAACCTGAACATTGTAGTTTTCTGGCATTAACTAGTGTCTGAAAGTTTGACATTTTAAGGAACAGAGTCTGCAGCATGGCTTTGTCCAGTGGACTTCTTTGGCCAAATTTCCGCTACTGAGATAATTCCCAAATGCAAGAATAGTTCCATCACCCTGTCAATCAAAGGACTGGCCATTTCAATGGCACATCAATTGTTCTGACATAATTTTGCTCCTCTGACGTCAATTGGATCAATTGAAGACATCAGAAGATTTAATTTTTAGATCTTTAACAGTCCAAATGTAATATGCAGACAAGCCATATACACCTTTGCTGCTTAATTCAGTGAGGAATCATATTATGACTGTTTGCAAGTGCTTCAGAGGGGCAAAGAAAAATGTTACTACATAAAATAGTTTGCTTATTTGTTTCCATTGTCATGTACAACTAATGAATTTCTAGATGGGCATGATACGAATCTATGAATGTAACAGCCTAGAACATCTCTGAAGTCTGTATCCCCATTGTAAAATGCTTCCGAGTTGTGTTTCCAGCTATGAGTGTTAGTTGCATGAATCCTTGCCCTCTTATGCTCATCTTTCAAGTTGAACTCCCTCCTAATGGAGTTTATAGCTTGTAGTTTCTAGTCAAAATTGACTAAAGCATCAAAATATGCTTTGTTTCTACAAATGCATTTGCCATGCAGTTACAAATGGATGTGATATGTATCCACCTCGACCACAATGGTTCTCTGTTTTGTTCATCATTACACTTTGAATCATTACTTCCTATCTACCTTTACTTTGTACAGTTTACATATCTGTTATGTTGCTACCATAGTCTATATTTCTGTTTCCATTTCAAATGATTAAAACACCCTTTTTGCTCATGGGCCTGAAATAGGGTGGCACACTGAAATCTTCAGTTGTAGCTGTTCCACTGATGCATATCCCTTATTATTTGGCTGTGCAAATAACTTATGGTCCAAGGCCTGCTTCTGAACCATGGACGCAACACAGAGAACAAAGACATCCATTTTACGGAGCTGTCAGGGGTGCCAAATATTAGAGCATTCCATTTGTCTCCATAAGTTATGGCACCTTCTTGGCCACCCTGTAGCATTTGTAATGTTGTTTTTACTTTATATTTTATTTAACATTCTTGTAGACTATTTTTGTTTAAGTGACCATCTAACATTTGGGGTGTTTCACACCCAGATCAATGCACATTTTTGTTTCTAATCTATTTCCAGTTTTATGCATGCACATTGATTCAACTTACTATGCTTTTATTATCATTGCAGTGTCAGTCCTTGATTGATGAACTATCGGCATCTCATTCCACTGACTTGCAACAGCGTGCATATGAACTTCAAGCAATCATGGGCTTAGATGCTCACACTGTTGAAAGCATAATGCCAGCAGATGCAAGTTGTGAAGACATTGAGGTTTGGCATTAGCTGCATTGCCAGTTGTATAATTGATTAATTCTGATCTTAAATTGTTGTTGATTCCATAATCTTCTTGATTTCTTCTACTAATTCATGTCAAAGTTGATATTTGAAACGATACAGAAGTGTATTTTCGGTTACCTGTGATCCATTAAGATCTATTAGAGGTGCTACTAAAGATTGTTATTTACATTGGCAATATTTTTGAATCATAGGAAGTAAACATTTTCATTCTGGGAACTGCTAAAAATCCTTTGCTTCTGTTGCTTATAAGTCAGTTCACATGGTTTCTGTGAACAAACCTGAATCATGTTGGTGAAAGTTAGGCAGTTTCCATTTCTCAATCCATGGGCCTTGGTGTTGAATTCTGTGATATTGGATTGGTCATTGTCTATGTTTCTGGCATTCCTTTAGAGGGTTGAACTTTTGGAGGATATGGCTTGAGATACATCATTTGTGCATTGTGCCCTATTATGGTTCCAGTCATGGAGAAGATGATGTTAAGTTGAAACCGGTGCCTCAATACACAACCCATTCACGTTGCAAATGCTCAGTGAGTTATTACTTTGGGCATTGTCCTTTGCTTTCCCATGGTTGTCTTGGGTTTGAGTGGGTAATGGCATGTCCTGTGCTGAGTGCAAATTTATGGCATAGCTGCATAGGTTGGCATTGGTCAGGTCTTTACAAATAATGGTCCTCTTTCAACACCTGGTATCGTCCTCTGGTTGAGATCGTGTATCTTATACTCTCTTTCCAATTTCTGATGTATCTTATGCTCCCTTTTCTTGACTACAGTTCATTGACTAATGTGTGCTAAACGCTTTAGTTCTGAAATCGTTTATTTCTGTTAAGAAGTATTTGAGTTGATGAATGTGCTGCAGCTCTTCTAAGCTCATGTTGGCTAAAATGATTCTTAAAGATTCCAATTTTGACTTATAACCTGTGCTTTAAATTGGATACGGCTTCATTTGTCAAGTTTAGGACACGAAAGCCTAGGCGCGCTTTTATGTAACCAGGTTAAATAGAAGCAGCAGTTCTATGTAACCCTTTTAAATTTTAAATTTTTTTAATGCTTTATGGAAAATTAAGTCCGTTCATTATATTTAACATCATATGTTTGTCTAAGGGACCAAATTTCATCGAAGTCAAATATCTACATGGGCCACATTTGCTAAAAAAATGGGTATATTTATGTGTAAATTGGGAAAAATGCTTAGATTCATTCACATTATTTTGTATTAGAATTTAATAATACTTAATAGAATCATTTATCGACATCAAAATAATATTTTAGATGGTTTCGATGTTGAAAATACAACTTCAAAATTAATATTTAACATTAAATCATTTTATTGTGATGATTTTACACATCATAGATGAGGTCCATGCACAATGATCATCATCATCATCACAAGCTATTTCCCACCTAGGTGGGGTCAGCTGCATGGATTCTGTTGCGCTATTCTTGGCGATTAGAGACTAAATTTTTAGTAATTTGTAATATTTTAAAATCTTGTTTAATTACTTTCATCTATGTTTTTTTGGGTCTTCCTCTCATTTTCCTACCACATTCTACTTGGATAGACTGTCCTCCTAACTGGTACCATTTTAGGCCTCCATTTAACATGACCAAACCATCTTAATCTATTTTTCCTCATTTGATCACTTATTGGTCTCACTTGTAGATTTTCTCGAATTATTTTATTCCAATGTTTTTTTTTTTTTTGTCATCTTATCACTTATAAAACCTTAACATTCTCATTTCTGCTACATTCATCTATCACCTATTAGTCTTACTTTTAGATTTTCTCGAATTATTTCATTCATAATTTTATCTTTTCTTGTCTTACCACTCATCCACCTTGCCTGTAAGAGTTTTTATTTTACTGCTAGTCCCAAGCCCAGATAAAAAACAAGGGTTGGCATGTCAGGCTAGCAACTGGTGCTACAAAAATCATTGCTACATCTCTTATGGATTCTAGAAATATCCATACACAATGATGCTAAATAAATGAAAGGGTTTCCAAGATGCTATAAATAATGCTGAATACAACGGATAAGAGGAGATTTTTCATCAACTATTAAAAATATTCAAAATGGAAGGCATTACATAGAAGCATTCCCGATGACGTCCTGTTGGTGTTGCTCAGAAAACTCTGCATGTATTTGTGGAGAAGATTGACAAGTTAGTGTCTTTGGATTTCTGGAGGGATATTGTCTAACATTTACTACCAAACATAGCTCTAGGATGTGCCCAAAAGTTTTACTGGTTGTCATGTTATTTTGCTGAAACAAATTTGTTGGCTCTTGTAATGTTAATTTGTTTATAGATCATATTTCAGTTTGCTGCCATATTTCAACTGTTCTTGATCTATTTCTGACAGACTTACTGACTTGCCAAACCTCTGAGTTTTCATTCTAATTTCTTCTTGCAGATAGACAAGAGCCTATCTTTCCTCAACAATTATGTGCAAAGATCTCTAGAAAAGGGTGCAAGGGCCTATATACCTGAGAATGAGCGTTCTGGAATGGTAAATATTAGCAATTTTAGAAACCAGGACCAACATGAAGTATCTGTTCACACTCTTAGGTTTGAGGCCTATGAGCTTCCAAAGCCTTCACCGTCAGCAAATCCTGCCCCTCTGCCATCCACACACACAACCGATCTTGTTCCGGTGGCAGATCCAACTAATCCTAAAGAAACATATCAAGCTGTCTCAGAGTCTTATGTGTCTGACATTGCACCCCCAGATGTAGGAGCAAAACTTCGCCTTGATGGCGTTCAAAAGAAATGGGGCAGACCAACGTACTCAACTCCTACACCGTCTGCCTCAACATCTACCCAGAAGACATCCAATGGAACTGCACATGTCGATGGACTTGTTACATCTAGTGCACGAGATTTTTCCTATGATTCTAGGAGGCAGCAAGTTGAAGTTTCTGCTGAGAAGAAGAAGCTTGCCGCTTCATTATTTGGAGGAGTGTCATCTAAAAGTGAGAAGAGGCCGTCATCAGGGCATAAGGCATCAAAAGGCAGTAATGCTATGAATGAGAAGGCCCACACAACGATGCCTATCACTTCCCAATCTACTGAAAAGGCTGTTGCTCCTCAGCCCCCTCCAGACCTGCTTGATTTGGGAGAACCAGTTCCTGTGGCAGCACCATCTGTTGATCCTTTCACACAGCTGGAAGGACTAATAAGTGCCTCTCCCAGCTCTTCATCCATCCCTTCCAGTACGGTTGCGGCTTCAGTTCCAGCTGATCTCATGGGTGAACTGTATGCAGATGCATCTTCATCTGGCCCGAGCAGCAGTGCTGCAAACCTGGCCTCATCTGACATTATTGATGCTAATGTTAAATCTGGATTATCCAGCGCAACCGACAAAAATATCACAAAACAGCCAGCACAGATGAAGAAGGGGCCAAATGCACAGGGCTCTTTGGAGAGAGATGCAGTTGCACGACAGGTGGGGGTGACACCTACGAGTCAGAATCCGAATTTGTTCCGGGACTTGCTTGGATAGATTAAATAGGGATGATTTCATATGGCTTCAAAATAGAACATGGAAGTCGTCAGGGAATAATCTTACTGTGATTAGGTGTGGGACTTCCTCACTGGTTCGGGTTTCGTGGGGTAAAGTGCGGATTCAGGCCCATGGGAAACTGTCTCATGGAGGTCTGGGTTTCAGAGGTATGCACCGTGCGGCTGTTGGAGGTTTTTGTACTATTCAGGAAGCTACATTTTTCTTTGTAGAGTAGTACTGGTTGGTGTAAATGGGTGGTTTAACTAAAACAAAAGGTTGTTTCATGGGTTACACGGATCTTCCTTGCTCTGCGTTCTCTCATGTATTCATTTTGAAAACGATGGGATTGGGTTGTTCAATTGGTACAGCAAGACTGGGAAGGAGTTATTCAATGGTTGTCCACTGCAGAATGCATGCTAGCATTTTTCCAGGTTCTGACCTTTGGAATAAGTTGTATGCACGTTATATATTTTATTTAGCGCTAAATCGGCATTTGGAGCCGAGCCCCTTAAGAGTTTGGGCTTGTCATGCAACTGTAGCCTGTCAATTATTTCCATCTGTTTTTTGATAGTAAATTGGTTCCAACATTTTTTGTGTGTGTGGCCTTTTTAAGTAAGCCCACCGACTGTCTTCATGGTCACCCCCACCAAGGGAACAAAAAGAGGGGAGGGAGGAGGACAACTCAACTAGACCTACAAGACAAATAATAAATAATAATAATAATAATAATAATAATAATAATAATCTTTACGCAAAAAATTGGATTACTGTTTGGGGGATTGTGCCCCACCAAGTCCTGATTTTCCCCCATACAAAAAAGCTAAATTGACAAAAGTACTGGTTGGTGGATTCCCACTACGCAAGACACGACAAAAAGATACCTGTTGAAAACTTTTGCTTCTATCCATAATCTCCTCAACGAGATATCTCAATCCGGAGAGGGGAGCCTCGACCTGATGGCATATTGATCAGCAATAAAGAGTCAGATTCAAACACCACTAGTTCTTGACTTTATTTGATTCCCATGACCAGGGCCATTCTGCTTCATGAAACCCACCACTGCTTCAAACCTAGCCCTCATGAACTTTCCATTCCAATCTCGAAGGATTGCACCAAAATCTAGCAGCTATCCTCCCATCTTATCCCAACTTCGACACTTACCTTCGTACAACAAATCTCTGGATGTCTCCAACGTGTTGCGCTGCCATTTATAACTAGGCCCTTGTCATTTAACCATTTTGCATGGTGAAATTGATGAAGATAATGAATGCACTACCCCACAATGCCATCCAAAGAAAGGGGACCTCCATCTGCAATCATTCGATTTCTCAAAAACCAAATCTTCCAACGTATTGGTAATGTAGAGCATAAAGGGGAACAGATTGCTGCCTTTTGCTAACTGGCCAAGAATCTCCCTGACGCCCCTGAAAGTTCCAGATTTTATCTTGTGGAAGAAGGTACTGATAAAAAGCTTTGGTCCTCAAGCAATCCCAGAATATGTGCAGCTCATTCTCCACCGAATTCGTCTGTTTGCGCAACGGGCAGGTGGGATCCGCCAGTCCTCTTCTAATTAGGTTTACCTTCGTAGGAAGTGACCTCGCGAGTATTCTCTAAGCAAATAATTGAATCTTCATTGAGAGTTTGCCTTCCAAATAGCTTTTAAAGGCTCAGTCAGCTCACCTTCCCCTGCGTTGGAACCCACATCATCTCTCTCTTCCTTCTCTTGGGCAAGCTTGTAAGCAGAACTTACACTAATTTCCCATCAGGTTCCATCTTCCAGAAAATCCCATCCTTCCCCTCGTGTCTAGGCAGAGGAAATTTCTCTATTTCTTTCCCATCCCACCTTGCCAACAATCATTTTGGTTTTTGTTTCCTTCCACGTTCAGCTTTCCTTGTTAATAAAAAATTCTACACAGGTGTGTTCACTGATTCCACCCCGGGAGGAGGCTAACTTTGATCAAACATCCATTTGCCCAGCTGTCATCAGAGAATTTGATTTGAGTTCCATCTCTCACCCGCCACTTGCGCCCTTTTTTCAGCAGTGTTCTTGCTTTTAGTATACTCTGCCAAGTGTATGAACTTCCCGTTGCTGGCTTACAGGCACAGAAAGTGTCCCTTGGAAAGTACCTGAACTCTGTTATTTTGAAACACAGCGAGTCAGTTCTAGTAATTAGCCTCTATGCTTGTTTGGTCACCATAGCCATATTGAATGCCTCTAAACACTTTGAGCCCCAAATCACTCTGTTCTTTTGGCTTGCATTATTTATTCCCAGCTATCTAGCCAATTTTCCTTTTCCCATTTTTCTCTCTCAATCGGAACTTGCTCATTGTATCATTTAAATCCTCACGGATAGCTGATACCTGGCATTGGCATGTATCGCAGCCACCCAGGTTTAAGTGGTGGTGGAGACGTTCTCCCTAATTTTAATGGAGTCGTCTACCTGTTGATATTTAGGAGCTTGCGGTCTCCTTCGTCAATGTCTGGGAGCTTCTAGTATGCCTTTTTAAGGTTATAAGAATTGTCACGTGATTGTAAGATAAATTGAGATGTTACAATACAGATAGATCGAGAAACACCTTTATCCAACCGGATACGTAACTAATACCCTGCTGTGGCCATCACACAGCCGCAACCGCGCTGCATCACATTATGCAAACGACTCTAACTTCAACGATTACGTTGAAGACCACCAGTCCCATTGACTGGGTTAGAATATACATTATCCAAATTACAAGGGTCAAATAAATCATGTCTGCAGCCCACCAATCAGATTGGTAAGTCTGAATCAATACCACTTAGGCTACCACATCCAGATCCCCGGTCAGGATGTGCCAACGGTCATTACTGATGGTCCAACAACAACCCTTCATAAATCTACATCTACAGCCATGACTCATGAATATGCTAACATACCAAGTAATATATGCTAATGTCATAATGCATAATGCTAGCATGAATAAAGAGTTAAACTCGGCATCACAATAAATCATCAAACTAATAATATTTATTAACTCAAAAATTAGAAAACAACGACATCCTGAACATCTATGCCTGTAACCATACATTACAATATAAAATCAAAAAAGAAAAAAAAAGCTCTATTTATCATGTGTGAATTTCGGATACATCCTTGTACCGTATTCCTTCATAATGCTCAAATCATTGCACTGGATTTAATGAGTTCTATAGATATCAACTTCCTTCAAATATGACATTTCTCTCCCAAATTCAATGGTCCAGATTGATCTCTACCCTCGATCCTACTTAATTTAGAAAGTAAGATATAAAATAAACAATAACTTTCCTATATGATCATGATTGATGGCTGAAATCACTTGATCAAGGCTTCCTCTTCTCTCTCTTTCTCTCTCCCCCATTCTATTTTAATCTAAAATGTCCAGCTGTCCCTACGTATCAGCCCCAGAAATTTCTAGCAGCAGGCCACCTCAATATGTTAAATTTTTATTTTAATTAATTATTTAATTATGTTAGTTATTAGCAAGCCAAGTGTAACCTTTTAGATGAGAGAGTGTTGACTTTGGCCATTGTTAATCAAATGACCTGCATTGTTGGATATACTTTCTTTATTTTATAGTTTGGACCACTTTCTTGTTATTTATTTTTCACACCTAAGTTGGTAAAATTTACAATTTCACTCCTGATTTGTTGTAAAATATCAAAATGCCCTTATTTTGTTTCAAAACCTTCCCAAAATGATAATAATCATATACTTGAATGTATTCTACATATTAATAGCAAAAATTCAAATATTTGAAACATGTATTATCGTACAAATATTTTAAAAAAATGTTTATTATGTACACATATTTGCAAAAATATAAATTTTTTTTCAAATTTAAAACAGAGGGTTTATACTTACTGTACAATATTCAAATTTTATTTTATTTTATTTTTTCTTCGTAAACATGTTTCCTTAAGTGTATTTAATTCATATACTAAGTTTTGCCACTTTATAGTACTTTACATATTTATTTTTTTAAAAAAATCAGTGTTTTAAGGGGTAAAAATGACTTATTTGCCCCTAATTTTTAAAAATAAAAAATAAATATGTAAAAGTATTATAAAATGGAAAAACTTAATATATGAATTAAATACACTTAAGAAAACATGTTTATGAAGAAAAAATCAAAATAAAATAAAAATAAATAAAAATTGAATATTGTACAGTAAACAAATATACAATATATTGTATATTACCATGACTCATTAATAATAAGTTTGATATCTCATATGGCTGCTCGTAAATTGCGGCCCAAAAATGTCTTATTAATAGCATTATTATTTTAAGGGTTAATTTCAAATATACTCATAAATCATACTTTTATTTACGGATATGACCAAGGTTAGCTTCCGTTAGTTAATGAGAAGGAATTTTTCCATACGACTAAGTTGCCGTTAACTTTTATCCTTTCACTTTATGGCAGGTTTGGCAACAAACAAATCCTTTTAACTTAAAACTCTTGAATATAGAAAATTTCACCATTTACAACTGCTCTATCTTTTAATTATTTTTTCACATCTTCCTATATAACTATTATACTTTAAAATCATTTCTACATAATTATCCATATAACTAACCTATCTATTTTAACTATATTCTTTTTATTCTTCATCATTACTTCTACCATATTACATCATTTTCTCTCATTTCGAAAACTTTATACTAAAAATTTTTCACAAATTTTTTTATCACTTCTCACACACACCCATTGATTCTTATTAGCATGTTATAATATAACTAAAAAAGTTATTTTTTATGCTGTTGTATTACATTATTGTAATAATTAAAATTAAAATTTTTGTCTTTCGCACATGCATCTAAAACGACTAAAGTTTTATATTAAACTTTTTACTACTTTTATATGAATAACGATTCTGTATCTCGATTGTACTTAACTAAGTGACAACCTTGTGTATTTGGGACCCAACCCATGGGAAGGCCTTTCGATGAGAAAAAAAGAAACTAGGGCATTGACAGTGTGAGTATATTTGCTTAAAAATGTAAGTGTGTTTGGTTTTTAATAAAATTTGTATTAAATGAACATAAAATCTCAATCTGTTCAATTCATTTGGTGGATCAATCACTAAAATATATGTGGACATATTTTTTCATTATTTGACATTTTGTAAAAAAATTTGTGTAGAAAATATTAATTTTTTTACTAAGATTTCATTTTATTAGGTAAAGTTAGAAAATATATTTTATACAAGAAATTATGTTATATTATTTAAAATTCATATAAATACGGCACTCTCAAAGATAACAATTTTAATATTTATTTCTAAATTTTTTGAAATTTAATAATATTTTTTATTTTTCAAATATAATAGAATCTAACCACATCTAACTATATCTAACCGGATCTAACTTTTGATATTAATAAGTTAATTTCAATTTAACATCTATAACATGATCCTAGACCTTTTATAAAATTATTTATACCTTTATTACAAAAATTAAAACTGAGATAATAGGATTTAATGAAATTCACCTAAATCTAACTGAATCTAACCAGATCTAACTGTATTTAATCGGATATAACTTTTGATATTAATAAATTAATCATAATTTAATACTTATAATATGAGCCTAGGTCCTCATAAACTTATTTATACCTTAATTACAGAAACTAAAACTCAAATAATAGGATTTAATAGAATCACCTAAGTCTAATAACATTTAATTGCATCTAACCGTATATAATCGGATCTAATTGAATTTAATCATATCTAATCGGATCTAAGTATATCTAACTGTATCTAACCGGATCTAATTATTGATATTAATGAGTTAACCCTACTTTAACACATGAAATATGATCTTATACCTCTTATAAGGTCATCTATACCTTAATTATAAAAATTAAAACTTAGACAATAGGATTTAATGAAATCCACTTGAATCTAACTAAATTTAACCGAATCTAACAACATCTAAGCAGATCTAATTGGATCTAACTTTTGATGTTAATAAGTTAATCCCAATTTAACACCTGTAATATGATCCTAAGTTCCTTATAAGGTCATTTACACCTTAATTACGAAAATTAAAACTCAGATAATAGCATTTAATGAAATTTACATAAATCTAACGATATCTAACCAGATCTAACAATATCTAATTGTATCTAACGGGATCTAACTTTTGATATTAATAAGTTAATCCCAATTTAACACCTGTAGTATGATCTCAGGCCCTTTATAAGGTCATTTATACATTAATTACGAAAATTAAAACTCAGATAATAGGATTTAATGAAATCCACCTAAAGTTAACTGGATCTGACTGAACCTAATTGGATCTAACTGGATCTAACTTTTGATATTAATAAGTTAATTCTAATTTAACACCTTTATTATAATTCTAGGCCCCTTATAAGGTCGTTTATACCTTAATTACAGAAATTAAAACTCAGATAATAGGATTTAATAAAACCACCTAAATCTAACTGGATCTAACAACATCTACTCAAATCTGACTGCATCTAACTGGATTTAATTTTTGATATTAATAAGTTAATCCTAATTTAACACCTATAATATGATCCTATGAACCTTATAAGGTCGTTTATACCTTAATTACGGAAATTAAAACTCAGATAATAGGATTTACATATACCTAACGACATCTAACGGGATCTAATGACATCTAACGGGATCTAACAACATCTAACCGGATCTAATTGAATCCAACCGAATCTAACTGCATCAAACTGCATTTAACGATATCTAATTTTAATATTTTTAAAAATATTTTAAATATTTTGCAAAAGATATATACCTAAGAATTCATTTTAAAACTTTGAAAACTTATTTTTTATTAAATAATTTAAAAACTAAATAAATATATAAAGCTATAATTAAAAATAATAATCAATTACTTCAAAAAATAATAATTAATTTAAATTGAATGAAATAAAAATTTAAATAAGTATATAAAACTATAATAATGATTATATATGAATTTTTAAAAATGAAATTGAATAAATTATATTTATTTAAATTATATGTAACTATACTTTAGATTTAATAATATAAATGCATATGAGTTTTTGTGACTGGTTCAATAATTAGGTATTTTTAGATGTTTAATTAACAAAATAATGTTTTAAACTAACTAAATATATATAACATTTTAAGAATGATTTAATTATATGTCCCAAATTGTAATCTAAACTGTTTCAAAACTTAGATCGGTAGAAAATATTTAATTTAAATGATTATTTAATTATATACCCCAAATTCAATAATTAAGTATAATAAAGGTTTAAGTATGTCCCAACATTGTAATTTATATTTAAATAATCTAAATATATACGACTTTTGGAATTGATTTAACAAATAAATATTTTTAGATTTATAGAAAATTATTTATTTGAAGTTGATGGAAATAATTATTTTATTCACTTAGTTTGAGTCTACTTTAATCTTTATTATAAAAATTAATATAAATGATTAACAAAATAAACACAAGCATTCTTAATTAAGTTTATGTCAACAATAATTATATTATTCTTATTTACATTTAAATAAAAATATCTACACTATTTTAACCGTCCACATGATTATTTCTATTTACAATTTAATAGGCTTAATTTCTCCCAGAATCATTTACGTAATTCAGAGTATATCAAAACATATAAAATGACTCTTAAATCACCCAAATGGACACCGGAATTACTAGATATAAATAAAATAAAATTGGACGAAATTTAAGTTAATTTTCAGTCCATCGCGACAGATGGCGCACGGTACGTCACCTTCCACAGCCGCCAAACGAACCCTATCCGCCGCCGTTGTAGTTGCATCCAAACGCACCTGCAGCCGGCAGCTGGATCGCCGATCAGAACCTGCTAATGACTTGCCGTCGGCTTCCTAACTCCTCTTCCCAAGTCGCCAGACTTAATCTCTTCTCCGATCGCCTGAATCTGAAAAAATGCTACTGCCGATTTTCTTCTTCATTTTTGGTATCTTCCCCGGATCAGATCCCGCTAGTTACCTCGTTTGCCTCTGCCGGTAGCCTTCTGTTTCCGGCGAGAAGAAAACGCACCAGTTGCCGGTAGCAGGGAGGAAATGGCGTGGCAGGAGAGGCTCCGGTGAAAGCATGGGAAGAAGAAGGCAATGGCGGCTAGGAACAACTGCGTGTGAGGGCTACGCTCGGTTGCTGCTGGTCACCCCGTCTGCTTCTCTCTCACCACCAGTGAAAGTTAGGAACTACTCGGCCCGCCGAACCCGATTTTTAAACGTGTTGGAACTCGCTTTCCTGCAACCCGTGCTTGAAGAACCCGAACCTGGTGAACCCGATTTATAAATGTGATAGGATTAGAGTTCATGTGAATCCGAGCCTGATTTTATTTTATATTTATTATAAAATATATTTTATATATAATATCTAAACATTATTTCTTTATATTTTTTGTATTTTATATTATTTATATTTATATTTAAATACATGTTTGACATATCGTAATGATATTATAAATACAGTATATTATTTTCATTTATATTTATCTTTTATTTTTATAATCTTCTACATTTATCTTTTTTTATGTTAAATTTTTCTAAAGATATTTTTTATAGATGAATAATTCTATTAGCTTGGGCCAAGCAAATGCCTCAATGAGCCCACTTCAAAAAACTCGTTTACAATAATTTTTTTTATTTTTCTTCATACACTTATTTATTTATTTGTATTTAAGGTATAAAACAAGTTTTACAATTTTTGAATATGTGTATATATTTTTTTAGATTTTTAAAGATAAGAGTATTTTAAATATATATATATATACATAAATGTTTAAAAATCTCAAAAAAAAATATACACATATTCAAAAATGGTAAAACTTGGTTTATATGTTAAATACATTTAGATAAACGAGTATATGAAGAAAAAAGTTGTTGTAAATGAGTTTTTTGATATGGGTTACGTGAGGCATTTGCTTAGCCTTGGCTAATAGGATCACTCATCTTCTTTATATTGTTATATCTTTTAAAAATATGTGATTTGACTGTACATTATTATTGTAACGGCCTGAACTAAAAATCAAGGCTTTTGCCTAAATTTTCGGTCCAAGTCGTTTTAAAACTCCAGGATCTTTCCACGCGACGATTAAACCATCTCATTTAGGTAAGAAATAAACTTGCATTATTACATCCAAGTCCATAGAGTTATTACAAACATGCCCACTTCAATAAATTCTTTACATCCAAGTCAAGTCACTCATCACATAGAAAGAAATAAATAAAAAGATTTATTCATTAGCACGCCACCACCATCTCATTGGCCACCATCCACGGGATCATCTGAGAGTCAAAAGAAAAAGAGGTAAGTTCACAAGAACTCAGTAAGTAGAATTATGCCCTGCAATTAAGATCATAAGAACACATCATCTTCACTCAATTGCTCAACTTTTAGAGCCTTTAATACATCTTATATGCCATCATCTCTTCCTAGAAGTACTCAACTTAAAATTTGGGGACTACCCTACGGATTTAAGACCTTAAATCCTTTAAGATACTCCTCTATCCCCAAAACTCAAACTTCTAGGCATCATTTGGCTAATCTAGCCCTTCCATTGAACTCAGAATGTCCAAAATCATAGGAAATGATCACTCAAATCGGACCTCTAGAGCTCAATTTACGTCAATTTGAAGATGAACGCACCAAACGGTGCCACGTGTCCCTCGCCGCCGGCGACTTGGGCTCGCCGCCGGTGGTCTTGCTCGACTGGGCTTCCTGGTGGGCCGCGCTTTGGGCTTTACTGCCCGGGCTCCTGCCTGGGTATCATCTCTGGGCTCTAGCCATGGGTTGGCTCACTGGATCCTCCTTCTGAGGCCCATTGCAACAGTTGGGCTCGTCTGCAGCTAGGCTCAGCCTGGATCCAGCCTACTCCCTAAAGCCCGTACCATCTTCTGAAAATTTACAGATTCTCCTGCTGTCTTCTGATTTTACAGAAACTCCTTGACAGCTTACGATTTTCAGAAAAATCATTAGGCAGAATTGTAACATATCCAAAAACTCGAAAATAGGCAGTAACATCCAATTTTTCCATCCGTCCATTTATACAAGATATATATAATATTATTTTAATATTATTTTCGTATATATATCTCCTTTAAACATCTTAAATGCATTAAAATGCATTAAAAATTCATCTCATCAATAATTTAGCTAACATATTTAATTTTAGGCCATCCAAGCATAATATAACATACATAATTTTACTCATTCATTTATTTTACTCAAAATAAATTATAATTATGCTATTATGCTTTCCATCTTGCCCAAAATTACCTTTATGTTATACATCCACAAAATTATTGATAAATCCTCACATAATTAATTTAATGTAAATAATACATTTCTCAAATAATTATGTGACATCCATTCCATGTGCAATTAAGCATATAATATCTCATATCATCCCAGCATGATTAATGGCTAAAAAAAATCACATATTAATAAAACCACTAAATAATTATGTGATAAATCCTCATTAAATCATGCCATAATTAAAGGCTAAAGAGGCAAAATCCCCCTTACCTTAAAGAAGAAAATGAAATAGATCACTTGAACGGGTTGAATCGGCCTTTTCCTTTCTCCTGCGGCAGCGTTCCTCCTCTTTCCTCTGGTATATCCATCGAGTACTCCAACTCATTTATTTATAACTCACCGGAGGATTCACCGGAGGATTTTCCGCTCGAAATCCGATTTTTCAATTTTGAATTTCAGTTTTACCAATCGCAATCCGATTTCAAATTCAATTTCAAATTCAAATTTCAAACTAATGAGGCCCGCAGAGCCTAAAAAGGCAAAAATACATCATTTACACACTCATGGGACTCGAACTCAAGACCTCCTCTACCAAAGACCAACACCTTAACCACTTAAGCACCTTGGGCTGCTGAGTTAAATACTCGCGATATTTTATATAACTCAACCTATTATTCTAAGTGAGCTTATTTGGGTTTAGCCCAATAACCTTCCACTTATTCTTGGCCCATTGCTTGGTCAAATGGTCAATGGTCAGGATGCCAACTCAGTGGACACATCATCAGTTGAATAATCAACTCATCATTTTTTTCCTAATTATTACAATTATGTTTACTTATATGATTTGTTATTATTACACATTCATATGAAATTTTAAACCTATCACTCTTAAATAAAATGTAAATTTATCAATCTAAATTTCAACCTGAAACCCAATCCATACCCGATTTTCAAAAATAGGGTTAGGGTTTAGGTTTTTTACATAGTGTTAGGGTTAGGGTTAGGGTTAGAGTTGACGTTTTATAAATAGGGTTAGAGTTGACGTTTTATAAATAGGGTTAGAGTTGACGTTTTATAAATAGAGTTTGAGTTGACGTTTTATAAATAAGGTTAGGATTAGAGTTAAGGTAAATTCGAGTTTTATGAGCCCGATTTGCACCGTTTGTGAAACATACTCTCACGCCCAAAATTTTTAATCAACCGAAAATGCCCATTTTAACCTTGACCGTTCGAGAGAAATTGATGGCCGGAGATGAGATTCCATAAGAAAATTGCAGGAATGTGTTCCCATAGGTTGGCTCCCGTGTATTTTATGAGTGATGATTCACCGAGTCCGCCCTCAAACTCTTATGAGGCCTGCCTGTTTACATTTTTCATTTTTTCATTTTTCGTAAAATTATTATTTTAAGTGTATTTAATTTGTCATTTTGGAAGACGTATACAAATTTTTGTTATTTAAAAATTAGGGTTTTTTCGATGGAAAAATCAGTGGCTTTTTTAGTCTTTTGCGAAGCTAAAATGAGTTAAATACCATTGATTTTTAAATTTAAAAATATATACTCATCTTCAGAATAGTGAAACTCGGTATACGATCCATGAATCAAATACAGTTACGACAACAATTTCATTAAAAGGAAAAAAATCTTTTAAAAACATGTAAGGCCGGGTATGTTACTGTGCATCACCGTGACTTATGATGCATTTGGCTCAAAATGGGCCTTAAATGCATTTAATGTATTAATATTTTATATAATCATTTATCCATGTATGAATTATATCTTAGATAGTTTATCTATTGAAAAAATAACTTTAAAATTGTTATTTACATCAATTATTTTATTATGTTAATTTTGCACCATTTTTATATGAGGCCCGTACACATATCTAATTTGGATGAAAATTAGTACGCTAATAAAAAGATAATTTTAAATATAATGGGTAGAGTAGATGTACATATTATGATCATGTGAGACTTATTTTAAGCCAAATGCACAGTAAATTATGGTGCATTTACATGCACTGGAATATTTTTTTTGTCACTTTTTATATATATGGTCTTACTTCTATGAAATCTCTTTCTATGTAACACTCTTCATTTTTAAAATCTTGATGGTTGATAAAAAATTCATTTCATCTATTGTATTTTGCATCATTTCTAGTATCTCAAAAATCTTTTATTTGTTTAATTTCACGTAGATGGGTCCCATCTATAAATGTGTAAAATCTGTTGGAAATATAGCTAAATCCATATTTTGATGATTAACAAATCAATTTGAGTATGTCTTGGCTACTAACAAGTTTGTGGAAATGTTTAAGGAATATTCATTTGAAGAAAATCAAGTATGGAAGCCAAGTCGTATACCAAGTCGACTCCAAGATCGACTTCAAGAAGTCAAATCTGTCTAGAGCTGAAAAGGGGAGAAGAACAAGTGAAGTCGCAGGCCAAGTCGACTCCAGGTGCGACTTAGGAAACCAAGTCGCAGACGACGTCGACTCCAGCATCGACTTCAAGCATCCAGAGTTGAAAAAGTGGAAACGGACATGACGAAGTCGCAGGCGAAGTCGACTCCAGGTGCGACTTGGGCGAAGTCGCAGACGAGGTCGACTCCAACTTCGACTTGAGGAGTTTAGATTTGAAGATTGAAGTTTCAATCTTATTCCAAGGATCCATTTGGAATTTATCAAATCCAAATAAGATGCAAAGTTCATTCTCAAAAAGCAACTGAAGTTTCTTGAAGATCAAAAGCTAAGATTTATATTCAAAGTTCAAATCAAGTCTATCAAGTCCAAAGCTAATCTTCAAGCTTATTCTAAATGAAGAAATATCCAAGTCATGAAGACCAATTTAACAAAGTACAAGCTAGTTCAAGAAGATCAAGGTGTTCTTGCAAAAGACCACGCCAAGTCGCAACCCAAGTCGACTCCAGGATCGACTTGAGTTGAGGACTGAAGACCAAGTTGACCCAGACTCGGACTTGAAAATCTGAAGAATTGGAGTCGCACACGAAGTCGACTCCAGGTGCGACTTGGAAGCCAAGTCGCAGGCCAAGTCGACTCCACATGCGACTTGGGTCGCAACGGTCGGAATTAATTCGAACGTTGGCGCATTAAATGCGCGCCACCTACCTTCTAACGTTCGGATTCCCTCCAAAATTATAAATAGCATTCATGGTGGACGAGGGAAGTAGTTGGAAAACATTAAGTGAGCATAACTCCTATCCACAAGAGCATTAAAGTGATCAAGCCAATCAAGAGAGGAAGAATTGTGCTTCAAGTTGCAAGAGCTACATTCAGAAACTTCAAAGCCATCATCTACAAGTTCTTCCCTGCGCTTAATCGTTTCTACACACCTGTAAAGTGTAGTTTACTTTCATTGATTTTTTGTTTGTATTGAACTTGATTTAGCTTGGATAGCTAAGATCAAGTGATAGCAAAGTAGTGTGTGATTGGAGTGTGACTCATCACCTACTTGTGCTAGTTGTTGATGCCCCCTAGAGCTTTGAATCTAGAAGAGAGCAAGAGGCTCTAATTGTATTGAGAGAATACAATAGTGGAACCCAAGTCACAAGGTGTGTGAGCTTGGAAGAGTGGAGTAGGGAGGTTGCCCGAACCACTATAAAATCCTTGTCTACTTGCTTTTATTTCTGCTCTCTTTATTACTTTGCTTTCCATTCAGTTTCTTCATTCAAGGGGATTAATTCTACAAGGGGTTAAGTTTTTAAGTTACCAAAGAAATTTTTAAGAACCCAATTCACCCCTCCCCTCTCGGGTTTTGCCATCTATTCGGGACCCAACAAAATCAACATAATCAAATAGTTTGATGCTAACATATCAATTTTAACTAGTTTTTTCAATATTTAAACCATATAAATATTACTACTATGTAACCCCTTGAAATTCAAGATTTTGATTTTTGATTTAAAAAAAATCCAATTCATTCATTGTCTTTAACGTTATTTTCTATATAGGAGATCAAATTTCATTTTGATTAAGTATGTTTATCAGCCTCATTTATTGAAAAATATATATTCATATGTAAGTTATTAAAAATGCTAAATATCAATTTCAAAGTAGTATTTTTTATTCAAACCATTCAAAATATTATTTCTATTTGAGTAAATGATTCAATAAAGTATTATTACATTCTAATATGCATAAAAACGGATTAAATATTTTTTATAATTTACACATGAATATATATTTTAAAACAAATGTATTCCATAAACATCTTTGACTCCAATGAAACTTATCTTCCATATAAACAAATGATGTTAAATGTAACGAATGGATTCAGTTTTCCATCGAAAATTAAAATTTTAAATTTTGAAAATGATACATGATTCCACTTCTATATGACCTGGTTGCATAAAAGCAGGACCGATATATATATATATAATATATTTTTAATATTTTGTTTGCCAAAATTTACCCTTTTATTTGTATGGAGCGACAGATTGTGAAATTTTTATTTTAAAATTTTTATAAAATCATATTCAAGAAATCTAAAATGGTAAAATGAGTGATGATCCCATGCGTTGAACATAACTTTAATTTTTATATAACTATAATCAAGCAATTCAAATAAGTCCCTCTATTTTTATTATGTCCATGATCGATTCAAAATTCATGCCACTCATTGAATTTAACATCATTTATTTAATTAATAAACATAGTTTCATCCAAAGAAAATATACGTATGAGCTGCATTTACTTAAAAATAGATATATTGAGACCGGTTTCGGTGCAACGCAACTGCACCGAAACAATGATGCAGCTGCTCAAAAAGAGCTCCACATATATTAGAATGCAATGAAATTTTATACAATCATTTATATATATATATAAATTTTATAGAAAATAGTTTACATATTGAAAAAATCACTTTAAAATTGTTATTTACATCAAGATATTTTATTACGTTGAATTTGTACCATTTTAAGATAGGATCCATACATATATCCGATTGGGATGAAAATTAGTATGTTAATAGAATACATCATTCTAAATATAATAGGTAGAGTAGATTATAATTTTATGACATGTGGGGCCCACCTGAATATTCCTCAGATATATTCATGTATAAATTGGGAAAAATGCTTAATTTATTCATTTTTATATTAGAATATAATAATAATTTATATAATCATTTATCTGCATAGTAATGATATTTTAATTGGTTAAGTGTTGAAAATACTACTTTAAAATTAATATTTTGCATTAAACTATTTTATTACGTTGATTTTACATATTTAAATATGAGGATCATACACGATGATACTTGATAAACGAAAGAATTTTTAGGATAATATAAATTATTCTAAATACAATAGGTAAAGTGGGATTTTGTCAATTATCAAAATATTAAAAAAGAAGAGGATTACATAAAATAAAATAGGAATCTCATAGAAGTAGAGCCCGTTATCCTAAGTGTATTTAACTTATATATATGTTTTACTATTTTTGAAGACCTGTATATATTTTTAAAAGTTCAGATGTAGGAGTATTTTTGTAGTATAAAATTTTGTAAGTTTGCATATGAAAGTTTGCAATTTCATATGCTTAAAAATCTCTCCCCTTTTTGCTTGGATGCCTCATCAGTTGAAGTAAAATTATGTGACCATCGTCATAAGCCATTTTTCACTCAAGTAGGGTTAGCGACATGAATTTTGTTATGCCGTTTTTAATGATCAATAATTAATTGAAATTTTTCAATAATATTTAATATTTTCGTATCTTTTTTAATTATCGCCATCCTTTTTTAGAGTCTTCTTTCTCTTAATACATTTTATTTAAGTAAATTGAACTCTCATAATTGGTGCTATTTGAAACCTATATTTAACATAATTAAACCAATTGAGGATGCTTTCTCTCATTTTATCGTCTACTAGCTTCATTTCAAGATTATTTGAAGTTACTTCATTTCTAATTTTGTTTTTTCTTATTTTATCATTCATCCACTTTAACATTTTCCTTTTTGTTATAATCATTATATATGTTGTTCTTTAACTGCCTAATATTTTGCCTCATAAAACATTGTTGGCCTAATTATAGTCTTATAAACTTTTTTTCTTTTAATTTAATTGAGAATGGTGATCACATAAAATTTCTAAAGCATTTCGCCATTTCTTACATTTTTCTTGGATTTTGCTTATGACATTTTTTTAATTTGTTTATTTTCTTGAACTATTAATCCTAAATACTGATCTATTCTTGGTACTATTTATTCTAAAATCTTAGTTAGTTCCTCATTTAGGTTTTCATAATTATTAAAATTTTATTTTACATATTCAAATTTTGTATGACTAATTATAAAACTATTTAATTTCAGAGCATCTTTTCACTTGTTTAATTTAAATTTTAGTCCTTTTTTAATTTCATCAATTAGAACTATATTATTTATAAATAACATGCACCAAAATACTTCGTTCTTGTAAATATCTAGCAAATTCATCCATAACTAGGGTACAAAGGTAAATACTTAAGGCGGAACCTTGATGTGAACCTATTATAATTAGAAAAATATTTTTTTACTGTAATTAGAAAAACAATTGTATTTTTGCTTATGATACTTAAATTTGTTGTAGTTTCTCTTACGAACGTTTAATAATATCAATGTATCTTATGTTAATTCACTAAGACAGCTAATTGCAAACTTGTTTTTTCTTTTTTCAGTTATTTTCTAACTGGTTGGTATTAATTATTAACAAGAGCATTTTGGCATACTCACAATACTGCCAAGAAAAAAGATACCGGTATCTCGTAGGAGGAATCTACTCATTTTCTCTTGTTTTCTTCCAATCGCATCCGTCGGTAGCCTACTGTTAATACATATGATAAAGAAAGGATTATTTTACCCGTATTTATATAATTTAAGCAAAATTGCAATAATATCAAGATTTTTAAAATTTCGAATCCGTACCTACACAGTTTGTCTAAAATTGTGTACCAATTTTTAATTGACAAAAATACCCCTGCAAACAAATAAGATTATAAAAATGCAAGAAACTATCTTTAAAATATAATTTTGTTCGTCATTTTCTAAAATTTCAAAATAGTGACGCATTTACAATTTTAGGCAAGCTGAGTAGTTATCTCTACACATGCAATTTTTCGAAAACTTGAGATAGATCTACAACTCCACTCAAACTATGCCAGGATGCAAAACCCTTATAAAGAAATAAAACAACAGGTAGAAAGAATTGAGTTTGGCTTGCATAAGAGAGCGAAATACTTCTATTGTCCCAATACCTTTGAAGTTTCATGGTTTCGCTAGCTCCATTTTAGGCTTACCTGGCTTGATGTTCATGTGGAATTCGTTCTAGCTATTCGTCTTCTTATTATCATCTAATTTAGTAGAAACATAAAAATCTGACTCTTTCATGCTGACCAACAATGCGAACTAATTCTCTAATCCCTGTTTTCTTTACTGATCAATGTTTCGTAACTGCTCATCCTTTAATTCCAAGTCCAAAGTTCTCTCTCCATTTCAACATGCCCCAGGAATTAACGACACGATAACTCCAACGCACCAGACAATGGACAAGAATATAAAACAAAAACAAAAACAAAAAAGAGATCAGACGACAAACGCTTACCTTAGGATGTCACGACCTTTACTTGTCTCGCTTCCATGCATCTCTAATTCTGTTTCCTTAATTTCCATTTGCATGGTAAGACCATCCATCCCCATCTGATGAAACAATGCGTAATGATCATGGAGATCGTCATCCAACCAAGAAATCTTCAAAATACCAGCTTCTTTCTCCTCATCCTTTTCCTTCTCATGACTATGCAACTGGACCACATGTCCATAGCTGCACCAGACAATCTATCAGGTACAATAATAATTCTCTCCGTAATTTCTTCTGCTTAATATTTTGCTTTATGACAACGTTGTTAACTTGGAAACTGGTTTGTTTTAATGCACATCCCCAGCATTAAATGTCCAAATTTGCATTCGGCTCTAAAATGAATCCATTGAAGTGTTAAATAATAATAATAATGATACTTTAAGTTGAAGGTTATCCATCAAGGGTTCTTGACAAAAGTGTATGCTTTGCCTAGTATGGCCTCAGTTTCAGTCCTGATCCCACTCAAAACTAACAAACAAAAACAACCATAACAGAGAGGGGAGAGAAAAGAAGTAGGAAATAACTCTCCCTAAAATTTGTATTCATGCACTTGAATGAATCGACCACCCCCTATGAACTTTATGAACACCTTGAATTCAACTAAACAACCTCTAACCATCCCTCTGTTCACAGCTTGCCCACTAAGTTTTTCTGAGTACCCATATGCACCTCCTGGTGAATGCCTCGCCAAAACAGAAGTGGTTGAGGCCTGGGGCAGCCTCACCACAAAACGTTGCTGTCTCAATGCTCTGGACTCCTTCTCTCAAGCTCTGGCTCTCCATGCCCGCAACAATGAAGCTGAATCCATCTTCGTAAGCTATGATCAATGGCAAAATTGCACTTTCCCTGTTGCCACCAGTGACTTCATCTCTAAAAGCTCCTGTGGTTTTGAAAACTTGTACGAGGGTAGCAGCCAGTGTTCAGGGCTTTCACTGTCGGCATTTCAAAGTGGTGCACACAGCATACAATATTCAGAAGTTGTTAACAACTGTACGCAAATTGATCGTCAGAACTTCAACAATACCTGCAGCAGCTGCACCAAAGCGATAAAGGATACAGTAAGGTATTTGATGGGGCAGCTTCAGCTTAAGAATAATGGATCTGAGAGGGGAACATGCAGCATAGCAGTTGTCACTGCAGTTGCTGCCACCAAGATCAGGGAAGACAGCGCCTGGGTTAGAAGTTACTATAGGTGTTTGACTGCTTTAGATGAGGATGGTAATCTAAACCATTTCTTTTTTGTGTGATGCTTGTTTGGAGTTTTTATCATTTGGGATTGATACTGATTTTCATCTGATCCTTCTTTTATCATTGGTGACAGATCCAAACTACATCAAAATCAAGTGTAAGTTGAGATTGGGACTGCACTATGGGATCATGTAATGTTAATTTTGATTTCCATTTTCGGAATAAATCACGAATACAGGGCAACACTTCCAGGCTCGGTTGAGTTGAGTTGTTAGCCATAAGCATGAATTGATGGATACACAGACATATCACTTAACTAATATAGATGACCATCTATGGCCAAAAAGTTTCACTGATTCAGTACTTGCAGCCACGTGAACTGTGGGCCTCTGTTGGCAGTCATGGTAATGGTGGGATATTAATTAAGGTGATTAATAACTGACGTGAGAGTCCACTAGACCATAGAGCTACATGGGTGTATGTCATTAGACAATCAAATTGTCTCAATGTCATTAGACAAAATCAAATTATCTCACATACCAATTTCAGCATGGTTCTTTCAAGGACCCATCATTTGCAATCTATGGGATTCAGATGCATGTTATATGCTTCTCCAATCGAAAAAAAAAATGCATTTTATATGCCTTGAATATTAATGTAGTTTCATTAATTCTATCTGTTATTAGATTCGACAGCAAAGATCATTCTTTGTATAATGATCTCCATCGCTGGAATTGTACTAGTTATAGTGCTAAGCAAATGCAGTATCACGGTGCTTATGAAGAAGCAGCAGCAGAAAAGCCGTGCCAAATCCCTTGAAGGTATGCGATGTCTTTTCTCATTAAGATCACAGTTGAGGAATTGTTTGCTCAGTCATCAAAGATCTCTTACAACGCAATTAACATCAATACATAAACCCCAACTGACCATAACGAAATTACGCCCAACTCTGCTTTAACCAGCATATAAAGTCTGTCCAGAGTTGAAAACCTAATTTCAATTTATTTCATAGGATTAATTAAACAATCATTCACCAAATGCTATGACATTGAATCCAAATAAATGCAGTTTTTAGCATGAAGGAGGCTTCTTCATTACAACTCTTGAAAACCTACATTTCTTCTTCTTTTTTTTCTTTTTTTTTTGAGAACTCACGTTTTTTGGTTGGAGGTTGGTTGCTGGGGATGAACAGGCAAGGTGGTAAGCACATGGTCAGGTCTTTACAGATTCTCAAAAGCAGAAATTGAGTATGCTATTAACTTCAGCGCCCGAAAGGTATGTTTAGGCACAGGCACTGCAGGTAGGGTCTTCAAAGGTGTACTTCCTAGTGGTCAGATGGTAGCAATCAAGCACATATACAAGAGCAGTAACACATCAGATTGTTTCACAAGAGAAGTAGATGGTTTGTCCAGGATTCGGCACCCCAACCTAGTTTGCCTATTGGGATGCTGCGAGGAAGGTGGGGATCAGTACTTGGTGTATGAATACTGTTCCCATGGAAATCTAGCTCAACAACTCAAAAGTAAGCCTAGAAACTTTGCTTTCTTTCCTCCTCAATCCTCAAATTTCTAACTGGTATTTCATCATGATCATGACAGGAACTGACAATGTTCTTTCCTGGGAGCAAAGAGTCAAAATCCTGAGAGACACCGCACTTGCGTTAAGGTTTCTACACAGCTATCCAGATGGTTGCATTGTCCACAGAGACATCAAGGCAAAGATAACTAACACATCTTAATTACCCAATATTTGGTGTGAGCTTTGCAGAGGGTAACAATGAGATTGCTTGAGTGCACATGATCTCTGGATACTTCAGTTCTGAAGTTGGTGGGTGAACTAAATTTATTTTGAATGTTCACCAGATGGGAGCTCACACAGTATCCCCGAGTGGCCCGAAATCCAGTTCCTATGCAATAATGTTTGTAATGGGACCAAGTCCTTACTCATTGTTCTTCCTTTTAACTCTGAGCCTAATTGTCAAGCCCTACTTGCTGTATTGCTATTTGAATAATTGGCCCATCTTCTTCAAAGGCATACCTTGAAGAGAGCCTGGAACTTAACAATGAATTTACTGTGTTGCACTGATCATGCAGCTTACGAATATTCTTCTAGCTGCGGACCTGGAGCCAAAGCTTTCAGATCTGGGATTGGCCAAGATGAGTGGAATGGAAGAAACTCGAGTGTTCACAGATGGGAGAGGAAACATTGGTTACATGGATCCTGAATACATGACCAACGGAAAGCTTACTTCGGCGAGCGATATTTATGGCTTTGGCGTGGTCACCCTTCAAATTCTATCAGGAAAACAAAGCTTGGATTTGGATACTGAGGGGCGTGACGATCTGACAAAGAAGGTATGCATATGATTGACAACTATACGCGTGCATGTGTTCATTAGAAGACTGCATTGACATTCGTGTGTAAATTCTTCTGGCATGTAATGGTCGCACGGTTGTCCACCCCCTCCCCCCCCCCACCACACACACACACAAATATTAACCTTAGAGGGACAAAACCGTGTGGATTTTTCATGCTAGTGGAACTTATTAGTTCAAGTTAACAATACTTGTATCAGATTATGCTTAGGCTATTATATATTGAGTGATTGGGTGCGGCTAGATGCAAGACTGCCGCCATGCGTCCAACTAAAAAACTTGTTTTTTTATAAACGTATAAAATTCAGTGTATTTAATCTAAAAACCAAAATTTACCATTTTTGGATACTTTTAAGTATTTTTTAATTTTTAAACATAATAGCATTTTCATAATTTTTTGACTCAGAAATTACGAAAAATGCTAGTGTTTAAAAATTAAAAAAACTTTAAAGCATCCAAAAATGGTAAAACTTAGTTTTTAAAATTAAATACACCAAACTCTACATTTTTATTAAAAAAATTTTAAAAAAAGGGGTCCCACAGCCGGATGCATGGATGGGCCACATGGGATCATCTCTCTTATATATTTATATGTAAACTCAAGCTGCAGTCATGCTGCTATCTCTTCATGGATGGATTTTGCAGGCCAAGGATGTGATCATGCACAAACGACCGCTTTCAGATTTTAAAGATCCACGTATGGGGAGCAACTATAACCCTGCAGATTTCGAGTCTGTCCTTCATGTTGCAGTTCTGTGTGTAGCTAAATCAAGCAAAGGTCGACCAACAATCAACATAGTCTTTGAAGAACTGGAAAACGTTTGGAGAAACACAATAAAAGACATGGTTAGATCATCAATTATTCTTTCCATCACTTGGATTGTATGGAATAAAAGTGTGATATCTACTGATGCATTTCTTCCTTATAATTCCTTGTGTGTCCTTGATGCAGACAGAGAGGGGCGACACGTCATCCGCACTGCCATATCTATCTCCCGAAGTGATTGCTGTCTAAAATGGTAATGTAGCAAATTTTATTGTCTGATGACTTGTTGCATCGCTGACCTTGTGATGCTCAAGGATGAAATCAAAGAAATGCAAGACAATCGGGTACTAGAAACGATACTTGTGCACACATGTTTTTGGTTTTTGATGATTGTAAAATTGCATAAGAGGGCATCAATACGTGGGTACTGCATAGATATGAGCTATGTTTCTGTCGTTTTGTTAGAGTTTTAATGGAAACCTTTCATCCCCTGTAAGACATGCTACCTGGAAAAAAAAAATGGAAATGTTGAAAAGGCAAGGGTGTAAGTGTACGTATTCTATTTGCGTGTAACTTATATAGAAATGCAGTGGGTTTTCTTTTGGGTGCAACTTGAGTTTGTGTTACTTAAATTCAATCTTAACCTTAAAAATAATCCCTTCGATTAGGTTTGTTGCCAACCAAAACTTTCGCCAAAGCAATAAACTTACTCCCAGCGCAGAACCAAACATGTATTTTTAAATACAATGAACAATTTAAATCTCAAAAGTTAACCCAGCAAGACATTAAACCACTCGGTTCCTTTGAATCAACAATTTTTTTTCATTATCATCTATATTTTTTAATTATTACCTCATATTTTGAAATTAGGGGTAAAATATATTTTCTGGTGCCATTTTTTTTAAATAGTTGGTCACGTATGTAAATAGGGTTATAATTTTCGGAGATATTTGGAATTGACCCAGGTTTATTGTTATTTTAAATTATTACATTATTTCCTATTTTTTCTCTATTATCTGCCCATTGTTCACCTTTCTCTTTTTTTTTTTTTTTTTGTAATTCACAAAAATACCCTAAATTGTATACCTTTCTAAGCCACGTGTTTCAGCTATGGATCTCCTTACGTTGGCTCCCCGAGCAAGCGATCCGCATGCATCTATTGTGTGCCCTATTGCGTCTATCAGAACTCTTGAATGCATCTATCAGAACTCTTGAATGCAGAATCACTATCGCATCATCCCTTTCACTGCATGATCGCAAATTCCTGTCATATGAAATATTGGAAGGGAAGAGCGGACTTTGCATGCACGCAAAATCAAACATCAAGAGAGCTGATTGTAATTCTGCAGTGAATGATGTACACATGCTATAATCGATAATTTGTACGATAAACGGAGCAATGAAAGATTTATCAGATTTTTATCCGTGTTAGCACAATACAGCATGGAATTTACTAGAAGTGGATTTATGTGATGAAGCCTCAACGTTCATGAATCTTGCAACCAGTTCAACAAATAGGCATCCTCAGTTGAAAACACAAGTTGTCAGCTTCCTGATGTCCAAAGCTTTTCCACCTTGAAATTAACAACAAACTCCATTTCATGCCGATGATCACACAAGTACGCCAGCTCGGTGTTATCAGCAGCCGCAACATAAACCACAGAATAGTCTGAAATTCTGAATTTTGAAGATTTGAATTCCAGTATATTCTCTAGCAGGCCAAGACAAAATCTAGCAGGCCAAGACAAAAGAGGCAGATGCCACATTTCATGCAGTGTGCTCTATAAGATAAGTCAATGCCGCAAGTTTTTCATTCTAGATGGCACCATATACACAAGCCTCTAGAACATTGTTGTGCTGGGAATCTCTAAGATGGCTGACAAATCAACTGCTGGTTGAAATGTACAGAGTGGTTACCTACCATCCCAGTATATGTCCTACAGTAGACCTACCTTTCTGATGCTATGATTTTTCTTTTTCATCATTGGCATTCTCTCGAGTATCTTTCCCTGAGTTGAAGAATTTCTTCACGGACATCTCAGCGGATTTTATACCTCTTTTTATCTGCCATGTAATGTAGGTTCATCAGAAATGTCATTTGGAAAAAAAAAAAAAAAAACCTAACTAACAACATTAAAAATTCAATTTCTCTGGCATAGAAACAACTGTGCTATGGTCTACCAAAAGAGAGAAGCCTACATCTCAGAATTTGTCATGAATCTTTACATGAACATCCTCTTACAGAAAAGGGTAAAAATTGGGTTAAAACAACTCTCAGTGGTGGACCACAGATACGCTTTTTGTATAGGCCTCTGGCCCATCTGATGACATTGGAACCTCATTATACTTGTAGTTAACATTGTCAGATATTATTAAATGCAACCGGGTTCACATCATTTTCTCTAATTTTAAAACTTTTACACCAAAAACTTTCATGAAAAGTTTTATCACTTCCCAAACACACTCTAAGTGTATTTAACGAGTGTATCAATTTTTAACATTTTGAGAGATTTTTTTGGATTTCTAAAAGTCAGTGCCACTGATTTTTAAAAATCCAAAAAAATCTAAAAATCTCTTAAAATATTAAAATTTGATACACATGTTAAATATGAGGAGTGATCATGTTAGCCAAAGCTAAGTAAATGCCCCACTTAGCTCATCTTAAAAAACCTATTTACAATAATTTTTTTTTTTTTTTACTTTTTTCTTCGTGCACTTGTTTATCTAAGTGTATTTAACATATAGACCAAGTTTTACCATTTTTGAATATCTTTATCTATTTTTTTTGAGATTTTTAGACATCTATGTGTATATATGTATTTAAAATACCCTTATTTTTAAAAATCTAAAAAAATATATATACACATATCCAAAAATGGTAAAACTTGCTTTATATTTAAATACACTTAGATAAACAAATGTATGAAGAAAAAAGCAAAAAAAAAAAAAATTTAAATAGGATTTTTGAGGTGGGCTGAGTGAGGCATTTAGTTAGCCCGGGCTAACAGGATCACTCCTCGTTAAATACACTTAAATTAATAATTGTGTAAAAATATTTTCAAAAAAAAAAAAAGGGTATTAACACCCGGGTGCATCGAAAATAACATTCTACCATTCTACCATGTTGGAGTTCCTAATCTTATGAATGGTGAACACCCATGAACAGATTAGCAACTGGAGAAACTAGACAAATCATAGAAAGCCCCAGTAGCTATGTAATGCTTTACTTAAAAATTCAGGATAATTTTAATGAGAGACCAAGGAAACACAAACTCCCACAAAAAAGGAACTTTATTGCTAGGCTTTACTTGCATGGAACAGTTACCTATACAGGACCGACAAAGATGTTCATGAGATCTTGTAAAGTTTTATTTTTTAAGTGTTAACACTCAAATTAAGAAACCTGTCCTATCCAAATTCCAAGCTTAAGTTGAGCGCATCAGTAAGGAATTGTTTCAAAGATCAAACTAATACCACCAAAGTTGCCAAGGGTGCATCCAACTGCTAGAACACGGTTATTGATGCATGATTTGTTTACAGGTTATGTCAACGGAATGCCTTTAGTGATGGTCACATCTACAAATGGATGCCAAATGGATACACCATTCATCCGTAAATGGATACCCACCAGTGCAATGTCATGGTGTTAGTAATCCTGCATCCAGATATTTGGACTGATCCTAGTACCAACAAGATCAACAACTCTAAACAGCTGGATTTTGCTGTAACATCAACAACAGATTCGATAGCAGCAACTGCTGGAGAATGAGATCAGGGTTAACTAGGATTTATCTTAAAAGCTAAATTAGAGTTTGTTAGTTTATTTCACTTAGGATTTTGTTATTTTAGGAATTTGAAGACTTTATGATGTGTTTTAAAAAAATTTCAAACAAAAACTTTTCATTCTTCATAATTAGCCTATTTTTAATTCTTTCTACATATTTTCCAACACAACTATTCTGTTTTTCAATAATTTCTACTCAACTACCTATACAACTAATCTATCTATTTTAACTTTATTCTCTTTACTCCTCATCATTACCCCTATTATATTATATCATTTTATCCCATCTCAAAAACTTTTCATTCAAAAGTTTTATTACTTCTCAAATACACTGTTAGTTTAATTAATGGTTCAAATTGATTGAGGGTATTTTAAAAAAAAAAAAAATTTAGCTGTCTAATTCTGCAAGTACGCTTGTTGCACAATCCCTAATTCATCTATTCTTATTCCTTTCCATCTGTTATTATTCCTTTCTTCCCTTCTCATCCTCTGAAAATGATCCTTCCTCTTTCTTCTATCTTCTTCTCTACTATGCCCGCATCAGCACCTCTTTTCTTTTCCGGGTTTGTCTAAGCAGTGGTTGTCCTCCCCTTTAACTTGACAAGAAGTCAACATCAACTTTATCACACACCCAAGCCAGGTAAACTTACTAGGAAATACCCAACATCTAGTTTTGCAGAAAAAAATAGAAATAACAATTAATCTGATAATATTAAATCTTATTTTAGGCCTGCTTGGGTAGGACTAGAACGAAACAATCTTTTACCTTGGATTTTTCATCTTCTTGAACTTGATAGCTGTTTACATCATCTTTTCTCACAAATCCAAAAAGGTAAATATCATACTAGGTAAGACACCCAAATTCGATTAACCTTACATCTTTCACTGTCAACTCTATTTTTTTTCCCAATAGTCAATAGCCAACTTTGTCTATAAAACCATGGCTGGATCGTGCACACCAGCACACAAACAAAGATGGTTTCTGATTTTTATGTAGAATGAAGATAGTCTATACCTAAAAGTATAACAATGACAATGGAAAAATAACAAACTCTAACACAGATATTCTGTATAACATAATAATGAAAATATACCATGACTTGGTACAGGATAAGTCCTTGTATGGGCCTTCAATGACTTGTTGCAACTTGCAAATATGGATCATATTTGTGGCCAAGACACATTAGGTACATTGTGGCCGCAAACATTCAGCCAAGTGTCTTATCACTTATTAAGAACAAACAGCACTACAATTTTGAGGGCCAACTGCATGGGACGGTGACTGAACTTCTGAAAAAATGTATAAAATCAACATAATAAATTGGTTTGAAAATTTATATATCAACTGTAAAGTTTTATATTCAATATCTAAACTATCTAAAATATCATCCCCACGTGGATAAATGATTATATACATTATCGTTCACTTTAATACATCTATCAATGGATCTAAGTATTTTTCATAATCCACAACTGTTGTACACATTTTTTAACAAGGCCTACGTAAGAATTTGATTGAAATGATTTTTTTTATCATATTAAAACAAACGATGCTAAACCAAATGAATGGATAAGATTTTAGTTTAATCATCAATGTTGGCCCAAATTGGGGTGGCATACTGGAATCTTCAATGGTACCGGGCACCATTGAAGTATTTCCCTTTTCACATATCAATGGTCATATAAAAAATAATAATGTAACATAAGTTTGCAAGTATCTTTAACAGGTATTGATTCCATACAATTAATGCATTTATTTCTGAATTACAATTCACTTAAAACGATGTTAAAAACTATATTAAGGTTAAACTGATTAAGCATCCGACTCATAGTTCAACAAGTTCAACCAAAGTAACCTAGTAATACATTTATTTTCAAAATAATTTTGAAAATACTAAGCATTATTTTAAAATTTAAAACATCAATTTCAAATTAAATAAACAAATTTTAATTGACACATTAGAAAAAATGTCATTTTATTTGATTAATATTCTAATTTATTTAAAATATATTAAATTACAAGAGTATTAAGCTTTAAAAACGAATCCAGTTCATTACTAAAAGTTAACATTTCTTTGCTAAAAGATTTTAGCAATCAGCTTTCAATGTCAGTTTTTTATAAAAAGCTTTGTTAAAAAAGAGTTTTAGCAACAAAAAACACAATTTATTGCTCATTATGAGATGTTACCAATGAACCATTAAGTTTTTAGCAAAGATCTAGAAAATCATTGCTAAAAGCACGGTTATTAGCAATGAAATTACTAGCATTGCTAAATTTCACGACTAATACTAACAATTCAGATAGCGCAATAAGGTTTGTGATCCTAAAGTCCTCAAACTTTACCTTGATGAAATGGGACAACACTTAGGAGATATCACATCTAGTGGGTTTATGACTTCAATTAATGGCCCTAAGCCAATGAAGGATTGACACTATTACCATCCTCAACCACACCACAACTGCAACATCTCCCTAACCCCAAGCGCCTTGCTATGAGAATAACATGTCGCTAATGCATTGCATTGCTACTATTGCTACCAATGCTTCATTCCACTTTTCTGCATTGCATTGCTACTGTTGTTTCAAATGCTTCATTCCGCTTTGCTTGACAATGAAACTAACTTTCGCTGGTAATAACTCATATTCTTTTTGTAATGATTATTCATATCTTTGATAAAAACTTAAACCAAATATCCTTGGGCTCACATAAAATTGGAAAGAAAAACAAAAAAATATATTAAAAAATATAAAAAACATGAGGTTTTCACTTTACCTTAGTTATTTAAGAACGTAAAAAAGTCAAAACTTTTAGACCTGAGCTCCAAGAAGGACACCAATATCCTCCCACGGTCGAGCCTCACTAAGCTATCCATTGCTTCTTTTGCGACCACCCTAAACCTAATTTTGGAAGCTTTACCCATTGTATAGTATCGTAACTCAGTAAAACAGCTCATAGCTCATAAATAACCTTTTGCATGCATCTAATTCGAAATATTAATTCTAATAGCTTCAAATTTTTATTAATACATAGTTCAAGTTAACAAGAGCATCCCACCTTTCTATCTTCTATCCTAAGACAACAATGATTCTCTCTATAACCTAATTTTTAATATTTCAAAATTCAAATCACTTCTTGGATTGGCAATTCAAAGGCTTTTTTGTGACTCTTCAAATTTCCGAAGAAAGAGTATGCTATTGTTTCTCTATTTCAAAATTTTATTTGTCTATTTTATCTGTTTAAAATCTTAGATTAAGTAATAACAAGAATTAATCACATCTGGTATTTAGGATCAATGGTTCAAGAAGCGAGGAAATTGAGAAAGAAATATATATTGAATTCAAGCAGGATGGAAGAAATGTCAAAGAACGTCAGCAATTCTATGTGATCATACAGTCCTAATTAAAAGAAAAAATTTATAAGTCTATGATTAAACCATCTATGCTTTATGAGGCAGAATGTTGGATAGTTAAAAAACAATATACACATAGAATGAGCATAGAAAAAATGAGAATGTTAAGGTAGATGTATAGTAAAATAAAATTAAAAAAAGATAAAGGGTGCGTTTGGTTGGAGATGAAACTTTTTGATGAAAAGGTTTTTGGTATAAAATTGTTAAATTTATAGAAAATAATGTAATATGATAAGGGTTAATGATGAGGTGTAAAGAGAATAAATTTAAAATAAATAGATTCGTTGTATTAATAGTTGTGTGAAAATGATTGAAAAGTAAGCTAATTTGTATAGGAAAATGTGAAAAAATATAGTTATGGAAAATGAAAAGTTTTGGTTGACAACTTTTGTGCCCAATCAAACACACCCAAAATTAAAAATGAAGAAATCTGAAAAAATTTCAAAGTGAGGTCAGTAAGGGATAAAATCAGAGAAAATAAATTAGATGGTTTGGTCATGTTAAACAAAGGCCTGAAATGGCACCAGTTAGGAAACCAGAATCTATCCAAGTAGAACGTAGTAGAAAATGAGAGGAAGACCCAAAAAAACATGCATAGAAGTAATTAAACAAGATATTAAAATATTAAAGATTACTGAAAATTTAGTCTTAAATCATCAAGAATGATATAACAGAATCCATGCAGCCGAGCCCACCTGGGTGGGAAAATGGTTCGTGATGATGATAATTTGTTTAAAATGTTGTAGTCTTTATAATGTAGAAATACTAAACCTACTCATAATATGCAGTTATTTTCTATCATTCTTGTCATGAGGTTGGAAAAAATATATCGATATCGGTCAATTTAGTATTAATCTATTAATCATGTAAATCATTAGTTATTGCTTTGCTAGTGCTTGATAACTTATAATCTGAATCTCAGATTAAGTAAAATTTCCATTACATAATAATTTACTGCTTTTTATTTAGAAATGACCAAGCATACGGAGAATATACCAGACCCTATTATATTAGCTTTCTTTTTTTTTTTAGTAATTGCCAAAAATAATTGAACATAAAAAGTTTGGGACTTTTAGAAATTTTCAATATTTAAATTTGGTCAATGTATTGATATTTTTGTTTGAAATTTTAAATTTCATTCTGCATTGGTTTGGGTGTTTGCCAAATACATTGTGAATAACATATATTAGTTTCCTAAGTACATGCATATACAAAGGTTATATGAACACTACTCAAACTATATTAAAGAATTGAAAGAAAATTTTGGTTGGATAAAAATTTAATCTATTTAATTCATTATTTTTAATATCGTATTTAACTTCAAAATTTTTAAATAGATATCAAATTATAAAGCAGAGAAAAATAGTTTTATTATTTAAAAACTCTAAATTAGAAAATCTAGATTGCTCTTGTTCATAGATTGCTCCCCCAATGTTAAACTTATCATTGAATTAGTCCATAGATTGCTCTTGTTCAAATTGATTTAATTAGTGGCCATTTAAGATTTTAAAATTTGTAAATTTTAAAGATTTTATAATTTATATATTCATCTTCAAGGTGCGATGTTTAAATATTTAGCATTAAATGATTTTGAACTTTTAGGATCCATATATTTGATCATTAGCATATTAAATAGTTGCTGAAAATTGTTAGTATTACTTTAGATTTATCAATAATTTTTAAATAAATATGATTGCATATTTTTTATTTTATATTCACCTGAATAAATAGATATAATTAGTCAATTATTTATAATATTTTAGTCTATAAAATTTTTAATACGATTAACCTGATAGAATTTATAAGGGATATTTTAATATGAATAACCTAGTAGAATTTATAAATGACGTAACTACAAAATTTAAATTCCTTTTGTATACTTGTACTTTCAATTGGAACATGAATTTTATACATCTCTCAGGAATGGAGGCCTTGAAGTTGTCACACGCTGAGTCCTTGATAACTGAAAGTACATGGGGCTGCATGTTTGCAGCCACAATATACTCAGCATGTTGTGGCCACAAAATATGATCATATGCTCACTTATTGCCATCCTCAAAACATTCATTCCAACTTAAAAGTGAACTAGATTCCTTGAGAACATGTTCTTTTGTTGCTTAGGGCCTCAACGTAAGAGATGGATCAAATGCCTCACTGATATGCATTCCCTGCCCTCTTTGAGTATCTCCATATAATTGGGTAGAATCTCTAATGAATAGAATTCTAGGTACATTTTTTGAACGGTTGCCTCAAACCACATGATAGATTTCCTTATTCATGATAATTTTCTTATTTGACTCACAAGTATATTTATCCATGATACGATCGTGCCACATCGCCTTCACAGCCATGAAATACAATGTCATCTTGTAAAATAAATTGGAGATATTAATTGAAAATCAAACATAATACCAAACATGAATTCTCATGAAATCATTTTCGAAAAACTTATAAGAAGTAATCAACTAAAAAATCACAAAGAACTTTTTCAAGTAAATTATCTCGGTCATCAAACAGATTCTAAAAGCATATTTGATTGGGGACAAAATAAAAAATAATTCTTTTAAAGAAAGGAAAGAAGTAATAGAAATGATCTGACGTCCTTGAATTTTCTACGGGAACAAATTTTTTGACATCATGAAATCCAATCTTAGAATCGCTCTTATCACAACTTGTTTAGTTAAAGAACTTGAAGATCATCCCAATACAAGATTTAAATAGGCCAAAAAGTTAGAAGTAATCAATGGATGTTTCAGCATGCTCCTCCAACATAGATGAACGAATGCACAAATTTTTATAATATCCCAATACTTATGTTGCACAAGATGACTAAGTATTGCTGATAAGTAAATAGCTAAGCATAATGATTGGATTGAATTACAACTAATCTTCCTTGGTGGGCTTTGATAAGTAAATAATTACAGATAATGATTGGATTGAACTACATCTAATCTACCTTGGTGGGCTTAAGAAAAAGAGGTTAAATAATTAAGCAGAATTTATTTGGATTTGTTACATCCAATAGTCCTTGGTGGATGCAAAAACGAACAGGGTGCATGAAAACAAAGAGGCTACATCTAATTCTTGCCTTCCCTCCTCCCTCCCACTTTTTATCAAAGTAGACTTCTGGTTAGGCTAGCTTGTCAGAAATAAACTTGTAACTCACTCAACGACACAAGCAACACGATGTTTCATATGCATCGGTCATATGGATTGAGATTAAATCCAACATATATGAGAATATGTGCCACCTTATCTCTCTCTTTCCTCCCACCACCCCCCACCCCACCCCCCCTCTTTGCCTATATTTTTTTTCCTTGTGCAGTTTCACGTGCATCCATGCCATGTGGAGCACTTGAGAGGGGGGACAGCCTCATAAAATGCTAGCCGTAACCTCATAACATTTTCCATACTTAGTCCTCAATGCTCCACAAGAGCCTTTCATGTTAAAAACAACCTAATTGACGGTAGAAAAAGGCATAAGTTTGTTTCGTAAGTCAGACAGAGAGTACTAGTCGTCGGTAGCAAGTGCAAGGTGCTCAGCAGATTTCAGCAATCACTAACCAGATATTAAGTGATGATTGGCTGTGTTGACACAAGGCGCTTGTGTAAATGGCCATTTCTCAAAAGAGGCAATCAATATAAGGTTATTAACATCCAAAATGCACAAGAAATTTTGCAGAAATTAATTATAGAAACTGAAACGCTTATTAAAAAGAATAAGAGAAAAACAAACAGAGACTCAAAGGCTCACAGGATCGAGAGCATTTGGGTTTGGGCCGTAATCTTCTGTCAGAAGGAAATACGCCGCGGTGAGCGTGGCAATCATGGTAGTTCGCCTCACAAGCTTGTCCGTCTTGGGATCCATTTCTATTCTTTGAATCTGAACTAGAAATCCAAAAGTTGGCAAAATCAAAATGCAAATGATGAAGCAAATCCTTTGCTGTTCTTGCACACCGACAGAGACAGCAGACAGAGCCGCGACTTCTGGAGGACGATTGAATGTTTCGAGTTCAGTGTTTTTAAAACCGGGCAGGACCGAAGCGTTGAACCGGCCAATGGTGAACCTGTCCGGTTTAAGCACGGTTTAGAACTCAGCCCGGTTCCGAGGAAAAGTACTGTGTCCAAAGAATTTAGCCCGATTTGGGGATTAAAAGTTCCCTCACATAGATGCAGTTATTACACAAGCTAGGAATGCTATGTCAGTGTGCTCGGGCAATGACCATTTAAGCTAGCCATGTAGAAAATCTGCGAGTTAGCAGCAGATATACTGATATAGGTACATGCACTAAAATACATTAGATATATTTTAAGTTAAAAATTTTAAAAAAGGGGTATTTAGACTGCACAGTTTAATTTTAATAAAATTATTAAATTATATTAATATTAACAGCTCAAAATAGTTTAAACCAACAGTTGAACCAGTTGAACCTAAAAATTAAAATAATTCAACTTACGGTTCGATTTTTATAACAATGATTTGACAGCACTAATAGTAAAAGGAAAATGGCAAATGCATCCTTATCTTTTATTCTTTTGCAAAATATCCATACGCTACCTGTTTGAAAAATAAAAGAAACAAAATCCCTAGCTATAAATGGGCTGTGGAGGATTAGGATGGTGTTAATATTACCGCATGTTGATAGTATAAAATTATAGGTTGCAAGCTACACTAATCAATATGTTCATCATACTATAAGAGTAGCAATGTTTAATATGCTAACCAACGTAATCAGTTAGCACACAACGGTGTCAACACTATTTTAATCCACATTCTTCTAAATGGTCCAATGCACTCATGGTTGACGCACCCCTTTAGTTTTTTTATTGTTCCATCTAGAATATTTTACTTTACAATATCACATTTTTCATCTAATTTTACGAATCAAGCCTATGAATCCTTTAAAAATTTTCCTTACATTATCATAAAAGAGATCAAAACTCCTGCGCAAAAGACCACAGCCCCAACATATGGGAAACATATCGCCCACACAGAGACTCAATACCTTGACCAATTGAGCTAAGCTTAATTGGCCACTCCTTTAGTTCTTAATTCAAAAAGAAAATTAAGATGTAAACTATTAATAAGACTCATTTACATATTTGTTTATAATTTTAAAAATTATATATTACACACCTTTTTTTTTGATGAAATATATCACACACCTAGTTGGTCAGGGATAACGGCAAATTTGTCGTCCACCTACATTTAACTCCGCATGTGAGAATTCAACTTGTGATAAAAGTTTGGTCTCCCATATAAATAGGTGGTACCTTATTGTCTCCTAAGGGAATACGTGGGGAGTTTGTTATTTTCTCAGTAGATAGATAGAAGTTTCTTGTCTCCATTGAGCTTAATTGTAATATTAAAAGAGATTTAATACATACACCTAATCATAAAATATTACGTTTTCTATTATATATCATTTTTTATTTTAATAGTTATATATCCATTCTCAAAAAGCATTAAGTAAAAACATATAATTTTTCAATTAAAGAAATTTTTACATCAATAAATAAATAATCATTAATAAAAATAATAAATAGTTTAATTTTAAAATTGAAAAATCCGATATCATAAATAGATTACTATTAATGAAGATAATAAATGGTTTAAATTTTAAAATCAAAAATTAAGAAAAAGGAGCACATTGGCATGTCCATGTACATGGATTACATTATGTCAGATCCCATAGAAATTTTAATTTAAATCAACGCTGAAATCATGAGTTAAATGCAGATCGATAATTTTAATTAATATTTTGGATTGGCCATTCAAGTTGTTTAAAATCAATATGTAAAATTGTTGGGCTATGCACACGAGCATGAGTGGTTGCCTAAATACATAAAATTTTGTTACTATAAGCATCATATTTAATACTAAACTATAAAAATTTTAATTATCCACGAAATAGAAATGCAATAACAGTAAGAGTGTATTGTCTAGCTTACTAACATATAAATTTAAAACCAAAGAATGTGGGTACCAACTAAGGATGAGAAGATCTAGGTCTGAAGTTTTGCATGTAATTTTTTTCAAAACTAAACACAATCCTAAAGATATTGTAGAAAGGTATAAGATCAGACCTATTGCAAAATGATTTACTCAGAAAGAAGACATTGGTTACAAGGAGACCTTTCCGCTGGTCTCCAAACGAGACTTTTTTAGAATCATTATCATATTAGTGGCTCACTTTGACTTCAAATTATATCAAATGCATGCAAAAAGGATCGTGATCTTGTTCACCCGATTGATAACAGCTGCTGTTATCGACCATGCCTCCGAATTATTGGATCATTACAATGTATTTTTGGACATTCGATGAAATTCAAAAATTTCAGCATCCGATGCCACAATTAAGTAGGTGAATTGTGCAAGCATGCCCCTGTCAATAGATGGGCATGCCTGCTTAGTCCACTCCCTCTCTTCCTCATCTCTCGTTTCTCTTTTTCACTCTCTCCCTCCTCTCCCCACTCCCTTCTGCTCCTCCCTTCCACTCCTCATTATCGACCGAACTCCAACCACACCTAAGGTTCGATGACAGTTTAGGTAAAAGCTCTCTCCTCTAGTGCTCCTCTCTCTCTCTCTCTCTCTCCCTTCTCCCTCCTTCCTCCGCCCTTCTCCCACACACCCTCTATTTCTCTCTCGTCTTCAAGTTCCTCCCTCTCTCTCTCTCTCTCCTAGTATGAGTGAGGATAATTTTTTTCCTAAAAGCAATCTCTTTCTATTAACTATTGAGAGTTTAAAATTTCCATTTTTTAGTCTTGGATTTGCTGATTCTTTGCAATCGAATCTTTATTTTTTGTTTGACTTCTAGACATATGATGTTTCTAAAATTGAAAAGAAAAGAAATTGGAGGTGTTAAGGTTTTGATTGGGCTCTAGAGTTTGCTATCGAAGCTCGGAGTGTTTGGCATCTCTTAAGGATGGATGGGTCAATAGATATCAAATAATAAGATGCTACTTCAATACAATGGTGTTGGTCTCAAGGTAACTGATTTTTATAAAAAAAATTATATTATTGTTGTAATGTTGTTCTATTCTTGCTTAGTTGAAGGTAGGATTTTTTGTGATTTTCGATTACTAAAATTGAACTCTTGTACTCAAATAATTCTGCGGTTTTCTACTTTGTGAAACTAATTCCATTTCCTATTAAGAATCTGAGATGCCGATTTTGAACATGTGCTTTTAAATCATGATTTAATATTTTCAATATCACTATTGTTGTCATCATATGCTGGTGGGTTCAACTACATGAATTATTAGACCATTTACCCATTATGGACTATCTAGAAAAAGAGTCTAAGCATTTTCATATACTTTTCGATATCTCTGATCATGTGTATTTGAACTAAAATAGAGATATACATAAGATATGATTCAGATTTTCATTTGTACAATGGATTAATAGAGAGGGGAAGACCCCCATGATTATGGCATGCATGAGGCCTGACATTGCAAATGTTGCTAACATTCTTATCGAATTAGGTGCCTAAGTGAATGCTTACCATCTTGGTAAGAACATCTGTAATATAATTGCATGTGTACTTGATATTTTCTCTATTATTTGTTTGTCAACTTATTTCTAGTATCATGGAAGTATCGATAATCTATCATTTTGGCGTATCCAAGATTCTTTATCTTATATTATTCCTTTGTAATTGACATGATTTTTTTATGAAACATCCTTAACCAAAATCCATTGTTTGTCACCTTTGGTGCATCTAACATGGTTTACCATTTCAGTTCCCTTAATTTACTTTGTCTATCTTCTCCCTTTTTCTGATTCCTAGCTTTGTTTTAAAAGATTATCTTAATAAAATTTTTAACCTCACCTACTGTATTCTTAGCACATGTTTCTGTCAAATTTCTTTATATGGATATCCATGTTGAGGCCCACATCCACGTAAGTAGATTACATAGAATATTGATATTTAACCAAAATGATATCATCAATGATAGCCATGTTGTAACTCTATTAGTGAGTTACCAAAATGATATCGTCAATGATAGGGGTATTAACGGTCATAGTTAACCCACCAAACTATTTATCCAACCTGTTTATAAATAGGTTTGGGTGGGAATATTTTAATAAATGATTTATGATTTGTCAACCCATTTAATCATTTAATTAAATAAACATATTAGGGTTAAAATTTATGACCTATTCAACCCATTGAACTTATTCAACTCGCTTAACTCATTAAAGTCTAATATATGTATGTATATAAATGTAGACAGTTTAGTTATTTTTCCCAACTAATTCTCCCTCTCATTAGAAAAAATAGGGCAGCAGATCAATAGGGCAGCAGTGAAAAAACCATTAAATTGTAGACAGGGCATTAAATTAAGGCTTTGGGAAAATTTAATGAACCATTAAATTGGGAAAATAATTTCAAATTCAAAAGAAGTTAATGTCCATAGAAATCAGATTTATTAAATCTGAAGGAGGTCAATTTGAATGTATGATTTACTTAGACATGAACATAATCAGAGGCTGTTATTTGAAAAAAATTCTACCTAAAATTTTGATCAAAGTGGGTCCGAAATGATTATATACCATTAGACAACAAGCAAATGATTTCAATCATTGAATCTATGATTACATGTATACTCTAGATGATCCAAACTGTTAGACATGTGTAAAATTTAATTTTGCATAAGGATATGATGTTAGCATTGCAAACATGTGAAAAATCAAGTACAATCTATATTTTGATAATTAACAATTCAATTTGAGTAGTATCAAGCTACTAACATGTGTGTTGAGTTGTTTTAAGGATTACACATTTCAAGAATCAAAGCTTGACAGGTCAAGTCGCATGCCAAGTCGACTCAGGCATTGACTTAGATCAAGTCGATATCGAAGTCGACTTCAGTATCGACTTCAGAGCATCATTTTTCGACAACGCTGAAAGGTGAACGCTTGAGCAGGTGAAGTCTCAACTGAAGTCGACTTCGAATGCGACTTGGGTGAAGTGACAACCTAAGTCGACTCTATTAGCGACTTATATCGTCTTCAGGGGACTAGAAATGAATTTGATAAGGTCAAGTCGCAACCCAAGTCAACTCCGACATGTGACTTAGGTGAAGTCTCATATTGAAGTCGACTCAGAAATGCGACTTGAGTGGAGTTGCAAATCTAGTCAGCCCCAGCACTCAATTTAGATAGATGAAGTCTAAGTCATGGAGTTTTAAACTCAAGAAGGAGAAGTTTAACTAAAGATATATTAAACTACCATCCAAGACAAGATCACTCTAAAATACTCAAAAGAGTTTGACCAAGCTCAGTTTTCAAGAAGATTCAAAAGCCCCCAAACACAAATGAAAATTTATGGATATGAATCATAAAGAAATAAGAGAAATTATACAAATAAATTAAGATCACATTATGTCAAAGTTCCGATGAATCAAATAGTATGTAAAGTTGCAACCCAAGTCGACTTCACCTGCGACTTGGGTAAGTCTGAGACCAAGTCGACTCAAGAGTGAAACTTGACTGAAGAACTGAAGACTGAAGTTGCAACCCAAGTTGACTCCAGTCTGCGACTTGGGTGAAGTCACATCCAAGTGCGACTTGAATCTCGATGGTTAGAAAAATTCAAACGTTGGCGTATTAAATGCGTGCCACCTACCACCAAACGTTCAAATTTACTCCTCTCCTATTTAATACACTTCAAATGAAAGGGAGAGATCTAGCTAGAGCATTGATTGAGCTTCAACCTTCTCATGTTCAAGCATTTAAGTGATCATCTAAGAGACCTTCCAAGAAAAACTGAATAATTGACTGCAAGTGCTGAACTACTCCATCAATAACTTATTCCACATGTTCTTTTCTGCACAAAAATTTATTCTCTACACACCTGTAAAGTGTAGTATTACTTTCTGTTTATTGTTCATCTGTGTTCCCACTTAGTTTGATAGTGAAGATCAAGACTAAGTAAAGGCAAAGTAGTGTATGACTGAAGTCTGACTTGTCAGCTACTTATGCTAAGTTTGTAAAGGCTTCCCAGAGCTAGAATCTAGAGAGAGCAAGTACTCTAACTGTATTCCTATTTGCATAATGGAACCCAAGACACAACAAATGTGTGCTTGGAAGAGTGGAGTAGGGAAGGTTGCGAATCACTATAATCTCTTGAGTTTATTTTTGCTGATTCTATTTATTTTTATATTATCCATGTTTTTCATTCAAGGGGACTAAAGTCATAAGGGGTTACAACTGAAATACCAAAAGTTTTTTTTTTTAACCCAATTCACCCCTTCTCTCTTGAGTTTTGCCTTAAACTCGAGATTAATAGTTAGATCATGTGTAGACACTTTGATGGATGATTAGGTTTGAGCATTTGTAATTTTATCTTAATAATGCCTATATTAGTAGAAACAGTGATAAGTTGATCTAGACCATTAAATATTTAATTGAAACTGTATTTTGATGATCTAAACCATTGGAGGAGGACTAAATAAGTGATGTGATATGATATACTTGGTATAGCTATGGTTGGAAATGTAATTAGTGGATTAGATTAACAATTGCAATAGTTTATAAATTAACTTATATAACCTATATAGTACATCTGGAATCGAAATTAAAAATATAAAAGAAAGAATAAAAGAATGATTTTGAAACTTTTTATAATAACTCATGATATTTTAATTAAGGAACGACTAAATTTTCATCTTAAAATGTTTAGTAGATTATAAATTAAAAATCCTAGAATATTAGCCCAAACAAAGCAGAAAGGTTATCAGAACTAGCTATATTAATTGATTTTTTATAATTATTATACAATGAAATTGAGGCTAAAAATTTTATCCGATACAGAATATATTCCAAATATCACTTAGAAAAAATAAAAATAAATTTTTAGATGATATAAATATGGTAAAAATTAATGTAATTTGAATGATACCTAAACTCATACCCTTGTCCAACAGAATAAAAATACATAAATAAATATAAATAATTAATATTTTATGTTGAAAATATTTAATTTGGTTAATTCATGTAGCTATTGATTTATGTAAGAATTTGAGACTTATAATCTTTGATTTGATTATAAAAAAATTAAAAAAACTCAATGTCTCTAATTTAGTAAATATGGGCAAATTGAGGAATAATCAAAATAAAATTTAAAATAAAATAATAATATTCCAAATTGATATGATTAATTTAAATATATGATTATTGAGTTAATTCATGTAAAAAAATGTCATAAAATATTTGAAGAATATTGAGAATTAAATTGGATATGAATAGACTACCGAAAATTAATATGATCAAAGGAGGGCCTGCCTGTGATCATATTAAGCTTTGGAATACAAATAATTATTTATTAGTAATTAATTATCAAAATAATGTTTAATAGTTAAAATTAAATATTTATAAAATAAGACTGAATACGATGCAAAAAATACAAATAGAAAGCTATAGGAGTAATTTGGTAATTCAATGAAATTAGCTACGACTTAAATTAATTATTTTATAAACTTAGAGAAAGTTTAAAAATTCTAGAATTAATGAAATTTATTATAGACGATAATTCTAGAATAATTTAAGTTATCATAAAATCACATTTTGACTAGATTATAAGGTTAGAATACGTAGAAGTATTCATACATCTTAGGATGGAATATCATGTTAAATCATAATTAAAAAAGTTAATTTGAGTTAAAATATTAATGAAAGAACAATATTATTTTCCAGTGTGACGATTTGAGCATGATAACGAAATATGGTACGATGATGGATCTGAGACTTACATAAGGAAAGTAGAGCTCTTTTCTTCTCTTTTTGATTTTGTATTGTAATGTATGGTCACAGATATTGATGTTTTGGATGTTGTTGCTTTCTAATTTTTGAGTTAATAAATGATATCAGTTAGGATGATTTATTGTGATGTTGAGTTTAGCCATTTATTCATGCTAGCATTATATATTATAACATTAGCATATATTGTTTTGTATGCTGATATATTCATGAGCCATGACTATAGTTGTGGATTCATGAAGTGTGGTTGTTGGACCATTGATTACAACCGTTAGCACATCCTGATTTTGGATTGAAATGTGATAGCCTAGTTGGCATAGACTCAGACTTACTTATCTGATTGGTGCGCTGCCGACTTGATTCGTCTGGCCTTTGTGATTTGGATAATATATATTGTAATCTAGTTCGTGGGACTAGTAGCTATCAATGTAACAGTAGAGGCTAAAGCCGTTCACGTAATGTTGAACAGTGACAAAAAGTTTATAATAACTGAAAGGTAGGCCTTAATTAGGAAAATTACTATGTTGCACGGACATTGTGATGTTTTTCTACCACTTGCTACATAGAAAATGAGCCTACACAAGGTTGGCCCTTGGTTTTCATGTTTTCTCAAATACATTAGTCAACAGTGTTCCCTTGCAAATATTATATTCGTATACCGCTTTGCAAATGAGTAAAAAATGAAAAAATGATAGAAACAACAACATATAACAAAGACGTCTCCTAATGAATCCCTCTAAGGAGTGTCATGTAATAGCAAAGATGCAAATGAAAACACAATAACAACAACATTCAAATGAAAGTTAATAGCGGTTTATAAAGTGTCATTCCAAAGTTTGATTCAAATTGGTTAAGACAACTAATGAAATCATTCTACATCTCTACTTCTAATAATAGTCTATGATATCAAATAAAAGTTAATCACAAGAACAATGACAACTAAAATAATGATCTTGATAAGAGTTATCTTCATGTTGATCATTTTCCTGTCTCTCTTTTTTAAGGATTGTTTTATTTGCAACTCCCTCATCATTGTGGTTTCTTTCAAGTATCTCATTTCACCTTTCAATTCATCTATTGTAGTCTTCTGTATTTGTTTTACTTTAATTATTTCTGAAATATGGATCTCCCTTAAATCAATTACACAACATACCACTTTTATAATATTTTCCACTATCTCCTCATGATCAAAGGGAACTAGTTGTCTTTAAAATGCATATTCATTCTACTTTCATCATTTGATGTAATAGCATTCTTTGAAGTAGAGGACCCATCCATCCATTTAAATAATTTACAGCACTTTGAGGGATCTTGTTAGATATAAAAATATGTAATTAGCATTGCAATAACAATACTCTTTACATATTTTTGGTGAAATTAAGAAAGATATTATAAGATCATACCCTAAATTATAGACATCAAAGAAAATGTCAACTGAGGTTTTGGTTGGTGTTTGATGTCAACATAATAGCTAATACTTTGCATGAACAAGTGCAATTCCTCACCCCACTAGGTTTAGAATTTGCACTGAAAATGATGTCATCTCTCCTATGCCCCTTGGTCAATAAAAGAAGCCAAAAGTTAAAAATAAATTGGAGTGACTTATGTGTGACATAATAAAATTTCAAATTTCAAGTCATGTGAATGTAAAAGCGTAATGCGTAACATAAAAGAAGCCAAATAATGACAATACTTTGTTGTCCTTGACCTTGCCCTAAAAATGCATGCATCAGTGATGGATTCATACACACAATGGGAGTTGGATGACTAAATGCGGGACAATTATGTTTATCATGACCATGATGAATTTGTTACATCTGCAATAATGTTTTATACCTCGGCACAATTGTTCTAATGCTATTTTCATGCACTTCAATGTTCTTTCTTTCCTTAGTGAGATATGTGGGAAGTTAATGCTAAATGCCTAAGAAGATTGTGTATTTAATACACAAGCTGATATCGTTATTGCTCCACCTCTAATAGTGTTAAAAGCAAGTACAATAAGGTCAAAATTTTCAGTTGCAATTGTAGTAGGATGACTTCCATCGGCTTCCAACACATCCATTTTATTAGCCTCTATAGGTGGAGACTGCTTAGGCAATACATCAAGTGCGGCAATCATCTTCTCTAATTGTCCTTCATAATTTCAAATGCATCTAATTTATGCAAGGCCTCATATCTAATATAAGACCACTTTGACAGTAAATGATTACGAACAGCAAGAGACTATCTGGATTCATTATCATTTGATGTAGATCTGTGTCTAAATTGCGACTTTATAGTCTATGTCCAACATGTCATTACATGGAAAATTGACAAAGACTTCATTTTAAAAATTGAAGCAATACCATAATGTGCTTGCATATTAAAAGACTCAAATTTCATGCACAAAAATGTTGCCACCAACTCTTCTACATTCCATGATATTATCTTTTTTTTTATTCTCATCTTCTTCTTCATAATGGTGTACTCACCACTGTTGTATTATCCTTTTACTTTTCACTCTTTCTGTAACGTAGAAGATACTTAGCTCCAACTCTATGTGAAACGGTAGAAACACATTATGTATACACTTTTGTCATCTAAGCTTCAATAGCAAGTACAATTTTCAAATTATGTACAACATACATTATGTACATGCACATTATGTACAGCATGCAAAGTATGACAATCAGCCCCTCCTTCAGCCTCATGTACTTGTCTAAGTGCCTTATCATATCCATACACAAAGTCGATTGGATTTGATTTATGATTTATAAACTTATTAAAAAATGCATTTAGACTCTCAATTCTAGCTATTGTTCTCATGCATATAGAAAGATTTTTTTGTGTACTTAGGAATCCACTTCTGGTGTATTCCATACATGTAATGTAATCACAAGTTCTCCTCCCAATCAAACTCGACTATCATTACTTGCTAATAATCCTCAAAGTCATCCTCACTTTGTATGCCAAACAAACCAGAATTCTACTTTATCTTGAAAGTGGGATGCTCATGAATGACAACGATAAATTCTCTAGCAACTTCTTACATATACACCATAGGCATAAAAGGTGATTAGTGCTTGAAAAATGGCTGCCATTATTATTCTAATGACTGCATCTTGATTTGTAATTATAGTCTTTGAATGGACATCAACCATTACATGTAGTCTTTGGATGATCTAAACCATTAGATGTGTGTAAAATTTAATTTTAAATGGATAAATGATGTTAGATCATGTGTGGATACCTTGATAAATGATTAGATTTGAGTATTTGCAAATTTTTCTCAATAATTTTTGAATTAGTGAAAAGTGTAAATAGTTAATCTAAACTATTAAAAGTTTAATGAAAAATATAATCTCATGATTCAAATCGTTAGATCAAGACTAAATAAGCTATTTTCTATGATATATGTGTCAAATATATGATTAGAGCTGAGATTAGTGGTTTACATGAACTAATATAGCCATTTATAAGTTAATTTACACCACCTATGATAGATCTAGAATCGAAATGAAAGATATAAAAGAAATAGTAAACGAACTATTTCTAGTATGTAAGGTTTGCTGAGAATGCCTTATATAACCATTAATGAACAACCAAATTTGTAGATTAAAATTACTTGTAATTTGTAAATTAAAAATCTGAGAAGATCAGCCTGAACAAGGCAAAAGGCTGTCAGGATCAGCTGCACTAATTTCTTTTTAATCCTTTTTATACAATTAAATTGAGGCTGAAAATTTTATATAATATAAAATATATTCTCAACATCACTCAACAAAAATAAAAATTAATTTTTGGATGATATAAATATGGGTAATAATTAACATAATTTGAACTGTCCCTGAACTGATAAACCTATCCGGCATAATAACAATACGTAAATAAATATAAATAATTAATATTTTGTGCTTGAATTATTTAATTTGGTTAATTCATATAGGTACTGATGTATGATTGAAATTTCAGACTTAAACTCCCCGATTTTATTATAAATCAAACTTAAGAAAGATGATTGTGTTAATAGCAGGGCCTCTTGGATTTAACTTGATGCCGCTAATTCTCCCCTCATTTGCCGCTTTGGAGATAAGAGCAGATAGACCCTCCGCACATAAAAGGAACAGGTAAGGAGAGAGTGGGTCGCCTTGCCTTAATCCCCTCTGTGGTTTGAAGTATCTGGTTTTGAAGCCATTGACGTTGACCCTATACTGCACAGTAGAAACACAACACATAATCCATCTGGTCCACACCGGTCCAAACTGCATAGCTTCCATTACTCTCTGCAAAAACCCCCACTCAACCCTGTCGTATGCCTTAGACATGTCGAGTTTGATAGCCATCTCTTGCTTCCTTCCGTTCCTTCGCCTCCTCAAAGAGTGGATAATTTCATATGCGACTAACATATTATCAGAAATTAGCCGACCAGGAACAAACGCACTTTGATTTTCAGAAATGAGGTCATGGAGACATAGCTTGATTCTATTAGCCAAAACCTTCGCCAGAATCTTGTAGGCCACATTACATAAACTTATCGGGCGAAAATGGATCAAAGATTGCACTCCCGGCCTTTTCGGGATCAACACAATGGTAGTGGTGTTTAGCTGTTCAATTTGCTTGAACTGGCAATCAAAATCAGAATTTTTCATAAAGAACTTGCACCACAGGAAAACATCACGGCCCACCGTATGCCAATGCTTTTGAAAGAATCCAGCAGACATCCCGTCTGGCCCCGGAGCCTTCGTGGGGCTCATAGCCCTAACTGCCTTTGTAACTTCATCAAATTCGAGAGTTCTGGTTAAAGATTGCCTTTGTTGGTCCGAAATTCTAGTAGAAATGGTGGAGTTGATCCAGTCCCAATGATTTGAGCCAGAAGAAGAGAAGAGGGTGGAGAAGTGTTCCGCAGTCATTTCCAGCATATCATCTTGATCTGTGACCCAGTGACCATTGGAATCCATTAGGCCGTCAATGGAATTGGTCCTTCTGCGATTAGAGGCCATTCGGTGAAAGAAACCCGTGTTTCTGTCCCCCCCGTGCAACCAATGAGTCTTCGCTCTCTGTCTCCACATGAGTTCTTCATCTTCCAAAAGAATGTTGATTTTCAGCTTAATACCCTTAATAGCATCATCTCTACGATCATTGGGCTCCTGAATCAAAAGATTTTCAAGTTTCCGACATTTGTCCTCAATGTTCCTCCTCAGATTCCCCCTTCTAGAGCGGTTCCATTTTGCTAGTTCCATACCACATGCCTTAATCTGCCTTTCCAAAGGGATCTGGGAAGAAAGATCGACACCCCGATGCGAAGTCCATACCTGGTTGACAATCCGATGAGTTTCCTTATCTCTTGCCCAAAATAGCTCATATCTGAATTCCTTTTGTGGTTTCTTTCTGCGAAGCAATGAGTTCAAAACAAGCAATATCGGACAATGATCAGAGTAAGCCACTGGTATATGAAAGATTTTCGCATTCGGATACAGGGATAACCATGTTGGCGTTGCCACACCTCTATCCAATCTCGCTTCAACCCTGTGAGGACTCCTTCGATTATTGCTCCACGTCATGGGAGGTCCAACGAAACCCAAATCCACCAAATCGCATCCGTCCAGAGTGTGACAAAAAGAATCCATCTGTGCTTGAGACCGGGTCCTTTGACTCCAATATTCATCAGCTCCTGAAACCTCGTTAAAATCGCCCAAAACCAGCCATGGAGAGTCCGCTTGATTGCTAAGCGTTCGCAGAAGATGCCATGTCTGAATTCGCAATTGCGTTTCAGGATGCCCATATATCCCCGTGAACCTCCAACCTTCAATATCTGCATCAATATGATGACTTGAAAAACTTCTTATATAGACGGGAAAATCATTGTTCCATAGTAGCGCTATCCCACCCCTACGATCATTCGAATCCACAGCCAAGCAACATTCAAACTTAAGTTTACATCTGACTCCTTCCATCTCCTTTGTAGTTCTCTTCGTTTCAGAAAGGAAAATCAGCTTGGGTTCCTTTTTCTTGATCAAGTCAAGAATGCAGCGAATTGCACGTGGGTTCCCAAGCCCACGGCAATTCCAAGCTAAGAGGGCCATTTATTCGAGGTGGGGCTGAGGCTCCCCCTCAGCCGCCACCTCCATATCATCATAAGCCATGTCCACCTTTAGACGCTTATGGATTGTGCCAATCATCTTCTGCTCATTCTTGAAATTTCTTTTACCACCTGTTCCTTTGGATTCCTCGTGTGTTTCATTTTCAGGCCTAGTTTCCAATTCTCTCGCCACCCGTTTCCATCTACCCTTTCCTTTCCTCCCAGGTTTCTCCACTTCACAAGTTTGGCCCGCAAAAACATTAATCAGCACCGCATCGTGTCCAAGGATCTCATCCCCAACTCTGTCCCTTGAGAAACCTTTCACTAGTTCACTCCTTGTATCATTGATAATCCCGACAGCACTCATGGGTTCAATCCTGTCGCCACTGAATCTTGGTTGGTCAAGCAGCAAGTTTACCCCCAATGAAGAGGGTGAAGATTGTTTCAGATCGGTTGCAATGCATATTGGAACCTCCATGAGAGAAAAATGATGGGGAAAAGCCTCCAATTCGTGTTTCTGTTGCAGTTGGGGAAGGGGCTCCTTCATTTTTTGAAATGAGAATTGATTTGGAAGTTGCTGTTTGTTTCTGCTGTTTGAGTTGGGCTGGACGCCACTTCCTAATGCTGCTGATTTGTGTCGCTGTTCAGCGTTGAGGGGTTGCTGTACATGGGTAGAAGAGTGTTGGTTGTCTGAATCGTGGGAGTGTACAGCAACCAGTGGGTGTGCACTTGCTGAAATAATGGGCATTTGACACTGATCCCAATCCAGTTGGCTCGTCTGCTGCGCATGCACCCCTTTCGCTGGCCGTTGTTCATTTTGAGAACCATTTCCATGTATCGGATCCTCATGTTGTGCCCCATAATGCATCACTGCCATATGCTTCTGTTTCTGCATCGGGATGATTGCATTGTCTGTGAATGACAATTCAGCCTGTGATTTAGTTGCAGCCATATTCACCCTTTGCTGCAATGCCTCCTCAACCTCTAGCTGCGCAGGCAGTGCCTGAGCTTCATTCCCCTCTCTTTGCTGCACACTTCTGCTCCCAATTTGCATCAGCTGAGAACAATTGGTTTGCAGATTTTGCTGCTGCCGATGATTTTCTCCCCTTAGCTGCCACTGCTGTAACTGGGCATCATCCACTGTCATGTGCTGCCCCCTACTACTTCCAATATTCATCCATAGAGATCTATTCGGAGAGAAACCTTGCTGTTGCGAGTGTATGAGGTCATGTTGTTCATGTTGTGATTGTATGAGACCAAACTGCTGTGAGCAGTGATCTGATTGTAGCGGTATTTGATCCTTTTGATGTGACTGTGATGAACCATCTGTTATTGCCTCTTCCCCACCTAAGTATTTTCTCGGGTTTACTCTGTTCCCAAATTCCTTTCCATCTCTAATTCGCAATGGCCTAGTTCCCGCTCTCAACGCGCTCCCAAAAGGCATATCTGCCTCAACTACATTTTCATATGGTTTTACTGGTTTCGGACATTCCTTATAAGAGTGCCCCATAATTCCGCATCCATAGAAAAATATAGGCAGCTTCTCGTATTGGAAAGGTAACCATTTCCTCCCTTGTGATCCCACTTGAATGAATAAACCCCTCCTCAAAGGTTCCCGGCAATCGACCACAACTCTCAACTTGATCTTCTGTTTGCGGATCTTCTGTTACACATCTTCTGTTTGCGGACGATGCGATAATTTTCACTCGTGTGGTGAGGCGGGATCTTCTGAATCTCTTGCCTATTCTCCAACAATACTCGGAGGCTTCGGGTCAAGTGGTGAATGTGGATAAAACGGCGATGTTTTTCAGCTCAAATGTCTGTGGTGACCTGAAAAGCGATCATACCCATCTGATTGGATCTATGGGTCAGGACTTTGACCAATATCTGGGGCTCCCCGCATGGCTTGGGCGGGCCAAAAAATGCATGTTCAGTGGTCTTAAGCAGCGCATATGGAATAAGATCCAAGGTTGGAAGGGTAGAATGCTCTCTTGGGGAGGGAAAGAGGTTCTCATCAAAGCGGTTGCCCAAGCCATTCCGACCTATACGATGAGCATCTTTCTGCTTCCGAAGTCTTTTTGTATGGAAATTAACAGCATGCTAAGCAGATTCTGGTGGGGGGAGCAGGAAGATAAGCGGAAAATTTGTTGGGTTGCGTGGAGGGATATGTGCACATCAAAACTCTCGGGAGGTCTGGGTTTCAGGGAGTTACATGCTTTTAACCTCGCTCTTTTAGGCAAACAAGTCTGGCGCCTTATTTCGCAAACAAACTCACTATGCCACAGGGTTCTTAGAGCAAAATACTTTCCGCATGGCGACATTTGGAATTCCAAAGTTAAGCCTTCGGACTCTTTTACATGGAAGAGCATATTGAAAGCAAGGGAGATGATACAGAATGGATGCAGGTGGCGGATTGGAAATGGCAGAAGGGTACGGTTCTTCAACGACTCTTGGCTTGATGGTCGGTTGACAAAAGCGGGACCCCTTCCTTTGGCAATCTCGGACGACGTGTCAGTCAACTACTTTATTGATGATTCGACGAACTCATGGAATATGGAGAGAGTCATGGCGGCCGCTGGGGAGCTGGGTTGGCAACGCATCAACCAAGTTCCATTACCCCATTTGGACACGGATGATTGCATATTTTGGATTCACGAGCCAAATGGTAATTATTCTGTGAAATCTGCATACAGAGTCATGAGGGCGGCAATGGACAATCCGGTTAACACGGCAGTTTATAAAGCTATTTGGAAGTTGAAGTTGCCGAGCAAAATTATGGTTTTTGGGTGGAGACTTTTCCGGGATGCCTTACCAACAAAGCAAAACTTACTGCGTAGGAGCATCGAGGTGGATCCTATATGCGTTTTTTGCAGAACGGTGTTGGAGGATGCTGCTCATGTATTCACTGGCTGTCAACACACGAGGAATATCTTTCTGAGTGTGGTCCCTTCCGCGGTCCATGGGGACTCGATTCAGGATATTTTTCAGCGTTTGGTCTCGACAAATCAACATGGGGGTTTGGGCTTCTTCATTCTATATTGTTGGAGGGTGTGGTATATGCGCAACAAACTTTGGAAAGAGGGAGTCCAACCGAGCTTTGGTAATATTGTGGAATGGTGCATGGACTACATTGAACATTTTTCGCAGGTAAAATTGCTTACTCTTGATGGATGGATTGATAGGCCTTTGGTGGCTAGATGGACCAAACCACCTCGGGGTGTCCTCAAGATGAATGTTGATGCAAGGAAACATGACGACAATCACGATTTGGGGTTTGCCGCAATCATTCGCGACTCCAATGGTTGCTTCATTGCTGCTAAGGGCTGGAAGCGAAGAGGTATCATGGAACCCCTGTGCAGGGAGGCGACGGCCTTCATTTTGGGTCTCAAATGGGCTATTCAACAAAGATTTACGAATATTCAGTTCGAAACGGATTCCCTTCTTTTAGTCAAATACATTTTGGAGGAGGACCAGATTTTATCACCAGCCGGGGCTATCATTGCGGAAATCAAATTCCTTCTTGCTGTTGGAAATATGTGGAAAACTAGCTAAATCCATATTTTGATGATTAAACAAATCAATTTGAGTATGTCTTGGCTACTAACAAGTTCGTGAAATGTCTTAAGGAATATACATTTGAAGAAAATCAAGTTAGAAGGCCAAGTCGTTCCCCAAGTCGACTCCAAGATCGACTTCAAACATGCAGAACTGTCCAGAGTTGAAAACGGAAGAAGGGAAGGTGAAGTCGCAGGCCAAGTCGACTCCACCTGCGACTTGGGTAGCTAAGTCGCAAACGAAGTCGACCTCACCATCGACTTCAGTCGAGCAAATCCTTCCAGAGTTGAATTTCGGAACAGCAGAATATCGAAGTCGCAAGTGAAGTCGACTCCAGTTGCGACTTGGGTGAAGTCGCGAACGAAGTCGACCCCGAAGTGCGACTTGAGGTTTTGGAGATTCAAAGATACTGATTCAAGCTTCTTTCAAAGATCAAAGATGCAGTTTCAAGATTAAATGATTTCAAGATCAACTCAAAGCCTCTCAAGTCCAAGAGAGGAAGCTTCAAAGCATTCAAGATCAAATCAAGTCTATCAAGTCAAAGGCTTGCAAATCATGGAGCTAATGAAAGCAAGACTCAATGATTCAAGACATGAAAAACACAAAAGAAGCAAAGGCATGATGAGACAAAGCATCTCGAAATTATTCAAGTTCATGAAGCCAACTGTCGAGGTGAAGTCGAACCCGAAGTCGACTCCACCTGCGACTTGGGTCAAGTCGAGAACCCAAGTCGACCCTGACTGGAACTTGAAGTTGCGACGGAGAAGCGAAGTCGCACCCGAAGTCGACTCCATCTGCGACTTGGGCGAAGTCGCATCCGAAGTCGACTCCACATGCGACTTGGGTCGCAACGGTCGGAATTAATTCGAACGTTGGCGCATTAAATGCGCGCCACCTACTCACTAACGTTCGGATTCCCTCCAAAATTATAAATAGCATTCATGGTGGACGAGGGAAGTAGTTGGAAAACATTAAGTGAGCATAACTCCTATCTACAAGAGCATTAAACTGATCAAGCCAATCAAGAGAGGAAGAACTACACTTTAAAACTGCAAGAGCTTCACTTCAGATTCTTCAAAGCCTACCACAAGTTCTTCTCTGCGCCAGACTGCTTCTACACATCTGTAAAGTGTAGATTTCTTTCATTGATTATTTGTTTGCATTGAACTTGATTTAGCTTGGGTAGCTAAGATCAAGTGATAGCAAAGTAGTGTGTGATTGGAGTGTGACTCATCACCTACTTGTGCTAGTTGTTGATGCCCCCTAGAGCTAGAATCTAGAAGAGAGCAAGAGGCTCTAGTTGTATATGCCCCCTAGAGCTTTGAATCTAGAAGAGAGCAAGAGGCTCTAATTGTATTGAGAGAATACAATAGTGGAACCCAAGTCACAAGGTGTGTGAGCTTGGAAGAGTGGAGTAGGGAGGTTGCCCGAACCACTATAAAAATTCTTGTCTACTTGTTTTTATTTCTGCTCTCTTTATTACTTTGCTTTCCATTCAGTTTCTTCATTCAAGGGGATTAATTCTACAAGGGGTTAAGTTTTTTAAGTTACCAAAGAAATTTTTTAAGAACCCAATTCACCCCTCCCCTCTTGGGTTTTTCCATCTATTCGGGACCCAACACTTGCTTCCTCCCATCTCTTCACTACTCATCATGTGTTGAGACATGGAAATGTCGTGGCTCATTTTCTTGCAGATTATGTATCTATGTCTTTTTTGGTTTCTCAGGAATGGTGGGACAACCCTCCTCCTGTCCTTTTGGAAAAACTGTGTACAGATAATTTTTTGGCAATGAATTGCTCGGGCTCTCTTATCCCATCCTCCCATCATAGTGGTGGGGAGAGGGGATAGGGCGTGACCGTTTTCATCAAAAAAAAAAAAAAGATGATTGTGTTTGATTTGAGCAAATATGGACATATTGAGGAATAATCAAAATTGAATTCGAAAATTAAATAATAATTATCGAAATTGATATGGTTAGTTAAAATATGTAATTATTGAGTTGATTTGTGAGGAAAATTTTTATTAAATATTTCACAAATATTAAAAGTTAAATTGGATACAAATAGACTGCCGAAAGTTAATGCAATCAAAGGAGGGCCCGCCTATGATCATATTAAGTTTTGGAGCTCAAATGATTATTAGTTAGTAAGTAATAATATGAGAATGATTTTTAATAGATAAAATTGAATATTTATGAAATAGGGTTGAATACGATGCCGAAAATACAAGATAAAAAGGTAGAAGAGTATTTTAGTATGTTGTGATATAAGCTTCGACTCAAATTAGTTATTTTATTAACTTGGAGCTAGTAATACTTTAGAATTAATAATTTATTAAAGAGGGTAATTTCCTTCCACTCATTCATAGTCAGTTATTTTCTCCAAATGGTTGTACCTAAGTTCCAATTTGTAAAATCCTTTTTTGAGATGGTCTCTGCAGAAAGCCATCAATGAAATCTCATGTATGTTTTTAAAAAGTTCCCAAAAAATCAATTCATCGCTTGAGATCAAAAATAAAAAAGTAATTGACGCAAGCAAGGTTTTTGTTGAATATTTTTTTCTTTGATTTTTTTATTGGTTTTGTCGAATTATACAATTTTTCACTAAATCTGTATGTTTTCATTTTCGGGTCTGGTGGTTGATATGGCTTAATGCGTACTGCGTTGTTTCGTTGCTTTGTCATGGTTTTTATTCCCTTTGTTTTTGTTTGATCGACTTTTATAGTTAGCGTTCAATAAGTATTTTCTCATGTTTTTTCTTTATTAATAATATTATTTTGTGCGTAATCTCGATTTTGGCCCATATATTTATTTGGCCTCTGTTCTTTGGATTTGTTGTTACAAAAATGCATGAAGATGATGGGTTTGGCTACTAGTGAAATCAACTCATGTTTCAGCTCATGGGAAGGGTGTTGGTTTGAATCTCAGAGCCTAATAGATAACAATGAAGTCAGTGGATAAGTTTGTGAAAAGAGAGAAATTTTACTGGCTTCCCTTAGTTTTCAAATGTTTTTGAGAGGTGATATGATTACTAATTTTCTTTTTCCTCTTCATGTTTGGTTTCGTACAGGTTTTTTTCGTCAATGAAGCATTTGGTACTTAACATGGAATATGTATTTCCAATTGGGCTGGAATGAAACACTGATTGGAATTATTTTGATAGGGTAATTTCCTTCCACTCATTCAGAGGCAGTTATTTTGTCCAAATGGTTGTACGAAGTTCCAATTTATAAAAACCTTTTTTGAGATCAGGTAAATAGAAACAAGTAAAGCCTCTAAGGAAAGCCATCAATGGAATCTCATACAGGTTTTTAAAAAATTTCCAAGAAATCTATTCGTTGCTTGAGATCAAACATAAATAAATAGTAAACGCAAGCAAGATGACACCCAAAAACAATCGCTAACAACACAAGATGGAAACCTTTTCAAAATAACAGCTCAACTTTGTCATCATCGTGCCATTTTAATCCAAGGCAACTGCACAATTTTTATGCATGTGACTAAAATAAATCATTTACTTTCCCTCATCTTATTACCAATTGATTCTATTTCTAGGTTATCTTAGATTATTTTATATCCAATTTTATTTCTTATAGCTTACTGCACCCTTCTCAACATCCTCAATATAGATAAAACTTTTGATGAAAAGTTATGAGAAGTTGTCAAATGATGTAATATGATAAGGGTAATAATGAGGAATAAATAGGATAAAGTTTAAATAGATAGGTTTGTTGTGTTGGTAGTTGTGTAGAAATGATTGAAAAGTAGGGTAGTTGTATAGAAAAATGTGAAGAAATAATTAAAAAATAGGATAGTTGTGGAGAATGAAAAGTTTTAAATTGACAACTTCTTGTTGTTACCAAACACACCCTAAATCTGAAACTTCATATGTTGCATATTTCCAATTTTTAGTCCACTTCATGACTTTTTCGAAAAGGGAGAATAATATTAGAAGACGGAGTAGAAGGGTTTGGGTTTCAATCTCTATGAATTTCCAGCAGTAAATTTCATTTTGATTTGTCCATTCGTGTGTCACTCATTTTCTTTTCTTTTTCCTCCACTGTTTTATCTAGTTCTTCTCTGGAAGTCATAAAGCTTATGCATGTATATTTTCTTCTGCACTTTCCAAGCTGCGTGATTCATCTGGCAGAACATATAACATGAGCTTCTATTTTTTTGTATATTTCTACTAAAATCATTTCCCTGAGAGAATTGTTGGAATTCTATTACAAGAGTTATGCTTGATAGAGCTAGTGTACTCCTTGTAAAAAATGGTGTAATTTTGAATTTGGAAGATGCAAGAAATCACCTTGAAGAGATTACTGGAAAACGAAGTTACCCAAACTTTATGATGAACGCACACCGTTACATGTTGTCATCACTGAATGTTTTCATCTTGTGATAGAAGTGCTTTATTGTAGTGGTTGACAAAATGCAGAGTGCTGCTTTGAAAGGAAAGAAACCAGTCTTGCAGATGTGAAGCTCAGATAGGACCTTCTTGGGTAACTAGTGTATTTCAAATTGATGTAATTTCAACATTAACATACTTTGAGAATGTCATTTTTGTTTATGATTATTAAAAAATTGTCATTTTTTCGATGAGATTATGGGATTTCAATCAATGTAATCCAAGAATGTAACTATTTCTTACTTCAAATCAATGTAATTTTAACATGTATGGGGAAATGTCATTACTTCTTATGAAGGTTGTGTATGTAGTAACTGGCTGTAGACTTAAGAAAAATTTTTGAACCAATGTTATTACTTGGGAGTTGATAATTCTGTTACAGATGGTTCTACTGAGCTGTTTTAACAAAATTCTGATCTACAACATTTTTTCTTGTATTTTGGAATGTAATAATTGAATTTAATACCAACTAAATTAACCCGTTTAGTTGAATTCATACGCGTGTACTTTGACAGTTCGACTTGGTCAGTTGCTTGGCAATCTAAGGGAGACACGATTTTTCTTTTAAAAAAGAATTTGAAAAGTATGTACACGTGATTATTTTAAAATGTTGTATAGATTATGCGTACTTTTTTTGGTTGGGAGATTGTGCCCACTTTAGTGGGATGGGGACGCCAACATGCTTATGGTTGTGCTTTTTTTTTTACCACCTATCCTTATATCTATAATTTATCAATTTATTATTTGAATATTTATTTCATCAAAATAAAATTCAATCACTTAAATTAAAATTTTTATATTTATTGAAAAAAACGAAAAATTTATTTTTTGAGTATGAAAAAATATATAAATTTTATTAATATAATTTCAACATACATTTCTACTGGACGCTGTAAAAGTGTGATGGATTGACTACTTTGATGACTTCTATGCAAGAGTAAATGGATGCTATGATTTTTGCCTAGAAAAAATTTGTAAAATTATGAAGTGTAGAGTTTGTTTCGAAATGATTCCAATGAGTTGAATTTATGAGGTTAATCACATGAGGACAGACTTGCAGTCAATAGTTAGATTACACCCGTTTGAATCAGACACTTCTTTATTTCATGAAAAATACTAATTTTTTATTTAAAAAATTCAAATCTCTTATTCAAAAGATCTAAAAAAAAATGATATGATGTTATCTAGATGGGTCCCAAAAGTGGAAAAGAAATTTTACTTAAATTCATGAGGCTTTGAACTTATTATGCAAAAATTCGAAGAATAATAGAATACTATTGTATTTTAATTTTACGTAATAAAATCCAAATAGTAAAAACTACAATATATTTAATTTTGTATTTGTTCATATTTATATTTACCCACATATTTAAATACACTACATAAAAAGTTTTACATATAATTTATTTGGTGCTTGATAGAATTGTTTTTATTCTATTTATTTTTTTGAGTGATAAACTTTATGCTGCAATACGATGTGGATGCTCTATCTTTTGCATGCCATTTTGCATAGAAAATATTCTTTTCAAGCAAATGAAAAAAATATATATTCATTTTAATAATTTTCTATGAAAGATGACTGTAAATAGCATTTAGAGCCTCAAAGGAAAATTATATCGGTCTATTTCATTCATTTTTTAAGGAGCCATAAAATTATTAAAAGGAATGTACAATTATGTATTTTCAAGCCTTTAATATCTACTTTGAAGATATGTTTATAGCTAAGGGCCACATGTGTAAAAGAATTTTCTAATTAGAAATATATATTTTCACCTATAAATCATCTAATTTATAGATGACTATTCAATCATTGGGCATATGTACGTGCCAATATTTAAAAATTGATATATAACCCATAAATTCTTCCTAATCATATGTTTTTTGGATTCTCAAATAAATATATACTGATAAATAATATTATTCGTGAATGTTTTACAGAAAAAATTCTTAAAATAAAAAAGTCTCTCCAATGTGATCATAATTTCATATATTGTTTTGGGGTCTCATAAATAATGTTTTAGCTTGAAAATTGAATGATTCAAAAGAAAGAGAAGCTATAAAGATATTAGAAATATTGATTTTATGTTGCGTTCAATAAAATTTATTTTGAACGATCTAATTTATAGATTTCTAGACTTGTAGTTCATTAAAATATCTAGATTTTTTATATCAGAGGTGGGTTGTTACTGAAAAGGGTAAAGCGGCTAGTGGGTGAGTTTTGGCCGGATACTAACATACTCAGGGCTAGATAAAACGTGAAACATTAATGTACGATATATACTATTAAAAAAATCCGAAACGAGGTTTTGTTCAGTCTCAGACTGAATTGGGTAAAAAAAAATCTTCTGTTAAGCACTCCTACCTAACTATTATACAAATTATTTATTTTTTGAGTCAATAGTACCAGCTGCCAAATAAAATTTGTGCCATTAATTTATTCGTTACTGAATAAATTTAACACCATTCTCTTACAAATAAAATTACTTCTCTAATAACAAATTAAAATTAAGTATTATTTAAAATTTTCACGTGGCTATAACATAAATCATTTATTTTTTGGATCAGTTGTACGGGGGACCTGAATATAACTTAAGTTGTTATTTTACTCGATGCTGAATAATTCGGAGACCACCTATTACCAAATAAATTGCTGCTATGACAAATAATAAAAATAAACATTCTTAAAATAGACACTTGGTTATTACAGTAATTGTTCATTTCTGGGTGAGTCACCTATATTAGGTGATTTCTTCCATGCAGGACTTAGTTTGGTGCTTGAGCAAGGCCATACTTCAGAGATGTTGTAAAAAGGCTTTGATTCTCTGAGCGGAGTCCTCAACTCCATACTATGTTTATGTGTGCAACTCATCCAGTTGCTTACCTTTTGAATTTGAACCCGAACAAATCTGAATAAGTGTTATTGTAAGGCAATAATTGAAATATTAAACTCAATTCTACAACAGGTATAACATAACTGAAAACTATATGAACGTATCCTGTAAGCTGCGGTGCCTTACATTTAATTCTTTTTTAGTTGTTGTGTCCCTTTGAATGCTTTCCTCAAATTGCTTTTGTTGTAGCTAATACATAATTTAAATAGAAAAGTATCAATATGATCAATATGACATGGTAGACCTACAATATTATTCTTTGTATGAACTAATTACCAGAGTTTTGCAATAAAAAATTATAGAATTAATCCATTCAAGCTACAAACATAATGCGTGATCTTTTACCATATTCATTTATAATTCAAATTTAGGTTAAGATTCTATAAATCAAAACTCAGGCTAATCCAAAAACCGGTGGTAAGTTAAACCTAGCAACTAATCCAAATCCCCGAAATAACCAAACTGAAATCATCAAAAAATGTCACGTTGCATCTTTACTTTCGAACTAACTATGGAAACTATTGAGAAAGAAGGTGCAGAGGAGGCAAACGTGTGGTTACTTGGACAGTCCGCTGAATACATGACACTTCTTCCTCAAGTAGGCAAATGTTTTCGCGTTTCATACCTTTTCATCAATTTCAGCTCAGCACTTACAAAGCTACAACTCGATTGCCACAACCTTATCGCATTTGATATTTTGAAGCAAAAAGCTAGTGTGAAACATAATTGAATGCATAAAAATCCAATTTAGGGGCAAGCATAAGCAGAAGACAAAATGTAAGACATGAGGGAAAAGAGTGAAAATTAGCAAATGTGAAGACAACTAACCCACTTGTTAATTACTTGTAAGCTTTACTCTGACATTTCTAATAATAAATGCAAATTGACTTATGAGACGAGTCATGCTAGGATAATTAAAGAGAAGTAATCTTGTAAATCCGAGATAAGCAAATATCTTGCGTAAGATACTTCAAATAACCCATTAACAACAATTTTCTTCCTTTTCTATTCATACAACTTGTCTAGCTAAGTGTATTTAACATCCAAATCAAGTTTTACCATTTTTGAATATATAAATATTTTATTAAATAACTATATTCATTCTTTGGCTTCCATAATTGAACAGAAACTACTCTACTTTCTAGAAACTAAAGAGAGGAATGATTAAGTCCGTTGTGAGTGCTATCAATAAACGTATGTCTTTAACATCCAGCATAGTATTGGACCATATGTGCAATTTAAAAAACAAACTAGACTAAAATATCTTCCTGTGGAGGGTTAAAATTTCAAAGTTCGACTTTCTTTTTATCCAAATAATGGCCAATGTTAGTAAAACCAAACCGCTAAGTACTAGTTTTGGTTGAACCGGTCCAACTGTTTTTCGAAATCAGATCAAACCAGTATGCTAACAGTTTATATCAAATATATAATAGATTTTCAACATAAAGTAATATCGATTGAAAATTCAAAACCAATGCAAATTAGAATGTCGCAATTATCTCCGTACATCCCATGGATGATAATTCCTGAAAGGATTCATACGTTTCCAATAATGTCACTAGGAGGATCACTAAGGCTCCAAATGTCTGTGTTGGCAACCTAGCTAGCAGAATGAGAGCCAGATCAAAAGTTGTAATTTGACCAAATGATGAATTAATGGATGGGTCAACGAGATATAGACTTGTCAGTAGTTCTACCAAAGTCTCATCATTGACTTTATCTAATAGAGATCGAGAACAAAAGATTTCCACCTGGCTTCAAAGTAGGTAAAAATATGCATCTATTTGATGGTGAAGGAGACCCTAATGAGCATCTCACTTGATTCATCTTGGGCATGGGTCCTTATAGCTTCTACTCTCATTGCCATCCGGATCCATCAAAATATAAAAAGAAATACAAGACCTTTTCAGGGCATAGTTCTTCATGACAAGAAGAGATATTACTTTGGCTGATCTCTTTAACAATGAACAAGGAGAGAATGAGCCTATGGAAGTCTATATATCTTGCTAGTAAGCAGAGCACACTTCTCCATAGACTAGAAATAATAAGTTCATTTATGCCGCAATGGCATTTACCTAGAAGCATCTTTGCTACTTAGTGAGCGAATCACTATCTTCAAGGAGCTAACAAAGGAGGCATGTTGTAAGAAGCATTGCCTCAACTTGTACGTGAAAAGTCAGCTAAAGAATGACATCACCTTCAAAGGGAAGGAAAAGAAAAAGGAGACACCTCTATCAACAAAACTGAAGTAAAACACAGTAGGAAAAGCAAGTCAACAACTAAAGAGATTAAGCAAACAAAATATGTATACTCTATTGAGAAGGTGATCCCAATTCTATTTAAGCTTATTCAAGAAAAACAAATAAGCTACTAGAGCCCAGATACTTGCATGAGGTTGAAAATGGAGACCATTTTCATTATTATTATTATTATTATTATTATTATTATTATTATCATCATCATCATCATCATCATAGAGGAGTCTATCTTCTAATCGAAAGATGTTTTGGACTCAAAAAGATTTATCCACCATCGCATGCAAAATAGGACAATCAAGCCTAAATTCACTAAATAAGCAAAATCCAACAAGATCTCTATCAAAGAAGTACTAGACCAGACAATGCTTCAGTTGTAGTTTGACTCTCACCCAGTAGAATTTAAGCTCAAGGTAATTAATCGGAGAACAAACATAGATGATGAATCTTAGGACTTGATTTGCTCAAGGTAACTTCCTGATGTTTCAACAACAAAATGCAAGAGGCAAAGTCATCAAGCAAAGAAGGAGAGGCAGCTAAGGAAAGAAAAATCTTTGAGGGAACTATTTTCATATCCAGAAAGGCTATTCAAATGAACATCTTTATTTTAATCTTACATTCTTAAGGATTATTTTCAATTTATAAGGCTTAAATCTTTCTAATAGAAGATGGTGGGCATAAGAAGAGTTACTTGTCCTAAACTTCAAGGATAGATGCCATTATTATCGTCATCCTCACCCTCGGATGAGCAAGAAGACATCTTCTAGGATAACTTGACACCACTAAAACGAACAGAAAATCCCTTAATTGAATCAAATGATTTTAGCAAATTCTCAATTGTAGTATCCTGTCATCACATTTTTGAAAATAATACTTCTCAATCAACGTCTAATTCACTAGAGGTTTTGGATGAGTTAAGGTCAAGAAAGCAGACTATTCCAGTTAAGGGAAAGGCACCCATACAGGAGGAACCAACACATGGGATTCCAAGCCCTCCAATACAAGAAAGAGAAACTCCAGTGTTTTGCGAAAACCTTGATTATGATGTTCTGGCTCACCTGCGCAGGATCCCTGTAAGATTAAGCGTATAGAAGGCGATGTACCTTTTTAAGGAGTTTAAAGAAGCTCTCATCAATACAATCATTGATGAGTCACTAAAGGACTTTTATCTCACAAAATAGGTGGCAACAATCGACTGCCATCAGATCATCACATTTACAAATGAGGATTACTTGCTTGGCAATGCATAACACAATCGACCTCTGTTTTTGAGCGGTGATCTAGCAAGCAAGAAGATCAATTGTAAAATGCTAGATGCGGGGCCTATAGAGAACACCATTCTACGAAAGATTTTGAAATAAAGTGGAATATGTTCGGCTATGTTCGAACCAACTACCTTGGTAATCTAAGGATTCAATCATGAGAGTTAGAGAACCATGTGAACTATTGATCTAAGCATCGACGTTCAAGGGTTCTTATAATCATCTCATTTTACGTTATCAGCACTCCGATACCTTTTAACTAGTTACTTGGAAAGCCATACATGCATCTTAATAAAGTCATAGCATCCATAAACAATCAATGCTTTAATGAGATGGATCTCAGCTAATTCAAAGCCCTTCATGGTTATTGAATACTTAACTCTATTAACTCACACTAATCAAATCATAACCACCAAAAGAAATAATAAAATCGGCGGTAGATAAAAGACAACATCCATTTGTTGCTAAAAGATAAAAGGTTTCATCACTAAGGTCATTGCCACAAGCTATGTTATCTCAAGGGGTTCTGTCATTACCGCTTTGATATTGTAGTTAGGATGTATAAAGAAGAAAAACTAAAGCTTGGGTTCGAAGATGATGAGGAGCAACAACTCACTGCATGATCTCTTGCTGAATTGCCAAAAACATCTTAAGAGATATGCTCGCTTGAGGGTTAAGACATGATGCCACTATCGTAGAACCAAAGTACTTCTTTGAGGAAACATATCATGCCAATCTTAGATTCATTGTGATTTACTCTTCATGCCGGTGCATTATATTTGCAACAAGGCTAACTGGAAGATGTTGGGCAGCATGATCATCAAGATACCCAAAGGTAGAGGACAACCTGTACCCGCTCTTATTTATTTATTTTTGATTCATGTACCCCTCTTAGTTAGTTCTATGAGAATCCATTTGCTAAGTCGATCCATGCTCCAACACCTATTCAGCCTGTGCCTATTAGTGGCACTCAGTTCAAGATCAACTCTGCAACATTAAATAACGCAACATGAGTTACCGTATCAACACAGTCTTCCATGCTTGGTAATTTCCAAACTACATCAAAGTCGACATGACCATTGTGCTTTGAGATCACCACCCGAAGATCTTTTTTTTTTCAATAGTTTTAATTTTGATTTTCAATAGTTATCACCACCTGAAGATCTGGACAGAGTTACTATGAGTCTGTAGCTATTACAAATACTAAAAGCAATGGATGGGAGATTTTAACAATTGTAGTCCATGTTGGAATATAGTATGCTTCTCACTTATTTGACTGAAGCCCAGATGATCCAAGATAAGGAACCTAAGCCACCATCACCCATAGCAATACTGGGCTTATTTATGGGCAATTTTTGTATTTCATAGTTCCTCCCTAAGAAAACCCTGTTAGCAAGTTATTTCAAGAGGTTCAATCATTGATGTAAGAGGATGAACGATCTTTATAGCATCTTTCCTGAGGAGCCTTATACGTCAATAACTGGTCCTTTCATTCCAATGCTTCTCAAACAAGAGAGGAAATGACCGCAAAATCTTAACAATTACACAAGCATTAACATAGAAAATGATGCAGATATGGACAATGATAAGGAGAATCCCTCAAATTGTTCTCATGAAAGTATGACGATCGATGTAGACCTAGTTATTTGGGTTGTTAGTCCACTCCTACTGCAGTTGAAATATCTTACATGACAACTCTTCGATCGCACAATTCAATGCAGTTTCTTCCAATAATTCAAAAGCTAAGCCATTTGAGGAGAATTTGTCTAAGCTTGGGGAGATGTTAAAAGAAGAGGTGCAGACCTTAATTATTTTAAGATGAAATCATTTATGGTGCAACACCACTAGGATTAGAGGATGGTGGATAACCCACCCTTGATGAACTTGTGGATTTTGATCTTGGCATTGAAGAAGATAAATGACTCCTTTTCATTGCTAAGCCGTTATCCATGAAAGAAAAACAACAGATCATGGATCTACTCAAGGAATTAAGAGACGTGTTTGCCTTGTCTTATTCTAAAATGCCTAGTTTGGGTCTAGACATTGTGATGCACCACTTGTAATTACTTTGGATAGAAGGCCAATAAAACAAGTTGTAAGGAAGTTCCATTTGGACTTAGAGCAATAGATAATTACTGTAATCAATAAGTTGTTGGAGGCTGAAGTTATTCAAGAAATCAAATTTTTCTAAGGTGGATTTCCAACATTATCCCGATAAAAAAAGAATGGGTAAATTCGAGTTTGTGTCGACTTTCGTGAACTTATCCAAAATATAGGTTCCCACTGTACAACATGGAGCTCCTCATCAATAGCACATCGCTATATGAAACATTCCCTTTCATGGATGGCTATTCAAGATACAATTAGATGAAGATAGCATCAGTAGACAAGGCTTCCATTAATTTTAGCACTTCAATGGGTATCTTTTACTACAAAGTTTTGTGATTTTGACTCAAGAATGCAAGTGTCACTCATTAGAGAGCCATGCAAGTTAATTTCCATGACATATTTTACAAGCATGTTGAATGCTATGTCGACAACTTGGTGGTAAGATCTAATGGTCATGATTGACATGGTAAAGATCTATGCACTGTCTTCTTATGCCTTAGAAGAATAACTTGCACGTGAATCATCTCAAATATATCTTTGATGTTGCATTAGAAAAATTCTTAGGCTTCATCATCCATCATCGAGGCAATGAGGTGGATCTACAAAAAGTTGAGGCAATTAGAAACATGCCTCCACTTACGACAAAGGAGTCTGCAAGAAAGACTTTCCTACATCAGAAGATTCACCGTTGTTTCAGTAAGTAGATGTCAGCCATTTCATCGATTGTTAAAAAAAGGACACTACCTTTATTTAGAATAAAGCTTGCTGAGAAGCTTTTGATACCATCAAAGAATTGCTATGCAATCCATCAATTTTAGCAATGGTAGTAAAGGAAAAGCCTCTTGCCCTTAACATCTTTACAAGTGAACAATTGCTGGGGGCATTGCTTGCACAAGAAAATTGAAATGGTAAGGAGAAAGCATTACACTACCTTAGCTATCAGCTAATTGGGCAGAATGTAACTACTCCCCAATTGGAAGGACATACCTTATATGGTGTTTGCAACACAAAAACTAAGGCATTACTTTATGGCACATGAGATAAGGCTTATCTCAAAAGTCTAATTGGGCAGAATGTAACTACTCCCCAATTGGAAGGACATACCTTATATGGTGTTTGCAACACAAAAACTAAGGCATTACTTTATGGCACATGAGATCAGGCTTATCCGCTCAAGTTTTTTTAATCACTCACTTTATGTTGCTAGGAAGGCTGGCGAAGTTGCATTGATCTTATCAAAATTTGACGTTGTTTATGTTCTTGGCATCGTTTGTGTTCCTTAGAAAGCAATGAAAGGGTAAATTCTTACGGACTTTCTAGTTACACATCCAATGAAGGATGAGGTCATCATAGCAAAAAATATGCTTAATGAGGTATTTATAGATCAAGTAAACACTCCTTGGTAGATGTACTTCAACATTGCTACCAAAATAATTAGTGCAAGTGTTGGCATCCTGTTTATCTCTCCTCAGAAGGACATCCTTCCAGGTTGCTTCTATTTGGGAAAGAGTTACACCAACATGAAGTAAAATATGAGGCATTAGTTCTAAGGCTCAGGTTTTGGTCATATGCACTCGGGGGCACTGAAGCAGTGCACTTAGCTTCAGTGCACCCAGTCCAAATATCAAATTTTTTATTTTTAAAATTTTTTTTACAAAATTATTAATCTAAGGCTGTGTTTGATAATAAGTAAAATTTTCACCCAAACCTTTTCATTATCCACAACTACTCTATTTTTTAATTATTTCTTCATATCTTTCTATACAAGTTATCGTACTTTTTAATCATTTCTACTCAGTTAACTATACAACGAACTTATCTATTTTAACTTTATTTTCTTTACTTTTCATTATTATCTCTATTATAGCATATCGTTTTCTATCAATTTAATAACTTTTACACTAAAAAAATTTCATCTAAAAGTTTTTTTCCTTTCCCAAATTACTAAAATTCCATTGATTTTTAAAATTAAAAAAAGAATATCTATAAATATCTAAAAATGGTAAAAATGTATATGCATGTTAAATATACTTAGATTAATAGTTTTATAAAAAAAAGTTTGAAAAAATACAAAAAATGAGTTAAATGCACTTAGGTGCACCGAGCCTAAGTGTACCAGATGCATACAACTGTTACCCCTTCAAATCACCCTCAACTTTGGAATCACAAAATTGGATATCCTCGGAGTTAGTGATTCAACAATTAACCACTAAGTATGAGGTTGAACATTCGAGTTGCAAAAATATCTTGATATTGCTCAGAATTATTAGAGTAAGTCCCCCAAATCACTATGGAGCATGTTCTAAGGTCCGAAAACATGTCAATGCTTTGGCAAATTTGGCAACTACATTGGCCATTGCACGCAACCAAAAGATAGTTGTTAAAGTGGAACAACTATCTAAAGGTAAGGAAGACACTATTGTTCGTGAAATCGGCCAGAGAGGGGTCAACATTAACCAAAAGAAATAGAAAATTGTGTCACTAGGCAGCCCTAAAATTGGACACTCAAACTCAACAGGCAGTCCCCATGCTAAGCTGGACAACCCGCCCACCATGGAATTGGCCTTCTGCATCGATCGTCTCCTAATCGCAACAAGGATCTGCATACAGTAGAATAATCCATTGAAAATATCTTCAAGATGAAGCATGATAGTTGTCGAATCTTATTGGGAAGCTAGCATCATTGAGGTTGTCGATGAGCTTGTGATAGCAAAAATTAAGTAGAAAAGCACTCACCAATGACCTCCTCTGGATCTACCTGCTTGGCCCGATACACCCGCTTCCTTTGGTGGCTCGAACGACACGGGATCTATGGAAGAAAGTTTGAGGAAGGAACCATCATCAGCAATAAGTGCCAAGATTCTTTTGATATATATTTTTTAAAAAGTAGCGATGGGTAACAAAAGCACACCAGAGATAGGGTAGAAAATGGTGATCGATTTCCATAGTTCCCAAACTCAAATAACATATCTAGAAAATCCAAAAGGATGGATCTAAGGCTAGTCGCTTTCTTCAAGATGCCAAATTTAAAGATCTGAAATTTGAAAAAGAAAAAAATGAGTAGGCCATTACAAAAATGGGCAAACATGTTGGCATGCAAATGAGTTGCTCACCTTGGAGAAGTCTAAATCGCAAAAGAAAAAAGACGAAAGTAAGAAAATGTGGCAAACAATATTTAACAAGCCATATTGCAAGCCAAGAACGAGAGGCAGTTTTGGCCAGCGATCACCAAATGACGAGTGATTTTATACAGCTACCCTTATTGCTCGGCCATTCAGGACTATAACAAGGTGCTCTGTTCATGGTTGCCGGGACTGGGAGCTGGTGGTGATCCAAAAGAAGACTCTTAACACTACCGAAGAAGACTCTTAACACTACCGAAGAAAAAAACAAACACGAGAAAGCCATTAATGCTACCCGCTGTAGTGGTGCTGAGATTGAAACTGTCAGAAAAATCATGGTGGGATAATCAGAATCATGGTGGGACAATTTCCGTATTTATTTCTGAATTTTTGAATATGATAGAATTTAATAGTATCTGGATCTAACCGGTTCTAACTTTTAATATTAATAAGTTAATCCTAATTTAACACATGTAATATAATCCTCTACCCATTGTAAGGTCATTTATACCTTAATTACAAAAATTAAAACTTAAATAATAAAATTTAATGAAATCTACCTAAATCTAACGGCGTCTAACAACATCTAACTACGTCTAACGGTATTTAACTTCATGTAATAACATCTAACCGGATATAATAGCATGTAACTGGATATAATAGTACCTACGATATCTAACTGGATCTAACCATATCTGACTTTTAATATTAATAAGTGTTTCAGCCTCGTGAAATTTTTTTTCCGGTTTTGAAAATAAATGCTTAATTAATTCCCCAACAAAATTTTAAAGTATTTAATTCTTTAACCGAGTCCGCAAAGTATATCACAGAAATATTTTGCATTATGTTCCACATTCTGATTTTACATCTCCAACGAGAAAACTCTTGATTAAAAGAGCTGAATACAATAGTCTAAAAAAATAATTATTTTATTGAAGTGATGATGAAATGCGTAGACAATTTTTCTACGACTTTACAAGTGCACGAAAAATCATGTCTCATGAAAATACAAAGATAAATGAGTACACTTCGCCTCGCACCGTGACTCGAATGTGTGGCACATGACGCCACGCGCCATGTCTTAAACGTGTGGTACATGACTCCACGCGCCATGACTTAAATATGAGGTACATGACGTTACACGCCATGATTTAAATGTGAGTTTACACTTAGCCCTTCGACCAACGATAACTCGGTTTGGGCATAGTGAGAGGCCCATTGGCTACACTAGTGACCCTACACGGCAAGCTAAGTGCGCTCTCAGCTTCTGAATTTTCACAGTAGACCAGCGTCTCCCGCTTTCAGCTTAATAAGCCAGCGTCTACCGCCTTCAGTCTCTTGATTGAATAATTGGGTGGTTTTACCAAGAAATGGATTTAACCGAATTTTGAAAATATGCTTGGGTCGACTTTGACCAACTAAAGCGGTTCGAGCCCAATTGGGCATATTGAAAAGAGTTTGGGCCTAACTGGGCTTGACTCAATCAATTTGGGCCCAACTGGGTCTGTTGAAGAGTTTCGGGTCATCTTGGGCCTATCGAAGAGTTCTGAGCCCTAGTGGACTTGTTGAAGAATTTTGGGCTCCAGTGGGCTTGCTGGGAGTTTTTGGTCTAAGCGGGTTTGTTGGAGGGTCTTGGGCCCAAGAGGGCTTGGTCGGACATTAAGGCTCGGGTTGAGCAAAGAGGTTTATGTATATACATATATATATATATATATGTATGTATGTATGTATGTATATATATGTATATATGTATATAATAGAAAGGTACTTAGCCCTGTGTATCAACTTAACCCACTACCTGGGGAGTATTTACTCGGGGAGAAGCATATATAAATTTTTTAAAAAATATACATATATACGTATATATTTTTTGAAGATCTCTAAGATATATGTGTGTATTTTAAAAAAAAATTTTGGGCCCGCGAGACATGTATATATATTTTAGAAAACAAAATACTTTTTTTGGACGCCCGCGAGACACATATATATATTTTAGAAAATAAAATATTCATTTTTGGAGGCCCGCGGGACATGTATATATATTTTTAGAAAACAAGATATTTTTTTGGACTCCCGCGGGACACACATATATATTTTAGAAAATAAAATATTCATTTTTGGAGGCCCGCGGGACATGTATATATATTTTTAGAAAAAAAAATATTTTTTTGGATACCCGCGGGAACCACATATATATTTTAGAAAATAAAATATTCATTTTTGGAGGCCCGCGGGACACATATATATATTTTAGAAAACAAAATATTCATTTTTGGACGTCCGCAGGACACATATATATTTTAGAAAATAAAATATTCATTTTTGGAGGCCCGCGGGACATGTATATATATTTTAGAAAATAAAATATTTTTTTGAACACCTGCGGCACACATATATATTTTAGAAAATAAAATATTCATTTTTGGACGCCCGCGGGACATATATATATATATTAGAAAACAAAATATTAATTTTGGACGCCCGCGGGACATGTATATATATTTTTAGAAAATAAAATATTTTTTTGAACACTTGCGGGACACATATATATTTTAGAAAACAAAATATTCATTTTTGGACGCCCGCGAGACATATATATATTTCAGAAAATAAAATATTCATTTTTGGACGCCCGCGGGACACATATATATATATTTTAGAAAACAAAATATTCATTTTTGGACATCCACGGGACACATATATATATTAGAAAACATAATATTTTTTTGGACGCCCGCGGGACACATATATATTTTAGAAAACAAAATATTCATTTTTGGAGGCCCGCGGGGCATATATATATTTTTAGAAAATAAGATATTTTTTGGACGCCCGCGGGACACACATATATATTTTAGAAAATAAAATATTCATTTTTTGAGGCCCGCGGGACATGTATATATATTTTTAGAAAACAAAATATTTTTTTGGACGCCCGCGGGTCACACATATATATTTTAGAAAACAAAATATTCATTTTTGGAGGCTCACGGAACACATATATATATATATTTTAGAAAATAAAATATTTATTTTTGGACATCCACGGGACACATATATATATTTTAGAAAATAAAATATTCATTTTTGGAGGCCCGCGGGACATGTATATATATTTTTAGAAAATAAAATATTTTTTTGAACACCTGCGGCACACATATATATATTTTAGAAAACAAAATATTCATTTTTGGACGCCCGCGGGACACATATATATATTTTAGAAAACAAAATATTCATTTTGGACGCCCGCGGGACATGTATATATATTTTTAGAAAATAAAATATTTTTTTGAACACTTGCGGGACACATATATTTTAGAAAACAAAATATTCATTTTTGGACGCCCGCGGGACACATATATATATTTTAGAAAATAAAATATTCATTTTTGGACACCCGCGGGACACACACATATATATATATATTTTAGAAAACAAAATATTCATTTTTGAACATCCGCGGGACACATATATATATTAGAAAACAGAATATTTTTTTTGGACTCCCGCGGGACACATATATATTTTAGAAAATAAAATATTCATTTTTGGACGCCCGCGGGATACATATATATATTTTAGAAAATAAAATATTCATTTTTGGAGGCCCGCGGGACATATATATTTTTAGAAAATAAGATATTTTTTGGACGCCCGCGGGACACACACATATATTTTAGAAAATAAAATATTCATTTTTTGAGGCCCGCGGGACATGTATATATATTTTTAGAAAACAAAATATTTTTTGGACGCCCGCGGGACACACATATATATTTTAGAAAATAAAATATTCATTTTTGGAGGCTCACAGAACACACATATATATATATATTTTAGAAAACAAAATATTTATTTTTGGACGTCCACGGGACACATATATATATTTTAGAAAATAAAATATTCATTTTTGGAGGCCCGTGGGACATGTATATATATTTTTAAAAAATAAAATATTTTTTTGGACACCCGCAGGACACATATATATATTTTAGAAAACAAAATATTCATTTTTGGACATCCACGGGACACATATATATATTTTAGAAAACAAAATATTTATTTTTGGAGGCCCGCGGGACATGTATATATATATTTAGAAAACAAAATATTTTTTGGACACCCGCGGGACACATATATATATTTTAGAAAATAAAATATTCATTTTTGGACTAGCGCGGGACACATATATATATATTAGAAAATAAAATATTCATTTTTTGAGGCCCGCAGGACATGTATATATATATTTAGAAAACAAAATAATTTTTGGACACCCGCGGGACACATATATATATATTTTAGAAAATAAAATATTCATTTTTGGAGGCCCGCGGGACATGTATATATATATTTAGAAAACAAAATATTTTTTGGACACCCGCGGGACACATATATATTTTAGAAAATAAAATATTTATTTTTGGAGGTCTTTAAGATATATATGTATTTTAGAAAATAGTATATATATTTTTGGAAGTCGTTAATAATATATATTTTCGTAGGCTTCTTTTTATATATATATTATCTTCGGATCCCAGGGCCTCTCCATTTTTATTTACTTTACGTTCCCCGTTCTTTTTTTTTAAGAGAAAGGAGAACCTGGTCTCCCGTCCTTTTTTCTTATTTAGTCTCCTGTCCTTTTTTCTTATTTGTGCAATGAGCATGAAATTCGAGAGTTTATTTATCTCGAGATCTCGGACCTTTATATATATATATTAATCATAAAGAAAAAGTACTTAACCTATATATATATATATATATATATATATATATGTGGCACGCCTGGTGGGATCCCGGGCCTTCATATATATTATTGTTTTTTTTTTCATATATCATAAAAAGTACTTAGCTTTATATATATATATTAGTGCCCGGTAGGATCCCGGGACCCCGGGCCTTTACATATATTATTATCTTTTTTTTATATCATAAAAAAATAATTAGCTTTATATATATATGTATATAGCGTGCCCGGTGAGATCCCGGGACCCCGGGCCTTTACATATATTATTATCTTTTTTTTATATCATAAAAAAATACTTAGTTTTATATAAATATATGTATATAGTGTGCCCTGTGAGATGCCTTTACATATATTATTATCTTTTTTTTATATTATAAAAAAATACTTAGCTTTATATATATATGTATATAGCGTGCCCGGTGAGAACGTCGGGATCCCGGGCCTTCATGTATATATATTATTATATTCTTTATCATAATATATATATATATACACTTAGCTTTATATATATATGGCGCGCCCGGTGAGATCCCTGGATCCCGGGCCTTTATATATATTATTATTTTTTTATCGTAAAATATATATATGTATATATATATTTTTTAAGGAGAAAAATACTTAATCCACGTGTCAATTCAACCCGCCAGTCGGGGGAGTGTCTACGTTGGAAAAAATATTTTTTTTAAAATAATATATATATGTATACATATATATACTTTTAATGAAACGTATATATATTAAAAAAAATATACTTAACCCGTGTGTCAATTCAACCCGCCAGTCGGGGAGTATCCACGTTGGGAAAAGTATTTTTTTTTTTGAAAATAATATATATACATGTATATAAAAAAATATACTTAACCCGTGTGTCAATTCAAACCGCCAGTCGGGGAGTATCCACGTTGGGAAAAGTATTTTTTAAAAAAAATAATATATATATATGTATATATATATATTTTTAATAAAACATATATATATTAAAAAAAATACTTAACCCGTGTGTCAATTCAACACGCCAGTCGGGGAGTATCTATGTTGGGAAAAGTATTTTTTTTGAAAATAATATATATACATGTATATATATATATCTATTTTTTTAATAAGAAAGAAACTTTTTTTTTTACCTAAAAAAAAAATCTTAAGAACTTATGTTCTTTTTTTCTTTTAGGGTGAGAGAGCTTCTCCAGGTCCTCGCTGTTATGTTGAAGTCCTCCCTTTTTGTCAAGCGATGGCCACCTTTTATAGCGCTCGGATGGCTTGGACGGTTGTTCCGCGGCTAAAAATGTTCACGCGGAATTTCATGTGCGCGGAACCTAAGGAATTCGCATAATTCGGGTGACCACTCAGCCACGTGTCTCCTTTTGTGTTTGGTGAGGAATTCTGCGGCTTGGCTACCACGTGATTTGTCCCCGCGGAACAGTCAATGTTTTAAAAACCGAACCGGGAACTGAACCGTTTTTATGTCCGGTTCAGGTCCAACCGGTTCAACCGTGGTTCAAACCGTTTTGAACCGTGACGTCAGCATGACATAATTATGACGTAATAATTATATTTAATTTATTTTAATTATTTTAAAATTAAATTAAATATATAAATTTTATGTAATAAAAAAATTACACTTGTCATCAACAATACATTCAAGTACATCAAATTAAAATTATTATGCAAATAAAAAAAGAGTGCACTTAGCTGAAATAGCTTTTTTTTGTTCCTATATGGTCGATCAGAATATCTGCAATGAAATTTTAAATATGAATGGAAAATATTAAATTTACTTTACTTGAAGAAATTAACCACTTAAAAATAAGAAAAAACATTTAAAATTGTACTGTAATTGAAAATGTTCAAATTGCTCATCATCGTTCAATTTTGAGCAGAGTTTAACTACGATTTTGGTTTAAAGTGAGTACAAAACACAACTGAATAGAAATATATTTGAGATATCTAATTCAAAAAAAAAAACTTCAAAGTTGATATCTTCAAAATATCCAAACAGAAGCATCTCCACAATTGCATCTTCATGAATTTTTTCAACCTTCTCTATTTTGTTCCTGATCTTCTTGGATTAGCATTGACCCTATTAATGGATATTACAATCAAATATTAGTCTTCGAAATAGAATATTATGAAAGAAAAAAACTAAATAATTAAAAAAGAAGTTTATAAAATATTACCAAAATCTTCAATTCATGTTGTAGCAATTGCAGCTTGTGGTTGGTCCATTTGCATCCAAGTCTCAACATCTTCTTCAGTAAATAAATCTTCAGAGTCTTCAGACTCCACGGTCCAATCTTCCAAAATATCTATGTTATCTAAAGATATAGGATCAAAGCCAACCTTCCTTTTTTTCTTCCTACATAATGAGAATAGAAGTTAAAGAGAACATATAAAAAATAAATTAATCACAAAACACATTGAATTTAATCATACCTCTCAAGCAAACGTAAATTATATTGAACATAAACAAGATCATTCAATCTTCCATGCTCCAATCTGTTCCTCTTTTTTGTGTGTATACGTTCAAATACAGACCAATTTCGCTCACAACCAGATGAGCTACAAGTTTGGCTCAAGACTTTAATAGCAACGACTTGCAATTTTGGAGCACCACACCCATAGGACTCCTACCAAAGAGCTGCAATATCATATAGAAAAGTAAGGTAGTTAAAATTTCAAAAAACAATATTATAATCTAAATTTAGAATACCTGGATCCAAAGTATAACGTGCTGCTATAGCCGTTGGCCTCCCAAAGTCTCCTACAGCATCTCGATATAATTTTGCATCTTCACTGATACTAACTTGTGCTTCCATGTCGTCACGATTTAATCTCTCAATTACTTCAAGTACTCCAGACCGTGTATGAAACTTAGTCTCCCGATCAGCATGATAGAAAAACATTGGATTGAAATAAAAGCCTGCTAGATGAAGAGGACGGCGAAGTTGATTTTCCCAACGGGTATTAATGATGTTGAGCACTTAACTACAATCCATATTGATTTTTTTGAAAGTTTTCTCTATTGCTTTCTTTGCCCTTCGCATGCTTTCAAAAATATATCCCATTGAAGGTCTTTCATCACTATCAACTAATCGTAGTACACGAACAAGTGGCTCAAATGCTGATACAATAATCTCACATCGTTCCCAAAATGCAGAACAAAGTATTAGATCGGTTATTGTCTTCACCTTTTGATTACGACGCCACTTTCTATCATCCCATTCCTTACTAACAACCATAGCTCTTAATTTATCTTTGCATGTCAAGAGACTTTGAATTGCCAGAAAGTGAGTTGCAAACCGCGTCATTGCGGGCCGAATTAACTCTTTTCCATCTGTGTATTTTCTCATCAATGCAAGTGCAAAACTGTTGTTGTATATAAAAGTAGAAATGGAACGAGCATCATCAATCGCCGTACTTACAACATCAATTTTTGCAATATCTTCCAACATTAAATCCAAGCAGTGTGCTGCACATGGTGTCCAAACAATATGTGGATATGTGTATTTCAACATTTCTCCAGCCAACTTATAATTTGATGCATTATCAGTTACCAATTGAACAACATGCTCCGAACCCACTTCTTCTATAACCTTTTTAAACAGATCACACAACATATTTGCAGTTTTTATCTCTGTAGATGCATCAACAGATTTAAGAAAAATTGTTCCTTTAGAACAATAAACAAGAAAATTAATCAAAGTTCTTTTCTTTTGATCTGTCCAACCATCAGCCATAATGGTGCATCCATATTCTTTCAATTTTTCTTTATAGGAATTGACAACCTGTTGAATCTCCTGGTAATTTTTTTTAAAATAAAACCACGCATGTCATGATATGTAGGAACTCTAAATCCACGACCAATGGTAATAATGTTGTCTACCATCTCTTGAAAATATGGAGAATTCACTGCATTGAAAGGGATGCAAGAATGGAAAAACCATCGACCAATAGAAGCATGGGCTCGATCAATAGCATCTTTTCCAGCCATAGCGCATTTTATAGAAGGTTGAACTCCTCCTTTAGCTTGCACTGGAAAGAACTTTGAAATCCCTTTTAATTTCTTTGTTGGATTTTGATTAACTTCTCTTACCTCCTCAACTTCTTCATCAGTTGCATGTAATGATATAAATGAACTCTCTTCTGTGGCACTAAAAGATTGCTTATGAGGTTTTTGAGAAGTAATGCCATCTAAATCCATTTTTATCTGTTGTTGTATATGGTATGACACCTCCTTGCAAACTGATACATCACCTTTTACTTTCGCTAGGTGTTTTTTCATACGGTGAATTCCTCCCCCACTAAATACTCTCCCACAATATAAACATTTATACTTTCCTTTTTCAACCTCCGTTACGTGATTCCAACCTATATCATTTCTACCTCTTAATGCACGAGTTTCAACAGCAACTGATGCGGAACTACTACTCATATTTGGGGCACTCGCTTGCTCAGTAGGTGAGGGATTTGATTGGGATTCTGACATTTTTGTAAACCTACAACTCTACAAGTCAAATTATAAACAACATTTTAGCATGCATGCACATCTTATAATTAAAATATTTAAACAAAAATTCTAAATTATTGTATAAATCACTGCATGAATAGAAAAATGAATGGAAGAGTATTAAGACAATTGAATTTGTTCTTCTCTAGCATGAATAGAAAAATTCTTATATACAAGCATTTAAATTCAGGGGATTTCCATGATTCCATCTCATCACATTCCCATAAACATGTAACATATTCTCTCATTTTTAATCCATCTTCATTTTCACTCCCAAAGCACTGTCCCCAAAACAACACAAAGCATGTCATTACAATCATCTTAGCAGTTGACAAAGGATTCACAGGCTTACAGTTTTTAGATATACTCATATCATAAATCAAACATGAAGTGGTATAGCACATCCATATAAAATTTGCAAAAATACAGTTTTCAATGACCCATCAAAAGCATTCAACCCTAAAGGTCAGAGAAGGTCAATTAAACCATAATAATTAAAAAAAGTCTACCTATCCTTTTTGTATTACTGTTGTAAGCAAAAAAGCGCTGCCTTGGGAATGTTTTAAGAGGACCAGAGACATGCAGTAATGGGTTTCTCACCTTAGTGATTTGCAAAAGGGTCTTTTTCGGCTTCAATGGGAAAAATGATTCCTGTGGTGTAATTGGCGTCAAGGAGGTTGCTGATAAACACAAACCCAACCTTGGGTTGTCTCGACGATTACAGTGGTTAGGGTGGACACCTCTGAAACAGGGAGATGAATGGAGAATCTGCAAAAGGGAGGGGCTCATGTAATTGGAAATAACAGGGAAAGAGGAAAGAAGACAACTGGGCAAAAATGGGAACAGGGAAGTGAAAAATTCCGGAACAGATGAGGATGACCTCGCCGGAATCACTGTGTATCCTGCTGCCTGCAGAGCTGAGATGAGAATGCGGGCGAGCCGGCGAGCAGCAAGACAGCAACCGGACGGCCCAAGGCTACACGACCTCTGTTTTAGAATGGCTGTGTTCCGGAATTTCTGAGGACCGATGCTGCCGGAAACGATGAGGATTGAGGACGAAAATGGGTATCTGTGTTTGCTGGAACCGATGCTGCCGGAACCGATGACGACGACGACGACGACGAAAATGGGATTCTGTTCTGCAGCTACGAGCCTACGACGAAAATGGGTTTCTGTTGCCGGACTGTTGCCGGACGTCGAACCAGGCACTGCGACTGTTGCCGGACATCGATTCCGGCAGACGACGACCTGGATCCGCTGCAGCAGGTGGGCGACGGCGATGGTGGGTGAACCCTAGCTCGGCAAGAAGGGGAAGACGATGGGAGGAGAGAGGACTGGAGTCGTGGGCGGCTGGGCGCGCGCGAAGTCGCGAACAGACTGAAAAGTCTGAAATGCGACATTTTATTTTTTATTTTTTATTAAATTTTAAATAAAAAAAGGTGCGAACCGAGCCGCGGTCAGACCGGTTTTTACGGTTCACACGGTTCGAACGGTTTTCTTCAAAACTGAAGAACCGTAGCCGAACCGAACCGTTAAACTAACGGTTCACGGTCGGACCGGACGGTCCGGTCCGGTTTTTAAAACACTGGGAACAGTTGTTCAGCAGCGGAACTTGCTGCCTCTTTTGCTTCCACATCACATTTCGTCCACGCCAGTCAGCTTTCTTTATGCAGTCTTGTTTCTTCCCGTTTTTAGTTCGTCCAGCTCTTTTTTTTTTTGGTCGAGATTCTTTTCATCTCATAATGCCTCTTCTGTTTTCGCCCTCTGTTCTCCAGTTGCTTACACCAAGATCACAACTATTTCTCCGCTAGCTGACCCTTCACACCGTAACATTTATGATGCCCCGAAACATTACAGGGCTTGCAAGGCTTGCATAAAAGGATGTCGTTCGATTCTTCTCCACTGTAGCACGAACACACACATCACAGAAAGCTGAATCCCTAGCTCACGAAGGTTGTGCTACAACTAGCCTTCCTAAACCAGCTCCTTTGTTGAGAAGCTTTTTTTTTTCTTTGAAGGGCGCTCCGATGTGAGGTGAACCTTGTGCTTACATCCCAAAAGCCAATGCAAGCCAGCTGAATTCCCTGCTTCCTTCAGCAACAAATCAGCAGCAACTCCCATAACATCGTCTTCCATTCGCGTCTACTCCAGTTGGTGTCGTCTGAACGTTGGTTACTTCGAGGAATGCGGGACTAGGAGCGGGGCCCGAAGGAGCAACTGGCCTGAGATCTGGACCGAGTTTTGCCTCGATTGGGAAGAATTCTCTCCACCATAACTGGACGTGTCTGGCTTAGATCATCAATGGTAACAGCAATGGCATTTTTCCTGTAAGCATCACAACGACCATCAGTAGCATCATACGGGTAGTCGAACTCGGTATCAGCACCTCCATTATTGATGATGGTCTGGAATGCATAATCCATGAGGCCACCACTGCGGCCTTGATTGTAAGATGCGTGACGGTCTACCAACTCTTGCTTTGGAGAGGAGTCTATCTTTCATTTCTGTAACTTGATTTGTGTAGAGCAGAAAATGAATGGGAATAAAGAGCTAAATATTTGATTGGCTTGGGCAAGCCTTCCTTGTCCGCCTACATGTATTTGTCCAGACCTCCTTAGTGATTTTTATTTTTGCAGTGGCATTGAATCCTTCAAGCTTCAGATCAAAGGTTATTTTCAAAAAGTCCTTCTCCTCCTCTCTTTTTTTTTTTTATTTCCCACAAGTGCCGCGAGTGAGAATCTGTGGGCATAACTCTGTTGGCTCTGAGGTTTTCTGCATGCATTTAGGTGGCTCGTGGAATCTCGCAACCCCTTTTTTTTGCCATGGCTCTAAAAAATTCTTTTTTCTTTCTTTTTTTTATATATATATTTATTTATTTTTGCTGCTGACATTCCCGATGCCGAACATCTTTAATAAAATTCTTTGTTGCCAAGGCCCCTTAATTTACTTATTATATATATTTGTATCGTTTGGTCATCTCGTTTGGCCGGTCAATCATATATATATATATATATTTGCTCCTTTTTTTCATATATTTTTTCATTCATCATTTTTTCTTTTCTTTTTGTAATAAGTTTGTCGGTTTATAAACCAATAAAGGCCCTGTGATTTCGTAATAATTAATTTTTTTAGTCATTTGCAATTTTTTTCTCTTCTTATTCTTTTTTTTCTCTTTTTTTGTTTTTCTTTTTTTTTACACATGACAAATTACATAATTTCATAGACTAAAGTCAATCATATAATCGTAGTGGACCATAGTTCAAAATATACCTCATCAAATGCCCCCTCAGGAATTATGCCGCCATGGGCTACTTGTGAAGGTGTGATTCCTAACATGTTGTATAGCAGACCTTTCTTAACTCCCCCTTTTTTTTGCATCTAGGACAGCGCCTCGAGAGCTTTAAAAAGTCAATGAGTTTTTCGCCTTATGATTTGCAGGTTTGAGGTACCGCTCCACAACTTTTTATACTTATTGGATTTCATTCGACGCGCCCTTTATGCTGAGCAGTATATATTTTCCCTCTTTTTTTTAAATGGCTCGCCCACGGGTTCCCATGGCTTCTTGTTTCAGATTTGACGGCCACTGCTTGATTTGGGTTCTTAAGAGGAGGAGCATTTTGATTGCTAGCACTAAAGCATCAACAACTTTATACTTTTGTAGAAAAGTCGTAATGTGCGGTAGTTCTCTCCTTTTTCTTTTTTCTTCTCTCTTTTTCCTTTCTTTTTTCTTTTTGAAGTTTGATAGTTCTTTTTTTTTCTTTTTTTTTTTTTGCAGGCAATGGATTCTCCAGAATTTCCTGCTCTTTCACCAAGAGAAAAATCAGCGGTGAAAAAACGGCGTTCTTCTCTTGAGGAGCCAAAGGATAGCGTAGCTCCTTTCTCCGAAGTATTTTCAATTACGGCGCCTCCACGTCACCTTCTCTCGTGAAGAAGCATAAGACTGTTGCATATGCACGGGAGTCTAAAAGGCAAAAATCCTCCTCGAAGAAAAATGAGTCTTCCAAGAAGAGTTCTCTCGAAGAAATGATGGCATCTAAGAAAAAGCAGCGTGTTCCGAGGAAGAGAACTGCGCAGAGTGCCAAGAAGTACGATCTCTTCTACGGTCGCCCTTGTGGGGGTTGCTCTTCTTATTTTGGGTGGTATCCTGCCCTGGCAAGCCGTGAATGCTTTGAATGTTCACATGGGCCTTCTCACTTCAGCCCCATGCATTGTCACCTCATGGAAGATATTAATGGTCACTCTACTCGGATCTTTATGATCCCAGAGAAGATTTTCACCAAGCGTTTAAACTGCCAAGAAGGTTATATTTTTGGGAAAGGTGTTGCTGCAACCGATCCCTGCAAGACCTTTTCTGGTTGCTTTCTACTCCCGACCAGGGCATTAGGTGATGCGCACCAAATGCTTGTCGTTAAGAGCACTGCGATCACCAGTTTAATTAAAATTTAACCGAAACACATTAAAGCTACCACTATGCGGATGATAGTGTAGAATAACGGTGAGTCGGGTCGAATCCACAAAGAGGCGATGTAGTTTTGAATTATTTTTAAGAGAAAGAGAAGGTATAGAGAAGAGAGAGAAAGAAGTCAAAGAAAAAAGGAAAGAAATTAGAGGAATAAGAGAGAGGAGAGAGAGACGTTAGAGAGAGAGAGAATAAAAGAGAAAATAGAAGAAATTAGAGAAAGAAAGATAAGAAAGAGAAAAGATTAGAAGAGTTGGAAAGAAAGCGAGACAAAAAGCTAAAATAAAAGAAATTATAATTCACTAACAACTGAATTAAAGTTATTCTAAGAAAGCAATTAAAGCTATGAAATTCAACTATTAAAACAGGAAAGATGATTATATTAAATTTAATCTAAAAATTACAAAGAGAGAGAGAAAGAGAGAAGAGAGAAAGAGAAGAGAGAGAGACGTTAGAGAGAGAAAAAGAGAAATAGAAGAAATTGGAGAGAAAAATAAGAAAGAGAAAAGATTAGAAGAGTTGGAAAGAAAGCGAGACAAAAAGCTAAAATAAAAAAAATTATAATTCACTAACAACTGAATTAAAGTTATTCTAAGAAAGCAATTAAAGCTATGAAATTCAATTATTAAAACAAGAAAGAGGATTATATTAAATTTAATCTAAAAATTACAAAGCAGAAAATAAAGCAGTAAATCTAATCTTAAAATTACAAATTAAAATTTAACAACTATGAAGCACTACAAACCATAAAGCAACAAAATAAAATCTACATCACCCTAATATGAAGAGCAAATCTCTACGTAATGAATAATTTTATTGCTTGGCTCCACCTCCTTGCTAGGGATCCCACAAAATGGGTCTCACCCAAGGGAGAGGATTGCTTGGTGATGCTGTTGTGCGTGTGGAGGGACCCTCCTTTTATAGTTGTGGGGAACCCCTTCTTGGCAATTTGGCTTCCGATGTGGGATTCTCATTCCTATCATTACTTTAGCTGCCTTTTGCATTAGGCAATGCCATTTTCTGCTGGGAGTATGGAAGCTGCCGGAAAAAAAGGGAAATCGGTGTCGATTTCTTCGGGCCAGAGATGGATCTGCTTTGCCTGGGAAGTTTTCCCAATTGCGGCAGCCCAGATCGGCGAACTGCCGGCTTGGGAAGAGAAAGAGAGCGATCGGCCATGGCTGTTGATTTTGGTGTGGCCGGTGATGAAGAGAGAGGGGGCATTGATTGAATTTTTCTGTCGTGAATGGGTTCGCAGGCATAGAACTCAACTGGATGGAAAAAGAAATGGAAGTTGCGGGGTCGAAGGTGAATTCGGCCGTTGGTTTTGTAGCTGCCGATATTTGATTTGGTGAAAGAAATGCCATGTCTGTTATGCTTGATGGGTTTGGGCAGAAATGGAAAATGCGAGTTGAAGAAGAGGGCTGGTTTGGGGTTTTTCGGTGCTGCCGAATTTAGATGAGGCGCGACATGTTGGCTGTTGGGAAGTTTGCTGCTGCAATTGACGGCTAGCCTGGCTTGGAGAAGACGAGCTGGATTGATGGAGTTGTGGCCGGTTTTAGGTGTTGGCCGATTGAAAAAAATTGTACAAATGGGTTTCAATTAATTTTAGTGGAGGCGGTGGATATGGCAGCGAGTTTCTTAGTGCTTGAATTGGCTTCAAAATTTTGGATTGCCAATTAGCTTAATGCTCGTTGGAGTTACAGAGGAGGGAGGCTGAAATTTCTGCTGCAAAAGCTGGATCTTAGTCGCAGCTGGTTGCTATGGTCGGCAGGCTGATCGAGCTGCTTTGATTTACCGGAGAAGGAAAGGAGAGAGAGGGGCGGCAGGAAAGGGCTGGACACCATGGCCGGAGAAGACGAGCTGGGACGGTGGATTGCTGTTGTCCGTTATTGCAAAATGGGATTGGGCTGCTGCCGTAAAAATGGGTGCTGGTTTGCCGTGGTTGAATCGTGGCTGCCTGTTGCTTGATTTAGATTTTTGATTGAGTGGTTGGATTTTTAGACTGAAAAGAGGATTCAGTGCTGTTGGGATTTAGGCATTTTGCCTTAATGACGAGCTTGTGTTGAGCAGGCTATTGGGAAGGGCTGCCATGGAGTGCAGGTTTGATGAAGAGAACCGGAGCTGCTCTTGTTTGGAAATTAATGGTGGCTGCAATGTATTCGGTTCTGTTGCCTGAGTCGGTGACTGCAATTTGGAATTTCCAATTTGGAGCAATTCGCAATTGCTGATTAGAGCCGGAAAGGGATGCTTGCTGAAATCGAAGCTAGTTGCAGCCGGAATTTGGGTTTTTTAATCGAGGCTAATTTTTTTTATTGCTGCCGGTAATTGCTGGAATTAATAGGGCACGGGCAGCTTTTGCTTGATGGAGATAAAGAAAACGGCAACCATGGCTGTCTTCGGTTTACTGGGAAGGGGCTCGCCGGATTGGGGAAGATGGAGCACCAGAATATGGTGCTCCGCCAATGTACAATCTCCTGTACACATGCAATGTATTTAAATATGAATTTAAATACTAATAATTTCAACATCATAGATCATCTTAGGTTTAATTTATTTATCTAAATATGATAGTCTACTTTATTCCCCGTATTTAAAAATATAATTATAGTCATATATTTATGATTTTTCCAATTAAATGATTTTATACATTTGCCCAAATTATATTAATAAGCTAATAAACATTTCAACATTAAAATTTTCTAGGGGATTGAGTTACAATTTTATATTTTCAAGAATGTTGCAAAATGACCCATTTTATAGCAAAATTAAAGACTCGATCAAAAATATGATTTTCATAAAATTCTACTTAAAATATGTATTTAATTAATATTTTAATATTTAACAGTGTGAATTTAGTATGAAAATAAATGAAAATTTTTAGACTTATCATTAGGCAATCCTCATAATTATATCGTAGAAACTCCTCGTTGGTTGCAAAAGGAACTAGAAGACTATTCTTTTATATGCAAAGAGGGTGCGAACGTCTACTGTGGCTGCTTGGGTAACATCCCGGGCTTTAATCAATGAGGACAACATTTGGTCTCTCGTCATGAAGTGGTGCTTATGGCTGCTGGTGTAAAAGATGCGATCTTAGCCACTGGAGAGAGTTTTTGGAAAGACAACAACATCATTAATGTCTTTGTCAGTTTCTGGTCATCAGCGACTAACTCCTTTATATTTCCATTTGGATAGATGAGCATTACTTTACGGGATCTGAAGGGGATATGCGGTCTCCCTGTATGTGGATTGCTTTTTGACGAGTGTACCCCTCCAAACTCTTCCTTCAACAAGAACTCGATTGCTTTAAACGTCATAGATCTTCTTAACGAGTTATATCAAACGACCAAGAATCAAAAGTTCACAGCGAGAGACCGGGTGACATTGTTCTCAAGGATTTCTGACCAACGGGTATCTAATGACAACTGGCCTTCTAACATTGTTGAGTTTCATGCCAGTGGGCAAGGCAGCCTGTGGCTTCCCCTTGAGCACCTACAACAAGTACAGCCTGTGGCTTCCCCTTGTGGCTTTAGATTTTCGTGGTCATCTGTCCTTCCTCTTCGGCCTACGGTCTTGCAAAATGGTCATGTCTTCATGTTGCTTGCAAGATGGCTCAAGGCAAGCGCTTCGCTTTGGCACCACGAGTATTGTGTGATATTTATAAGGGTTTAAATCAGATTATATATAATGAGAAAGGCCCAAGGCGCACCATTTCTTATTTCCCGACTCATTTTCTCCTTGGCTGGCTTGGATTTTATTTCCCAGAGATTTGTGGAGTTGAGGAAGTTACCCAATTTCCTTCTCAGGGTTTGATATTGAAGAAATTTGTCAGGCGTAACTTAGCCAGCTATAGTTTTGAAGACATGACCGGGCTTCTTATCCAAGCTAATTATTTTGAAGAGAGGTTCTTTCGTATGGTTGCCCCTTGCGAGTGGTCGACAAAATCTTCCTCTGAGGGACTGACCCTTGATGAGAAGGACTTTGCGTTGTCGCTTCAACCAGGTCTTTTGGCTTATAGGGATGGTCTTCGTTTTGAAGTTAAGTCGTACTATCCTCATAGGTTTGCCCGTCAGTTCGGCTTTGATCAGGACATTCCTACATATCTTCCCTGCATCCCAAGATATCAAAGGGAAGTTGGGGTCGGACCTCTTCACTGGCTCCCGGTATGCTCGCGCTTTGAGAGAGTTAAGTTCTCCTGTGAGCTGAAATTTCCTTCGTTTGACCATCGAGTCTGGGCAACTCAAGATTATGTTCATTGGCCTGACATCTGTGCGGTAAAGGTTGTCGAGCAAGTTGTGCCTAAATCCCGCTTTTGGGCTTTTAAACCCCTTGACTTGACCACCAGCTGGGGTGAACTGGGCTTGGTGATGCCCTTTGAGATTAGACGCTTTAAGGAACCAGACATGGAGGAGACTGAGGCTCGTTGTGTCCAACACATCGATTCCTTCAAGGCCTACCCTGGGATTGTCGGTTGTAGCTTTCACTGCACTGATTGGGTTGCGGAAGGAAAAGAGTATATTCATCGCGACACCGAGCCAGTCAAGAAGACCTTATGGGAGTTAGCTGCTGAAAAGGCAGCTTCTCAAAAGGACCAAAAACCCATGGAGACTTGGAGTATGTTTCTTCTCTCTTTTCTTCTCCCTTCTTTTTTTTTTAAATATGTTTTTACCATTTTTTTTCCAGAATACAATGTCAAGATTCCCGAGGTTGTATATCCGCCAAAGCCAATTAGTCGCTTTTGGTTTTCCAATCATCTCACCAACTCAGATGCTACAGAGTCATTAACAATGCATGACACTTGTGGAAAGAAGCGAAAAATTAGAAGAACGAGGGAGTTGTCTCCGATTGCTGGACTTTCAGATCCTTCCCAAGGAAAAGATTTCTCAGAGCAAGGAGAAGTTGTGAGACCTTCTAAAGTTGATATACCAGGAGAGTTTGATAAAAGGTCATATCTCATTTCCAAGCCACCCGAGCCATCTGAGGAAGGGGTCGTTGTAGCAGAGCCAAATGTTGCCATAAATTCTTCCAATAACCATGAAGTTAGTAAGGGAATGCGTGCTGAGATGCAGAATAACTCCCCTGTGCTACCGAATTCCAGCGACCATGCTCTGAGTGACCTCTTGAGCTTCCATGTAGATCTAAATATGGGTCAAATTGACTAACCGATGCGGTCTTGTGATAGCGGGCCTATATTTTCTGATAACATCTTCATGAGGGATTTTCTGGGGGTCCGGACTCCCGAGGTGTGTCAATCTCCGCCATCAATAGCCCAAAATACCCCCATGAAAGCGACTCATTCTGATGATAGAACCATAGGTATGCTAGATTACCTTATCAATTATATTTATTTCTTGCGATTATTCTTATCTTAATCACTTATTTGGCAGGATTTGGTTCGAGAGAGGAAATCCACATGGAAGCTCCATGTAATCACCCAGAAGGCGCGGGTATGAATTTTGAAGGTAAACCCCCTCTTTCCCTTTTTTTTTGCTTTCTTCTTTTACATCTCATTGTTTTTTTACAGCCGCCTTAGTTGTCGAAGTATCCGATGACGATGCTCATGATGGGGAGAAATCGACACCGATAGAGTCGTTGCCCATTTCTCCTACGTCACCAGGTATTTGTACTTTGGCTTTTCCCCAAGCTAACTTACCGTTATGACATCTTGACTTGTACTTTTCATCCTTAGGATCTGGTTGCTCAGATGGTCCTCACTTTAGTTCAATCGGTCCTAGTACTGGTGCGAGCTCGAGTGGGGCTCGTCAGCTTCCTGATGTCAAAGATCGCTTCTTGGATCCTTTGCATCATTTCTTTTCAACTTTAAAGGTGATCGGTGTGGAGCGGTTAGAGTAGCGGGAACTGAAGCGTCTAAGGCGTGCAATAGCACAATTCAAGGGATGCATCGTTTCTTCTTTGAGGGACATGGATTCTCCTGATGATGTCACCGAAGCAATGGATATTTGTGAAGACTTTTCTATGGTCCTGAATAGGCTCCAACTTCGCGTTTCTGGTTTTGGTGATGTCATACTCTCACTAGAGAAGTTGCGTGCCCATTGGCGAGAGCTCGATGCTGCTGCACAACCCTTGGTTTCTACAGAAGATCTAGCGTCCGCAGAAGCCGACCTCGCCAAATGTAGAGATAGCCTTACTCAACTTAAAGAACGTAACCTCCAAGTCGCAAAGGAGATGGAAGGTAAAAAGATGGTTGCCGAGGAGATTCGAGCATCCATAGCGGCCAAACAGGCCGAGGTCCATCGCATTGTCACTTCTATCTTTGTGGATAGAAGTAGACTAAATTCGTTGACTTCTACCTCCATCGAACTTCAAGCCGAAGTTGACCTCTACAAAGTGAGAATTGATTCAGAGAGTCAAAATATTTCTACTATGGAGTCTAAGGTCGAAGAGCTGCGGGCGTATACAGTTCCCCCTGCTGATGTAATGAACTCTATCCGAGTTTTAAAGGAGTCCCTTCCTTCCACAAGGGAGACTGTAGAGATTCTCTTGCGAAATTTTGATGTATGACTCCCTTTGTAACTTCTACAGATAGTATCTTTTTAAGTAATTTCCATTTATAGTTGCTTTAACTTGACTCTCACAATTAACAACTTCATATGTGTCATTGTCATAGACCCTCTCAATGATGTAAGGTCATTCCCATTTAGGCTCGAATTTATCGGTAAGTTTGCCCCCGGCCATAAGCTTTGTGCGTAGCTTTAGCACCAAATCTCCTCTTTTGAATGAGCGATGCTTCACGACTTTATTGTATGCTTCGACCATTCAAGCTTGATAGAGTTCGATTCGTTGTCGCTCTTGAATTTGCTTTTCATCTAGTGCTTCGAGTTCGTTGAAACGAAGTTTGGCTTGTTGTTCAGTAGTTAACCCAGAATGGATAACAACTCTTAAGGATGCTAACTGGATCTTCACTGGTAAAACTGCTTCAGCGCCAAAAAGTAGTGAATATGGCGTTGCTCCCGTCGCAGTTCGATGTGTGGTTCTGTAGGCCCATAGTGCTTCGGGCAGCTTCTCGTGCCAATCACGCTTATTTTTCACAGTGGTCCTTTAGAGGATTCGAATGATATTTTTGTTAAATGCCTCTGCTTAACCATTCCCTTGTGGGTAATAGGGTGATGAGAATACTTGTTTGATTCCAAACTTCCGACATAACTAATTTACTTTGTCATTTTTGAATGGTGTGTCATTATCTGAGGTGATTTGATATGAGACACCATAACGGTAAATGATTTTGTGCTTGATAAATTCAACCAGCTCTTGCGCTTAGACTCTCTTGTAAGCTTTAGCTTATGCCCACTTGGAAAAATAATCTATAGCAGCTAAAATATATAAGTGTCATTTAGATGATGACAGGTTTATCGAACCGACAATATCAAAGCCCCACTAAGAGAAAAGCCATGAAATAGGTGCTGGAGACATTATTGAAGCAAGAATATGATAAATATCTCCATGCATTTGACAGGCTTCACAGGATTTTGCAAAATTGATGGAGTCTTGGACCATTGTAAGCCAATAATAGCCCAATGTTCTGATCCTATGATAAAGATGTCGTCCAGATTGGTGGGCGTCACACTCGCTGGAGTGTGTCTCTTGAAGAACCTGACGGATATCATTCCCGTTAATGCAGCGAAGCCAAAGTCCATCAAAAGCAATCCGATACAAATCATCTTCAAACACGGTATATCGCAAAATAGTCTTTCTCAGTGACTTCCTTGCATTTGGATCATCTGGTACAATACCATATTTGAGGTAGTTGATGATAGGGATGTGCCAGTCATCATTGTTTGTAGTTACCTCGGATACACACCGTCCAACTTGATTTACTTGAAGCTCTTCGTCATCTTCTAGTCTTTGCACTCGAACCGTCATGTCATTAAGCTCATTGAAAGCGAGAATACTGGCCAACTTTGACAGTGCATCAGTAACTACATTTTCTGACCGAGGAACGTGCTCAACAGAAATAATTTCGAACTTCGCCAATAAAGTTTGAGCTTTGTTATAATATTTTCGCAAATGAGGCTGGTGCACTTCGTATTGATTGTTTAACTGTTTAATAACCAATTCAGAGTCCCCAAATATTCACACAAATAAAATGTCTGATTGCAAAAGAAGTTCCATGCCAATGAGTAAAGCCTCATATTCAGCCTCATTATTTGTTGCGCTTTTTCCAAGAAAATATGATTGCGGGAACAAGTCTTTATGAGGGGAGACTATGACAATTCCAACGCCAGCTCCGGATGGCTTTGAAGCCCCATTGAAATACATTTGCCACATTGGATCATCATTTGCATAGAAAACTTTCTCATCAGGTAGGTTTTCTAGGATAGGAAATTCTTTTTCAAGCGGATGGGCTGCTAGGAAATCTGTTAACACTTGCCCTTTCACTGCCTTTCGTGGCACATATTTGATATCAAATTCAGATAACAGTAGTGACCATTTTTCTAGGCATCCTGAAAACATTGGTCTAGTGATCAGGAATTTAAGGGGGTCAGCTTTCGATATAAGTATGATCTGATGCGTGAGGAAGTAATGTCTTAGCTTCTGTGCCACAAAGACCAATGCTAGACAAATCTTCTCGATCGAGGAATAATTATATTCAGCTTGCAATAATCGACGACTGAGATAATATGCGGCTTGTTCTTTGCCTTGGGTATTTTCTTGTGCAAGCAATGCCCCCAGTGATTGTGGACTGGCAGTAATATAGAGAATGAGCGGCTTTCCTTTCATTGGGGTTGTCAAAATAGGAGGATTTTGTAGCAATTCTTTAATGGCTTCAAAAGCCCGTTGACATTTTGCGTCCCACTGGAAAGTCGTATCTTTTTTCATTAACTTGTGAAAGGGCTGGCACTGGCCGGACAAGTTGGAGATGAAACGTCGGATATACGACAATTGGCCTTGCAGGCTCCTAAGTTCTCTGAGGTTTCATGGAGGCGGCATATTTTGAATTGTTTCTGTCTTGAGTGGATCGACCTCGATTCCCCTTTGGCAGATTATGAACCCGAGGAATTTCCCGGATGATACTCCGAATGCACATTTGAGAGGATTCATCTTGATATCATACTTTCTTAGACGCAGAAACACCGACCTCAAATCTTCTTTATGCCTATTGTGACCTTCAAATCTTACAACCAAGTCATCGACATGACACTCAACATGTTTGTGTAACATATCATTAGATATATTTTGCATAGCTATTTGATAAGTTGCACCAGCATTCTTAAGACCAAAAGGCATGACTTTGTAGCAAAAGACACCCATCGGTGTTCGAAATGCTGTTGCGGCTTCATCTGTTGGAGCCATCTTGATTTGATTATATCCTGAATATCCATCCATAAAGGAGAATGTGTCATACAGAGCCGTGCTGTCGATTAGCAAATCAATGAAAGGAAGAGAAAATTAATCCTTAGAGAATGCTTCGTTCAGATCTCGAAAATCTACGCAAATGCGGATCTGTCCATTTTTCTTTTTGACAGGAACAACACTAGAAATCCATCTCAGAAATTTGATTTCCCGAATGAATTCAGCATCAATGAGTTTTTCAACTTCCTTGATGATTTGTTCTTCGAGCTCTGGTCGAAACCTTCTTGGAGCTTGCTTGACTGGCTTTTTATCTTGCGTAATATGCAGATGGTGCATTGCAACCGTGGGGTTGAGCCCTAGCATTTCGGAATACCCCCAAGCAAAAACATCTTTGAATTCACTTACAAGCTGCCTCAACGCCGCCTTTTCTTTTTGGCCAGGTTTTTGGCAATAAAAATGGGTCTCGAGTTCTCCTCAGTTCCGAGATTGAATTCCTCGAGTACATCAATGGTAGGTTGCCCTCCATCCTCGATCGCAGGTGAGGCATCCTCTGGTTCCATTAATGCCTCTTCATCGTTGCTGGAGTCCTCGCTTGCAAAGATGCAGTAGGTGGTAGCGAAGTCGATGTCTTCTTCTTCTTTGTACCCGAGACCTAGTCTTTTGTTACCCTTTTGATAACCAGGAGGTCTTTCAGATAATGAGATAGGGATGTCACTTCCAAGGCCTGATAGATGTGGTTCGTTGGGGTAGAATCCCATCAAATCCCATTTCTTGAGCTTAGTGGTGGGCAAAAAAGAGGATTTGTTAGGGCTACCGTAGACTTTTCCATATTGCTTTATAAAATATTTTTTGGCAAATTTTTCATCTTGAGGTCCCCGCACACTTGAAGTAGATACATTAAACTCCATGAGCAATGTTAAAACCTCGTCGAGCGCTTCCACAGGTTTTTGGTTTTGGTGAGCGGCCTCAATGGTCATTCCGTCATTCTCATAGCAAAGTGACTTGGCTTCCTCACTGGCCTGGTTCCAAAATCTTTGAAGAGCTTCTAGATCCACCTCAAATCTAGGGGAATTGACTCAAGGTGGTTTAGTAACCTTTTTCAGGACTTTTAGGTCCAAGTAGAATCGTGAGCCTGCAGCAATATTGTTATAGCTGGTAGGAGGTGGTATGGCTGCCCCCTGTCGTTGTCGCGGTAGTGGCTGTACTGGATCGAGGCTCATATTTTCAAATTTGGTTTGAAATTGAACCATTGGTTCTGTCGTTCCTCGTCCATGACCGCGTCCTCGACCATGACCTTGACCTTCCATCTTCTCACCCCTTGAGAATATGTCTATGCTTACTGGGGCGGGGGGAGCCTGAGATACCTCCTGCTGACCTTCTAATGCGGTTGCTTCGATTGCTTTCATTGATGTGTTGACAACAGATGCCAAGTCATAATACTTAGCATCATAGTAAAATGATTCCGCCGTTGTGAATGACTTATGGTCAGCAAAGATCCTTTTTTTGACTTCATCCATGCAGTACTTGAAGCATTGATGCACCGTTGATGCGATGATCTTATTGCTGTGGAGCAAAGGCCTCCCTAGTATCAAGTTATATGAGGTCGGAGCATTAATCACAAAGCATGGGATTTCGGTGCAGAAATCTTTTATGCTTAGTTCCAACTCAATTAGGCTCATGGGCTTTTGAGTCCCTTAATTAAACCCGTGAATCACCACATTAGTGTCTTTTAATGCCGATGGAGAAATCCCGATCCTCTTGAGTGTTCGAAGGGGCAGGATATTAATCGCGGACCCGGCATCGATCATGATTCTGTTAACCAGTTCACCGGCCAGGTTGCCCGTAACATATAAAGGTCGGTTGTGATTAATGTCTCCAAGCAACATATCCTCATCGGTGAATGAGATGATCTCATCACATTCAGTGGCGTCGACCAGGTAAGCAAGACGGACATTCTTGTCTGTTAGAGCACTAACTAGTGCATTCATGGCTTCTTGCGACAACTGCAAAGCATTGTAAATACTGAGTCGAGCAGGGAGTCGCTTCAAGTGTTCAAGCACATCATAGTTTACTGAGGACTTCCCATGATTGGCTAGTATGTGTTGTTCTGGCTGAGTACGAATTTCTTGCGCCGGGGATTTATCCTTATTTTCTGGTGTAATTCGACCAGATCGAAGGATTGCAAGAACGTCCTCTTCGACTTGCACCATGTTGTAAGAGGTAGAGTCTTGAATGTTCGTAGCCAATGTTCGTAGTACATCTGAGAAAAATGGCTATACTTTTGAGATTTTAGGGAAATATCCACTCATTGACTTGATGCACTGGTGAACCATGATTTCTTCTTTATCGAATTGTTGGTTGATTATTCTGCAGTTTATCCATCTCAAGATGTAGTCATACTAAGATTCTCCTGATAGGGGGTGCATGACTTCTATCATCTCTGGAGGGAACTCTGTTTCATATTCGTGGAATCTTAGGATAAACATATCAACGAACTCTTCCTAAGAACCAAATGCTTCTTCGGGAAGCGAGGAGATCCAGAGAAGAGCGCAACTATCATGGGCCAAGCTCAAGACAAAGTGTCCGAGTGCGAATTCTTCTGTCTACCCCATTTGACAGACCGCCAGCGAATAATCAAACAAGTACGGCAATGCATACTTATGATTCTCATGGAATAACTGAATATGTGGCCAATTATAGCTTAACTCCCTAGTTAAGAAAGGGAACACTCGAAGGATGGGCGCATCATTTAATTGTAGTATGTGCAGAACTTGGAGTTGATTTATCCTCCTAAAACCTTCGACATCGCTGAAAATTGCCTCTTGTTTGAAGATTTCATTTCCGACCCACCGGATTGCCTTTATGAAAGTTTTGGCTCCAAAGGTCTTGTACCCGTTGTCAGTCGGAGGGCATACTGCATCTGAAAGGTACTTCATGACCACTTCAGGTTCAGACAACCATATGGCTAAGGGATCGCTCCATGTACTGTTTCTGAGATAATTTATGTAATGAGCAGTGGATTCTTGATTATATTGTATTTTCTTCAAGTAATTACTAGGAAAATACTCTCTTTGCCTTGACAGGAAGCAGACCAAGAACGCATCTATCAAGATGACCCACTCGATAATTTCTTCGATATGATTATCTCAGTACCAAGACATCACTGATTCCCCCAGTGAGTACCGAAAGTATTCCACTCTGGTTTCTCAGGATGCTGGCAGTAGTCGAGATTCTCGCAAATATGTAATGATGTGGTTTACTGGTAACATCCAAACTTCAAACTTGGTATAGTTAGGGATGAGCACTGAGGCAGTTCTTCGTCGCTTTGCAGGTTTGGATGCGGACACATTTATATGAGGGAACTCACATGGAGTAATGTTCTGCAATTCCTCGAGAATGTATCTTTCTTTTGCTGGTCGAGGTGATCTACCAGCAAGTCATTGATAGAATGGGAGTAGAAACTCGGGCTGAAGAAAATCTATGATCAGGAATGGTTGAACCCGTGAGGATTGGCTCAAATGCCTTGAGAAGAAAGGGAGAATGACCTTATCCCTTATTCTTTTGTCTTCTTTGTATTTCGAACCACTTCCCAATCACCTCTTTCTTCCATCTCAATTGTCACAACATTTGATGAAGCCTACGCTGGAGGACTGAATTTTATAATCCCCTTATCAATGTAATCTTGTCTCTTTCCCTACTATCTTATTTTCATAAATTTTGTGCATGTTTATCAAAGATAGCTATATTTAAGTTGGGGGGTCTGGTTTGCTTAATGTGATTAAAATAATAATAATAATAATAATAATAATAAAAGTTTAAAAAATATATATATATATATAAAATATATATATATAGAGATAAATCAAAGTACACTTGCTATGCTTGATACTGAGTGAAGAAGCAAACTGTAATTAGTTATATTTGTAAAAATATTTTCATGGTGTTTTCAAAATTTTATCACTAATTGCACTTACACGTTAATAAACCTTGTGGGTACCATGATAATATAGTTTTTCTCTCTCATCCAGGCAAGTAATCTTTAATATCATTATAATCGATAGCTGAAAAAAAAATTCCCTAGATATCCTGAAATATGGTGAGGGGAGAATAAAAAATAATAAAAAAAAAAATCCCTAGATATCCTGAAATATGGTGAGGGGAAGAAAAAAAAATGTTGAAGATAAAAAAAAAAAAGTTTACTTCTAAAATATTTACTATCACTATCATAACTTTGATATAAATATTACTTAGATTGGATTAGTTGAAAATAACTTATTTATTAAATGCCCATTTGTTCATTAGTACACATACACACGTATTATAATCTTTTATATGCATCATGAAAAATATTTTACACATATACACTAAAGAAATTTACTTCTAAAGCTTACTATCATTAATAGCAGTGCACTTAGATTTTTGTAAAAAAAAAAAAAAAAAAAAAAGAAAGAAAAAAAAAGAATTATAATATATTAAACTATTTCCATTGCTAAGGGACTAGCAATGTTTAAGTTGGGGGGTGTGATAAGTCTAAAAATTTTCCTTTAATTTTATATTAAATTCACGTTGTTAAATATTAAAATGATAATTAAATGCATGTTTTAAGCAAAATTTTATGAAAATCATATTTTTAATAGAATATTTGATTTTGCTATAAAAATGGGTCATTTTGCAACATTCTTGAAGATATAAAAATTATGACTAAATTTTAATGTTAAAATATGTATTAGCTTATTAATATAATTTGGGCAAATTTATAAAATTATTTAATTGGAAAAAAATCACACTTATATAACTACAATTATATGGGGAACAAAGTAGAATAATTTTTATATAAAATGAATTAATTGATAAAATGAATACAAAAGAAGCCCAAAAATTAAATTAAGAAGATATATGATGTTATCATAATTCTTTAGCCGAGAAATAATATTTAAATTTGTGTTTAAATATCCTGCGGGTACACCGAACAACCGTAAACCACCGGAGCACCAATTCGGTGCTCCACCTTCCCCAAATTCGGAAACCCACCAGACCCGAAATTCAGCAGACCGCACCCATCTGCCTAGCACCGCCCGCTGCTACAATCTCTCCAATTCATCTCCTGCAATAAAAATCCGCAACGCTGCTCAAATTGCAACCGGCCAGAAAATTCCTGCAACGCCCCAGCACTTGGCACGGCCACCATCAATTAACGCCACCGATTGCAGCAACCAGAAAATTGTCCATTGCCGTCCATTGCAGCAGGATTAATCAACTAACTACCTCTGCAATTTTCCGCAGCTAAGTCGCCCATTCACTATACCAACTGCAACACCGATTTTTCCTCTTCTCAATCGAAGCAACGACCAAAGCATGGGCAGCATAGGATTTTTAGCCAGCAAATCTCGATGCCAATTTCTCCTCTGCTCATTGATGGAAATATTCCATCAGAAACACCAAAAAACCCAAATACCGGCAGCCATGGAAAACCCACCGAGCAAACCGCCATTAAACTAGCATCATCCCATACCCCACACACAACCCCTTGGGTGGGACCCATTTTGTGGGACCCCGTAGCAAGTGGGTGGGACCCATTTTGTGGGACCTCTAGCAAGGAGGTGGGGCCAAGCAATAAAAATTCCATTACGTGGAGATTCGCGGAGATTCGCTTTTCATGGGTGATGTGAATTTTATTTTTCTGCATTATAGTTAGTAGCGTTTCATAGTTGTTAAATTTTAATTTGTAATTTTTAGATTAGATTTACTGCTTTATTCTATGCTTTGTAATTTTTAGATTAAAGTTAATGTAATTCTCTTTCCTGCTTTAATAGTTAAATTTCATAGCTTTTATTGCTTTCTTAGAATAGTTTTAATTAAGTTGTTAGTTAATTTCTTTTAGCTTCTTGTCTCCATTTCTTTTATGTTCAATTCTTTTCTCTCTTCTTCCTCTCTCTTCTCTCTTTCTCTTTCTCTCTCTTCTCTATACCCTCTCTTTCTCTTAAAAATAATTCAAAACTACATCGCCTCTCTGTGGATTCGACCCGACTCACCGTTATTCTACACTATCACCCGTATAGTGGTAGCTTTAATGTGTTTCGGTTAATTTTAATTAAACTGGCGATCACAGTGCTCTTAACGACAAGCACTTGGTACGCATCAGACATGTATATATATTTTTAGAAAAAAAAATACTTTTTTGGACGCCCGCGGGACACACATATATATTTTAGAAAAAAAAATATTCATTTTTGGAGGCCCACGGGACACATATATATTTTAGAAAATAAAATATTCATTTTTGGACGTCTGCAGGACACATATATATATTTTAGAAAATAAAATATTCATTTTTGGAGGCCCGTGGGACATGTATTATATTTTTAGAAAACAAAATATTTTTTTGGACACCCGCGGGACACATATATATTTTAGAAAAAAATATTCATTTTTGGATACCCGCAGGACACATATATATATTTTAGAAAATAAAATATTCATTTTTGGAGGCCTTTAAGATATATATGTATTTTAGAAAATAGTATATATATTTTTGGAAGTCGTTAATAATATATATTTTCGTAGGCTTCTTTATATATATATATATAAATATATTATCTCAAACAGTTCATTCTTAAATACATCAATTCCTTATCAAATGACGTATTCTAATGAGACTCAATTTTTACCATATCAAGAACAAATGCAAAATTTTCATGAGTTCCCTACACATAATTACATTTCATTTTCATATGCATATAACTCAGAATTGAGTTGTCCTAATACTTCTTGGACAAACCAACAAGTGCAATCTTACCCTCCATATCTACAAACCCAGTGGCCACCTGAGCAAAGCCAATTTTTAAATTATCAATATCAATCTAATCATTATGAAAATACATATGGGCCATCTGCATATCCTGAAGAAAATTTTTCACCTCAACCTACTAACCAATCTTCTCATCAAACATATAATTATAATGAGGAAATTGAAGAACTAAAAAAAAAATTTCTCGATGGTTTTCAAGCCATAGAAAATAAATTTTCAGAGTGCGTAAATCGAGTTGAACATTGCAAAAATATGTATTTTTACTCAAATCCCCCACAAGAGGATTTTTCAAAATTTTCATCAAATCAAGTAGATTATCAACAATCTCCTCACTTAGATGACTTAGAAGGAGGATTCGAAGGATTAGATCAACAAATCCTTTTCGACCAACAATCATTTTCTAGGACGACAGATCATGCAGATCAAATTGATAATCTAATTGATTACTCGAATTTTCAAATTCAATTAAATTCAATACCATTAGAAAATCCATATTTTGAAAATGACTTAGCATTTCAAACTGCTTTAGAAGCTGAATACCTTAACAAACAAAAGCTAGGTCAAAAGAAAGAGAATTTGAAAATGAATGATGAATATATTAATACATTATGTGGGGAGGAACCTAATGAATCAACTATCACTCCAATAAATCATTTTGATTATCAAACTCAATCAGATCAATTACTATAAGAAAATCTATTGTTTGAAAATTTGGTAATAATTACAACATTATGTAGTGATGGTTTCTCAGATCATACACTTAACGAGAATTCCTCTCTTCATAATCAAGAAAATATTATAGAAAATAATGGAAAATTAATTCATGATAGATTTGAAGAAGAAAAAGATCAAGAAAATATTGAGGAGATTGATGATCATAGCCAAATTAATGATGAGGTGAGAAATAAAGAGTTTATTGAGGATAAGTTGGGGGGAGATGAAAATGAAATTATTAATGAAAATTTTGAAAAATACATACCTGTTATTTCAAGCACTTTTAAAGATGAGCTCATTAGCATAGATGAATTAATGAAAAAGGAAGAGATGATTCAAATGTTTGAACAGGTTCAAATTAAAATTTTGCTCTTTGATGTTATTCAGTATATTCCAAATTATAGTCAATTTCTCCAAGAGCGTTGTATTCAAATGGAATCCTGTTTAACCCAAAATAAAATCATGCTCCCATTAGGTAATAGTTCAATAAATAATTTAGATCAAATTGAAGAATGCCAGCTATTGGACATCATTGATAACTCATTAATCTTTACAAATCTTGAGCATGAATATATGAAAATGATAAATAATCTACATAGTGTTAAAAAATTTTACAGAGCAGGAATTGGATAACATGAATCATTACGTCTGGCTGAAGACGTAAAACTTAGCGCTGGTTGGGAGGCAACCCAACATATGTATATATATCTCTTTTCTATTAGTTTGCTTTTGTTTTGTTTAGGTGAAAGCTACAGCAATTTAATCAGACCATTACACCCCAGGTTGTCTCTTTCCCTACTATCTTATTTTCATAAATTTTGTGCATGTTTATCAAAGATAGCTATATTTAAGTTAGGGGGTCTGGTTTGCTTAATGTGATTAAAATAATAATAATAATAATAATAATAATAATAAAAGTTTAAAAAATATATATATATATAGAGATAAATCAAAGTACACTTGCTATGCTTGATACTGAGTGAAGAAGCAAACTGTAATTAGTTATATTTGTAAAAATATTTTCATGGTGTTTTCAAAATTTTATCACTAATTGCACTTACACGTTAATAAACCTTGTGGGTACCATGATAATATAGTTTTTCTCTCTCATCCAGGCAAGTAATCTTTAATATCATTATAATCGATAGCTGAAAAAAAAATTCCCTAGATATCCTGAAATATGGTGAGGGGAGAATAAAAAATAATAAAAAAAAAAATCCCTAGATATCCTGAAATATGGTGAGGGGAAGAAAAAAAAATGTTGAAGATAAAAAAAAAAAAGTTTACTTCTAAAATATTTACTATCACTATCATAACTTTGATATAAATATTACTTAGATTGGATTAGTTGAAAATAACTTATTTATTAAATGCCCATTTGTTCATTAGTACACATACACACGTATTATAATCTTTTATATGCATCATGAAAAATATTTTACACATATACACTAAAGAAATTTACTTCTAAAGCTTACTATCATTAATAGCAGTGCACTTAGATTTTTGTAAAAAAAAAAAAAAAAAAAAGAAAGAAAAAAAAAGAATTATAATATATTAAACTATTTCCATTGCTAAGGGACTAGCAATGTTTAAGTTGGGGGGTGTGATAAGTCTAAAAATTTTCCTTTAATTTTATATTAAATTCACGTTGTTAAATATTAAAATGATAATTAAATGCATGTTTTAAGCAAAATTTTATGAAAATCATATTTTTAATAGAATATTTGATTTTGCTATAAAAATGGGTCATTTTGCAACATTCTTGAAGATATAAAAATTATGACTAAATTTTAATGTTAAAATATGTATTAGCTTATTAATATAATTTGGGCAAATTTATAAAATTATTTAATTGGAAAAAAATCACACTTATATAACTACAATTATATGGGGAACAAAGTAGAATAATTTTTATATAAAATGAATTAATTGATAAAATGAATACAAAAGAAGCCCAAAAATTAAATTAAGAAGATATATGATGTTATCATAATTCTTTAGCCGAGAAATAATATTTAAATTTGTGTTTAAATATCCTGCGGGTACACCGAACAACCGTAAACCACCGGAGCACCAATTCGGTGCTCCACCTTCCCCAAATTCGGAAACCCACCAGACCCGAAATTCAGCAGACCGCACCCATCTGCCTAGCACCGCCCGCTGCTACAATCTCTCCAATTCATCTCCTGCAATAAAAATCCGCAACGCTGCTCAAATTGCAACCGGCCAGAAAATTCCTGCAACGCCCCAGCACTTGGCACGGCCACCATCAATTAACGCCACCGATTGCAGCAACCAGAAAATTGTCCATTGCCGTCCATTGCAGCAGGATTAATCAACTAACTACCTCTGCAATTTTCCGCAGCTAAGTCGCCCATTCACTATACCAACTGCAACACCGATTTTTCCTCTTCTCAATCGAAGCAACGACCAAAGCATGGGCAGCATAGGATTTTTAGCCAGCAAATCTCGATGCCAATTTCTCCTCTGCTCATTGATGGAAATATTCCATCAGAAACACCAAAAAACCCAAATACCGGCAGCCATGGAAAACCCACCGAGCAAACCGCCATTAAACTAGCATCATCCCATACCCCACACACAACCCCTTGGGTGGGACCCATTTTGTGGGACCCCGTAGCAAGTGGGTGGGACCCATTTTGTGGGACCTCTAGCAAGGAGGTGGGGCCAAGCAATAAAAATTCCATTACGTGGAGATTCGCGGAGATTCGCTTTTCATGGGTGATGTGAATTTTATTTTTCTGCATTATAGTTAGTAGCGTTTCATAGTTGTTAAATTTTAATTTGTAATTTTTAGATTAGATTTACTGCTTTATTCTATGCTTTGTAATTTTTAGATTAAAGTTAATGTAATTCTCTTTCCTGCTTTAATAGTTAAATTTCATAGCTTTTATTGCTTTCTTAGAATAGTTTTAATTAAGTTGTTAGTTAATTTCTTTTAGCTTCTTGTCTCCATTTCTTTTATGTTCAATTCTTTTCTCTCTTCTTCCTCTCTCTTCTCTCTTTCTCTTTCTCTCTCTTCTCTATACCCTCTCTTTCTCTTAAAAATAATTCAAAACTACATCGCCTCTCTGTGGATTCGACCCGACTCACCGTTATTCTACACTATCACCCGTATAGTGGTAGCTTTAATGTGTTTCGGTTAATTTTAATTAAACTGGCGATCACAGTGCTCTTAACGACAAGCACTTGGTACGCATCAGACATGTATATATATTTTTAGAAAACAAAATACTTTTTTGGACGCCCGCGGGACACACATATATATTTTAGAAAACAAAATATTCATTTTTGGAGGCCCACGGGACACATATATATTTTAGAAAATAAAATATTCATTTTTGGACGTCTGCAGGACACACATATATATTTTAGAAAATAAAATATTCATTTTTGGAGGCCCGTGGGACATGTATTATATTTTTAGAAAACAAAATATTTTTTTGGACACCCGCGGGACACATATATATTTTAGAAAAAAATATTCATTTTTGGATACCCGCAGGACACATATATATATTTTAGAAAATAAAATATTCATTTTTGGAGGCCTTTAAGATATATATGTATTTTAGAAAATAGTATATATATTTTTGGAAGTCGTTAATAATATATATTTTCGTAGGCTTCTTTATATATATATGTAAATATATTATCTCGGGATCCCCGGGCCTCTCCATTTTTATTTTCTTTATGTTCCCCGTTCTTTTTTTTTTTAAGAGAAAGGAGAGCCTGGTCTCCTGTCCTTTTTTCTTATTTGTGCAATAAGCATGAAATCCGAGAGTTTATTTATCTCGGGATCTCGGGCCTTTATATATATTATTCATAAAGAAAAAGTACTTAGCCTATATATATATGTGGCACGCCTGGTGGGATCCCGGGACCCCGAACCTTCATATATATATATATATATATATATATATATATATATATTTTTCATAAATCATAAAAAGTACTTTGCTTTATATGCATATATAGCGCCCGGTGGGATCCCGGGACCCCAGGCCTTTACATATATTATTATCTATTATTATCTTTTTTATATCATAAAAAAATACTTAGCTTTGTATATATATATATGTATATAGCGTGCCCGGTGAGATCCCGGGCCTTTACATATATTATTATCTTTTTTATATCATAAAAAAATACTTAGCTTTATATATATATATATGTATATAGCGTGCCCGGTGAGATCCCAGGACCCCGGGCCTTTACATATATTATTATCTTTTTTTTATATCATAAAAAAATACGTAGCTTTATATATATATATATATGTATATAGCGTGCCTTATGAGATCCCGGGACCCCGGGCCTTTACATATATTATTATCTTTTTTTATATTATAAAAAAAAGACTTAGCTTTATATATATATGTATATAGCGTGCCCAGTGAAATCCCGGGACCCCGGGCCTTTACATATATTATTATCTTTTTTATATCATAAAAAAAATACTTAACTTTATATATATGTATGTATACTACGTGCTCGGTGAGAATGTCGGGATCTTGGGCCTTTATGTATATATATATTATTATATTTTTATCATAATATATATATACACTTAGCTTTATATATATATATATGGCGCACCCGGTGAGATCCCTGGATCCCGGGCCTTTATATATATTATTATTTTTTTATCGTAAAAAATAATAATATATATGTATATATGTATATGTATATGTATATATATGTTTTTTTTGAAGGAGAAAATACTTAATCCGCGTGTCAATTCAACCCGCCAGTCGGGGAGTATCCACATTGGGAAAAGTATTTTTTTAAATAATATATATATATATTATTAGTCCTGAGTTTATGGCAAAACCCAAGAGAGGAGGGGTGAATTGGGTTCTTGAAAAAAATTTTGATAAATTAAAACTTAACCCCTTATAATTTAAATCCCCTTGATGAAACGTGATATGAGATAGAATGAGAGGGTGCAAATGGAATATAAAATATAAACAATCAATCCACACAAGAGACAACAATATATAGTGGTTCGGGCAACCTTCCCTACTCCACTCTTCCAAGCATACACCCGTTGTGTCTTGGGTTCCACTATTGTATATTCAATACAATCTAGAGCACCCGCTCTCTTCTAAATTCTAGCTTTAGGGGGCATATACAACAATCACTTGTTGGTGAGACAAACTCAAACCAAATAAGCAAAACCCGTTAGTGGGACAAACTCAAACCAACCCCCGTTTTGCTTCTTCTTGAATTCGGTCTCCAACACCGATTCAAGGCAACAATACAAAATAAAATAGATAAAAGAGAAATTACACTTTACAACGTGTATTCGATAAGCTCCGGATGCTCCTTGTCATGTGGAGATGATAATCTCGGAAGCGCACTTGGAAATTGTAGCACTTGACGCTTCAATAATTGTTCAAATAACTTCAATACACTTGAATATTAGAATATTAAAGCCCAACTTGTGTTTTCCTCTTTCTTTCCTCCTTCTCGTTCATGCATCAATGATATATATAGAGGAAAAAAGGTTCTAGCTGTTGGAGTGGAGGTTCACGTGCATCTAGTGCTCCAATGTTCGAATTTTCGACCGTTATGAGTTGAAGTCGCAAGTGGAGTCAACTTCGGATGAGTAGAGTCGACTTCGGATGGGTGAAGTCGACTTGGGATTCGACTTCGTCTTGTTAAAACTTGCTGTCTAGAATTTTGCCTTCGAAGTTGCAGGTGAAGTCCACTTGGGTTGGGACTTCACCCAAGTCGCAAGTGAAGTCGACTTGGGTTGAGACTTCACTTTGCTGTCTGTCCGAAGTTGCAGGCAAAGTCAACTTGGGTCTGGGACTTCACCCAAGTCGCAAGTGAAGTCGACTTGGGCTGAGACTTCACTTTGCTGAACTTGCAATTCATGAACTTGAACTCTTAAAACTTAAATTATTTCACATTTTCATTTTCAAACACATAATTAGAGATAAAATATCTGAGAACACTTAGACAAATTTATTAGATCCTTTTTAATGATATTTAAATTATTTGTTAATCATCAAAATCAAATTAATCATTCTTAAAGCAAGCATATGATTAACATATATATACTTTTAATGAAACGTATATATATTAAAAAATATATACTTAACCCGTGTGTCAATTCAACCCGCCAGTCGGGGAGTATCAACGTTGGGAAAAGTATTATTTTTTTTAAAAATAATATATATACATGTATATAAAAAAAATATACTTAACCCGTGTATCAATTCAACCCGCCAGTGGGGGAGTATCCATGTTGGAAAAAGTATTTTTTTAAAAAATAATATATATATATATGTATATATATTTTTTAATAAAACATATATATTAAAAAATACTTAACCCGTGTGTCAATTCAACCTGCCAGTCGGAGTATCCACATTGGGAAAAGTATTTTTTTAAAAATAATATATATACATGTATATATATATTTATTTTTTTAATAAGAAAGAAACTTTTTTTACCTAAAAAAAATCTTAAGAACATACGTTCTTTTTTTTCAAGGTGAGAGAGCTTCTCCGGGTCCTCGCTGTTGTGTTGAAGTCCTCCCTTTTTGTCGAGCGATGGCCACCTTTTATAGCGCTCGGATGGCTTGGACGGTTGTTCCGCGGTTAAAAATGTTCACGCGGAATTTCATGTGCGCGGAACCTAAGGAATTCGCATAATTCGGGTGACCACTCAGCCACGTGTCTCCTTTTGTGTTTGGTGAGGAATTCCGCGGCTTGGTTACCACGTGATTTGTCCTCGCGGAACAGTTGTTCAGCAGCGGAACTTGCTGCCTCTTTTGCTTCCACATTACGTTTCGTCCGCGCCAGTCAGATTTCTTTATGCAGTCTTGTTTCTTCCCTTTTAAGTTCATCCAGCTCTTTTTTTTTGCTCGAGATTCTTTTCATCTCATAATGCCTTTTCTGTTTTCGCCCTACGTTCTCTAGTTGCTGGGGAATTTGCGCCATACCCCCTCTAAGTTTGCGAATTAGCATTTTAAACCCCGAAGTTTTCATATTAGCATTTTGGGTCCTGAAAAGTTTCATCTTGTGCATTTTAAACCCTGCGCCCTAACGCCGTCAGTCTCCCACTGCTTAACAGTGTGCAATGACGAAATTACCCTTTGATAAAAATGAAAGCGGAGCCCTAACGAGAATACCCTTCCCAAATTGAATAGCCAGCCGGCCGGGAGCCCGAACCGAAATTCTCGAAATCGAAAGCCCTTTGCTTTCAGAAAACCCTCAAATCGCAGTCTGAGAATTCCAAATCGGAGGAAAAAAATCGATATCTGGCCTGTGTCCTTCGCCCTAACGAGAAAACCCTTCTGAAATCAAAAAACCAACTTAACCTAAGCCCGAACTGAAACCCCCAAATCGAAACCCCTTTGCTTTCACAAAAAATCTCAAATTGCAATCGTGCCTGCGTTCGCTGTGGGACATCGCTAGGTATCGTCTTCTACCATCATGGTTCGAAAAGGGCAGAGAGAGGAAAAGGGTAGAGAAGAGAGGTAAGTTGGTTGATAAATTATATATATTTATATGGTAAAGTCGATATTATTTTATGCACATCTGCTTGGATGGTGAGCTATCTATTTGGTATGCTTTTTTGTCGTGTGGCGGAAGACGCAGGGGAGGTGGTCTCATGTTTGGAAATATGCCTTTGTCTTTTAGGAATTGGCGTTGCCCGGATGTCCCTGTCGGGTGGGTGGTCCCATGTGATGATTAAAAATGTGACTTTTATGTTGACAGTTTGTTCGATTTGTTATAATTAGTTTGATTTGTCATTGCCTAGCTGCCCTTGCAGGGTTGGTGGTCCCATGTGGTGATTAAAAAATGCCTGTCATGGATAATGTGTAAGCGTTGCTGGATTTCTCTGATTGTTGTGTCATTTTTTATGATCGAGAGCTTCCTTTGAGTCCCTAATTCAAATAGCTCAGCATAATTATCTATGCTGAATATTATACAGTTTCCTATGATGGAGAACTTCCTTTGAGCTCCTAATTGAAACAGCTAGTGCTAACAAAATGGTGTGCATTGCATAATTGATGACTATTTTTTGAACAACTACTATCTTTGTACAATATTGTGAATTTATAAGATTTAAATCCCTTCTTATTTCATTCTTTGATGGAAAATATACAGGAAGATGTCTGAGGTTGATGTGATTTTGTGGTGGCACTACGGGGGCAGATTCGTGTACGACATAGAGGAAGATTGTGAGGTATACGCTGGGGGAGATTTTGGAGTTGGCAGTGCTAATGTGGAGACATACAACCTATTTAGAATGTGTGAACAAATGACTATAGAAACTGGAGTTCATGGTCATCTATTGGACTTTTGGTGTGGGAAAAGGAAGATATTAATCACAAATGATGAGGTGTTGCGTAATTGCCTACGAGAAATCATTTTTCGAAGATTGCATGGATGTGTGGGTCACACCGAAAGCGGGAGTCCAATGGGTGCCAGATCAACAGCTGGAGCCGAGTTCCAAAAAATTCAAGTGTCACCGTACAATATTTGTGAAGGAAGAGGTGTCATAGTTTGTTGGGCAGTCTTCTACCATGGCAAACGAAGTGGAGGACATTATTAATGGAAGTGCAGCCAACGAAAATGCCACCAACTTTAGTGCAAAAAATGAGGGGCTTGAAACGGAGGAAAACGTGAGCGACCTACCTCCGCATGATGATACCAGTGATAGGGGACCTGCAGAAAATGTCCACTATGAAGCGCAGCATGACACCAATAGATTCTATTATGATAGTGATGATTCCTTTGTTAAGGTGCACGAAGACTACGATGGGAATGTGACTTCCCATGAATATGATCCATACTTCGAGCTCAAGGATCCATACCTATGTGTCGGCCTCGAGCTTCAAAATAAAAAGCAGTTGGAGCTAATGATCCGTCAACATGCAATCTAAATGGTTTTGATATAAAGTTTGTGAAGAATGGGTGCTACCACCTAACTGCCACATGTAAGGTTGATGGTTGTCCATGGAGGATACATGCATCAAGGAAAGCTGATGGTGTGACCTTTCTTATCAAGACATATAATAATGTGGAGCATACATGCATAGTTGCAGAAGGGAGTGGAAACAAAACAGCAAACAAGAGCTAGATCACAACATCGATTGAGAAGGAACTCCGTGTTAATAGTAACCTTACGATCAAGCAATTGAATAATGGGTTGCATGCCAACTTTGGGCTGACTTTGAATTACTGGAAAGTATGGAGAAGCAAGAAACAGGCGATGGGGAAGATCAACGGGACGGAGGATGAATCATTTGCAATTCTTCCAACATTGTTTAATACAATTGTGAAGACTAATGTAGGGTCGATCACACATATCAAGACCGATGCGGATCATCATTTTCAAAGAGTCTTCCTATGTATTGATGCCTGCAGAAAGGCTTTCAGGATGGCTGTAGGCCATATATCGGTCTGGATAGTGCTTTTCTCAAAGGGGGTTTCAAAAGAAGCCTATTGACTGTTATTGCAAAGGATGCAGAGGGACAGATCATGCCGATTGCAATTGGAGTTGTTGAATATGAATGTTACAATAGTTGGGTTTACTTTCTAACACTCTTGAAGAGAGCAGTGGGAGAAGGAGAATTCACCTTTATGTCAGATCGGCAAAAGGGTTTAATGAAAGCAATGGCTAGAGTCTTCCCAACTTCCAGGCATCGCTACTGTATTCGACACTTAGTAGGAAATTTGAAGATGAAGGTTTTTGGTCAAAATGACGTGGTTCGAAAACTCTTTTGGGCAGCATCCAAATCATAAACACAAGCAGAGTACAGACATCATATGAGTAGAATACGGGAGATCAAGCTGCCGCATGTGATTGGATCGAGAAAATCGAACCAATCCATTGGTCTAGAGCCTTCTTCGCCAATGATTCCCCATGTTCTACAATTGATAATAATTTTGTGGAGTCTTTTAATGCTTGGATCAATGTAGCAAGGGAGATGCAAATTTGTCAACTGTTTGAAAGTTTTAGCACTAAGGTGTTGGAATGGTTTAATGTTAGGAGTAGCAAAGGCATTTCATCACATGCACCCTTGTCAGATAAATCTTCTAAATCGCTGGATAAGATTGGTGGAGATGGTAGACGTGCAACATTCTTCCATTGTGAGAATGAAGAGTATGAGGTTTCATATGGTGTAACCACACATGTGGTTCAGTTTGGAGAGAAGAAATGCAGTTGTAGGCAATGGCAATTGGAAGGAATGTCATGTTTACATGCATATAGGGTTATTCTTTGGCGACAAGAAGACCCGATTTCGTATTGCAGTTGGTTTTTGTACGATGGATTCGTATCGAAAGACCTACCGCCATGGGTTCCATGCAATGCTTAGTAGACAATTTTGGGAAGCTGACATTGATAGTATACTTTTTTCTTACCACTTGTCTTATTTACTTAAAAATTTGTTGATTTTTCACTCATTTATTATATTTATTTTTGTTTTGTGGTTGAATTTAACACTTGCCTTTTAATTTTTACACAGATATGGTTGTTTTACCCCCGAATGTTGAGAAGACAAAGGGTCGACCTCAAACTGAAAGACGGAGAGATCCAGAAGAGGGACCCCCACAACATGTGAAGAGAACTTCTGGAAAGGTACATTGCAGCCTATGCAAGGGAGAAGGGCACAATCGAAGGGGATGTCTTAACAAAGGACCAAATACAACAAGTCGGCCAGGGCCTCCAATGAAGAACTCAGCTTCACAAGCTTCTAGGCAAACAACTCAATCACAAGATGCCACCCAGCCAATGCGCGAACCAAGACCAACACACCCATCTGCGGAACCAGCTCCCACCACTACTCACAACCCATCATTTTCACCGCCATCGAGGCGTTGGGTGAAGAAATTGGCACAAAAGAGGACATTTGCATCGACACAATGACAATTGAGCGGTTGTAGAAATTTACATTTTTTCACCTTTTTGGACTTGTAAAAGTTATATGCGACAACTTTTCAATGAACTTTGTTGTATGTATTTAACAGCTTGGTCATTATCTATACAATTTTTGTCAAAACTGGTAGAAATTCTTCTGCAGGGCATGATTTCGAAATGTAGCACAAGATGAATTAATTTTTTCCGTCCATTTAAATGAATGCAGTGACAATAAAGATTGCCTTAGCATTTGTTTATTCCACCATAATTTAATTAAGCCAATACTTACATGAAACCAATACTCACAAAAATTATATCATTAAACCGGATGTCCACGCCAACGTATAGAAATTGAGAAATATATTTTCCACTTCAATAGTCAATCCTGACATAAAATAGGTTTCATAGTCAATCCATACACAAGCTAATTCATTAATTACTAGTACTCGCAAAATAAGTTCAACAATAATCCCATACTAGTTTGCTTTTAAATAGATTAGTACAAATCATTCCTTCGGATTAGGAGAAGAAAATATATTAATATTTATGGTCATGCTTGTCACTACTTTAGGTATCTCATCCACTGAAGTTGTTTTCTTCATTTCGGATAACTCTTTCTTCAAAGCATCCAACTCCATCCTCAAGGTTCCATCGATTCCAGTAGAGTACTCCATCTTGCATTCTTCTTCTAATATCATCAGCTCCTTGGAGTTATATTCATCACACCAATGAAAAAAATTACATATCTTCACATCCTAAAAAAGAATTGCATTCATATGTTATTAAGCAATCAAATGATGATATTCTACATTGTCCAATTGTGAACCGCAGTAATCATATTTCATACCTTTTTAGGGCAACGGTAGAACCACCTATTTGGATTCTTAGATGTTCTTGACATAAAAACTTTACAAGTTCCCATTCCACATGGACAGTGAATCTCTTTTATCCAGCAAGGGATATTTCTGCTTCCACCAAAAAAAGCAACATCACAAGATAACAAATATTTTAAAAATAACCTGTGCAAGTCTAATTTCTATATGTAATTTGGAAAACCAGGAAAAGGTAAAATATCTCCAACATTTCTATATGCAACAAAACATTTTAATGGCGCATTTTAAAATATAATGTGTCATTTATGGTTTAATCAAAACTAAACAACATTTAAAGTTTAAAATGCTGATTTTAAAATTGAACCCGTAATTTACCGTTAAAAAAACAGAAATTTTCCAAGATTATTAGGCTGATTTTGATATATTATACATGGTATACAGTTTACACTAAACAAAAATTTTTTCAAAGTTTATAGGCTCACCGTAAATTATTACACGTAGTTCCGATTTAATCAAAACCAGAAAAAATCAAGGTTACAGGCTGTTATGCTATTTAGTCAGAAAAATTTGTTCATAAATCATCTTCCCCATTCACGCTGACAGCTCTTACGCATAAATCTTATGACTCGCTGAATTAAATAATGTGAACAAGTCAGAAAGCATACCTTCTTTCAGCCATTACCCAAAGCCCCAACACAGCACCGTCTCTCTTTGAAAGAAAAAAAGTGAAGCCACCCTTCCCATTTTCATCGTTTCAGCTTAAAAGCATCTCCACAATGGCATATTCGTCATTTTCAAAGAACCAAACGAGCTACACACTGTTAAGCGGTGGGAGACTGACGGCGTTAGAGCGCAGGGTTTAAAATGCACAAGATAAAACTTTTTAGGGTCCAAAATGCTAATACGAAAACTTCGGGGTTTAAAATGCTAATTCGCAAACTTAGAGGGGGTATGGCGCAAATTCCCCCTAGTTGCTTACACCAAGATCACAACTATTTCTCCGCTGGCTGACCTTCACACCGTAACATTTATGATGCCCCGAAACATTACAGGGCTTGCAAGGCTTGCATAAAGGGATGCCATTCGATTCTTCTCCACTGTAGCACAAACACACACATCACAGAAAGCTAAATCCTTAGTTCACGAAGGTTGTGCTACAACCAGCCTTCCTAAACCAGCACCTTTGTTGAGAAGCTTTTTTTTTTCTTTGAAGGGCGCTCCGATGTGAGGTGAACCTTGTGCTTACATCCCAAAAGCCAATGCAAGCCAGCTGAATTCCCTGCTTCCTTCAGCAACAAATCAGCAATAGCTCCCACAGCATCGTCTTCCATTCGCGTCTACTCCAGTTGGTATCGTCTGAACGTCGGTTACTTCGAGGAATGCGAGACTGGGAGCAGGGCCCGAAGGAGCAACTGGCCTGAGATCTGGACCGAGTTCTGCCTCGATTGGGAAGAATACTCTCCACCATAACTGGACGTGTCTGGCTTAGATCATCAATGGTAACAACAATGGCATTTTTCCTGTAAGCATCACAACGACCATCAGTAGCATCATACAGGTAGTCGGACTCAGTATCAACACCTCCATTATCGATGATGGTCTGGAATGCATAATCCATGAGGCCACCACTGCGGCCTTGATTGTAAGATGCGTGACGGTCTACCAACTCTTGCTTTGGAGAGGGGTCTATCTTTCATTTCTGTAACTTGATTTGTGTAGAGCAGAAAACGAATGGGAATAAAGAGATAAATATTTGATTGGCTTGGGCAAGCCTTCCTTGTCCGCCTACAGGTCTTCGTCCAGACCTCCTTAGTGATTTTTATTTTTGCAGCGGCATTGAATCCTTCGAGCTTCAGATCAAAGGTTATTTTCAAAAAGTCCTTCTCCTCCTTTTTTTTTTTGATTGCCCACAAGTGCCGCGAGTGAGAATCCGTGGGCATAACTCTGTTGACTCTAAGGTTTTCTGCATGCATTTCGGTGGCTCATGGAATCCCGCAACCCCTTTTTTTGCCATGGCTCTAAAAAATTCTTTTTCTTTCTTTTTATATATATATATATATTTTTTTTTTTGCTGCTGACATTCCCGACGCCGAACATCTTTAATAAAATTCTTTGTGGCCAAGGCCCCTTAATTTACTTATTATATATATTTGTATCGTTTGGTCATCTCGTTTGGCCGGTCAATCATATATATATATTTGCTCCTTTTTTTGATATATTTTTTCATTCATCATTTTTTCTTTTCTTTTTGTAATAAGTTTGTCGGTTTATAAACCAATAAAGGCCCTGTGATTTCGTAATAATTAATTTTTTTAGTCATTTGCAAATTTTTTTCTCTCTTTTTTTTTCTCTTCTTCTTCTTTTTTTTCTCTTCTTTTTTTACACATGAAAAATTACATAATTTCATAGACTAAAATCAATCATATAATCGTAGTAGACCATAGTTCAAAATATACCTCATCAATAAGTTAATCCTAATTTAACACTTGTAATATAATCATACGACCTTTATTAGGTTATTTATACTTTAATTACAAAAATTAAAACTCAGCTAATAGGATTTAATAAAATCTACCTAAATCTAACGACATTTAATAACATCTAATTATATCTAATCGGATCTAACCGAATCTGACTTTTAATATTAATAAGCTAATCTAAATTTAATGCTCATAATATGATCTTATACTTCTTATAAGATCTTTTATATCTTAATTACAGAAACTAAAACTGATATAAGAGGATTCTTGAAATTCACCTAAATCTAACAGCATCTAACTAGATCTAATGATATCTAATTGGATCTAACAGCATCTAACGACATCTAACTGAATATAACTTTTGATATTAACAAGTTAATCCTAATTTAACACTTGTACTATGATCCTAGGCCTTTTATATAGTCACCTTAATTACAAAAATTAAAACTCAGGTAACAAAATTTAATGAAATTCACCCAAATTTAATGACATCTAATAATATCTAATGACATCTAACGGTATCTAATAACATCTAACTGCATCTAACGGTATCTAACAACATCTAATCGCATTTAACAATATCTAATTTTAATACTTTCAAAAATATTTTACATAAATTTGGGTATTTCGCAAAAGATAAATGTTTAATAATTCATTTTAGAATTACGCAAACCTTTAAATAATTTAAAACAAAATAAATATATAAATCCGTAATTAAAAATAATAATTAAATTAAATTAAATTAAATAGAAATTTACGTAAATATATAAATTTGTAATAATTATTATAATTACTATTTAAAAATAAAATTGTAATAAATTATTATATATTTGTAATTTTAGATTTAATAATATAAATATATGTAACTATTTGGGATTGGTTTAATGATGACTAAACTACTGTTTAGACTTAAATAAACTAATAAATACTTGACTTTTTCAGATTTGTGTAATAATTAGGAATTCCTAGATGTTTAATTAACAAAATAATTATTTAATTATATATCCCAAAACTATAATTTAAACCATCTCAAAACATGGATTGCTAGTAAATATTTAATTTAAATGATTATTTAATTATATATCCCAAAATTAATAATTAAGCATAATAATGGTTTAAATATTCTCAAAACTATAATTTAGATCTAATAAACAAAATAAATATGTACGAATTTTTAGGACTAGTTTAATAATTAAGTATTTTTATATTGGTAGAAAAATTATTTATTTGAAGTTGTTAGAAATAATAATTTTAATTTACTTAGTTTATGTCGACTTTGATCCGTATTATGAAAATTAATATAAATTATTAATAAAATAAAAATGAGTATTTGAATTAAGTTTATGTTGATAGTAATTTTATTATTTTTCTTTACATTTAAATCAAAAACTTCTATGCTATTTTAAGTGTCCACATGACTATTTTTATTTACAATTTAATAACCTAAATTTGCCCAATCTAAATTTTCCACATGATTCAAAGCATCTCAAAACATAGAAAACGATTCTTGAATCACCCAAATCGAATATCGAGATCACTAGATCTGAACAAAACAAAATCTACCCAAATTTAAGCCAAATTATTGTCCATCACAATAGATGAACATAGTGTGTCACTATAGGTTTCCAATCAAACTCTAGCCATTGTCGTTGCAACTGCCTCAAAATCCACCAATCGTCGGCTAATGGATCGCCGATCAAAACCGATCGATGACTCGCCGATGGCATTCTAACTTCAGTGCGCAACTTGTCGGACCAAATCTCTTATCCTGTCACTTAAAATTGACAAAAAAAACTACTATTTTTCATGAGAGGGAGGAAGAATGATGGAATAGGATGTGAGGTGGGAGTAAGCATCTTCTCCCCAGGTCTATCTATGGTTGCCATCCATGACTGCATGAATCAAATCGGCAAATTTGGCTACCGTCCTCAAATCTAAAAATCCACCACAACAAAAGCACTTCCCCAACAGTTTTGATTAAGGAAACCTTTTTCGTCGTCAATGGATGCCATTAATACCCACCTCCCTCTGCGAATCCAGTGTCTCCACAACCAATCCAAATCTTGCCGACAATCCAGCCGTTGACTCAAACGATTACAAAATGCGAAATGCGCATATGGCTCCTTCCAAAATCAACCCCTCCTTCCAAATGTTTAAGATCCAAAATTAACCCCAACAATCTCAACCATCCATAAAAAATGAATGATTGGAGATGAGGTTCGCATGAGAAAATTATGGGAACATATTTCCGTAGGTTGGTGCCTCAAGCAAGATACCCATCAAACACATAGTGTGATGCCTCATTGCATAGACATTCTTAATGGCTAGTCAACGGGTGCTATATAACTTAAGAAAAATTTGATAAGATCTTTCCATAATATATAAGGGGTGATATGGGATACATGATCTATTATATATAAACATCACAATTTTCATTCCAAAATACAACATTTAGCTTTACATTAGCATGTTTAAGTTCACATACTATAAAGACATTCATATGCTAAGAAAGTTATCATACCTTATCATTAATTACATAACAAGGTAACTTAAAAGATCATATATGTATATATATATGCATATGTCCATATAGATTATGATCAAGTTTAAAATACCCAAGTACAATATGTTTATCAAGTGGGATCAACTAAGTGTATACATTCACCAATATCAAAAAAAGAAACATTAAGCCCAAAATAACTACGAATACAAGTATGGATCTAATGAGTTTGCTCCTTGGGGTTATGTCCTTCTTTGATCCCATCCCGAGGCTCTTTACCTGGCCTATAGTCTATAGACAAAGTAACAAACCATGTGAATTTAAATAGACTCGGTAAGTATATAGCAGTTAACAAAGGAAGTGAATCTGTTAAATTTTATGTTGCATATGTCATGATCATGATGCAGAAAAATCATTTCTAAGTGATCATATACAATATATAGATTCAACACCCACGTCTAAGAACATATAAATATTACCGCATGTCTTAACGGGCCATGCACAACCCTCCCATCATGTCAACCAAGGGCTATGAACAACCTTATTCGAGCGTTTAATGAACAACCCATCAATCACTACACATAAAACAAATGTTGCAAACCACACACATAGCATTAGAATCATCGATATGAGTTTATATTGAGTTTAATATGCCAACTATCACACAAGCATTTCATCAAATACATGGTAGGCATCGGCAAGGAAATTTATAGTTCTTCATACAAATCAAACCCATCTGAGTTATGTCACAGCCTATTAGTGAAAAAATAGCAACGTGTCATCTGTTTCATAAAACCCATGCACGATCCTAAACATTTCACGAATCCAGCTAACCCTAGCTTGCCAAAATCCTGGAAATACCCCATCCTGCAAACCTGATGGGCAATGCCCATTCCCTCTAGCTCTAGAACATATTTAATTTCAGATACAATCCTTAACTTGAGGAAAGAAAACATCTACTTATGTAGATCATGATTTTCCCAAATATTAATGACCCTGTAACGCCCCAATTCTAAATATTCGTAATAACTAATCAAAAGGGGTACCATATGACCTATGAAAATTTCGGCAGCATCTCCCCATAATATATAAGGGGTGGTATGTAATACACAACCTGTTATGCATAAGCAATTCAAATTCATTACAATATGTGACATTTAACTTTATAGTTATATATTTGTATCTTCATATGATAAGGAAATTCATATGGAAGGAAATCATTCAAACTTATCCATACACAATGAGCAAACCGAATAATCATAACTACATGCATCCACATAAATCGCAATCCAATTCTAAATACTGAATACAATCTGTTTATCAAGGTCAAATCTAGTTCCATAACCGTTTACATAATGCTAATGTCAAAAGAGCATAACATTAAAATAACTTTAATTAAAGATGTTCTAATGGTTTCCAAGGTTTGGTCTTCCACTTGCCCCATCTTGAGGTTCCCCACCTGACCTGGGATCTAAAGAACAAAAAGAATAACAAATCACGTGAGTCTAAATAGACTCAGTAAGTAGATAATGGTTAGCACAAAGTGGAATAAGCAAAGTTTTGGATGCGCATGTCATGATCAAAATAAAACATATGGGTCCGATACCCACTCCCAAGATCGTATGCATATAATCACATATAAATAGAAGGACGCGTACAATCCTCCACTCATGTCAATCAAGGGTCATGAACAACCCTCTCCTCATGTCAATCAGGGGCCATGAACAACCCTTTTACAACCAATCATTTAAATAACACCTCATACATAACATACAAGAATACATGTCACAACTACACATACAACATGAACAAGGTTTACTTTCAATTCAATGTATAAAACTGCCACACGAGCATTTTAACAAACACATGGTAGGCACAGAAAGAGGAAACTCTAGTTCGTACCCTCGTTTGATTCGAATCAACTAACATCACATTTTAAGACTACAAAAGCTGCTAACGAGTCCTCTACTTCATAAATTCACTCATTCACGACAAATTCCCCTCAAACCTTACTTACCCTAGCTGTTACGAACACTACGCCCCAAACCATGGATTTGTTGGGTGTCACGCACCCCCCCAGTTTCACATCATGTTTAATACGAGATTTCATCATTCAATTAAGGAAGGGTAGCATCTACTTACCTTAATCGTGATTTTCCCCAAAAATAGCAACCCTGGGCTTGGATTGCAGAAATTCGGAGCTTCCTTGACTGGAATCAATGACTTCTAAGGCAGTTAGTAGAGATTTCTTCAAGCAATCCACAGCTGGATCGTACTGAATAGGAGGAAAGAAAAGAAGAGGTAGAGAACAGGAAGAGAAGAAGAGGGAAACGGAGTCGGGCGCAAAAAGGAAGATGAACCCTAACTCGTGGGCTCCTCCTTTATAACTGAAACTCCATCGGGTCGGGTCGAGCCGAAGCATGGGTCGGGTCTAATCGCAATTTGTAATTAACTTTCCCACTTCTATGACTTAATAGTCAAAAATTTCTCCGGGGGCGCTGCCCCCTTCACCCCTGCGACCTGACCAGGCAGGTCGAACCCCGTACCTACTCTGCGATGTGGAAAATAGTTGTAGTGCTCAACAATGTCTGTATAAGTTATTAATCCATTAACATCATAAATTCCTAGTAGAATGTTCATAAATTACCTCATAATAAAGAAGGGTTACAATGAAAATAAAATAAAATACCTGGTTCTCACAGACCCTGACCTTGAATTGTTGGAATTTTGAGCCGCCTTTGATGCAAAGTGGTGATCCTCACGGAGGTCTACCACAATCTTATGGAGGTTTAGGGCCGAATTGCGCACTAAGGAGACAAGGAGGAAGAAAGAAAGGAAGGGAGAAGATGACAAGAATGAGAAAGAAAGGAAAGGTGCACTGCCCCCTTGACCCCTACAACTTATCCGGGCAGGTTGAACTCCGTACCTACTCTGCGAAGTGAAAAATAATTATAGTGCCCTAAACGACGTGTCAAGCATACACCTCTAAATCAATGCCTAATAAATCACATCATAACCAAAGGTTATGACTATAGAAACATGCAAAGTACATAACTCATACTCATGCCTAATATGCTCGTGAATGGTGTCTCATACAACCCTATGTGCCAAGGTTATAATACATGCATGTATAAATCCCTTAGGTATCATTCTATACACGTTATGCACAACGCTAACATCATTAATTATTAGTAGTATATTTATAAATTATCTCATTGATAGGGAAGAGTTATAATTTTTTAAAAAATACATAATCCTCACACATAGCCAAGGAACCGTTATTTTGCGAGAACAGTTTCTTGCTGCCCAAGCCATGACTTTCATGTGGAATTGCCAGTAATACCCGTGAAGCTAAGTGCATGCTCCAAAATAGCTGTGGAATTACTCCTTAAATGGCTATAAAAGGACCTCTTTGGCTCTTATTCCAACAACAAGCCTCTCATGCTCCCAAACTCAATCAACAGGTTTTCTTAACTCTCTCTCTCTTCCTTAGATCCCCATTTACTCCAAAAATCTTAAAGTCCTAAAAGAATCCAAAACCTTTCAAAAAGGCAAAAATTTTCCATCTTTCCAGCTTGGACTCAAAAGTAAAAGATTTTATCTTACCACATATGGAAAATCTCTTAGTGGTAAATGATTTAAAATTTGATATTAAGTATTTTCTATTTATTTTTCAAGAAATTTATTCCATTTCATGCCCATTCATATATTTTTACCCAACCTTTTGTATTTGAATAAGGCCACTCTACTAAGCTGTTTTGTTGCCCAATCGGAATTGTCAACCCCACATGGTTTTCATAATTTGAGTAATTAGATTGTGATGGATCTATATGAGAAATCCTATTCTTATTTTAGCAAGTAGTTTTTATAGTGGACCTAATGTTGGCGCTTGCCATCATGTAGAGAATATGCATGATCTAGGAACTCATAAAGAGGTAGTGACTTATGAGCATATAAAATTCAAAAGAGGGTAAAGCTATCTGTAATTAAAAAGCTACAGAAGCTTTCTTATTAAGCCAGAATTAGGAATATATTAGATCTATTGCAATCTATATATGAGTGAGTTTTATATAGCTCATGTTTGAAGACCAAGTGGGTAAGTTCAACCTATTTCTTTCGTTCCCAGTGATGGCTGACACTTAATAAAATATTTTGTGCTAATTTGGTAGATTATTTGAGTTCAAAATACAATTTTCTTTAAAAATATGTTTTGTCAATATTTGGGCATTAAATATTAATTTCAAGTTATTTGAATAATTTTTGTGATACTTTTACTTGAAATTAAAAATATTTATTGCAATAACTAGTTGTAGAATAATTTTAATACATTGATCACCCATTTATTAATTTCACGAATTTATAATCCGAATATATATGTATATTTGCACAGGTTCTCAATAAACAGTGGGGGCCCATCAACAATATTATATTTCCAACAGAATGCAATTTTTAGCATGACAAATATTCACACCAGAAATTCAACCATTCATCTTTCGTTCAAAATTTCAATGGCCAGAAACTTCCAACACATGTCAGATAGTATCCCATCTGTGCCATCACTTGCCACTACCGATTCATTCAATGCTCCAATACAAGTAATCTGGTTCACCAAATAGAAATTTCTACTGGATTCAACTTGCTAAATTGAGCAGTCCAAGCCGTTCACACTCATCTAATGTGAATTGAGCACATACAAAATCAATGGTTGAAATTCCAAAATCAATCCAGTAAATTCAAACCGTCCAAATTCTTATATTTTACCGTTCAAAAATTGTGACCAAGAAAAAATCTTAATTTCAGAAAAATCTGGCCGTTTAAAAAATTCAGTAACAACCTTAGAAAGATTTCAGCTGTGCACTTCATGAATTCAAGCACCAGAAATTTCAGCAATCCAACTAGACAAGCATCCGATGCATACGTTGGTCCATCGTCCATTTAACGTCAGCAAGTGTGTTTTATATTTAGACTATGCGGCTCAATTGAGGAATGATGCGCAATTACTAAATCAGCAGCCAACAATTGGAATTTGCGCAATCCTCGTCTGTAAGGGACTTATTGTGCAAGATCGGGATTACGCAACCACAGAGTTGTCGCACTCTTATAAATAGCAGACACTACAAGCCTCTAAACACACACTTTGGGACATAATTCCAAGGAGAGAAAAGAGGTGGAAAGAGAGGTGGAGACGTGCAACGGGGTGGATACTTCAAGCGTGGAAGTAGAGAGTGAAACTTAAAGGAGTAGAATTTTTTTACTCTTTTATTTTTGATTTTCTGTTTATCCGAGATGATATTATTTTTAATTTTTATGTTAGTCTTATGTCCAATATAATTATGTATGGCTAAAAATATCATTTTATGGTTGCAATAGATCTTGTTTTTGAACCACGATTAAATTATAGTTTTCTTTTGATTTTAATTATCAATATTAGATTATTTATTTAATCTTTTCTTAATGCTTTTATGAGATTAGCCACTTTATAGATTGATTTAATAATTTTGTGTGATGCTTAAAAGAAATAAGATGAAATTAGACAAAAAAGTTAAGTAGCACATGATCTATATATAATCTTAAGGTTATTTCATCTCGTGGGATGTATGAAATTTGCTGATATGGATAGAAATATCAATTAGTCATGTGTAGTCAATACTTGAGATGTAATTAATGTTGTTTGTTATTTTAAATTCTCATGGTTTACATTGAAAGTTAAAATTAACGAGTTAGATTTATGTAGTCATCAAAAGAGGAGTATAAATAATATTTGCCATAAACTAATAATCGATATTAATAAAATAAATTAAGAAATTATAATAAAATCATGGGAATGGGCAAGTGAAGTTGTAACCCTAGATTTATCTATCGGTAAAAGTTTCTTGTTTAGTTTACTCCCATTCAATCTAACTTATTTCTTTCACTCCTTTTTCATCTTTTCTCTTTTACTTTACATTTCTTAATTTCTATTTAAGTTCATCTAGTTAAAATCTAGTTTTTAATTTTTAGTAATTGGTGAATACTTAGCAGTCAAGTCTTTATGGAATTGATAATTCTACTCTTCTATTTATATTACTTGTGTTATCCGTACACTTGCAGGAAAATAGACAACAGTCAGGCCCATTTGGGCCCAAACCACTCCATATGGACCCATTTCAGTTTGTTTAGGTCTAAAACACACAATCTAATTCAATTTAGCCCAGTTCAAATAGAGTATATGGGTCCAAGACTTTCAAGGTGGATTGTCCTTGAACTGCCCATTTTAGTTCATTCAAGTCCAGAATCCACCAAGGGGCCCAAACCTCTAAAGTCTTCCAATTGGGCCCAATATTCTCAATACGCTTAGTTGAGCCCAAAACTCATTAGGTGGCTCAAGTAGGCTGAAAATCAGGTTGAGCACAAAACCTCCTAACTAGGCTCAAAACCTTTTAGTAAGCCTAATTGGGCCCAAAAATCTCTAATAAGTCCAATCGGGCCCAAAGCCGTAAATAAATCCACTTCGACTTGAAACACTTCAGTCAAGCCTAACTCGAGCTTGGAATTTTTCATTTGGTTTAGAGGTCTCCAATACGCCCATTTGGGCCCAAACCCACAAAAGTGGCCCAATTGGGCCCAAGACATCTCAATTGGCTTAGTGGGGCCCAAACTCTTTTAAGTCATGATGCATGGTGTTGTGTACTCCATTTATTTTTGCTGGTCATGTTGTGTAACTGATATGCAACTCATTCGAGTCATGGTGATAGCGATATTTACTCACCCTTTTTTGAGTTGCGGTGCATGGTAGCGTGTACTCATCCACATTTGTATTTTTTAGTTTCAGTGTACTTGTAAAGTCATAATAAGACCTTTTACGTCTTTTCCTCTCATTTTAATGAAAGTAATAGTTTTCAGCATTGACTATTATATTCGACTCTTTTAATTAAAAATTTTCTTATTGGAGATATAAAATCAGAATATAGAACACAATGCAAAATATTTCTGTGATATTCTTTCGGAATCAATTAAGAGCATTAGATGCTTTATAATTCATAAGACATTAATTAAGTATTTATTTCTTAAAACCATAAGACAAAATGGAATGAATCAAATTTGACCAAAAAAAGGCCAAAAACCACCAACATAATTGACTCTTGCAAGCACTTCATTGCCATTCACGCAGTGGTGATTTAACATCATTGGGCCAATCAACCCACAATCATCTCAGGGTCATGCTTATATATTTGCTGCAATCAATTACTTTTCCAAGTGGGTGGAAGCTGATGCATAAAAGTTAGTTAGAGCTAAAGAGGTAATTAAATTCATCGAATTTAAGATCATCTACCACTATAGGGTTCCTTATCAAATCGCTTTTGACAACGTCACTCTATTTAAAAATGAAAAAATGGAGAAGTTTTGCTGGAAAGTGGATATCAAGCATGTATTCTTTATGCCCTATAATCTACAAGATAATGAGCAAGCCGAAGCTTCCAATAAAGTCATCCTGCACATTATGGAAAGAACGACAGATAAAAACAAACAAAACTGGCATCTTAAGTTGACAAAGGCACTTTGAGCTTATTGCACCACACATCGAATAGTTACCAATAACACTTCATACTCACTGGTGTTTGGATTAGATATAGTTCTACTTGTAGAAGTGCAATTACCCTCACTAAAAGTCGTGATGCACTCAAGACTAACAACTGACCAACATACAATATTGTAATACGAGGAACTTGAAGCTTTGAATGAAAAGCACTTGTGACCCAAGCAACGAATAAAGTTGTATTAAGCTCACAAGGCCGAGGCATACAGCCGAGCAGCCAAACATGAAACATCAAGCTTTTTGCCCTAACAGAAGCTGAAGCATATAAGTTATTTAAGGCCAACAGAGGTAATTAAATTCATCAAATTCAAGATCATCTATCACTAAATCACTTTCAACAATGATACTCTATTTAAAAATGAAGAAATGGAGAAGTTTTGATGGAAAGTGGGTATCAAACATGTGTTCTCGATGCCCTATAATCTACAAGACAACAAGCAAGCCAAAGCTTTCGATAAAGTCATCCAACACGTTGTGGAAAGAATAGTAGATAAGAACAAACAAGACTTGCATCTCAAGTTGACAAAGGCACTTTGGGCTCATCGCACCATACATAGAACAACTACCTTTAGAGGTGCAATTACCCTCGCTCAAAGTAATGATGCACTCAAGAATGACAACCAACCAACGTCCAAAGCTACAATACCAGGAACTTGAAGCTTTAGATAAAAAGCACTTACAACCCAAGCAATGAGTCGAGTTGTATTACTCTCACATGGTTGATGCGTACAATTGTGCAATCAAACATCAAACTTTTTCCAATGAAACCTAGTGCTTAAACTATGCACAGAACTCATGTTTGGGAGCAAACTCATTGGAAAATTTAAGGCAAAATGAGAAGGCCCGTGTGCAAGAAGCATATGCTAATGGCTCATATTGAATTACAAATAGTAATGGTCTGCACTCCATTAGCCGCATAACCTAATCTTAGGAACAGACAGTGGGTCGTTAAAATTAATCTAGGCAGATAGGCTGCGTATGCATAATATCTAAGTGTGCTATCAAAGCACCTAAAAAATGCGTAAGTATGGTGTTAGGAAACATAATTTGGGTTCACGGTAGAAGCATACAGAATAAAATAAGATCAAATAAAAATCTTTCCATCCAAGGCTATTTCCACGTGCCTTCTTTGTTTTCTTCAATTTTTATTTTAAGTTATCAATATTAACAAACGTCACTTTGTTTGTAAACTACCCTCACTGTCCAATTTGAATGATTAATTCCCTTCTTGTATTCATTTTGACTTCCTATCATTCTAGTATTAGACGATTAAAAAGAGCCTTATACCAGAAATCATATTTTATTCATTAAATTAAAATATAATCTACTTATGTTTTTAAATCATTTGATTTATTATAATATAAAAATCATTCGATCAAAGTTTTAGATGGGTACGCCTACTTAAAACATGCTTATATTCGAAACCAAAAAATATTTATATTAAATGACAATCACTTAGTTCATTCACAAGTTTATTGAAAGAATATAATCAATTATGAAATTATTTATTAATATTGAAAAATATTTTGATATTAATTAAAATCTTTGAAATAGAAATATAATCAAATATTTGTAATTAACACTAGTTTATATTTTTATTGCTTTTATTGGATGGGCCAATACACATATTTGAAGGTGATTGAAACTTGATACCTTTGTTAAACAAATAATTTCAATGCACTGAGACTTAGGTCCCATTCATAAATTTATTGAAATATCATAATAATTTATGAAATTGTTTATGTATATCAAAAAATATTATTGGATGTTGAATTAACAATTTAAAATAGATATATAAATCAAATTGGTTTTACATTTTTATTGCTTTAGAGAACGGGTCCGCACAAATATTTGAGGTGAAAGAAGCTTGATGCTATTACTAAACAAATAATTTAAATGTGATCGATGATTAAATTTATGTTTAATCACCAAAATGACAAAGGTGAAATAGCAACAGTAAAGACTTTCGATATTCTAATTTCATATATAAATATTTTTCAAATTAAAAATTTAGTAGCAAATGATTTGTAGAAAGCTATATCAAGATAGTTATGTAAAGAATATTAACTTTAATATTTTTCTTTTATGGATTATGGATAAATTCTTGAAAAGAAAGTCCACATCAAATTGTTAATCTCTCCCTTAAGAAAATAGAGATGATACAAATAATTGCTTAAAAAAATATTAAACTAAAAGTAACTCGGATGACCTTTCAGCAGATCCGGAGTTACGACTTAACATTTCAAATTATCATTCAAATGATCAAGATAATATATGTACAGCATATTTGCAAAAGGGACCATGTCAACCTCGTCACTATAATTTTCCTCAAAGAAAAATTAAAAAATTATCATGAAGGTTTTGTCCTTAGTTTAATAAGTTTGAAAATTGGTTAGAGTATAGCATAAAAAAGATGCTACCTTCTACCTATGTTGTTGTCTTTTTAGACCTAATTATGGAAATCAAGGAAGTGGAGAATCATTTGTTGAAAAAGGATTTACTTTTTGGAACAAAAAAGAAAAAAGATTTTTAATACATGTTAAAGGTCCTAATAATGCTCATAATCAAACTTGGAAGAAATATGAAGATTTAATGAACCAAAGTTAGCATATTAAAGTTGTCATGGCTAAACAATTAGATAAAGTTTGAAGTATGTACAGAAATCATTTGATTACATCAATTGATTACATTCATTATCTTCTATGTTAAAGATTATCTTTTGCTGGTTATAATGAAGCTGAAACTTCTACTAACCAAGGTAATTTTCTTGAACTTCTTAAATTTCTTGTTAATTATAATAATGAAATAAAAAGATAATTTTACAAAATACTCTAGAGAATAATTAATCAATTGATCATAGTATTCAAATAGATATTGTTAATATTGCTGCAATTGAGACCATTAATGTAATAATGAATAAACTTGGTGATGAATTATTTGATGTTATGGTTGATGAGTCCCGTGATATATCTAATAGAGAACAGATGGCTATTACCTTACTTACGTCAATGAAAAAAAGAATTATTGTTGAGCATTTTATTGGAAATATGTATGCTACTGATACTTATTATTGCTAAACTTGGATTATGTATAGAATATGAGGACAAGGTTATGATTGTGCAAACAACATGCGAGGTGAATTTAATGGTCTTAAATTTTTAATTTTAAAAGAAAATTCTTATGCTTTTTATTTTTGCTGCTTTACTCATCAATTTCAACTTACTCTCATTGTTGTTACAAAAAATTATATTCAAATTGCTTCATTTTTTAATTTAATTAGCATTTTGTTAAATTTTGCTAGAGGATCTTGCAAAAGATATGGTATGCTTTGTGAGAATAATATTGCAAAAATTATAGAAGCACTAAAAATGATGAAATTATTAGTGGATGTAGTTTAAATCGATAAACCACCCTCTCGTTGGGGTTCACATTATGGTACAATAATAAACTTAATTTTCATATTTTCTTTTGGTATTGAAGTTCTTGATTATATTATGGATGGTGGTCTAATATTTGAACAAAGAGCTAAATCTAGTGGTTTATTTGATTCAATGCAAACATTTAACTTCATTTTTACTTTACATTTGATGAAAAATATTTTAGGAATCATAAATGAACTATCACTAATATTGCAAAGGAAAGACCAATATATTGTGAATGCTATAACACAAGTTAAATTTTGTAGAGGATGAATACAATTGACCTGAGACAATGGATAGGAAATTTTATTAAAAGAAGTGTCTTTATTTTGCAATACTTATGATATTGAGATTCCAATATAGATGAAATGTATATAATAAAGGGAAGGTCGCATTATAAAGCTTAACATAGTACAAGTCTACATCATTATTGTACAAATTTATTTTATAGTAATATAGATATGCAACTTTAAGAGCTTAGTGATTGACTTCCAGAGAAAGTAACCGAATTGCTTCTCCGTATTGAATGTTTGAATCTAGGTAATTCTTTTTCTACTTTTAATACGGAAAATTTAATTCACTTTATTCAATTTTACCCATTTGAATGCTTTGAAATTGTTTAATTATTCTTGATAATTAGCTTAAAACTTATATAATTGATATGTGCTCATGTAGTGATTTTGAAAGCTTAAAAGGAATAAGTGTGTTAGCTGAGAAGTTTATTACGACTAGAAGAAATACTGTTTATCCATTAATTTATAAGTTTATAAATTTAGCACTGATTTTGCAAATTGCCACCACAACAGTAAAACAGGTATTGCCTATAATGAAGATCATGAAAAATCGATTGTTTAATCGTATGGCGGATAGTTGGATGAATGACTGTTTAATTATTTATATTGAAAAAGATATATCTCATAGTGTTGGCAATAAACTGATTATAGATAGACTTCAAAATATGAAAACCTGTCATGGACAAATATAAATTTTGTGTATTTATTTTTAAATTAATCTTATTATGAATTAACATTTTGCACATTTCTATTTAAGCACTATAATTTTATTTACTTAATTTGAGATTGAGGACGATGTTTAAAAAATATATTTCAAATTTTTTATGTGATAAAAATTATCCTTAAACATATAAAAATTTTAAAACAAAGTATAAACTTTGCCTCCACTGACTAAAGGTCCTAAATTTGCCACTACATGTACAGTCATAAAGTCATCTCTACTAAAAGTAAAAACCATATCATTACTAGTTATTGTAATTAGATATTATGAAAAAATATGTAAAATGCTATAAATTATTAAAAAAATTCCAAAGCAAATTTTAGAAAATTTTGCAAAGATCCTTCAAGGTTTAACTATGTTCCTAAGTTTGCTAAATTTATAAATATGGCTAGAAAATTTTTATAAAATTGCAAGTATGTCACTTCCATTAGTTGCATATATGTTTCTAAGTTTGCTAAATTTGTAAATATGCCTATAAATTTTTTATAAAATTGCAAATATGTCCCTTTCATTAAGATATTATTACAATTTTCTATAAAATAATGAAGATTGCCCTTTAAGCTAAGATATACACTCGCAATATTTGAAAATATTATAGATATATTTTCTATTTTATTATTTTATATATTTGTATTTATATCATTATTTTAGATTTTTTGCAAATATGTTTACAGTATTTTCAAAAGTTGCAAATGTATCCTTTGGCCTAAAGAGCATTACCATCATTTTATAAAAAAAAATTTTAATGACATCTTAACAAAAGGAATATACTTATAATTTTGTGTAAACCTTATGGACACGTTTGCAGTTTTCGCAAACTTAGGGACATGAATAAAAAATTTGTCTAACCTTGTAGGCATATTTGTAAAAAATTTCAAATTTTATTTCACAGCACAATTGCAGCAGACTCTACCTCTCTTATGCACACATTCGGCCCCCGTAAAAGAAATAGAAAGAGTAATTTAGCAACTTTTAAAAAAAATTATCACATAAACTAACCTAATCTAATGGGGTTAGCATATGTGGAATTATGAATAGTTGTGTATAAGTTATAGTTATATTTGGAATTTAGCCAAAGAAATGTGGAGCGACTAAGTAAATACCTTACTTAGCCCACCTCGAAAATTCTATTTAAAATAATTTTTTTATTTTTTTATACATTTGTTTATCTAAGTGTATTTAATATATAAATCAAGTTTTATCATTTTTTGATAAGTTTATCTATTTTTGGATATATTTAACTTGGTCTATATATTAAATATACTTAGATAAACAAGTTCAGAAAGAAAAAAGTAAAAATAAATTATTATAAATAAATTTGGTTAGATAAATAGAACATTTATTTAGTGCGGGCCGAAAGAATCACTCCTCCAGCCTGCTGCAGAGCAAACGAAAACGGTGGCATAGGACCGCATCTTCGCGGTTCACCGCCAGTTTGTCCGCCATGCATTCATGTGCACAGGTTTTTGTGTACCGCACCAGTTGTTGTCAACGACTCACAAGTCAATTTGAGAGTAATGACAAACTAGCGTTAAAGTGACCAAGGCTTTAGCAACATTTGCACATGAGTTTCCGGCGTGTACGATTTGAAGCCTTGTGATAGCTACATTTAGGAATGTAGACCCTATGACAATCATTAAAAAAACGATTGTTAAACTAATTAATACTTAATTCAAATTATTTGGAAACTTTTAATCTTTATTTGGAAACTTTTAAAGATTAAAATTTCTCTTTTCTCTTAATTTTGATATGCTTCTTATTGTTCATATAGATTTATTTGATTTAAAATTTTCCACCTAAATTGTAGAAATATATTTTTTATAAATATATTCTATTATTCCATTGATATTGTAAATGAAATTATTTTTATTTTAAAAAATAGTAAGTAAACTTAAATTAAAGTATAGACGTAATCACCGAATTAGGTTATTTTATTTCAACAAATTATTTTTGGAAAAGTATCCTACAGTACCCTTGAAAAATCATTTTTATCCGAAAATAAAAATATATTTATAAAATTAATGAAACAATGTAGTTGTATTTCAAGAATCTAATTTTTAAGAAAAATCTTGCATATGTGGGCTATTGCGGGAGGAAATATTTTCTACATAACTTGCAAATTTTTTATTTTAAATTATTTTTTTAGTAATCTAAGTCACTTGTAGCATTTATCAAGATATGTTTATCTACGATTTCAAAAATCACCTATTTTGAAGGAAATTTATATGCTAAACGTTCATTTTTTATAGGTGTATTTTATTTCACATCTCAATTCATGTTACCATCTGGCTCAACAATATTTACATTTTTATTTTATTTTATATTACAATAAAGTTCAAATATTCTTACAATTTTTTTTTTTATCATCAACTAAGAAGGAGATCAAATGCTACCTAACTAACGAGCGAGACCATTGCCGCTGCACGATTCAATTGTGGGACTTCAATAGCACCCGATAGCATCGCTTCTACCCAGGCCATGCCCTGATGGCCTAATTTTTTATTTTTTTTTAAACTGAATAAATGCTTATGGTTATATGTTCGCTCTCAAATAAAGAAGTTTTTAATCTCATAAATATTGTATATAATTTTGATTTTCAAAAAAAAATTTCAAAATTTAAAATAAAAAATACATGAAAAGGGTTGTATTAGATGGCTCTGGAAATCTAAACGATTTAAATCTCAAGACCATGGGGACGTTTGGGAAAATGGCGTGGGAAACGCAGGAGGGAAAATGTGGTGGCACGGATTTTGAGATCCATCTTTTCACAACTAATCATTATATTTTTTCACTTTTATCTTTATATTCTAATCATTTTTCCTATCAACTACTTTACAACAAACCTATTTATTCCAATTTTACCCATATTATTTCATATCAATCATACAATTTTTAAAATATTTCATTTTCCATTTCTACAAAATACCATATTTTCCACAACTTTCATATTCCCAAACATCCCTCGAGCGAAAACTATCAGCAAATAAAAGAAAAAGACCATGTTCCGCGTGCGTACATATTGGCCCTACTCCGCATGGCGAAATCAATAAATAAAATTTGAGCCAGCCGTTCTCTTTCCACCACATCCACGGGAGTCTTACGTTTCGCCACGTTTTTCCTAACATGTACCCCGCAAGTATACATAATTGCGTTTCTCTGTGCACCCATGATTTTCAAGTGGCTTGATAAGAGAAGAAAAGAATTGTAACATAATTTTAAAAAAGTGTAAGTGTATTGTAATATAACATTAATAAGAATAGATACGATAGTTCTCTTACATGTGTAAATGATTAAAATATAAAAATAATAACTGAAAAATAAGATAGTTAAATAATTAAAAGTCTAATTACACTAAAAAGTACCAAAAAAGAATTTAGACTTTTTTATATCATCAAATGCCAAATAATCCCTGAAAAACATTATTCCAAATTGTTTCTCGAGCAATCTTAAGGTTCCTTTTGCAGATGTTCGAAACGGATACGATTTGTTTTGCAAAATGCCAAACATGGGCACTAAAAAGAAATTATGACGGTCATGGTACATCGTACCTGGACTTTCTGCTATCCATGCACATCCAATTCCGAGGGAGTGCATGAAAGTCAAAAACAGACCCTTAAGAGCGACCATCTGCGGCTCTGCTTGCTGCTTCCTTGCCTCTCGCGTCTGCTCTCCTCCTCTCCTCCCTGGACTCCGTCGCCTCCTCGGCATCTCGGTAAGTCGTCGTCTTTTTCTTTTTTATTTCTCCTTCGGCATCTCTTTTTGATCCAGACCGTCGGTTGCTCTTTGGTGGGTCCCATCTTTGCTAACAGCTATTATAGCCCTTGTTTTTTTCTCTTTAATCCTTTTCACCATCCTGGGTGTGGCCCCAACGAGGCCATGACTCATATCGTCGGCCACATTTTTCATTTCCCTGCGAATGATTCCTTTAATTACTTTTCCTCTGTCAAATATTAAGTCTATCATCAACAACAACTGTAATATATTAAGAGCAATGGTTCAATAATTATATAAGCATGGAGGTCTCCATACTTACCCTTTATTTTTAAAATTTAAAATATTTTTTAAACACATCTAAATTATTTATCGTATTTATTCATATGCATTTATTTATTATTCTAAAAAGTACATACATTACAGATTTTTATACTATATTATACTACGCATTTTTCAAAAAATTTTAAAAGATCATATATTTACTCTCAAAAGATACTATTTTTCTTATAAAATATAAATTTCCAGTAAAAAATTATTTTTTGTGGCATCCTATAACAAAATATATTAAATATGATCAATGGTTTAAATTAAACATATATTAAAATTTAAAAATCAAAAGTAAGTACAGAAGTTTTTTTTATATAAGTATTGCATCATTCCTCTTAGATTTATGCCAAAAAAAGTCCTAAATTCGAAGTTTTTATTTTTTCTATCAATAAATTCGAAGTTTTTAACGAAACGCCGATTTTAGATAGCACAGCACCAATGCCAGCCATCCGCGTGGCCTGACAGCGTGGGCGGCCGCTCTCACATGAGCCCTTGAATTTTTAAGGTTATCTTCTTACCATACCTTATCTAAAGCTATATATATTATTCTAAAATATTATTTTAATAATTTTGAGAGTAATTTACGAATATATGTCTGTAGTTAGACTATAATTATAGATATATCTACTTGGTTTCTGAAATTACTAATAATTTCTATATAATGTGACGATAATTGCAAACATACTGATGTCATATGTCTCTGTATTTCAAATAACCGCAAACAATGTAGGTATAATTGTAATTTATCAGTTTTGTAAAAATACACCCCGTATATTTTGCATATATTTGTAAATATATCCATGTTGTGACAATGCTACGATGAAGCTATAATAGTGTAGGTATGTTTACAATTATGATTAAGCTATATATAAATTATTTGTAATTAAGGGAGTATACCTACAATTATGGTTAGATTACATGAGTATATTTGAAAATTGCTCTAATTTTGATATTAAATATAAAATATTGTTTCCAATATGAGATAATTGGCTCCAAATGGGCCTAATTTGATAATAAAAATAAAATCTAGCTTATCCATTGTATTTAGAATTATTTATTTATTTAAAATACTAAGTGTTACTAAAATCAAATATATATGGTTGGGCATCTAAAAAGATACTAAATTAAATTAATGTAACAAAATTATTTAATTTATATATCAATTTTGAGTCATAAATTTAATATTTAAACGATTTAAAATATCAATCTAGTGTGGATAAGTGATTTTACAATATTTTAATACATATGGAAATAAATTCAAGTGGATTTCATAATTTACACATAAAAATTTATATTTTTTAGTGGATACAACCCAACCAAAACTTAAATTGAAATGAATTTTGGTATCATGAAAAATAATGGCTTGTGTGATTTTAATTTCATTATGGATATGAGGTTCATTTGCACACCCAAATACATCTCTTTTAGAGTTCATACAGTGATATGCAAAAGTCAAAAAGAAATTCACGTTTTTTTCACACCCTGATATCTCAATTAGGGTTTAGTAATATCTAAAAGTTAAAAGAAATATATTCCTTTTTATGTACTTTTTTCATATAATTTGATATCATAATTATTTAAAATTTTTTACTATTACTTTTATACTCTAAATATTTTTTCATATTTTTCATACAACTATTCTATTTATTTAATCACATTAAAGTAGCTTCATATAACATCATTAATTTTTTCACCTTGATGATTGATAGAAAATTCATTCTATCCATTATATTTAGCATTATTAGTCAATTAGAAGATAAATTTTATCCAAATTAGAGATTTGCACGGATCACATTTGTTTTAAAATATATTTATGTGTAAATAATAAAAATATTTAAATTTCTTCACATATACATTAGAATGTAACATTACTTTATGTAATCATCTAAGTAATGATATTTTAAATAATTTAAATATTTAAAACTAATATTTAGTAATAAATCATTTTATTATATTAAGTTTATACATTTGTAGGTAAAACTTATATACAATAATACTAGACAAATGATAAAGTTCATATGATAATATAAAATATTAGATACAATAAAAAGAGTGAAGTTTACAATAATCAATAATAAAGTAAATGAAGCTGGCTAATTAGAAGGGAAGTTTACTAGAATTAGAAATCTTTTTTTTTTGATGTAATAGAATTAGAAATCTTTACTTTTATATACCGAGAAATATAAACAACAATAAATATAACAGATAAAATCATAAAATGCATTTTGCATCAACCATCAGAAGTTAAAAATTGGGAACGATTGGATATTAGAAATGGAAAGGATTGAAAAGAGACTTTATATAAGTATCCCTATATTAAGGATGTATTTAGCAATTTGCAAAAGTTGTCAAGCTAAAACTTTTCACTTTTCATAATTATTATTTTTAAATTATTTTTTACACATTTTTTTTATGCAACAATCCTACTTTTTAATTATTTCTATGCTACAGTCAATACAACTAACCTATTTATTTTAAATTTATTCTCTTTATTTCCCATCATTACCCTCTACAATATCACATTATTTTTTACTAATTTAACAATTTTTATATAAAAAAATTTTCATCAAAAGTTTTACAACTTTCCAAACACACGCCATGATGTAATTCCGGATGGGGCTGTCCCGAGCCCAATCCAGTGCACCCGGGTGCATTCAGCCTCAATGCACCCGGGTGCACTGCACTTATTTTTTTTATTTTTTTTTTAAATTTTTTTCATGAAGCTGTTAATATAGGTTTATTTAACATATGTATCAATTTTTACTATTTTTGGAGATTTTTAGATATTTTTTTTAGATTTTTAAAAATCAGTGGCATTTTCCGTAATTTTAAATTACCGAAAATGCCACTAATTTTTAAAAATCTAAAAAAAATATCTAAAAGTCTCCAAAAATAGTAAAAATTTATATATATGTTAAATAAACCTAGATTAACCATTGTATGAAAAAATTTTCAAAAAAAAATATAAAAAAATAGGTGCAGTGCACCCGAGTGCATTGAGGCTGAATGCACCCGGGTGCACTGGATTGGGCTCCTGTCCAAACAGCATCACCTTCGAAGAGTCTTAGGAGCACACGGACGAGAAAGGGGTCACGTTCAGTCGCGCTCAAGGACACGCGGATGCCTTCTACGGTTCTACCTCGCAAGAAGATGCATATGAGGTTGTGATCGTTGTCCTGTTTTGCCATTTTTCCATGGGTCACCGGTGAATCATTTGATGGGTCCCTTTCGCTTTATTGTCTCGAGAATGTATTTCAGAAAATTTTTTTGAAAATGATTTTCTAGACTCACGTGGTAGTCAGTGCAGCTGACATAGGCATGATTGAATGCGTTTAAATCCAGTATGCTTTTACTTGGGAGTTTTGATTGGCGATTGGCGATTGGTGGCTGGCGTTTTGGGTGATGAGCAGGTAGCGAAGGCGGTGTTTCAGACAAAAATCTAAGCGGAAAATGGCGAGTGCGGATGTGGAGCGAGCTCCATCGTCGTTAGCCTCCGACGACAGCAGCTGCTGCGATGGCAGAAATGGTCCGGGCTACGCCACTCCCCTCGAGGCCATGTCTGGCCCAAGAGAGACTCTGCTCTATGTTACCTGCGTTTACAACGGTAGCCCCCACGTCTTTGTCATCGCTTATTCTTTTGAGCGTTTTGGATTCTCTCATGTCTTCTATGATTCGGGTTTCATCAATATTTCTCTAGTCAATTTATCATCATGTTTACATGTGAGTTAGAATGATTTTGATTCTGCTTTTATTGCGCTTTTAGATGATCTTTTCCTCGATATGGAATGGAATTTGAAAGCTTGATTGAATTGGTCTTTGATCTGAAATGCCTTGTAAGTGAGCCCCTTGTTCTTCCCGATGGAAAATCGAGCCTTTTATGGAACATATGGCTTGAAAGACGATTACTGAAATGAGTTCTCAGGAAAGATTCTATGGTTTTGAGTTGTGAAATATAATAGTAGCTTAAAGAGGCTGCTGATTCCCTGAGAGGGTGAGCCCATCACTTGAGATCTCATTTTTGTGAAAAACGTTTCGTGCTACTGGAAACATCATCGCCTACTGGTGCAATTTTTTTTTCTGGTTACTTCCGTGTTTATGTCGTCTAGAGGAGAACTTGGACATCAAATTGAAAAGGGGAAATCTGGTTTTGGCCTTTGTTTGTTTGTTTGTTTGTTTGTTTTTTTTTCAAATAATGCTTCATCTTGATCTTCAGCGCAATACACTCTAATCGCTGTATTGTCATGCAGGCACGGGGAAAGAAAAGCCTGATTATTTGGCTACTGTAGATGTCGACCCCAACTCACCTTCCTATTCAAAAGTCATCCACAGAACACCTGTACCATATCTAAACGATGAATTACATCATTCTGGTTGGAATGCCTGCAGCTCCTGCCATGGAGAGCCTTCAGCAGTTAGACGTTTCTTAATCTTGCCTTCGTTGCTGTACGTGGTTTGACTATATTCTACCCTGTTTGTTCCTGTGATGTCCTATTTATCATTTGAATATTTTCCTTTCGTATTGCTTGTTGTATCCATGCATCCTTGGTTAACTGGAATGTTCTTATGAGATTCTGAGTATTTATTTTTGGAATACATTCTTCAGGAAATTTCATCAACATCTTTAGTCATGCATGCTGTTGTTGCCACCATTGTTATTTTGTCCAATCTGTCTTGTATCTGGTCGCATTTATGTGATTGAAACGCAAAAGGATCTAAGAGCTCCTGTTGTGATTAAGGTTGTTGAGACAGCTTACCTCTTGTAATATGTTATTTTGTTCAATCTGCTCCAGGTCTGGCCGCATCTATGTAATTGACACACAAAAGGATCCAAGAGCTCCTGTTTTACATAAGGTTGTTGAGCCAGAAGATATTGTGCAAAAGACGGGATTGGCATATCCACACACCTCCCACTGCCTTGGATCTGGTGACATTCTGGTTTCTTGCCTTGGAGACAAAGATGGAAATGCTCAAGGAAGTGGCTTCCTTCTTCTGGATGCAGATTTCAATGTCAAAGGAAGGTATTGATTTAGTACATAGCAAGCATCAACTTCTGTTATGATTAATTTATTTTATCAAATTTAATGTTCTCCTTTAAAGCATCAATGGTTTATGCACGTCCAGATGTAATCAACATGCCAAGGACCTTGATTCAGGTTCAGACTAGCCAGTAAGGTGATGGATCAGGTTGTGTGTGTGTTTACTTGATTCAAGTGAAAACACTAGCACTGTGCTCCTGATGAGGCCAAGCAGAACTAGGGTGGATAGTTGGCATCCATTGTAATAGGATTTAGGTATACTAGCTACCTCCCGTACATGACTTCTGAGGTTGAAGCAACATTTTAGTTTTAAATGCCCAAATAACCTCCTATATTTTTACCTATGCATTCTATTAATTCTTCTTTGTTTATCGTGGCTTGGATGCTCAAGCGGCTTACATGGTTGTGTGTAAAGTAGTATAAGGGGGAGGTCTAGGGTTCAAATGTTGAGTAGAAATAGTGACCTCGTTACCCTGCCCTTGGAGTACACCTCCGTTAGGTGTTTGGTCATCCAAGGTAATTGACACAATAAAAAAAATTCCTTTGTTCAAAAAAAAAAAAACAAAAAAAAAAAAACTTATTTTCCTATTTTACTATCATCACTACTACTATACTTTTTATTACACTATGTGTTGCATGGCTGCGTTTAACCAATAAATTCCTGTCTTAAACCTCATCTCTATGGTCAGTCAACTAACAGTCTCAAACATTACCTTGAAACCTGTTTAAACCAATTCCAGTCCTGGGAATTCTGATTTCGTTACAGCTGTTTGGTGCTTTTGGTTTTCTGAAATTATGTTTGACTTATTGAATAAGTCATGGTAGTGGAGCTCCTCTTACTTGTATGTTATTTTGCATCAGTTTTCTTACATTTGAAAAATCCCAGAAGAAAAATAAATGCATCTCCCTATTTAAGTATAATATTAACTTTCTCAAATTTCAAATCTCAACTAAAGCTAGGCCAAGTCCAGAAAATTTGCTTTGCCAAGAATAGACAACATGTAAATTCTTCATCACCAACCATTGAGGAAGGAAAAAGACACCATTTGCCCATTCCCACTTGTTATGTGGTCAATCATTGAAAAAATACAAATAGTAGGAATGGAAGTACATTACGTGTGTCCATTGTTTTTGCCTTAACTGTTAGGTAGATAAAAGGAAATTGTATTATAAATAATAACTAGGCCATGTCACAAGTACTGTGTACCTTCATGTAATATGATGTTCAATGATATGTTTACATCTAAAGAAAGCAGCTAGTTAGTAAGCAAAATGTACAGCCTATTTTGTGGAGATGGTGGACAACTAACCAGTCATGAACATGTTAAAAAAATTGCTCTTGACCCATGAAAACAACTCTGGCTATGTATGATACTTCTAACCTCATTTCTGAGATTGACTACAACAGCATGTGACATTCATGATTGGAAACTTGGGGTTTGTAGACAGATTCAGAAGTGCCTTTAGTTTATCATGGAAAAACTTTTGAAAAATGACTGGATGAACATTAATCTAAGCACAAAATAAGTTTATACTTATGAAGATATTATTGTGTACAAGGAGAATTAAGGAATCTTGTCTGGATATAATTGCCTGTAAGGCAGGTTATCTTGAATAATTTATCAATTGATAATCCAAACCAACAATGCAAATGCTGTTATAGTAAGGCCTTCATGCAAGAACTATGAAAAACTCATAATCAGTTTGTTGGGAATCAGCACACACTAAATATTGTTTAGTCTCTGATCAACATTGATCTTGTGATGTGGCAAGTGCATGGCCAACAATTTCATCATTAGCCACTGAAATACACCATAGTTTGTTATCTGGCGGAAGGTCAAAAATTCAATTAATTGACATTTGAATGATTAGGTGCCCCTTCGTAGCTACTTTCCACCAAATTACTGGAAAATCCAGACTGTCTTGTCATTGCCACATTAGAGAAGGTATCTTAAATAAAGAAATTATGTTGAACCAATTAGTTACAAAGAACAAATTGCTCTTCCAGGATTAATCAACAATACTGGGTTTGACTAGAAGGTTAGAATTGGTGAAGAGAATTGTTGGATACAAACATGGCTTTTGTAATGAGGGTTGATGTCAGGCCAACTACTGGAGGACCCTGTTTTTCCTCCTAGTTTTCATAGCTATTCATGACAGTAAGATGCTTATGTGATGTATGCGTAATGAATCTTGGCATGTGTGTACTATTCTATTTCTCTGTTTCACTTGCCAGTCATTAGATTTTGAATCTCACTATATATAGCCTAGAGATAACAATAAAAGATAAGCAAATAAATTAATTTAAAAAATGTTGGGAGCCTCCAAGAGTCGTCATCATCATCATCATCATCATCATCATCATCATAAGCCATTTCCCACCTAGGTGGGCTCGGTTAAGAGATGTGGCGGTGATTTTTTTAACACCGGCTGCCAGCTTGACATGCTAACCCTCGCTTTTTTCCGGGCTTAGGAGCCTCCAAGAGTCTTTTTGTAATTTGATAACATTGAATTTTTAGTGTTAGAAAAAGTGGCTCTAATAATCCCACGGTGTTGTTTTGTCTTCAGAAATTAATATCTATTATCATGAAATTGAAGATAATAATCTGAGACTTCCTTTTTTCATGGCAGTGAATCTGTATTATCTGGTTGACAGACACATGGATAAATTTTCATTCAGCTGCTGTTTGTTGATTTCACATGTCCTGTTTACTGATTAGGTGGGAAAAGCAAGGACATAGTCCCTCGTTTGGCTATGACTTCTGGTATCAACCTCGGCATAAGACAATGATTAGTTCATCATGGGGTGCTCCTGCAGCCTTTGCAAAAGGCTTCAATCTTCAGCATGTGTCAGATGGTCTGTATGGTAGACACTTGTATGTGTATAGCTTTCCTGATGGTGAGCTAAAACAGACATTGGATCTGGGTGACACGGGGCTTTTACCTTTGGAGGTCATCAACTGAAACATCATCTGCTTTTCTTTAAGGTTTTAATTCTTATGTAGGCTTAATGCAAATCTTTTTCCCCCACATCCAGATCAGGTTTCTCCACGAACCTTCTAAAGATACAGGCTTTGTTGGCTCTGCCCTTGCCAGCAACATGGTGAGATTTTTCAAGACTTCAGATGGATCATGGAGTCATGAGGTGTGTACAACTTTTCACTTGTTGAAAGATCCTTTTTTTTTCCCCTTCTTCTTTTTATGAGTTATTCAAAGAGAAGCACATCTAGATGGAAAAGAGATGCATTTGTGTATTTCTGGTTTAGTGCAAAAGACTTGGGCTTTCTTTGGCTGCGTAGGGATTTTGGGAGAAGTATATTTTCCAAAATTTAAACTTGTTTTGTGAACTTCAAACTTCCACGGTACATCCTACAAATTAGGAGAAAAAAGTTGTATTTCAACTTTTTCGAGAAGCTAATTAAACTAGCTTCCCACAAATGGATGGCACATTCGGCACATTCGAGCAACTAAATTAATATTTTGACATAGGCGTTCAGGAGGCTTTAATAAGGATTGAGTTGGTAAATGGCAAAGACTTGGACTTTTGTTGATTGTTTGTTAAATTTGGACCCATTGATGGAAGATTTGATCAGACGTTTATTTTAGAGTTGTGGTCATCACCATCATTGTAATCTGTTTTCTGCTTATGTGGGGTTTGTTTGCATGAATCTTGTTTCATTATTTGTTATGATCATGAACTATATTTTCCTTTTTAGGCTGCCTGAACCACTTTAGTTATCTCTCTCATTTTATTAACTATTGGCTTCACTTTTAGTTTATCACAAATTATTTCTAATTTATCTTTTTTTTATTTAGCTCTTATTCACCTTAACATTATCATTGTTGCTACACTCATTCTATAGCAGCCACTGCTATTGAAACTTCTGCCACATCTTTTCATGAATTCAGAAATGTGTATTCTATAGTATAAATTATCATCATCATAAGCTATTTCCCACCTAAGTGGAGTTTCTGCTGTGCCATTCTTAACTACCAGAAATTAAGTTTTAGTAATCTTTTATTTTTTTGATATTTCGTTTAACTACTTCCATTTATGTTTTTTTAGGTCTTCCTTTCTTCCTTTCATTATGTTATTGCCTTCTGTTTAAATGAACTTGACTCTCCTTACCACTATCATTTGAAGCCTCTGCTAAACATAACTAAACCACCTTAGTCTACTTTTCCGCATTTTATTAGCTATTGGCTTTTAGATTATTTCGAGTTACTTTATTTTTAATTTTATCTTTTCTTATTTTACCACTCATCCTCCTTAGCATTCTCATTTCCGCTATACTCATTTTATTGCATGTTGTTATTTAATTATCCAACGTTTTGCCCAAAAAGCATAGTTGGTGTTATTGCAATTTTATAAAATTTTAATTTAATTAAAACTTGATGGTCACTTAAAATTCCTAAAGCACATTGTCATTTCTACCATTCTACTTGGATTCTATTTATGATATTATTCTTGATTTCCCCATTCTCTTATGGGGTGATGAACCTTGATAAATGATTTAGATCAAGCATTTGAGTTTCTATTATTGATTTATTTGATTTATTTATAATCATTTAAGTTAGGGTTGTTCTCATTATTGCCACATAGGTACCTTAAATAAAGAAATTATTTTGTTGTAATTTAATTTCTGTTTTCCTCTTCTCTAGTTCACCTTAATTTCCCTCACTATTTTCTGATCCTATCTTCTCTTCTGTTTTTTTGTTTCAAATGTTTTTTCTTCTTCTATTTCTTCTCCAGTTTCTTCCCTTCAGTATCTTGAGAGTATCATTTCTTTTTCTATTAATTTCTTTCCTATCCCCTTGTAATTATCTATAATATTTTACGGTAGTGTCTAAGTGCACCCGGGTGCATTTTACTCATTTTTTAAATTTTTTAAAAAACTTTTTTCATAAAACGTTAATTTAAGTGTATTTAACATGTATATTAATTTTTACCATTTTTGGAGATTTTTAAATTCTTTTTTAGATCAGTAGCATTAAATTTACTAAAAATGCCACTGGTTTTTAAAAATTCAAAAAAAAATTTAAAAATCTCCAAAAATGATTAAAATTGATGCACGTGTTAAATACACTTAGATTAACAAATTTATGAAAAAAGTTTCAAAAAAATTTTAAAAATGGGTATTTGCACCACGGGTGCATAAGATCACAACCCAATATTTTATATTTTCACCAACTCTAATAACATTCACCATAATGGAATGAATATAGTATTTGATTGAAAATCCTGACATGGTAACAAAAAACAAAAAGAAAAAGGAGACACATGAGCAGCCTACAATTCTCAGGAAATTTCCATGTTGGTATTCATGGGAAATATACGGCATGAACAGGAGACCCAAAAAAAAAAAATCTGCACCTCACTACGGCTGTATAGTGTGAACTGATAAAACTCTGTTGAAACACTTAATTTGAATTTTAGAAAGTTTGATTTCCATTGGGTTAATTTTAGAAAGTTTATTGTCCTCTAGGGTTAGTTTTGGGGTTGTGATTATCCCTCACCTGGATTCTCCGACAAAAAATCCTGTCATTATTGACATACATTATGCCTCCTCACCCATGTCAACTTTTGGAGAAATTGTAGGTGCACATGGCGCTGCAGGATGTATAATTCAATTCTTTAAACTGCAATTTTTGATGATATTCTGACTGTTTGACTTTCATGCGCAGGTTGCAATATCAGTGCAACCACTGAAAGTGCGAAACTGGATTCTTCCTGAAATGCCAGGACTGATAACCGATTTTCTGATCGCTCTTGATGATCGATATCTTTATTTTGCTAATTGGCTGCATGGAGATGTCAGACAATATAATATTGAGGATCCTGCAAATCCCAAATTGACAGGCCAAGTTTGGGTGGGAGGACAAATTCAGAAGGGAAACAATGTAGTGGCTGTTGGAGAAGATAGCAAAGAATTTCAATTTGATGTCCCACAGATTCAGGTTTGTAACTGTACTCTGTATCCAGCTGGTTTTGTGATTCATCCCGTTCCTCATCTTTACCTTTTTATCCTGCATTAGTGCCCCAGTCACTGATATTAGTATGTATTTCATCGATGGTTCTCAAACAACATATTTAATTTCAAATTTCATAACAGTGTAACCACTAAATAACAACAGGGAAAAAAAACACAATAATTTTAAAATGCAGCAAACAGAAAAGCAGCAATTTTTTTTTTTTAAAAAAATAAAATTAAAGAGGGACATGGGACAGTGTGCCACCAAGCAAACAGCAAGGCAGAACAGGAAGGTGCAACTATAAAAATAAAAACAAGGGTGGGGTCATAGGATGTGCCAACATGGGAAGGTGGAAATATAAAATAATAAAAACAGGGATGGGGTCATGGGATGTGCTGACATGGCAAGGTGGAAATAGAAGGAAAAAAAAAAAGAATAAGAAGAGGAAGGAGATTAGGATAACAGGAAGGTGGGTCTTTGTAAAAATAAAAAGAAAAAGAGAGAACAGTAGAAGAAGGAGAATGGGAAGAAGCGGCAGTGGGTCTCTGTTTTTTTTTTTTTTAAAAAAAAAGAAAAAATTTATTGGAGGTCTCTGTTAATGTATAGAAGAAAAATTAAAAGCAGGAGTAGTAGAAGCAGCAGCAGCTGCTGCTGCTGGAAGGTGAAGGTGGGTGGGCCTCTGAACAGATGCAGCAGCGCTGGACAGAGTAGGAATAAAAAAAAAAAGGAAGAAGAAGAAGAAAAATGGCTTAAAAATGATAATATTGGATTTATTTCATTTAAGACTGGTTTTTTTCTTTAAAGAAAAAAAATTCTTTAGAAAGGTTGTATGATAATCAGTTGTGCCCATATCAGTTTTTAAAGTTGACCCACCCGACTTGAAATCGATTTTGGACTATTGGAAAAAGGGATTTTCTGCCTTATTTCTTGGATTATTTCTGTCCATGCCAACAAGTCAAACTTATTGCATCTATGCCAACGATTTTAAAATGTTTTGCATTGATGCCAACATTGTTAATTTCTGTCATATTATTTATTACCAAATTAATTTTTAATAATATCTTTGGCGGGAATTTGCAATATCTACAATTAGCTAAATTAATTTATCTAATTTAAAGAATATTTGAAATTAATTTTTAACTATAAAATTAATTTTACAAATCGTTAGATGCAACAAGTTTGAAGTCATTAACATAAATGCAACTAGATCAAAATCGTTAGCATTGATGCAAGTAACCCTCATTTCTTTCAGCAAGATATCTGTCTATCTTGTTCGGGTCCTATATTTTCTGTATTCTAGCTTATTTTCTCCTTTACCACTGTAATATTCCATGATATGCATGGTTGATATCTTCATTTTCTGCCAAAAAGCTCCTGTCCTCTTTATCCACCTAATCAAAATCCAAACAGCTATTAGAAGGTTAGTCTGGTTTTGGATTGTAATACTGCAAGGAGAGTTTGTGGGAAAGTAAACTTCAGCACATGATCTCTAGAATAATATAAATGGCTCCTTTTGTTGGGCACTTAACATCGTTTTTATGTGATTAATCCCAGAGAATTCTTGAAACATTCTGTGACATGAGTAGATGTTAACCCCATCTCCAATTTCAGGGACATCGATTGAGGGGTGGCCCACAGATGATCCAGCTGAGTTTGGATGGTAAGCGGCTGTATGTTACCAACTCCTTGTTCAGCATTTGGGACCGTCAATTTTATCCAGAACTTGTGGAGAAAGGGTCTCACATGTTGCAGATAGATGTTGATACCGAGAAGGGAGGGCTGTCTTTAAATCCGAATTTCTTTGTGGACTTCGCTGCTGAACCTGATGGCCCATCGCTGGCTCACGAGATGAGATATCCTGGTGGTGATTGCACATCCGATATTTGGATATAGCCTCCTTTAAGCAAATAACCAAGTGGTGCATTTCAACTGTTTGGCAGGAAAAACGAACTTGTATGCCCATGACAACGTAGATTTTGTGGGATAAATAAGCTTGTGTGTCTGTGACAAGGCAGCTAGCGTTATATTACTAGAATAGCAAAATCATGAAACAAAGCATGCTTTAAGGAATAAACCGGGAAGAACTGGCTGGAATATGAATATACTACGAAGCCATTTGTGCCTTCAGTTTCTGCTCTGTTCTTCACTAGCTGCTGGTTGCAATATGAATATATGCTTTTAGCTGTTTGTTTTGCCGTAATTGTTTTGGGTATCAATAAATTTTGATCTTAGGATTTTCAAGTAGGATCCTACTATAGTGGTATCGGTTCCCACCAACATTGTTCGGGACCCCACTTTTTTAGCCCACTTTAATGATGATATGAAATCTATTTTACCCATTATACTTAGTATCATTTGTTTGGCTCAGAAATCTAAGTTTCATTGATTTGTAAAATTATTAACCAGGGCATAACTTAGTGGTACAACATGTGGAGTGCATGAGTATTGATGTTGGCTTTGAGGGGCGAAGGGAGCATGGTCTCTATTGTAATGCAATGTAATGAAAAAAAAAATGTAAAATCAATCACCTATGTAAGAATTGGATTGAAATGATTTTTACTCTTATGACAAAATAAATCGTATTAACTAATGTAATTAGTTGAATTATGATTTAACAATCAAAATGACCCTATCGAGGTTCTCATAAGAGAACCTTGCTAGCGTCGTTGGTTTCTCATGGGGTAGTAGTGCTCCTACGTTCAGGACTCAAGTCCCATCGTCTGCAATGTGTGGCTTTTGAGCAATTGGGCTCGGGACTCCTCAAAAAAAAAAAAAAATCTCATACTAAAGAGGAAATCGCATGTATTAATGGAAAATTCTTCTACGTAAATACTATTGAAGTATTAGCAGGAGAGGAGATCAACGTTCCTCAAAGTACGAGACACGTTACTTTTAACGAGGATCGAAACCTTGGTCGTCTAGACACAAGCCAAGGCTTTTATCAACTAGGCTATGCCCATGCTAGTGGATTGTCACTATTTATAACTATGTATAAAAATATGAAAATTATTTATATTGATTCATAGATTTATTGAAATTTTATAACTTGTAATACTTTTTATAAAAGTACTCATAGAATCATTGGCAAAAAACTATTATTGTAGGCTCGTACCTGCTAATAATACTATGTCTAAGGAAAATTTTCACGATTTATTGAAACGACATTAATTAGAAGAGTTGAGTTTATTTAGATAGAAAATGATAAGAGAATGAGATAAACACTAAAAAATATAAATAGAAGTAATTAAATAAAGGTTGTGATGCAGTGCGCCCGGGTGCAAAATTTTATTTTTAATATATTTTTAAATTTTTTATAAAACTGTTAATCTAAATATATTTAACATGTGTATCAATTTTTATAACATATGGATATTTGTATATTCAAAATTTTAAAATTAGTGACATCTTTGTAATTCATAAATTACGAAAATGCCACTAATTTCAAATTTTAAAAAAAATATTCACAAATATCCAAAAACGATAAAAATTAATATACATGTTAACTATACCTAGATTAATAATTTTTTAAAAAATATAAAAAAGGTTAAATATACTCGGATACACCGAGACTAAGTGCACTTGGGTGCATTTGGTCATTCTCGATTAAATAAAATGTGAAAACATTAAATTGAAAACATAATTGTTGACCGTCAAAAAATGGCCAGCAGAATTTATGCAGCTAACTCACTTACGCAGGAAATGTTTGATATTAATGATGATGACTACTAGGAAAAAAATAAAATATTGACAATCAAAATTTTTTTAATGATTGGTATATGGAAATGTGGAATTAGCCACCAACTGTTGGCAATCAAGATGTTCCTTAGTAACCAAAATTTTAAATTTTTTTATAACCAAGTTTTAGTGGTTGAAAATCAATATTTTATGTAATAGCATCTAATGCTAGGAAGTTAATTGGGGCGAGGGTGTTGCTAACTGTTTACTACTAGCAACTATCCCCCAATTCTCTCTCTCTCTCTAAAGTAACTAGTTTCATTTATTTCTCCCATGCATTTATTTGTTTTTGCCTTCTCTTTCATAAGATACATTTTTTTTTTCTAGTGTTTTTTCCCCTTCTTTGCCATCGTGCATCACAAGCACTTTGGTACGGTCAGGCGTACATATTCTGTAGCCAAAATATCTGAGAGTCCTCTCTCGAGTCTTGACTTGACCAAGTATTTTATAATTAAATAACCACAGCATATGAATGCAATTGAAATGTCTTTACTAGACCTTAGTCAAATAAGACTGTGAATTCTGTTGCTTTCTTATTCTTCCATCATGTGCTCTCTCAACTAGGATTGCTTACAAAGACCATCTACTATCTATCTCGATAGAAGGAAAAAATGGATTACGACTAATAGTTATGTTTGAACTTTGGACTAAATTGTAAGCTTATCCACGTAGCTCTTGCGGAATTGGAAGTGTGTCGCTTCTGCTAGGCGTTAAAATTTTTATTGAAATAACAAAAATGCCTCTATGAAAAATAAAATTGTTTTTCGGATGTGGTAAAAAACGGTATAAACATATTATTAAATAATAAAAGACAAGATAAAAATTTAAATATAAAAATAAAAAATAACGGAGTAGATATTTTCAATTAAATAAAAATGATAAAAGATACTTCTAAAATATAAAAAATTTATTTCTAAAAACGTTCTTCGCATTAAATATGTCGATCAGATTTTGATATTTTCTTTCATAAATAATTTTAAGAATTAATTTTCGAATATTATAAAGGGAATATCTTTAAAATAGAAAATTTTATTTATAGGGGCATTTTCGTCATTATAATAAAATTTTTAACACCCATTAACGTGACCCTAATGAAAGTGATACCTGTCCAATTTTGAGTATGCTTATTATTTCATCAAAAGTTGTGGTACTTTCAATTTTAGTGGAGCCGTATAAGTACGCTTGTAATTTTATTGAAAGTCGTGATATACTTGCAAAATTGCTTACGTTAGGTAGGTACACATACAAAAGTCTTTTAACTTTTTCAAAACAAGCATCCATGGCACTAAGAGCTATTTGCATTTACCACTGCAGTTTTTAGAATTTTATAATTGAGTACCAATCTTCTTAGATCGGTATGAAAGAAATCCGGTGATTTCAGACTGGTCTTCATTATAATAAAATTTTTAACACCCATTAACGTGATCCTAATGTTCGAAAACATATTTACTCCGATTCGAGGGGAGAAATGCACTGGAGTACCGATGTGTACCATGCGCTTGAATATATATACGGGAATGCTCATCTCTTACCAAAAACAAGCCATTGATGGATGTTATCGGGAGGTCCGTACGGATCCAGTATAGTCCCTTTTTCGCCCCATAAGGATCAAGATCAAGTGCATATTTGTTCTCTTTCTGTCGAACGGATATCTATTTCTGACCTCTCAGTGACTGATGATCGAGTGAGACAAATTTCTTAGTTCGGATCCTTTCGGTAAAAATAAAAAGAGGGGGGGAGGTGGGTTCTTGATTATTTGAGACCTGATCGAATCCTATCCAATGGCCTGATACCTGTCCAATTTCGAGTATGCTTATTATTTCATCAAAAGTCGTGGTACTTTCAATTTTAGTGAAGCCATATAAGTACACTTGTAATTTTATCGAAAGTCGTGATATACTTGCAAAATTGCTTACGTTAGGTAGGTATGTATATAAAAAGTATTTTAACTTTTTCAAAACAAGCATCCATGGTATTAAGAGCTATTTGCATTTACCATTGCAGTTTTTAGAATTTTATAATTGAGTACCGATCTTCTTAGACCGATATGAAATCCAGTGATTTCAAACCGGTCCAAAAGCCTTTTTTCTAAATTTTTTTTTTAAATTTTTTTTATAAACATATTAATCTGATTGTACTTCATCTATAAATCGAATTTTACTATATTTAGATATTTGTATATATTTATTTTGGATGCATATCTAATGCATATATAATGCTTTGTGTAATGATCATTCTTTCTTATTTTGGATGTATATATTTTATCTTCGGTTAGATGAGTTCCCGAGATGCATATTTAATACTATGTGCAATTATCGTTCTTTCTCAATAAATCTAAATTTTTCTATGGGTTCAACTCGGGCTTATGAAATTTAGGTTCACTTCAATACTAATTTTAAACTTATTTATAAAATATTAATCATAACCCTAATCTTAACCTTAATTTTGAAAATTGGGTTTGGGTAGAGTTTTTAGTTGAAATTTATGTTAATAAATTTACGTTGTATTTAAGAGTTCAAACATTATGTAATAATACATTTTATAATAAACACAAAATGGAAAATCAATATCCTGTTCAAGTTCACTTGAACCATAATCTTATAATATTTACAAATTAATTTCCTTGGCATCGGGTTAGGAAAAAGCAAGTTTAAATAGTATTGAAGATCGGGTTCGGCAAGCCGGGTTCAACACAACCCAAGTTGGTTTGTCCTCGCTCATCATAGCAAAATGTGCTGTTTTGAGCGGTTGGAAGGCCAGTTTCATAAAAAAAAAAAAGTAAATAATAATAATAATAATAAATTTATTATTATTATTAATTTGAGAGGGCTCACTACTGCCACGTTTCTTTGGAAATCCTGTAGAAGCAGTAGATCCACCGGCCACCAAACACTTGATTCGTTTTTCCGAACGAGAATATCATTGGAGATGATTTACAAAGCTTGACAAATTGGACTGCTACAGCTGCAAAAAATCATTAAAGAAATCAGTCGTAGTCGGGGGTCGGTGAGAATTTCTCGCTCGAAAATGGATTATGGGCCCCACTGGAGGGATGGTTAGCGGTCCAAACAAGCAAAAAGCTACTGAAAGTCGATTTGGATGATGATGATGCTTTTTGGTGGGGAAGATTTATACCTCCCCGCTCCACTGGAACTCTGGCAAGCCGCAATTGTTTTGATCCACTAGGCTTTTATGACAAGTGTAATACCTGCGCAAGTAGGCTTTTTAGGAAGTTTCATTTTTCTTAAAATTTTTTTACTTTTTACAAACCATGCGTGTGGAACTTCCTGGAGTTTTCTGTTTGGCTTAGACCTTATGAAATTTTGCAATGTTAGCACCCAGCAGACTTTACAACTGGTGTATATTTTACATTACATATCAACTTATATTATAATCGAGTTTTGAGACAATTCTTATTAAAATATCAAAAAGAGAGACACGGACTCCCCGGAAATTAGCGAGGAGACAATGCTCCCAAACTACAAATGGGTGATAAAATACACCCACCTGACTTTGAACTCAGGACCTGCCAGGGATGAGGCATCAATCCAAGTTTAATGACATTAGGAGGAAAATTGGGGTCATCCCAGTAGGAGTTGTTGGTATCTCACGTGACAGCATTTGGTGCTTTGCGAGATGGGGGTGGCGGGCTGTGGTCGCAGCTTTGTAAGATGAAGAGCTTAATTGAAATATATGAGTTGAAATAAGATATAATATAGTAGAACTGATAAGAACATTAATTTTTTGGCTACACATTATTTGTTACAAAAAGTAAAATGTGACCAATGAGTGCCACATTGGTTGTCATGAATGAAGGCAGCTATACTACATGTATCTGTTCAACTTTCCGGAACATGGGAGTATGACATTTCTCTCTCCATTATGGGAATAAGGCATTTATGAGAGCTTTGTCTCCTATGTAAATAGGTGGGAGCATGTAGTCTCTCCACATGATAAATTAGGGCTTTTTGTTTCCTTAGAACTTGACTATAATATTTGAAATGAGTTGTAATATACGCATCCAATAAAAATTAAAAATGTGTTTGACTGACAAAGCCAAATGCTAGTATCTATCAACAGTTTAGAAGATATTTAGTGAACCTACTTCATATGCCTATTGTCCTTCAACATATAAAATACTACTAGACATTAACAATGGTATAACTTGGCTGGGTTGAGTCCTAACCCGGAGCTCTGAATCCAAAAAATTTTAAAATTTGACTTTTTAGAATCCGAATGTGAGGAATTCCATTGTAAATAGGATTAAATTGAGGTTTATTCATACTCGATTTTAAGTCTAATTATTTATTTTTATATTTAAAGGGTGTTTGTTTAACTAAAAACTTTTCAACTAAAAACTTTTCACTTTTTATAACTACTTTATTTTTTAATTATTTCTTCACTTCTTCATACACAACTATCCTACTTTTTAACTTTATTCTCTTTATTTCTCATTATTACTCTTATCATATCACATCGTTTTCTCCAATTTTAAAAATTTTTACACTAAATACTTTTTATCAAAATTTTTATCACTCCTGAATATACCCTTCATGTAAAAGATATTGGACTCTACTCCTATGTAATCGGTTACAAATAAGCGATTCATGTATTGTTATTTATATGATTTGTAGTTATTTAATATTTATATAAAATTTTAAACTTATTGCTCTTAAATCAAATGTGGATAATGGTCAAGTGTGGTGGGTAAACTTGGGTTGTGTTAAGCCCGAACCCGACCCGCTAAACTCAATTTTGAACGGCATTGGATCTTGCTTTTCCATAACCCGAACCCGAGGAATTCGATTTGTAAAATATGATTGAGTTAGGGTTTACGTGAACCTGAAACTTAGCCTAATTTTCCATTTTATATTTATTATAAAATATATTATATACATACTATTTAAACAATATTTCTTTATATTCTTCGTATTTTATGTTATTATATTTATATTTGAATATATGTTTGACATCTTGTAATTTAATTATAAATATAGTATATTATTTTCATTTATATTTATCTTTTATTTCTATCATTTACTTTTACATCCATTAATTTTCTTCCTTCATCTTGTTTTTTATGCTAAATTTTTTAGAAATATTCATTATATTATTGTTTAGTTAAAAATATGTAGTTTGATTATATATTATTATGTTTACTTACATAATTTGTTATTAGGATTTATGGGTTTAGCTTCTATATAACCATGTTATATAGAAGTGGGTTCATTGTAACCCCATCAAATTTAAAGATATTGATCATTGATGGAAAATTTAATTCATTCATTATATTTGATACCATTTGTTTTGCTAGGAGACCAAGTTTTATATAAATTAAGTATATGCATGGGCCATATTTGCTCAAAAATATGTATATTTATACGTAAATTATGAAAAATACTTAGATCCATTCACACATGTATTAGAATGTAACAATACTTTATAGTATCATTTATCCATATATTATTGATATTTTAGATGGTTTAGATGTTAAAAAACTATTTTAAAGTTGCTATTTTAACATTGAACCATTTTATTACATTGATTTTACACTTTTATAGATGAAACTCATATACAGTGAAATTAAAAAATAAAAAAATTTCAGAATATTAGAAATGATGTTAAACACAATGGATGGAGTAGATTTTCCATCAACCATCAAGATTTTAAAAATAGAACGAGTTACATAGAAATGGAGTTTCATAGAAGCAAGACCAATTATTAGTTTATATGGAATTATAAACTTATCACTTTTAAATAAAACGTAAATTCATTAACATAAATTCCAACCCAAAACTTAACCCTAACCCAATTTTTCAAAAAATATGACGGGGGTTTAGGTTTTATAAATAAGGTTAGGGTTAGGGTTAGGGTTAATGTTTTATAAATAGGGTTAGAGTCGAGATGAACCTGAATTTCATGAGTCCGAGTTGCACCCTTAGTGGTGGGGATGTCCATCAAGTAGTATAATTAATCAATTACATCAGGATAATTTTAATGAGGCATCTATGTTATTATTAAAAAATCAAAAGAAAATTTGTAAATTCAAACTCAAATCTCAAACTCAACCTGAATCTCATTTTACAAATAAGATTAGATTTAAATTTCTATAAGTAAGATTAGAATTAAAGTTAACATTTAAATTTTATAAACAATGTCAGATTAGATTTGAGGTTAACTTGATATTCACTAGTCCAATTACACCCCTTGACTGATTGGGGCTATTAAATTCAGCCCAACAATATTGTATCTTATCTTGTTTTTTGATTATAATATGAGTTAAGTTAAGATGAAATATTGTATCTCATCTTAACTTAACTCATATTATAGTCAAGCTCAAAAGCCCTTGTCTTTTTTCATCTCATTTTATATTACAAATATAATCCAAACACCCTCCTACAATTTTTCCTTCCTGTTAATAAAGGAAAGATCAAATGGCAAATGCTCCTCAAAAATGACTTCATTGGAAATCGAACTCTCATTGCTGACATGCTTGTTAACATCCATGACCAACCGGACAACCGTCAGCACCAGCAGATGAAATCTTGTGCGTAGAAATTTATTGCGAGTTTGCAATTTTATTTATTTATTTATTTTGATTGTGAGAGGAGTATTAATTAATTAAAGACCACGTGTCGAGACATGGGTACAAAAACTCAAAATGTTTTCATTCTAATTTTAAACCGCGTATGAAAAATAACTCCTGAGTCCTGCGGCGACTTAGAATCCCTAATAGAAATTCCAAATAGAAATGAACCCTAAATAGACTTCTTTCCATGAATCTCTCTTTTGTACTCTCTCACTTTCACAATCTCTGTTTCTCTCTGCGCTCACCCCTCACAAGCACACACATCAACACCATCATCTCTCTACATCGCTTATGATCGACCACGTTGATTCACCATTTATAGACCACGTAAATAATGAAAACTAAAATTGAAATGAAAGATAACGAGGACAACCAATTTATGTTATTCATCTTTAATTAAAGGGTAGGATGATTCTTTCATAAAAAAAGGTAGGATGATTCAAAAGTGCTATAATCAGCATGCTCTAAGCGACACTTAAACATGCTTTTCTGTAAAGCTTGCAATATATGCTAGATCGTGGAACTAAATCGTAAAAAATTGTGCTGCCAACAAATTATAATTTTTTGGTTTCTATCAAAATTTGATTCTCATCTAGATCTTACCCTGTAATTTTTAATAATTTTTAAAATTTGAATTTTTTTTATTCTTCAAAACTAACAAAACGTGCCTAGATATATGCCTCGGTATCCATGCCAAATATATAGGTGAGGCTTATATGTCTATAAAAGTAAAAAAAAAGTAATTTTTGCTATAAAAAAGTAAAAAAGTAATTTTTAAAGGCGCTAGTAAATCTATGAGGGAATAGTCTCCTCCTCCTTTTTTCTTTTCGCATTTTTGCGAATATTATCTCTAAAGATGGGAGAATAAAATCATATTTAATTCATGTTTTGCATAAAAAAATAAGTTAATTAATTAATAAGTCAATCAGTTTGAAATGGGTTTTTTATTTTTTAATTTTAATAAAACTTTATGATATGTGTATCTAATTCATAAAATAAAATTTATTATTTTCGGAGATGTTTATATATATTTTTAAATTGAGGAATATTGTGGTCATTTTCACATGTTGAAAATGATCACAATCTCTTTGTAACTAAAATTTTAAAACTATATAAATATATTAAAAATGATAAAACTTGATTTATTAACATTATATATCCAGCACAACGGTTGTAAGTGAGGCCATTTCGATCCGCTCCAAATACAAATAATTACTTACTAGTAATTTTAAATTCAAAAATTAATACATGAAATAAGTTTGTATATATATACTGTAAAGAGAACATTCATTTGGTTTTATTGGGACTTAATACGATTTAAAATGGGGTCAGATTTAAGATACATTACAAGGCCAACTCACCTCTTGGGTAGGTTTGGAGATTGGTGAGATCATTTCTTGAATTTTCTTTGTCCAAATTAAGCATGAAATCTAAAAATTTGGTGGTTAGATTAGATACGGTCAAGTCCTTTTATTTAAATAAAGGTTCCATTAGAAAGATCAGGATTCACTTGATCTTCCCATGCTACGCAACAGATAATAGTTTACGTGCGCAGAGCAAAACGCCAAAAGCGCACACCTACAACCATATAAGGGAAATATATAAAGGAATATGACCTAGTGCAAGCGACTGCACCGTGCAGTCTCATATGATCATGAATGGAAAATCCATCTCACCTATTGTATTTAGAATTATTTACTTTATTAGCATACCAATTTTCATCTAAATCCAATATATGTGTGTGATCCCATCTTAAAATAATGCAAAATCAACATAATAAAATAGTTTTAATATAAATATCAAGATTAAAGTGATATTTTCAATATCTAAACCGTATAAAGTATGATTTTTATATGAATAAATGATTGTATAAAGTTTCATTGTAATCTAATATGTGTGGGGCTTATTTTACAGTAGACTACCGGCTGCACATGAATGGTCCCATATATAAATATGAGTTATATTCAAGTGTAGAATGGTGCAGTGGTGCTGAAATGGGACTTGTACGATGAGCAAATTATAATCTACTCCACTCATTTTATTTAGAATAATGTATTCTATTATCATATCAATTTTCATTCCAATTGAATATGTGTATGAACCTCATCTGAAAATGGTACAAATTCAACGTAATAAAATATTAGATGTAAATAACAACTTTAAAGTGGTTTTTTCGACATGTAAATCATTTGCTATAAAATTTATATATGGATAAATGATTGTATAAAGTTTCATTGCATTCTAATATGTTCCGGTGCACACACATACACATACAGAGAGAGAAATTATCCTATACAGATTGACTACACCGTAATTGATATGGTAATTACGGTGCAGTCCGCTATAAATGGGCCCCACAGATATCAAAATGTAATGAAATTTTATATAATCATTTATCCATATAAAAATCATACTTTAAACAGTTTAGATGTTGAAAATACCACTTCAAACTTGATATTTACATTAAATTATTTTATTACGTTCATTTTGTACCATTTTAAGATCGGATGTATACATACGTTGGATTTAGGTGAAAATTGGTTTATTAATAAAGTGAATAATTCTAAATTAATGGGTGAAGTAGATTTCTCATTCATGATTAAATGAGCCTCACAGTTCACATACTGCAACGTAATTACGGTGCGGTCCGAATGCACTTGATTATTTTTCATATATATTTGATAAGAAATAAGGAAAATATTATGCCGTCAAATTTTTGCATAACCTCGTCATTTGAGTCTACGCTTCCGCGGTCATAATTTAATTAGATAATGTTATTTATTTTATTGAAAACATTTCAACGGTACCAAGAAACATTGAAGTTGTTGGAATCAATGACGAATTAAGCACAATATGTGTTTTGATGATCAACAACTCAATTTGAGAATGTTTTGGGTATTAATATGATTTGTTGAAATTGTTTAAAGGTTAGAAAATTAAAATTCAGAACCTGACAGACCAAGTCGCAAAGCCAAGTCGACTCAACTATCGACTTGAATGAAGTCGATACCCAAGTCGACCTCAGTATCGACTTGGAAAGAGCAAATCCTGTTGGTCCCGAGTTGATGATAATTACCCAAGAGGGGAGGGGTGAATTGGGTATTTAAAAATTTTCAACTTAAACAGAAACTTTACCCCGGTTTAGTTTAATCCCCTTTCATAAGACAAATGGAAAGCAATGAGATAATGAAAGTGGAAATGAAAAACAATAGACAAGATTTATAGTGGTTCGGGCAACCTTCCTTACTCCACTCTTCCAAGCTCACATTCCTTGTGACTTGGGTTTCACTATGTATTCTGCAAATACAACTAGGGCCTCCGCTCTCTTCTAGATTCTAGCTCTAAGGGGCATATACAATTCACAGCATAAGTAGGTGACGAGTTCCACTCCAGTCACACACTACTTTGCTTACACTTGAACTTAGTTACCCAAACTAAATCAAGTTCAATACAATAAGAAATAACAAAAGAAATTTTCTACACGTTAGTGGTATGTAGAGGCAGATTTGGCACAGAGAAGAACTTGTAAAGCAGACTTAATAATTCGGCGAGCAGCTCTTGGCAGTTTGAAAGCAACGTTCTTCTTCTAGATGTTGGTTTGATCACTTAAAGCTCTTAGGAATGGGAGTTGTGCTCAATCAATGATGCTTCAGTTACCCTCCACGTTCATATTGAATGCCTTATATAAATGGAGAGGGAATCCGAACATTTGGAAGTAGGTTGTGCGCATTTAATGCGCCAACGTTTGAAAAATTTTTGATCGTTGCGACCCAAGTCGCAGGTGGAGTCGACTTCGGGTGCGACTTCGCCCAAGTCACAGATGGAGTCGACTTCAGGTGCGACTTCGGCTGTGCTCAGGCTGTTCAAGTTCTTCCTCGGGTCGATTTGGTCCTGGACTTGACCTAAGTCGCAGGTGAAGTCGACTTCGGGTGTGACTTCACTTCCTGTGCTTGCTTGATGAACTTGAAATCCTTGGAGATGATTTTGATTACTTGATTTTCTTCAAATTAATGTTCTTCCCTTGATTTATATCTCTTGAAACTCAGTATAATCATCCTAGCTTGATGTCCTTTAGCTCCGTGACTTGCAAACTTTGAATCCTTGAATCTTGGAGTACATGAAAGAAGTCCAAAATGTGTGATCTTGTTCTTCCATGATGAATACATGCAACTTTGCTTGCTTTGGACTTGATTTGATCTTCATTTGGCCTAAGTCGAATGTTTGAGTCGACTTGGCCTTTAACTTCACTCAAGTCTAGCATCAGGTCGACTTGGTCTGCGACTTAGCTCTTCAAAACGTGTGCTGATCACCTGAAGTCGATGCTGGAGTTGACTTGGTCTGCAACTTCACCCAAGTCGCATGCAGAGTTGACTTGGTCTGCGACTTCGGCAGCTCTCGTCCCCAATTTCAACTCTGGACAGAAAATCACGTTGGAAGTCGATGCCGGAGTCGACTTGGTCTGCGACTTCACTCAAGTTGCATGCGGAGTCGACTTCATTTGCGACTTCGGCAGCTTGGCTCCCCGATTTCAACGCTGGACGAAAATGACATTTTGAAGTCGCTGCTGTAGTCGACTTGGGGATCGACTTGGCCTAAGTCGATGCCTCAGTCGACTTGGAAATCGACTTGACCTATCATGCTTCATTTTCTTCATTTGTATATCCTTTAATCATCTTCACAAACATGTTAGTAATCAAAACTTACTCAAATTGATTTGTTAATCATCAAAACATAGACTTGGCTTATTTTCCACATGTTTTCAACAATCTTCCTCTTTTTGATGATTGACAAAATCGATTTGAGTGTATACCTTTCAATGTCATTGAAACATACTATTTTATCTTGTTTCGGTATCTTTAGAATAATCACTGGTCTTTTGTGTTCTGAAGTTTAACATACATATTCCATTTCCAATAAATCACAAGTTTAAACCATTCATACAAGCATTTAAAACCGAGACTACTCAAATCCTAATCTCTTCTCCCCATTTTTGTCAATTGATCAAAAAATAGAGATGGAGCGGATTAATCCTTTGAGAATGGTGGGGGCTGCTCCCCTTGAACCTGTGCTCCTCCTCAGCTTGTGCTTTTCTAAGTTAATTCAATCATCCCCATATCATTTCTAATTTTATGAAATGGTTCTTTTGCTAGAGGTTTGGTAAAAATATCTGCAATTTGATCTTCTGTTTTTACATATTCCAAACAAATATCATGATTTTTTACATGTTCTCTAATAAAATGATGTCTTAGGTCTATATGCTTGGTCCTAGAATGCAATACTGAGTTTTTAGTTAAACATATTATACTAGTATTATCACATCTAATAGGTATATCTTTAAAGTCCATGTCATAATCCCTAAGTTGTTGTTTCATCTAAAGCAATTGGGCACAACAGCTCCCGGCGGCAACATATTCGGCTTCCGCGGTGGATACAGCAACACTAGTTTATTTTATTGAAAACCATGAAACCAACATGTTCCCAAGAAACTGACATGTTCCACTAGTATTTTTTTTATCTACTTTGTAACCGGAAAAATCCGCATCCGAGTAGCCGATTAGATCAAAATTAGAACCATTTGGATACCAAAGTCCTATGTTGGTAGTATCTACTAAATATCTGAAAATTCTTTTTACAGCTACCAAGTGTGATTCTTTTGGACATAATTGAAATCTAGAACACATACAAACACTAAATAGTATATCGGGTCTAGAAGCAGTTAAATATAATAAAGCCTATCATGCTTCTATATAACTTTAAATCAACTAGTTTGCCTTTCTCATCTTCGTCAATTTTAATGGTTGAGTTCATAGGCGTGTTTGCCCCTTTGCTATTTTTCATGTCAAACTTCTATAATATTTTTTTGATATACTTGGACTGGTTTATGAAGATCCCTTCACTTAGTTGCTTAATTTGTAGTCCAAGGAAGAAATTTAGTCCCCCCATCATATTCATTTCAAATTCCTTCTGCATAAGCTCAGAAAATTCTTGACAAAGGATCTCATTAGTAGCACCAAAAATAATATCATCTACATAAATTTGAATAATCAAGATATCTTTTTCTTTATACTTGATAAACAAAGTGGTGTATACTTTTTCTTTTTGGAAGTCATGATCAATCAAAAATTTGCTTAATCTTTTATACCAAGCCTTGGAGCTTGTTTTAATCCATATAATGTTGGAAACAATGTTCAAAATAATTTAAATTGACCAAAGCCTGAGTTTTGATGATTAACAAGAACTTATTTGAGTATATAAAGAGTACTAACATGTTTGACAAATGTTTAAGGAAAGCAAAGAAGTCAAGTCGATCTCCAAGTCGACTTGGACTTCGACTTGGGTGAAGACGATCCCAAAGTCGACTCAAAAATCGACTTGAGAATGAATCCCAAAAGGCAACAGGTGAAGTCGCAGGTCAAGTCGACTCCACTTGCGACTTGGGAAGTCAAGTCGCAGACGAAGTCGACTCCAGCATCGACTTAGAGTATCCAGAGCTGAAAAGTGGAAACGAACATGACGAAGTCGCAAACGAAGTCGACTCCAGGTGCGACTTGGGTGAAGTCGCAGGCCAGGTCGACTCCATCCACGACTTGAGATGTTCAAACTTTCAAAGATGCAGTTTTCAAGATATTTAAGAGGATTTATCACTCAAGTCCAAGGAATCAAGATGAAAAACAAATGAGTCAACTTCAAAGTTAAGAACCATGTTCTACATTCAAATCAAGTCTATCAAGCTCAAAGCGAATCTTCAAGCTAGCTTCCAAATGAAGTAAAATCTAAGTCATGAAGACCAAGTGAGTCCAAAGCAAAGCAAGGAACATACATATATTTTGCAAGAACTCAAAGCTTTCAAATGGTTTGCAAGACTCAAGACATTTCAAGAAGATCAAGGCGTTTCTGCAATAGACCAAGCCAAGTCGCAACCCAAGTCGACTTCAGGATCGACTTGAGTTGAAGTCTGAAAGCCAAGTCGACCCAAGTCTCAGACTTGAGTTTCTGAAGAACCCAAGTCGCAGGCCAAGTCGACTCCATGTACGACTTGGAAGCCAAGTCGCAGGCCAAGTCGACTTCATCTTCGACTTGGAGTATAACGGTCAAATTTTTGACCGTTGGAGTTCATTTATTACACGCCAACTACTTCTACAACGTTCATATTTTCCTCAATCTATAAAAGGACATTCAAATGAACGTGAGAAAATACAAGAGACACTACTCAAAAGATCAAAGAGAGAAAAGAAGTGCAAGAAAGATTTTCAAATACCTTTTCTCCATACTTAAGTGTTTCAAAGGAAGAAAAAGCTTCAAATTGCAAGCTGCTTCAACAATCATCATTCAAGCCACTTTTGATTTCTTCCACGAGCTCAAAACTGCCTACACAAATCTGTAAAGTGTAGTTCTTATTCATTTCTTTATTTGGTTATATAAAACTTGATTTAGCTTGGGTAGCTAAGATCAAGTATATGCAAAGTAGGGTGTGATTGAAGTGAGACTCATCACCTACTTGTGCAAGTGATTATAATGCCCCCTAGAGCTTTGAATCTAGAAGAGAGCAAGTGGCTCTAGTTGTATATGCCCCCTAGAGCTTTGAATCTAGAAGAGAGCAAGTGGCTCTAGTTGTATATGCCCCCTAGAGCTTTGAATCTAGAAGAGAGCAAGTGACTCTAGTTGTGTATGCCCCCTAGAGCTTTGAATCTAGAAGAGAGAGGTGACTCTAAGTGTATTCTTGGAATACATAGTGGAACCCAAGTCACAACGGAGTGTGAGCTTGGAAGAGTGGAGTAGGGAAGGTTTGCCCGAACCACTATAAATCTTGTGTTCTACTTGTTTTCACTGATTTATCTTATTTGCTCTCCATTCGCTTAAAAAAGGGGATTAACTTGTTCAAGGGGTTAAGATCTTTGAGATTATCAAAGAAATTTTAAAGAACCCAATTCACCCCTCCCCTCTTGGGTTTAGCCATCAACTCGGGACCAACAAGTGGTATCAGAGCAGGTCTTTGAGTTTATCAAAGAGATCTTATTGAAATGGCATCCCAATCTACTTCCGTTCCCGCATTTGCTGAAGACCAATCCTTTACAAGGCCACCGTTGTTTGATGGGAACAATTTTGGATATTGGAAGCTTCGTATGAAGCAACTCATCATGGCTACCGATATGAACTCTTGGATTGCTATCCAAGATGGAGTAATATTGCCTACCGATGAACGAGCTTCCAAATGGACCGATGAGGAAGTAAGAACTGTTAAGAGCAACGCCAAAGCTATGAACTCTTTATTTTGTACTCTTAATGCTTCTGAATATGATAGAGTATCCTCTTGCTTGACCGCCAAAGAAATATGGGATACGCTAACCTCTATCTATGAAGGAACTTCTCAAGTCCAAGGGACGAGAAGGAATATTTTGATTGGAGAACTAGAGAACTTTAGAATGTTAGAAACAGAAAATATTTCTGAAATGTTTGCTAGATTCTCTAAGATTACTAATGCTTTAAAAGGTCTTGGAAAAGCAATATCTGAATCTGAGCAGGTCATGAAGATTTTAAGAGCTCTACCCGAATCATGGACTCCAAAGATCACTGCAATTGAAGAAGCCAAAGACCTCAACACGCTGAAGCTTGAAGACTTAATTAGCTCACTTATGTCACATGAGCTAATTAAGAAAAGGAATGAAGATCAACACAGGGGCAAAAGAGCAATTGCCTTAAAAGCCGCACAAGACACCGATGACACATCTTCTTCTCAAAATGACGACGAGATTGCTCTACTCACAAAACGATTCAGAAAATTTGTGAGGAAAGGCAAAAATTTCAGAAGCTTCAAAGAAAGAACTCCCCGAGAGAAGAAGAAAGAATCAACCAAGTGCTACCGATGCGGCGGTTCGGGACATATGCAAGCCCAATGTCCAACTCCCGAAGATATCAAGGCAAAAGAACAAAGAAAGGATCGAGGGGACAATAGAAGATTTCAGAAATATAAAGGAAGAGGCATGTACGTGAATGACGAGGAATCTACAACGAGTAGCTCCTCAACCAACGAAATCGAAGCAGAAGAATGTGCGAGAATTTGCTGTATGGCACAAATCGAGCAAGGAGAACAAACTACCTCAAAATGCACAAGCAATGAAGAGGTAAGTTCCAAATTCTCCCTTCCTAATTCAAGTTATTCTTCCTCTCATGAATGCCTCAAATGTGCTGAATTAGATGAACTACAAACTGCATATGATTCATTATATGAAGAAATGAAGAAATTAGGAAGCAAGTTTACAATTAAGAAAAAATAATGTGATGCAGTAATAATTATAAATGGTAAACTTGCAGAAGAAAATGATTTGCTAAAAAAGGAGAACAAATCATTAAATGAATCATTAGCCAAGTTCTCTAATCCAGGAGAAAACGTCAAAATGTTTTTGAATATGACCTCCCAAACACATAAAAGAGGTCTTGGGTATCATACATTTGAGCAAGGAGAAAGTAGCAAATCAAATGTGAAATTACTTGAGAAATATCAAACTAAAACTGCATCTATATACAAGCCACAAAAGAAAAATTTTAAGTGGACTAGAAGACCAATGATTGAACCTTTGTATGCTTGGAGACCTACTCCAAGATTACCTATGACTTGTAATTTCTGTAATAAGATGGGTCATAAAACTTACAAATGTAATTTTAAGAAACTATATGACCATGGTGCTAAATTAGTTTGGGTTCCAAGAAACACAAGATTTGGGCTTTCAAAGTTAGATCAACTTAGATTAGATTCTATTACTAACCCAAATGGACCCATAAAATGGGTACCAAAAAGATAAGATTTATTTCCTTATTTTTCAGATATGTTTTAAGGCAAAGGCAAACAATGAATGGTTCATGGATAGCGGTTGTTCAAGGCATATGACTGGTGAAAGAAGTTTGTTTCATAAACTTAAGCCTTGCAACGATGGAATGGTTGCCTTTGGAAATAATGAAAAAGGTAAAATTAAAGGTAAAGGAAATATACTTAGTACCTCAAATGCATGCATGGAAGATGTTTTATTTGTTGAAGGACTCAAACACAATTTAATGAGTATTAGCCAATTATGTGATAAAGGATATAAAGTTGTGTTTGAATCATCTATATGTAATGTATTTGATGGAGAACATATCATGTTTAGTGGTAAAAGACATGGAAATGTCTATTTGGTTTCACTTGATGAATTGAATGGTCAATGTCTTATGGCCATTGATAATGATCCATGGGTTTGGCATAAAAGGCTTGGACATGTAAACATGGGAAATATAAAGACCCTATGGAAAAAGAATTTGGTAGAAGGATTACCAAAGTTGAAATATGACAAAGACAAAATTTGTAAGGCATGTCAAATATCAAAACAACCCAAAATGCCTTTCTCTACCAAAAAGGAAATTTCCACCACTAGGCCACTTGAATTGCTACACATGGATCTATACGGGCCATCCGACATTCTAACCATTGGTGGAAAGAAATATGTATTTGTCATAGTTGATGATTTTTCAAGATTCACATGGATAATTCTCTTAGCTAGTAAAGATGAAGCCTTCTCTATGTTTGCAACTTTTGTAAATTTGGTGCAAAATGAAAAACAAAGTACTATTATGACCATAAGAAGCGATCATGGTGGCGAATTCGAAAACAAACGATTCATGGAATTTTGTAATGAAAAAGGAATTCACCACACATTTTCTGCACCAAGAACTCCACAACAAAATGGAGTAGTTGAAAGGAAAAATAGAACTATACAAGAGATGGCTAGAACTATGCTAAATGAGAGCAATTTATCCAAGAAATTTTGGGGTGAAGCTGTGAGTACAGCTTGTCATGTTTTGAACCGAGTTACCATTCGAGCAATCTTGAAAAAGACCCCATATGAACTATGGAAAGGAAGGAAACCAAATATATCTTATTTTCATGTTTTTGGATGTACATGCTATGTTTTAAACAATGGAAAAACCAATTTGGGCAAATTAGATGCAAAAAGCGATGAGGCTATATTCCTTGGTTATTCATCAAATAGCAAAGCATATAGAGTATTCAACAAACGAAACCAAGTTGTAGAAGAATCCATACATGTTGTATTTGATGAAATTAACCAAAGTCCGAGAAAGGAGGATGAACTAAGTGATGCAGATGAGACAAAAAGCAAAGAACAACCAAAGGAACTCGAGCTCAAGCCAGAAAATCCAGAGGAGGAAGAGGTAAGTGAAGGTAATGACTCTTACAAACCTCCAACTGATTTAAAGTTCAAAAATGCCCATCCAATTGAACAAGTTATTGGAAACATATATGGAGTAAAAACTAGAAGATCAAAACAAAACGTTTATGGCCAATATGCGTTTGTATCGAAAATCGAACCAAATACCATTGAACAAGCTCTTAATGATGAACATTGGGTTATTTCAATGCAAGAAGAGCTAAATCAATTCGAAAGAAACAATGTATGGCATTTAGTTCCTAGACCAAACAATCATATAGTCATTGGTACAAAATGGGTATTTAGGAACAAATTAGACGAAAGCGGTCTTGTAATTAGAAACAAGGCACGATTAGTAGCCAAAGGGTACTCCCAAGAAGAAGGAATTGATTTTGAAGAATCATATGCACCCGTGGCTAGATTAGAAGCCATACGTATCTTATTAGCATTCGCTTCACATATGAATTTCAAATTGTTCCAAATGGATGTGAAGAGTGCATTTTTGAATGGCTATTTGAATGAAGAAGTATATGTTGAACAACCCCCTGGTTTTGAAGATAAGGATCAATCAAAATATGTGTATAAATTGACCAAAGCACTATATGGATTAAAACAAGCTCCAAGAGCTTGGTATGAAAGGTTGAACAAATTTTTGATTGATCATGAGTTTCAAAGAGGGAAAGTAGACACTACTTTATTCATCAAGTACAAAAATAAAAATATTTTGATTGTACAGATTTATGTGGATGACATAATATTCGGTGCTACTGATGAAAATCTTTGTCAGGAATTTTCTAAGATAATGCAGAGCGAGTTCGAAATGAGCATGATGGGAGAATTAAATTTCTTCCTTGGACTACAAATCAAGCAACAAAGTGAAGGAATATTTCTGAACCAGTCCAAGTATGTCAAAGAGATGCTCAAGAAATTTGGAATGCAGAATAGCAAAGGAGCAAACACTCCAATGAGCTCAACAATCAAAATCGACACGGATGAAAACGGTAAAAGTATCGATCAAAAGCCTTATAGGAGCATGATAGGATCTTTGCTTTATTTAACTGCTTCTAGACCCGATATCTTATTTAGTGTTTGTATGTGCTCTAGATTTCAAGCATGTCCCAAAGAATCACATTTACTTGCTGTAAAAAGAATTTTTAAATATTTGATGAAAACTACAAACCTTGGACTATGGTATTCAAAGGGGTCAACCTTTGATCTAATCGGCTATTCGGATGCAGACTTTGCCGGATATAAAGTAGATAGAAAAAGTACCAGTGGAACTTGTCAATTTCTTGGACATATGCTAGTTTCATGGCATTCAAGAAAACAAACGAGTGTTGCACTATCTACTGTGGAAGCCGAATACATTGCCGCCGGTAGTTGTTGCGCCCAACTACTTTGGATGAAACAACAATTAAAGGATTATGGTATTGAATATGTTGATATTCCAATTAGATGTGATAATACAAGTGCAATTTGTTTGACTAAAAATCCTGTATTGCATTCTAGAACCAAACATATTGATGTGAAACATCATTTTATTCGTGAACATGTTGAAAATCATGATGTGTGCTTAGAATATGTAAAAACAGAAGACCAAATTGCTGATATTTTTACCAAACCTCTAGCCAAAGATTCATTTTGTAAGATTAGGAATGATATGGGGATGATAGAGCTTAACTAAGGAAAAATACATAAGAAAATTAAATTGGAAAATGTCAAGTCGATGAGTCAAGTCGACTCCAGGGACGCCAGGTCGACTCCGCTTCAGAAGCGAAGTCGACTCCGCTAGGGTCGAAGTCGACTCCAGAAGAACCGAAGTCGACTTCGCCTAGGGCAAGTCGACTCCGCGCGCGCGACCGTCCGACTTCTGAGTCTTTTTTTCTTTTTCTTCTCTTCTCTCTTCTTTCTTCCTCATTTTTCCGGCCTCCCTGTTTTTCTTTTCTCTTCCGGCGACTGAAATCCCTTTTCTCCGTCTTTCCTCTTTTCCTCCGGCGATTTCCCTTTTTCTCTCCGGGAATCCTCTCCCTCTCCGGCGACTCCTACTCTCTCACTGCCTCTCTCTTCTTTTGCTCTCTCTCACACTATCTCTCAAACTTTCTCTCTTTCACTAAGCATTCCCTCTCAGATTCCATAAATCCCATATCAATGGCCCCGAAGAAAGCCGTCTCCAAACCATCAAATAAGCCTGTGCCTAGACCTCCCACATCTCACACTGAGGAAGAAGTTCCTAGGAGAGCTAGGACACCTGCAAAACGGGTTCGAGAAGAACCCTCAACTTCGACGGGTAAACGGGTTCGATTCCAAACCTCCACTCAATCATCTGATCAAGCACCCAGGTCGGAAAATCAACAAACCTCACAGAGCACACAATCCGGAACAAGCAGAAGGGGCACTGCAGCTGGGAAAGCCCAAGTATTGAAGATGCCCACTACCTACTTCAAAACCGAGCTCCAACATAGCCGATTCTACAAAAAGTTCTACGAACGGAAGGTATTCATACCCAAGATTATAGATTTTAATTTCCTGAAAGAATATGGATCCGACATAGAAGATCTATTGGATTTTCAAGGATGGACTAATTTGCTAAAGGAAGACGAAAGGGTCTATCCAGATCTTACTCGAATGTTTTATTATCTTTGGGATGAAGAATACTTTGGAACATTCGTCAAAGGAGTCGAAATGGATCTTGGAATCGGAATAGTTGCAGGACCGACTGAAGTAATGAGTCATTTAGGACACATACTTGGAGTCCCGTATGAGGATGAGCCTATTCCAGAAGACCTCACAATGGATCAAATGTATAATCAGCTCACCCGGAGCAACAAGTACCATCCGGGAATCAAATTCCTTCGGTACATGGATTTGTCACCCAGACTTCGGGTACTAAGGCTTCTCATTGCCCACTGCATCTACCCAAAGGGCGGTGGAAGAAATCAATTAAATCCACAGGAAGCTGGGATATTATGGAAAGTAGCCAACAGGGTCAAAGTGAGCATCCCGAAATTATTTCTAGAAGCCTTGGGAAATAGAAAGGACAACCCACGAGGAGTCCTTCCCTATGACACATGGATTACAAAGATTTTGGAATTCTTCAAAGTGGATATTGAAGGCGAGCCTTTCGAAGTGCTCAAATCCACAAATGCCATAAATAAAGCTCTCATACAAAGAATGAAGATCAATTTGCTTGAACTAAGGCATGACGCCTCAGAAGAAGAGCATCAAGAGGACCAAGCACAAGCTGAGGGGGAGCAACCTCCCGAGGCACCGGCTGCTCCAGAAGAGCCACCATCGCCTCAATCCCACGGCTCCTACTCCCCACAAGGATCCGCTGCAAGAGAACGGGTGCCTCCAACCTCTTCTGAGGAGGTCACCCTAAAGGATTTGAAAGATGAAATCATAGCCATGAGGGCTGAAATGGGACAACAAGAAAACCGAATGACAAGTCTTGTCACCGGTGTTCTTAATGCACTTGAAGATATGCATTCCCGACAAGATAGAATCGAGCGGGAAATACGACATATCCGCTATCATCTTGCATCAGGCCATCATAAAAAGAGACCCATGCCTGAACTCGATCCCTACGAGTCGGGTTCAGTTCATAGAGAAGCAACTCCCGATCACGCTTCTCTTGTTTACTCATCGGCCCATCATTGTCCCATCAAACCTATTCCATATCCCATCTCTCAATTTCAATTTACCAAGTCTTTAGTGCTTTTTGAATGATTGCCAAAAAGGGGGAGGAAGATAGGTTAGATTTGAGTGTTTTTTGGGTTGGGTAGTTTGTATCTAGGATGTATCTAGGAGAGTTTCATTTATGCTTCATTGTATTCTGTAATGAAACTTCATATATATGAAATGATGTTTGATTTGATATGATAATTGGTTTATGATTGATATATGATTGATACAGAGTTTGAATGAATGATATATTTGATTAATGATTACAATACAAAGTACTCTTAATGATTAATACTCAATATATGGCTTGTAAGATATTTAAGCATACACTATGCCAAAATGATTAAATATTCTCAAAAACTCTAAATTATATGTTCAAACGATACCTATATGCTCTGTTTTCTCAAATGAATATGTTTGAAATTCTTGAAAGGTATCAACTCAAATGAAGTTTTGTCAATCATCAAAAAGGGGGAGATTGTTGGAAACAATGTTCAAAATAATTTAAATTGACCAAAGCCTGAGTTTTGATGATTAACAAGAACTTATTTGAGTATATAAAGAGTACTAACATGTTTGACAAATGTTTAAGGAAAGCAAAGAAGTCAAGTCGATCTCCAAGTCGACTTGGACTTCGACTTGGGTGAAGACGATCCCAAAGTCGACTCAAAAATCGACTTGAGAATGAATCCCAAAAGGCAACAGGTGAAGTCGCAGGTCAAGTCGACTCCACTTGCGACTTGGGAAGTCAAGTCGCAGACGAAGTCAACTCCAGCATCGACTTAGAGTATCCAGAGCTGAAAAGTGGAAACGAACATGACGAAGTCGCAAACGAAGTCGACTCCAGGTGCGACTTGGGTGAAGTCGCAGGCCAGGTCGACTCCATCCACGACTTGAGATGTTCAAACTTTCAAAGATGCAGTTTTCAAGATATTTAAGAGGATTTATCACTCAAGTCCAAGGAATCAAGATGAAAAACAAATGAGTCAACTTCAAAGTTAAGAACCATGTTCTACATTCAAATCAAGTCTATCAAGCTCAAAGCGAATCTTCAAGCTAGCTTCCAAATGAAGTAAAATCCAAGTCATGAAGACCAAGTGAGTCCAAAGCAAAGCAAGGAACATACATATATTTTGCAAGAACTCAAAGCTTTCAAATGGTTTGCAAGACTCAAGACATTTCAAGAAGATCAAGGCGTTTCTGCAATAGACCAAGCCAAGTCGCAACCCAAGTCGACTTCAGGATCGACTTGAGTTGAAGTCTGAAAGCCAAGTCGACCCAAGTCTCAGACTTGAGTTTCTGAAGAACCCAAGTCGCAGGCCAAGTCGACTCCATGTACGACTTGGAAGCCAAGTCGCAGGCCAAGTCGACTTCATCTTCGACTTGGAGTATAACGGTCAAATTTTTGACCGTTGGAGTTCATTTATTACACGCCAACTACTTCTACAACGTTCATATTTTCCTCAATCTATAAAAGGACATTCAAATGAACGTGAGAAAATACAAGAGACACTACTCAAAAGATCAAAGAGAGAAAAGAAGTGCAAGAAAGATTTTCAAATACCTTTTCTCCATACTTAAGTGTTTCAAAGGAAGAAAAAGCTTCAAATTGCAAGCTGCTTCAACAATCATCATTCAAGCCACTTTTGATTTCTTCCACGAGCTCAAAACTGCCTACACAAATCTGTAAAGTGTAGTTCTTATTCATTTCTTTATTTGGTTATATAAAACTTGATTTAGCTTGGGTAGCTAAGATCAAGTATATGCAAAGTAGGGTGTGATTGAAGTGAGACTCATCACCTACTTGTGCAAGTGATTATAATGCCCCCTAGAGCTTTGAATCTAGAAGAGAGCAAGTGGCTCTAGTTGTATATGCCCCCTAGAGCTTTGAATCTAGAAGAGAGCAAGTGGCTCTAGTTGTATATGCCCCCTAGAGCTTTGAATCTAGAAGAGAGCAAGTGACTCTAGTTGTGTATGCCCCCTAGAGCTTTGAATCTAGAAGAGAGCGGTGACTCTAAGTGTATTCTTGGAATACATAGTGGAACCCAAGTCACAACGGAGTGTGAGCTTGGAAGAGTGGAGTAGGGAAGGTTTGCCCGAACCACTATAAATCTTGTGTTCTACTTGTTTTCACTGATTTATCTTATTTGCTCTCCATTCGCTTAAAAAAGGGGATTAACTTGTTCAAGGGGTTAAGATCTTTGAGATTATCAAAGAAATTTTAAAGAACCCAATTCACCCCTCCCCTCTTGGGTTTAGCCATCAACTCGGGACCAACATATAATGCTTTGGTTAATTTGTATACAAATTTAGATTGATCTTTCTCCTTAAATCCAGGTGGTTGTTCAACATACACCTCTTCATTTATATACCCATTCAAAAATGCACTTTTAACATCCATTTGAAACAACTTAAAGTTCATGTGAGATGTAAAGGCTAGTAAAATGCGAATAGCTTCTAATCTAGCAATCGGAACATAGGATTCCTCAAAGTCTAATCCTTCTTCTTGTGAGTATTCTTTTGCCACAAGTCTAGCTTTGTTTCTCACTACAAGTCCATTTTCATCTAATTTGTTCCTAAAGACCCATTTTGTGCCAATGACAATACAGTCTTTTGGTCTTATAACAAGATGCCAAACTTGATTTCTTTCAAATTGATTTAATTCCTCTTGCATTGCTATGATCCAGTTTTCATCATCAAGAGCTTGGTCAATAGTGGATGGTTCAATTTTGGATACAAAGGCGTATTTTTCGCAAATATTTTATTTTGACCTTCTAGTCTTAACACCTTCATAAATATTGGCTATAACTTTCTCAATTGGATGAACATTTTTGAACTTTAAATCAGTTGGAGGTTTATAGGAATTATTACCTTCACTTACCCTTTCCTTTGTAGATTCTTCTTGCTTTTCTACATGTAATTTTTCAAGGTTACTTGTGACATCATCTGCATCACTTAAATCATCTTTTCTTTTTTAGCATGGATTAAATTCATCAAAAACAACATGTATTGACTCTTCTAAAACTTGGTTCCATTTATTGAAGACTCTATATGCTTTGCTATTTGATGAGTAACCAAGGAATATTGCCTCATCACTCTTAGCATCCAGTTTTTTCAAGTAGATTTTTCCATTGTTCAAAACATAACATGTGCAACCAAAAGCATGAAAATATGAAATATTTGATTTTCTACCTTTCCATAGCTCATATGGGGTCTTTTTCAAGATTGCTCTAATGGTAACTCGGTTCAACAAATGACAAGCTGTACTTACAGCTTCACCCCAAAATTTATTGAATAATTTACTCTCATTTAGCATTGTTCTAGTCATCTCTTGTATGATTCTATTTTTCCTTTCAACCACTCCATTTTGTTATGAAGTTCTTGGTGCAGAAAATGTGTGGTGAATTCCTTTTTCATTACATAATTCTATGAATCCTTTATTTTCAAACTCACCACCATAATCACTTCTAATGGTTATAATAGTACTTTATTTTTCATTTTGCACCAAGTTTATAAAAGTTACAAACATAGAGAAAACTTCATCTTTGCTAGCTAAGAGAATTATCCATGTGAATCTTAAAAAATCATCAACTATTACAAACACGTACTTCTTTCCACCAATGGTTAAAATGTCGGATGACCCATATAGATCCATATGTCGCAATTCAAGTGGCCTAGTGGTGGAAATCTCCTTTTTGGTAGAGAAAGACATTTTAGGTTATTTTGACAGTTAACATGCCTTACAAATTTTATCTTTGTCATATTTCAATTTTGGCAATCCATCTACCAAATTCTTTTTCTATAGGGCCTTAATATTTGTCATGTTTATATGCCCAAACCTCTTATGTCAAACCAATGGATCATTGTCAATGGCCATTAGACATTGATCATCTAGTTCATCAAGTGAAACCAAATATACATTTCCATGTCTTTTTCCGCTAAACATGATATGTTCTCCATCAAATACATTGCATATAGATGATTTAAACACAACCTTGTATCCTTTGTCACATAATTGGTTAATATTCATTAGATTGTGCTTGAGTCCTTCAACAAATAACACATTCTCCATACATGCATTTGAAATACTATAAATGTTTCCCTTACTTTTAATTTTACCTTTCTCGTTGTTTCCAAAGGCAACAGTTCCATCGTTGCAAGACTTGAGTTTATGAAATAAACTTCTTTATCCAGTCATATGCCTTGAGCAACCACTATCCATGAACCAAACGTTGCTTGCCTTTGCCTTGAAACATACCTGAAAAATTAGCAAATAAATCTTATCTCTTTGGTACCCATTTTATGGGTCCATTTGAGTTAGTAAACTGATTTAATCTTTGTTATTCTATTCTTGAAAGTTCAAATCTTGTGTTTTTTGGAACTCACACTAATTTTGCGCCATGGTCATACAGTTTCTTAAAGCTGTATTTATAAATTTTGTGACCCATTGGTAATCTAGGAGTAGGCCTCCAAATATGTAGTGGTTCAAAAGTTTGCCTTCTAGTCCAAACAACTTGTTTCCATTTGGGTTTGTAAATAGGTGCAGCTTTAGCTTGATTTTTTCAAAGTTTTGGCACACTTGATTTGCTACTTTCTTCTAGCTTAAATGTGGAGTATCCAAGACCTCTTCTATTATTTTGATAAGTCATGTTCAGAAACACTTTCACACTTTCTCCTGGATTAGAGAACTTAGTTAATGATTCATTCTCCTTTTTTGATTTTTCCACTTCTTTCAATAGTAGTTCATTTTCTTCTTTCAATTTTGTTGTTCTTTCTGCTAGTTTTCCATTTACAATAATAATAGAATTACATTGTTGTCTCTTTAATGATAACTTGTTTCCTAATTTTTTGATTTCCTCATATAATGAATCATATGCACATTGTAATTCCTCTAATTCAGCACATTTGAAATATTCTTGAATAGAAGAATGAGTAGATTGAGAATAGCAAAATTTAGAAGTTACCTCTTCATTACTTGTACATTTTGTTGAGGTGGTTTACTCTTCTAAAATTTCCGTTGTGTTCAAAGTTTCTTCATGCTCAATCCGTGTCATGCAGCATATTCTTGCGCAATTTGCTGCTTCAAAATCATCGGTTAAGGAGCTACTTGTTGATGAAGTTTGTTCATTCACGTACATTCCTCTTCCTTAGGCCTTTGGAATTTTTGGCTTTTATATCTTTCCTTCTTTTCATGATGATCCTTTGATCTTTCTTCCGGTGTAGGACATTAAGTTTGCATATATCCCATACCGCCGCATCTATAACACTTTGTAACCTCCTTATTTTTCTTTTTCGAGGTCTCTCTTTGAAATCTTTGAAGTTCATTTCTTTCCTTACAAACTTTTGAAATTTTCCGGTTAATAGAGCAATATCTTCATCATCGTTGTGAGATGAGGAGGTGGACTCATCCGAGTTATGAGTGACTTTTAGTGCAATTGCTCTCTTTCCTTTGTGGTGATCTTCATTTCTTTTCTTCATTAGCTCATGTGACATTAATGAGCTAATGAGGTCTTCTAACTTCAATGTGTTCAGATCCTTGGCTTCTTCTATTGCAGTAATCTTTGGAGTCCAAGATTCCGGTAGAGCTCTTAGGATCTTCATGACCTGTTCAGATTTGGAGATAGCTTTTCTAAGACCTTTCAAAGCATTAGTAATTTTAGAGAATCTTGCAAACATTTCAGAAATATTTTCTGTTTCTAGCATTTTGAATCCTTCCAATTCTCTGATCAATATATTCCCCCTTGTCCCTTGGACTTGAGAAATACCCTCATATATGGATGTCAATGTATCTCATATTTCTTTGGAGGTCAAACAAGAGGATACTCTATCATATTCAGAGGCCGTAAGAGCACAAAATAAAGAATTCATAGTCTTAGCATTGCTCTTAATAGTTTTCACTTCCACATCGGTTCATTTGGAAGTTCTTTCATCAATTGGCAAAGTCACACCGTCTTGGATCACAATCCAAGAGTCCATATCTGTAGCCATGATGAGTTGTTTCATACATAGCTTCTAATAGCCAAAGTTGTTCCCATCACACAATGGTGGCCTAGTAAAAGATTGGCCTTCGGCAAATGCGGGAACGGAAGTAGATTGGGATGCAATATCAAAATATCTCTTTGGTAAAACTCAAAGACCTGCTCTAATACTACTTGTTGGTCCCGAGTTGATGACAATTATCCAAGATGGGAAGGGTGAATTGGGTATTTAAAATTTTTCAACTTAAACAGAAACTTTACCCCGGTTTAGTTTAATCCCCTTTAATAAGACAAATGGAAAGCAACGAGATAATGAAAGCGGAAATGAAAAACAATAGACAAATTTATAGTAGTTCGGGCAACCTTCCTTACTCCACTCTTCCAAGCTTACACTCCTTGTGACTTGGGTTCCACTATGTATTCTGCGAATACAACTAGAGTCTCCGCTCTCTTCTAGATTCCAACTCTATGGGGCATATACGATTCACAGCACAAGTAGGTGACGAGTTTCACTCCAGTCACACACTATTTTGCTTACACTTGAACTTAGTTACCCAAACTAAATCAAGTTCAATACAACAAGAAATAACAAAAGAAAATTTCTACACGTTACTGGTGTGTAGAGGCAGATTTGGCGTAGAGAAGAACTTGTGAAGTAGACTTAATAATTCGGCAAGCAGCACTTGGCAGTTTGAAAGCAACGTTCTTCTTCTAGATGTTGACTTGACCACTTAAAGCTCTTAGGAATGGGAGTTGTGCTCAATCAATGATGATTCAGTTACCCTCCACGTTCATATTGAATGCCTTATATAAATGGCGAGGGAATCCGAACATTTGGAAGTAGGTGGTGCGCATTTAATGCGCCAACGTTTGAAAATTTTCCGACTGTTGCGACCCAAGACGTAGGTGGAGTTGACTTCGGGTGCGACTGTTGGAAACAATGTTCAAAATAAAACAAATTGACCAAAGCATAAGTTTTGATGATTAAACAAAGACTAATTTGAGTATATAAAGTGTACTAATGAGTTTGCCAAGTGTTTAAGGAAAACAAAGAAGTCAAGTCGATTACCAAGTCGACTTGGACTTCGACTTGGGGTGAAGTCGATACCCAAGTCGACTTCACAAGCGACTTCAAATGGCAAAAGGTGGATAGCATTGAAAATAGAAAACAAGCAAGTGAAGTCGCAGGCCAAGTCGACTCCAGGTGCGACTTAGGAAACCAAGTCGCAGACGAAGTCGACTCCAGCATCGACTTCAAGCGTCCAGAGTTGAAAAAGTGGAAACGGACATGACGAAGTCGCAGGCGAAGTCGACTCCAGGTACGACTTGGGCGAAGTCGCAGACTAGGTCGACTCCAACTTCGACTTGAAGAGTTCAGACTTGAAGATTGAAGTTTCAAGCTTATTCCAAGGATCCATTTGGACTTTATCAAATCCAAATAAGATACAAAGTTCATTCTCAAAAAGCAACTGAAGTTTCTTGAAGATCAAAAGCTAAAATTCATATTCGAAGTTCAAATCAAGTCTATCAAGTCCAAAGCTAATCTTCAAGCTTATTCCAAATGAAGCAATACCCAAGTCATGAAGACCAATTTTACAAAGTTCAAGCCAGTTCAAGAAGATCAAGGTGTTTTTGCAAAAGACCACGCCAAGTCGCAACCCAAGTCGACTCCAGGATCGACTTGAGTTGAAGACTGAAGGCCAAGTTGACCCGGACTCGGACTTGGAAATCTGAAGAACTGGAGTCGCACACGAGGTCGACTCCAGGTGCGACTTGGAAGCCAAGTCGCAGGCCAAGTCGACTCCATCTTCAACTTAGAAAATAACGGTCGAATTTTTGAACGTCGGAGTTCATTTATTGCGCACCAATCACTTCTACAACGTTCATATTTTCCTCAATCTATATAAGGACTCTCAAATGAACGTGAATAGATAAGAGAACATTACAAGACACTACTATATACTCTACAAAGTCAAAAGAGAGAAAAGAAGATCTAGAAAGGAATCCTATTTGCTTTTCTCCATTTTTGAGTGGTCCATACACATTCTAAGGAAGAAGAGAGCTTCAGGTTGCACGCCTTCATCAAGAATCATCCAAGCTGCTTCCAAATTCTTCCTCAAGCTCAACCTGTCTACACATCTCTGTAAAGTGTAGTTTTTCTTATTTCAAAGTCTTGCTGTATTAACCTTGATTTAGCTTGAGTAGCTAAGATCAAGTGTATGCAAAGTAGTGTGTGATTGGAGTGGAACTCATCACCTACTTGTGCAGTGAGTTGTGTATGCCCCCTAGAGCTGGAATCTAGAAGAGAGCGTAGGCTCTAAGTTGTTTATGCCCCCTAGAGATGGAATCTAGAAGAGAGCGAAGACTCTAAGTGTATTCGAGGAATACATAGTGGAACCCAAGTCACAACGGAGTGTGAGCTTGGAAGAGTGGAGTAGGGAAGGTTTGCCTGAACCACTATAAATCCTGTCTTCTGCTTCCTTTTACTGCTTTATCTAAATTGCTCTCTATTTGCTTTAAAAAGGGGATTAATCTTTAAAGGGGTTAAGATTTTAATTTACCAAAGAATTTTTTTTTAAAGAACCCAATTCACCCCTCCCCTCTTGGGTTTAGCCATCAACTCGGGACCAACAGCGATTTCGCCCAATTCGCAGATGGAGTCAACTTCAGATGCGACTTCGGCTGTGCTCAGGCTGTTCAAGTTCTTCCTCGGGTTGACTTGGTCCTGGACTTGACCTAAGTCGCAGGTGAAGTCGACTTCGAGTGTGACTTCACTTCATGTGCTTGCTTGATGAACTTGAAATCCTTGGAGATGATTTTGATCACTTGATTTTCTTCAAATTAATGTTCTTCCCTTGATTTATATCTCTTGGAACTCAGTATAATCATCCTAGCTTGATGTCCTTTAGCTCCGTGACTTGCAAACTTTGAATCCTTGAATCTTGGAGTACATGAAAGAAGTCCAAAATGTGTGATCTTGATCTTCCATGATGAATACATGCAACTTTGCTTGCTTTGGACTTGATTTGATCTTCATTTGGCCTAAGTCGAATGTTTGAGTCGACTTGGCCTTTAACTTCACTCAAGTCTAGCATCAGGTCGACTTGGTCTGCGACTTAGCTCTTCAAAACGTGTGCTGATCACCTGAAGTCGATGCTGGAGTTGACTTGGTCTGCGACTTCACCTAAGTCGCATGCAGAGTCGACTTGGTCTGCGACTTCGGCAGCTCTTGTCCCCAATTTTAACTCTGGACAGAAAATCACGTTTGAAGTCAATGCTGAAGTCGACTTGGTTTGTGACTTCACCCAAGTCGCATGCAGAGTCGACTTCGTTTGCGACTTCGGCATCTTGGCTCCCCGATTTCAACGCTGGACGAAAATGACGTTTTGAAGTTGCTGCTGGAGTCGACTTGGGGATCGACTTGGTTTAAGTCGATGCCTGAGTCGACTTGGAAATCGACTTGACCAGTCATGCTTCATTTTCTTCATTTGTATATCCTTTAATCATCTTCACAAACATGTTAGTAACCAAAACTTACTCAAATTGATTTGTTAATCATCAAAACATAGACTTGGCTTATTTTCCACATGTTTTCAACAAATTCTTCCAGCGCTGAATTTTGGATCTAAGACAGGTTAAGTTGCAAGTCCAAGTCGACTCCAGCTGCGACTTGGGTGAAGTCGCAAACCCAAGTCGACTCCACTATCGACCTCAAGTACTCAAACCTTCCAGAGTTGAAACTAGGAGCCAAGACAGGTGAAGTTGCAAGTCCAAGCTGCGACTTGGGTAAAGTTGCAAGCCCAAGTTGACTCCACCATCGACTTCAAATGCTCAAACCTTCCAGCGTTGAAAGTTGAATCCAAGACTAGTGAAGTCGCACCCGAAGTTGATTCCATGTGCGACTTGAGTGAAGTCGCATCCCCATGTCGACTCCACATGCGACTTGAAGTGAAGTTGGAACCCAAGTTGACCCGGATATCCGACTTGAGTCAGAATGAAGAAATATGTAGTACGGACATGCAAATGTGCCTAAGTTAATCATTCAAGATCGTATATTTCTTAAGGAATAATCTTTGGACTACATCTATGGACTTCGAGACTAAACTATTCTAAGTTCATGACATGAAAGCAAGTCTCTAAGAAAAGATGATCATGTTGAGTTCCAAAATAAAAAATATCAGTGGAAGAACAATATAAGATGGATAGCAAGCATTCAAGATTACTCTCAAGAAATCCAAGTTCTAACAAGCGCATATAGAAAGTGAAGTCGCACTTGAAGTCAACTTCACCCGCGACTTGGGTCAAGTCTTGGACCAAGTCGACCTGAAAAGAAACTTGAAGTTTTTGCTGGAGAACGAAGTCGCACCCCAAGTAGACTCCAGTATGCGACTTGGGTAAAGTGGCACCCGAAGTCGACTTCACATGCGAATTGGGTCGCAACAGTCGGAAAAATTCGAACGTTGGCGCATTAAATGTGTGCCACCTAACTCCAAATATTTGAATTTACTCCACCATTATAAATAAGCATTCAAGTGAACGTGTTAGAGGTTGGAGAAAATATTAACTGAGATCTAACTACTATCCTCTTCAAGCATTAAGTGATTAACACAAGTTTCAAGTGAAGAACTAAGCTCTAACTTGCTGTATGCTCTAACATTGATCAAATCATCTCCTCTACAAGTTCTTCCAAGACCTGAAATCTACCTACGCAATCTGTAAAGTGTAGATTTCTTTATTTGATTCATTACTTGTATTTGAAATTTGGTTTGATATTGGTGTTTTGAACTAAGTGAAAGCAAAGTAGCGTTGTGACTTGAGTGGGACTCGTCACCTACTTGTGTTGTGATTTGTATACGCCCTTTAGAGCTGAAATCTAGAAGAGAGCTGTTGCTCTAGCTGTATTTGATAATACAATAGTGGAACCCAAGTCACAAATGGTGTGAGCTTGGAAGAGTGGAGTAGGGGAGGTTGCCCAAACTACTATAAAACCCTTGCCTACTGCTGTGGTTTACATTTCTGATTTTATTGCTTTATTACTCTCCATATTATTCATTTGTTTCATTAAGGGGATTGAATTAAAAAAGGGAAAAATTTATGTTTAAGTAAAAATTTCAAAATACCCAATTCACCCCTCCCCTCTTGGGTAATATCCATAAACTCGGGACCAACAGAAGTTAGATCATGTTATTGTTTTTTCCATTGGGCCAAATGGATGGAATTATTTTTAAAAAATTTGCTAGCTGGATTACATAAAAGCAAAACTCAGACATAATTATAAATATTTTAAAGCACATATAACACCCCAAGAAATTAATTAAAATGATTTTGAGTAAATAAATGATGTTAAACAGAATAAATAAATAAATAAAATTTAATTTAGGGTCTATTTGTTAAGATGCAAAAAACATTTCACTTTATAATATGATTTTACATTTTAACTACCTAACTTATTATGCATTATTATTATTATTATTATTATATTCTAATCATTTTTATTTTTTATTCAAACATTACTTCTACCAAACACATCACTTTCTAACTTTTTGACCATTTTCTCACAAAAATTTTCGTCAAGATTTTTTAAAAAATCTCTTACCAAAGGCACTCATAACCATCAAAGTATGTCAAAAACAGCAGTATGTTACAATATTCATTGGCATCGGGATAATTGAAGTATTTCTTATTTTTATATGTTTAATTATATATAAAAGTTATCTTAATTGAAAATTTAGATGGCCTTAATAATGAAAAAATCTTGGTTAGAACGACATATTTTAACATTATTTCATACGACGAATATAGACATCCAATAAGAAAATTTTTACCCACATAATTAAACATAAAAATAACGAATAATATCATTAATTTGTATATATCGAAACAACGTGATAAGATCAAAATGGGATGTTATAAAAAAAAGCGTTACTTGTACTCATGCATATGATTTTTTTACACAAGTTATATTTATACATATGATTTAAAAATATTTTTTACACAAGTTATATTTATGCTTATGATTTAAAAATGATTGCAAATATACCTATGAATTTTTTAAGCATTGAAATTACACTAACGACAAGTATAAACCTCCATTTTTAAAAAATTGGGATGCTTTTTGATAAATCCAAACTATTGATGTAAATTCAGTTAATATATATAAAAATCAATTGGACATCTTGCTGATATTTATTAGGACTCACCAAGATATCCGATCAAAGTAATTTTTTTAATATACTATTTTTTATTATTTTTGATATATAATTAAATGAACATTAATAAACACAATGGTCGATTTGAATTTATCAAAAAAAATTTAATTTTTAAAATATTAAGAGATTAACCAGTACATCAGCAAATAGTTTAAAAATTCGAAACACAGTGGGCATAGGCACAGTCGCACGGATACCCCTAAAAAAGTCGATCAAACAAGTTAGGTTGGAAAATGCATGCCACGAGGAATAACAGAACGAAGTTGACTCCATTGCAGATGTTGCTTGGTCTAAATAAGAAGGTAAAATGATCTTTTCAAACCAGTTGGGTCCAAATACTTATGTTTTTATTTTTTTTGAAATTTTTTTATAAACATATAAATCTAGTAATGTTTAAATTATAAATTAAATTTTACTTTTTTTTGAAATGTATATATATTTATTTCTGATTTTTAAATACAAGGGTATCTAAGTCATGTTAATATATATTAAGATGATTTAGATACCTGTGTATTTAAAAATAAAAAATAAATAAATATTTATTTTTAAAAATAATAAAATTTAGTTTAAATTAACATGGTTATAAAAAAAAGTTTAAAAAACAAAAAAAATAGATGTTGTGACCGCGATTTCCAACCGGTAGGATAAAATCATAACTCAAATAGAAGCAAACTCACAAGATAAAATCAAAAGCGTGTACGATCAGTGCCCCGCAGTCAAAAAGCAGGGCCTCTACCAAACCTGCTTGGTCTGGACTCCGGGACCCGGGTTCGATCTGTCATCTGCTCCGCTTTCCCAACCGCAGCAACTCCCGGCGCGTATGTCCATTTCTACTCTCGCTCGTGGGTAGACGGCGAGAAATTTCTCCTACCCGCGTGCAGGGACGGCCACCCGCTCGGGCGGGCGGGTCCCGCCGCTTGGTGACGGCGCCAACAGCCAAGCCCGAGATCGACTAGTCAACCAGCGTGTGCGCCGGCGTCCGCTGCGTGGAATATACTCCGTCGTCCAACCAAACACGTGTGTGGATCCGACGCCAAGCAAACGGTCCCATTAGTCGTCAGGGACACACGTGCTGCCCGCCCGTGTTGGAAGGTACAGATTCCGAGTTTCCGACTAGCGATCTTGTTTTCTCTTGCTCCCCGATGTTGGTCCGACGGACCAACCTTTACGGCTCCACCTCTGCCGCTGCCATTCCAAGTCTCTCCAAGTGAATGAGCCAAAACAGAGCAGTAGCTGTAGAAAATAAGCGAAGCCGGTGAAATTGGGAGAGAGAGAAGCTAGAGTGCCATCTGCCGTGCTAGGCCTGAAAAACAAAACAAGGCCAAGTGTCCCCAGCTCCCCCGGGGGAAGAAAACAGAGATTGAGAGAAGATTGATTTCTTTTCAGCAAGAATTCGGTTGGAAAGAAGATCCTGAGAAGCCCCGAAACACCCAATTACTAATAGAGAGAGAGAGAGAGAGAGAGAGAGAGAGAGAGAGAGAGAGAGGATGGAAGGAGGAGGAGGGCAGGTAAGCGGTGGGGGTCCTGCGCCATTCCTGTTGAAGACGTATGACATGGTGGATGATTCGGCGACGGACGAGATCGTGTCCTGGAGCTCCGGCGAGAGCAGCTTTGTGGTTTGGAATCCGCCTGAGTTCGCCCGCCTCCTGCTTCCCACCTACTTCAAGCACAACAACTTCTCCAGCTTCATCCGCCAGCTCAACACCTATGTGAGTCCTGGATTGCTTCGCTTGAATTTTTCCAAATTGAAATTTTGATGTTTCGATTGTGAATTTCGCCCGCCGGCTTTGGACTATTGGTTGGTGAATTGGGAAATTTCCAAATCCGTGGTTTTGTTTCTTTGATTGATGATGATTTGCCTGATTTGGAAGCCTGCCTTGTTCTGTTCCGAGGAGCTTCAGACCCATCATTCGGAAAATCGATGATGATTTGCCTGAGTTGCGAGATTCCCAAATTTTAGTTTGGAGTAGAGACTGTAACTGAATTGAGGTTCTTTTGGTAATCATCGGTTAGTTTCGGCACCCCGTCGGATGAATTCATGCCTCATCTTGTGGAGTTGGAAGTTTTTGGATATTGTGAGATTATGACATGAGAAATTATCATATGGGGGAAATAAGAATATCAGATCATTGTTGAGGTAGACCGCTTGCATAGAAACCGAGTACTCAATCAAAGGAACAAATTCTCTAAAAATACCAAATGTCCAATATTCAGTGTTGTTGGATCTCAGACTCCACAATAGCTTGCCAATATCCACGTCAACATCCAATTTACCAATCATCACCATCATTCGTGGTGAAGTAGCAATGAGATATTTGCATTCAAACCCTCTGCTGAGTGCCGTACTTTCTCTTATAGTTCCCTAAGACCTCTGCTGAAACAATCTTGATTTACTGAGAAATTGAATATTGAACATATGCAGTTGATAACACTGAATGCGTCAAATTCCTATCCTCCAGAGAGTTAACCTGTCAAAATAAGCAGAACGAGCTGCATAACATTGAAAGATAGTGGGTGCTCTACAGTTATCTTTATCTTGGTTAGCGTCCGTGATGATTTCTTGTGCTTAGTTGGATGTTCTTCTTGATTGAATCACATTTTTCTATGAACTTTTCTTTGGTATTCATGATCTGTGTAGGGGTCTGCATGACTTCTTGATAGAAATGAAATGATGGAAAATTTTGAGGCCACTTTTTTTCATTATAGTGAATGAAGGTAACAATAGTTTGCGAAGACTATTAGTAAGTACAGAAGAATCTGTACTTTTCTATTTTTTTTTTAGCTTGGAAAACTGGGGAGATGATCAATTGGAATTGATTTATGCATCTTTTATCCTACCAATTTCTTCCTAGGGCTTCCGGAAGATTGACCCCGAGAGATGGGAATTTGCTAATGAAGATTTTGTTAAGGATCAAAAGCATCTCCTTAAGAACATCCACAGGCGCAAACCCATTCATAGCCACAGCCAGCAGCCTACCTCTTTAGGTGATGCAGAACGAGCAACTTTGGAAGAAGAAATTGATCGGCTGACACATGAGAAGACTGGTCTTCAGGCTGATCTATGGAAATTCAAACAGCATCAGTCGGGCACAAAGCTTCAGCTGGAGGATCTTGAGCGGCGTGTGCAGGAAATGGAACAGAGGCAAATGAGGATGATGACGTTCTTGTCAAAGGCAGTCAATAACCCAGCTTTTGTTGAGCATCTCGTTCGAATGGCAGGAGCATCAGTTGACTTTGAAGCAATTACTAAGAAGAGACGTTTGCCAAAGGTGATTGATTACTGTCAGGAAGTTGAGGAGAATAGCTACATAGACAATCATAGCTGCAGCACTTCAAAGCCTGAGTTTGGGCATGTTTTCCACCAGGATTTCTGTAATAAGCTCAAACTTGAATTATCTCCTGCTCTCTCTGATAGTAATTTGGTTTCTGCAAGTATGCAGAGTTCAACTGATGATGTTATGAATCCAAAAACGTCAGAAGGAATGCCAATTGATGCAAATGTTAGAACAGAAGGCCTATCATCTTTTGTACCTGAGACACTGGAGCTCTCGGATACTGGGACTTCTTTCTCTCTGGGAATGAATATTTCTCAGACAAGGCAACTGAAAAATAATGAAAGTCCAGAAGCACATGGCCCACGGCATTGTTTGGCATCTATTGAGGAGAGTGATGGACAAGTCTCCTGCCAGCTAAATCTGACACTAGCTTCTTCTCCATTGCTAGCAAAAAACAGTTATTATACGGATAGAGTCACGTCATCAGCAGGTCTAGAAATAAGTACATCTATGGCTGAGTTTAGGCCTAGTGAAAAAGGCAAAGATGAAGATGCTGGAACTAGTGCAGAGAATCGAAGCTTTGTCCCTGAGGACACACGAGAGGCTCACTGTAGTATCAATAATGGAGGTAACAATCAGTCATCAACAGGACGAGTGAATGATGTATTTTGGGAACAGTTTCTGACTGAAAGACCTGGCTCAGAAAATGAAGAGGCGAGCTCTAGTTTTTGTGGAAATGCTCATGATGATCAAGACGATGGAAGGGCAGCCATAGGCAAGGCATGGAGAAACCAAAAAGACATGGAGCAACTTACACTCTGAACTGCTAACACCAAGGATGAAGACATCACTTGAGATTGTTCCACATTTTGTTCCACATTTCCTGAAGCTGTTGAAAGAAATTACTTCTATTGAAAATCTGCTACATGGGCAGTCATACTCATGAATGTATAATCCCCAAGATCGGCAATACATTTTGTAAATGAGTATGTCTTGAAGAAGCAACTTCATTGTTTCTTGAGAATTTCTTCAGATGAATAAGAACGATGGTTAGTTGTGGCTACATTTCTCAAGTATCTTAAATGCAGCGTAGAAAAGCAAGCATTAACTTGTGAATCATACAATCAGGTTTCTGCTTGATTCAAAATACATTCTCACCAGAGAGTTCTGAAACCCAAACCATTTATGCAAACTATGTATTGCAAGCAAACTAGAAAGCATCCAGACCACCAAAATGTACAGAGTCCATGTAATCCATTGGTCTGAGAGTGTAGTCAAGTGAACTTTCCATTATTCTTGGAACTTGGTAGAAAATTTTCAGTTCTTTTCTTGAAATCCAATTTCACCTTTGGTGCATCTTTCACAAAATTGGACTGAGCTAATGACCAGATCCAATTCACATCGGCAGGCACTAACTGTTCTCTGAACTAATACTGACCTTTTTATGTCTATTTTGAATGCTATTCAATAGATCTCAACTCTCTTAAGGTTGGATAACTAGATGTTTCTCAGCCTGGAACTCCTACTTGGAAATCAAGCATGCAGCAGGCTGCATAGCCATCTTCTGAGGTGGGTTTGCATTCTGATGATATGTATGCCAGATGACTTCAATTCTTCTCTTCATTCATTTTGAAATGGAATGTTGCTAACAGAAAGCTGCTTTATCTTTCATATGATAAGAGATATGGACTCTTTTTTTATTCCCCCATATCATTCTTGTAACCTAATTTCTAGTTCAAGTCGCTGCATGTTGGGGTGTTAGGTAACGCTATCCATGCTAACAGCTCCCATGATAAGAATCTCCTCCAGAAGATTTGAACTTTTTTCTTCTACACAATACTTTTGGATTACTCCTATACGATTTGCTTATTCATTGCCTCCTCTGACTGGGTTATCACACGTAATTTTTGTTTTCCACTTGATTGCAAATGTGAGATTTTGTTTGAATTTGCTGTGATTCTCTTGTTAACATGTCTTCTGCAATCTGAATTTGTTTTATGGAAACTTTTTTCTACATACATTTGAAAGGATCCAAATCCGGATCACAGCAATTCTTATTGAAATGGACAGGTGTTGCAAATGAATTGCAAGAACTGGGCAAGAATCTATTCTATCTTCTGTACCTGGCTATTCTAAGAACTAGTGCTAAGTACAGAACGAATGAACAGAATTAATGACCCGTCCAAATCCCGTTACCATCTTCCCCTATTTATGAGGCATGCCCTAGGGCCTCCTATTCTATTAACATTCTAATGAAACTTCATCCCTCATGCACTCCCGCCATACCATGGCAGCATTCTATGACTGCTAACTAGTTGTATCGAAAACCTCCAACTAAACCTGAACAGGACGCAAGCTTGTTATCATCTACTTCCCTAGAAAATGAACATTTGCATGGTCATTGCATCTTTATGGCCTCCAAATTTCCCTGGAAAACAGCCATCAGGCTGTACTATCTTGAATGGCATTACCAGAAGATTGATGAGAGAGATCCATCGGTTTGTCTATGAGCAGGAAAGGTGCAAGGAATCGGAGGCTTCTTACACAATCTTTGAAATCCTTCACCAGATGTTGTATCAGGCCTTTGCATGTTTGCCCAACTGCCTGACTAGACGTTCTGTTTCGGTATATCCTCACCGCCTTGAAAGCAGCTCCTTAGTGTTTGTACGTGACACCTTTCCCACGGTTTGGATTATTCTATTTGTGCTGTTGTTGATGCTGTTGTTATTATTATTTTTTTAATTGGCATTATCTACATTGTCACATTTGATATTATAAATTAGACACTTTCACAACTCTCAAAATGGAGATACATCTTGTAAATGGCCTTATTCTCAGAGGGACAGCTATAACTTTCAACTGGAGGACAGATTTTTACTACACTCCCAACTGAGTGGAGAATTGAAACCACGTCTGCCCATTGTCGGCCTACGTTGTTACCACGAAAGGCGTCGTGGCGTTATTGTTGTTTGGATTGTGCAGAGACCGGTATTGTTTTTGTCTGGTTGTTGATGAATAGAGAATGAAGTCAAGATAAACAATTTAAAACAGAATACATAAATAATAACGTGAAGAAATGGGATTATTGTAAACCGTCTGAAATGTAATCATCACATCCAAGCAAAAGAGGAGTAAATGCAGTGTTCTAAGATGATTTGGTCACCATTATACAGCTATGATGGGGATGCCATCATTTTCAAGCTTTTTATGCTGTTGCTTATGGATCAAATCGATTGTCTCAATTATGTAAACGTAGATTTTTATTTATTTTTTTTATTTTTGTCTTTTTTCATGAAAATGTTATCCAAATGTATTTATACAAAAATTTACAATTGTTGGGTATGTATACATATAGTTTGAATTTTTTAAAAACAATAGTTTTGAGGTGAGGGTGTTTAAGCATTTTTAATCCCTAAACTATTGATTTTTAAAAATAAAAAGATGTACATGTACAAATATTGTAAATTTTAATAAATGTGTCAAATGCACTTGAGACAACATTTTTATTAACAAATACACCTTAGCCTGGGCTGTCATTGGCTCCTGTTAGCATATCAGAGCTCTTAGTTAAACATGTAAACTTGAAATTATGCATTTACGTGATATATTAATACTAAGATTTTTAAAATAATCTTTGTTGATTAATATGTTTGAAAATTTAATTAATTAAAAGCATAAAAATATGTTATTTAGATCATTGTAATATTAAATACATAATATATGAATATGACCATAGGCCAGATTACTACTAATCATCACTCGGGTAGGGAGTACTCTGCAATGGCGTTCCCCACGTGCTTTTTTTTTGCATTGGTGCTGCTGCCTAGAATCCGGATAAGCATTGCCATTCCAATTATTATGGAAAAAAAAAAATCAGCCATCATATTTCTTAATTTGAGGAACAAAATCGCCAATTGAATTTATCCAATTCATAATAAAATTCTAAAAAATAATCAATTATTTGAATTCATATAATTTCATTTGAAAGCTAAGAAATATAATTACTGCATTGGTACCAATATTAGAATATGCGTCAAATCAACAACCGCATATATAGCTTGACTGAAGCCGAAAACTTCAAAAAATCCTTATGCTTGTGAAGATTTTCATCGGTTGAGTGTAAAAATCATAAATAGAAAATCAACCAACCTCAGGAAAGTGCGCCGATCAGCATAAGTTTTCTTTTAAAATTTAGGAAATGTTTTATCTAATAAACGTTTCTACTGAAACATTACTTACCACAAACATCGCAAGAAACCCTTAACCCAAATTACTATCGTTGTCATTTCTTGTTGAATTGTAGGGTTATGGGACGCACCATAATCCCTCCAATTCAATAATAACGGTGAGTTAGAATAAGGGCTTTTGTAATATCTTTGGGCATTTTAAATTTTTTTGCAACGATTTAATTGAAGTGAAACACTTGCACCTTTTGTAGTTTGGGCTGTTAAGTCGAATATATTGGATTTAGATTGTGGAAAATTTTGAAATGTTTCAATTATAAATATGAGTTTCCATTTTCCAATATATAACAATCTTACTTTTTGCATTATTATTTATATTATTCGTGTTCCAATGTATAATTTTATACATAGCTATTAGTTACAAGTTCACAACAACTATACTTTTCAAATTCTCTTTCTTTTCTAGTGGTAAAAAACGAGGTCGGAAAGTATTTGTGAGAAAATTTTTTGAAAAATATGAGAATAATGATTAGGAGGAAAGAAAATAGAAATAAAATAGACGAAATAATTGTGTAGAAAGATGAAAAAATCAAACATAAAATTAATAATAGAAAAGGTGCTACGATGCCAATTGCATCCTGGTAACGACGGGAGCCCCTCATACAGTCAATGTTATTTCGAATCTTGCATTCGGTAGGTATGATTAGATGATATTTTATAGAATAATCTCTCTGTAATGGGGTTTTATAATTTTTCTCAGTTGTGGAGGTTTTACAGTTTCCCCCCTGTGATGGAGGTTTAGGAAAAAAAATTTTCCTCCATGGTATGAGGGTTTGAATGTGCTTCATCGTAACATCCAGATGTCATGATGTATATAAAATATCAAAAAAATAATAAAGAAAGTATGATATTGTAGCACCCGCCGTGAGCGCTACGGTGGGCTCGGAATGGGTTTTCCGGGCCTTAGAGATGTGGATCGTGTTGAAAAGCGACGTGGGCTTGGATTTCCTGCATTCACATGGGGTAAAATGAGTTAGGCCTCTCGTTTTTTAGAAAAATGGGCATATAGGCGTTTTCTCGTGGTTTTGGCGGCATGACGGCTAAGACGGGGCTTCCGTACACGGGTCAAGTCACAAATCCGGCAGCATAACGGCAGTGTACTATGCTGGAATCTGCGGACCCACGTGCACCCACCTTGCCGGGGCGTTAGCTCAAACACGCACACTAGAAAACAATAAAAATGGAGTCGCCACCGATCTTTAAAGGGAGATCGGCCCCTATTTAAAGAAATAAGGCACTAGCAATACAGAGTATGGGTTCCGGCCTACGGGTTGAAGCAAATATGGAGAAATCTGCCAACCCGAGGCGGTTTACACGGCGTAAAAGGGGGAAAATAAAAAAGGGTTTAAGAGAACGGGAGAGATGGAGAGGGGGAAATGGGAAGAGAGGCGTGGAGCGCGTAGAGCATGGAAGCCGGGATGCCGGGGGCGTTGCTGCAGACTCCCGTCCTCCCCTTGGGATGCCTCTCTTCAAGTGTCCTTGAATGAGAGGGGAGCTCCTTCTTTTATAGATGGTGGAGTGGGCTTTGGGCTCCCTTGAGGTCATGGACTTGGTCCATGGGCTTGGGCTTAAGTGGGATCATGGACTTGGTCCATGGACTTGGTCTTGAGTTGGGGTCATGGGCTTTGGGCCTCTTGAATGGTTTTGGACTTGGTCCATAAGCTTGTCTTTGTGGGCTAGAGCTTGGCTTAGCCCATGGCTTTTGGGTGGGCCGTTGTGGAGGCCCAAAATTGTAGAGAAGCCTGCTTCCGAGGCTTTAGTGGGCTAGAGCTTGGCTAAGCCCATTTGTTTTGTCTGGTGGGCTGCTTTGTGGAGCCCGTTGAGGTGGCCTGTAGGAGCTTCGCTCTTTGTGGGCCGGATTTAGTTGGTTGAAAAGCCTGCTTCGAGGCTTAGTGGAGCTTCGCTCCGTGGGCTGAGTGTGGAATGGCCCGCTTAGCTGGCTTGAGCTTCTTTTCGTATTGAATTTGGTTGGGCTTGAATCTTGTGTCCAATTGTCCGTCTTTGGACCCCAAGGGTGGGGTGTCAACAGCTGCCCCCCTTTGCCAGAGGCGTCTTGGCGGTGAATGGCAAAGTAACGGACACCCCTAAACAATTTTCAGGTTGTTGGATGATCTTGCAATTTTTGCAAACTTGCGGCGTCTTTCTGCAAATGTGGCTTGAAGGTGGCCTTTTGCAAATTTTCTGCTGGTCCAATTTTGTAAGACGGGGAATCTTGCTGGACTATCTGGCTTTTTCCTTGAGTAGGGGCGATTTTATGACTTTTGAAAATAAGAGGGGGGCGTTTGCACTTTCTCCCCTTTTAGGGTTCGGTTGCGGGCCCCATCTTTTCTCTTCGGTTTCCCTTCTCTTCTCCCTACCGCCGCCGACGTTGCCCCTTAGATTTCCGACTGCCGCTACTGCCGATACGCCGTTGCTGCCGCCGACGCCCGTTTTGCCGCTGCCGTCGCCGCGGTTTTCTCCACCACGTTCGGCAGCCACCGTCGCTGTTGGGACCATCGCTGTCGGGTTTTTCCTCTTCGCGGTTTCCTTTCTCTTCTCCGGCAGTGGTTGGGATCACTTTCGTCCGACCGCTGCTGCTGCTTAGACGAAGCTTCGGCCGCTGCCGCTGTCGGTCATCGCTGCTGGACTGTGGCCGCTGCCCGGGCTTCTTCCGATTGTCGTCGCGGCCGGCGTAGGTGGTGTGGCTACTGCTGGGGTCTGGCCGTCTTCGCAGCCGCTGGCTTTCCTTCCGTCGCTGGGGTCGTCGAGGATCGCCGCTGCCTTCTATTCATCTTCTCCGGCGAGCGCTGGTTGCTTGACTTCTCCGTTTCCGGCCGCCCTTGCCGCTGCTGAGCCTTCGGTGGCCATTGCTTCCGCTCATCTTCCTTTGCGCCGGCAGAGTCTTCGGGCAGGCGTCACCGTTGACGCTCGTGTGTCGTCGGCGCTGCCGCTGCCACCGTTGTTGTCTCGGGCGCTGCATATTGCCGTCACTACCGCCTCCGGCTAAGGCTGCTGCCTCGTTTGTTGCTGCTGTTGAGCTCGCCTGATTGGAGTCCATTGCCGGTCGGCTGTTCTGCTTCAGGCCGTCGTTGAGTTCTGGTAAGGCTGTTTTTTTTTTTTTTTTTTTTTTTTTTTTTTTTTTGCTTACTTGCTTTTCTGCCTATACTTGCATTGTTGGTTTGTGAAAAAAAAAATGCCTTAGAATAATTTTGAAACTTAGAGAGATTGCTAGGAGTCCGTTTCCCATCATAGTTGAGTTGCCATTTTGAAAGTGGTGATCTCCACATTTGAAATTTGGTGTAGGCGACGCCTTTTCATTCCTTGTAGTGGTCCTATTGCTGGAATAGAGGGTAGTTCTGTATATGCCTTCGCCTTTTGTCTTGTTATGCGGATATCCCCTTTATGTGACCACTTGCCTTTTGCCTTTTTGGGTTGAAACATTTGTCTCTTGATGTGGCTACCATGACGTCTTCTCTTTTGTATGTGTTGAGCTTCCTTTACTTTATGTTGCTTATGTTTGCCCGGGGTAGCTACCTCTTTCGGTTGTGTGATAGCCTTTCGATATTGCTTGGGTGGCTACGACTTTTATCATAACCTCTCTTTTTTCTCTTTTTGATTTTTTGATTTTTTGTTTTTTTGTTTTTTTGTTTTTTTGTTTTTTTGTTTTTTGTTTTTTTTTTTTTTGTTTTTTTTTTTTTGTTTTTTTTGTTTTTTTGTTTTGGTTTTTACAAGCTTGAAATGGTGGTGTAAACTGACCTTCTATGATTTTGCTCGGGGCATGATGTTTGTCATGTTGCTTGTTGCCTTGTGTTGACCCATCGCCTTTTATGTTGCAGTTGTCGGGATGTCATCTAGAAAGGAGTACGGCTTGCGCTCTCGAGATAAAGCAGTATGGCTCAAACCCAATGAGCCGAGTGAATTGGCGAACATGTCTATCGAAATCCCGGATGATGTAGCATGAGAAGGCAAGAAGACTTCATCTTCAACGGCTAGAGCTTCGGCCGCGGGAACCTCTTCGGCCGGTCGTCACAAGGCTTCGGGTGGTGACGCTCTTGCTCGGGCTAGGGCCGCCGGTGGAATGTCTTGAAGGCGTTTCTACATCTCCTCTCTTTTGGCCGAGTTGTATTTTTTTGTGAATCTGAATGCTTGTATGAGCTATTTTTTTTGAATGTAAAGCCGTGTGAATACCGGCTCCTTCTTGGAGGATGTGTTTGTATGATTTGTTGCTTTTGCAGGGCATAGATCTTGTAAAAATTTTCTTCTTGACGTCCCTTGTAATGCCTTGATCCATTGTAGGCCGTTGGCCATTGAAAATTCTGCATAAGGGTGCTGTAAAATTTTGTATATATATAGACCTAAAAACTTTTTAGGTCTATCGGCCTGTTTCCAGCAACATCAGTTCTGCACTTGTGATTTGCATTTGATTTCCCGAGAGATGCATAAGAGCGACTTCTGGATGTTCCTCTTGCCTCGCTGCCGCATCATTACTTCGATGGTGAGCCCTTTTATTCATAGAACTTCTTGACATGGTCCGAACTTATGATTTCGGCCTTTCCGTTGTCTTCGGGTTTTGAGATGGCTAGCGCTCCATTTGATAAAACTTTGGCTATAACCCACGGACCTTCCCAATTAGGCCTAAACTTGCCTCTTTTATCCGCGGGGTGGGCAAGTAGGATCCTTTTCATGACGAGGTCACCCTCTTGAAAGTTCTTAGCTCTTACCGATCGGTTATAAGCCCGTGCCATTCGCCGTTGATATGCTTGGGTGTGGTGAAGGGCTTGAATTCTCTTTTCATCAAGCAAATCCAGTTGGGATTGGCGTGTTTGCATCCATTCTTCCATTTCTAATTCGCTCTCCTTCAATATCCTCCAAGTTGGGACTTCCACCTCAATGGGTAGGACCGCTTCCATGCCGTAAGTCAAGGCATAGGGTGAGAACCCCGTGGCTCTCCGGATAGAGGTTCGGTATGCCCACAAGGCGTATGACAACTTTTCCGCCCAATCTCGGTAGTTCTCCACCATTTTGCCAAGGATTTTGATTAAGGTCTTGTTTGCGGCTTCTACGGCTCCGTTGGCTTGAGGACGGTAGGGACTTGACTTGTGGTGTTGGATTTTGTATTGAGCTAGGAACTCTTGAACTTTCTTACTGACGAAGACCGTTCCGTTGTCACTTATGATTGCTTGCGGAAGCCCGAACCTTGATAGGATGTTTCCTTTGATGAAGCGTATGACTTGTGCCGCATTGATAGTTGGGAAGGACGTTGCTTCAACCCATTTAGTGAAATACTCTATTGCCACCAATATGTATTCATGACCGCCAATGGATTTAGGGGCTATCTTCCCGATTATATCTATTCCCCAAGTTGAGAAGGGCCATGGGGTAGATAAGTAATGCAAGTCCGTTGCGGGTGAGTGTATCAAGTTCCCGTGCTCTTGGCATTTGAAGCATCTCCTCACATACTCCGAGCAATCTTTTTCCATTGAGATCCAATAGTATCCTTGGCGCATTATCTTTTTTGCCAGCATGATCCCATTCATATGTGCTCCGCAGTCCCCATCATGGATTTGGGTCATGACTTCCTTTGCTTCTAGCCGGTCCACACACCGTAGTAGCATTTGGTTGTGAGATCTCTTATACAATGTTGCCCCCTGTATTATGTAGCTAGAGGCTAGTCTCTTGATGGTTCTTCTTTCCGCAAGCGTGATATGATCATCGAATGCTTGGTGCTCCAAGAACTGCCTTATGTCATGATACCACGGCTTTTCTTCCTCTTGAGTTTCTTCAGCTTCGACCGTCACTTGCAAGCAATATGCGGGTTGTTGAGATGTTTGCACCGTGATTTCTTGAGTTCCCTTCCCATATGGTATTTCAACCATGGATGCCAAGGTTGCTAGTGCATCCGCCCATTGGTTTTGAGCCCGTGGCGCATAGGTGAAAGTGACTTCTTCGAATGAGTAAACCAAGTGAGTTAATGCCGTGTGGTAAGGCTTTAGCTTTTCATCTCGGGTTTCCCATTCTCCATTAGCTTGGTTGATTACCAACTGTGAATCTCCATAGATTTGAAGTTTTCTTGCCCCCAGCTTGTAGGCTTCCCGTACTCCGGCTATGCAAGCTTCATATTCGGCGATATTGTTTGTGCACGGAAAAATCAACCTTCTTGATATCATGATTGAGGCTTGGTTGGGGGAGCAAAGGACAACGCCTATTCCGTTACCCGAAGCATTCCACGCGCCGTCAAAGTACAAGGTCCAAGCATCATTTTCTTCATCTTGCTCCACAAGTAGTATTTCTTCATCCGGAAAGTCTTCTTGTAGCGGTTGGTAGTCCGGGAGCGCCTGTGCGGCTAAATAATCCGCTACCACTTGTCCCTTGACAGCTTTTCTTGTGACATACACTATGTCAAACTCCGTGAGGAGCAATTGCCACCGCGCTAGCTTTCCCGTCAATACGGTCTTTTGACAAAGATACTTTAACGGATCCATTTTTGAGATGAGCAGTATGGTTCGGGACATGATGTATTGCCTTAACTTTTGCACGGCCCATACAAGAGACAAGCATGCCTTTTCAATCTCCGGATATCTGACTTCCGTAGGGGTATATTTTCTGCTCAAGTAATATATGGCTTGTTCCTTCCGTCCCGAATCATCCGGTTGTCCTAGCACCGCCCCCAATGCCGTTGGAGTGACTGAGAGATACAGCAGCAAGGGACCTTCCGCTCTAGGTGGCACCAAGATGGGAGGGTTAACCAAGTAGGCTTTGATTTTATCAAAGGCGATTTGGCAATCTTCATTCCATTCTTTGGGAGAGTCTTTTCTTAGCAATTTGAAGATCGGTTCACAAGTGCATGCTAGTCGGGCTATGAACCGGCTAATGTATTGAAGTTTGCCCAAGAAGCCCCTTATTTCTTTTTCAGTTGCAGGAGGCGGCATGCTTAGTATTGCCTTGATTTTTGCTGGGTCCACCTCAATTCCTTTTCCACTAACGATGAATCCGAGCAAGCGCCCCTTTTGAGCTCCAAAGACACATTTTTGCGGGTTGAGCCTTAGTTGAAATTTCTCCATCCGGTTGAATAGTTTTTTCAAGTCTCTTAGATGCTCTCCAAAAGTGCAAGACCGGACTATCATGTCGTCCACATAGACCTCTATTTCTTTGCCCATCATGTCATGGAAGATGGCCGTCATGGTACGTTGATATGTAGCTCCGGCATTTTTCAAACCGAATGACATTACTTTGTAGCAAAATGTCCCCTAAGGAGTGATGAAGGATGTCTTTTCTCTATCTTCTTCGGCGATTTTGATTTGATTATACCCGGAGAACCCATCCATGAAGGAGAACCATTTATGGCCTGCCGTGTTGTCGATTAGAGTATCGATGTGAGGTAGTGGGAAGTCATCTTTCGGGCTAGCCTTGTTGAGATCTCTATAGTCAATGCACACTCGGACCTTTCCATCCTTCTTAGGCACGGGAACAACATTAGCTAGCCATTGCGGGTAGTGAGATACTACCAAGAATCCGGCATTATATTGTTTGATAACTTCATCCCTTATCTTGGGTATCCATTCCGGTTTAAGTCTCCTTAATTTTTGCTTTACCGGCTTGACACCGGCCTTTATTGGGAGTTGATGAGTAATGAGATTTTCGTCAAGTCCGGGCATGTCTTCATAGGAAAAGGCGAAGTTGACTAGCCGAGGCTTGAGAAAAGCGAGCATTTGGTTTCTTTCTTCGGCGGATAAGTTCTTTCCAATACGAAGACATTTGGGTAGTTCCGGGGTTCCCAAATTGACGATCTCGTAGTCCAAAGCTGCGTCTTTGTTTTCATGTCTTTCTATGTTGCCGCGCAGCTCCTCATCAACTCCACGATCTTCTGAGATTTCTAGCAACTCGTGGGACCAGCGAATGCTGGCCCACATATCCGGCTCTGTTTGTTTCTTTTTCTTTTGAATGGGTACCGGATGCATGATATGACTGCTAGAGCCGGGTCTCGAGCAAGTTGGTATCGCATACCAATTTTTGGCTTGTATTTGCATAATGGCGTTTTTTTTTCATGCCGGTCATCATGAGCTATCATTAAGACTTCTTGGGTCTCCAATGCCTCGGGTAGTATGTGTCCCGCGCTTATGAACCGAGTCGCTTTGTTCGACTCCTTGAATTTATCTTCCTCGGGCCTATACCCAAGTCCCCATTTGTTGTTCTTTTGTTGAGGATTGAGTAACATCGTCTTTCCTCGGTATTTGATGTTGAACCTTGTTGTTTGCCTCTCGGCTGGAGGTATAACATAGTGAAGCGGGAGCCTTTGCTTTGAAGGGATGTGATGAACTTCATGTATGTCATCCATCTTGAAGGGGAGAGGATCCGAAGATTCATATACTTCAATTAGTGGAACTTCATGACAGTTCTCAAATTCCACTGGGATGATGATCTCGGGGTCGGCTTTGATGACCACTAGCTTTCCCGCCGATATGTACTTGAGCTTTTGGTGGAGAGAGGACGGGATGGCTCCGGTTTGGTGTAACCAAGGTCTTCCTAATAACATGTTGAAAGACGCGGGGATGTCCAAGACTTGAAAAGGGGTGACCATGGTGTCGGGTCCCACTTGGATTTCTATGTCTAGTTCACCCAAGACCGTCTTTTGAGAGTTATCAAAGGCTCTTACATGGTAGTCGCTCGGCCGCATTTGATTCATCGGGATTCCAAGCCTCTTGATTGTTCGTAATGGGCAAACATTAAGACTTGCTCCGTTGTCAATGGTTACCAAGGGGATCTTCAAGCCATTGTACCCGACCGTGATGCTCAAAGAATGTCCATGGTTGCGTCCTTCCGCGGGAAGCTCCTCATCGGTGAATGTGATGGCGTTAGGGGCCATTATTTGCCCGATCATGTGAGCCACCGCATCGGGAGTCACCTCCGTGGTTATGTGAGCTTCGCTTAGCACTTTAGTGAAAGCCTCCCTATGCTTTGTTGATGTGCATAATAGCTCCCATATGGATATTTGAGCCGGCAAGGACTTGAGTTGTGAAGCCACGTCGTATGGCGGTTCCTTCTCCGGGTTGGTGATCACGTTGCGAGCCGGCTCCCGTCGGTAGACTCGGCCATTGGGATAGATGTTGCCTATCTCCGAGCATTGAGGATATTCCCATGGGACCTTGTGTGAGTCGTATGTTGGCTTTGGCTTGGCCGCTAGTACCACGGGTTCTCGATGAGGAGGAGCAATCTTCAAGTTGTTTACGCCCGGCAATATGAGGTAGTCTTGGCCATGCGCTTCTTGAGGTTTACGGACATTCCGAGGAGCGGCTCCTTGTAGTGTGATAGTTTCTTGCTTAGCCCGTTGTAGAGTGATCATATAGGCTTCATGACTCGGCTTTGCGGGTTCCCTTGCAACTTCTATGAAGTTTATGTTTGTTGCATTAGGATTCCTTGGTTCATGCATAGGTAAGGGGTTTTGGATCACATCCTCATGGGAGTTTGATGAAATTTTGATTTTCCCATCATCTATTAAGTCTTGGATGGCATGTTTGAGGGTAAAACATCTCTCGGTGGTGTGGCCTCTCCCTTGGTGATAGGCACAAAACTCATTTTCACGGTAGTTCTTAGGAAGGGGATTAGGTGGAGGTTTTGGAGCTAGAGGTGCAAGCATATTCTTTTGGATGAGCATGTTGAGGACGTCGGTGTATGACTGGGTGAGAGGTGTAAAATCTCTGTATGCTTTTCTTTGAAAAGGCTTGGGGGTGGTGTCTATGGCGTTTACATCCGGGTTCTTCGAGGGATTACCATTTTTTGGTTCTTGTTTCCTTCGAGTTGCGTTCCCTTGGTAAGGCCATGGAGAGATGGTGTCATGTCTAATTCCCGCCTCCACTTGGTCCCCAGCTTGGAGAAGTTGAGTGAAGTTGACGTAGGGGTGAGAAATAAGGTAACCCGAGATGCTCGGGTGTGCGGAGTTGATGATGATAGAGATTTGCTCATCCAAAGGCAACGGGCTCTTCATTTTTGCCGCTAATGCCCGCCATCTAGCAATGTACTCGGAGAATGTTTCGTCCCCTTTTTGCTTGAGCGCTTCGAGGTCGGCCCTTTTGGGAGCCATGTTTAGTTTGTAGGAGAAGCGGTCCATGAAAGCCAAAGAGAGTTGTTCCCATGTTTTGATCAACCGGCAATCCAACGATATGTACCATTCCAAGGCGTCCTTCTTTAGGCTATGTTGGAATAGCCTTATCAAGACTTCTTCGCTTTTTACCAAGGGATATAGGATGCCGCAAAAGGCCTTGAGATGAGCCCTCGGGCATGAGTCTCCTTCATATGCGGGTAGAGCCGGTATCTCGAACTTCTCTGGCAACTTGGTGTCGGGGAACGGGCATAAGTCTTCGATTTTGGCCGAAGGTAGGCCCTCCCCTTGATGTTGTCGGATTCGATCCTCCATTTCTTTTAGTTGGTTTTGAAGTTGGTTCTTGAGGTCTTGGATTTCATTACGGCCTTGTTCTAAGACCACCTCCTCTTCTTTGTAGTGATCATTTCGGGATTTGTGGGAGGATGGTTGTGGTCCACCGTCTTGCTCTGGAATCCGGGATTTATGGGAAGATGGTTGAGGTCCACCGTCTTGCTCCGGATTCGGGTTTTGTGAACAAAATGGTGGTGTAGCCGTGCTCTGACCGCCTATAAGAGGTTGTCCCATGTTTGACAGGACTTCCTCTAGCTTTTGCATCCTTTTGTCCATTGCCACCATGTAGGCCTCAATGGACTGCTTGAACTGGTGATCCCGATCTTCGTGATGTGAGGATTGTTCGGACTCCATCCTAGCCGCTCTTGATCTGGTAACCACGGGGCTTCGATCCACGGTTGATTGGTTTTGCCCCCGAGCTATGGTGAAGAACCTGAGTAATCAATAAAAAAAGGAGATTAGTACTTGTAAGCGAATAATAAAGAGATCAACCTTTGGATGGATGCTTGGAGGTTCGAGTCCTTTTGTGTTCTTTGCAAATTTTAAAGGTTTTAAGTTCCACGCGTGAGAATGTTCGAGGTCCACGGGTTCGGGTTTGCCTGAGGTGTTTCTGGAGAAATGACCAGTTCGCTTGAAGCGTGTCTGGAAAAGGACCAGTTCTCTTGAAGCGTGTCTGGAAGAATGACCAGTTCGCTTGAAGAGTGTCTGGAGAAAGACCAGTTCGCTTGAAGCGTGTCTGGAAGCGTGACCAGAAAACACTCAAGTTATGGAAAAGAAGTGATTTTTACGCCGGATTTAACATTAATCAATTTCGTTCTTGCTGGAAGTTGTTCATTTTGGCTCGTATTAGGTGCCTTAACAGTCACAAGGCAGTATCCAGCAGGTCTTCACGAGTTCTGCTCGTTTTTTTGAGCTGGACGCCTCTGGACCTAAAAACTTTTTAGGTTTCTGCGCGATTTGGGCAGAAACTTCAGAAACTCGCTGCCAGAAGACGGAAATGCATCTGCAACTCGCTGTTCAACGAGGAAAATGCTTCGATTCTTCAGATTCTGACCCCCTTGCGCCGATGTGAACTTGCAATGCCGTCCCCAGCGGAGTCGCCAAGCTGTAGCACCCGCCGTGAGCGCTACGGTGGGCTCGGAATGGGTTTTCCGGGCCTTAGAGATGTGGATCGTGTTGAAAAGCGACGTGGGCTTGGATTTCCTGCATTCACATGGGGTAAAATGAGTTAGGCCTCTCGTTTTTTAGAAAAATGGGCATATAGGCGTTTTCTCGTGGTTTTAGCGGCATGACGGCTAAGATGGGGCTTCCGTACACGGGTCAAGTCACAAATCCGGCAGCATAACGGCAGTGTACTATGCTGGAATCTGCGGACCCACGTGCACCCACCTTGCCGGGGCGTTAGCTCAAACACGCACACTAGAAAACAATAAAAATGGAGTCGCCACCGATCTTTAAAGGGAGATCGGCCCCTATTTAAAGAAATAAGGCACTAGCAATACAGAGTATGGGTTCCGGCCTACGGGTTGAAGCAAATATGGAGAAATCTGCCAACCCGAGGCGGTTTACACGGCGTAAAAGGGGGAAAATAAAAAAGGGTTTAAGAGAACGGGAGAGATGGAGAGGGGGAAATGGGAAGAGAGGCGTGGAGCGCGTAGAGCATGGAAGCCGGGATGCCGGGGGCGTTGCTGCAGACTCCCGTCCTCCCCTTGGGATGCCTCTCTTCAAGTGTCCTTGAATGAGAGGGGAGCTCCTTCTTTTATAGATGGTGGAGTGGGCTTTGGGCTCCCTTGAGGTCATGGACTTGGTCCATGGGCTTGGGCTTAAGTGGGATCATGGACTTGGTCCATGGACTTGGTCTTGAGTTGGGGTCATGGGCTTTGGGCCTCTTGAATGGTTTTGGACTTGGTCCATAAGCTTGTCTTTGTGGGCTAGAGCTTGGCTTAGCCCATGGCTTTTGGGTGGGCCGTTGTGGAGGCCCAAAATTGTAGAGAAGCCTGCTTCCGAGGCTTTAGTGGGCTAGAGCTTGGCTAAGCCCATTTGTTTTGTCTGGTGGGCTGCTTTGTGGAGCCCGTTGAGGTGGCCTGTAGGAACTTCGCTCTTTGTGGGCCGGATTTAGTTGGTTGAAAAGCCTGCTTCGAGGCTTAGTGGAGCTTCGCTCCGTGGGCTGAGTGTGGAATGGCCCGCTTAGCTGGCTTGAGCTTCTTTTCGTATTGAATTTGGTTGGGCTTGAATCTTGTGTCCAATTGTCCGTCTTTGGACCCCAAGGGTGGGGTGTCAACAGATATATAGTTAGATAGATAAAGTAAAATTATATAAGAATGGATAGGGAATTTTTTTTTTTTACTTCATTCCAAAGAGACCCTAATTAATTTCAAATTTCATAACCGAATGATAAAGTTTCCAAGTCATCTGCAAGTCCAAAAAACTGAGCGTACATTTGCAACATTGATCAAACTATATAACGTAGATGTATTTCGAAATAACCCAGCACTTAAGCCTAAAAACAAGGCATAAAGCAAATTCCCTATTTTCTTTTTCACTACCCTATTTAGAATTTAATGGGATGAACAAAGTTCGACGATTTTAACCTTTAAACAAAATAATTCGAGAGATGGTAATAATGAATTTTGGGTAGGTTAAATGTGAGGTCGGGAGTTGGGACTGAGCTTTCGTCTTATAATGATGATAATGAAGACTAATTGTCATAATCAGTTTGAAACATCAAACATCTGCATATGATCATGTGTGAAATTTGCAAGTGAAACTCCTAAATTGTCTTGGCACCATTGTACATCCTATCGTGTAGGTATCAAAAAAAAGTCCTGCGCTAATAATCGAATTGTCCCACAAGAGTTTTGAAAAATAGACCGTGTAACTTTTCTTAATTGCAATTTTTAAAATAAAACTTAGTTACAATTTCTATACATAAAAAATAACCTATTAAAGGTCTCTTTGGTAGGAGGTAAAAAAATTATTGAAAAACATTTGGAAAAAAGCGTAACAACAAGGAGTAAAGAAAATTTTGATAAAGTTAACGTGATAGTTATATAAAAAAAATAATAAAAAAGTAAAATAGTTAGGACTTGTGTGGGGTAAGCCTTCGCAATTCTTCCGCTTGTGATAAAATAGGTTAACACGTATTTAATAAGAAAGATTTTCAAGCTTCGCTATTCAGCTCTTACAACATAAATTAACTATCAAGAATTCAGAAAAAAGTGAACGAAAGCATAGTCAATTATTTGACATGTATGCTATTCCCCGTTTTTAATTTGGACGGATCGATAGTATAAGTTCATGTAGAGTATATTTGGAAAATGATAAAATTTTGAATAAAAAATTTTTGAAATGAAAAAAATGATGCCGTATTATAAAAGTAACAAAGAAGAATAAAGTTAACATAGATATGTTGTATGAGATAGTTGTGTAGAAATGATTAAAAAAGTAAGGTAATTTATGTAGAAAAATGTGAAGCAATAATTAAGAAAAGGATAATTATAGAAAGTGAAAATTTTTAGATTAAAAATTTTATTTTAAGTCAAACACACTCATAATAATTTAAAAGGGATAATTCCACTTGTACCCATAACAAATGCATATAATTCATCTTATTTTCATAATATTTCGTAAATTTCTTTTATAATCATAACATTTCACCATAAATTTCTCTCATATTCATGCCGTTAAAATCACCATTATCTAACCCATTGAAAAGATGATTTTGCCTATTTAATTTTTTTAATTAGGAAATTTAACATTAACATGACTCAATTGATAGTAGGAAATCATTAATACAAGATATTAAATAACTTGAAAGTCATATTAAGATTGATTTATTTTAATTAGAAAAAAATTTAAAAGGGCAAAATCATCTTTTCAATAGGATAGATAACGGTGGTTTTAACGGCGTGAGTATGATAGAAATTTAGGGTGAAATGTTATGGATATAAAAAGAATTTACGAACTATTATGAATATAAGAGAAACTATGTGCATTTGTTACGAGTGCAGGAAGAATTATCCCTAATTTGAACAAAAAAAACTGAAAGAAGTTCACATGGCGCACCCACATTCCAATTTGTCGTGATGGGTTTTCTAAAAGCGCACAAGCGTGGTGGGAAAGCTCAGCTAAAGGGAGAGTCGTGTACTCGTAGAATTATATTAAAAGGCACGTAGAAAGGGTGGTAATTGTATGAAAAAATAATGAAAAGATTAAAACATGAAGGTAACAATAGAAAAATACGGTAGTACTTGGTTAAATAAGATGTCACACACAATATTAAAAAATGTACAGAATGAAGGGAATTTTTTCATTTCTTTTTACCAAATGGACCCTAAGTTTTAGAATGTTGCAGAACGAACCTTTATTATTGAGATTTGCAATAATAAAAAAAAAACATACATATTGTCACTCGCATCATTGTACTGGCCCGGTGGCAGGGTGCTGGTAGAAGCGAGGAAAAGGAGAATCCAAAAAGCGAGGCGTGGCTGTATATCACTAGAAATCCGCAGTGAGTGGTTGGCTTTGCCCAATAACTACAATGATAGAGGTTGGTGGAAGCCACTGAGCTACATTTAAAACCCCGTCCAATCCCCAGAGCGAGAAAAGAAAGAGCACGAGATCACCAAAATACTACTAAAAAAATATATAAAAAAAAGAAAAAATCGCCACCCAACCACAATGCGATTCTCCTTGAAGATCATGATCATCTTCTTCCTGCCAATGTTGCTTTTGTTGGAGGCCCACTTCTTTTGCTGCCTGGCTGCAACTGATCGCAACCAGCCTTCAGCATGGAGAGGCCTTGAAATGGATGTGGGGGTGAAGAGGGGGAGTGATTCCTTTTGGGGTGAAGAGATGGAGATGGATTCCGAGATAAATAGGAGGATCTTGGCCGTCCAAAAGAGGTACATAAGCTATGGTTCGTTGAAGAAGGATGCGGTTCCTTGCTCAAGGCCTGGGGCTTCCTACTACAACTGCCGCCAGATGCAAGGCCATCCATACACAAGAGGCTGCAGTGTCATCACGGCTTGCAGGGAGAATGTGCCCTGAGTGGCAGTGTCCATGGATCACATGGATCGGGTAGGTCACTTGGGGAGGAATATGGCGAGCTTGGCCTCTATTTTTCATTTAGCTGGCCGCTTCTTGAAGAATTGGGGGTGCCTTTTTTTTTTATTTAATTTTTTGGTTGGAGCAAGACAAATTTCAGATCTTTGAGATGAAAAGCTAAGATCTGCATAGCTCGTGCCTGAATATGTTATTAGATTGATATATATGTTGTTGTTTGGTATTGCTAACTTCGTGTACATATATATTAGATTGTGACTCGTGAGTTATTTTGTGCAATTTCGTTTTTTGCGTTTGGCTGGGGCAGGTCTTATATATATGAACATGCCGGGAATTTTAGAAGAAGAACAGGAATTTGAGAAAACTTGGAGGGCTGGCATGAGGGCTCTTAGATTTATTGTATTATAATCACTACTATTAATTTGTAAATTAGCAAAACTAGAAGGTAACAACACAATCTATGAAATTAATTGAAGTCCTAGGAAGTAGGAAGTACGGTTTCCTGGGCTGTCATTAGGAGTTGAACCGGGTTGTTAGGATGAGAATTTTTAAACCCCCTAATCCATTTAAATAGTCCATATAATCTGCTTAAATAATCGGGCAGGCTTGTCCAATTCTTCAACCCGTTAACGCATCGATCTCCTTATAAATTATGCATCATTGTTAACAATAGAATTAATATTAATGCTATCATTTTTCAATCATTCAACCTTCAGTAACTTTGTTTTTATCAATTCATATTAGCAACTTGCAGTCCATTTCATTTATCTTGGGATTGAGGTTATAGGGTTGAGGTTAGCCTTGATCTGGCCTCCTTCCACCTTTTGCTGTCGTATATAGTGTTGGTGTCATGCTTTCTTAGCTTTCTATCTACGGCGATTTTAGATTGCCTCTGTAGGGAACGAATGGAGGAGGTGAACAGCATCATAATCCATTGACAGATTTTACTATATCATCATGAAAGATTTTTTTTGTTCCTAATAAACTAGGTAAATTTTTAAGAATAATAATAACAGCAAAAGAAAAACACCTAATTAGAGCAATCAATTTCTTACATTTTCCATAAAAATAACGAAATAAATTAAGAGAAGTCGTTTAAAGAAGTTGAAACCTCAAGACTAAAGTCCAAAATTTCAGAACATACAAGTTGTAAAATTTGAAATTAAGAAAATCCAACAAATTTTTTTTAAAAACTTTTTTTGCTTAGAGATGTGCTGGTTTTATTTGTTATTGATAAAGATGTTCTAAAAGCATTGGTCATATTTTGGTTGGAGAAATTCTCCATATAGTGGTCAGTGGGAGTGGATCAATTAATGGGCAGGCGTTGTACATGGGAGCAGACAATGGTCCAGCTGTGCATTTTGATAGTGGATCACAAAAAGCAATGCGATTCATCTCTCCTCTCCTCGGCAATGCATTATGTTTGAATGGTTTGATAAAAAAAGGCTGACCTACTGCGTTAAGCTTCCATACATTTGCAGAATCCAAGTATGGGTTACTTCCATGTCTGAAGGCGGTAACTCTTACAGTTGTGCAAAGAGGAAGCCTTAGAAGGCCACAAGTTTGCCTTGTCTTTCGGCCAATACTCATTCACCCAATCATCCTTCCTAATTATTCTTCTCACCTCTCCTCTCCTCAGCAGTCAGCAATGAGGCAGTGTAAATGCATGATCCAGCTGGTATTCCAAGTTCTTCGTGCATTGTAATATCCTAGCCAAGAAATCACGCAAAAGGACACCTCAGTATCCCCTAAGAGTTGCCCTCCTTAGCAGTCAGAAATGCATTACAGAGGAATGACTTGAGGAATAGACTAGCATCCTGGCCTATCCTCACCAATGGATTATACTAGCATGGATTGAAGAATAAACTGGTACACTGACTATTCTCACCAATGAATTACTATAGAATGACCGGATCCAGACTATAACATTTTTAGCTAAGAAAGCAAGCCACTTTTATTGCATTGTCCAAGCACTCTGTTTTTATCCCCACAACAAGGCATCAGAGCAGCACCACTCAATCCGAAATGCCATGACACTGATAAACTATGTAAGAAATCAGGCAAGAGGATGCTTGCGCTGTTGAGCATGTCCTTTTGTTTTGTTATGCATGGAGCCTGAGGGAATGAAATGGAACTTGCAAAAGAAAATAAAAAGTAATTCCCTCTCAAGAAGATGTTCCGTGGATTTGATATTGCAAGTTTCAAAATCGATCATTTCCATGAAAAGCGACTTAAAATTTGAAAAATAGAAAAAAGAAAATGGTGACTATACAGAAAAGGTAGATGACTTGGAAGTAAAACTCCAAAGATAATCCCCATCACAAGGAACACTTACCTTCAATAGGAGTTCCAAAAGAAAAAGAAAAGAAAAACTATACCCAAAGAATTCCAAGAGTGAGATCAAAACATGTTTAGCTAAGATGTTATCTGCTTTGGCATTTATATAGCTGATAGTGGGGGAACCCGATCGTATGCACCCGGGTGCATTCAGCCTCAGTGCACCTGGGTGCACTACACCTATTTTTTTTTATTTTTTTTTAAAATTTTTTTCATGAAGCTGTTAATATAAGTTTATTTAACATATGTATCAATTTTTACTATTTTTAGATATTTTTAGATATTTTTTTTAGATTTTTAAAAATCAGTGGCATTTTTCGTAATTTAAAATTACCGAAAATGCCACTGATTTTTAAAAATCTAAAAAAAATATCTAAAAGTCTCCAAAAATAGTAAAAATTGATACATATGTTAAATAAACTTAGATTAACCATTGTATGAAAAAAAATTTAAAAAAAAATAAAAAAAAATAGATGCGGTGCACCCGGGTGCACTGAGGCTGAATGCACCCGGGTGCATACGATTAGGTTCCGATAGTGGGATCGAGTTTTGCCGACAAATGTTTTTCGCCTCTTTATTTGCAAACCAGCCGTTCAGCAACATGGATTCAAAGATTGAATGTAAGAAATATTCAAACAGCAACAGGGGATGATGTGGCAGACTCAATTAGATCGATCTCTATCGGGCCAAGTTGATTCACTCCTCTCCTCACCCAAGACATTATCCATCACTCTCATCGAGATGTCTTGTTGCATTGTCTTGTTTGAGACGTCAATTACTCTAATCTTAAATCAAACATTGTTTGTCCTAGTTGCTGATTTACAAAATTGTCATACATTTTAGAAATTTCTCTCAATTTAATTAAGATTTTTAGTCATCAATAATTCATGTGTCTAAAAGAGGTGTAACTTTCTATTCTAGTTTAAGTTTCACACTGTGTATCCTAGGATAATTGTAAAATCACCCTAAACTGCAAAGAAGGTATTGAAATTGCCTTAAAGAAAATGATATAGTAACATGCCTAAAATGAAGCTTAGTTATATTTTTCACTTTTATTACTTTCTTTAATTTTTCTTTCTCTTTAAAATGAAGCTTAGTTCTAATTTTCACTTTTACCACTTTCCTTAAGTTTTCTTCCTCTCATATTTGCCCTAGTAATCTTAAGGCAATTTTTTCTTATCCCATTTATTTTACAAATGTCCCCTCAATCAAACATTCTATTCGCAAAGCTTGATGCCTTAAAATCAGACTATTGTATTGAAACCAATTTTGAAAGATAGAAACAATGACTTCATTTCTTGTTAACTTGACTTAAAGTTATATCGTTACTGTGTTAATATCTGAAGGAAAGAAATGAAATGCTATAAGATCAATGATGTCGTACCATGACTAAAAATGAAGCTTGGTTTTATTTTTCGCTTTTGTCACTTTCCTTAATTTTTACAAATGTCCCCTCAATCAAAAATTCTAGGGTGTGTTTGTGAATGAATAAAACTTTTGATGAAAAATTTTAGAGAGTAAAAGTTGTCACATGATGTGATATGATATGAGTAATGATGAGGAGTGAAGAGAATACAGTTGAAATAGATAGGTTAGTTGTATAGGTAATTGTGCAGAAATAATTGAAAAGTAGGATAGTTATATAGGAAAATGTGAAAAAATGATTAAAAAATATAGTAGTTATAGAGAGTGAAAAGTTTTAGATTGAAAAGTTTTAACTTGACATTTTATACCCATTGCCAAACACACCCCTAGTTGAAAAGCTTGATACCTTAAAATCGAACTATTGCATTGAAACAAATTTCAAAAGATAGAAATAATAACTTTTTCTTTTCTTAACTTGACTTGAAGTTACATCCTTATTGCGTTGATATCTTAAGGAAAGGAAAATGAAACGCTATAAGATCAATGTCGAAGAGTAAAGTGGAACATAGATAACTAAATTTGCAAATGATATATCATTGAAGCATTATCAGACTCGTTATTCAAAGTATACCAAGATGTAGATATAACCAGAAGTATTTGGGATGTTCTTCAACACAAATATAATACTAATAATGCAAAAGTCAAGCAATTTTTTGTAAGTAATTTTCGTAAGTATATTGTTGGACTATTTGCAAGTGCATGAGTTATAGCTTATAGTATATAAATATCAATCCCACAAGAAATTGAAAAACTAATGATACTTTGAAGATGTAGCTACTTTGAAACTAATCAAAACGTGCAAATAAAGTAAAAAAAGTAAATTAAGAGAAAGCTTCTATTAATCTAAAGATGCGAACAAAGTTTTGAATCTGGGACATGAGAGATTTAGGATCTAAAGTTTCATATATGACTTTTCTACATTGTTATCTAAGCATAATTTCACAAATTACATCCTTAAACTCTAGAAAAAGATTTAACTAGATATAGTTTTGATAAATTCATAAGATGTGACAATATCATTGAAAGAATCCATTAAATCTAAAATATTAAAATCAAAAGAAATAAGAAGTAAAAACTTACTGGTTTGAGTTTTCAATGGTGTCTTGAAATTCTTATCCGACTTGCCTCTTACTTCTCTTCTTAGCTCCTCATTTTTCTCTAAAATCCTAGCCTCCAAAGTTGATATAAAGATGGTTCAAAGATCCCAAATTTATATTTTAAAAGTGCTTAAATAGTATCTTCTTAAAAAATTATGCAGAACTATAAAAAAAAGTAGCACACAATACACGCTCCTTGCTCAAACACTATTTAAATCATGGCTTCCCTAGGAGAGCATGGTTTGAATCATGTTTATCTTTAGAGATATAATTTTCATTTCATTTTTGCTAAGCTTCTAACCTAACACAATTCAAATAGTGTCAGAACTTCTCCTATTCATTCTAAACCGTGTTTTTCACTAGTTTTTGTCTAATGTATTCTTTAAATCTTCCTTCTTGAATGAGCCTCCCTTCTTAGTTTTTAAATTTTAGGGTGTGTTTGGTAATGAATAAAACTTTTGATGAAAAGTTTTGGAGAGTAAAAGTTGTCAAATGATGTCATATGATAGGGGTAATGATGAGTATTAAAGAGAATAAAGTTAAAATAAATAGGTTAGTTGTGTAGATAGTTGTGTAAAAATGATTGAAAAACAGGGTAATTGTATAGGAAAATATAAAAAATAATTTAAAAATATGATAATTGAGAGTGAAAAGTTTTAATGTGACATTTTATATTAATTGCCAAACACACCCTTAAATTCTTCGCATTGATTTTGTGCTCAATTTACGTGGTTACATAAATAACAGCTGAATATGAGTACTGGCACTTCAATAAGCTTATTTTGGTATTAAAATTTTTAAATTGACAATGTAATCAATAATTCTAAGTACGAAAAAACTTGGAATTGTAGAATATAACTAACATAACATATACTATGACCAATGATAAGCTAATCCTTGAATAAGTTTATGATATCCAACAAATTGTCAATTAGCTAGGATTAGATGGCAACAAGATAGATGAGTCTATTGCTGTTAGTGCACTTATTGCAAAATTACCAATTAGTTGGAATGATCACCATGAAAGTTTAAAATAAATGAAAGAATCCATTATTTTAGATGATTTTGCTCCTAATCTTTGTAGTGATAATTTTGGAAAAATAAAAAGAAAGAAGAGCAAATGTAAGCTAAAGCTAATGTAGTTGAAACTCAAAATCAGATGACAAATAGTAATAATCAACCATATGAGAGATCTAAATTAAATATAAAAATTACCTTTACTAAGAAGAAAAACGACATTTTATTGCAAGAAAGTAGGTCATTTAAAAACTAAGAAAGACTTTTCAAAAGAAAAAATAACATTTAGTCTGGATCTTATCAAAAGAAAAGTCTTGAGACAAACTTGACTATGGAAATGATTTTTGACGTGAATACTGTAAGTGATGACTAATGCTATTATCTTGACTCTAGAATTATTAGATGTCTTTTTCAAAGATAGAAGTCTATTTAAAACTTATAAAAACTAAGTAAAATAAAAATGATTTGTTCATGGATAATTCTTCTATTACAAAGGTAAAGGCTAATGCTGAAATCGATTTCCAGCAAATGAACCCTTATTAATGTACTTCATGTACTAAAAATATGCAAGGGTAGGAATTGAGGTAAGTTGACATGTGACCTGCGTTGACAAGAACCTATTTTGTACCAGGATGAGATAAGAATATACACACACACATCTATAGAGACAGATTGGATCAATGTTTTAAAAACTTTCCAAAATTTTGGATCGGGGTGGACCTGCCGAAGCCTGGACCTACTTTTACCATGTCTAACTCATACTATATATGTTATTTTTAAAACTATAATGATCTAGACCTAGCTCTCTTGATTTTTTCTTTCACTGCATCCTAGTGTCGCTGCCACACCCTAGGCTAGAGATTCTGCCATAGCTTGCTCCTATCTTTGGCCGCACGTCATCCTTGTGAATTCATTGTCATGATCAGAGCTCAACCTTCATTGCCAGATCGTGTTTTAAGCTTTGTCTCTAGCAACTTTCTCTTCATCTCCTTAAACTCTAGAGTCATCATTGATGTGTGGTGATGGATTTTTTCAGCTTTATTTTCTTGTCTCCTATTCTCATGATATCAATGTCACAATCTCTGTCCTTTTATTGCTTTCTCTTATTTCATAATTCCCTTTCGATTTTCCATTACCCTTCCCCTTTCTCATTTTCTATTCATTTTCTAGTTTGGTGAGGAGGTTGACATTTTGTTTATCTCCCTGTTTCTATTTTTGATAACCTTTTCAAGCAGTGATTTTCGTTAATGGTTTCTGGCAACAATTCTGGCAGCTATCATGTAGCTTCTATTTTATTGTGAGCACGTAACAATACCTAACTTTTGAATGTTAAAATGTGAATATTTTATTATTGTGAATGGCAAACTGTGGATAGTTTATTGCTATTAATGTGAAGCTGTGAATCCATTATGTTTGAATTTTGAATTTTGTTTATTGTTATTAGAATTATTTTAAAGAATTGCATTGGATATGATAGAAGATAAGAATATGAATTTCAATATAAATGACAATGTGGATGAGAATGTTGATGAGGATGTAGATGAGAAGGAAGTCATTGATGTGATGGAGAGAATGTTACTCCTATAGCTTTTGAAAAAATTAAAAAAACACCTCATTGATAAGGGAGTTGTCTCAATCACTGTCTCAAAAATAATTTTGAATATAAATAAATGCATAAGATTTTCTATGATTTATAAGTAAAAATTTTGATATATGATTAGGTTTGTATGCATCTGGATATCGCATACATTGTTTGGATGTTGAGCAGATATCTAAGTAATTTTAGAGTAAAACAGATCTTTCAAGAGCAGATGAACAAGTTTTAAAGTATCTTCAGAAAACAAAACATTGCATGTTTACATACAAAAGTCGGATAAGTTAGGGATCATTTGGCATTTAGATTTTGAATTTTTTTGATGCAAATATAGTTTTAGATCCACTTTAGGCTATATATATATATATATCTGTTTGTTGGAAAATCTATATCAGAAACTAGTGCTAGGCAGACAGTGATAATTTTTTAACCATGACAACAAAGTTTATAACATATTATGAGGCATTCGATTATGGAATATGATTACAGAATTTTATCACAAAGTTGTGAGATATGGATAGGATAGAAAGGCCGCTTAAGTTATTTTGTGATGATAAATTAGTAGTATTATATTCCAACAACAACAGGTGTTCAACAATGTTCTTGATTGTTAAGGAAAAGATTCAAGAATATAAAGTGTCTATAAAGCATATTGCAATAAACTCCAAGATTGCGTATTCACTTACTAAGAGTAACACCCCAAGGTCTTTTATGAGTACATTGCTCATATGGGTATTATATTATTTAATGATATGCTAGTTAAGTGGGAGTTTGTATTTATTTGCTTTTCTCATTTGGACACTTTAGTATGGCTATAGATATTTTCTGTAGAAATAAAATATTCGATATTTTTGTTATTTGGTATTTTAGTTTTAGTTTGATCTCACCAAATAAAGTAGGACCAATTGGAAACAGACATGTTAGATCATATAACATATAATTTTCGTGCTACGCATCTATACTTGATTTATGTCATTTGATTATGTTTGATATTTGTGATCATGGATGAGTCTAATTATGATGAATGTGATAAAGTCTGCCTTGATCCTAGTTGGTATAATTAATGGACGAGATTGTTTGAAGATTATTTTGGTCATGATAGCAAAAGGTTTTGAACTTATAAGTTTATATATAATTATAAAATTATATTAAGTCCAAGTGAGAGATTTTTGAATTTTTGGACACATGCATATCATAATTATATATACGCTATAATAAATAGCGGCCCAATTTTTAAAGTAATTCTATAAAAATTTTATTGATCTAAATCATCTAATAAAGTAGGGGTCTCTTATGCATAGAAATCTTGTTGCCTAATTTGTAATTTTTATTTTATGATGAGCTAAATTAGAAATAAAGAAAGATGGGTATGCTATATAAACGGTTGTAATTCTTAGGTTATGCACTTTTAGGATTTCTTTTCTAACATTCCATCATTGGAAAAAAAGAGTCATCTTTTCTAGAAAACCCTTGGGCATTAACTTGGAAGACAAAAAATCTTCGAATTCAAGAACAACAAGTCCTATGGATTCAGGTACGCTTCCACTTATGGTTTATTATTTTTGATGTTTTAAAATGGAGGATCCTATGGTGATTATAGTTTTAATCAATAAGATTTTTCCAACATCTCTCTCTTTTGCCGCTCTTGCTTTTAATATGTATTGAAGCACCTTATCCACATCAGCTTAATCGGCTGCTATTTTGTTTGGTAATAAATGCAATTCCTACGACTGACATTTACATGGGATGAACCAATTGTAGAGATGATATGTCACAAAATAACTTGATATACAACATGTCGTATATAATCATACTCATTTCTAAAATCTTTGGTTTGGAATTTGATTGTGTTTATGATATGCCCCATTATTGACAAAATGTTGACATTATCTATGAGCAAACTGTGAAGAATTAATGAGTCGCATTCACATAAAACCTTATTATGTTGTGTTTCTTTCAATCTATCATGCTCAGCATCAATGTGCATGATTCGAGCTACAAAGGATTTGCCCTTTTCAACTCTAACATTTAACTACCAACAGTATACCATTTGAATCCCTCAACTGTATTCACATATAACCTCCCCTCCTTATGTTGTGTTTTCTTCAACCATTTAATGTTTAACATCGGTGTGTATAATTCGAGCTATAAAGGATATTCTTTCCCTTTCCAAATCCTAATAACAAATAAATTGGCTACTGTTAAAACACAACAATCATGATCAAATATGGTGATCTATTACCCATGTCTCATAAAGAAATTGGATGTATATCTTGTTTTGTATGGTCACTTTCTTTGAATGATGTTCTAGTTTTTCTTTTTACCTAAAAGAACTTGTTTTACGTTTCTAAGCTTCCAGAAGATTTTTCTTATTATTTTGTCTTTAATAATGCTAGTTTCATGGTCAATGATGCAAAAACCCACCAAATCCTTTTCACACATAGCTCTTATGATTGATTATACTCATTGCAATCTATGCCTCACGTTACTTTATTTTTAAATTAGTATAAGTCAGCTTCTGCAACTGTGCGACATCAATGACTTGGACATTCTAATTCAGAAGTGTTGTACTATCTTCAATAACGAAAGTTAATAAATGTTCAAAAGTCTTTTTTTAAACCTTCTTCATATTGTCAAATGAGCAAAAGCTCTAACCTAATTATTTCTTCAATTGAACATGTTCGTTTGCCTTTGAATAAAATTCATTGTGATTTATGAGGGCCAACTCTAGTTGCGTTTGTAAAGAAATTTTGTTACTTTACTATCTTAATTGATAATTATTTCCGATATTTTTGTTCTATCCATCAAAAAAGTTTGACTTCTTTTCTGTTTTTGATTCTTTTCACAAGATCGTCATTACTCAATTTCACATTGTGATGAAAATTTTCAATTTGATTGTGGTGGTGAGTTCTTAGATATCTTATTTGAAAACTACTTGCATGATCATAATACCTTATTTAAATTTTCTTGGCCTTGTGCACCAGAGGAAATAGTGTTGTAAAATGAAAACTTAAGCATACTATTGAACTTAGTTTGGCTTCTCTTTTCTATACTTCTATGCCTTTAACCAATTTGGTTGTTGCTTTTTCTACGGTTAGTTATACCATTAAATGCTTACCATCTCCTTTTCGTCAAATGAATAGACCTTCTTGTTCTCTCATGAGATACATGAATATACAAGCTTGTACACTCTTTCTTCTATATTCTTCCTTTATCTCAAAAGCTATATAACTAATAAGTTTTCTCCATAATCTCTCGAATGTTTATTTTTTGGATATAGTAACCGCTATAAAGGATATTAGTACCTTCATCCACAAACCGTCCCGTGTATACTTTCCAACATATGATATTTGATGAAAATATTTTTTCCTTTCATTATTCAGGTTCGACCTTCCTCAACTAATATGTCTAATTATCTTCAAGAATGACTCATATGTTTAATACTTAGCCAGACTTTCTAAAAATTTTCCATGATAGATCAAACATGGCTACACATGTCGATATGTCAATTCCCCTTACTCTCATTCCAAGTGCTTATAACTTACTTATTGCATCACCAGTGGTTTCTTTGGTACCTAGCTCTCTTCCTATGTCCACTACACTCGGTGACACATCTTCAACTAGTCTATGTAATCAACTAGACGGTGCTCCGTGGGTCACAAAATCATCTATGAATTCAATTCCACATATGCAGTTGGGTCTCACCCTTCTGCCTCTTTTGGTCCTAGTGCTCTCATCTTATACAAACATGATCCAAATTTAGTATCACTAAATCAAATCCCAAGTGTGCCTTAACTACAACTACTCATATTCTTTCTGAACCTAAAATAGCCACCAATGTTCTCAAGCATCCTGATCGGAGACAATCCATGTTAGACAAATTGAATGCACTACACATTACTAGTACATAAGTGTTGTGATTGAATGAAAAGTCAAGCATAATTTATGTTTTGATGATTAACAATTCAATTTGAGAAGATTTAAGACACTAAAATATCTGTTGAGATGTGTCAAGGTTTAGATACTTCAAGATTCAACTTGGCAGATTAAGTCGCATGCCAAATCGACTCCGGCATCAACTTGGGTCAAGTCAATACTAAAGCGGACTCCAACATAAACTTCAAAAGGGAATTTTTCGACAACGCTGACAAGTGGACGCATGAACAGGCAAAGTCATAACCGAAGTCAACTTCGCATACGACTTGGGTGAAGTCGCAACCTAAGTCGACTCTGTTAGCAACTTGAGGTATCTTCAGGGGTCCGAAGTTGAATCAGACAAAATTAAGTAGCAACTGAAGTCGACTCCGACACGCAACTTGGGTGAAGTCGCACATTAAGTCGACTTAGACATGCGACTTGAGTGTAGTTGCAAACCAAGTTGACCCCAGCATTAAACTCGGATAGATGAAGCTCAAGTCATGGAGTTCCAAGCTCAAAAATGAGAAATTTAATTTAAGATATATTATACTATCATCCAAGACAAGAACATTCAAAAATGTTCAAAAGTTTTTGACCAAGTTAGCATTCAAGAAGTTTTAAAAGCTCACATATAGAAGTGAAGATTTGTGAAGATGAATCATGAAGAAACAGGGACAATTATACTAATGGATCTAGATCACACGGTATCAAGGTTCCAATAAATCAAATAGAGAATGAAGTTGCAGTCCAGGTCGACTTCACCTGTTACTTGGGTCAAGTCTGAGATCAAGTCAACTTAAAATGAAATTTGACTGAAGAGCTGAAGACCGAAGTCACAGCTGAAGTCAACTTCAGCTTATGACTTGGGCGAAGTCACACCCGAGGTCTACTCTAAGTGCGACTTGAGTCGCAACAGTCAGAAAAATTCGAACGTTGACGCATTAAATGTGCGCCACCTACCACCAAAAGTTTAAATGTAATCCTCTTCTATTTAATACATGTCAATGGAAGGGAAAAGGTTAAAGCAAGAGCATTAAGTAAGTTAACCTTCCAATTTTCTAGCATTCAAGTGCTTATCAAGAGAACTTCAAAAAGAACTCAGCTTTTTAACTGCAAGTGCTCAAATGTACAATCACTCAATTATTCTACAAGTTCTTCCATGAGCTGAAAATCTGTCTACACAACTATAAAGTGTAAAATACTATTTTCATTTTTTTTTATCTATGATTCTACTTGATTTAGTATTGGAGACTAAGACCAAGTATAGGCAAAGTAGAGTATAGTTGGGGTGTGACTCACCACCTATTTGTGTAAAAATTATACATGCTCCATAGAGCTAGAATCTAGAAAAGAGTGGGTGCTCTAAATTGTATTGAATATACAACAGTGGAATCTAAGACACAACGGTTTTGTGCTTGAAAAAGTGGAGTAGGGAAGATTGCTCGAACCACTATATATTATTGTTCCTTATGCGGTTTGATTGCTTGCATTTTATATTCTATTTGTACCATTTCATTCTATCTCTTAGCATGTTTCATCAAGGCAATTAAACTCACATGGGGTTAAGCTTCTAATTACGAAAGAATTTTCAAGTACCCGATTCACCCCTCCCATCTTGAATTTTACCATAAACTCAGAACCATACTTGTCCCTCTACAACTTTATATGAAGGCTAATGGATCTTTAAATTAGTTAAAAGCTCATTGTATGGCTAAGGTTTTCATAAGAAAGAAAGAACAGATTACAATGAGACTTTCAATTCTGTTATCAAACTAGTTAGTTCTTGTATTGTTCTCAACCTTGCTATTATTTGTGGTTGATTTATTTGTCAATTTGACATAAAGAATGCCTTTCTACATGATGATCTTACTATTCCTATTTGTATGGAGTAGCCACTTAGGTTTCACAATGCTTATGATTATAATCATGTTTACCTACTCAAGTGCTTATTATATGGCCTGAAGCAAGCTTCCCTATCTGGTTTGACAAATGTAACACTTATCTACTTTATTTTGGCTTTATTTTTAGTCTTGTTGATCCTTTACTGTTTGTTTATTAGCTTTATGGTCATATTATTTGTTTCTTTTCTACATTAATGGTATCATTTTTCCTGATGATCATCTAGAATTTTTAGATAATTTCATTAAAGATCTTAGCTGTCAGTTTGTCATGAGAGATTTAGGTGATCTTCACTATTTTCTAGGTATTGAAGTTCATCATACTAATGCGAGTTTGTTTTCCTCAAAATATAAATATGCTTTGGATCCCTTAGCAAGGCATTAGTGCACTAAAGTAAGCCTACTATTACCCTTTGCCATCCAAATTGGCGGACCCTCATTAAGCTATTCCCTATTGCAATCCTATGTGCATTGTCATCTTATTGGTGGTCTAACATGACTCTTAGTGTCAATCTAGTTAGTCAACATATGACATCTCTCTCCATCGCTAAATTTGTTCTCCTTAAGCGTATTTTATGGTATGTGTGAGGAATGTTGGATCATAGTCTTCACATTTTAGCAAATAGTACTATTAGTCTCTATGCTTTTCTAATGCTAACTAGGCTAGCTGTAAAAAGACTCATCACTCTACCACAGAATTTTGTACTTTTCTTGGTTCCAATTTATTTCTTGGAGTGCCAATAAGCAACCTAATATTTCCCTCTCCTTTGCTAAAGCTGAGTATTGTGCCCTTGCTTCTACTGCACTAATCTTACTTGAATCTCTTATATCTTGCATGATATCGTAGCCCGCAATTCTCTTTTGTGATAATGCTTCTACAAATCCCATCTTTCATGCTCAGATAAAGCATATTGAGCTCGATTATCATTTTGTTTATGAGAAGGTTTCTCTTGGTCACATTATTACTCAATATGTTCCTTCTCATCGCAATTTTGCAAATATTTTCACTAAATCTCCGCCTTGTGATTTTTATAAGGGTCTTCGTACAAAACTTGGTATTTGGCCCATATCGTCCATGCCTTGTTTGAGGGGTGATGATAAAGCTGATTGCTAGATGTCCAATGATCATTGATGTTCAGAAATCATTGATTCAAAGCTATTCATAGTCTTTGCGGCTCGAGCTCTAGAATAAGTCTCCTTTAGAGTAAGCTTATCTGTTGTATCAGTTTTCCATTCAAATCTCTCGACACAACTTTTGCACCATATAGCTCTTTCTTGTTTTCCATTCCAGCATCCACGTTGAGTTTTCACCATGCATGGGAGGGGGCAGTTTGCATTCCATCTGAATGGATTTGTATTGCTATGAAAAAAACTCCCTATTTCCAATCTATGATTCTATAATTGCTTTAAAAGAGTTAGAGATTCTCATTTGCATTATATGTGCTCCGATATTACCAAATCTCCAACAGTAAACCACTAAGAGATTAAATAGATCTTTTATGTCTAGTTTGGTAAACTAACAAAGAATATTGCTAAAGTTAGTAAACTATATATATAGAGAACCAATCCTGTATAAATGAACTACAACATAATTATAGTGTAGACCGTAGAAAAAAGGGTCCTACACATATTAGAATGTCAAAATACTTTATATAATCATTTATCCATATAAATAACATGCTTTAGATGGCTTAGATTTTGAAAATACTATTTTGAAATTGATATTTAAGTTAAACTATTTTATTATGTTGATTTTGTAAAATTTAAGATGAAATATATACATGTACTAGATGTGAATAAAAATTGATGTGCTATCAAAATAAATATTTTTAAATATAATAAGTAGGATAGATATTAATTTTAATAATGTGAGGCTTATTTTAAGATGAACTGCACTGTAATTGCACTTGACTATTTTCTATATATATATATATATATATTTACATATCAATAAAATTTAAAACTAATGTAAAGAATCATAGCTGATGCGAACGAGTGGGATGTAGTTACTAGAGAGCTCACCGAGGTGGTTATCACCATCCACTGAGAAGCTAAAACTGAACGTTGATGCACGAACTAGTTGGGAACGGAGATTTAATTAGCTTTGGGACACATTTGCGAGATGCAAACAGGTTTTGGGTGCCGCTAAATGTTGGACTTAGGTTGATGCGACAGACTTATTATACATGGAAATGACTGCGATGCTGCTGGGGATTCGCTAGTTATACAAAAAACTGGTTAAAAACCTGGAGCTAAAAGTAATTCCCTATTGTGCTTGCCGAATGATCATTACCGACCGGTCCGAAATCGACCGGTCAAAAATATTTTTTTTTTTTTTTGAAAAATATTTTTATAAACATGTTAATCTAGTTATATTTAATCGATAAACCAAGTTTTACCATTTTTGGGTATATATATATATTTATTTTGAATTTTTAAATACAGGGGTATTTAAAAATCTGTATTTAAAAATCCAAAATAAATATATATACATATCCAAAAATGGTAAAACTTGGTTTATAGATTAAATATAACTAGATTAATATGTTTATAAAAATATTTTTTTTTTTAAAAAAAAAAAATTATATTTTCGGACCGATCGGAAAGGATCGGTTTTCATTCTTATTAAATTTCTCTCAAATGGCAATTAGATACTAACAACAATAGACTTCATTATCTGGAAGATTAAAGCCGCCTGCATAGAGTTAGGACAATTCTCCTTATGTTCTTTGTAATGGTAAATATGTTGCCTATGTATTGGTCACCTGCATATATCCCAGAAAATTTTATGTAAGGATCGCACATTTTAATGAGTGAAACATAATGCATTCTTTTACATTTACCATATACTCGGTAGGTAGGTATGGGGGAAATGGTTTCGCTAAATTGGATGCATGTTAACTATAATTAATTATTTAGTTATAAATAGTTTTTTTATTGGTTTTAGTTACAAATAGTTGATTGCGTTAGATTGGTTACATTTGGCCAAATGTAGCCATTAATTATTTAGTTATAAGAAATTTGTTTGCAATGTATTTGTAGTCTCCAAGTGATTTTACATAACCTCATTTATTTTTTCTCACCAAGATAATTAATGAAAAATCCACTTTATATATTGTATTTAATATTATGCATTTAGATATGAGATTAAGTTTATTTGAATTAAAGATGTGAGTGGCCACATTTGCTTAAAATGTAAACATTCATGTGTAAATTATGAAAAATATTTAGATTAATTCAGATATGCACTAAAATATAATAATAATTTATAAAATTATTAATCCGTATAGTAATGATATTTTATATAGTTTAGATGTTGAACATATAACTTTAAAATTAATTGTTAGCCTTATATCATTTTATTATATTGATTTTACAGATTTGTAGTTAGGGAACATACATGATAATACTAAACAAATAATGACTTTCCACGATAATATAAATGATACTCAATATAATAAATAAAATTTTCATAAATCAAAGGTGAAGAAAAATGGATAGGATTACATAGAAAAGAGGATTGTGGGACTCACATTCATCAGAAATTTCTTGATGAAAAGGGGGCGACTTGGAGCTTGTAGAAAAAATAGAATCGCCGTTTGAAGAAGATGACGACTCGGGGTTTGAAAAAAAAGGCAAAGGGAAGAGAAAAAATCCTCCTCCCTCATCTAAAAAGGGTAAAGGAGATTTTAGTCCATAGCATAATGGGTCTCCTAGAATATGACACGCCGGTTTCAATCTATTTGATGTGTTTGAAAGGCCCGAAATTGGAAGTTCCTTATTGGACCAGTCATTTTTGGAGAGGTGGCCTCGTGAAGTGGAGCCTGAAGATTATTTTGTGCTCTTCCAATTGATGCTGACCCGTGCACGAGAGGAATATTCTGAAGAATAAGATGAGGACGAGGGGGATGAGGTTGCACTCCTTTTCTTTTGGGAGGGTTCACAAGATTCATTGTTCCTACTATTTACAATTTTTAGATGTGTATACATTTTTAAAAATTTTTAAACACAAATGTATTGTGGTCATTTTATGTTTAAATTTTAAACACTAGGATATTGTGACCATAGAGATATTATGTCTGGGTATTGTGATCGCAATACTTCTTTTTAAAATTCAAAAGATATACACACACACACACAATATCTTGTGTTTAAAATTCGAAAAATATTTATACACATTTAAAATGATAAGATTTAGTTTATAGATAATATAATCAATAATAATAATAATAATTTAAATTAAAAATTGATCGGTTAGAAATGCCCCCATTTCCGAAGACCACGATCCTTTACTTTTTTAATTTTAAAAGTTTTTAAGATCTATACAATTTATACCATTTATCTATGCGTGGTTATTTCATTGCAAGAGAACTTATATTCTATGACATGCTTTTTACAACAATTAATATTTTTTATCGCAAAAAATATTTATTTTGAGATATAAATAATTGTTGTCCTTAAAAACTAGCTTTTAGCGACAATAACATAATAGATGTGGCAAAAAATAACCTTTTAATGGCAAAAATTGTCACTAAAAATATTATCTGTAAAGACAAAGTTAAAAACATCACAACAGTTTTTTTTGGGACAAATTTTTAGTGACATTATAGTGAAAATTAATATAAAATTTTTCGTTGCTAAAAATTTGTTTTCTTGTATTGTTTGTAATGCAGGATAAAAATGGGAACCAGATGCAAAAGTAAAACTGAGAACAACAGTCTTTGGCATGAATTACAGATAAATTAAGCACTCAATGCATCTATGATGTTATATCTGTATGCATGATAGCAAACTATAACATTCAATCTACAATGTTACAAATATATATATATATATATATATATATATATATATATATATATTCCGGAGAGCAATGCAATGCTACAATTAAGCAGGGAATACTAAGAAGATATTTTCTACCAGTTTTTCCGAGACGAGACTGACACCACTTCTATGAGAAGTGTCTCCCGTTATTGAATTGCCTGATACCATTTTAGTTTGGAGCTACATAGTACTTGTGATTTTTGAGCACATGTGTAAGTAAAAAATTTAAAACATAAAGCATATTTGGGGCTTACATCACTGCAATGTAAGTTGACGACTGATCATTTACGACCGGTCGGAAATCCGGTGATTTCCGACCGGTCAAAAAAAATATATTTTTTTTATTTTTTTTAAAAAATAATTTTATAAACATGTTAATCTAGTTATATTTAATCTATAAACCAAATTTTACCATTTTTGGATATGTATATATATTTATTTTGAATTTTTAAATACAGGGGTATTTAAGTCATTTTAAATATTCTTAAAATGACTTAAATACCCCTGTATTTAAAAATCCAAAATAAATATATATACATATCCAAAAATGGTAAAATTTGGTTTATAGATTAAATATAACTAGATTAACATGTTTATAAAATTATTTTTCAAAAAAAATAATAAAAAATAAATTTTTTGACCGGTCGGAAATCACCGGATTTCCGACCGGTCGTAGAAGATCAGGATTCATGTAAGTTAGCTAAGTTACACACTACTATATATAACCATATGCTTTTTAGCTTTCTTTTTTAAATATTGGATGCAAGTTGACAATTACATCTGCGTCGTTGCTTTTTTCTAGTCTAAAGCTCAATTAGAGGGCCGATTATATGCCATTAGTCGCATGCAGCACTCTATATAATATATGTTTTCTCATAAACATGTTTTTAAAGTGTATTTAACTCATATGCCAAGTTTTACCATTGTATAATATTTTTAGTTATTTATTTTTATTTTAAAAACCAAGTTTTTAAGGGATAAATTGAACGAAATACCCTTCAAATTGAAAATTTTAAAATTAAAAATTATTATAAAATGTTAAAACTTAGTGTATGAGTTAAATACATTTAGTAAAACATATTTATGAAGAAAAAATAAAAAACAAAAAATAAATATTTAACAGAAGGCCGCGTGCTACTAATCACATGTAATCAGCTCTCAAAGCTCAAACTATCCTTCAAAAAGACTATATGAACCAAAGTTTTGAATAAATATTTGGAAAATCAGCTCTCGAAGCTTTTAAGCAGGTAGTCTATTTTGGCACGGATTAATTTTAGATAATGGATATGGATTTTAATATGTGATTAATTAAAATTTTCTCCCATTATTCGTGTAAGAAATTTTATTTAACATCTAGGCTACGTGATTGTTTATTTTAGATATGATTAATTTTATGTTCCTTGATATGCAATTTATATTGAGAATCAAACATATGTATGGATGGAATATTTAATGATATGCACTCGAGTCGTCTATTATGAATCATGTCAAGGGACGGCATTGGATGCTGTAATGCCTCCGAATGATATTTTTTGGTTTTGTTTTAATTTTGAAACCCTGTGTTCCATGGAACATGCACTGCATTCGAGACTTGGAATTAATGGGTAGTAATATGCTAATATTCAAATTTATTTTAATATATTTATACCCCACACACGTGTGGTCTGGATTGGATTATAAAGTTATATTTTTCATAAATATTTTTCCAAACTATATTTGCATAAAAATTAGTATACTAATAAAATAAATAATTCGAAATACAATATGTGTAGTAGATGTATATTTTATGATCGTACAGGGCTCATTTTGAGCTAAATGCACTGTAATTTACAGTGCATGTAAATATATAGGATAACTTATAGATATATGAAAATACAAATCTGGTTTCATCGAAGTGATTTCGTGAAACTTTTTTCATTTTTGAAATGTTGAACTTTGATGAAAAATCTAGTCCATTCATTGTATTTACATCATTTGTTTAGCTAGAAGACCAAGTTTTATCCCAATCTAATATCAGAATTTTTTTTTTACCATTTCATAATACTTTTATATATTTATTTTGTAATTTAAACTTCATCGATTTCAAAAGCACTTAAAATCATTTTTCAGTCTTAAAAGTCATATGCAGAAATAAAATAAATATATAAAAGTATCATATAATGGTAAATATTGGTATATGGGTTAACTACACTTAGGAAAACATGTTTATCAACAAAAATTTAAAAATTTAAAAGGCAAGACGTGTTGGATAACACTGATGCCGTGGTTCAACATCATGCTCCATATTTCTTTTCTTCTCTGTGTATGCTGGGCTTTGTCATGAATCTCGGGTTTGTCATTATCTTCGATTCTCACTTTTAACATTCCATCTCAGGCTTGCTCCTATTTCTGTCTCGAATGCTGGAAAGTAGAGGTGTTTCCTTTTATGTTTTATACGGTGAGATTTTCCTTTTCTTTACAGCCCTATCTGGCTGGAAATTAGTGCTTTATATCTTGCTTTTTCCCTTTTAGGAAACGGTTAATTTCTTCTCCCAATATGATAAATGTTTAACTTTTTTATGATAAAATGTTTACTACTTGAATTTCTCCTCTTGTTATCCATACCCATTTGTCTTCCTTTATTCCATTTCCAATATGCCAACATTCTCAAGCTGCTTGCTTTCATTATTCAGAACAATCCAATTTCTGCAAATTTTCATATACCTGCTGCATGTCAATCTCCTATTGTATAAGGTGAGTAACTGAGTATATCAGATTCTTTTTATGTGTTTGATATTGTAGTATATTATTTTTTAGCGCTCTTTGATGGGCGGACAAATGGGCCTAAAATATAAAATATGCACAACTTAAAATAATAAAAAATAAAATGAAATGAAAGTTAATGCATGCAAAGCTAATAAATAAACATACGCACGCTAATAAAATATGATTCTAAGTTAAAAAAAATAAACATGAAAATATAAGATCAAAAATTAAACATGCAGTGGTAATTAACGAGTTAGTTGGTGAAGTGTGATATAAGTTAGGAGTAGAAATTAAATGCGCAAATAAAAAGAAAACGTGCATAAGAGATGCTTAAGATCAGAAATGCAAATAAAGATAAAATGTATAGACGGAGACTAAAAAAAGAAGATGCAAATGTTGAGTCTTTTAGATGACGTAAACTATTAAAGTTTTTATATAATGCAAAATTAGTCAACCAAGGTGTGATATCCCACATCAGTTAGGATGAGGGGGGGAGCCTGGGTTATAAGTGGAAGCCGCCAGGTATCTCAGAGAGGCGCCTTTTTGGGAAGGACGGGATGCTCGTGAACCCAGAGGTGCAAAACCGTGCGGGCCGAGGCCCAAAACGGACAATACCTTACTGTTAGGCCTGAGGCGTTACAAATGGTATCAAAGCCGACTCCCGACCTCCGGCCGATGGTGTCCAGCGGGGACGCTGGAGCCCCAAGGGGGGTTGAATGTGATATCCCACATCGGTTAGGATGAGGGGGGGAGCCTGGGTTATAAGTGGAAGTCGTCGCGTATCTCAGAGAGGCGCCTTTTTGGGAAGGACGGGATGCTCGTGAACCCAGAGGGGCAAAACCGTGCGGGCCGAGGCCCAAAGCGGACAATAACTTACTGTTAGGCCTGGGGCATTACACAAGGATACCAACTAGTCGCAGTTACAAGTTAGTAGGATGCATTAAGGAAACATGCAAACAAAAAATAAAGGATGAATAAGAGGGGTTGAAGATCAAAACTAAAAATACAAAGAAAGTATAAACATGAAATATCAAAGAAGGGACATGCAAACGTTAACGCTTTTAAATAATACAAATTATTAAAGATGTTTTAGATAATGCAAGGTTGGTAAAACGCAAATATATGTGTCAATTAAGTGCGATTAGTAGTTAATAATATGCATGGAAGAACTATGATGTAGATAACTATTAAACATCGAAAAGTAACATCCAACTTGTTTTAAAAATAATAGCTTTCAAATTTTAATAAATAAAAAATAAAAAATCCCCCTTTATAGATTAAATTTTAAAAATTAAATCTTCTACAAAATGCAAAAAAAAAAAAAAAGTGCATTTGAAATATTTGAGTCGATGACGTCAAAAAATGTGAAAAGAAAATATTCCAAGGTAAAAAGGAATAACCGAGAAGAATGTTTTCTTTAATAGGACTTTTAATCTATAAATTCCTAATTAATATTGCTAGACTCTATGAAATACTCATGATAAAATTAAAAGAAAATAGTTCTTCAGCATCGGCTTCCCTAGGAACTCACCTAATCAACTAGTTCTTTAATATGTTACAACAAACAAAACCAAAAACTAAAAATAGAAAAACTTAGCAAATTTTTTTTTCAAAATAGATTGAATAATAATTAATAATAAAGTTATACAGTTCAAAAAAGTAAAATAGTCATATAGAAAAACATGAAAAAAGATTTAAAACTATATAATTATTAGGAAAGAATTGTAGAGAAGTAAAGTGAATTTTTTTTTTCTTGCCTCTTAAACACAGCTTTCCTTAAACGCTATCAAATTTATGGAAATAGAAAAGAGGCGGTCATCGCATAGACAGGTCTACACGGGACTTTCTTGTCTTTATGGAAGCAGATGTATTCCCAATTTCGGAGGTAACGGAAAAGCTTCTGTCGGTGGATTTTCTCCCCCTTTGACAATGGCCATGAGTTCCGCCCCGCTTGTAAGCTCATCTTTCATGGTGGTATGAATGGCTGCAATATGATTAATGTCGGAGGGTGGTGCCAAGAAATCGCCAGTGGTATGTTTTCTCCCAGAATCAACAATAGCAGCAGCAGTAATGATGTTATCAAATCCTTCGGCGACAAACGGTAGATTTCTTATTTGCATCCACAAAAATTCCATCCCAACAGAACCTTTCTCGATATTTGAACAATGGCCTCCACCATCAGCAGCAGCAGAGGGGTCTTTTTATCCAAAAGAATCCGAATCAGCAACGAGGGATTTTTTCCTTTCGGTATCAACAGCAATGGCGGCAGGACCTTTTTCCCCGTTAGAAAGCGAACCAACTGCCTTGAACTCAGCACCAACGACCTCTTTCAACCAACGACCTCTTTCAACCGACGTGAGGCGGGGCGGTAAAAGCGCCGGCTCACAGCCTGTTTCTTCGTGGGAGTACGGCAGACGATGGGAAGGTCGTCGATTGAAAATGGCAAAGAAGAATCCTCCTCTCTTTGCCGAATCCGACGATGAAAAAACGAGCAGCCATCCATGGAAGCACCGGCGTCAGTGGCAAGGAGGCAAAAGCAGGAAGGGCAACCAGCGATGGAACAGTGGTGAGGTGGAAGAAAATTTACGGCTACATTTTTTACGAGCCTGTGTAGGAATTAAAAAAGACAGGAATAGGTTTTTTTGATGTGTACCGAGGGTGTGTTTGGTTGGAGGTAAAAATTTTGATGAAAAGTTTTTGGAGTAGAAGTTGTCAAATCAATAGAAAGTGATATAATATAATAGAAGTAATGATGAGGAGTAAAAAGAATAAAGTTAAAATAGATAGGTTAGTTGTATGGGTAGTTGTGTATAAATTATTGAAAAGTAGGGTAGTTTGTATAAAAAAATGTGAAAAAATAATTAAAAAATAGAGTAATTATGGAGAGTGAAAAGTTTTAGTTGACACCTTTTTACCCTAAACAAACACACCCTAAGTAAGCTACTGCAGTGGTTAAATATATTTGGATAAAACATTTTGTACGGCCAAAAGCATAAAAGCACGGGGATGACCACGTGTCCGGCCCAAAAATATATTTTTTTAATTTTTTTTATGGACAAGTAAATCTAAGTATATTAAATTTACTAACTAAGTTTTACCATTTTTGAATATTTTTAAATATAGTGGTATTTCCGTAATTATCTGAGATAGAAAATTATGTAAATCTTACTATGTTTAAAAATCCAAAACAAATATTTAAAATATCCAAAAATGGGAAAAACTTGATTTATAAGTTTAATACACTTAGATTTCCTTGTCCATGTAAAAAAAATATATTTTTGGATGGGACGCATGACTGCCCCCATAAGGTTTTTTTTTTTACGTGGGTTAAACAAGACATTTTTTTAGCCCCTAACAACAAGATCACTTCTCCATTGTAGGTGCTACAGTTGCATGATTTTAAACTTCTAAAACTACCGGTTCCGTCGAGGACGTATATCGATGCATATGGCTGCTATAATCATTCTTCATTTTTTTAAAATATTTTTATTAAAATATGGGCCCAAGCTAAATCAATGAACATATCGAATTTTATATATTTTTAATTTTTTGAATGTCAAAAATTAAAAATTTATTTTTCACGTGCATGAAAAATCAATTATATATTTTCGTAATTTTTAAAATTCAATATTTAATCAAGATATACAATTTAATTAGTATGTTAATCGATGTATCTCGTCTCATATGCCTATAAAAATAATGAATTATTGCAATTGATCAACACCTTATATGTGTGTAAAATTTGGGATTTCTTTTAAATATACATACGATTTTGAATTTTATTTTAAAAGTAAAATAAACCTTAAAAACAATTTTGACCGCTAAAGTCTTTCCATTTATGGATCCGGGTATCTTGTCGATGGAGAGCATTTACCAAAGTGAAATATTGTACCATCATTTGGAAAGACATTTTACTTTTATTAATTTATGATTTTCAATTCAATTAATGCATGCTGTGCAAATAATGAAAAGCAAACAAGGAAAATATATGTATATGCAAATTGCAGAAATTAAATGTAGCGTAAGTTAGTAGTCAATGAGTTCGCATTGTGTATCATAAAATAAAGGACTTAGTGAGTTTGGCGTGATGCATGAAAAGTTATAACAGAAAAATAGGAGCATTATGTAAGTTCCATAAATATAAATTACTTTTTCTTTTATGTAATTTCTTGTAGCCCTAATCTACACATGATTATATTGGGAGCGTAATTCAGTGCACCCGGGTGCATTCAGCCTCAACGCACCCGGGTGCACTGCACCTATTTTTTTTTATTTTTTTTTGAAAATTTTTGTATACAATGGTTAATCTAGGTTTATTTAACATATGTATCAATTTTTACTATTTTTGGAGACTTTTAGATATTTTTTTTAGATTTTTAAAAATCAGTGGCATTTTCGGTAATTTAAAATTACGAAAAATGCCACTGATTTTTAAAAATCTAAAAAAAATATCTAAAAATCTCTAAAAATAGTAAAAATTGATACATATGTTAAATAAACCTATATTAACAGCTTCATGAAAAAAATTTCAAAAAAAAATAAAAAAAAATAGATGCAGTGCACCCGGGTGCGTTGAGGCTGAATGCACCCGGGTGCACTGAATTGCGCTCCATTATATTGATAGCAACTCTAATACTCTAGTATTAAAAGTAGTACTTTTCATATTAAATCTGGGCTTGAATGTTATCTCACAGTATCCATGATATGTTGCGCCAAGATCATCCACATAGTATGCATTAAAAAAAAAAAAGAATATAAATTTGCATAGAATAAAATAATGAAAGATAGAATAGCTATATGCCTATGCTAGATATTCTATGCTTAATATGGAATTTAATACGTGATCACAAATAAAATAATGAAAATAAATTAATAAACTTAGACTCGTGTTGCATAATTCTTTGATGAAAATCATAAAAACTCAACATAATTCGTTAGATGAATACCTTAAAAACCCAACTGTCATAGTATCTAAAAGGACAAACATACCTTCGCATGCATAAGAAACCTTCAAATAATTGCAAGATATGCGTGTCATGCATTTTATGTCATCTAAATGCAAGCCACTCTAGACACGCCATGTGTGTCAATTTTATCCTTTCAATTGATTTAAAACATGTAAAAACATAGAAATGGATGATTGTATCATTGAAATTGGACGTTTCTATCACAAATTAATCGCCATCAAATCGGACGACTCCAAACACACCATGTGGCACATGTCCACCGTTGCCTCTTATGGGCCTCGCCAGCATTGCCCACCTCTTGGAAGGGGCCTGCTATTCGATTGAGCTATCTGTTGGGCCTTACTAGTCCGAACCCATGAGGGTAGAATCTAGCGCTAATATCTCAGCCAGTTCTCGCCTGCCAGGCCTAAGCGCATAATAGGGGAAAATGTAGGTGCTATTTTGCAAGTTTTATTCTTTCAGGGGAAATTGCAATATGCTCTGCTCAAGAGGCTACCACATTATTTAGTTAAGAGATAACAATTATATGGTGATTTTAATTTCTATCTCTTTATTAAATAAATTTTTATAAGGATAATGATACTATACATCTAATTGTAGCTTTTATCTACGCACGACCTTTAGTATTTCGTATTTTTTAATATTTTCTTATATTTCCTTTCATTTTCATGTGAACTCAAGTATATTTAATTTACTTATCAAACAGTACTAATTTAAATTCATGTACACATTTTTATTAAATTTTCGAGAATGAAAATTTATTTTTTTTATGTGAGGGGAGTAATTCCACGAAAAATAAAGATAGTTCCGCATTGGGATTGGAAGATATGGAGATACGATGTTAGGGGCTTGGATAATCAGTCTACGCATGCAGATGCAATATTACCTAAAAATTGGTCCGGTTGGTCATGTGACGTAGGTTAATTTCCACGCGTGGTCCACCTCCTACATGTTGGTACTTACGAGTGCAACTCGGGTTAGGTCATACCAGGTTTGGGTGAACTCAAACCTTAAGTCTATCGGGTCTACGTGAACTCAAACCTTAATATTAAAATTAAGGTTTGAGTCGGGTAAGCACTGTTATTGGTCTTGGTTTCGGGTTGAAATTCGGGTCACTTTAAACCAATAAAAGTTAAAATTACCAATAGAGATAACGAATTTTTTAAACATTATTGAATTTGTACATGAATAATTTACATGTAAATATATTTATATAACTTATGATATCTTTGGTTTTGATAAAAGTTGATTTTTTAATTAAAATAATTTTAAATACAATGAACACAATGAATTTACGCATAATAAATATGTAAGAAAAATAAATGAGATTACATGAAATCACAACTTAAAGTGTTTAATGAAAATGAAACTTATATACGTCATAGTTAATTAGTATATATGTAATAATTTTCATGAGTAAGTATATTTATAATCATTTGCAAATAAAGTTAATATAGATGTCATATATTCAACTTCTATGGACAAATATATATAACATTGAAGTTTTAGAATAAACGTTTTACAGTCTATTTAGGTTTTGATTAGGGGTGCAACTTGGGTAGGGTACCTATGGATACCCATCAGCTCGCTCCTAATTTGGGTAGAGTAGGGTATAAAATATTACCCATGGGTACGAGTATGGCATAAATTATTACTCGTCTCCTCAAATAGGATATGGAGAGGATAGATACGTTGGGTACCCGGAACCGACCCGCATAGGTATCATTATATATATATATATGATGTATATTATATAGTATGTCTTGTGTTTGGCCTATGACATCTTGTGTGCATACCCATTTTAGTAAATTTAAATTCAAATTAAGCTTGTACTTTGTGAGTTGTGGAATGTGAAGTAAGAAACTAGTTCGATTTTTATGTTATTGACATTTGAAAGCCTTTTATAAATAAGTTTGTGAGTTGTGATTGTAATATATTAGTAGTTTTAATGTTGGATTATGACTATACTTTATATTTTTATATAACAATGTAAATAATAACTTATGTACTTGTCATTTTAAAATATAAATGAGTATTGCTTTGTATTATTTAAAATGATATAAAAATATTTTTTAAGAAAATATTATATTCGAGTATTAAAGGGACCGATTTGGAATTGAAATCGGAACTGACCCTATGAGTAATGGATAGGGTAGGGTACACTAGGAACCGAACCAACAAATGGGTAGGGTAGGGTAGACTTTTTGTAAATAGGGTATGGGTAGAATAAACCACTACCTGAACCGAATCAACTCAAGTTGCACATCTAGTTTTGATTATATGGAATAACTTTTGTGACAATTATAATTGAAATAGTTAATGCATAAACAAATATAACTAATTTAATAAGTTAGAAAGAATATTGGGTTCGAACCAGATCAGGTTTTGTTATCGGGTTGACGCAAACCTAATATTAGTTTCCGGTTTTCTTGGGTCGGGTTGAAACTGGGTCTAATATGAAAAAAATTTCAAAAATAAAACTTAAACTTAGTTTTGAAACCGGGTTAGGTCAAGCAAGTTCGGACTGGTCCGGTACTAAGTTGCACCCCTATTGGTACTTGCAAGTAGGGGTGTAAATCGGGTCGGGTTGACTCGGGTTGGGGTAAATACAATTCTAACCCACCTTATAAAATCTCAACTCTATTTTTCACACCTTAACACAACCTTATTTTAACCTTATAGAAATCAGTTCAATTTGGATTAGAAATCGAGTTAATAAATGTACAATATTTAAAAATACTTTTCTTAATTAAATATATTTTAAAATATAAATTTATATAAGAGGATAAAAATTAATCATTTCTATATGAATAATTTCTAATTTATGACTTATGCAATGATATAAGTGCTAAATAATATTATTTGAAATCAATAATATCTGCTTAATTCTTATGTATTATATGCTAATATAAGACTATTTATTAATAATTTATTATATTGCACAAAAATATGTGAAATCGGGTCGAGTCGGATTGAAAATCATTTGACACAAACCAACTCACTTTTGAAATCGAGTCGGTTCAAATCGGATTATAAAATATATTTTTTAAAAAATGTCTAACCAAACCCTATTATAAATTGAGTTAGATTGATTAGGTTTAGGTTGAAACAAACCCTATTTACACCCTTCTTGTAAGCTGCATCGAGCCATCGACCCACTAAGATGCAGCCATAAAATTAGCCATGAGCCATGTTTGTTGGCTTACACACTTCTAGCCGTGTTTAGTTGGTTCACACGCTTTGCGGCCAAGGTTGGGTTGAGTGCAGCAGCAGCCCACCACATCTTTATTAGCGTTGATTTTTTTACACGTTTTTAAATGGGGCCATGCACAACGTTATTAGACAACAATGATGATTTTCTATTAATAGAAGTAGGGTCAGACAATTGGAGAATGCATGATTCCTATAAACGTTACCAGGCCCCCGCGGCCGATGTAAAGCATTTTTTTTTCTACGCCTTAACTATATAAGATACAATTAAGCAAAAAAACTATATAAGATATAAATTAACGTATGTTCATGATGTCAAAAATTACTCTAGTTGAAAAATATATAGTATCAATATTAACACCAGTTGAGGGTGTGTATAATACAATTAAATTTTGGAAAACTTCATAATAAAGAGAGAGGGCGTGTTTAGATAAGTGTAAAACTTCCCCAGTGTATTTTCTATCATAAAAACTTTTCAATCTAAAATTTTTATTCTATATAATTACCATATTTTTTTAATTATTCTTCATATTTCTTATACAGTTATTTTATTTTTTAAACATTTCTACAAGACTATCAATATAACTAACATATCTATTTTTACTTTATTTTCTTTACTCTTTATTATTACTCATATTATATTGTATATTTTTTCCATTTCAAAAAATTTTATACGAAAAATTTTTCATCAAAAGTTTCATGATAATTTGCAAATATACTTATATAATTTAACTATAATCGCAATTAGGGGTGGGAATTGGGGCGGGTCAGGACGGGTCAGGGTGTGCTCAACTCTGATCCTACTTTTTAAAAATCTTGTTTGACCCTTATTTTTATACCGGGTCTAGACAAGGTCGGTTTGACCCATACTTTTTTTTACTAGGTCTTGGGACAAAATTCAGGTCGATATCAGGTCAAAAGGTCTGGTAAAAACTGCGGATCAAGTAAGAAATTTTTTAAAATTTATGAACCTATCAAGTATAAAGACAAATCTATATTAAATTTAACTACTATATGCTTCAATCTATTACTAATCAGTCAAATTAAAATATAAATACTTAAATAAAACATGAATATTAGCATTGATTGAGAGTTTTTTTTAACGTGAGAGATTAAAAAAAGGGTCAGCAGGTAGGTCCGCCCCTACCCGCTATTCTTAAAAATATCAAATATCCGCCCCGCCCAGGTATGTAATCCCGACCCGCCCCAGTATTAAATAGGGTCAGGTCGGGGCGAGTCATGGGCCGATTCACCCCGATTCCCATCCCTAATTGCAATTATACTTATATAGTTTTATAAATTGTAAAAAATTCTACATAACTTGACTATAACTACAAACATATCCACAGAGTTTTGATGTCATTACTGCACCACCACTAACATGGATATATTTACAAAGGTATACAAACTATACGGATATATATGCAAAATTAAATATACATACTTAATTTTTTAAAATTACAAATATATCCATATAGTTTTATATCTTCGAAAATATATTAACGCCTTAACGGTACAGTAACGACGTCATAATAATGTATGTATATTTGCAATTATAGTCAAATTACATAGGGTAATTTGCAATTTTTGAAATTATATAGATACATTTATAATTATCATCAAACTAAGTGGAGATATTTGCAAATCACTCAAATTTTTTATCACTTCCCAAATACACCCATAAGTAAAAAGCTTTTATAATATTTGGTTTTTGGCATCATAACTAATAGTTAATATCTTTTGCAAGAAATCACATGAAGAAGTGAATTTAAAAACATTCACAGATCATTCCATGCAACGTTTTTAGGAAAGTATCAAAAGGATCCTACTATTTTCTGTACTTCGAAATCGTTTGGCAGTAAACGACCACACAACTTTCTGGGTAGGTTCAAACTTTTGCCATCCAAAACCATCGTTGACAATTTCAACAGGCCAAAGTCTACCTGCAGATTTTGCAAAGCTACCCAAATAATTTCCTCACAGAAGAGTACTCGAGGCTTTACTTGATATTTTCTTGCGATTTCGCAAGAAATTTGAAAAAAAAAAAAATTTCGACGAAAATTTCATCAGCGCGGGACCGCGTTTTGATTTTCTTTTCTTTGGAATATTGTGCAACTATTCTATCTGAGTAATAAATTTTATGCTTAGCATTAGCAGTTAGTTAAATGTATAGGATGTCATATGATTGCTGTTTTATGCTTGTATAAAATGGAGAACGAATATACTTTTAGACATAATTGTATGAAAAAAGCATGTATAGAATTTGGTAATAACAATCTTTTATTTATCTAGGAATAAATTTATATGTAGAGTTAAAATAACATAGAAGATTCTTCTTAAAATAACATAGAAGATTTATTTTTTGAAATTATTTAAAACTGATCAAAAATATAATTCTTAGACAGTCTTTATAAAATGTAAATAATTTTTTTAGAAATTCAATTAATTATTTGCAACAACAGCAACTCAGAAGTAAAATATTTATATCTATCTCAACTTTTTTTTTTATGTTTTCATTTATTCCAATAAATTTTAAACCCTTTTCCATCCATGCTAAGTTAACTTCAATCTAACTATTGCTAAATGCTCCTTGGGAGAGTCAACTCTCCAAGTGGACATCTTCTGCACGACTTCTTCTTTTTTTTTTTACTATACAGAAATCAAATTAGTATATTTAATTTGAGTAAAATTTAACACTTACATTTTAATCTATTTATGGTGAAAATTTAAAGGATCTAGAAGGCACTAAATTTATTTATATAATGCGAAATATATTTATTTATATAGAAATAACTTTACTTACATAAATTATTCTTTATTTATATATTACTTTCTTATGGTAAAAAACATGTTACATAATATAACATATTATCATATATATTATACATTATATAGTGTTAATAATTTTCGTCTTAATATATTTATATTTTATACACATAAAGGAAACAAAAGCCTAATAGCTACAAGATCGATAATCTAAGGACCATCGTTGATTATTAAAAAGTAAACGTAAAAGAATGTCTGGGATATAAGTGAGCTCTCATTTTGACTGTCTATTTGACAATGAATAAATGGAGAGTAATGATATTAACATGAATGCAAATTATCTTTAAAAAATCATTGGTATGAAGACAAAATAAAAATTTGGAATAGACGCAGATATTGTACTATGGAATTGGTATGCAGATAAATAACCCATCATATAAGCAAAAAATTATATAGGATTTTTCCTAAATATACCCACTATATTTGACCCTAATCCTAAATATACCATATGCGTTTGCAATTAATCTCAGAAGTACTCGGTCCGTTTAAAACCATTAGTTAATTTTTTTTAAGTGCTCAATAAACCCCTATTACAGAACAATAGAAAGAAATTGAAATTAAAGCTCTTTAAATTTAGAACTCATGTGCAATTAAGGTATTAATGAGTTATGATATTCAAATTTTCAATTATGTACAAAATTTGATCAGCATATTAGTAATTTCACATATTAACTAATGACGTTAATTCACGGTTTGAGTGTTTTTGGAATTAACTACAAATGTAGTGGGTATATCTTAAATTTTGAAAATATAATGAATATATTTAAGATTATGGTCAAACAAAATAAATATATTTGAAAAAAGTCTAATTATATATTTAAGATATAATAATTAAATAACTTTTAATATAAGTATTCGATGTTTAGCAAGAACATTTTATATTAATATATTTTTATCTCTAATATATTAGTATTTAAAGTGTTAACTTATGTTCTAAGTTAATAATTATATTTATTGGAAAATTTTTGAAATATATTTATAAATTTTGGAGATAATTCCTCTTATACCCATAACAATTGTATATAATTCCTAATATACTCACGACATTTTATAATCTCCTTTTATAACCATAACATTTCACCATAAATTCTTCTCATACTCACGCCGTTAAAACCACCGATTATCTATCCCATTAAAAAAACGATTTTTGCCCTTTTAAATTTTTTTAATTAAAATAAATCAACCTTAATATGACTTTCAAGTTATTTAATATCTTGTATTAATGATTTACTAACATAATTGTGTTTAGGGTTAAATTATCTCAATTAAAAATTTTTAAATAAGCAAAATCTACTTTTCAATGGGGTAGATAATGATAGTTTTAACGGCCTGAGTATGAGAGAAATTTAAGGTAAAATGTTATAAGTGTAAAAAAAATTTATGAAATATTATGGGTATATTAAGAATTATATGCAATCGTTATTGGTATAAGAAGAATTATCCTAAATTTTGAAAAAAAAATAGGACAATACACTGGGTGCATCGGGTAGCACTCCTAGTCAAATAAGTGATTCTAAATAGATTGAATAGGTTCCTTTTTGATGATCATCAAGGTGGACCCAAAACGAGGATAGCACTCTAATGAGAAAACGTGAAGTTTCCATTATTATTTTTCCTCGTTACCATCCCTAAGCTTAAAGAGGCATGATACTGTGCAGCCGGCCACATGGGTGCCCAAACCTTGCACAATAACAAGCCTAGGAAGCAAGAGCTGCAATTTAAGCTCCATTGCATCACTCCATCAACAACTAAAAGCAACCAATTAACAAAAAAAAAAAAAATCAAATTCCATGCAAAGGGGTAACAACCGTAGGAATCCGAACTTCAAGATCACAGAAATAGAACTTCCCGTCTTTCTTCCCAACAACCACCTCACGCAGTTCAAGACATTTTGAACAATTTCCCCCCATCATCACCATCTTATTTGCAAGGACACAGAACTGCGCAGTAGCTGACAGAAATACACCAATCACATTACATACGAATAAATCTGGCAAACACCTGTTCCTTCTATTCTACTTATTGCTGTATATAAACATGTACTTTACATAGAAACCAAACGGATGCACACACAGCAGCTTTGTTTCTCATATCCATGCCCAGCCTTTGGAATCCACAAGATCTTCTAATTTTCAGGTTCTACTATGATCTTACCAGTAGCACGGCCCTCCATGCTCCTCGCCCAGGCATCCTCTGCCTTGCTCAGCGGATATCTGGAATCTATCACTGTCTTCAGCTTCCCTTCCTTAGTCAAACCCAACAGATACTCCAAGTCCTCACCATTTAGACTCACCATGAATGGCACCAGAAGCTTCTTTGAGAAGGTCAGCTTTTTGTATGCAAAGGTCATCATTGCTCCGGGGCTTGGCGTGAGGTCAATCACCTTGCCATTTTCACTTAGATTGGGCTCAAACGTGGACCATGGAATGCCCGTAGTGCAGTGGACAACTACATCATATTTCCGCTCAGATGGGCTTTTCAGTGCACAACCCTCGGGGCTTCGATAATCGAGCACCTCATCGGCACCTAAGCTCTTTACAAACTCAATGTTGCGGGCACCACATGTAGCAGTTACGTGTGTATTTCCAAGCTTAGCCAGCTGCACTGCATAGTGTCCAACGCCACCTGAAGCTGCAGTGATTAGAATATTCGACTGTTTGCCGCTCCCATCTAGCTTGACCCCTGCAATCTTGGTGAGTGCCTGGAGGGCAGTAATTCCTGCTATTGGTAATGAAGCACCTTCGGCTGCTGATACCTCAGGAGGCCGATTAACTGTCATGTTCTGCTGAGCCACAGCATACTCAGCAAATCCACCTCCAGTCTGCCATTATATACACACATGCTAAAGGTCAAATAGAGAACAAATGAGGTATCTTGCATGAGATGCTATACTAAAGAAGTAATAACATCTAAAACCCTTTATCATGAGTTTCTTCTCATCATGGATGCCAATGGATGGAAGATTTCATCTCCATAACAATGGCTGCAATTTAGAAAGGGTGAACTTCTCCCATGGCATATATATATATATATACATATATATGTATGGGATATGATCGTGTGCAGTCGGACTGCACCGTAATTACGGTGCAGTCCGCTGTAAAATGGACCCCACACATATTAGATTGTAATGAAACTTTATACACTCATTTATCCATATATAAATCATACTTTAGACGGTTTAGATGTTGAAAAAACCACTTTAAACTTGATATTTACATTAAACTATTTTATTACGTTGATTTTGCACCATTTTAAGATGGAGACTACACACATGTTGGATTTGGATGAAAATTGGTATGGTAATAAAGTGAACAATTCTAAATACAATGGGTGGGGTGGATTTATGGGAAATGATCAGGTGGGGCCCACAGTGCATGGACTGCACGGTGCAGTCGCATGCACTGGATCATTTCCCTATATGTATATATATATGTATATATATATGTATATATATATATAGGCCATGTCTTTCAACAATCCAGTAGTGGGAAGCTCTATGCAGAATCACCTGCATCTGGTGAGGCAGGGCTTCATGTATCATACTCATGTTATGCCACGGTAGCTCTGGCAGTACTCAAAATCTGGCTGAGCATAGCAGTTAACATGTAAATGACATAAAAAATCTTCCTCCCAAGAAAATTGAGGACATCACGAAGAATTTCCCAAAGCCCAAACCATCAACATATATGCAGATAAATGATCCATAGTGATAGCTGGAACAAAACTCACCAAAGCAGTAAGTATGGCCACCACTTTCTCACCTACTTTGAACTTGTTGACTCCTGGACCAACCTCAACCACCTCTCCTGCTACATCACTAACTGTTTCACCGAAGGAAACTATCAGCAAAACATAGAAAACAAATCATGTAAACTAATAGAACAACAAAGAGAGAAGGGCCATTAGCACTCATGTCAGACAAAACTGATGACACACACAGGGATCTACCCAGGAACTGGGTCAAGCGAGCCACACTTGAAGCCACTGTATTGCTGGCTCCAAGTTATCGAAATTTCTTTCCCCCTATTATTTTTTTTTTCCTATCAAGTTAGGTCAAAACTAAAATCATTTCGACAGCTGAGAGCCCCAAGCAAGAAATGTGCTCTCAAGTGAGAAATGAGAAAGATCTAATAAAACTCTAAAAATAGAAGGCAAAAAAGAGAGACTAGAGTTTAGTGCTTTATAGACTCATACTAAACAAAGCTCTCAGGTAAACCTGTCTGGAAAGTGTTGACTCATTCTTTGACATGAGGAATTTGTAATGAGGCACAAAAGCATTTTGCAAGTGGAATTAGCCAGATGTCTCCCCTATAGCATCCAACATTAATGCATCCTTTGCATCTTATGTCAATAATCAGGCCACAATAAAACATGGACGGGCAAACACAGTTGGAGAAATGTGGGCAGATGATTACACTCAAGGAAGGAAGAGAAAAGACACTAAATACAATCAGAGAAAAGGAAAATAAATAGTCATATTACTCTTTTCCCCATTCTGGTGTCACCCTCACACATACAAACTACCCAATTGTAAAAGAGTGCAACTTGGGCAGGTTAGCCAGACCAAGCCAATTTCAATCAGGATTGGTTTGTCCAAATGCAACTCTAGCACATGGTATGGAATTTAGAAAACTTCACTTAAGCCAGCCTGCGCTCAGATTGGGTTTTCAAATACCACAAACTATACGAACATCAAGATAAATCTGATGTGTTTCTATACATTTGGGAAAAATGTGATGAATGATGTAAAAGAACTTGCAAACCACTAAAACAACACGTACCACAGAAGCATTCGAAAAATTCACCTGTCACGGTCAGAAGAACACTGTACACCCATGTGGCTTGGGGGCATTGCTTTCCGCAGTCATAATCATAATCACATTTATTCAGCCACTCACAGCTGCCCAAATTCTCGAAAAAGGTGGTGTAATTGTTGGACAACGAGTTATACAAACCCATGAGAATAAGTGGAAGAACTGTGGGTTTGAGCAGAACCTTAGCTAGTGGGAGTTTAAGTACATTCTTTTCACTATATTTTGATTTTTTTTCAAATTTATTTATTATCTTTGACCATTGATATGGAAGAATAATACATGAGATTGTTGTGTAAATTTTAGTTAAGATCTTACCATAAATAGTATTGATGTAGAGAAAAAAATGTAAATTGACATAGTAAAAATTGTTGTTGGATGTCAGTGGGCTAGAAACTTTTTGCCAATTTTAAGTTCAAGTTTTTAAAACAACAGAAAATTTGTACGTTACATCCGAGGCATTCATTAAATTTTTACTGTGATGAATGAGATTAAGATACTTTAGTTTTGTTATTATATTTTAGTAATCACAACCTATTCATTATATTTTAAGTTCTTCAAATTTATTCACTATATTTAACCATTGATATGGAAGAATAATACATGAGATTGTTATGTACAAATTTTAGTTAAGATCCAACAATAAATAGTATTGATGTGGAAGAAAATGTAAATTGATATAGCTAAAACACCGTTGTTGGACGTCAGCAGGCTTGAAACCTTTTGCCAAAATTTAGTTTAAGTTTTTAAAGCAACAGAAAATTTGTACGATACATCTGAGTCATTCATTAAATTCTTAGTGTGATCAGTGATGAATGTGATAAAGATAATTTAGTTTTGTTATAACATAATTTACTTTATCAGAACACATTCTGTTCAAGCTTGTAAAAGCAAAATTTTTAACCATACTGATTTCTAAGTATCATTATGAAAAGTTGACCTATTTAATGAAGTAGAATATGCATAAAAGAGATTGAGCTAGGGATTAGTCTATTCAACAATTAGAAGTTAAGGAAGAAGAGAGGAACTTATCTAAGGCATTTAAAAGATGAGAAAAAAAAAGTAAAATGTGAAAAAAACCTATTGGAAGTATTCCTAGCATTATTTAAGAGGCTATACACAACCATTTTGAGTTTAAAATGTGTTTAGGTAATTTCAATAACAAGATTGAATTCAAACACAAGAATAAGCATTCTAAATTTATTACAAATATGGAGAAATTATTTTTGAAAAGCGACTATTTATTATAAAGTAAATAAACCCCATAAACATATTCATAAAGCTTGTGATGATAGGACTGTTAGATAAGCCAATCTAGGCCTCGGAAAAATATGAAAACACTATGAACCATGGGATTTGGTCACGCCAGCCCAATAAGTGAGCTCAGTGAGTCATCCCAGTAAGTCAGCCCAGAAAGCCCAAAAAAAAAATGCAGAAAATGCAGAAAATTAGAAAAAATAAATAAAATTCATAAAATTTCAAGGGATTCTACAGAAAATAAAATCGATTTTGTTTTTTGTGACAAAAATAAGGAAACATTATTAATTATGTTAGGAAAAGATTGATGAAACATATATAAAAACATGGGAAAATATAGGAATTAAATCAGTAATTACAGAAAATCATGAAAACAATTCGGAATTTTAGAAAAATGATTTAAATAGTAGTTATTATCAATATTTGAATAATCTAAGGAGGTATTATCAATAATAAATAACTTCAGGATAATAAAAATAGAAATTTAATTCCAATACTTGGGAAACTAAGGAAAAATATATATTAACTAGAAATATGTATAAAAGAATAGAAAAGATGATTTATTAGGTATATTATTATGAAACTGGAAGGAAGAGCTGAAGGTGATTTAGAAAAAAGTTGTGGAAGAGCGTTTTAAGTATTTCTTGAGATGTGAATTTTGTAAGCTATTTTTTGAGTTGTTATTTATCCATATTAATGTGGAAGTTATATCTTGCTATCATTATGATTTTGTTGATGTTTATTTAAAAAGCATATATTTACATCTGTATGATGCATGAGAATGAAGTGTGCTTATATGATGGGTTTGTTATTTGCAAATATAGTCTCAGGTGGTGTCTTGACGCTAAACTTGAACAGCAAGTCTCGAGTAATATCTCAAGGTCATAAAGCAATCATTTTAACTCACAAACACATTGTACAGTTACATGTGAGACTTGAAGTGGCTCAGAAATACTCTTGTACAGTTTTGATTGAGCATGACAATTGCATGAACATGTAAAAGCTATTTTTGTTGAATCATTGAGAAGTGATTGATGCCAAAGAGTATGGCGGCTCTGACTATATGACTAAGGGGGTATTTGGCTACAACTAAAACTTTTCACTTTCTACAATTATCTTATTTTTTAATTATTTTTTTACACCGTTCTTATAACTACCCTACAATTGAATCATTTCTATGCAACTACCCACACAACTAACCTATCTATTTTAACTTTATTCTCTTTACTCCTCATCACTACACCTATCATATCACATTATTTTTTCCTATTTCAAAAACTTTTACATATCACTTCCCAAACACACCCTGAAGGTGTTCAAAATAAATTTCAACATCTTATTCACTTATTGAACTTCTAGCTCATATCATTTCGTTTTTTAGTGGTTAAGCATGATTTTTACATACGAGCAAAGCTACCTCCTAAATGAGAGAAAGGTGAATCTAGAAAGACAAAGGAGAACTTAAGTTTTTTTTTGATAAAGAGGACTTAAGTTTTAGAGACAATAATTTTGATTATTATGTAATAACAACGACTTGAGAATATGTATGAAGGCTCCTTAAAGTGCAAGACTTGCTATACACTACTTGTCTTACATTTTGTGGTTGTACACCTCAGTATCTATTTCTATCTTGGTAGTCCTAATTATCATTGCTAATTGTAGCACTGTACTGACTACTGAGTAGATTTCAGCTGTTATTCTCCAAACTGAGGGGTCAACCTGATGAAGTTCCACAATGTTGCAGCCTTCCTGGGATAGTGGGTTGTTACATAAACTAATCTTGATGACAAGATTTCGGGTGTCTACTATAGAGAGAGATGTGACAGGTAAAATAGTGCTAATAGCAAACCTTCATCATCATTATCATCATCATAAGCCATTTCCCGTCTAGGTGGGGTCGGCTGCATGCATTCTGTTACGCCATTCTTGGCGATTTAAGACTAAATTTTCTGTAATTTGTAATATTTTTAAATCTTATTTAATTACTTCTATCCATGGTTTTGTGGGTCTTCCTCTCATTCTCTTACCACCTTCTACTTGGATAGACTCTGTTTTCCTAACCGGTGCTACTTTAGGCCTCCTTTTAATATGATCAAACCATCTTAATCTATTTTCTCTCATTTTATCACAAATTGGTTTCACTTTTAAGTTTTCTCGAATTATTTCATCCCTAATTTTATTTTTTCTTGTTTTACCACTCATCCACCTTAACATTCTCATTTCCGCTACGCTCATTTTTTGTATATGTTGTTTTTTAACTGCCCAACATTCTGCCCCGTAAAGCATAACAGGTCTAATCTCAGTGTTATAAAATTTTCCTTTTAATTTGGTTGAAACTCGACGGTCACATAAAATTTATGACGCACTTCTCCATTTCTTCCATCCTGCTTAAATTCTATGTATTATATCTTTCTCAATTTCCCCGTTCTCTTGAACTATTGATCCTAAATACCGAAAATGATTAGTTCTTGTTACTACTTGATCTAAAATCTTAATTGATTCCTCATCCGGGTTCTCACTATTATTAAAATTGCATTTCATATATTCAGTTTTAGTGCGACTAATTCTAAACCATTAGATTCCAAAGCATCTACCCACCTATTCAATTTTAAATTTAGTCCTTCTTTAGTTTCATATATTAGAACAATGTCATCTGCAAATTACATACACCAAGGTACTTCTTCTTAGAGATGTCTAGTAATTTCACCTATTACTAAGGTAAAAAGGTAAGGACTCAAGGCTGAGCTTTGATATAGACCTATTCTAACTGGGAAGACATTCGTATCTCCACTAATGGTCCTCACATTCGTAACAGCCCCCACATACATATCTTTAATAATATCAATGTATCTGTTATTAATTCTTTTTTTTCTCTAATAGCAAACCTTAAAAACAAAAAATTATCAAATTAAACTTCCATAGTCTTATTGGGTGATTTATTTGGACGAGATCAACCAGCTTAATTTTTTAGTGTGACATGTAAAAAAGCACCAAAATTCAAAAGAGCAAATTGCAGCATCCGGATCACCAAAGATTACAGGCACCAGCATTCCCCTTCTGTGAATCATAGAGTGCAGCTCCTGCATATGCAGAATTCTAGCAGAGGTAAATTCAGAAGAGTCCTAGCTTTTTTGGCTATGTTGCACAAAATGGCTGCCTCTTAGCTAAGCCAACAAATGGATTAAAAGGAAATTTTCAATTTTTGTTTTTAGGGTGTGTTTGGCAAACAAAAAAACTTCTCCAACCAAAACTTTTCAATCTCTACAACTATCCTATTATTTATTTATTTATTTTTTTACATCTTCTCATACAATTACCTTACTTTTCAATCATTTCTATATAACTACCCATATAACTAACCTATTTATTTTAACTTTATTCTCTTTATTCATCATCATTACCTCTATCATATTACAACATTTTCTACCAATTCAAAAACTTTTACACCAAAAACTTTTCATAAAAAATTTTACAACTTCCCAAACACACCCTTAAAAGGGCTCCACAGTCTAGCACTAGCTTGGATATGACACATCATTCACAAAGGGACCTAGTTGTTCAAAGCTCAAACATCAATATCATAGAAGTTACTCAATGTTCTAGTAATGACAGAGAGATAAATACTAATACTATTACCATCATTGCTAATATGAATACTATTATCCATGAAATAAAGCAACAAAAAGCACAACCCTGGGAATTATAAAAATGGTTAAGATAACAACTTATAGTTATGATTCTATGGAACCTCACAGATTTAGCCCAATCTTGATAATAATGTGAAATCTAAACCACACAAATTTAGGAGTGCAACTCGGGCTCAAGAATTGGATTCGAGTTTATTTGAACCCTATCTCTATCAAATTTACCAATCAGGTTCCTCCGGTTCGAGTTCTTTGGAGTTTTGTAAAAAAAAAAAAAAAAAAAGCAAATTGTAACATCATTGGAATTCAGGTTCAGCAAGCTGAGTTCAGGCTCAACCAGGTGCAAGTAGCACCCTTACACATAGTACATTGAGAATTTTTTTTTTTTTTTACTGGGAAACTACGTTTTATCAAAATCAAACATGTACATGAGCCTCATCTCATAAAGGCATAAAATCAATGTAATAAAATTGTTTGATTTATATATCAACTTCAAAATTGTTAATTCAACATCTAACCATGCACACTTTTTTCTATGTGGACGAATGATTCTATAAATTGTTATGATATTATAATGCATATGCGAATGAATCCAAGTGTTTTTCATAAGTAATACACAAATACAGACATTTTAAAGCAGGGCAATGTTTGGTAATTGACGTTGCCGATTTCTTATGGTTTTTCTCCCACACATTATCCCATAAACGATTTAACTATCCAACAACCTTACCTTTTTTTAAATGTACCCTTATATTCTAATAATTTTTTCTTACGGCTATCCTATTTTTTCCAAGTTTACTCTATTATATCATTCACACAATTTTCAAAATATACCTTTTCTCACTTCCTATACCTTCCCACCATTCCATTAAATTTGACATTACCAAAAGTAGCCCAAGTATGGTCTCCCCAAGACTTCAATTCAAATGATTGTTGGACCGTAATAAAATAAATTATGTTAAGCCATGTGAATGGTTGGATTTTTATTTCATCAACATGGTGGGCCCCATACAAGAGGTTCTCACAAAATTTTTGTGGGAAAGGTTTCACCAAAGCAGAACCCAAGAACTAAACCGCTTTGAAATATAATCTAGAAAATATCACAAATCTGCATTCCCAAACCTAAATTTCTTTTTTCCCACGTATGAGGCTAAATGAGTTGAGGAGATGAAATGACCAGCATGTCTTAAATTCTATACTGAAGGAAAACCATGCATGAAAAGAGACAATCAACTTCACTGTAGTTTCGACATTTACCTGGAATGAAAGGAAATTTTCTAGGCAGAATAGGCCGTAGCATGCCTTTCTGAATTTTCCAGTCAACTGGATTTATACTAGCTGCTTCCAACTTTATTAGGACTTGATCCTTCTTTGGAGTAGGAACTGGAATCTTCTCGTGCTGCAGAGCCAGGAAAAGATTGCAAATCTTCAAAAGAACTGGCTCATTGGAAAACAGCCTTAAACTAACAAACAAAATCAGAAACTGTAGCAAGAATGAATGAGAGCTCAGGGATTTAGGCATAGTTCAAGTTTCAACACCATGCACTTGACATTTTTATATGATTCAAAGCTGGACAACAGAATCTATTCAGCTTATCAGCATGCCATCAGGCCTCCCGTGGATAGATTTATGGAATCAAACTGGTACAAATGTGAAATGCGGTATCTGGCATGGTCTATAGAATCTGAGTAGTCAAACTAAGGCTCTAAGCTTCATAATAAATTCACAGTGGAAGAACCTGCAAACATTTCTAGTTTACAAGGTTTGTTTGATCGTTGAAGGCCAGATTGGACTGTCCTGTCTTACTGAAGAGTTTAAGCAGTAGCATATACAGAAGAGACAAGGAAAGTTAAGAAAAGAGGACTGGAAATGGTAAAGTTTTTTACATGCATTACTGCTTCTGGGTTGTAACTGTAGAAAATTCCTAAAAAAGAAGAATTCAAATAATTAGGTTAGTGAATACTCTGTTTTGTCTCTTCTTTGCCCTGTGATTATGTCCAGTTGCATGTTGATTGTGTAACTTTGGACTTTTTTGATGCACAGGTGTGTTTAGGAAGTAATAAAACTTTTGGATGAAAGGTTTTTGATTTAAAAGTTTTGAATTGGGAGAAAATAATGTGATATGATAGTGGAGAATAATGAGGAGTAAAGAGAATAAAGTTAAAATAGATAAGTTAGTTGTATGGCCAGTTGTATAGAAATGATTGAAAAGTAGGGTGGTTGCATAAGAAGATATGAATAAATAATTAAAAAATAGAGTAATAATGGAAAGTGAAAGACATTGGATTAAAAAGTTCTAGTGTGAAAAAGTCTTATAGTAAACCAAACACACTCACAATTAAATCTTTCACAAACCTCAACATGAAATTTGTTAAATGCCTTTGAGTTCATTAAAAAATCTCAGCATTATTTTTATGGCATTTTATGTGCTCACGTTGCAGTCTGTTGAAGTCCAATAAAGATTCTTTGCTTTATTTCGAGATGCCAGATGTCTATAAGTTTGTGTTAAATCCCAATTAAGCATGTTCAAGTTCACCCATTCCATGGAGTGGGATGGGGATAGGAATGGGATGAGATTTCCCATTGCATGAAATGAGCTGGAATGTCATGGAGATTTCCTATTGCATGAAATGAACCGGAATGGGATAGGGATTTCCTATTTTCAAATGAACTTTTCCCAATTTTAATATAATCTCTTGTTTTCTAATACATAACGACACTACTTATCTTTTTCGTAGTATAATTCCTCATTTCCCAATACACAATAACCTCTATTCATCCAATGTGTTGGATAATTCCAAACATTAAAAGAAAAACTAGCAGATTTTTAAAAGAAAATCTTCTCAAAAAAGTATAAATATGCATTTAATACTACATTTTATCCACACATCTGACATATTAGTACTTTTTTAAAAAATGAAAATAATCCGAATAAATCTACCAGTCTTCATTCTCAAAATACCTTAATGTCATTGCTGTTGCAGTTAATTCAACATGTTGTACCAAACATAGTTGATTTACATGAATCCGTAGAACGGGTATGTTTCTATGTAACCGGGTCACAAAGAAGTGGTTCCATGTAACCTCATCCATGTTTTAGATTTTGATGTTCGATGAAAAATCCAATACATTCATTGTATTTAATATCATTTGTTTAACTAGAAGACTAAATTTCATCAAAATCAAATATGTGCGTAGGACACATTTGCTTCAAAATTAGGACACCATGCAGCCAACCCCACCTAGGTGGAAAATGGCTTATGATGATGATGATGATGACACATTTGCTTCAAAAGAAGTACATTCGTGTGTAAATTAGGAAAAATACTTAGATCCATTCACATATGTATTAGAACGTAACAATACTTTATAGAACCATTTATCCATATTTTATGATATTTTAGATAGTTTAAACATTGAAAATATTATTTAAAATTGATATTTAATATTAAATTATTATTACGTTGATTTTACATGTTTGTAGATGAGACTTGTATACAGCAATACTAAATAAATGAAAAAGTTTATATGATAATATAAATAATACTAAATACAATGGATGGAATGAATTTTCCATTAACCATCTAGATGTTAAGAATAAAGGGAGTTACACAGAGATGGGGTTTTATAGAAGCGCTTCCATTCGTATAATTCCCTTCTCTCGTGGAAACATGTATGAATTCGTAGTGTGCTTTGATGGACAGCGAGACACACACCCTAGGGCAGGAGGGAACTCCCAAAGCATCTAGACCGGAATTTGAGAAAACCGATTTTGAAGAAGAGCATAGAGACTGATTATCACTAAATGCTTCTACTCAAATTTTATCCCGGTTTGAAAGCAATTCCAGCAACAGCAACCACAGCATAGAAAGAAACAACAAAGGGAAGTAGACGAGAGAGAGAGGGCTAATAAAAAGAGTGGAATGACCTTCAAACCAGCGGCACCACTGCCATATCCATCGTATCGGAGGGCCTGCATCATCCTCGCCGCCATTTCAGAGATGAATCGGAGCAGCAGAACAGCAGAAGTCGGATTTCCTGTTCTTCCCAGAAATGCCCCTATCAAAGAAAGCGAGGATGTGATGTCTGCTGCCGCTGCTCCACCAGCTACATTTTTGCCGTTGCTTTCGGTAACGTGTCTCTCGAGCCTCGATGGACTCACCCACTTCTCGCGAGGACGAATTGACCAAAATACCCTCGTTTTGTTGCGAGTATGGGTATATGGCGCCTGCTTTTATGTCCTCTTGTGTCCAGCTATTTTCAATGGGGGAGGTTGGCAGGCGGCGACAGTTGGCCTACGAGATCCACGCCTTGGTTAGCGGTTGCGATTGGAATCGCGATCAGCTGCGCCTGTAAATGGAACACAGTCGCATTCTATTCGGAAGTGGATTTGTAAAATATGGGTGTGCAGCGTGCTGGGTTGAAATTGAAAAAAAAAAAAAAAAAATTGAATAAGAAGTTTCGGAAAAGAAATAGAATGAAGTAAAATGGCAGGGGAATGATTGTGAGTATCAGAAAATAATAAAAAATAAATATAGTAATTATATGTAAAATATGAAATTAATAATTGAAAATATAAATCATAATTGGAAAATATTATTAAGTAGTTAATATATCAAATTACACCAAACGGGGAGACGAAAGAATATAAATTTTTTTAACCATAAATATTTTGAAAACATTTTGATTGTTCATCAAATAACCATAGATACATGCAATATTAAAGAAAGATTTTTTCCAAATATATACGTAAGGCATTAAAGATTTATGAAGATTGTAAATATACATTTACTGATATTATATAGTATACACTATACTCCATCAAAACTGCTTGAAAATTATATTGTAATTGACTTTCTAAAGTTCCTAAATTATTTTTTGAAAAAAAATTAAGAGAGAAAAAGCTTACATAGCCAATGAACTCAAATTAAATATATAATTTGAGTTGACTCATCTCCCATGCAAGTTTGACTCCCTTGTGAGCTGTTAGAAATGGTACTTGAATTGGAAGTAATAGTTTTTCTCATTAAAAGCTTTAGGGCATATTTGGTAAAGTATAAAATTTTTCTAATTAAAACTTTTTAATCTAAAACTTTTCATTTCTAACAGTTATACTATTTTTTAATTATATTTTCACATTTTCCTATAAAATTGTCATACTTTTTCATTATTTTTACACAACTCCCTATACAGCAAACCTATCTATTTTAGCTTTATTCTCTTTACTCATTATCATTATCCTTACCATTTTATATTATTTTTTATCAATTCAAAAATTTTTACACTAACAATTTTATCACTTTCCAAACACACCTATGTCTCTTTTTTTATATTAGGAAGAAATTCATAAGGATCTTTGGAGTTGTTTTGTAAGAAAAATTATATAAAAATAAGAAATTATAAAGTATGATTACAAAATGGAACAATAAAAAAATATATATTCATAAAAATCAAGATTGTACCATCAGCTTTAGCAAATTCTCAAAATCTGTGGTTACAATCTTTGATGGGGGTTGGATTAGGTTGAATACCTTGACTAAAATTGTAATGAATTAATGATTTTACTTATATAAAGAGCTTCACGATGGAATGCATCAGCATCTCGTCAATTCTTTCTCATTGTTTGGGACAACCCGTGGTTGCAACACTCAAACTTTCTACAACCGTTCCTTGAGTTTTATCACTAGCCTCTTTGTTTGCCTGGTGCAAGACCTCCTTTTTTTCTTGGCTACCAAATTCCGACTTTCCTTCTAAAATCTGAGCATCTGGGTTTTGATCTAGCCCTTCATTCTGACTCTCATGCATACTAGCAGTCGACTGATGTTCATCATGCCTGTGACAATTGTGCTCTTGGTTTCTTAGCACTGCTGATATTGCTATTGAACAATCTGTTCTAATTGTGCTTGCATCCGTTCCCACTGACAAAAAGCCTCTTCCTGAAACACTGCAAAGGTTTGCTCTTGCTTATTCAGACGCTGCTCAAGCATGTTAGTTCTGGTCGGAGATTCAACTAGAGCATTATCCTTCCTTCTATTGGCCTGCTTCTTTCATGGCTTTTTACTTGGATATTGCTCTGGGTGACCAGTTTGGGCATTCAGATCATCGGAATTACCTTTCATTCTGGCATAAAAGAGAAATATGGTCTCAATAAATATTCTTAAGCAAATAGGAACAATCATACTTTTATTATATATAAAAAATGTTACAACCTAATTTGCATATTTGCTAAAAGGACAATTTTTCTTAAGGTGATCAGATGAATGACATAGAAAACAAACTTGGCTACCATATGGACATGCCTTAGTTGTATGTCCATTGGTACCACAAAACTAACACACTAACTCAGTTACAATGGGTCATTGGTTATAAAAAGTCTTTGGTTCCTTCTTGGCATAGACTTCCTTAAATTCGACTCTAGTCTGTATATCTTAACCCTGTGACCGCATAGAGGGTAGCTTGTGAGTAGCCTGAGAAGGTACTTCTCGAGTCTCTATCTCAGTATAGACAAAATCTGGGTTGGGTCTTTGAACAGGGGAAACTTTCTTCTGCAACTCTAGACTATGTTCAACCATTACCTTTGGCTTGGATATAACAAATGACTCACTCATGGCCTTAAGTATATCAGCGGCTTAGGTATATCCACCACTTTGAGCACATTCACAGCCTTGGGTACATTAGCGGCTTTAAACTCATCCATAGCTTTGGGTACATTAGCAGCTTTGAACTCATACACGACTTTGGGTATATTAGCAGTTTTGAATTCATCCATGACTTTGGATACGTTAATAGCTGATATCTTAGACTTTGAAACAACAACCTTAGTCCGTATAGAGGGTTTCCTTAAGGTTGAAGGATCATCCTGTTTTAGACTTCCAGCCATCCGAGGTAGGGGTAAAACTTTCTTAGGTATAGGTACAGCCTGAGTTTCAGCTTTTCTTTTCTTAGGCTTCTCATCCTCTATGGGTTTCTGGGTACCCAGTCTTTTACTTTTATCAGCCAAGGTTTCATTATTTAGATCAATTTCTGGGTCAGTCATTACTTGGGTCACTATTTTCTTACCCTTCTCCCTACTTAAGTTTTTAACTCGAGGCTTAACAGGTGTACGTGGGGTGGCAACATCCACAACCTCTAAGATCTTATCTAGCTTTTTATTTAGGGCTTGGTACTGCAGATAGGATTCCTTCTTCCAAGTTAAAACCTATTTGTCTAGGGTACTTAACCTTTCATGGGTTGTAGGGGAAGTCTTTCCTTAGATTTTAGGATTAGGGTATACCGATGCACCCAAACTGACTATTTTTTGGACTCAAAAAGAAAAATGTATGGTTAGATTTGCAAATCCATTTCAAAATTCTTTTTTTTTAAAAAAATTCATATAATAATTAATAAGCCATATTTTATATGTGTGACCGCTCTGATGCCATCTGTAACATACCCATCTAGAAAACTGATCCCGGGACGTGTATTTAATGTAATTTCCTAAGATCAATCACACATTTATGGCGAAATTAATTATTATAATTTCATAAAAATTTTAAAATTCCACTTCCACTAGTCATGTTTCCATTATTACCTCAAGACACAAAGTAAAAAGAAATTTTACAAGTCTATCATTCTTAATACATGCCTTTAAAATAAATTAATAGAAATAGTTATTCTTGAAAATCTTTACATAAATCCAAAGTGCTACTGTTCCACTTGATTTGGTATACTTGTAAAAATAATGGGTCAGTTTCAACATGACTAGCAAGTAGAAAATTATTTGAAAATGGATAATGGCCTAAATAAAACTTAATTAAATTATAAAATAATTATTTAATTTAATATCTTAAAAATTAAGCCTCAAATGCAAAATCAAACCCTTTCATTGAGTCCAGAAACATAAAAAAACATAAAAATAAACTATTTGATCATTCAAGTCGGAGTTCGAATGAATAAATCATAACAATATGGAATGAACGGCCTACATTAAGCCACATTATCATAGTCTTTACTATAGGTGGGTCTATCAGGGCTTCTCTTACTTAGCCCTTATTGTTGTAATGGCCTATATGTCAATTTTCAAAAATACACAGACATCAGAAGCATCAAAATAAATATATATATATATATATATATATATATATATTAAATGCATTCAAGCATCAAAAGCAACAAAAAATTTCGTTGCAAATACAAAATCAATTTCTTTTCAGGCTAAAATTCTTCCCGCAATAAAATTTCTTCCCTGACGTTCCAGAGCCAAGCACGAATTCTCTCTAGGCGGGATTTAATATATAGATTTAATTATATACAAAAATCAATCCCATGCATACAAATTAATATATTACCGAAACCATTATGCTAATATATATATATATAACTTTTTCCACAATAAGTTATTATATAAATTAATTTGTAGATAAAAAAACACAATAATATTAACATAGGTATTTTAGGCTTATTTTAAGGTATAATTTGTATACACAATTTTATATCCTTGAAAATTTCTAAGAATATAAAATTAAACTATACCAAATATATAAAATCTATAGCCTAAAATAAAATGTATTATAAATGTCGTGTACAATTAACTGAAATAATCCAATTAATTGCTCAACAATAATAATTGATTATGGAAACCATTTTACAACTTCAAACAAAATACTACTTGCCTTACGTAGCTTTCTCTCCTTTCGCAATTCTATTTTCCTCAAATCTTTTCTTATGGATACCCCAAATCCATCAACTCCCAAAACCCTTTTATAAAACTTACCGTAGCTAAGATAGAGAATAAGAGATAAAAACTCTTTTAAACTTAAATTTCAATTAAACTAAATCTTATCTTATCCTGTGGGGCCCACATGCTTGGGGAGACAAAAGTACAAAAATTAATTATTTTTCTACGGAACCCCCTACTCGAACCTTAGACATCTAAGACCACTTGAACCACCTGTATGCCAACCGAGCTACACAGGTTGCTGAAATATTATTCAGAAATAGAAATATAAATATAACCTCCAACATATTTAAATAATAATTGAGCGAGGTCCATTATTACTTATCTGGCCCAGTTGGTCAAAAAGTCTACCTTTGCCACATAGAACGCCCTATATGGATTTTGACCAGTCAACTTAAATTATTATTATTATTATTATTTTCAACATTTTACATTCTCTACACCTTATAAAGTTTTGTGCTTGAAACTTGCAATAATCATGATAGATTTTGGAACAATTCGGGGCAAATTCTATGAATATCATCCTCTAGCTCCCACGTAACTTCGCGCTCACTGTGGTTGCTCTATTGCACTAGAACATGTCGAATTGTCCTCAACTTTAACTACTTCTCGTGATTATCCAAGATTTGAATAGGACATTCCGGATGAGTTAAATCTTCTTCGATTTCATATTGTTCGGCGACTAAATATACATTGAATTGACCACACACTTTCTTAAGTGTGAGATATGGAAGACGTTATGAACACTTGCTAGCGAAAGAGGCAATGCTAGCTGATAGGCGACACCGCCAATAATTTTCAATATCTCAAAAGGTCCGATATATCGAGGAGATAATTTATCTTTCACCCCGAAACGAGTCACACCTTTGGTAGGAGAAACTTTTAAGAAGATTAGCTCGCATATTATAAATTTTAGGTCTCTTCATCTACCATCAACATATTTTTTTTTGGCGATCTTGTGCTGCTTCCAATCGTCACATAATAACTCGAATCACATTAGCAGCTTACTGAACTAGGGATGGAGCTAAAATTATCGTATGCCGATTTCTTCCCAATAGACAGGCATTCAACACCTTTTCCATACAAAGCTTCAAACAGAGCTATACCAATATTAGCTTGGTAACTATTATTATAGGAAAACTCAACCGAGGAAGTGCTCATCCCATGAATCAGGAAAATCCAAGGAACAAGCTCTCAATAAATCCTCTAAAATTTGACGTATTCTTTCAGACTAACTATCCTTCTGCAGGTGATACGCGGTGCTCAACCGCAACTCTATTCCCATATATTTTTGTAATTTTTGCCAAAAATTAACAATAAACCATCAATCTCTATCTGATACAATGGAAACAGGGACACCATGTAAATGAACAATCTTCCGCAGATACAAGTCTACTATTTGATCCATTCTAAAGGTCATGCGATAGGGTAAAAAGTGACCAATTTGGTAAGTCTATCCACCACTACTTATACAGCATTAGAACGAGCTTACGTCCTAAGGAGAGCAGTCACAAAGTCCATGGTAATGTGCTCCTATTTCCACTCTGGTATTACTAAAGGTTGTAACAATCTGACTTGTCTTTTTCGTTCAGCTTTGATCTACTACACAAATTTGGCACACTTAACATGCAGCCTTTTCCACTAGAAATTTTGTCTTAGACTTTGTACATTTTGGTACTACTATGATGCACAGAAAATTTAGACTGATGGGCTTCCTCTAAATTTTCTCATCGCAGCATGTTATATTTTTGTACAATTAACCTTTCCCAGAAAAGTAGTGTACCATCAAAACTGCAATTGAAATCCAAAGGATCTCTATTTTTCAAATTTTCTAAAATACGAAGAATAAGTTTATCTTGCTTCTGAGCTTACTTTATCTGGGTTGATTGAATTCGTAAAGTACTTATTCTTTGAATTTCTCCTCGAGTTACTATTTCTAACTGCAAGGATTAGATTTCTCTTATCAAAGACAATTGTTGAGTAATCCAAACTGCAGCATAAAATTTACGACTTAAAGCATCAGCTACTATGTTTGCTTTACTGGGGTGATACTGAATACTAATATCATAGTCCTTTAATGGAAATTTAATTTATCAAGATATATAACACGATTTAATTTTTTTATATGTAAGATTGAAACCAACGTTAAAATTGTATTTTTGTTATTTCTATTTCTATTAAAAGATAGCGTTCAATCATCTTTCTTTGATCTATCCATAGTATCAGATGCAAATAGACAAAAAACATCAATTATTTTTCATAAGCACCCAACTAAGAGTGGTAATGCTTTTATTCTAATATTGACAACCGTTATATTAATGACCATATTCCTATACGAGATTTTAAATTCAACATGCTATATCAGATTATGCAATTCTCTATTTTGTGGTTTGCCATCTTTTATAATTGAAGGGATAGACTTCAATTTTTTAGGGATGCTTGCTTTTTTTTATTCTAAATCCATAATACCAAATGAGATATACAAATAGAACTAAGAATGTGAAATTTATAGATCCTTTGCATTTCAATTCTTTGTATAAAATGAAACTTTCTTATCCTATCTTTAATATATTAATTAAGTAAAATTTTCCTTCAACTAGTGGGAGTTTTGATCATTGAATTTAGAGACTTCACACTGCAATTCAAGACAACTTAGTATATATATGATCCTTTTAGTTTTTTTTGTATTACTTTTTATCTTTTTGTTAAGTATTTGGATATTGTTAGAAGATTCTTTGGAACTTGCATTCAATTATGCATAATTTTTGTATTTTGTTACGCTGTCTTGCACACTTCTACTGCATGTTTGAAATACATTAATTTTGGATCAGTGATTGGATGAAGTGCTAGTTTCTGGCATTGTGATTTAGGCTTTTTCTCTAAGGTACGGAATGTGGATAGTCAATGAACTTTTATATTCAGAAAAATTCACTAAATAGAATTTTTAGTTCTTAATAAATTATCTAGAGGACTTATTATTGAAAATTGATGTTTTTGATATCGAGGTTAATTTTAAGTTGCTAGGTTCAAAGAGACTTTTGCTTTCATTTAACAATAGCAATTATACTAGTAAAAAGCATGTAACACATGCCATTAAGAACGCGGTGAGAAGTGATGAAGTATGTGACTTTTGGAAATAACTAGCAATGCAAATTTGAATATGGAAAAATGTATTACAAGTTATGTAGTGATATAGGGTCCTACATCAACAAGGCATTGAAAAAACTTATATTTTGTAATATTAAAGTTATACTTCAATAGTCTTCGACTATTTCAATGATTTTTTGCATCCAAAGTCCTTTTTCGACATAACATGTAAATCTTTACGTTCTTCTTTTCACAGTAATTTCTTTTTATGAATTTTCTCCAATTTTAATCTATCAAAATTTAGAAAGTTTATTCATGATATTCATTGTGATCTAACAAGTATACTTCAAATGACAATTGTAACGCCTTATTGGCCATTTCCTTGGACCGACAATCGCTATGGCATAGATCTGACAGCATCTCCCTAGCTCGGCCATAATTTCGAAAGCAAAGGACCACATGTATATAAAAATCCTCCTGTGGCAACCTTAGATATCCACAACCAATTTATCAATTGGATATATGAAAGCAAATAAATTATAATTATTTTCATCATTTCCATTTTAGCGAAAGTAAAATACATATTTACAATTCCTAAAAACATTAATAAGGCCTCAACAGGCCATACATTTATGACTCACTCTTAATATACAAATACATCTCACAATTAGTAATATGGTATACATCGTATCTCATATATGAATCATCTCCAAATAACTATAACTTAGAGCTAACATAACTTATATCTGGAACATTCCATATTAGCTTGAGAACACATCTTATAAGTATGTTCCTGCATATTAGTCTTGCTAAATATTTCAAAAACAAATGCATGAGTTGGGCAAACTCATTAAGTAGGTGAGATTGGTAAAAACAATGGTCCATGTCAAAATCATCATATGTCATGCCACCACATGCAATGCAAATATCTAGCTCTCTCTAGCCACACACAATCATATCATGCTACAAATATACACAAGAAACCAAACCAATCTGACAAGCTGCGTATATGTCAATTAAAATGCTCGTTATTTACGCAAGTATACGTGCCGTGTCAAGTAATAAAGAGTAAGTAGAGTATCGTTCCCATAAGGATTGTGTTAAACGGAATAGCACCTTGAATCTCAATTGTCTAAGTGAATTGGTAGAATAAATGAGAGTTTTCTTTTAAAGAATAAAACTAAACTAAACAAAGCAGTAAATGACCAAAGTGGGGTAGAATATTGCGGAGATTGCCTTGAGATGATTAAGATAGGTGGGAATATGAAGTCATTGAATCATAGCTATGTCAATTGGTCCTAATTAAGTTAGTTGTGCAGAGATTACTAATCTAGGTTCATTATGTTGGAAACAATTGTTGAAATCAAATGCAAAATATCCAAAGCATGTGTTTTGATGATTAACAACATGATTTGAGTAAAGTCTTAGCTACTAATATGTTTTGTGCAATGTTTAAGGTTATAAAAGTGAAAAATACAAAACAGAACAGGTTAAGTTAATCTCCAAGTCGACTCAGACATCGACTTAGGTGAAGTCGATCCCGAAGTTGACTCCAGCAGCAACTTCAAATGACAATTCTTGGACAACGTTGAAATTGAGGACTTGGACATACTGAAGTCGCAGATGAAGTCGACTCCGCTTGCGACTTGGGTAAGTCGCAGACGAAGTCGACTCCAGTATCAACTTCAAGATGCAATTTCCTTCAGCGTTGAAATTGGATTGCCAAGATTTTGAAGTCGCAACCGAAGTCGACTCCACATACGACTTGGGTGAAATCGCAGGCAAAGTCGACTCCAGCATCAACTTCAACTTGGCAGGGCAGATCTTCAAGATCAAATCGAAGGACAAGCTAACTTCAAGATAAACTTGAGTCAAATTAAGGATGAAGTCAACCTAAATTTTTCAACTTGAATATATTAAGACTAATCCAAGTTTAAAGCAAGCAAGACACATGGATTCAACCATTCTAAATCAAAATTGAATTTGTTCATATAAGATTTGAGTTTTTCAAGTTCTCTAGACAAATTTTATACAAATAAGTTCCAAGTATTGAAAGACAAAAAGAAGAAGAAGAAGTTAAGCAAGCAAGAGATACTTCAACAAAGATCAAATGGACTTGGCAAAAAAAAGAAGCCAAGTCGCACCCGAAGTCGACTCCAAGATCGACTTGAAGACAAGTCTCAGACCAAGTCGACCCGGAGGACAGACTTGAAAACTGAAGAACAGCTGAAGTCGCATACGAAGTCGACTCCAGCACGTGACTTGGGTGAAGTCGCACACGAAGTCGACTCCACATGTGACTTAGACGCGTAACGTTCAAATTTTTGAACGTTGGAACATTTATTATGCGCCAACCAACTCTATAACGTTCAAAATTCTCCCTCCTCTATATATAGACACTCAAGCAAACGTGGAAAGATATAAGATAGAGCTGAAAAAGAGGAAAGAAATGCTACTAAGAGTTTCATTCCACTTTTCTTTACAATTGAGTGATCTATACACTTTCAAATGAAGAACAAGCTTCAAAGTTGATGTTTGCTTCAATGCAATACGATTCGTTGCTTCTACAGATTCTTCCTTGAGCTGAAACTTGCTACACAAATTTGTAAAGTGTAGATTTCTTCTATTTCATCTTGTTATTTGATTTTGGTGCTTGGTTTGAGTTCGGTGTTTCAAACCAAGATATAGCAAGTAGGGTTGTGATTGGAGTGTAACTCATCACCTACGTGTGTTGCTTGTTATACACTCCCCCTAGAGCTAGAATCTAGAAGAGAGCGGAGGCTCTGGTTGTATATGCCCCCTAAAGCTAGAATCTAGAAGAGAGCGGAGATTCTAGTTGTATTCGCGGAATACATAGTAGAACCCAAGTCACAAGGGAATGTGAACTTGGAAGAGTGGAGTAGGGAAAGGTTGCCCGAACCACTATAAATTTTCTCTACTGTTTTTCATTTTCGCTTTCATTATCTTATTGCTTTCTATTTGTTTCATTAAAGGAGTTTAAACTAAACGGGGGTAAAATCTCTAATTAAAGTTTTAAATTTTTAAATACCCAATTCACCCCTCCCCTCTTGGGTAATTGCCATTAACTCGGGACCAACAAGTGGTATCAGAGCAGGTCTTTGAGTTTTACCAAAGAGATCTTTTTGATATGGCATCCCAATCCACTTCTGTTCCTGCATTTGCCGAAGGCGAATCCTTTACTAGGCCACCATTGTTTGATGGGAATAATTTTAGATATTGGAAGCTATGTATGAAACAACTCATCGTGGCTATAGATATAAACTCTTGGATTGCAATCCAAGACGGTGTGACTTTGCCTATTGATGAAAGAGCTTCCAAATGGACCAATGAGGAAGTGAAAATTGTAAAGAGCAACGCCAAGGCTATGAATTTATTATTTTGTGCTCTTACGGCTTCCGAATATGATAGAGTATCCTCTTGTTTAACTGCCAAAGAGATATGGGATACACTCACATCTATCTATGAAGGAACTTCTCAAGTCCAATGGACAAGGAGAAATATTTTGATTGGAGAATTGGAAAACTTTAGAATGCTAGAAACAAAAAATATTTCTGAAATGTTTGCTAGATTTTTCAAGATTATTAACGCCTTGAAACGGGTAGGAAAGGCAATTTCTGAATTTGAATAGGTCATGAAGATTCTAAGGGCACTACCCGAATCATGGATTCCAAAAATCATGGCAATAAAAGAAGCCAAGGACCTAAACACATTGAAGTTGAAAGACCTTATTAGCTCGTTAATGTCACATGAGCTAATCAAGAAAAGAAATGAGGATCACCACAAAGGCAAAAGAGTCATCGCCTTGAAAGCTACACAAGACTCGGATGACATCATCTCATCATCACAAAACGACGATGAAATTGCCTTACTTACAAAACGGTTCAGAAAATTTGTAAGGAAAGGTAGAAATTTCAGAAACTTTAAAGAAAAAAATTCTAAAGAGAAAAAGAAAAAATCAAAAAAATATTACCGATGTGGTGGTTCGGGGCACATGCAAGCCCAATGCCCAACGCACGAAGAAAATAAAGCAAAGGAGCAAAGAAAAGATCGAGGCGATAACAGAAAATTTCAAAGAAACAAAGGAAGAGGCATGTACGTAAATGAAGAGGAATCTACAACATGTAGCTCTTCAAGTGAAGAATGTGAAGCAGATTGCGCAAGAATTTATTGCATAGCAAATTCTGACATATGTTTTGCAGCCATGGAAATCTTTGAGGATCAAGCTACTTCAACGAACTGCATAAGTAGTCAAGAGGTAACCTCCAAACAAAAATCTTTTTCAATTTTCTCTTCTACAAATGAATGCCTCAAATGTGCTGAATTGAAAGAACTTTAACAAGCCTATGATTCATTATATGAGGAAATAAAAAAATTAGGAAATAAGTTTACAATAAAGAAAAGACAATGTGATGCAGTAATAATTGTGAATGGTAAACTTGCTTAAAAGATAGATAAATTAAAAAGTGAACAGAATACCTTGGAAGTTGAGTTAGAGAAACTCAAAAAGGAAAATGAATCATTAAATGAATCACTTGTCAAGTTTTCTAATCCAGGAGAAAATGTGAAAATGTTCTTAAAAATGACAACCCAAACTTGCAAGAAAGGACTTGGGTATAATACATTTGAGCAAGAGAAATCTAATGCTCCGAGAAACAACGCCAAACCCATTTATACTAAACCTTAGATAAACAAGTAGTTTGGACCAAAAGACCAACCAAGGAACAAATTACCAAATAGCTTTCTATTTCTAGACTTCCGAGAGCTTGTAATTTTTGCAACAAGCTAGGACACAAGGTTTATCAATGCAAATTGAGAAAATTGCAAAATCTTAGTGCAAAATTGGTTTGGATGCCGAAAAGCATTAGATTTATAGCTTCAAAGGTAGACCAATATAGACTCCAAAGGATGACTAACCCAAATGGACTCATAAAATGGGTACCAAAAGGATGAGCTTGTGAAACCCTAACCCAAGTAAGCCATATGTATGCATTGAACATGTATTTGATGATTATTTATGAATCATGGAATTATGAAGGTATTTTATAATTTTTGCTAATTATGGCAATTAGGGTTATGGGTTAGCATTAATGATGTGATTAAGCATTTTGAGCCTAAATGAGATAATGAGTTTAGAATGAATTATTTGTGATTTAAGTGTGTGATTATATCATGAAAAATAATTTTTCATGATTTAAAATGAATTATGGAAGTAAGGATGGAAATTGTCAAGTGTGAAGGAAAATATTGGAAAATTCATAACTCAACGCCTAAAAGGCGGATTCAAGTGAAATTTGAATTGAAGATTTTTAATATTAGGCTTGGTATTATGGAATGAAAAGATTATGAAAATTCTTGATGAAATGAGAATTATGAATTTTTTTAAGTCTAAGTTCATTTCAACCGTTAACTTCAAACGCGTGTAACGGGAGCTAGGAAACTCGGATTGAGATGAAATTTGAAACGGTTGAATGAAATTATGAGATGTTTATGTTGAATGGATTGGATTAAGGGAATCATGATGGGATTAGGGTGATAATTAATTATTTTTATTCCCAAATCCAAAAGATATATTCAAGTGGTCATAACTCGACGTAGAAACGTCGGATTGAGATGAAATTTGAAATGATGGAATAAAATTATGAAATCTATGAGATGAATGGAATGGATTAAGATAATTATCATGAGAAATGGCTTTCTTGGAGAGCAAGTAACAAGTTGCTTAAGGGCGAAGTAAAGAAGGACAATTGGACGGTCAAAGATGATGCATTTTTCAATTTGTAAAATAGTAAAATTTGCAATTTTACTTGGCCCCTATTAGTCCACCTCATATGGTAGATAGAGATGCATTTATGGGCTGTGGAATTGCAGCACGAGTGGGTCCCACAAGTGGAAAAAATCCAGCAACATGCATAAGGGCTTTGCACGTAGAGTTGAGATGAAATTGTGGAAAATATTCCAAGTGCTGAAACGTCCAAGGGAGTTGCTGCAACTCACGAATTTTTCCAGCAAAGGAGAAGAGAAAACCAAGGGAAAAGAAGGGAGAAAAGGAGAGATTTCTCATTTGCTCAAGTAAGTATATGATTATTTGATTTTTATGCATCAAATCTGGAAAGTAAATGATGCTGAAAAGTAAATTATGGTCGGAACAGTAAATGGATGATTTTTATCATGAAAATTTTTGAGAACAATCCTCATGCTATTATTAAGGAACGACCCAATTTTCAGCTTAAAAAGATATGTATGTTGGAAATTACAAATCCGTGAATATTAGCCCAAACAGGGTAAAACGGGTTACAGGATCAGCTGTAGAAAAGGATTTTTAATAAATTTTCTACAAGGGTTTTAGGGATGAAAATTTTACAGGATGTACAAGAAATATTGGGAATAACAATAAAAAATTAAAAATGAGGTTTTTATGGGTGTAAATAGACCCCATAAATAACGTCATTCAGGCCGACTGAAAATGGAGTTTACTGTTCAGCAAGGTAAAAATCCCCACATAAATATGTAATGTTAATATTTCGTGCTGAAAATTTTTTTAAAGTTAATTGATGAAGTTTTTAAGGTATTGTAGAAATTTCAGATCAAAAATACTTGATTTGATATTAATTCAAGATTTTAAGATTTCAGCACGCCTGATTTCAGCATATGTGGTTAGTTTGAGGAAAAAATCAAAAAGAAATATGAAACGTTTGTAGAAATGATCCAAATTGAGTTATGTGTTAAATAATTAAATATGGATCAAGAAAAGTGTAATTATATGCTGAAATTTCGAATTTATATAATGACCTAAGGTTATGTGTCAAAGGACACGTTAAACGGGTTAAAAGTGGGTTCCAAACTAACTGTTTTGGAAACCTATGAAAATGGATTTAAACCTCATAAAAATACCTTAAGTAAAGTGGTATTAAATTGTAATTAACCCGCTAGAAAATGGGTTAAATTTCTGAGTTATGAAATTTTAAGAAATGCATCATGGTTAAGTGCTAAATGAGCTTATGTGAAGGGATAATGATAAACGGGTGATGAATGATTTATGAAAAATGATTTTATGAAAAAATGCATGAAAATGAGATGAAATACATGTTTATGGATCTGTTTGGAATGACATGTTATTAATCCAAAAGTTTGGATTTGAATTATGAAGTTTAGGCAATGCTATGTACATAGAAGAAACACCCGTATGTGTATTTTTGGAAAAATAGGAAAAATTGCAAAGTAAGCTTAATAAAGCTATGAATGATGCATATGGAATGAATTTTTATGATATTGAAATGAATACCCTAATTTTAGGGTTATGTGCATGTTATATGTATAGGCTATGATATGTGATAGCCAAATGTGTGAAAATGGTGCTAATATATGCAAATTAAGCCATATATGTGTATGATGAATTATGAAGGATATATGCTAATGAAAATGGGTTGGAAAACTAAATGGAATGCAATGACAAGAAATGTATGAAAAACCATATTATGTTCATGTAGGCAAGGAAAAGAATGAAAGAAAAAGGGATTATGGCGATCTCAGGTAAGCAAGCAAACTCTCTAAAATGCATTTTCTTTCTATGTGATTGGAATGATTGAATTGTCTATGTTTATGTTTTAACGAATGGACAAGCACAAGTTTTGAATATGACGGCTTTAATGCAAAGCCATAAGCTTTGAAAAATGATGACTTTAATGAAAAGTCTCAAGGTTTGCTTCATGGGAAGCAATCGACACTTCTTAAGATAAATAACTTATCCTAAGTGTTGCCAAGGATGGGAATGCTTCATGCTAATGGAATTGAGAAATTTTGCTTAAGAGTAAGCAAGTTCTCTATGCTAATGTTTTAAGGATTTCATGTTTGATATCGATGGTTTTAAGAATTTGCTTTTGAGGAAGCAAGTTCTATATGATATGGTTCAACAGCGTTTTATAAGAAAAAGGTAATTTTACCCTTTTTCACAAAATATGTTTGGTAAATGAGTTTTGAGTTATTTCTACAATAACTCGCGATAAACAATGATGAAAAAGATTTGTTTTACTAGGTCAAGATAATTCAATATTAAATTACGTTTTGGACATAGTCCACATGTTTTGAAATGATATTTGAACAGTTTTGGTTTCCTTTGGATAAGGAAATCTATGTTGAAAATGTTGGAAAAATGTTTCTACGGATGTGTTGAAAGGGATTTATGGATGACCAACCTCCTATGATTGATTTCATAAAATGGTTTAATTTCAGGTTGCTTGATGGCATGCAAAAGACTATGCAATTTTCCTCTATGTGAAAATGATTGATATGTGGACAATTATTAAATTTTTAGGTGAAGGACAAGGGGATAGCGTAATTGCATAACTTTTGTAAACAAAAGGTCCTGAAATAGAAACCAAGAAAATATTAGAGAAAAATATGTTTTATTTATGAAAATCAAAAGGATTTGAAATTCTTTTGATTAAAAGGATTTTAAGATGTATGGGTTCTCAAAGGTTTCAAATGTTTATCAAAATACTTTACTCAAAATGTTTTTGAAAGAATTTAAGGAAGGTCATCCTAAAACTGGATTTCAAATAACAACTTGTTAAAGTGGGTGCGCTCGCTTACAAGTTGACACAGACTGCGGTCTGTGATATGTTTTTGAAAATAATTGTTAAATATAGACTTCGGTCTAAGATTTTTGTACATATGGATGCAGGCTGCGGTCAGTGATCCTGGTTTAAAAGAACATGGACTGCGGTCTGTGGTTCTTCAAACCAAAACGGACTGCGGTTCGTCAGGATAACGTACGGTGCACCGGTACAAGGAATAGGCTGGTTGTAGATCATGGTTGGGATGACCGGGGCCCACTCTACATAAGGCCAAGTCGCTAAGGGATGGCAGGAGTGCCAGCGGCGCCCTCCCTGAGATGGGAGCAGGATAAGTGAACAGCCGCCTGGCTAGCGTGTTGTTAAGGATTCTCTTCCAAAAGGTAGCATGATCACTTGCTAAGTGTCACTACTGGATGGAGAGAAATGCATTTGCTTATGTTTTATTTCTGAAAAGCCCAAAGATTGGGTTACGAAAATATGATTTTATGAAAGTATCCTAAATGGATTTTTATGAAATGGTTACCCTAAAAGAAAGGGGGTTTTACACAAAAGTGTAAATAACAAGAATTAAAGGAAATGTGTTTATGCAAATGCATTCATGAAAATGGTTTTCCTTGTTTGCTATAAACAAGCCCCAAGACGGGGAATTATGAAAAGGATTTATGTTCATTTGTAAGAGAGCCTAAATAAAGAATGTTTTTGGACATAAAAATGTCCTTTGCCGAGAAAGGCTTATGTGATTGATGTTTAAGGACATATGAATGTCCATTGCCAATAAGGTTATGTAAATGATGTTTTGAGACATGAAATGTCTCTTGATTTTATGATGGCTTATGCGAATGATGTTTTGAGACATGAAATGTCTCTTGATTTTATGATGGCTTATGCGAATGATGTTTTGAGACATGAAATGTCTCTTGGCTAAAGGATTTTATGAGGGCTTATGTTAATGATGTTTTGAGACATAAAATGTCTCTTGGCTAAGGAATTTTATGATGGTTTATGTTAATGATGTTTTGAGACATGAGATGTCTCTGTTGCCTAAGTATTTATGTTGTTTTGGACGAAAAATGTCCACTGGCAACCGAATGATTTCATGTAATGGCTATGAACATTAAAGATGTTCATATAAGATTAATGAAAACTCATCATTAAAGGTAAAATGTATATGTTTTGCCTAAACAAGCCCAGGCGCGGCTTGTAAATGATTTTAAGAATGAATGCTTTATGAAAGCATTCAAGGACTTGAAATTGTCCTTATAATAAAGGATTTCATGATGGTATTTTAGGACATATGCATGTCCTCAGAAACAAGGTATTCCCAATGTTTATGAAAAAGGTTTTCAAGAAGCCTTGCCCTAAAATGCTTGCTTACTGAGTTGTCACTCACGTTTTATTTTCCAAACCCTTAGACAGGTACTGAGGAGACTCAGAAGGTTGCGAACCTCAGACGTGGAGGAAGGTACATGATGATAGCCTTGAAGGCTATGAGGAATGGAAAAGCATAAATATGCTAAGGTAAGCTAATGTGTATGTGAACTTAATGAGAATATTAAGTTTTGTATATAATTCAATGGTTGAAGGTATGGATGTACATATGTAAAATGTGAAGCTTAAGTCAAGGAAACTTTCAGCGTAGAAAGGCAAGAAAAGATGCTATGTGTTTATGTATATCCGAACTTAGCTAGAGTTCTAAGTTCCATGTGAATTAATGACTGAATGTATGAAAGTATGATTTACACAATGATTCAGTGTATAATGACAGGCATGTAAAGATGCTTTGAATGAAATGATGAAATTTATTACAAGTGAAATATCGCAATGTATGATGATTGTCATGTCAAGATTATGAATGATGACAGATGAATAATCGAAAAAAAATTCTGGACATATTCCAATTAAAAACCCGCCGCGTGATCAGGGCAACAATCCTGATTCACATTTACCAATCGATAGATCTTGAGGTAAGGAAGTGACGTCTTAGTTCGGGGCGCCACAGAGCTCCACTTGACTTAATTTTTGCAGGTTTGTCTTAAAGCTAAGGCCAATAACATATGGTTTATGGATAGTGGCTGCTCAAGACATATGACAGGAGAAAAAGGACTGTTCCATAAGATCAACCAATGCAATGAAGGAACAGTAGTTTTCGGAAATAATGAAAAAGGTAAAATAAAAGGTAAAGAAAATGTTTATGGTATTTTAAATGCATGTATTGAAGATGTACTATTTGTTGAAGGACTCAAACACAACCTAATGAGTATTGATGCAAACCAAGTGCTTGTCGTTAAGAGCACTGTGATCACCAGTTTAATTTAAATTAACCGAAACACATTAAAGCTACCACTATACGAGCGATAGTGTAGAATAACGGTGAGTCGGGTCGAATCCACAGAGAGGCGATGTAGTTTTGAATTATTTTTAAGAGAAAGAAAAGAAGGTATAGAGAAGAGAGAGAGAGAAGAGAGAGAGAAGAGAGAAGAGAGAGAAAAGAAGAGAGAGAAAGAGAGAAGAGAGAGAAAAAAAGAGAGAGAAAGAGAGAAGAGAGAGAAAAAAAGAGAGAGACAGAGAGAAGAGAGAGAAAAAGAGAAAATAGAAGAAATTGGAGAGAAAAGAAAATAAGACAAGAAGCTAAAAGAAATTATAATTAACTAGTAACTTAATTAAAATTATTCTAAGAAAGCAATAAAAGCTATGAAATTAATCTACGAAAACAGGAATGAAAATTGCATTAAATTTAATCTAACAATTACAAAGCAGAAAATAAAGCAGTAAATCTAATCTAAAAATTATAAATTAAAATTTAACAACTACAAAACACTACCAACTATAATGCAGAAAAATAAAATTGACATCACCCGTAAAAAGCGAATCTCGAAATGAAATTCTTTATTGCTTGGCCCCACCTCCTTGCTACGGGTCCCACTAAATGGGTCCCACCCACTTGCTACGGGGTCCCACCAAATGGGTCCCACCCAAGGGGTATGTGGGGTATGGGGTGTGTGTGTTTTTGGGATGAGTGAAGGGGTCCTTTTATAGTTGAGAGAGGGGCCCTCCCTCCCTCGTGGCTTTCGATGTGGGATTGCGAATTCTTCATTGGCTCTTGTTGCTGTTTGGTTCGGGCTTTGGCAATGAAATGAAGAAGCGGTGATCGTTTAAGCTGCTGCCTGCTTGGAGAATGACTGAAGAAACCATGATCTATATCTGGCCGAAGATGCAGGGGTGCTATGGGTTGAAATAGCAGCTGCCGGTGGAATTGAATGGGTAGGCACGAGCTGCTGCCATTGATGGGTGCTGGGCAGAAAAATGGGTTTTCAGCTTGGAGAAGACGGTGCTGGAAATTGGAAAATGGAAATCTGGAAGGTGGATGCCGGCTTTGGATCGGGGCTGGCCGGAAATAAAGAAGCTGCTGGCAGACCGGCGCTGCTGTGCTCGGTTTGGCCGGGCATTGAAGAGGAAACAGAAGCCGGCGTCGATGGAAGAAGCCTGCTGCTTCGTGAAAATGGAGTGCAGGTTGGGACGGTGGATTTCTGTTCCGTTATTGCTGCTTTGCTTGCTGCCGTATGTCGCAAGTGCTGCTGCTGCCGCTGATCGGGATGGAGAAGATGGCTCGCAATGGCTGCTTGATCGAGATTTGCAGCCATTTATGCCGTTCGGTTATTTTCTGGTTGGCAGCTGCTTGAGAACGGCGCTGCTGTTTTGACTGCAGGTTTGGGCGTTTAGAAATGGAGGCTGGCCGAAGCTGGATTGGGAAGATCGATTTGGGGAAAATGGAGCTGCTGCCGTGAATGGGTTGCAGCTGCCGGTTTGGAGGCTGGCCGGATTTTTCTTGCTTCGAAACAATGGCCGGAAAATCCATGGCTGCTGTTTCGTGCTGGAGGATCTGGGGAAGATGGAGTACGGTTTTCGTCATTTTGGGGAAGATGGAGCACCGAACTGGTGCTCCGGCGGCGCACAATTTCCTGTACTCATGCAGCGAACAAAAACATATTTAATTTTTGTCAAAATGATTTTAATAAGCTTGCAGAGATTTTTAATTTACTTTTCGTTTTTTAGCCCTTTTTGACTTTATTTATTATTATTATTATTATTATTATTATTATTATTATATCTTAAAATGTTTTGACAATTTGTTTTATAACCATATTTTAGATTATATTTATAACTGTATGTATGATTTTTCTAATTAGGTGGTTTTATAATTTGTACCCATATTATATTAATAAGCTAATGCACCATTCAACATTAAAATTGAGTCATAATTTTATATTTTCAAGAATGTTGCAAAATGACCCATTTTTATAGCAAAATCAAATATTCTGTTAAAAATATGATTTTCATAAAATTCCACTTAAAACATGTATTTAATTAACATTTTCATATTTAATTATGCGAATTTAACATGGAATTAACTGAAAATTTTTAGACTTATCACACCCCCCAACTTAAACATTGCTAGTCCCTTAGCAATGGAAATAGTTTAATAATAATTTTTTTTTTTTTTTTTTTCTTTTTTTTTTTTTTTTTTTAACAAAAATCTAAGTGCACTGCTAATAATGATAGTAAGCTTTAGAAGTAAATTTCTTTAGTGTATATGTGTAAAATATTTCATGGTGCATATAAAAAATTATAGCACGTGTGTATGTGTACTAATGAACAAATGGGCATTAGTTAAATAAATTATTTTCAGCTCATCCAAGCTAAGCAACAGTCATATCAAAATTATGATAGTGACAGTTAATATATATCTCTCCTTTTTTTTCATTTTTTTTTTCTCCCCTCACCATATTTCAGGGTATCTAGGGATATATATATATATATATATATATATTTTAATTTTATTTTCAACATGTTTTTCTTCTTCCCCTCACCATATTTCAGGATATCTGGGGTTTTACATTTTTTTTTTTTTCTATATTTTTTTTTTATATATTCTCCCCTCACCATATTTCAGGGTATCTGGGGATAAAAAAATTTTTTTTTTTTTTTTTTTTTAAACTACCAGCTATCAATTATAGCGATATTAAAAATTACTTGCTTGGATGAGAGAGAAAAACTATATTATCATGGTACCCACGAGGTTCATTGACGTGTAAGTGCAATCAGTGCTAATAAAATTTTGAAAACACCATGAAAATATTTTTTACAAATATAACTAATTACAGTTTTCCTCTTCACTTACTACCAAGCATAGCAAGTGTACTTTGATTTATCTCTATTTTTTTGGATATTTTCTAGAATTTTTTTTTTTTTTTTATTATTATTATTAATTTTTTTTTAATTTTTATTTGATATTATATATATTTTTAAATAAATCACGTTAAGCAAACCAGACCCCCCCAACTTGAATAGAGCTATCTTTGATAAACATGCACAAAATATATAAATTCATAAGATAGCAAGGAAAGAGACAACCTGGGATGTAATGATCTGATGAAATTGTTGCAGTTTTTACCTGAAAAGAAAACTAAACTAACGGAAAAGAGATATATATATACATATTGGGTTGCCTCCCAACCAGCGCTAAGTTTTATGTCTTCAGCCAGACATAATGTTTAATGTTATCCAATTCCTGCTCTATTAAAATTCTTAACACTATGTAGATTATTTATCATTTTCATATGTTCATGCTCAAGCGTTGTGAAGATTAATGAGTTATCAATGATGTGCAATATGTAGCACTCTTCAATTTGATCATTTATTGAATTCATTGAACTGTTACTTAATGGGAGCATGATTTTATTTTGGGTTAAACAGGATTCCATTTGAATACAGTGCTCTTGGAGAAATTGACTATAATTTGGAATATATTGAATAACATCAAAGAGCGAAATTTTAACTTGAACCTGTTTAAATATTTGCATCATCTCTTCCTTTTTCATTAATTCATCTATGCTAATGAGCTCATCTTTAAAAGTACTTGAAATAGCAGGTATGTACTTCTTAAAATTTTCATCAATAATTTCATTTTCATCTCCCCCCAACTTATCCTCAATAAACTCTTTATTTCTCACCTCACCATCAATTTGGCTATGATCTATATCATTCATTTGAAACCTATTATCAATCTCCTCAATATTTTCTTGATTTTTATCTTCTTCAAATTTATCATTAATTAATTTTTCATTATTTTCTATAATATTTTCTTGATTATGAAGAGAGGAATTCTCATTGAGTTTATGATCTGAGAAACCATCACTCCATAATGTTGTAATTATTACCAAATTTTCAGACAATAAATTTTCTGATAGTAATTGATCTGATTGAGTTTGATAATCGAAATGATTTATTGGAGTGATAGTTGATTCATTAGGTTCCTCCCCACATAATGTTTCTACAATATATTCATCATTTATTTTCAAATTATCTTTCTTTTGACTTAGCATTTGGTTGTTAAGGGATTCAACTTCTAAAGCATTTGGAAATGCTAAGTCATTTTCAAAATATGGACTTTCCAAAGGTATTGGATCTATTTGAAAATTTGAATGATCAACTAGATTATCAATTTGGTCAGTATAAAATTCCTCTCCTCCTCTCCTCTCCATGGCTACTATTACTTGATCTTCATGATCTGTTGTTTTAGCAAATAATTGTTGGTTGGAAAGGAATTGTTGATTTAATCTTTCGAATCCTCCCTCTACGTTATCTAAGTGAGGAGGTTGTTGATAATCTACTTGATTCGATGAAAATTTTGAAAAGTACTCTTGTGGGGGATTTGACTGAAGATACATATTTTTATAATGTTCACATCGATTTACGCACTCTGCAAATCTATTTATACTATTTTCTAGTTTTTCAAGTTTCTCATAATTATATGTTTGATGAAAAGATTGGTTAATAGGTTGAGGTGAAAAATTTTCTTCAGGATATACCGGTGGCCCATATGTATTTTCATAATGATTATATTGATATTGATAATTTGAAAATTGACTTTGCTCAGGTGGCCACTGGGTTTGTAGATATGGAGGGTAAGATTGCATTTGTTGATTTGTCCAAGAAGTATTAGGACAACTCATCCATTCTGAGTTATGTGTATGTGAAAATGAATTATAATCAGGTGTAGGAAACTCATGAAAATTTTGAACTCGCGCTTGATATGGTAAAAATTGAGACTCATTAGAATATGTCGTTTGAAAAGGAATCGATGTATTTACGAATGAACTGTTTGAGTTTTGATAGGCAAGTAAATCATTAAGCTTTTGGTTTAATTCTTCCAACTTACCTAACCGCTGATTAATAAAGTTCATGTCCATTCTTTAATTTTAGTTTTATATTTTTTTTTATATATATATTTTTTTATATATTTTTTTTATATATATATATTTTTTAAAGCAGGAAAGAATCGAAATTGGTGATCTGAAGTTCAAGTGCAATAAGTAAAGAAAGCAGGTAAATAAAGCAGTAAAGATTATACTATTGAAAGCAAGTAAAGAAAATTTAAAACAACTAATAAAACAATTCAAACCTCAATACGCCTCCCCGGCAACGGCGCCAAAAACTTGATGCAAACCAAGTGCTTGTCGTTAAGAGCACTGTGATCACCAGTTTAATTTAAATTAACCGAAACACATTAAAGCTACCACTATACGAGCGATAGTGTAGAATAACGGTGAGTCGGGTCGAATCCACAGAGAGGCGATGTAGTTTTGAATTATTTTTAAGAGAAAGAAAAGAAGGTATAGAGAAGAGAGAGAGAGAAGAGAGAGAGAAGAGAGAAGAGAGAGAAAAGAAGAGAGAGAAAGAGAGAAGAGAGAGAAAAAAAGAGAGAGAAAGAGAGAAGAGAGAGAAAAAAAGAGAGAGACAGAGAGAAGAGAGAGAAAAAGAGAAAATAGAAGAAATTGGAGAGAAAAGAAAATAAGACAAGAAGCTAAAAGAAATTATAATTAACTAGTAACTTAATTAAAATTATTCTAAGAAAGCAATAAAAGCTATGAAATTAATCTACGAAAACAGGAATGAAAATTGCATTAAATTTAATCTAACAATTACAAAGCAGAAAATAAAGCAGTAAATCTAATCTAAAAATTATAAATTAAAATTTAACAACTACAAAACACTACCAACTATAATGCAGAAAAATAAAATTGACATCACCCGTAAAAAGCGAATCTCGAAATGAAATTCTTTATTGCTTGGCCCCACCTCCTTGCTACGGGTCCCACTAAATGGGTCCCACCCACTTGCTACGGGGTCCCACCAAATGGGTCCCACCCAAGGGGTATGTGGGGTATGGGGTGTGTGTGTTTTTGGGATGAGTGAAGGGGTCCTTTTATAGTTGAGAGAGGGGCCCTCCCTCCCTCGTGGCTTTCGATGTGGGATTGCGAATTCTTCATTGGCTCTTGTTGCTGTTTGGTTCGGGCTTTGGCAATGAAATGAAGAAGCGGTGATCGTTTAAGCTGCTGCCTGCTTGGAGAATGACTGAAGAAACCATGATCTATATCTGGCCGAAGATGAAGGGGTGCTATGGGTTGAAATAGCAGCTGCCGGTGGAATTGAATGGGTAGGCACGAGCTGCTGCCATTGATGGGTGCTGGGCAGAAAAATGGGTTTTCAGCTTGGAGAAGACGGTGCTGGAAATTGGAAAATGGAAATCTGGAAGGTGGATGCCGGCTTTGGATCGGGGCTGGCCGGAAATAAAGAAGCTGCTGGCAGACCGGCGCTGCTGTGCTCGGTTTGGCCGGGCATTGAAGAGGAAACAGAAGCCGGCGTCGATGGAAGAAGCCTGCTGCTTCGTGAAAATGGAGTGCAGGTTGGGACGGTGGATTTCTGTTCCGTTATTGCTGCTTTGCTTGCTGCCGTATGTCGCAAGTGCTGCTGCTGCCGCTGATCGGGATGGAGAAGATGGCTCGCAATGGCTGCTTGATCGAGATTTGCAGCCATTTATGCCGTTCGGTTATTTTCTGGTTGGCAGCTGCTTGAGAACGGCGCTGCTGTTTTGACTGCAGGTTTGGGCGTTTAGAAATGGAGGCTGGCCGAAGCTGGATTGGGAAGATCGATTTGGGGAAAATGGAGCTGCTGCCGTGAATGGGTTGCAGCTGCCGGTTTGGAGGCTGGCCGGATTTTTCTTGCTTCGAAACAATGGCCGGAAAATCCATGGCTGCTGTTTCGTGCTGGAGGATCTGGGGAAGATGGAGTACGGTTTTCGTCATTTTGGGGAAGATGGAGCACCGAACTGGTGCTCCGGCGGCGCACAATTTCCTGTACTCATGCAGCGAACAAAAACATATTTAATTTTTGTCAAAATGATTTTAATAAGCTTGCAGAGATTTTTAATTTACTTTTCGTTTTTTAGCCCTTTTTGACTTTATTTATTATTATTATTATTATTATTATTATTATTATTATATCTTAAAATGTTTTGACAATTTGTTTTATAACCATATTTTAGATTATATTTATAACTGTATGTATGATTTTTCTAATTAGGTGGTTTTATAATTTGTACCCATATTATATTAATAAGCTAATGCACCATTCAACATTAAAATTGAGTCATAATTTTATATTTTCAAGAATGTTGCAAAATGACCCATTTTTATAGCAAAATCAAATATTCTGTTAAAAATATGATTTTCATAAAATTCCACTTAAAACATGTATTTAATTAACATTTTCATATTTAATTATGCGAATTTAACATGGAATTAACTGAAAATTTTTAGACTTATCAAGTATTAATTAATTATGTGATAAAGGATATAAAGTTGTATTTGAATTCTCTATATGTAATATTTTTGATGATGAACACATAGTATTTAGTCGAAAAAGACATGAAAATGTATATTTGGTTTGTCTTGATGAACTAGAAGAGAAATGTCTAATAGCCATAGAAAATGATCCATGGATATGACATACAAGGCTTGAACATATAAATATGTCAAATATTAAAACATTGTGAAAAAGAATCTAGTACAAGGGTTACCAAAGCTCAAATATGACAAGGATAAGATTTATAAAACTTGTCAACTATCTAAACAACCTAAAACACCATTTTCCACCAAAAAGAAAATTTCAACAACTAGACCACTTGAGTTGTTACATATGGATCTTTATGGGCCATCAGACATTTTAACTCTTTGTGGGAAAAAGTATGTGTATGTAATTGTTGATGATTTTTCAAGATTTACTTGGATTATACTCTTAGCTAGCAAAGTGAAGCATTTTCTATGTTTGTCACATTTTCAAATTTGGTGCAAAATGAAAAACAAAGTTCAATCATTTCAATTAGAAGTGATCATGGTGGTGAATTTAAAAATAATCGATTCATAGAATTTTGCAATGAAAAAGGAATTCACCATACATTTTCTGCACCAAGAACTCCTCAACAAAACGGAGTTGTTGAAAAGAAAAATCGGACAATACAAGAAATGGCTAGAACCATGCTAAATGAGAGTAAATTGTCCAAAAGATTTTGGGGTGAAGCTGTAAGTACAGCTTGTCATGTATTAAACCGAGTTACCATTAGAGCAATATTGAAAAAGACCCCATATGAACTTTGGAAAGGCAGAAAACCAAACATATCATATTTTCATACTTTTGGATGTACTTGTTATGTATTAAATAATGGAAAAACAAATTTGGAAAAATTAGATGCCAAAAGTGACGAAGCTATTTTCTTAGGTTATTCATCAAATAGCAAAGCATATAGGATTTTCAACAAAAGAAATCAAATAGTAGAAGAATCAATACATGTTATTTTTGATGAATTTAACCAAACTCCAAGAAAGGAGGATGAACTAAGTGATGCAGATGATACAAAAGCAAAACAACAAGAACAACAAAAGAAAACCGAGCTCAAGCCAGAAAATCTCATGGAGGAAGAGATAAGTGAAGATAATGACTCCTACAAACCTCCAATTGATTTGAAATTCAAAAATGTCCATCCAATTGAGCAAGTCATTGGAAATATTTATGAAGGAGTAAAAACTAGGAGATCAAAACAAAATATTTGTGGACAATATGCATTTGTGTCAAAAATTGAATCAACCACTATTGAACAAGCTCTTAATGATGAAAACTGAGTTATTCCAATGCAAGAAGAGCTAAATCAATTTGAAAGAAATAATATATGACATTTAGTTCCTAGACCAAATGATTATACCATTATTTATACCAAATGGGTATTTAGGAACAAATTGGACGAAAGTAAACTTGTAATAAGAAACAAAGCTAGACTAGTAGCTAAAGGGTATTCCCAGGAAGAAGGGATTGATTTTGAAGAATCATATGCACCCGTGGCTAGATTATAAGTCATACGCATTTTACTATCATTTGCTTCTCACATGAATTTCAAATTGTTTCAAATGGATGTGAAAAATGCATTTTTGAATGGGTATTTGAATGAAGAAGTATATGTTGAACAACCCCCTGAATTTGAAGAAAAGGATCAATCAAAATATGTTTATAAGCTGACCAAAGAATTATATGGACTAAAACAAGCCCCACGAGCTTGGTATGAAAGGTAAATAGATTTTTGATTGATCATGAATTTCAAAGAGGAAAAGTTGATACTACTTTATTCATCAAGTATAAAAGTAAAAATATTTTAATTGTGCGAATTTATGTAGATGATATAATATTTGGTGCTACTAATGAAGCTTTGTGCCAAAAATTTTCTAAGATTATGCAGAGCGAATTTGAAATGAGCATGATGGGAGAATTAAATTTCTTCCTTGGACTGCAAATCAAGCAACAAGCCGAAGGAATATTTATAAATCAGTCCAAGTACATCAAAGAAATGCTAAAGAAATTTGGAATGCAAACTAGCAAAGAAGCAAATATTCCAATGAGTTCAACAATCAAGATCGACACGGACGAAAACGGTAAATGTATCGATCAAAAGCTTTATAGAAATATGATAGGATCATTGTTGTATGTAACTGCTTCTAGACCGGATATTCTTTTCAGTGTATGTATGTGTTCTAGATTCCAAGCATGTCTTAGATCACATTTATTGGTTTTAGTGTATTCAAGGAAACAAATTAGTGTTGCTTTATCTACGGGAGAAGCTGAATATATAGCCGCCAGGAGTTGTTGTGCCCAACTACTTTGGATGAAACAACAATTGAAAGACTATAGTATTGATTATTATAACATTCCAATTAAATGTGATAATACAAGTGCAATTTGTTTAACTAAAAATCCAGTATTGCATTCAAGAACCAAACACATAGATGTAAGACATCATTTTATTCGTGAACATGTTGAAAATCATGATGTTTGTTTGGAATATGTGAAAACTGATGATCAAATTGCTGATATATTCACCAAACCTTTAGCAAAGGAATCATTTTACAAAATTAGAAATGATATGGGGATGATTGAGTTAACTTAGGAATAGTTAGATGGAAAAATAGACTTAGAAAAATTCAAGTCAATAAGCCAAATCGACTCCAAGGCCACCAAGTCGACTGCACTGAAGTTGACTTGGGCATAGTGAAGTCGACTCCGCCTCTGGGCAAAGTCGACTCCGCGCGCGCGACTGTCGGACTTCCGACCTTCTCTTTCTTCTTTCTCTTTTCTCTCATTTTCTCTCATTTTTCCCGCACCGGCATCCTTCTCTCTCTCTCTCTCTCTCTCTCTCATTTTCTCTTCCAATCTTCTTCCTTTCTCCGGCATATCCATCTTGTTTTCTTCTCTCCTGCTTTCCTTTCTTCTCTGGCTCTCTCTCTCTCTCTCTCTCTCTCTCTCTCTCGGATTCCCTTTCACTACTCTCTCAGCTCTCGGTCTCTATTTGTCTAAGCTATCCATCTATCCCTCTCTGTCTCATTTCCAACTATCCATCTCTCTCTCCATCTCTTCTCACTGAACCATCTCTCCTCACTCAATCCATCTATCCCTCTCTGTCTCATTTCCAAAAACCCATCTCAAATGGCTCCCAAATCTTGTTTGCCTAAGCTAGCTGTGTCGAAGCCATCACTAAGGCCCATACGCAGACAAACAGACTCCCAAACTGAGGAGGACATTCCTAGGAGACAAAGGACTCCTGCGAAACGAACTCGGGAGGAAACATCAACTTCCACAAGTCGACGGGTTCGGTTCCAGACTGCTACTCCTACAACAGGAGCTCAAGGGTCTGAAAATCAAACTAGAAGTACTGATATAGGAGATAGGAGAAGAGGGACTCCTGTTACCAAAGGTCAAGTCTTGAAGATGCCTACGACATATTTCAAGACTGAATTGCAGCACAGCCGATTCTACAAATCGTTCTATGAACGGAAGGTATTCATTCCGAAAATTATAGACTTCAAGTTCTTGAGCGATTATGAATTTGGAATTGAAGAATTGTTAGATCCAAGGCTGGACTAGTTTGTTGAAAGCAGACGACAGAGTATATCCCGACCTAACTAGGATATTCTACTACTTATGGGATGATAACTCCTTTAACACATATGTGAAAGGAGTAGAAATGTTCTTAGGAACTATGGGAACAGCAAGTCTAGGAAATGCACTGATGAAAGTAGGAAGAATCCTATGTGTACCGTACGAAGAAGGGCAGCTTCCTGAGGATCTAACCCTGGATCAGATGTATAATCAACTAACACGGAGCAACAAGTATCATCCAGGAGTTAAATTCCTGCACTACATGGACCTATCCCCAAGGCTAAGGGTCCTTAGGCTACTCATCGCCCACCGCATCTATCCAAAGGGTGGTGGAAGAAACCAGCTGAATCCGCAGGAGGCGGGAATTCTTTGGAAAGTCGCGAATAAAGTCAAGGTCAGCATACCGTGACTATTTCTGGAAGCACTAGCCTCGAGGAAGGACAACCCATGAGGGGTTCTTCCATATGGGACATGGATCACAAGGATCCTGGAATTCTATGGGGTTGACATCGATGTTGAACCGTTTGAAGTTATGAAATCAATGAATGCCATCAACAAAGCCCTGCTCCAACGCATGAAAATCAATGTGGAGCAATTTAGAGCAGAGAAAATATAAGAAAGAATGGGCAGACCAGCTCAAGAGGAAGTTGAGGATGCACAGGCTCAGGGGGAGTAGCCCCCGCCACTAGAGGGTGAGCAACCTGCTCCACATGCAGACGCTCCCGAAGAGCCAGCCTTGCCCGTGTCACACGGCTCCTGCTCACCTCATGGTTCACAGATTCCTGATCTCGCACCATATCCCCCATCATGGGACACTTCGGTGAACGCTATTCGAGTTCACCTTGAGCAGTTAGAGGACCGACTAACTAGCCAAATTGCCAAGGTCCAAAATGCGATAACAGATACGCATTCATGCCAAGATCGTATAGATCAGGAGCTTTGAACCATTCGCTATCACCTGGCATCCGAGCATCATCGAAATCAGCCCATACCTGAACTGGATCCGTTTGATACCGAATCAGTTCGCAAAGATCCTACCCCAGCACCCGTTTCATCATTTTACTCCTCAGCCCATGTTCGACCTATCCTACCAATTTCCTATCCTATATCTGCATTTCAATTCACCAAATCTCTGCGAGTCGACCCCTATTTGATCGGTTGACAAAAAGGGGGAGAAGTGTTGAGTTTTGAGTTTAGATTTTTTAGAATTTTGGGTTGGGTAGCTTGTATATATGTTTCATTTGCATTTGAAACTTATATGAAACTTTTTGATCATATATGAAAAGGTTGCTTATGAAAAAGTTTGTTTTGTGTTCTGGTTACTTTTGCAAAGTTTATTATCACTTGAATTATGCTCTGATTTATTATGTTTGCTCTAATCATTAATGTTCTATTTTTTTCAAAAGGTAATGACTTATGATTATCCTAAAAATGTCAAAACAGGATATTGGAAGACATTAACTTAAATTGGTTTTGTCAATCATCAAAAAGGGGGAGATTGTTGGAAATAATTGTTGAAATCAAATGCAAAATATCCAAAGCATGTGTTTTGATGATTAACAACATGATTTGAGTAAAGTCTTAACTACTAATATGTTTTGTGCAATGTTTAAGGTTATAAAAGTGAAAAATACAAAACAGAACAGGTCAAGTTGATCTCCAAGTCGACTCAGACATCGACTTAGGCGAAGTCGACTCCAGCAGAGACTTCAAATGACAATTCTTGGACAGCGTTGAAATTGAGGACTTGGACATACTAAAGTCGCAGATGAAGTCGACTCCACTTGCGACTTGGGTGAAGTCGCAGATGAAGTCGACTCCAGTATCGACTTCAAGATGCAATTTCCTTCCAGCGTTGAAATTGGATTGCCAAGATTCTGAAGTCGCAACCGAAGTAGACTCCACATGCGACTTGGGTGAAATCGCAGGCAAAGTCAACTCCAGCATCAACTTCAACTTGGCAGGGCAGATCTTCAAGATCAAATCGAAGGACAAGCCAACTTCAAGATAAACTTGAGTCAAATTAAGGATGAAGTCAACCTAAATTTTTCAACTTGAATATATGAAGACTAATCCAAGTTTAAAGCAAGCAAGATACATGGATTCAACCATTCTAAATCAAAGTTGGATTTGTTCATACAAGATTCGAGTTTTTCAAGTTCTCTAGAAAAATTTTGTACAAATAAGTTCCAAGTATTGAAAGACAAAAAGAAGAAGAAGAAGTTAAGCAAGCAAGAGACACTTCAACAAAGATCAAACTGAGTTGGCAAAAGAAAGAAGTCAAGTCGCACCCGAAGTCGACTCCAAGATCGACTTGAAGACAAGTCTCAGACCAAGTCGACCTAGAGGACAGACTTGGAAACTGAAGAACAGCTGAAGTCGCACACAAAGTCGACTCCACATGCAACTTGGAGGCGTAACGTTCGAATTTTTGAACTTTGAAACATTTATTATGCGTCAACCAACTCTATAATGTTCAAAATTCTCCCTCCTCTATATATAGACACTCAAGCAAACGTGGAAAGATACAAGATAGAACTAAAAAAGAGGAAAGAAGTGCTACTAAGAGTTTCATTCCACTTTTCTCGACAATTGAGTGATCTATACACTTTCAAAGGAAGAACAAGCTTCAAAGTTGCTGTTTACTTCAATGCAATATGATTCGTTGCTTCTAAAAATTTTTCCTTGAGCTGAAACTTGCTACACAAATCTGTAAAGTGTAGATTTCTTCTATTTCATCTTGTTATTTGATTTTGGTGCTTGGTTTGAGTTCGGTGTTTCAAACCAAGATATAGCAAGTAGGGTTGTGATTGGAGTGTAACTCATCACCTACTTGTGTTGCTTGTTGTACACGCGCCCTAGAGCTAGAATCTAGAAGAGAGAGGAGGCTCTGGCTGTATATGCCCCCTAGAGCTAGAATCTAGAAGAGAGCGGAGACTCTAGTTGTATTCGTGGAATACATAGTGGAACCCAAGTCACAAGGGAGTGTGAGCTTGGAAGAGTGGAGTAGGGAAAGGTTGCCCGAACCACTATAAATCTTGTCTACTATTTTTCATTTCCATTTTCATTATCTTATTGCTTTCTATTTGTTTCATTAAAGGGGTTTAAACTAAACCGGGGTAAAATCTCTAATTAAAGTTTTAAATTTTTAAATACCCAATTCACCCCTCCCCTCTTGGGTAATTGTCATTAACTCGGGACCAACACATTCATATTCATATATGTCTTCCAACACATACAAACCTAACCAAGTTTTAGTTATGTGCTATGCTCCCATGCATACAAGTAAAACAAGGTTGATAACCGTATAACCTAATCATGATTACACAGCGTTAATAGGTATATTCATATCCATTTTAACATCTAACACAACATGAGATAGAATACCTGTGCCTTATATATGGATCTTATTCAAATTCCACTTTTCCGAGCATGAATCCGAATATTAGATCAATCCACAATGTTGCAAATCTTGTAAACGCATTAAGCATGATATATAAGGGTAGTTTCAGGCAACATATGTCACAACACAACAGTATTATCAATTCAAGCATAAGAAAATCAAATATCATGAGCTATGAGTTCAAATCCTATATATCTCCTACCATAAAAAGGTTTAGCCCATAAACATGACTTCAATTCCCATTAAAATCGAGTTTACAATTATCCCAAGCAAGGAGAATAACAAACAGGTAGAGATAGATGAGAAGAGGAGATGAAACTCAATGGATTTTGCAGTGATGTCTTGGATCTCCACTTGTTTTCTCTCTTTCCTTAAAGCTTTGATTTCCTCCTTTTCCCTACAGCAATTATTCCCTATTTTGGTCTCTCCTCTATGGCCTATGGAACTCCCTTGCACGCAGCCCTAGGTTTCTATTTATAATGGGTAGTTTGCGTAGCACATGTGCAGAAACCCGCACGCGTACGGATGTGTATTGGCGCCTGGGCACCAACTCCTTGTGTGCTGGGTAACTTCGAAACCTTTCTGGAAATCCTAGGACTTCATGCCTTGGCGCCTAGGCGCCAACTCCCTGGAAGCTACTGGTTGTTGGATTATGTTGGAGTTCTGGCAAGGGCATGTAGGCGCCAACCCCATGCTCCTTCACTTGGCTCTATTATGCATTCGACTCGCTTGCGTGCTTGTAATTCTCCGTCCTTTCTGTAAAAATGAATGAAACTAAATAAATGAACTAAAAATGCCTAATTTATACTAAAAATGCATAAAAACTACATAATGCTCCTAAAATGCAAAGCGAGTAAAAATTTAGCTAAATGGATGCAAATTAAACCTAATCTCTTGGACTAACACGCAAAAATAGTCTGAAATAAGCCATGATAACTCATATTTTTACGAGTAATCACACCCCCAAACTTAAATGTTGCTAGTCCTCAAGCAACACATGCAAACATAATGAATGAATGAAATGAATGAATGAATGAATAAATTTGGACTCCGTCAACTCAACCTGCTTCCCATTATGCTTCTATTAATCCATTTCTCTATTCAACATGATCAAGAATAATCTAAACTTGAAAAATCATCCATTTATCAAAATAGGACATGCATATTCATTTATCATTCGCAAACCAAATCACATGTAGATGATAGTAATCCTAGTACAAAGTGATAATTCAACATGCTTATCTTCCTCTTGATCAAAAGAAACTTGTTAGAAAATCAATACAAAACAAGTGAACCAAGGTTTAAGTTGAATTGACTGATCAAAGAACATGGTAATCATTCACTGGATTTCATTTTGCCTGACTGCATATTCTTTCCTCCCCCCCAAACTTATTGCAAAACTCTTCTCACTATATTTTAGGATATCCGGAGATCTTTTTTTTTTGGCTCCCCTGACCATATTTCAGGGTATCTGGGAAAGTTTTCTTTTTAAAGTGTTCTTACTGTGATTTTCCTTTACTTTTTTACGCGAACCTTGACATTTGTTGATGCCAAGTCCCGATTACTTAGCTTAGGTCAATCACCTTATTTTATTGTTCTGATAACTTAAAGTAGGGATACTGAACATGCAAGAAATTTTTTGTGAAATATTACCATTTTCGAGACCATTAATTCCCTTAAAGCACGTGGTTCACATTTGTTTAACTCAATTCTTATCATTTCAGTTGAAAAGATTAGCATAGAATTGAATTATAACAATGTACTATGAGATTCTCATGATTCATTCACATGTTACTTGCTACTTGCTTTTACACATAGTCCTTAATCTGAATTGCCAATTTTTTATGAATTCAATTCCAAGTCAAAGTTTTTCTCGACCTTGCACATATTTCATCAAAATGGGTTGAAACAAGATAATTTTCATAGGAAAAATTTGACATGATATGCAATCTAAACAAAACATGAAAAACAAACCTACGACCGAAAATTATATACTCTCCCAAACTTGAGAGATGCATTGTCCTCAACGCATGCAACTACATAAAACTTACATGATCATAAACTGAGAAATAAATACAAAAGGAATATAAAATGGAAAGGACAGGTACTCCCCTAGGCATCTGATGCGGAGGAGTCGTTGTCGTCATGCTCACTTTCTTCACTAGGCTTGATGTGAAAATGGATTAAAATAGGCTTGGAACTCTGGACGTGTCGATGGGAATGGTGGTAAATCCTTCATATCAATCTGTCAGTCCTCCATGAGTCTTTGAAAGTGTGCCTCTATAGCTCGATTGGACAATCGTATGTCAGCTTCACATTGGTTGAGAGCGGTTGCGAGCGACGTCACAAATAGGAAGAAGGAAGAATGAACAGTACAATATTGAAAAGTGCACTGCAAGCTCAACCGTCCAAGTCTTTACACCCCAAGTTTAATTCATACAAGCTCTTTTTAGGCAATCCAACTCAAGTTTCAAGCCATATTATTGATACCACAAGTGTAGTCCATAAACTCCTCCCCCACTACTTTAAACTCTTAGCCACAACAAAATAATGGAACAGCTTGAACCAAAAGGTTACCCACAAGTAATACATCCACATGCCCACAAATATATGAAAAATGCAAACCACCCACTTGCACACCTTTTATTTAAAGTAATAAAATAGGTGATTCACTAAAAGCAGTAAAACAAATTGCATAGAACTTCAATGACCCAAAATATGCAAAGATGGAGGATTTTGATATTGAAAATGATATCAACTAAGAAAACCATAGTTCTCATCTCGACGGTCTTGAAAAATTCTTTCCGTTGATATGTGGTAGCTCCTGTAACTCCTCCGGGATCAAAAGTTATGACCAGTTGAAGTTAGCATGCTGAAAACTTGTGTTTTGCTGTTTTTTTTATGTTGCCAGGGGGTGGCGCCGGGGCGCCAAAAATTGAGGCCTAGGCGCCGACTTGCTGACTCAAAAGTTGCAACATGTTATTTCCTTGAAAAATATAGCGCCGGGGCGCCATTTCTCTGATCCCAACTTGCTAGAACATGTTCTTTTGTGAAACTTGGCGCCGGGCACCAAAAATTGAGGTCAGGACCTCACTCCAATTGCATTATCTTGTCTTGAATGATGAATATAAACTTGACACTCCTTGATTCCATCATTTATCAACTTGAAAGTGGATTGAAAGTCCATATTTGAGCATGATAATCTTGTCCTTCCTTGCCTTGGGAGATGACTACTTTATTCTTAAAATAAAAATCAAAAAGTGTAATGGGTTGTCTCCCATTTAGAGCTAAATTTATCGTCTTCATCCCGACGTCCCATTATGATTAGTCAATTCCCGCTCTATCGAACTTCCGTCCATGCGGATTGTGCATTGGAAGTTCAGATCTCTTCTTAGTCTCTTCAAATGGATAAGTTAGCCTCTTTTCTTGAATTTCATAGAGGCTATAGAAGAGGTTTTCATGGTCTTGAACAAATTATGGCTTCAAGATGTTGCTTTCCAAGGTTTTGCATTGATTGATTAAGTCTTGTTGCACCTGAATTTCAGGAAGACAAATTAGAGGAGTGTTGATATGATAATTTTCAACTTTCTCCACTATATCAACATCTATTTCTTCATCAATTTCTTCTTCCACTTCCTGGCTTTCCATTGGCTCGACCACTTGTTCAAGAACATGCTGAGGTACAGTTTGTTCTATCAAATCTATTGATATATCTTCATTAGTACTCGGAGTGACTTCACAGCCCTGCTCTAACTCATCTTCTTTTGCAATTTCTTCAATATGACTGGAAGACGACTCTTGATGCCGACATTGGATTGCAGTAGCCAATAGCTCTACCTGTTTCTGCATGTTCTCATTAAATTGCATCTGGCTCTTCATGAATTGCATGAACATGTTGTGGCGCCCCGAACCGAGGCGTCACATTTGTCCTTACTCCGGGATCTTGTCGATTGGTAAGTGTGAATCAGGATTGTTGCCCTGATCACGCGGCGGGTACTTAATTGGATCTCGTCTAATTTTTTTTCATTTCTTTTTCTTTCATCATATAAACATATACTCATCATCATTCATAATGGACTTATCATAAATCATCAACTTCTCATATTATTCATCACTTCATAATTTCATACAACCTATGTCTTTTTCATCATATCCCATTAGGGAATCTATTCATACAAAAATCTACAAACCTTTGTAGATTCCTCTTTTCCTTTAGCAACACATGTCCTTCATTTCTTGGCTTTCCCTACACCTGTCTGAGGTTGGGGAAAACAAAACATGAGTCGAAACTCAATAAGCAAACATTTTTCATTTTAAATGCATTCCTCTCCATTCGATAGAAGACACTTACCAAGTGATCAACTACCAACGGAATAGAAACCTTTTCGTAAACCATATTTCGAAACCTTTCATAAACCATTCATGTAAATCATTCGTAAATGCATTTCTCTCCATTCGATAGGAGACACTTAGCAAGTGATCAACTATCAATGGAATAGAAACCTTTTCATAAAGATTGGATGTGCAAATACTTCCTTTCTACTCCTGACATAAACCTTCGTGTGCGGATATGCTAGCTCAGGGAACATCTCACATAACATGGTCCAATACGCCGACTGTCTCCGACTTGGCCTCATCAAGAGGAACCTCTCTTCCTCTTGACGCCTACATGGTTCCTACATGCATGACTTTTGATTTCCCCAGCATTATATACCTCTTACACCAGGTAACTTGTCATTCTCATGTAGAGAATTATTTGCACCATCCCTTAAAAACATAATTTCAAATTCATGCTTTTCTTTTTAATCCATGTATGAAAATGCAATGCATTCATTCAAACATAACATTTCTTTGCCTCCACCTCTGGGGAGGACGCCGTCGGCACACGGCCTATACGACTCGGCAATAATGAAGGGGGACTCTCTGATCCGCTTTCTACCTTCACCAAAGCCTCTTCCTTATACATCATACATGTGCACATGTCCATGAACATCACATGATATCAATATGCCGGCATGACTTTTCATAAACATTCATCATTTCAAAACATTATAGGAATGGCCACCCTTAAACACATTTCATAAATACTTGAGAATAAAACATATTTTCAAAGTTGTGCTTGCTTACAAATCATCATTTTCAAAAGGATTGCTTGCTTACAATAAAGCAATAAAACTATATTTAAAAAAAGTTCGCTTGCTTACAAATCATCATTTTCAAAAGGATTACTTGCTTACAATGAAGCAATAAAATCATATTTTTAAAAAAAGTTCGCTTGCTTACCTTTGCTTTGCTTCAACCTGACTCCTTTATCTTTTCCTTTCATTTTCATATACAAGAAAATTGGATATTTTATCCATCTATTCCATGTCTTAGCTTGCTTCCCATGCATGCTTTACGATCACATATTACCTCATTTTTATAGAGGTTTTCCTTTTATAAATACTTGGTCATTACTCATTTATATGAATTTTTATCCATAAATCCTTTAAAAATTCCATCCATATATCCTCATAAATATACAAAAATAAATCTCAATTTTTTCCCAAAATACGCTGTTCACTATTCATAATTACTGTTCATAATCACTGTTCACGTACTGTTCACCCGAGGTTACTGTTCACAGCAACGTGGGTTACAGTAGTTCATGGATTCCAAAAATTGACATTTTTCTCAAAAATAAAAAATACCATGACATAGCTTATGCTTAGTATATCATGGAAAATTCATGAATTATGAATTTATCATCATTAACTTGGCTAAAAAATTCATTTTCTCCAAATAATAAAAATCAACATAAATTCACTTAAGCATAATCCTTAATTCCAAAAATCATAAAATTAATATATCATCATTCCGACATCATATTTATCATATTCATATATCCCAAATCATCATTTATCAATTTTGGAGCATTATTTTCACATATCATATACTATCTTCCCGAATGCTCCATCTTTGCTCCAAATTTTTGATGTTTCGGCATGATTCCGATTAAGCATTATAACTTTACTTATTTTCTCATGCTTAGGAATTATCTAAGTATGGTTTTACCCTACTTAACATCCAAAAGAAATTTGGAAAGAAATCGCTTACCCGAAGTGAAGATATCTCACTTTTTCTTGCACTTTCTCTCTCTAACTTCCTCCTTTTCTTTCTCCTCAAGGCTAAAACGTGGTGGGGGTGAAAAAATGCTCAAATGGAGCTGGGTTTGAGTGCTTTGGTCGTTCACCCCATGCCCCTATTTATACTTTTTGATTTTTCATCAAATTGGATTTTACCCCCCCTTGCTTGAGGTATTAAATTGTAAATGTATTTTTTTCTAATTTTCAAAAGGTGCTTTGAGCCATGTGCAACCACCCTAGCTACTGTTCACGCCTCCTCTATGGCAGCCCTATTTTTTATAATTTTTTGATTTATTAAATCAATTATTTTAGGCTAATTCAATCTTAGCTATTGATTTTTGATAATGATGGATTTGGACCATTGGATTTGGCCCCAAAAGTCCAAGCTCCAGCAGCCATAGCAGATTTTCATTAATTATTTATCCATTTAATTAATTAAAATTAATCCAAATATGATAGAGTGCTCTTACGGCTATGAATTCATTATTTTGTGCTCTTATGGGTTCCCGAATATGATAGAGTATCCTCTTGTTTAACTGCCAAAGAGATATGAGATACACTAACATCCATCTATGAAGGAACTTCTTAAGTCCAAGGGACAAGGAGAAATATTTTGATTGAAGAATTGGAAAACTTTAGAATGCTAGAAACAGAAAATATTTCTGAAATATTTTCTAGATTTTTCAAGATTACTAATGCCTTGAAATGGCTAGGAAAGACAATTTCTGAATCTGAACAGGTCATGAAGATTCTAAGGGCACTACTCGAATCATGGACTCAAGAAATCACGGCAATAGAAGAAGCCAATGACCTAAACACATTGAAGTTGGAAAACCTTATTAGCTCGTTAATGTCACATGAGCTAATCAAGAAAAGAAACGAGAATCACCACAAAGGAAAAAGAGCTATCGCCTTGATAGCTGCACAAGACTCGGATGACACCACCTCATCATCACAAAACGACGATGAAATTGCCTTACTTACAAAACAGTTCAGAAAATTTGTAAGGAAAGGTAGAAATTTCAGAAACTTAAAGAAAGAAATTCTAAAGAGAAAAAGAAAGAATCAACAAAATATTACCGGTGTAGTGGTTCGAGGCACATGCAAGCCCAATGCCCAACGCCTGAAGAAAATAAAGCAAAGGAGCAAAGAAAAGATTGAGGCGACAACAGAAAATTTCAAAGAAACAAAGAAAGAGGCATGTACGTAAATGAAGATGAATCTAAAAACATGTAGCTCTTCAAGTGAAGAATGTGAAGCAGATTGTGTAAGAATTTGTTGCATAGAAAATTCTGACATATGTTTTGCAGCCACGGAAATCTTGGAGGATCAAGCTACTTCAACGAACTGCACAAGTAGTCAAGAGGTAACCTCCAAAAAAAATCTTTTTCAATTTTCTCTTCTACAAATGAATGCCTTAAATGTGCTGAATTGAAAGAACTTCAACAAGCCTATGATTCATTATATGAGGAAATAAAGAAATTAGGAAACAAGTTTACAATAAAGAAAAGACAATGTGATGCAGTAATAATTGTGAATGGTAAACTTGCTGAAAAGATAGATAAATTAAAAAGTGAAAAAAATACCTTGGAAGTTGAGTTAGAGAAACTCAAAAAGGAAAATGAATCATTAAATGAATCGCTTGTCAAGTTTTCTAATCCAGGAGAAAATGAGAAAATGTTCTTAAAAATGACAACCCAAACTTGCAAGAAAAGACTTGGGTATAATACATTTGAGTAAGAGAAATCTAATGCTCCGAGAAACAACGCCAAACCCATTTATACTAAACCTTAGATAAATCAAGTAGTTTGGACCAAAAGACCAACCAAGGAACAAATTACCAAATGGATATGGCATACAAGGCTTGGACATATAAATATGTCAAATATTAAAATATTGTGGAAAAAGAATCTAATACAAGGGTTACCAAAGCTCAAATATGACAAGGATAAGATTTGTAAAGCTTGTAAACTATCTAAACAACCCAAAATGCCATTTTCCACCAAAAAGGAAATTTCAACAACTAGACCACTTGAGTTGTTACATATGGATCTTTATGGGCCATCAGACATTTTAACTCTTGGTGGAAAAAAGTACGTGTATGTAATTGTTGATGATTTTTCAAGATTTACTTGGATTATACTCTTAGCTAGCAAAGATGAAGTATTTTCTATGTTTGTCACGTTTTCAAATTTAGTGCAAAATGAAAAATAAAGTTCAATCATTTCCATTAGAAGTGATCATGGTGGTGAATTTGAAAATAACCGATTCATAGAATTTTGCAATGAAAAAGGAATTCACCATACATTTTCTGCACCAAGAACTCAACAAAACGGAGTTGTTTAAAGGAAAAATCGGACAATACATGAAATGGCTAGAACCATGCTAAATGAGAGTAAATTGTCCAAAAGATTTTGGGGTGAACCTGTAAGTACAGCTTGTCATGTATTAAACCGAGTTACCATTAGAGCAATATTGAAAAAGACCCCATATGAACTTTGGAAAGGCAGAAAAACAAACATATCATATTTCCATACTTTTTGATGTACTTGTTATGTATTAAATAATGGAAAACAAAATCTGGAAAATTTAGAAGCCAAAAGCGATGAAGCTATTTTGTTAGGTTATTCATCAAATAGAAAAGCATATAGGATTTTCAACAAAAGAAATCAATGGTAGAAGAATCAATACATGTTGTTTTTGATGAATTTAACCAAACTCCGAGAAAGGAGGATGAACTAACTGATGCAGATGATATAAAAGCAAAACAACAAGAACAACAAAAGAAAATCGAGCTCAAGCCAGAAAACCCCATGGAGGAAGAGGTAAGTGAAGGTAATGACTCCTACAAACCTCCAATTGATTTGAAATTCAAAAATGCCCATCCAATTGGGCAAGTCATTGGAAATATTTATGAAGGAGTAAAAACTCGGAGATCAAAACAAAATATTTGTGGACAATATGCATTTGTGTAAAAAATTGAACCAACCACTATTGAACAAGCTCTTAATGATAAAAACTGAGTTATTGCAATGCAAGAAGAGCTAAATCAATTTGAAAGAAATAATGTATGGCCTTTAGTTCTTAGACCAAATGATTATACCATTATTGGTACCAAATGGGTATTTAGGAACAAATTGGACGAAAGCGGACTTGTAATAAGAAATAAAGCTAGACTAGTAGCCAAAGGGTATTCCCAGGAAGAAGGGATTGATTTTGAAGAATCATATGCACCCGTGGCTAGATTAGAAGTCATACGCATTTTACTAGCATTTGCTTCTCACATGAATTTCAAATTGTTTCAAATGGATGTGAAAAACACATTTTTGAATGGGTACTTGAATGAAGAAGTATATGTTGAACAACTCCCTGAATTTGAAGAAAAGGATCAATCAAAATATGTTTATAAGCTGACCAAAGAATTATATGGACTAAAACAAGCCCCACGAGCTTGGTATGAAAGGTAAATAGATTTTTGATTGATCATGAATTTCAAAGAGGAAAAGTTGATACTACTTTATTCATCAAGTATAAAAGTAAAAATATTTTAATTGTGCAAATTTATGTAGATAATATAATATTTGGTGCTACTGATGAAACTCTGTGCCAAAAATTTTCTAAGATTATGCAGAGCAAATTTGAAATGAGCATGATGGGAGAATTAAATTTCTTCCTTGGACTGCAAATCAAGCAACAAGCCGAAGGAATATTCATAAATCAGTCCAAGTACATCAAAGAAATGCTAAAGAAATTTAGAATGCAAACTAGCAAATGAGCAAATATTCCAATGAGTTCAACAATCAAGATCGACACGGCTAAAAACGGTAAATGTATCGATCAAAAACTTTATAGAAGTATGATAGGATCATTGTTGTATTTAACTGCTTCTAGACCGGATATTCTTTTCAGTGTATGTATGTGTTCTAGATTCCAAGCATGTCCTAAAGAATCACATTTATTGGCTGTAAAAAGAATTTTTAAATATTTGAAAAATACAACTAATCTTGGACTATGGTATCCAAAGGGGTCAACATTTGATTTAATCGGCTACTCGGATGCGGATTTTGCCGGTTACAAAGTAGATAAAAAGAGTACTAGTGGAACTTGTCAATTTTTTAGAAATATGTTGGTTTTAGGGTATTCAAGGAAACAAATTAGTGTTGCTTTATCTACGGGAGAAGCTGAATATATAGCCTCCGGGAGTTGTTGTGCCTAACTACTTTGGATGAAACAACAATTAAAAGACTATGGTATTGATTATTGTAACATTCCTATCAGATGTGATAACACTAGTGCAATCCGTTTAACCAAAAATCCAATATTACATTCAAGAACCAAACACATAGATGTAAGGCATCATTTTATTCGTGAACATGTAGAGAATCATGATGTTTGTTTAAAATATGTGAAAACTGAGGATCAAATTGCTGATATTTCACCAAGCCCTTAGCCAAGGATTCATTTTGCAAAATTAGAAATGACATGGGGATGATTAAGCTAAATTAAGAAAAATTAGATGGAAAATAGACTTAGGAAAATCCAAGTCGATAAGCCAAGTCGACTCCACTGAAGTCGACTTGGGCATAGTGAAGTCGACTCCGCCTCTGCCAGCGCGCGACTGTCGGAATTTCCCTTTCTATTCTTCCTTTTCTTCCTTCTTTCTTCTTCTTTCGCTCCCGCGTAACCTGTCTCCTTCCTCTTTTCTCTCATCATTTTCAGTCATCCCTGTCTCGCCATTTCTGTTTCTCTCTCGTCATTTCCGATCTTCTCTCTCTCTCGTCATCTTCTCTCTCTGTTCTCGCTCTCCCCAGTTTCTGCTCGTTCCGGCTTCCCTCTCTCTATTCCTCATCTTTTATTCCTCTCAAGTCAAATCCTCTCAGGCTTTCACTTTCAATCTCAAGGTTTCCATTCCTGTCTCTCTTGAAAAATTTTCATTTCCATTAAACTAAAATGGCTCCTAAATCTCGAATCCTTAAGCTAGCCGTGTCAAAACCATCTCTTAAGCCAGTTCCCAGAAAATCCAATTCCCAAACCGAAGAGGAAGTGCCCAGGAGGCAATGGACCCCCTCAAAGCGGGCCAAGGAAGAACCATCCACTTCTACAGGGCGCAGAGTCCGTTTCCAAACAGGTACTCCTTTCGCGACTGCTGCTCAAGAGGAACAACCCCATACCTCGCACAGCACACAATCCGGGGTGAGAAAGAAAGGCAACACAGCTGCTAAAGCCAAGTGTTGAAAATGCAGACCACATACTTCAAAACCGAATTACAGCACAGTCGGTTCTGCAAATCCTTTTACGAGCGAAAGGTATTCATCCCAAAGATCATTGACTTCAAGTTTCTGAATGATTATGAATATGATATTGAAGAATTATTGGACTTCCAAGGATGGACCAAGCTATTGAAAGAAGATGAAAAAGTCTATCCTGATTTAACTAGGAGTTTTTACTACTTATGGGATGAAGAATATTTTGGCACTTTTGTAAAGGGAATTGATATGTTCTTTGGTATTTGAGTAACTCCAAATCTGGATCAAGCAATCATAAACATTGGACAAATTCTATAAGTTCCACATGAAGATGAACCAATTTCAACAGATCTTACACTTGATCAGATCTACAATCAGCTCACCCAGAGCAATAAATATCATCCCGGGATCAAGTTTCTGCACTATATGGATTTGTTCCCAAGGCTACGGGTTCTACGCCTGCTGGTAGCCCATTGTATTTATCCAAAGGGCGGAGGTAGAAATCAGTTAAACCCTCAAGAGGCAGGAATTCTGTGGAAAATAGTGAATCGGGTCAAAGTCAGCCTTCCTCGGTTGTTTATAGAAGCCGTAAGTTCTAGGAAAGACAACCCACAAGGGATTTTGCCTTATAGTACTTGGATCACGAAGATCCTAGAACATATTGAGTTGATATCGATGGAGAACCATTCGAGGTGTTAAAGCCGATGAATGTGATCAACAAGGCATTGATCCAAAGAATGAAGATCAATGTAGATCAACTCAGGGTTGAAGCAGAAGTGGGCGCACCGGCACCAAAAGAAGCCGGGGATGCACAGGTTGAGGGGGAGCAGCCCCCACCATCACCAGAAGCTCAACTCGCTCCACCACAGGATGCACCTGAGGAGCCTGCATCGCCGCTATCACATGGGTCTTGCTCTCCTAGAGGATCTGAGATTCCAGACCTAGCACCACGGCCGTCATCTCGGGATACTTCAGTTCAGGGCCTTTGAGAGCATCTGGAGCAGCTAGAGGACCGGATGACCAGTCAGATCGCCTAGGTCCTACATGCAATCACGGATATGCATTCTCGACAGGATCGCATGGATAGGGAGCTCTGGACCATCCGTTATCACTTAGCATCCGGAAGCCATCGTCATCGATCTATCCCCGAGCTTGATCCTTTTGACACTGGATCAGTTCATCGAGATCCCACACCTGCTCCAGTCTCATCTTTTTACTCCTCGGCCCACATTCGACCTGTTCGCCCGATTCCATATCCTATCTCTGCATTCCAGTTCACCAAATCTCTTCGAGTCGACCCCTATTTGCTCGATTGACAAAAAGGGGGAGAAGTTTGAGAGTTTTTTCAGGATTTTGGGTTGGGTAGCTTATATATAGGTTTCATTTGCATTTGAAACTTGTATGAAATTTTTTGATCATATATGAAAACGTTGCTTATGAAAAAGTTTGTTTTGTGTTCTGATTACTTTTGAAAAGTTTATTATCACTTGAATTATGCTCTGATTTATTATGTTTGCTCTAATCATTAATGTTCTATTTTTTTCAAAAAGTAAATGATTTATGATTATCCTAAAAATGTCAAAACAGGATATTGGAAGGCATTAACTCAAATTAGTTTTGTCAATCATCAAAAAGAGGGAGATTGTTGGAAACAATTGTTGAAATCAAATGCAAAATATCCAAAGCATGTGTTTTGATGATTAACAACATGATTTGAGTAAAGTCTTAGCTACTAATATGTTTTGCGCAATGTTTAAGGTTATAAAAGTGAAAAATACAAAACAGAACAGGTCAAGTTGATCTCCAAGTCGACTCAGACATCGACTTAGGAGAAGTCGATCCCGAAGTCGACTCCAGTATCGACTTCAAGATGCAATTTCCTTCCAGCGCTGAAATTGGATTGCCAAGATTCTGAAGTCGCAACCGAAGTCGACTCCACATGCGACTTGAGTGAAGTCGCAGACAAAGTCGACTCCTGCATCAACTTCAACTTGGCAGGGCAGATTTTCAGAAGTCAAGTTGAAGACCAAGTCGACTTAAATGTTCGACTTGGAACATTTGAAGATTAATTCAAGTCCAAAGAAAGCAAGATGCATGAATTCATTTTTCATAATATATTTGGACTTGTTCATGCATATGAAGATTCAAGTTTTCAAGACTTCTATACAAAATGTCAAGTATTGAAGATCAAAAGTAGAACGATTATAATGAAGAAGTTAAGCAAGAAAAAATAGTTTCAAAGAAGCCTACGTTCACTTGGCAAGAAAGATAAGTCAAGTCGCACATGAAGTCGACTCCAGCATCGACTTGGGTCAAGTCTCAGACCAAGTCGACCCAGAAGACAGACTTGGAAACTGAAGCATCCGAAGTCACACCCGAAGTCGACTCCACATGCGACTTGAGCCAAGTCTAAGGCCAAGTTGACCCGAGGAAGAACTTGAACAAGCTGAGCACAAGTGAAGTCGCACCCGAAGTCAACTCCATCATGCGACTTGGGCGAAGTCGCACACGAAGTCGACTCCACCTGCGACTTGGAGAAATAACGTTCGAATTTTTGAACGTTGGAACATTTATTACGCGCCAACCACCTTTACAACGTTCAAAATTCTCCCTCCTCTATATATAGACACTCAAGCAAACGTGGATATAAATAAGATAGAGCTGAAAAAGAGGAAAGAAGTGCTACTAAGGTTTTCAAACCACTTTTCTCTACAATTGAGTGATCTATACACTTTCAAAGGAAGAACAAGCTTCAAAGTTGTTATTTGCTTCAACGCAATACGATTTGTTGCTTCTACAGATTCTTCCTCGAGCTGAAACATGCTACACAAATCTGTAAAGTGTAGATTTCTTCTATTTCATCTTATTATTTGATTTTGGTGCTTGGTTTGAGTTCGGTATTTCAAACCAAGATATAGCAAGTAGGGTTGTGATTGGAGTGTAACTCATCACCTACTTGTGTTGCTTGTTATACACACCCCCTAGAGCTACAATCTAGAAGAGAGCGGATGCTCTGGTTGTATATGCCCCCTAGAGCTAGAATCTAGAAGAGAGCGGAGACTCTAGTTGTATTCGCGGAATACATAGTTGAACCCAAGTCACAAGGGAGTGTGAGCTTAGAAGAGTGGACTAGGAAAAGGTTGCCCGAATCACTATAAATCTTGTCTAATGTTTTTCATTTTCGCTTTCATTATATTATTGCTTTCTATTTGTTTCATTAAAGGGGTTTAAACTAAACCAGGGTAAAATTTCTAATTAAAGTTTTAAAATTTTAAATACCCAATTCACCGCTCCCCTCTTGGGTAATTGCCATAAACTCGGGAACAACAAGTAGTATTAGTGCAGGTCTTTAAGTTTTACCAAAGAGATCTTTTTGATATGGCATCCCAATCCACTTCCGTTCTCGCATTTGCTGAAGGTCAATCCTTTACTAGGCCACCATTGTTTGATGGGAACCATTTTGGATATTGGAAGTTACGTATGAAACAACTCATCATGGCTATAGATATGGACTCTTGGATTGCAATTCAAGACGGTGTGACTTTGCTTATTGATGAAAGAGCTTCCAAAGAGAAATATTTTGATTGGAGAATTGGAAAACTTTAGAATGCTAGAAACAGAAAATATTTCTGAAATGTTTGCTAGATTTTTCATGATTACTAACGCCTTGAAATAGGAAAGGCAATTTCTGAATCTGAACAGGTCATGAAGATTCTAAGGGCACTACCCGAATCATGAACTCCAAAAATCACAGTAATAGAAGAAGTCAAGGACCTAAACACATTGAAATTAGAAAACCTTGTTAGCTCGTTAATGTCACATGAGCTAATCCAGAAAAGAAACGAGGATCACCACGAAGGCAAAAGAGCTATCGCCTTGAAAGCTGCACATGACTCGGATGACACCACCTTCCGGGGTAAAGTTTCTGTTTAAGTTGAAATTTTTTAAATACCCAATTCACCCCTCCCCTCTTGAGTAATCGCCATTAACTCGGGACCAACAAGTGGTATCAGAGCAGGTCTTTGAGTTATACCAAAGAGATCTTTTGATATGTCATCCCAATCGACTTCCGTTCCCGCATTTGCCGAAGGCCAATCTTTTACTAGGCCACCATCGTTTGATGGGAACAATTTCGGCTATTGGAAGCTACGTATGAAACAACTCATCATAGCTACAGATATGGACTCTTGGATTGCAATCCAAGATGGTGTAACCTTGCCTATTGATTAAAGAGCTTCCAAATGGACCGATGAGGAAGTAAAAACTGTTAAGAGCAACGCTAAAGCTATGAACTCACTATTTCGTGCTCTTACCGCTTTCGAATATGATAGAGTATTCTCTTGTCTAATTGCAAAAGAAATATGAGATACTTTAACATCTATCTATAAAGGAACTTCTCAAGTCCAAGGGACAAGGAGAAATATTTTGATTGGAGAATTGAAAAACTTTAGAATGCTAGAAACAGAAAATATTTCTGAAATATTTTCTAGATTTTTCAAGATTACTAACGCCTTGAAAGGGCTAGGAAAGGCAATTTCTGAATCTGAACAGGTCATGAAAATTCTAAGGGCGCTACCCGAATCGTGGACTCTAAAAATTACTGCAATAGAAGAAGCAAAGGACTTGAACACATTGAAGCTAGAAGACCTTATTAGCTCACTAATGTCACATGAGCTAATCAAAAAAAGAAAAGAGGATCACCACAAAGGCAAAAGAACCAGTGCATTGAAAGCGGCACAAAACTCGGATGAGTCCACCTCCTCATCTCACAACGATGATGAAGACATTGCTCTACTTACACACAGATTTTGAAAGTTTGTGAGAAATGAAAAGAACTTCAAAGACTTCAAAGAGAGACCACGAAAAGAGAAGAAGAAGGAGGCTACAAAATGCTATAGATGCGGCGGTATGGGAAGAGGAATGTACGTGAATGAAGAAACTTCATCAACAAGTAGCTCCTCAATCGATGGTTTTGAAGCGGCAAATTGTGCAAGAATATGCTGCATGGCACGGATTGAGCAAGAAGAAAATTTATTGTGTTTAAACACAATAAAAGTTTTGGAAGAGCAAACCACCTCAACAAAGTGCACAAGTAATGAAGAGGTAACTTTCAAATTTTTCTATTCTCAATCTACTCACTCTTTTATTCAAGAATGTCTCAAATGTGCTGAATTAGAAGAATTACAACATGCATGTGATTCATTATATGAGAAAATTAAAAAACTAGGAAACAAGTTATCACTAAAGATACAACAATGCAATTCCATTATTATTTTAAATGGAAAACTAGCTGAAAGTACATCAAAACTGAAAGAAGAAAATGAACTACTATTGAAGGAAGTAGAAAAATTGAAAAAGGAGAATGAATCTTAAATGAATCATTAGCTAAATTCTCTAATTCATGAAAAAATGTGAAAATATTTTTAAACATGACCTCTCAAAACAATAAAAGAGATCTTGGATACTCAACATTTGAGCAAGGAGAAAGTAGCAAATTATGTGTGCTAACACTTGGGAAAAATCAAACTGCACCTATCTACAAGCCCAAAGGGAAACATATTACGTGGACTAGAAGACCAACTTTTGAACCACTACATACTTGGAGGCCTACTCTTGGATTACCAATGGCTTACAATTTTTGCAACAAGATGGGTCACAAGATTCATAGATGCAACTTTAAGAAATTATATGACCATGGTGCAAAACTAGTTTGGGTTCTAAGAAACACAAGATTTGGACTTTCAAAGATAGAACAACAAAGATTAAATCAGTTTACTAACCCAAATGGACCCATAAAATGGGTACCAAAGAGATAAGATTTATTTGTTCATTTTTCAGATATGTTTCAAGGCAAAGGTAAGCAACGTTTGGTTCATGGATAGTGATTGCTCAAGGCATATGACCGGTGAAAGAAGTTTATTTCATAAACTCAAGCCTTGCAACGATGGAACTGTTGCTTTTGAAAATAATGAGAAAGGTAAAATCAAAGATAAAGGAAACATTTATAGTATTTCAAATGCATGTATGGAAGATGTATTATTTGTTGAAGGACTCAAGCACAATTTAATGAGTATTAGCCAATTATGTAACAAAGGATACAAGGTTGTGTTTGAATCATCTATATGTAATGTATTTGATGGAGAACATATCATGTTTAGCAGAAAAAGACATGGAAATGTATATTTTGTTTCACTTGATGAACTAGATGGTCAATGTCTAATGGCCATTGACAATGATCCATGGGTATGGCATAAGAGGCTTGGGCATATAAACATGACAAATATAAAGACCCTATGGAAGAAGAGTTTGGTAGAAGGATTGTCTAAATTGAAATATGACAAAGATAAAATTTACAAGGCATGTCAATTGTCAAAGCATCCTAAAATGCCTTTCTCTACTAAAAAAGAAATTTCCACCACTAGGCCACTTGAATTGCTACACATGGATCTATATAGGTCATTCGACATTTTAACCATTGGTGGAAAGAAGTATGTGTTTGTAATAGTTGATGATTTTTCAAGATTCACATGGGTAATTCTCTTAGAATTATGTAATGAAAAAGGAATTCACCACACATTTTCCGCACCAAGAACTCCACAACAAAATGGAGTGGTTGAAAGGAAAAATAGAACCATACAAAAGATGGCTAGAACAATGCTAAATGAGAGCAAATTATCCAAGAAATTTTGAGGTGAAGCTGTAAGTACAGCTTGTCATGTGTTAAATCGAGTTACCATTAGAGCAATCTTGAAAAAGACCCCATATGAGCTATGGAAAGGTAGAAAACCAAATATTTCATATTTTCATGCTTTTGGTTGCACATGTTATGTTTGAACAATGGTAAAACTAACTTGAAAAAATTAGATACTAAGAGTGATGAGGCAATATTCCTTAGTTACTCATCAATGGCAAAGTATATAGAGTCTTCAATAAAAGGAACCAAGTTGTAGAAGAGTCGATACATGTTGTTTTTGATGAATCTAATCCATGCTTCAAAAGAAAAGATGATTTAAGTGATGCAGATGAGATAACAAGTAGTCTTGAAAAATTGCATATGGAGAAGCAAGAAGAATCCATGGAGGAAAGGGTAAGTGAAGGTAATAACTCCTACAAACCTCCAATTGATTAAAGTTCAAAAACGCTCATCCAATTGACCAAGTTATAGGGAATGTCTATGAAGGTGTAAAGACTATAAGGTCAAAACAAAATATTTGTGGACAATACGCCTTTGTATCCAAAATTAAACCATCCACTATAGACCAAGCCCTTGATGATGAAAACTGAATCATAGCAATGCAAGATGAATTAAATTAATTTGAAAGAAACCAAGTTTGGCATCTTGTTCCAAGACCAAAAGATTGCATTGTCATTGGCACAAAATGAGTCTTTAGGAACAAATTAGATGAAAGTGGACTTGTGGTGAGAAACAAAGCTAGACTTGTGGCAAAGGGATACTCACACGAAGAGGGAATAGACTTTAAGGAATCCTATGCTCCGGTTGCTAGATTAGAAGTCATTCGTATCTTACTAGCTTTTGCATCTCACATGAACTTTAAATTATTTCAAATGGATGTTAAAAGTGCATTTCTGAATGGTTATATACATGAAGAGGTGTATGTTGAACAACCACCTGGATTTGAGGAGAAAGATCAATCTAAATTTATATACAAATTAACCAAAACATTATATGGATTAAAATAAGCCCCAAGAGCTTGGTATGAGAGATTAAGCAAATTTTTGATTGATCATGACTTCCAAAAGGGAAAGGTAGACACCACTTTGTTTATCAAGTACAAAGAAAAAGATATCTTGATTATTCAAATTTATGTTGATGACATTATTTTTGGTGCTACTAATGAGATTCTTTGTCAAGAATTTTCTGAGCTTATGCAGAAAGAATTTGAGATGAGTATGATGGGGGAGCTGAATTTCGTCCTTGGACTACAAATTAAACAATCAAGTGAAGGGATCTTCATAAACCAGTCCAAGTACATCAAGGAAATGTTAAAGAAGTTTGGCATTGAAAACAGCACAGGGGCAAACACGCCTATGAGCTCAACCATTAAAATTGACAAGGACGAGAAAGGCAAACCAGTCGATTTAAAATTATATAGAAGCATAATAGGTTCTTTATTATATTTAACTGCTTCTAGGCCTGATATATTGTTTAGTGTGTGTATGTGTTCTAAATTTCAATCATGTCCAAAAAAATCACACTTGGTAGCTGTAAAAAGAATTTTCAGATATTTAGTAGATACTACCAACATAGGACTTTGGTATCCAAAGGGTTCTAATTTTGATCTAATCGGCTACTCGAATACGGATTTTGCCGGCTACAAGGTAGATAGAAAAAGCACTAGTGGAACATATCAGTTTCTTGGGAACATGTTGGTTTCATGATTTTTAAGAAAATAAACTAGTGTTGCTCTATCTACGGTGGAAGCCAAATATGTTGCCGCCGAGAGCTGTTGTGCTCAATTGCTTTGGATGAAACAACAACTTATGGACTATGACATGAATTTTAAAGATATACCTATTAGATGTGATAATACAAGTGCCATATGTTTAACTAAAAATCTAGTATTGCATTCTAGGACCAAGCATATAGACCTTAGACATCATTTTATCAGAGAACATGTAGAAAATCATGACATATGCTTAAAATATGTAAGAACAGAAGATCAAATTGCAGACATTTTTACCAAACCTCTAGCAAAAGAACTATTTTATAAAATTAGAAATGATATGGGTATGCTTGAATTAACTTAGATAAGCACAAGCTGAGGGGGAGCAACCCCGCCATTTTTTGATAAATTGACAAAAAGGGAGAGAAGAGATCGGGATTTGAGTCTCCATTTTAAATGCGTGTATGAATGGTTTTAAGTATTAAATGTTTGATTTTAACTTGTGATATTTTGGAAGAAATATGTATGTTAAACTCATGTTTTTTAACTTGTGATTTATTGGAAATATACGTTAAAAATCAAAATGTGAAAATAGTTTGTTTTAAAGACATTGAAAGGTATATACTCAAATCAGTTTTGTCAATCATCAAAAAGGGGGAGATTGTTGGAAACATGTGGAAAATAAGCCAAGTTTATGTTTTGATGATTAACAAACCAATTTAAGTAAGTGTTGGTTACTAATATGTTTGTGAAGATGATTAAAGGTTATAAAAATGAAGAATATGAAGCATGGAAAGTCAAGTCGATTTCCAAGTCGACTCAGGCATCGACTTAGGCCAAGTCGATCCCCAAGTCGACTCCAGTAGCGACTTCAACTCGTCATTTTCGTCCAAAGTTGAAAACGGGGAACTAAGCTACCAAAGTCGCAAATGAAGTCGACTCCGCATGCGACTTGGGTGAAGTCGAAGACCAAGTCGACTCCGCTTCGACTTCGAGGCGTCATTTTCATCTAGAGTTGAAATCGGGGACGAGAGCTGCCGAAGTCGCATCCCAAGTCGACTCCGCATGCGACTTGGGTGAAGTCGCAGACCAAGTCGACTCCAACTTCGACTCTAGTGCGGAACTTGCAGATCAAGACGACTCAAAGATAGATTCAAGTGAAGATGAAGATCAAGACGACTCAAACACTCAAATGAAGATCAAAGCAAGAAGGGTAGCATGAATTTATCATGTTGGATTATGAACATACATTTGGACATCATTAGGCGTTCTAAGATTCAAGTACTCAAGATTATAAGGATTCAAAGTTTGCAAGTTACGAAGTTAAAAGGACATCAAGCTAGGATGATTATACTGAATTGTAAAAGATATAATCAAAGGAAGAACAACCAAGCATGAAGAAATTCAAGCAAGCAAGGCATTCCAAGAACTTCAAGTTCAACTAGCAAGCTGAAGAAGTGAAGTCGCAACCGAAGTCGACTTCACCTGCGACTTGGGTCAAGTCGAGGACCAAGTCGACCCAGAATGGAACTTGAAGAAGCTACGGACAGGCGAAGTCGCACCCGAAGTCGACTCCACCTGCGACTTGGGTCGCAACGGTCGGAAAATTTTCGAACATTGGCGCATTAAATGTGCGCCACCTACCTCCAAACGTTCGGATTCCCTCGCAAATTATATAAGGCATTCAATATGAACGAGGAGGGTAGCTGAGAAATCATTGAATGAGCATAACTCCCATCTCTAAGAGCATTAAGTGATCAAGCCATCATATAGAAGAAGAACTCCGCTTTCAAACTGCCAAGAGTTGCTTGCTGAATCATTAAGCCTACGTTACAAGTTCTTCTCTGCGCCAAATCTGCCTCTACACAACAGTAAAGTGTAGAAATTTTCTTTCATTTTTATTGTTGTATTGAACTTGATTTAGTTTGGGTAACTAAGATCAAGTGTAAGCAAAGTAGTGTGTGATTGGAGTGGAACTCGTCACCTACTTGTGCTGTGTATTGTTGATGCCCCCTAGAGCTGGAATCTAGAAGAGAGCAATGGCTCTAGTTGTATTTGTGAAATACATAGTGGAACCCAAGTCACAAGAGGTGTGAGCTTGGAAGAGTGGAGTAGGAAAGGTTGCCCGAACCACTATAAAATCTTATTTGTTGATATTTATTTCTGTTCTCTGCTCTATATTGCTTTCCATTTACTTCTTCATAAAATGGGATTGAATTAATCCGGGGTAAAGTTTCTATTTAAGTTGAAAATTTTTAAATACCCAATTCACCCCTCCCCTCTTGGGTAATCGTCATTAACTCGGGACCAACAATGACTGCATTATTCATAAAGTTAGAGAGTGGAGAGATGGTGTTAGAGGCTTGTTAGGCAATAAGGTTGGGGAGATTATATATTAGGACGTAAGTAAAAGAGCGGAGGTCATTCAACTAGATATAAGATGGGACACCACAAATCTCGTGAGTGTCTAGGTTGATGATAACACTTTGGTAGTGCACATCGGCTTTGAAGTTGGCCCTAATTGGGATGAGAATGATCAAGAGGGATTTGGAGGGAGACGATTAGTAGAGGGTTAAAGATTAACCTATGAGCTAGCTTATCAAATCCAATATAAGGAAAATTATGATTAAAAATTTTCCATACCCCATTTATATGGCATGTTTTACCAATTTAAATAAATAAATTAGTCATGGGGTTGAACTTATACAACCACGAACATGATTATCCAACACATTTAACCCTTCAACTCATATAACTTATTTATAACCATAAGAAAAGAACATTAATTTTTCTAAGGTTTATTTTACAAGTTTTTTGTAATTATTGAAAATGGAATCAATATTTTAACAAAAATTGAAATTGAAAATTGATCTTTTAATTAAAATAAATCATTAACAATATTAGAAGCTTTGTTTATAATTACATCAATAATTTATCATCTTTATTTTGTATTGATCGGCGTCGTGCAAAAGCTAACCCCTTAGATAAGAGAATTGCTGATACTAAGACATCATCAAATAAGCCAATGCACTCTCTTAAAAAAATTGAAGCTATTGTACTCTTCGATTCTCAAGGGACATACCCTCGGTTGTGAAAACTGAGCCCCTCTATATGGTAGGACCAAATTGAAACCAGGATATCATCTTGATGCCTGCTAGCTTCTCACTCCAAGAAGCTTATTAATGCCACAACCTTCGAGTGGAGCATCACTGGCTCACTGCACAACATTAATGTGGACTCTGATGGCTATGGAGGTGAAGTCACTTAGGATATCATGAGCCACCCATAAAAGTCGCTTAGGACATCATAAGCCACCCGTAGCGGATCTTGTTTAGTGCTTGGCAAATTAGAGATGGACACATTATCCTGTGAAAGATTTAATGAAATGATTATGAATTTTCCTCTAACACTAAGCGTGTGCAAGAAGTGGCTGACCACGTATAAAAGAAGCACTACACCCCTTGCTAAGGGGGGTTTGATTTAGTTAGTTCTCTTTAAGGAACTAGTCCATGGAGAGAGTTCCATGGAGTAAAAAAAATCAACCAATTTTGTATCAATCAATCCATGTATTCAAAATTCTAAAGAGTTCAGTCAAAATCGACTTGTGATCTTTTTGATGATCTTGTATTCATAAGTCACTCTTTTCTATATAAACCTGAATCCATTCATCCAATCTTTGTCCTTGATGGTTTATGTCTCTAATCTGGTTTGACTGAGTTTCGGACCAAAATTTGGGCTTACCATGCATTATTCAACTCATTCTCATGTCATTCTATCAATCTAAGCAATCCAAAACCCAATATTAAATAGATTAGGGTTAAAGCTGAATTTGTGGAATTTTTTATGAGTAGGGTTACAAATGAATTAGGGCCAAAGTTTGTAATATAGGGTTGTTAGGTTTAACCTTCAACCTGTATAACTCACATCCTTCTACACCCTAAGAACGGAGAAGTGTTGATTACGAGGTCAAGGTGACCGAAGATGTTGAATGGGTTATGGAAAAGTATGCGACTTTACAGTGAGAGTGGACATTAAGGCTGCTCGGGTGGGCATGACTTATGTTTGAGCTAATTGTTGATAAGGACTCCTAATCAAGTCTGTCAAGGTCGTAAACTCCATTAGGCCATGACGGAGAACTATTCAAAGGCATTGGTGTTTTCTTCAAAAAGGGAGATGATGTTGATCGCTTTAATCTTGAGGCTTCACAAAATTGGCTATGGTGCTTTGTTTTGATAGATTTAGGCTATCTCTTTAATATTGGGGAGGAACTTAGAAGAAGTGGCAACTCTATATATGATTTTTCAATTATGAAAAATTAAAAGAAGTTGTTCTCACAGATGATGCTAGGTGATGAGTACACGAATGTCAAGAGTTGGGAAGACAAGGCATGACTAAGTTGCTGAAGCCTAAGAAGTAACAAGAGAAGGAGACATGAGGAGAAAAAATAGGCGAGTAATTTCAAAACCTTCCCAAAATCATGGAATTTCATTAGGGATGTGTCAGTATAACCTATCATCCAGCTTTTGTAGGGGGTGTTGTTTGGAACCTTATAAAGTATCAGAAGGGGGTAAGAAAGAGCAGAGATGATTGGAGATCTGAAAAAGAGTTTTTGAGCATTTTTAAGTTCTATCCTTCTTCTCTTGTGTTCTTTTCTTGATGGATAAGTTATCCATTTATAGGCATATTAGATAAGTTGACCATGTTGCTCAACTAGCTGACACGTCAATAGTAAGGTCTTGTTGATGGCTAATGTTATTAATGTATGGTGGATGCAACATGCCAACCTTGGCAAAAATGGTAAGTCTTTGTGATATTTTTCTTGGATGCACGAGGGTACAGGAAGTTACTCTGAATGGTAGGGTAATGATATCATGGAAGGTATCAGTCCCCACTGAATATTTGGAAATTAGAGTAAACCCGTAGAAATTTTCAAAAATATGTGGATAGACTGTAAATGACGCACGCCGGAAAAGGCAAGAGCCCGCGCTATTGCGGCTGGATGGCTGCCAAAAATGGCGAAGAGAGGTGCTGCTGGGCGGCTAGGCAGCTTGCAAAATCGGGCGGCGAAAGCGGGACAGTGGCCGCTAGAACTTGCTACAGCGTGGCGGCGGCGGCAGGCGGCTAGGAAGCTAGGGCTAGGGTTTTTGGTTTGGGGGAGAAGATGAATTTTTTTTCATAAACACCCCCTAGATAAAAATTTACAGATAAACCCCTTGGCAATTTTTTATTTTACAAACTGGTTCTTTCCTTTTGAACTGGGCTTGGGCATTTTCGAGCCCGCCGAATAAGCCCATGAGTTGGCCCAGTTTAGGTAAGCCCAGTTCCGGCCCCTTCTGTGCCTGGGCTTGAGCCAACTTCACAGGCCCATGCGGGCAGTCCATTTAGCCCATAACTGTGCAGACCCAAACCCACAGCTCAGCCCAGTGGACATGTGACGCCCTAATAATTGTCCAACTATAAATTAACATAATTATTGATCTTCTTATCCAAATTGGATGATCTAATAGTGATTTTCTATCTTTTTGGACATTCTGGACCTAACGGAAGGGTCTGATTGAACTAAATAGGTCAATAAATATAAGTTTTTGGGAATTTATGCAAATGCATGCAAATTATGAATTATATGTGCAATTAATTCATGAGATTAGTTTATGAATGTCTAGTAAGCAATTTATTTATGATTTATTGCTTTCTATTTAATTTTAAGCAATTCATATTAATAATTTTGACTACGTATTTCTAGTTGCCCCAAAGAGTCTAAAATATATTTTCAAAATTATTAAATAATGCAGAGAATATTATTGTTTATTATTCTCATAATGGAAATTGCAATTAATTGTCATTATACAATTTGTGTTTAATAATATTGTTCATCTTTATGTCTTTTGTTGCCCTGAAGGTTCTAAGATGTTTAGTTAATCAAATTTATTAAACAAAGAGAGAATAACATGATTTTTCCTCTCATCATAGAAATTGCATTATTAAATAATATTATATTATAATTCTGCCCGAAGGTAGCTATAATTTAATATTTATCAATAATTAACTAGAACTGCATAAACATGGGAAATTTTCTACCCGAAGGTGGAGATTTCTTGACTTTGTGTATTCATAATTAATTATTGAATATTATTGTTTATCATATCATTATTGAATATAATCATGCATTATTGCTTGTGTGATTAATGTTGAAATTTAGCTATGATTAATTATTGTTAATGGAATTATTACATAATAGTTTATTTAAATCGTAAATGGTGACGTGAGCTTAATCATTTTCTATTACAGTTATGGCTCCTGCTCCTCAATCTCATCTGTCTAATATCCTGACACTGAATGGATCAAATTATTCTGATTGACTTAACGCCTGAAAGTATTGATAGTCAAAAAATTCAATTTGATAAATGGGAGCGTTCCAACAGATTGTCTCTTATGATTATAAAGAGTAAAATAGAAAGGAACATCAGGGGATCTATTTCTGACCCTGAAGATGAAAGTGTCAAAACTTATCTTGACTCAATTAAGAAAAAATTTAGTGAGTCAGATAAAGCATTTGCTGGAATGCTCACTAACAAATTGACCTCAATGAAATATGATGTCATTTGTGGAGTGCGAAAGCATATAATGGAAATGTTAAATATAGCTGAGAAACTTAACAATTGAGGATGAAAATCTTTTACTCTTTCCTAGTTATATTTGTCTTAAACTCTCTTCCATCGTAGTTTTCACAATTTAAGATCTCCTATAACAGACAAAAGGAGAAATGGACTTTAAATAAATTAATATCCATGTGTGTGCAAGAGGAAGATAGATTAAAGCAGGATGGATCAATGACTATTAATTTCACATCGACTCCTAAGCAGTACAAGTCAAAGAAAGGAAAAGGAAAGAATAAATTCCCATTAAAGAAAGGCTTAGAGGAAGGATCGAAAAATTCCACTGAAAAGTGTCATTCTGTAAAAAGAAAAGACATTTTAAGAAAGATTGTCTCAAGCAGAAGAATTGGTTCGAAAAGAAAGGTAACAATTATGTACATGTTTGCCTTGAAACCAATTTCATAAATGTATCCTCTAATTTATGGTGTATTGACTTTGGTGCTGCTATCCATATTTCAAACTCTTTGCAGACATTCCATTCAACCCGCAACACAAAACCACATGAGTCATCAATCTTAATGGGCAATCTGACAAAGTCTAAAGTCAAAGAAGTAGGAAATTGCAAACTTCGCCTTAACACAGGGCATTTTTTAGAACTGCATTATGTTTTCTATGTTCCGTCCATTTCTAGAAATCTAATTTCTTTGTCAAAACTCGATGTAATGGGTTATTCTTTCAGTTTTGCAAACTCAAAGTTTTCTTTGTTTAAAGATTCTATTTTAGTTGGTATTGGAACATTGTTTAATGATTTATATCAAATACATGCAGATTGCTCATTTATTAATTGTTCATCTACCTTAAATGTATGTGTTGGTACTAAACGTGGTATGATTGATGAAAATTACTCCATGTTATGACATAAAAGATTGGGTCACATATCGAAAGAAAGGATGCTAAGATTAGTAAAAGATGGGGTATTACATACTCTAGATTTTACTGATTTTAGCATATGTATCGATTGTATTAAAGGAAAATAACCAAAACTCAGAAAAAGAATGCCACAAGAAGTAATGAACTTTTAGAATTGATCCACACCAATATTTGTGGTCCATTCTCATCATGTATTGGCGGTGAAAAATAATTTATCACGTTTATTAATAATTTCTCATGTTATGGTTATATTTTCCTGTTAAATGAAAAGTTTGAATCTTTGAACATTTTTAAATTATTCAAAGAATTAGTAGAAAAGAAATTGGATATGAAAATTAAAGTTGTGAGATCTGATAGGGGCGGTGAATATTATGGTAAACACGGTCAATTAGGTCGAATCCCTATTCAATTTGCTAAATTTCTAGAAGAGAATGGTATCAAACCTCAATATACGATGCCAGGAACTCCCCAATAAAATGGTGTTGCTGAAAGAAAAAATCGTACTCTCATGGATATGATGATAAGTATGATTAGCAACTCATTCTTACCCTTATTCTTGTGGAGTGAAGCCTTGAAAACTACTATGTATATCCTCAATAGAGTTCCCAGTAAAGCTATTCTTAAAACTTCATTTGAGTTATGGTCAGGTAGGAAACTCAGTTTGAGGCATATGCATATTTGGGGTTGTCAAGCAGAAGCAAGGATACTCAACCCACAGGAAAAGAAATTGGACCCAAGGACTATTAGTTTTTTCTTTATTGAGTATCCAGAATGGTCTAAAGGGTATAGATTTTACAATCCGTCCCATAATACTAGGATTATTGAGACCAGAACAGCTCGGTTCATTGAGAATGGTGAAAATAGTGGGAGCACAACTCCACGAAATGTAAAATTTGAGGAGATCAGAGATCTTTTCTCTAGTTCATCACTAATAGATGTAAAAACTGAGATTGTTGATCATAATATGACAGATCAACAACCAAAAATTATTGTGCAACCCACGGAAGAGACTAATAATGAATCGATCTCAATTCCAAATGACATTCATCAAGACAATAATGTAAAACATATTAATGAGCCAAGAAGGTCTAATAGAATAAGGAGACCTGCTATTTTAGATGACTACATTATATATTTGGAAGAATATATTGACGATCCTTGTATTGAAAATGATCCATTGACATTCAAAGAAGTCATTAATAGTGAAAAGTCTGAATTATGGATCAATGCTATGAAAGATGAAATGGAATCCATGTTTCAAAACAAAATTTGGGATCTTGTTACATTGCTTAAAAGGAGAAAACCTATTGGTTGTAAATGGATATTCAAAACCAAATGGGACCCTAAGGGTAATGTAGAAAGGTATAAGACCAGACTTGTTGCCAAAGGATTCACTCAAATAGAAGACATTGATTGTAAGGAGACATTTTCACCAGTCTCTAGAAAAGACTCGTTTAGAATCATTATGGCGTTAGTAGCTTACTTTGACTTAGAATTACACCAAATGGATGTAAAGACAGCGTTCCTGAATGTGGATTTAGAAGAGGAGGTGTACATGATGCAACCTGAAGGATTTGAAATGGAAGGAAATGACACATTAGTAGGCAAATTAAAGAAATATATATATGGACTTAAACAAGTTTTCCGACAATGGTATTTAAAGTTTAATAAAGTTATCACTTCCTTTGGATTTACAAAAAACATTGGTGACCAATGTATATATCTAAAGTTGAATGGGAGCAAGTTTATATTTTTGATTCTATATGTAGATGATATTTTGCTTGCTACTAATGATTTAGGTCTTTTACATAACACTAAAAGTTTCATTTTTGAACATTTTGATATGAAAGATATGGGTGAGGCATCATGTGTCATAGGAATTGAGGTCCATCGAAATAGGCCTAAAAGACTTTTAGGGTTATCACAGAGGGCGTATATCAATAAAATTTTAGAAATATTCCAAATGTCCAACTGCTCATCATGTGAAGTGTCAATCTTTAAGGGTAAAAAATATTGTCTGCATTAGTGTCTACAGAACGAGATTGAGAAACAGGAAATGAGGTCCATCCCATACGCTTCTGCTCTTGGGAGCATGATGTATGCCCAAGTTTGCACACGTCCTGACATCAATTATGCAATGGGATTACTTGGAAGATATCAAAGCAATCTAGGAATGGTACATTGAAAAATAGTAAAGAAAGTGATGCGATATCTCCAAGGAACTAAAGATTATGAGCTCACGTATGCAAAAACTGATCAATTAGAAGTGATCGGTTACACAGATTCAGATTATGCTGGTTATACAGACAGCAGAAGATCCACATCAGGCTATGTTTTCTTATTAACTGGTGGAGCAGTTTCATGAAAAAGTGGGAGACAAAATCGTGTAGTTGATTGTACCATGGAAGCTGAATTTGTTGGTTGTCATGAAGCATCCTCACATGTACTGTGGTTGAGGATATTTATCTCAGAGCTTAAAATTATGGATTCTATCTCTAGGCCTCTGAAAATCAGTTATGACAATTCATCAGCGATTAGCTTCTCCAATTATAGAAGAATAACTGGTGCTAACAAGCATATTGATGCTAAGTTTATGTTATTACAAGAAAGGATTAATGATCATCTGATATCGATTAGTTTTGTTGGTACTGCTGACATGATTGCTGATCCCATGACTAAGGCTCTGGCGCCTAAGGTTTTCTCTGGACATGTAAGAAATATGAGTCTTGTTACATGGGACAATTATTGATGTAATCGATATATTTTAAGATCTCATATCGGATGATTATTTTCTTTTGTTTCATTATGGTATTTTGTTGACAATTATATGTGATTGGAAACAGAAGATTTTATCTATTTGATATTAATGTGGGACATTATTAAAATCACATAATTGTAAATCTACCATAACGAACCTAGTTAAGTAAGTTTGTTAATATCGTGTTGCATGGAAGAAAGTATGTTACATAACGCATATAACCGCCATGATCCATATTAACAAATTTTCTTAATTTAAGTATTAAAGTTGGATTGCGTATGTAATTACTGGACATATTTTTTAAAATGAGTGCACTCGTCGGGTAATTTTTTTTCAAATATTAAATCCAAAGATTGTATTTTGAGTATAATATTTTTCTTTTTTTTCTTATTTTTATTTTAATTAGGCCAAGTGGGAGAATGTTAGAATTAACCCCCATTAAAGGTGTCCTAATTAAATAAGGAGTCTTTGAGTTTAAACTAAAGGTAACTCAGTCTATCCTAGATACGTACACAATTCTATCCAGGTAGTGTTGTACTTCTACTGAGAGTTATGATGGGAAGGGCTCTATATATAGAGGAGTATGAGTCCCTCTCTCACATGGGTATATTACAAGTGGTTCCCATCTACCGCTAGTATTACAGGGAGAAGTGCTGAGGGAGAAGACCTCGTACTCTACTTAGTCTACAGGTGGAATATACATATATGGATTCAGGTACGCTTCCGCATCACATGATTTCCGACATGTCCCACCCTTTTTCTGCTGCATCTATAGTCTTGTTATAGTATGCGAATAAGTAACATTGTTGCAATTGCCTAAGGGTGTTAAAATGTTGTAAGGGGGTTAGATTTGAGAATTGTTTTCCAGTTTTCCTATTTTCTCAATTTCTTCCTGAAATAGTAGTGTAAATTTCCATTCAGTCAATAAAAATTCATTCATAATATTTAGTTAGATTACTAGATCTAACAGACTCCATGCTGGAACGAACCGCTGCTGTTGACCCCAAAAATTTCAACGGTGCTAGATCACTAAGAGCATTGAGATTTATCGCGATTCCAATGGATAAAGTCTTCAAATTATATAAATTCTATTTAAATTATTATTTATAATCTAAAAATATAACATTAAATACCTGCAGTATGGTTTATTAATAAAGACTACATAATTTGTATCATTTTTATCGTGAACTATTAAAATTATATTTAAGATATAAATATGATTAGATTTTTCCACAAAACACAAAAAAAGTCATATTTAAATTAGTTGCCCCCGAAAGCCAGGGAACTCGTCCTTGTTTAGAAATACCATGAATATAAAGGCTGTAATTGTGATCCTTTATGACTTCGGACAAGTCATAAATTCAATTTTTTAGATTTCTTTTTTAGAAGTTTGTTATGCTAGGTGTATATAATCAAAAATCCATAAAGCTAAGTTTCACTACTTTTAAGATATGTATATATTTATTTTCAAAAAGAAGATGCGTATATATTTTTTAATTTTGAATAAAGAGTATTTTATCTATTTTTAATTTCGGAGATACTTTTATGAAACTCTTTTTCTATGTAACTCCTTTCATTTTCAACAATCAAATGATTGATGAAAAATCCACTGTATCTATTGTGTTTAGCATTACTTACGTTATTATAGAAACCTTTTTATTTGTCTAGTATTCTGTATATGAGCCTCATCTACAAATATGTCAAACTAACGTAATAAAATGATTTAATACTAAGTATCAATTTTTACTAAGCTATTTAAAATATCATTACTATATGGATAAATGATTCTTAAACTATTCCTACATTCTAATAAATACGTGAATGGATTTAAACATTTTCTCTAAATTATACATGAATGTATCTATTTTTGAACAAATGTGACTTACACATATATTGGATTTGGATGAAACTTGGTGTCATAACTAAATAAATGGTGTTAAATATAATAAATACATTAGACTTTTCATTAAGTATCAAAATCTTAATATTTTAGAGGTTACATGGAACAACTTCTAGAACCGGGCCCGTTTAATTTAAAATTTCAAAAAATATATGCATTTCCAAAAAATGATAAAACATGGTTTATGTGTTATATATACAGATTTTGACCCAGTATGTGATTGCACCGTGCAATTCATGTACTGTGGGGCCCACTTGATCATGAATTAAAAATCTACCTACCAAGTATATTTAAAATTATTTACTTTATTAGCACACTGATTTTCATCCAATCTAACATGTGTATAGGTCTCATCTTAAAGAGTCATAATTATATACAATGTATTGTATGCATGCTTAACGTACAATATTCAATTTTTTATTTTTTTTTTATTTTTCTTCATAAACATATTTTCTCAAGGCATTTAATTCATGTACTAATAGGTTTTTCTGTTTTATAATACTTTTACATTTTTATTTTTTATTTTTGAAAATCATCAATTTCAAGGGCATAAGTCATTTTTCACCCTTTAAAAAGTTGATTTTTAAAAATAAAAGGAAAAATTCCCCTTATACCGACAATGTTTACTAAATATTTCTTTAGTAACCACAACATTTTAGAAATTCTCGCAGTGCCCACAACATTTTAGCATTCAGTAAATTAGGGCTAATGGACCCGAAGGATATGTGCGAAATCTTTTTGTTAATTTCAAATTTGTCCAAAATGGGCTATCATGCTTTTCTTCCCAGCAAACACCAGCCATGGTTATTGTCCATGTACTATGAAACCGCAATAGCAAGACAATCGCAATCGTAACATGCTTCAACTCCCCTAGCCCCAACCCGTCTGCATCATCAGTAGTAGCCGCCATCTTGAACGCCTCGAACATCCCCAGCCATACCCGAGCTCCGTTACTCGTTAGGTCCCAAATCTCCATAGCAAACTCCCCCCATGGCAGCCTCTTAAACACTGCAGTAGTGCCTCCCCCTCTCCTGCACTGGGGGGATCTTGGCAGCAGGTGGCGCGTCAAAAGCCAGTTCCAACTTCACGACTTCCTCTGCCAGCCCGATGGAAGCATTATGCCAGGCCCTGCTCCCACACCGCTTCATTCAATGGTAGCTTCTTCAGATGGTTGCAGGTTAGAAATTCCTCTACAATGTGGCTAGTCGGCGAGCTTGTTGGAGCTGCCTTACATCTCTGAATCACATTCCACCAGATGCCCTATATTTTTAATGAGAGCTGGATCAAAGTATCACTGGAAAGCGGCAATGACGACAGAGTCTTCCTCCTCCACTAGCAAATTCTTTCCACTCTGAGATGGCCGAGGATGGCTTTCAGTGTTGGGCATGAGCTGAACGTACTAGAGCAGGAACGACTCTTCAACAATAGCGAAAGAGATGTATGTCTTCCTCTTCAGTTCGCTGGCCCTTCTTTTACCTCCCCTGTCATCAAATCCCACTGATCGTCGCCCCGTCCATGTAGCTTACCAAGGCGTTCTTGGCTCCTACTGCTAAGAAGCTGCTGTTAAAGCTTTCTTTTCGATTGATGGGCTGCGACGACATCACGTGTCTGCCGGAAACATTAGCAGCTCGGTCGTGCGCTGGGGAGGAGTTGAAGCAGTAGTTGATGAGGCCGTAGATGTGGCGGGAGCCTTGGCCGGTGTAAGTGGGCGAGGGCGGACAGGAGGTGCACGCGCTTGGCATAAGGCCTGGGAGGTGGGGAAGTTGCGGCAGCAAAAGTGGCATTCGAAGTGCCAATCGCTGCCTTCCGATGAGGTGGTGTCTTTGGCACTCTGCAGCCTCAAATTAGTCTCGATGGTGATAGGCTATTTTTTGTCATCGCTGCTGCAGTTGATGCGGAAGAGGCGGATGGCCTTCTGTCTAACGTGCGCAGTGGGGGCGGAGGAAGGATAGCTGCGAGAAGTAATCGACATTCATGAATTCCTAGCTTTCTTTCACTCGGCTCTCCATGTTGTTCGGGGGTGGGGGTGGGGGTGCTGCAGGCGAGTGGAATTAAAAGAGAAAAGGAGGAATGAACGGCAGAGCAAAGCATGGAGAGGAACTTTGATCTGCTCATTTTGTTAGAGTTATACTCCTATTAGGTGTCCTAATTAGATAATAAGTCTTGAATTTAAAGATAGCCCAGTCATATCTAAATTGCGTACGCAATCCGAGTCCAGGTAGAACTGCACTTCTAATTGAGTCATGATGGGAAGGGCTCTATAAATAGAGGAGTCTAGGTCCCTCTCTCACACGTTTACATTACTAGTGGTTCCCATCTGCCGCTCGTATCACGGGGAGAAGTGTTGAGGGAGAAGACCTCGTGCTCTACTCGGTCTATAGGTGGAATCTACGCACATATGGATTCAGGTACACTTCCGCATCACATGATTTCCAACATGTGGTATCAGAGCTCACGTTTCGATTTTGGGTATTATAAATTCCACCCATAATATTTTATAATGCATGAAATATTTATTATTGCACTAGAATATTCATTATTGATGCATTAATCTAAGATATATATGTATGCACTGTGAATGGATTGTTATTGTTATTATTATATGACAAATCCATGTATGGCATAATATTTTCGTAACTGAAAGAATATTAATATAGTTATTGCTAGCATGTGAGTTTTATTATTATTATTTGGCATGAATTCATTGGATTTGTTTATATTATCAGCCATATGCGATTTACGGCATGACTCATAAAAAAATCCATGTTGAAATTCTGCCTAATGTGATTTTTTAAATTCTGGTTTAATTATAGACACAATATATATGTCGTTAAAGAATTAGCAGTATGATGTTTGAAATTGTTGAATGACACAATCCGTCCATGAATGCATCTGAATGCAGTTGTTGAATGCATGTACGATGACCTGAAATTTATGAACGCATCTGGATGTAAGCATTGAATGCATGTTATTATGGAGAAGAGGCCGGCATTCAGTGCATGTTATTAAATCCATGTGCATTCAATGCCTGGAGCCTTTTGTTTTTAATATTATATTCATGTATAATATAAATCCATGTGCATTCAAAACAAAGGTCTCGTTTACTTAAAGACGCAAAACATGCCATTTTGTATTAGCCGAACGATGCTTCCATATCATGGATTCAGCATTAATTAAAATAAATAATAATAATAATAAAAGGGCCCATACAAACCAACTCCGCGGCTGCCTGCCGAAACCCCATCAACTGCATCCGTGCAATGCTACCGAAGATCTGCTAGAACAGACGGAAGCCGCTGTCGTTTCCGGCTAGACACCTACCCAGAACAGGACGGGCAGATGTCTGCGGCGGCGACAGCCGTGCCGTGGTAGGCACCAGCAACAATGGCCTAGATTTGGGGCCGCACCCCATTAAAACCCAACGCCTGAGATGCTCGCCGGACGATGGAATCACCTCCTGCTGGGTGCTGCTGAACTTCAGATCTGCTGATGGATTTGTTGCCGGCAAGAGCGAATCGGAGTTGGTGGAGACGCCAGGATCCAGAGATGGATCAGGAACTGGAGATGGCGAGCCGTTGGGCAGCGGGTGACGACATGCCAGAGCTGGAGGAGATGAGCGTCTCGCAGCAACCGTGCGGCGAGCGTCGGAGGTGCTGGAGCCGGGGCAGTGGCGGTGGGTGTTGGGCGGCTGGGCGGCTGCTAGGGTATGTGCGGCTAGGACTTCTCTGGTTTGGGAAGAAGACAGGAAAATTTTCAAATAAAACCCTTTGGAAACCCATTTTGCATAAACTCTTTCTTTTGGCTAATTTTGCAAATAGGTTCTCTCTCTTTAGCCGGGCTTGGGCAATTTCGGGCCCGTCTACTAAGCCCATAAAGGATAGCCCAATAAGCCCATGTGTTGGCCTAATATCCTGTAAGCCCATTTCCAGGCCCTTTTATGCGCCTGGGCTTGAACCAACATTATAGGCCCATTTCAGGAGGTCCATTTCAGGAACCAATCTCTTGGGCGGGCCAACTTTTCAAGCCCAAATTCACAGGCCCATATGGGCGGCCCGTTTTAGCCCATATCAGGATAGACACAAACCCAACAGCCCATTAAGATATGACACGTTGCCCATTATGGACCGTAAATACATAAATTGACATAATTCTTGATCCTATTATCCAAATTGGACGATCCAATAGTCGTTTTTTATGTTTTTGGACATTCTGGATCTAATGGAAGGGTCTGATTAAGCTAAATAGGTCTATAAATATGATCTTTTGAATATTTATGCAATTCTTTGAATTATATGTGCAATTAATTCATGTGATTGATATAAAAGCCTAATTAGCAATAAAAATATATTTATGATTTATTGCTTTCTAATGGATTCAGCATTAATTCATGTGATTAGTTTATAAATGCTTGATTAGCAATTTATTTATGATTTATTGCTTTCTAGTTAATTTTAAGAATGCAATGTATATATATATATATGAATAATTATATAAATTATGATTATTAAATTTTATAGTGAGAATTACATTCCATGGCATGACTGGAGGTTGGTGTCTAGGCAAGAGGTATTGAAGAGGATCACGTGGTTATTTAATTAGGTCCCTGCTATGCAGGGGGAGCCTCCCACGCCCCACCTCACTTACCTGGCCGACCAAAAGAAATAATATAGAATTTAATCGCACATAATAAATTTAAATAATCATTATTATTGAATTATTCATATATATATTATACTCTATAATTTATATTAATAATTTTGATTGTATATTTTGGTTACCCCAAAGGGTCTAAAATATATTTTCAAAATTATTAATTAAATGGAGAAAATATTATTGTTTATTTTTTCTCATAATAGAAATTATAATTAATTATCATTATGCAATTTATGTTTAATAAATATTGTTCATCTTTATGTCTTATGTTGCCCTGAAGGGTCTAAGATGTTTAGTTAATCAAATTTATTAAACAAAGAGAGAATAACATGATTTTTACTCTCATAATAGAAATTGCATTATTCAAGAATATTATATTATAGTTTTACCCGAAGGTAGCTATAATTTAATATTTATCAATAATTAATTAGAACTGCATAAACGCGGGAAATTTTCTACCCGAAGGTGGGGATTTCTTGACTTTGTGTATTCATAATTAATTATTGAATATTATTGTTTATCATAGAATTATTGAATATAATCATGCATTATTTCTTGTGTGATTAATTTTTTAAATTTAGCTATGATTAATTATAGATAATTAGAATTGTTACATAATATTTTATCTGAATCATAAAAGTAATGTGAGCTTAATCATTTTTTTATAGTTATGGCTCCTGTTCCTCAATCTCATCTGTCTAATATTCCGACACTGAATGGATCAAATTACTCTGATTGGCATGAGCAATTACTTATCACCTTAGGATGTTTGGATCTGGATTTAGCCCTTCGTGTTGCAAAACCTAATGACTTAATGCCTGAAAGTACTGATAGTCAAAAGATTCAATTTGATAAATGGAAGCGTTCCAACAGGTTGTCTCTTATGATCATAAAGAGTACAATTGAAAGGAATATCAGGGGCTCTATTTCTGACCCTGAAAATGAAAATGGCAAAACTTATCTTGACTCAATTAAGGAAAAATTCAGTGGGTCAGATAAAGCATTGGCTGGAATGCTCATCAACAAATTGACTTCAATGAAATATGATGGCATTTGTGGAGTGCGAAAGCACATAATGGAAATGTCAAATATAGCTGGGAAACTTAATGAACTAGGGATAAAAATCTCTGACTCTTTCCTAGTCATATTTGTCTTAAACTCTCTTCCATCTCAGTTTTCTCAATTCAAAATCTCCTATAACACACAAAAGGAGAAATGGACTTTAAATGAATTAATATCCATGTGTGTACAAGAGGAAGAGAGATTAAAGCAGGATGGATCAATGACCATCTATTTCACATCGACTACTAAGCAGTACAAGTCAAAGAAAGGAAAAGGGAAGAATAAATTCCCATTAAAGAAAGGCTTAGAGGATGGATTGAAAAAGACCGCTGAGAAGTGTCATTTCTGTAAAAGAAAGGACATTTTAAGAAAGATTGTCTCAAGTGGAAGAGTTGGTTCGAAAAGAAAGGTAACAATTATGTACATGTTTGCCTTGAAACCAATTTTATAAATGTATCATCTAATTTATGGTGTATTGACTCTGGTGCTGCTATTCATGTTTCAAACTCTTTACAGGCATTCTATTCAACCCGCAACTCAAAATTGCATGAGTCGTCTATTTTAATGGGCAATCTGACTAAGTCTAAAGTTAAAGCAGTAGGAAATTGCAGACTTCGCCTTGACACCAGGCATTTTTTAGAACTGCATGACGTTTTCTATGTTCCGTCCATTTATAGAAATTTAATTTCTTTGCCAAAACTTGATATAATGGGTTATTCTTTCAGTTTTGCAAACTCAATGTTTTCTTTATTTAAATATTATATTTTAGTTGGAACTGAAACATTGTTAAATGATTTATATCAAATAAGTGCAGATTGCTCATTTATTAATTGTTCATCTGCTTTAAATGTATGTGCTGGTAATAAACGTGGTATGATTAATGAAAATTCTTCCATGTTGTGGCATAAAAGGTTGGGTCACATATCGAAAGAAAGGATGCTAAGATTAGTAAAAGACGGGGTATTACCTACTCTAGATTTTACTGATTTTAGCATATGTATCGATTGTATTAAAGGAAAACAAACCAAAACTCAGAAAAAGAGTGTCACAAGAAGCAATGGACTTTTAGAATTGATCCACACCGATATTTGTGGTCCATTCTCATCATGTATTGGAGGCGAAAAGTACTTTATCACGTTTATTGATGATTTCTCACGTTATGGTTTTATTTTCCTATTACATGAAAAGTCTGATTCTTTGAATACTTTTAAAATATTCAAAGAATTAGTAGAAAAGAAATTAGATAGGAAAATTAAAGTTGTGAGATCTAACAGGGGCGGTGAATATTATGGTAAACACGGTCAATTAGGTCGAATTCCTGGCCCATTTGCACCAAATGGATGTAAAGACGGCATTCCTGAATGGGGATTTAGAAGAGAATGTGTACATGGTGCAACCTGAAGGATTTGAAATGGAAGGAAAGGACACATTAGTATGCAAATTAAAGAAATCTATATATGGACTTAAACAAGCTTCCCGACAGTGGTATTTAAAGTTCAACAAAGTTATCACTTTCTTTGGATTTACAGAAAATATTGGTGACCAATGTATATATCTCAAGTTGAGTGGGATCAAGTTTATATTTTTGATTCTATATGTAGACGATATTTTGCTTGCTACTAATGATTTAGGTCTTTTACATAACACTAAAAGTTTTCTTTCTGAACATTTTGATATGAAAGATATGGGTAAGGCATCATGTGTCATAGGAATTGAGGTCTATCAAAATAGGCCTAAAAGACTTTTAGCATTATCACAAAGGGCGTATATCAATAAAATTTTAGAAAGATTCCAAATGTCCAATTGCTCATCATGTGAAGTGTCAATCTTTAAAGGTCAAAAATATGGTCTACATCAGTGTCCACAGAATGAGATTTAAGAAACAGGAAATGAGGTTCATCCCATATGCTTCTGCTCTTGGGAGCATGATGTATGCGCAGGTCTACACACATCCTGACATCAATTATGCTATGGGATTACTTGGAAGATATCAAAGCAATCCAGGAATGGAACATTGGAAAGCAGTAAAGAAAGTAATACGATATCTCCAAGAAACTAAAGATTATAAGCTCACATATGCAAAAACTGATCAATTAGAAGTGATCGGTTACACAGATTCAGATTATGCTGGTTGTACAGACAGCAGAAGATCCACGTCAGGCTATATTTTCTTATTAGCTGGTGGAGCAGTTTCATGGAAGAGTGGGAGACAAAATCGTGTAATCGACTCTACCATGGAAGCTGAATTTGTCGGCTGTCATGAAGCATCCTCACATGCACTTTGGTTGAGGAAATTTATCTCAGAGCTTAAAATTTTGGATTCTATCTCTAGGCCTCTGAGAATCAGTTGTGACGATTCATCAGCGATTAGCTTCTCCAATTATAGAAGAATTACTGGCGCTAACAAGCATATTGATGCTAAGTTTATGTCAGTACAAGAAAGGATTAATGATCATCTAATATCGATTAGTTTTGTTGGTACTGCTGACATGATTGCTGATCCCATGACTAAGGCCCTAGGCACCTAAAGTCTTCTCTGGACATGTAAGAAATATGAGTCTTGTCATGTGGGACAATTATTGATGTAATCGATACATTTTGAGATCTCATGTTGGATGATTATTTTCTTTTGTTTCATTATGTTATTTTTTGTTGACAATTTCATGTGATTTGGAAACAAAAGGATTTTATCTATTTGATATTAATGTGGGACATTAAAATCACATAATTGTAAATCTACCATTAAGAACTTAGTCAAGTAAATTTGTTAATATTGTGATGCTTGGAAGGAAGTATGTTATATTTGCATATAACCGCCATGATCCATGTTAACAAATTTTCTTAACTTAAGTATTAAAGTTGGATTGCGTATGTAATGACTAGGGCATGTTTTTCAAATGAGTGCACTCGTTTGGTAATTTTTCAAATGATAAATCCAAGGATTATATTTTAATATAATTTTCTTTTCTTTCTTAATTTTATTTTAATTAGGACAAGTGGGAGAATGTTAGAGTTATACTCCTATTAGGTGTCCTAATTAGATAATAAGTCTTGGATTTAAAGATAGCCCAGTCATATCTGAATTGCGTACGCAATCCGAGTCCAGGTAGAACTGCACTTCTAATTGAGTCATGATGGGAAGGGCTCTATAAATAGAGGAGTCTAGGTCCCTCTCTCACACGTTTACATTACTAGTGGTTCCCATCTGCCGCTTGTATCATGGGGAGAAGTGTTGAGGGAGAAGACCTCGTGCTCTACTCGGTCTATAGGTGGAATCTACGCACACATGGATTCAGGTACGCTTCCGCATCACATGATTTCCAACACCTTTATCATGATGAGGTTAAGATCGTTGGCGAGATGTTCATCCCCATCAATCACTGCCTCCTGGCCATGCCGGGAGCTTCCACCAATGGCCTCAAGAGGATCCTCAGCCACCGCAAGCAGCCTACCACTGCGAGGAGAAGCTTGAGGGCCACTTCCCCCATGTGCACATCGAAAAGGTCCCCAACCCCACCGACGATCGGATTGCAGACACCACTATGATTAGGAGCAAGATTGCCAATAAGGAATTGAGGTTGAAGGTGCTCGAGCAGAATTGCCAAAGCATTTTCGGAACATGGAAAATTGGAAATGATGCAATTTGGCATTGTGCAACTGCTCTTCCGTCACTTGTGTTTGGCATCGAGCAGCTCCGACCCTAGCACAAGAGAAAAGAAAGATGAATAAAAGACCTTTGGAGTTGGGTGCTCGCAACAGTTTTTCGTTTGGAAAACTTACTAATTGTTGTTGCAATAAAATTTGGAATCTTAAATTACCAAGGCTGTTGGGGCAAAATCGTCATTTTGATCATGTAGTTGATGTCAGTTAACGTCCGATTAGGTGGTGAGATTGATACGGGTGGCATGAGAGGAATTATGGGTGAGGCACCGGGGGAATTTCTGAAATGGGAATACAAAAGGAATATTAGGTAAATATCATGGGTATAAACGAAATTTTTCCAAAATAAAAAATAAATATGTTAAAGTGTTATAAAACAATAAAACTTATTATATGGATCAAATACACTTGAGAAAAAATATTTTTGAAAAAATATAAAACAAATAAAAATAAAATAAAAAATTGAATATTGTGCATTAAACCATGTACAATATATTGTATAAAATCATGACTCCATCTCGAAACTATGTACAATATATTGATCCTGATTATATGTGAAGTGCTAAATGTTGTGCTGTTGAATGGGGAAGTAACTGGTTACTTTCTTCGGAATGCCTTGGTTTGTGGCTGCAAATATTGTAAATTATGGAAAACCATGCGAATTTTCCTGTGTGGAATCATTATCTTCAGCCCTGCTAATATGATAATCAATTGTTTAGATTGTTATCAAGATTTGTTAAATGTTCATATCAATTCTACAATTTTATGAATTGATTTATATGAGTTTATCTTGATAGTAACTTGAGATGGTCATAAATTTCCATGGCTTAGCAGATTTTGACAATTGATTTATTATTTCCTAGATGTCTTTCTAATGAATATTAATGTGTTCAATTTTATTTATTAGCTCTAGAATAGCTCCCTTTTTACTTCTTTTTATTACACTTTTTTTCATGTAATTACTCAAGTCAATATATCATTTGTGACATTTCATCATACTTGGGATAGTGGGCAAGAGGAAACAGGAAACCTATTACTGAGCAAATTTAAGCAGGGCCACTCATTCTTGAATCTAAACAGGTGCATCAGACTCTTGTTGTCTGTACAATGACAGAAATTGGCACAGCTAGCAGGTTTGATCCTATTTGACCTCTCTTAAAATTTTCTTTATTTCCTCATGGCTTGAATTGCAATAAGATAGATTACCACTTCATTTGACACTGAACGACTGCTTGATATCCATGCTCTCTAGATACTTTATGTAACACCCTAAATCCACAAGTGTATCAAAATGAGATCTTACTCAATGGATCTCTTAAGCAGTGAAACTTGCAGATAAAATAAAAGTTTTATCATTATGTAAATGAAAGCATTTTCATTGGTCTAAAAATTAGTCTAATTTTTTTTTGTTTAATTTGGTTCCACTCATTTCCGGTAAAAATCCGGCAACATACCGCCTATATTTGGAAGGTTTGGGAAGAAGAATCAACTTCCTTTAGAAACCTTATAAACATTATTTAATCATATTAGATACGAGTAAATCATTTAAATTCCTTTCAAGTTCTTTTTTACTGATATCTCGATTTATTTCAAGAAATCTAGGTTCTCAAATTTATTACAAACATTCTTATACCAATCCAAGTATATAGGTTGTGGTTATTGAGTGAAGAATATTTAATGAGTTTTGTAACTCACTGAGAAAGGGAAAATTAGGATAAGAACATTTGAATAGGCTTATGCACGTGTATTGGAACATGTAGCCTATAGTCTTTGGTTCTCAATTTGCTTTATGCAATATTTCAAAAAGGTATTTTTCCGAAATACAAATTTCTTCTATTAAGTATCTTAGAGCTCTATCAGAAAGGTCGTTAGGAAGGGCCCAACCCAGGGATAGTTCAATCCTGTCAATTAATTGTGGGTTCTTCACATCCTAATATAGATGGGTAGCAATGAGATGGTTCTTGGTTATCACTATCAAAAAGTGGCTTCATTTCCACATTTCTACATTTGTTTGTAGCTTATTGGTTGGATTATGACCTGTAACGTGCTAATATGATTTACAGCTTGGGCCTTTTTTGGCCCCCTCTCTCATGTCATTTTGTTGCACTCAGGGATGTAATTTAAATCATTGTAGCTTTTCTAGTGATGCAGAGGTTGACATATGAAGCCAAGGCTGAGGCAGCTATTGCTAATGGCTTTGATGATTTTATTACTGATGCTTTTAAGGGGCACTGCATGCTGCCAAAAGGCCTACTTAGAGATCAAGAGAGCTGATGACAATGTTGTTGTCATTACAGAACAGGTCTTTGAGAAAACTGAAGATCATAGAAATTACGAATAAAGAATTGTGCAATTCAAGATTTTTTGAACGTCTTTGTATGCTTTGAAACAAACAGAGTTGTTTACATGGAATGTCTTGAATAAAAATACAATCTTTTTCCAGTTTGTAGCAGAATGTATGCAACAATGTGTTACATTTCAATTTGATTTAATGAATTTAGTTATTAATGAAATCTTCTACAAGTTTTATTATACAAATTTTACAATAGGTACATTGTGTTTGAATAAATTAAAATATGTGTGCTTCATGTGCTAAATTGGATGCTATGCATGTCAACCATATTTTAACATAATGGAATGGAACAGAAAACTGAGAATGTGCTCTCTCCATGCCTATCATTGTCTTTTTCTTTCCCAAATAGATTCAAAATTGCGGCAATAAACAAATAATGAGAAGTAGCAAACTGATAATTAATAAAAAAAGTCAATCTTATGTCAAAATTGGTTGAGCATGCAAATAAAATAAAGTTGCAAATTAATAATTAAATTTGATTGTATAAATTTGGAAGGAGAAAATTAATTCCATATGGCCTAGTAGTCATAACTAGAATCCATGTCTATATATATTTTTAAAAATTTTTAATACTTTCGTAGGCCTCATTTAGAAGATATTTTTAGAGGTATTTTCTTGTGTAGAAATGTATTTTCAAAGGCACAATATTAATATTTTTAAATATTTATATAATAACTTTTTTTGAAGGTAAATATTTAAATAATAACTTAATTTTAAAGAATAAGTTGCAACATTTTATTTCAGAAAATTTCATAATATGTATTGTATATTAAATTAATGTTTTAAATTAAATATTTAAATTGAAGTTAAAATATTTATTTATTTCAAATTAAAACATTAAAAAATTGATACGAAGTAATGGGAAGAGCACTCATGTAACAGGCATCTTAGCTTAGCCGGTAAAGTACTTATGTAATGGACAAATTCATTTAATTGAAATTGGTAAATATTTTCAATTTACTTTTATTAAATTTACCTTTAACTTTTATTAGTCTAAAGGTGCTAGAGAGCCTGTGCATGTTCAGTCCTATTTAGAAAATCTAAACAATTAATTAATTATTTGAGTAGGATGATTTATGGGTATACCCTATTTTGGACCTAATAATAATAATAATAATACCTATTAATTTAAAATTATTTAATTAAAAATCAAGGTTTGCATAGTCCTAAAAAGAATTAGTAAGTATATATCTTTTGGAGTTGATGGTCTATCATTTTAATCCATACGTGTCACCCAAAATAAATAAATAAAAGTTAAGTAATAAAAAATATAATTAGATATTTGTGGATTGATATTGCTAAAAAATTATGATTTTGAACGTACGACCTTATTATATTTAACCATTTATCTTGAAAAAATGTTACAATGAAAATGCATATGTCGTTATTCTTAAACCAATCCCAAAAAGTCACATATGTTTATATTATTAAATTTAAATAACAATTATATATAATTTAAATAAAAATAATTTATTACAATTTTATTTTTAAAAAGTCATATATAATAATTATTATAATTTTATATATTTATGTAAAATTTTATTTCATTTAATTTAAATTAATTATTATTTTTAATTATAGCTTTATATATTTATTTAGTTTTAAATTATTTAAAAGTTTGCATAGTTCTAAAATGAATTATTATGTATATATCTTTTGCAAAATACATAAATTTATCTAAAATATTTTTGAAAATATTAAAATTAGATGTTATTAGATGTTGCTAGATACTGTTAGATCCGGTTAGATGCTATTAGATATTGTTAAATATCGTTAAATGTCGTTAAATATTATTAGATTTAGGGGAATTTCATTAAATCCTATTATCTGGGTTTCAAATTCTGTAATTAATATATAAATGACCTTACAAGGGGCTTAGGATCATATCACAGGTGTTAAATTATGATTAACTTATTAATATCAAAAGTTCGATTTGGTTAGATGTTGTTAGATGTCGTTAGATGCTGGTAGATGTCGTTAGATGCTGTTAGATATCATTAGATTAAGGTGAATTTCATTAAATCCTATTATTTAAGTTTTGAATTCTGTAATTACGGTATAAATGACCTTATAAGGAACTTAGGATCATATTATAAGTGCTAAATTAGGATTAACTTATTAATATCAAAAGTTAGATTCAGTTAGATGTCATTAGATCCAGTTAGATGTCGTTAGATGTTAGATGTCATAAGATTAAGGTGAATTTCATTAAATCCTATTATCTGGATTTGAAATTCTGTAATTATGGTATAAATAACCTTATAAGGGGCCTAGAATCATATTACAGGTGTTAAATTAGGATTAAGTTATTAATATTAAAAGTTAGATTCGGTTAGATATTGTTAGATGTTGTTAGATGTCATTAAATCCGATTAAATGTTGTTTGATACAATTAGATGTTGTTAGATGTCATTAGATTAAAATGGATTTCATTAAATCCTATTATCTGGGTTTCGAATTCTATAATTAAGGTATAAATGACTTTATAAAAGGCTTAGGATCATATTTAGGTGTTAAATTAAGATTAACTTATTAATATCAAAAGTTAGATTCGGTTAGATAACGTTAGATGTTGTTAGATGTCATTAGATTAAATGGATTTCATTAAATTCTATTATATGGGTTTCGAATTCTGTAATTAAGGTATAAATGACCTTATATGGGGCTTAGGATCATATTACAAGTGTTAAATTATGATTAACTTATTAATATCAAAAGTTAGATGTCGTTAGATATTGTTAGATTCTATTAGAGGTGTTAGATGTCGTTAGATGCTGTTAGATTTTATTATATTCGAAAAATAAAAAATATTATTAAATTTTCAAAAAAATCAAAAATAAATATTGAAATTGTTATTTTTGAGAGTATCTTAATTACTTGAACTTTAAATAATATAACATAAATCTTTATATAAAATATATTTTTTAATGTTACCAATTATAATGAAATCTTATTAAAAATAATTTTTCTACACAAATATTTTTTAAAAAAGTCAACAAATATTTTTTAAAAAAAGTCAAATAATGAAAAATTATGTCAACGATATTTCAGTGGTTGATCCACAAATAAATGGAATAAATTGAGATTTTGTGTACATATAATATAAATTTCATCAAAAAATAAATATACTCATGTTTTCAAACAAATGTACTCACACAAGAAAATTGCTACAATACCCCTACTTTTTTTTCTCATTGGGACAGCTTCCCATGGCCCCTTGTGCCAACTGATGCATATTGTAACTAACGGTAATACAAACATTTGAATTTAACTACTACTTTGTTTTATATGTGCCTTAATAAGTATAAAGTAACAAATCGTAATATAAAGTTCCCAAATAAAAAGTAGCTAACGGCTAAAGAGAACTAGGGGTGTAAATCGGGTCGGGTTGACTCGGGTTGGCACAAATACAACCCTAACCCACATTGTAAAATCACAACCCAACCCTACTTTCAACCCTACTTTTCACATCTTAACCCAACCCTATTTCAACCCACCTAAAATCGGTTCGGTTCGGGTTAGAAATCGGGCTAATAGATTACACATGTTATCAATGCTAGTTAAAGTTTTGTTCACCTGAATTTCTAAAATAATAAAAATAATGATAATTATAAAAACAATAAGTACCAATAAAAGTTCTACATAACTCAAAAGTGGAGGATAAGTTTAGTAATTGATTCGTTTTTTTGTTTTTATATTTTTGAGCAATCGATGTCTTCTGCAAGTCAAAAAGTGAAAGTCAAGTAAAATTATTACAGTAAATTATGCAAAATAGAAAAATGAATATTATAGTCTTACTTACCTTCTTAGTTAGCTTCCAATCAAAGCTACAAACATCTTAAGTTCTCAGTTGACCTATTATGTTATTCTAAATCACCAATGCGAGCAAATATCTAAACAACCTATTTACGATGCAATATAACCAAATAATCCAAACACAATTTCACAACTAATTAACCAAATAAATTCAAACAACATTTGACAACCAAATAGTCAAACGAATTTCCAAACTCAACACAATTTTATTTAAATATCTAAGCAATATGAATGAAATACACTTTCATAAATATATGTAAATACATATCTTATGAAATCGGGTCGGGTCGGGTTGACCGACTCCTAACCCAACCCAACCCATTTTTAAAATCGGGTCGGGTTGAACCCATTTTTTAAAAACCAAATTTCCAAAATCTCAACCCAACCATGGTATAAATCGGTTCGGGTTGATGCGGGCTCGGGTTGAACCCAACCCTATTTACACCCCTAAAGAGAACAACTTATCAACATTTCAACAACAGACTACCCAATTCACACATAAAAATATAATCTTGTACCATTAAATGAATCCCGAACTTTTGCAACCGCTCGAATGCCCGACTATTTTCGACCGCGCTTGTACACCGTCCGATCGGGCGGGCGTAACTTCAGCCGTGTAGTTGAAGCTTAAGGAGAGAAAACAGGCGCCTAACACCGCAATTAATGCATAGAAAACATTTTTTCAGATCTTTTCATATCGGTCCAAAATTATTTTTTTTTGTTTTTTAATTTTCGCAAACATGTTAATTTAATTGTATTTAATCTATAAATTAAGTTTTATTTTTTTTGAATACGTATACATATTTATTTTGGATTTTTAAAAACATGTGTTTAAGTCATTTTAAATACCCCTTTTTCAAAAATTCAAAATATATATGTACACGTATCCAAAAGGTAAAATCTGATTTATAATTTAAATATAACTAGATTAACATGTTTATAAAAAAAAAATTTTAAAAATATATAAAAAAAAAACAGATTTTTGGACCTGTCAGAAATGGACCATTTGTCATCATCCCCCTCTTCCAACGAACTCGAGAGTCGAGACTTCTCATGTTACAAGCGTAACACCCAGCCATCAGTCATGAAACCCATTCAGAGCCCACAAGGAAGCAGCAGTCCCTTGGGAAATCAAAGCAAAGTGCACAGTAGTCATCCAAGTGAACAATAGTATCTCCAATCTTTCAAATTTATTTCAGCTAGCAATCACATACAACAGAGTTTTCTGCCTATTATCCCAAATCTAAATAGCATTAAACAACAGACTTTGTGATTCAATGAGCATTATTAGTATGTCCTTATCTTGTTATAGAGAAAAGAATATATGGTGGTATTCAAGTCAGCCTGATTTCTAAGAATCAAATGCATAATGGTAGCGACGACATTCATGAACAGAGTAGTCACAAGAGAGAAAAAGGTTTCTACCATAGCATAAAGTGGACCAACAGAAGATTGCAACACGGACTCCTCTTCAAAAGCAAGATAAAATTAATATCATCATCCCGGAGCGGGTAAGAATTAGAAAACCATGCAAAGGTGACAAGAATCAAAATTCCATAACGGGTTTTACTTCATTTGATCAGGAAAAGGCAATCTCACACAAGTTTACGGGGAATATGTGACACAAAATCGGCTGCTGCGGTTGTGGAGAGTGCACTCGTTGCATTAATTTGGTTGAACCTATGCCCGATACATACATAGGTAGCATTAGCATGGATTTTACACCTGCTTCGATAGTGAAGAATGATTTCGGAACTTTCAAGATCGGCGCCAAAGCAAGAGGGGGAGGAGAGACAGGGAAGGAGCGAGGGGCAAGGGCGAGAGAGGGCAGAGCCAGCAAGGAGAAGATAAGGCAAAGGGAGGAGAGATCGAGAGGGAGAGTGCGAGAGGATAAGATGTGAGGGAGCGCATGGATCGATTTGAGAAAAGAAGCCCCGTCTCAAATTTTCAACATAATATATACTTTTGAGTTCGCTCATCCCATACCAAAAAACCATCAAATATATCTGGAGCACTTGATGGATCCAAATAAAAATTGGGAAGGATTATTTTTACCAATCAATGTGGCTGCCAACGGCAAATATACAACATACATGTTTGAAGAGTGAGAAACAAAAGACCACCCAACAAATAATACCAGCCACATACAATGGCACGACAAGAACTATATGCTACAAGAGTTCTTTGCAATAGCCACTTCTTATATACACTGCTCCACAGAAATTATACTTCTTCAACTATAGATTGAATCAGCTTGTGAATACACTGGTCTCCTATTGTTAATTCTCCTTTAATCTGTAGATTGAATCAACATATCTTTCCACATCCCATAGGAAAGAACCAAATGCAACAGCCTCCAACACCAGTCTCTTGAGAGCTGAAAAGGTGATGGCGATTTCGTCATCCTCGATCTGATTTGTTCCATTGCCAAAGAGCGCCCACGTATGCTTCTCAATCAGATTCACAGCCTCCAGTGATTTAAGCTTGGCACACCTCTGCAATGTTTCAGAGTCAAACTCCATCACATAGCTCCTCAGCTCCTCACACTTCATGCTCCTCCCCGATCCTTGGTAAGGCGAAGACTCGGAGTTGGCTGGAACATCCAAAACAGCAAGATTTTCATACCCATGTTGCTGAAATCCAAGCGGGGTTACATCAAATCCATGGGCTGAAGGAAGGTCTTGAAGGGTCCGAGCAAAATTCAGCTCCAAGCTGTATCTGAAACTGGCAGATTTGAGGAAGTAACCATACATGATGGATGCAGCATAGACTCGTCCTAGTTGGAGCCTGCAAATTCGGCTAGTCGTCCAATTATCAGTGTTTTCAGACTTTCCTCTCGAGAGAAGGATTGTAGAAAGGTGTTCACGTATCATGTCAAGCATGTCTAGGCTGTGAACAGATTCCAGTTCTCTGTCTTTCGATAGTAATATGTGCAATTTCCCATTCTTTATGCATTTGGAAAGCCGAGGAAGCATGGGAACTCCAGCCTCAGAGAATTTCTGGACAACAAGCATGTACATCACCTCTTCAATTGCAATTTGGCACTCGAGCTCTTTCATTTCTGCAATTCTCCTGAAATTAACAAATATAAAACTGTTAAAATTCAGTCTTAAGGTGTATAATAAACATAACGCAATGATTCAACACAACAATGTAACCTTTTTTTCAAACTTTATTTTTCCAAATCTATAGCCATTTTTTAACACCATTTGTTTTATCTCAACAAAAATCACTTTTATTGGAAACAGATTTTGTTTTTTAAAAATAGCACTTCTGGAAGTGAATACATAATTTTTAAAAAATATATGTATGTAGAGTATATAAAAGTTTTCAGTACAGAGGGTCGTAAATGATTTAGGCTAGGAAAAAAACATTTTGAAGCTTTAACAACAAACCAAAGAAAAAAAAGAAAATTCAAGAAAACGGCAAACGATAAAATCTACGAAATAAATGACTGTAAGAACAGGGCATTAAACACTGACCCATGAAGGCATGATTCGTTGGAGCCCAAGCTATGCTGCTGTCGTGCCACAGCACCGTCTCTCTCAGATCCGAGATCCCCTAGCTGTTCTGCTACAGCAACATGAAAAATGTGCCAGCGATTCTTCAGTATGTCACTCAAGAACTTCCCAGCAGATGATTGAGGCTCAAGCGGCGTAGCCACACTGCGGGACTCGCATTTGCTAGACTCTGCACTTGCAAATGTCACGAAGGGCAAGCGTCTTCGCCCATTACCATACGATAATTTCCCACCAAAGTCCTCCTTCCCGCTGCACCAAGACGATCTCTGGAAACCCAAAATCCATAGATAAGTAAACGATGCCAAAAAACGGAAATTTTCTTCTTAAATGGTGGCGGAAAAGACCCATTTCGTGGTTCAAAACCAATGGAATCAGAAAATTACAACCAGATAATGAAAATCGAATAGGGTTAATGAGCCGATTTCAGATCTGTTGAACAGAAGAAGACATCAGGATATGAAGATGTCTCCAGTCTGCCCTGCTTCCGTTTCGAATCCGCAAAATCAAATCGGAGAGAATTGGAATTGACAAGAAAGAACGATTTCGCAGGGATCAAGCGCACGTAGGAGATCCGAATCAAACATGAAAGAGAAAGAGGGAAGGAGAAAAACCTGAGGAAGTCTTTGAGGAACGGGGCAGACGTTGAGGAAGCCCTTGAGACCGCCTCCAGATTTCACCGCGGAAGGCAGAGCTTCAACGGCGGCGATTGCTCGATGCAAACAACCAGCATCCATCAACAGAAAACGCGATCAGAGAAATCTAAACCCTAAACCTAGCGCACCCTCCGAGATCTGAAGAGGAATTGCAGAACACAAGAGAGAAATCCCAGGGAAGATGAAAAAAGGCTACTGCTGCTGCGAATTCAATGGGAAGAGGAAGACGAACGAAAATTGGCTGAGCTGAAACTTGCGGCCGAGGCTTTATTGACCTCGATCCCTACGGCGCCACCAACACGAAGTAGGGTAATTTGTATTCGTACCCCCGACATTTGATAATATTGTAAGGTCATGTTACACTCTTGATATTCACATTATAATCCCCTAGCAAATTGTTGTTATTTAAAGATGACCCCTGGCCCCGTAAAAGGAATTAGAAGCAAAACTCGAAAGTGAGATTCGTTTGTTATTGTTTTAACTTAGGGTGCGTTTGGCAATCCATAAAAAATGTCAACTTAAAACTTTTCAATCTAAAACTTTTCAGTCTCCATCACTATCATATTTTTTAATTATTTTTTCACATTTTCCTATACAACTACCCTACTTTTCAATCATTTCTACACAACTATCCACACAACTAACCTATCTATTTTAACTTTATACTCTTTACTACTTATCATTACCTCTATCATATCACATCATTTGACAACTTTTACTCCTCAAAACTTTTCATCAAAAGTTTTATTCATTACCAAACACACCCTTAATCTAATCGTCAGGATAGGCCGAAAGCATTGAACTGTAACTTAACAGTAAAAATTATTTGAGATATTCGATAAGAGATAAAAATTGAGAAAATTTGTGTGAAAAATCAAAAAAGTGAATGCGATGTGAGATGGTAGGAATAATAGGATAGTAGTGAAGAGATAATAATAGAAAAATAGGATAGAAAGATAATTAAAATTTCAAAGCATCTATAAGGTGCTTGGAATGATGCAGTTACGGTATTCTGAACAATCTTGAATATATGAATTATTCATTTTTATTAGTATCTATACATTATGACAACCAATACTACTGTCAAGCACATTCACCACTATCATGAGGGAAATTTTTTCTATAACACCTCATATTAGAGAAAAATCTATGAATATCCCCACATATCGAGAAAGTATAAAATACTTCCATGCATGAGGCGAAAATCGGTCGTCTGGGTGGCGAATATGTAAATTATTCTTAATAACGATTACATTGTTTGATTATAAGATGAATCTAAAATCAGAAGAGGGATTTAACTATGATGGGATGGTGCCACTCGTACATGAAAAATACTCCTCAGCATCATAATTTGGAAGATTACCGTGTTGTGACCGGTTGGATACATTCAACCCATTATATTAAAAGGGCTCCTCTCCTTTTAATCCTTTTCATTGTTAACATGTTGATAATTTTTGCAAAATCGTATCATTCATTATTTTAACATCATTGATCTAGTTAACAGACTAAATTTTATTTAAATTAAGTATGTGCACAGGCTACATTTGCTTAGAAATAAATATATCCATGTATAAATTAGAAAAAAATACTTAGATTCATTCACACATATATTATATAATATAACAATATCTTACAGAATCATTTACTCACGTAGTAATTATTAGAAAATGTGATTCAAATTGAAATGGTTTATAAAATAAGTATAAACAATAAAATAAGTTCAAATAAACATCAACAAGATCATATATATGAGACACTAAGATTTATGTGGAAACTTATCAACATGGAAAGAAAAAACTACGAAAAAAATAGTAGTTCACTATGATAAAATAGTTTACAAAGATTATTCTGGCAACCTCTCTCTCATGCTCTATCAAGACACTACTAGGACTATTGAATCTATAACCAATACTCTTATAACTAGACTTCCTATAAGTATTCATACAAAACCAATGCGCACTCTCTTGAGTATTCATTATACTTTCTCACATGAAAAATACTATGCGAATAACCCATACGCAGAATACAAAACACTACCCTAACAACAATGATATTTTAAATGATTTATATATTGAAAATATTACTTAGAATTGATATTTAATATTAAATTATTTTATTACATTGGACATACGAATTTTATGATAATATAGATAATGTTAAATGTAAAAGATAAAGTAGATTTTTCATTAATTATCAAGATATTAAGAATGAAGACCTTCAAAAAAAGATATTAAGAATGGAGTTAAATGAAAGAGGGTTACCATGGAAGCAAAGCCCATATTTAAACTTTTTTGTGTAGTGAACAAATCTAAGTTTCATTCAAATCAAATACTTGTATAAGCTCATTTTAATAGAAATTTTGAATACAAAAAATAAAAGTATTTAATTTTTTAGAAATTGTTAATTCAAAATTTATAACAATTAATCTTTCAATATAAAATAAGTGAACTTTGTTAAGACTTGCATACCAAGTGATTGAGACCATTGTGTGTACAGAAGGACTAATGCATTATTGCTTTTTACTATTATTCTATCTTATAATCATATTCTACAACGGTGGCGGAGCAACATAGACTTGCCACTGAATTTTTCAAAATTAAAATACCATTCTTAAAAATTATAAAAATATAGTTTGTTTTTATATAGTTGCCTTCTTTAAAAAATATAAACCACCTCAAAAATTATTATTATCAATGACAATCCCTCCCCTCAACCCCATCAAAGGGTCCAAGATCTACCATTGTTTTATAAGATTTTTTTTTATTACAATACAATCCATCGTTCTAACTAATTTGTACAATTTTTTGCACAATGGAGCAATAATACCCATACAAAAAATGGTAGCTATCCCAAAGTCGAACCTCTAGCACCAAGGCCTAATATGCGTACAAACTACACTATTCCCTAATGCCCCTTGGCTAATGATACATTGCCTCAGGCGCAAGTTCCGATTACTAAATTTGTCCGGAGACAAGTTGGCCAGCCATTTTTCTAAATAATAGAATATAGAAAGGGGTGATTTCTCGCAAACATTTCCTTAATATTGCGTATACAAATAATTGCTTTTTCGCTTCCCATATATTTTTTTTGAGAGACTTCCCAAACCTTTCATAACATTCATCTAAATTTTTAAATATTTGGACCGAAATTTCTCCTCATTCCTACCTAAGCATCAACTCAAGCATCAACTCTATGTTGAGCTCCTATTTCAATCCTATCATCTAAAAGTATTAACATAAAAAATGTAAGTTCAGGCCAACTCAGCAAGTAGGATAACAGTAAAATTTAAATATTAAAGCAAATAAATATTATTCTTATAAAATAACTCAAACATCAAAATATTTAAACTCCATATGTTCATTAATATCATGCTCATGCAAGCAACCATGCTCAAAATGCTTATGTAATGCAAATGTTCATCCTCATCATCACATCCATGTCACCCTAGCACCCCGGATAAACTTATTTTCATCAAATATGTTACACGGTTATTTCACAGTATACCAAAACTTCTTTTATTACTCAGCTCACTTGGAGAATCATCATGCATATGTCATGTTTTACATACAATAATGCATTCATCCATTATATTTGTGCTCATGCATCACAAAAATATCCATCACAATTAGGGGTGCAACTTGGGTCGGGTTCAGCCCGAACCCGGTTGGGAGCAGTGTTGAAACTCGATAATTGTCAACCTAAGCTCGATTTCTCAGCCCGAACCCGGACCGAATTCAAGCCACTCTCGGTTTCAAGTTCAAGTGAACCCGAACCTTGTAAACCCGAATCCAAACTTGAAAAATATTCATATTTTATTATTATACGTCAATCAGAGCCAGCTGTTGTCCCGTCTCTGTCGTCGCCAGGCTGCCAGGCGCACCAGCCACCAGGCTAGTTTCGAATTTTCATTTCGCGGCACCCTCCCCTTTCCAGCTTTCCTTTCTGGCTTTCGGGTTCTGGCTTTCCATTTCTGGTGCCCTTTCCAGCTTTAAGCTTTGCAGCCTTTCTGCCGTTCGCCAAAATGACACCGCTGCATTTCCACCGTTCACCAAAATGATGCCGCTGCAATTCGCCAAAACGCCGCTGCCGTTCCGGTTTCGGGTTCAGTGTCTGGCCTTTCGCGACCTTTGTTAGGCATGTGCGTGCGTTGGGTATTCACACATTCTCTGAGTTAGGCATGTGCGTGCGTTGGGTATTCACACATTCTCTGATGAAATTGCACATATTCCTTAATTGAATATTTCTCCTGTGTGGAATTTTTGTGTTGTTTCTACGACTAGGTGCCGAGGGTTTGCATTTTCATGTTGGCCTTACCCATTTATCAGCCTCGGGCATGTTGAAATACTGTCAGGTGCATTTGCATTTTGCAATCCGTCAAGCCATCAACATCTTTAGTGAATGATCTTGCAGAATTTGCAAGCCTTCTAACTAAGTTGGGGTAGGAGCACTCCAGCGAAGATAGTTGGTTCAGCTGGTATACTTGTTTCAGCTATATATTTTTCAAAAATGAACACCTATGGGTATTGGTCCTGTCTGCTCTCAGCTAACTTTTTAGTCGATTAACACTTTAATGAACCTCGTGGCATAAGACATGGTGGTTTAATACAGCAGATTATTGATTGTTGTCCATTTTGTTAGCACTTTGAACCTACAGGTTAATTTTTATCAAAGTTTTCTGATTTTCGCCATTTTGCTAGCACTGATTTTATCAACTCGAATGCTTTAATTTTTCCATGTACCTTTTGTTAATTAGATTAAATTAATCACCTCTTTCTTTCTCACACTACACACATATACAAAAACACAGTATATGCAACAATTTTAATATATTTTGCACATTCTCTAACCAATATTTATCTTTCAGAGGAAGCTGATGAAACATCGACATGTGCTTCTTTACCTCCTCTTCCATCAAAAAATTAATTTACAAGAGGTATTAGTTATATCTTTGAATATATATACATATATATACTCTTTAAGTTCAATTATACAATATAACATTGAATTTTTGCTTTTTCTTTTAGGAAAGAAGAATTTGGCTTGACGTATGGTAATAATGCAAGACAAAGGCAATGAACACAACAGTGTAAGATAAAAATGTTTATTTCTATTGTGTTGTAATGTTTGTTGTAATTTGGTTATTCAAACTTAAGACCTGTGTTGTCGAATTGGAGTTAACTTATATGTTGTGATTTGGAGTTTGATACTTGAATTAATATAATCTTATTCAACTTGATATTTTGTGGTTTTTGGATGATTTTATTTTATTGTAATTGATGTGATAAGATTTATCTTACAATTGGATGGTAATATTGATGTATATAGTTGTGATATGGTGTTAAATTGCAGAATGAAAAACGGTTGTATATACTTTTATTATTCTACTTGATGCAAAGAAAAGACTCAAAGCAGGTTTCTTTTTTTCTTCTCTTAAGCAGTATTTAAATTTTTCTTACTTTTGTATAATAAATTATTTTTTAAACTTTTTTATACAATAGGTTTGTGATAAAAATTATATATAGGATGAGTAACAAAGACATATTAATAGGAGAATGTCAATCCGAAACTCAACTCGAAACTCAACCCGAGCCCGAATTTCAAAAATAGGGTTAGGGTTGAAGTTTACAAATAGAGTTAGAGTTGAAGTTTTACAAATAGGGTTAGAGTTAGGGTTGAAGTGAACCCGAGTTTCATGAACCCGAGTTGCACCCCTAATCACAATTACATAATTTAGTAAATTTAAAATTTTCATAACACATCTTTAACTCATAATCATTTTTCAACATTCTCAACTTAACTAAATAATTAAAGCCATGAAAAGCATATATCTCAAGAAAAGATTTTTCATAAAAATCTTAAATAAACATTTAAATAATCACAAAACATTCATGCTTGCAGTAAATAAACACCCATACGTATCCAAATAAAAAGTAGAAAAGTTCTACTTACGTTTTACCCAATTTCCAAATCCCTTACATGTGAACTCTATAAAATTCCAATATATTCTTCGCTTTAATCTACACTAAAATAATAATAATAATATTTTAAATAATATTCTAAAATGCATTTCATTAGTTTCATACTCAAATAACTCCACTTTCTCATTCTTAAATCCCAAATATCTATCTCAAGATACTTATCTTTCAAATTTTCTCAAAATTTTCTGAATAATTATTGTATTTTATCATAAAATATTATCATCAAATTATCCATCTAAATTCCCTACGTACATCTCATTCCCATAGAAAAATCCTGTTCTCTCTACTATATTAGGTTTCTAAAATTTCTAATTTTAACATTACAAATATTACAATTTCATACTAAGTAATTTTCAAATCATTACAATATATTAAGTAAATGAAATAAATAAGATAAACAAAGAAAAATTAAAAGTAAATGTCTTACCTAATTTCCATCAACTTTTTTCTCAAGCCCTTACAGCTTTAAATCCTACCAAGGAAAACGCACACATCTCCATAGTGCAACTCAAAAACAAAAACAAAAACAAAAACAAAAACAAAACAAAACTCTCTTCTTCCCCTCCTCTTCTTCTACCCTCTTGTTTCTTTTTCCTTTTTTTTTTTTAAAAAAAAAAAACCTGTTGTAACTGTTCGTGATTTTGGAAGGTTGAGTTAAGGATTTTTGAACAATTTCATGACTTTCCCTCTAGTAATATGATTTATAAATAAATGCTTTTAAATATTTTACATATATGAATTGTGTATTAATAAAGATCTGGCCATCAAAATTAGATGCATGCAAAATATTATTTGTGATCAGTTTACAACTATTTTAATTGCCAATAGAATATTTTCAAATCCAATACTTGATACACATGCACTACAACAAATCTTAATAAATGAAATCGTCTTAAATATAAATTAAAATTAGTTGCATATATAACTTGGCCATAAATACTTATTTAGCTGCAAATAATTAATTGACTGCCTAAAGGTGGTGGCATGCAGTCAAATGCAGCAAATTTTTATACTACTTGGAACCAAATGTCACATTACTGATAACCATTTATATTTGGCTGTAATGATGATTATTTTGCTACAAATAATATTCATATTTAGATGATCGTATCAGCTGCAACAAAAACTGAATGCGTATAATGAATTTACAAATTCCTATAAATATTTCAAATTTCAAAATAAAAATATCTTTCTAAATCCAAGCATTTTCTAAGTTCAAGATCCTAAACTTAAGTTGGACAGAAGTCACAAGACAGCTGGGTATTATGAGACAATGTAATGAGCCATAATAACTGGGATAATCAAAACAATATAGTTTTAGAAAAACATTACACATATAAAAAATGGTGACTCTCACAAGTCCTGTCTGGAACTAGTTTACACGTAGATCCGCCGATGCTGTTTGATCATACCTTGCTTAATTTCACAGCGCATCGGTGAAAATGAATAAAATATCTATGTTTTTTGAAAAATAAAATAGCTAAAAGTGTCTAAAAATTATAAAACTTAACACATACATTAAATATACTTAAATTAGGAGTTTTATAAAAAAAAATTAAAAAGCATTAAAAATAAGTTCTTGCACATGGATGCATCGAGCTGCACCCGAGTATATAAAATTCTGCCTACAAACTGGGGTTGACATTTTAAATAAAAAAACAAAGTTTGAAATTTAAGAATGAAAAGTGTGGCGGAGAATAATAATGGAGGCTTCCACAGGTGAGGTGGATCTGTGTGCTCGACCTCATCCGTTCCTAAGGACAGGCTGGAAAGCGATTAAAGAGAAACAGGTCGGACGGATTGGGTTGGACTTGGTTGGACCCACCTGCCTATCCTTTCTCCCCAGACCGAATGCCAACTACAAGAGCGCTTGGATAACCATCATCGATGCCCTCTACGATGCACTGACGCCACGTACCCACGGAGCATGATACAGTGCACTTGGGTGTAAAAGCTCTTTTTTTTTTGAAAGTTTTTTTTTATATAAAAATGTTAATTTAGATATCTTTAATATGTATAATAATTTTTTACTATGATTAGATATTTTTAAATATTTATTTTGAATTTTTTAAAATCAGTTGCATTTTAGTAATTTGATGGCATATGAAAATACTATTGATTTTAAAAAATAAAAAATAAATATCTAAAAATCTCCAAAAATGATAAACATTGATACACATATTAAATATACCTAGATTAACAATTATATAAAAAAATTTCAAAAAAAATAAAATGCACCTGGACTCACTAAGGCTGCAAGCACCCGAGTGCATTCAGTCAGCCCCGCATACCCACACCGCTCTGCCATCACCTTCCCCTTGATTTTCATGGATGCACTTTGCGGCAGTAGGTTGATCTGGAATCTAAAAAATACTCAGGATTAAAGTTTCCATTTTAATAACTCTAAACCCGGGAAACCTCATCCTAGATATGGTAAGGATTGGATTTTAAGCAAACTTGAATCCTAGAAATTCAAACCTAATTTTCATTTTCATGCTTAATATAAAGTACACTACATAATAATCACTAACTAAATAATTTTTTAATATTTATATATCTTATATCATTTATATTTATGTTTAAATACATATTTATTGTGTTAAAATTATATTATTTTTATTTTTATATATCTTTACATTTATATTATTTACTTTTAGGTTTATTAGTTTCCTCTATTTATCCTATTTGGAAGGTTAAATTTTCTATTAGAAATATATTATATATTACTATACTTTTTTTAAAAAAGTCAAGTGATGTATTATTGTTATTTCTTCCAAGATTTATTATTCTTATATATTTATATGAAAATTTAAATTTTTATATTTAAATTAAATAAAAATATGCCAACTCGAATTCCAACATTAAACTTACTCCAAAATTGATTTTCATTGTAGAATTGAAGTTTTATAAATAAAATTAGGGCTTCTTCTAAAAATACTTACTACTTTTGACTCCAATTCCAAATATACCTATTACTTTTCTAAAATTCTAGATATGCCTACTACGTTGGTTGTTAATCCTAACAATCCTCAATTTTTGTTAAAAATAGTTAATTAATTTTTTATAAATGCCTAAAATACCCTTGTTATAAAATAATAAAAGATGAATTAAAATAGAACAATGAAATTATGATGCTGCAAATTTAGAGCTCATGTGTAATTAGGGCATTGGTGAGTTATGACATTTAAAATTTTAATTATGTCCAAAATTTAATGGGCATATCAGTAATTTTACATACTAATTAACAACATTAACTCATGGACTTAGTTTTTGGGATTAAATGTAAACATAATAGGTATATCTAGGATTTTAAAAATGTAGTGGATATATTTGGATTTAAGGTCAAACTAGTGGGTATATTTGGAAAAAGATAATCAAATTAAGAAGGGACCCACTTCTATGTAAGTGGTTTTATGTAACTCCCTTAAATTTTAAGATTTTGATGTTTTATGAAAAATTCAATCCATTCATTATATTTAACATTAATTGTTTAATTATGAAATCAAATTTATCAAACTCTAATATGTATACAGGCCACATTTGCTGAAAAATAGATATATTCATGTGTAAATTAGAGAAAATGCTTAAGTCCATTCAAATGTATATTGAAATGTAGTAATATTTTATAAAATTATTTATCCATGTAATATGATATTTTATACTTAAAATTTGATATTTAGTGTTAAATCATTTTATTACATTGATTTTACATGTTTATAGATGGGGCCCATATACCAGTCCCACTTCTAGGAAATCATTTTTCTATATAATCCCCTCCATTTTTAAAATCTTAATGGTTGATGGCAAATTCACTCCATCCATTGTATTTACATCATCTATAATATCTTGGAAAACCTTTTTATCTTTTTAATTTCACTATATTTAGGTTTCATCTGTAAATATATAAAATTGGCATGATAAAATGGTTGAATGCTAAAATATCAATTTAAAGTAGTTTTTCAACATCTAAACCATCTAAAATATTATTACTATGTGGATAAATGATTCTATAAAGCGTTATTACATTCTAATACATGTGTAAATGGATCTAAGTATTTTTTATAATTTACATATGAATACATATATTTTTGAACAATGTGGTCCATACGCATACTTAATTTGAATGAAACTTGGTTTTCTAGATAAACAAGTAATGCTAAATATAATGAATGTATTAGATTTTAAATCAATCATCAATATCTTAAATTTGAAGGGATTACATGGGACTACTTGTATATAACTTGGTTACATAGAAGTAGAGCCCCCCCCCCCCATATAGTGATATTAGACTAATGAAAGAATTTTCATAATAATATAAGTAATGCTAAACACAATAGATAGAGTGAATTTTCATCAACTATTTGGATATTAAAATAAAGGATGTTACATAAAAAGATAGTTTCATAAAAGCATCCCCGAATTAAGGATAGCACTAGAGTTATGCCCAACTCGAATTTTATAAGAACAAGTTTATAAGCCCTTATATTAGAACAATTGGCTATGCGTACATATCAAGAAAAGGGCGCTAACAGTTTGTCATTTCTTTTAATTTGTACTAATGTCATTTACAGTGTCAGTCTAATTAAAAAGAAAAGTATACGTGTAAACATTTTTAGGTTGTCCACTCTAATTTTCTTGGTTTCATTTCAACTCTGTAGATCTAAGTGTCTTATCAAACACATGAATGACTCTGATTTTTCTGAAAGACTATGGATACACATTCATGATATATGCTCTTATTATGTTTTAATTTTTTAAAAATATTTTTACGTATGATCACCATCGTATTAAGCTAGTTCTTAATACCAGACATGATAGAAGGAGACCACAGCGAGACTTCAAGTATGAATTGTTTTGAGCGAGAGATAAGGAAGCTCATCACATCATTGACCACATATGGTCTTCGACTTCTCACTGCGGACTCTTTCCATGGGAAATCTTATCAAGGAAAATCAAGAGATGCAGGAGTGAGTTATCAAAATGAAACAAAAACAAGTGAGGAAAATATAAGTAAAGCCATCTGCAAAAAAAAAAAAAAAAGCTACACAAGCTTAACTCTCAGAGCTCATCCAACCAAAGAGATGTGGAAATCAAAGGCATCCAACACAAGATTAATCTACTCTTGGAAAATGAAGAAGTGATGTGAAAATGACGATCAAAGGTTCATTGGATCCTCGAAGGGGACAAGAATATTATTTTTTTTCCATAAAATGGCCTCCAATAGAAGATGTAATTTCCTCGATGCTTTCGTAAATGAAAAAGGCACTCAAGTCGCTAGCCGGGAGAAAATGTAGTATCTCACTTTCACCCACTCTCAAGCTATCTATACCAATACAGAGCCTTCCATCTTCAATAGAATTTCATAGCTAGTCAGAAAGAAACTCTTTAACTCGAGTAGTGCAAACCTTATCAGGCCTTTATCTATGGAGGAAGTGGAGCGAGTACTAAAAACTATGAACCCTTCAAAAGCTCCCAGACTAGATGGCATGCCTGCAAGGTTTTTTTAGAAACACTGGAATACGGTTGGTCAGGACGGCTTCCTTGTATGCAAATCTTTCATGGAAACAAAGAACCTCTCTTACAGTGTCGACATCTCCAAGATCTAACTCCACTACTATCATGCTCATTCCCAAAAAGAAGGGAGTTGAATTGTGCAATGTGGGTTACAAAATCTTAGCAAAACTCTTCGTGAATAGATAGAAATATTACCTCCATGAAGTCATATTAGCTCAACAGAGTGCATTTGTGTTAGGCCATTTGATCACAAATAACATGCTCATTGCCTATGAGGTAATTCACTCCCTTCGATATAAGAAAGTGGGCAAACAATGAGAGATGGCAGGGAAGTTGGATGTCTAAGGCTTATAACCAGGTACAATGAGATTATCTAAATAACATGATAGCTTCAATGAACTACAAAAGAATGTGGATCAACTGGATTATGTCTTGTCTCAAGTCAGTCTTATATAGAATAAATCGTAATGGTACAAAATAAATTATATTCAGATTACCAGAGGCTTGAGATTGGTGTCATAACTACCGTGACTAGGTTAGAGAGGCAAAAGCCTTATTAGGATCAACAATTCTTGATCACCCATTAAAGGCCAAATGGGCAAAACCCATCGGGGGAAAATTCAAGATCATTGTGGATAAGAAAAGAAATCATACTTCAAACTACTCGGGCTTTGCTACTGTTACTTAGGACTCTAGAGATTTCTTTATCACAACACAAGGATGGAATAGAAAAGGAATTATGGATCCATTGCTTATGAAAGCCATTGCCATGTGGCTTGGCGCTTGTTGAAGTAAATTTACCTCATTCAGGTCCAAATGGAATCCGACTTGCTACTCATTGCTTTTTTGATCAATGACAGACCTATTTTATCTTATGTGGGCACAGTCATCTCCAAAATCAAGTCATTAGCCAGGAAGTCAGGTCCATGCCTTTTTACAATGTTTTGCACACTTGCAATTGGCCAGCTCATATTCTTGTTGATTTGCATCTGATATTATTTTGTCTGATCATGAGTGGTGGGGAAACCCACCTGGTTTCTATTATAGAAACTCTGTATAGATAATTTTTTGTCAATAATATACATGGATGGTTCTCTCTCTCTACCCTCTGAAGTGTTCTCTTTGCAAAGGTTGTAGGGACAGAGTCTATCCTCATTTATCAAAAAAAGATTTTGTCGGAGGATGGGCCAAAACTTCGATGAAAAGATCAATATTCAAGGTTATTTATTTCATTATATGACAAAAATTATTTAGATCCAAGTATTATATTATCCCTACTTGCTAAAAATATATAATTATACATAAAATTAATTATGAAAATGTTCAGTGGAATGCCAAACTTGCTAGAACAAGAAATCAAAGCAATTTTTTCAGATATGAGATCGCTAGATGAATGCCAAATATCATTAGCAGCTGAGTTAGATTCCAAAATTTCAACCTCATGATTGCAGAATGATTTTGAGATCCATTTGAGCAGATAAAAGTCAATGGGAGACATGAATCTCATATTTCACTTTGACCACTTCAGTTTTCAATAGAAGTGAACTAAGTAGCCAGCCATTTAGCAAAGATAGTGGTGGTTTCTGAAGGAGACAATGCAACATGGAAAGATCAAGCTCTAAATAACATAAAGAATCTGCTTTGTATAGACAATTTGTCCTTTCAATTCTTTTTGGTTTTTGGGTTGGTTTTTTGATAACTCTATGATAACTCTATGATGCTTATTTGACACTCATTTGAAATGATGGTTTTAGAGAAACATATAAATCTACATAGGTTTTGCATTAGTTTTCATCATTTGGGTAATTTGTGCATCTTGTGTTGTTTTCGTGCAATTTAGGTTGCATCTGGCTTAAATTAGTCTCATTTTAGTTGTTTTAGTTTTATTTAATCATTTAAGAATATATTTAAAACGTCAAGTAGAAAATATTAATGCAATTCAGCAGGATAACCTATAGATTGAAGTCCCTCATCCTCTACAATGAAATGATTTGGACTAGCCTATTTGGGATCTCATTGCAATATGACAAAATGCTGCGCAAACCAGTATTCAACCTCCTCCTATCAAAACCAACAATTTTGAGATAAAGCCCGTGGTTTTTCAAATGTTGAAGTCCATAGGGCAGTTTGGGAGTTTGCCTTCGGAAGATCTACATCGCCATCTCCACAATTTTCTACAAATTATAAACACATTTAAGTAGCATGAAGTCTCGAACAAAGCTATAAGACTAAGAACTTTTTCATTTTCTTTGAGGGACAGGGCATTGGAGTGACTTGACTCATTGCCACCCAATTCTGGTAACACTTGGGATAACTTGGCACAGAAATTTCTTGAAAAATATTTTCTTTCAGCCAAGTTAGCCAAGCTGAGAATAGATATAGTTTCATTTAAACAACATGGAGAGGAGACTTTGTCAGAGGCATGAGATCGATTCAAGACCTACTTGGCAAATGTCCACATCATGGTATTCAGCCATGAGTGCAAATTCAAATATTTTATAACGGTCTCTAAGATTCCACCCATCATATGGTAGATTCTTCATCAAATGGGTAGTTGCTATGGAAAAGCTATTGAGAATCCTATGCGTTATTGGAAAACTTGATGGTAAACACTTACTAATTGCCTTCTAGCAGAAGCAGAAATGGTGGCTTACTTTAGTTGGATGCAGTCTCATCCATTAAGGCTCAGATTGATACTTTGTCAAAGCAAATTCAAAATTTTTCCATGTCTACCAATGTCAATGCAGTAGGGACTTCGTCATCATCATCATCATCATCATCAACAGAGTATTTCACATGGTGTGGAGAATTCGACCACTTTCGTAATCAGTGTGACTCCAATCCAGAGTTAGTTAATTATGTGGGCAATTTTTAAAGGAACCAAGCAAATCTATATTCTAATACTTATATTCAAGGATGAAGGAATCATCCTAATTGTTCTTGGAATAATCAAGTCATGCCAAATTACCCACTAGAGTTCTCACAGCCACTGCAACAACAGCCAATGAGATCAGCTCTTCTTACTCCACTGCCATGAGAAGAAAAGAAATCTGATTTGGAAAATATGCTTATGCAATTTATGTAGTACCAGATTACCACAAATAGAAATTCAATTGAAAGGATCGAGATGAATGCTTGTGCATAATTATGCCTTATTGCCATATCTTTTTGCAATCTTTTCCACAATATGGAGCCGACATATATTTGCTTCTTTTCAACTATGTGCTTTAAAGTAAATACATTATCTCAGTAATTCATAGTATAATTCATTTTTTGCTTGGGACTTAGAGTTGAAAAAATTTGTTTATATTATATATAATATATTGGCATATATATATATATATTTTTTTTTTCCTCTGGTAGGATTTTGTCTAAATAACGAAGGGGGTGGCTAACTCGAGCTGAGTAATTGGCACTTGGCATTCACAAATGTCAAGATTCGCATAAAAAGGCAAGAAAAAATCATAATAATATCGCTTCATAGAAAAATTATCTCCAAATACCTTGAAACATGGTAAGGGGAGCCTAAAAAAAACTCTCTAGATATCCTAAAAGATGGTGAGAAGAGTTAAAACAATAAGTTTGGGAGAACTCAGTGGAAAATTTTGTGAGTGTAAGCCAAGTAAAATAGAAGGATTAATGTTATGCTTTCTTAAGATAATAGATTTACGTTGAGCGTATCCATCTATATTACACCTATTCTAGAAAGACCTTTTGATTAGGAAAACTGTTAGCAAGGTTGAATTATAACTTTTAACTATTTACTATCATGCTTGCATGTAGCTTGACTTTATATTGAAAATGCATATCTTGGCTTGAATTTCACAGGGTTCATAAGTTATTTCAATTTATTGTTATCTTTTGCATTGTTAAGTTGAGAGATGTGATTGCATTGCTAATAATTAAATGCAAGCTTGGTTTTAACATGTAATAGTTACATTTGTATCTCTATGTGTTGCTCGGGATGATGTTTAAGTTTGAGGGTGTGATAACTCTATGAGATTAGAATTATCAACGCTCATTTTGCACTCATTTGGAATGCTAGTTTAAGAGAAACATATAAATCTACATAGATTTTGCATTAGTTTTCATCATTTGGGTAATTTTTGCATCTTGTGTTGTTTTCGTATATTTTAGGTTGCTAACTTAAATTCGTCTCATTTTGGTTGTTTTAATTTCATTTGATCATTTAAAAATGTATTTACTTATTTCACTCTTTTGTTGTAAGAAATGGAGAGGAATTTTAGGTAATTTTGAGCTAAAAATATGATGGAATGAGGAAAACTGCTTGAAGCTGTCAAAATGTGCAATGTTGTCTAGGGGTTAGCTGCCTTAAGTAGCTTTGCACCGCCATTGTCCAACAGCATGGAGGCCGCGACCACGAAGGCATGAGTGCGTAAAGGTCCACATATGCGAGCTCCAATTGCTAGGGGTTATAAATACCTCCTTTACGGTTTTCAAAGGGAGGGAGAGGGAGCTTGTGGAAGCAGCTAAGGAGAAGAAAAAAAGAGATTTTCAAGCTTAAGAAGATTTTGAAGTGCATATCTCATTTGTTTGGTGGAAACTAGCAAGTTTTATCTTTTATTTCTCTTTCTTTACCTATTTTTCTACTCCTCCATCTCCGGGATGTATTTAAACTAGTGTTTAATAGGAATGACTACTATGTTCTAGATTTAAACTCTTTGTAATGGGAGATTGAGAGGATTTAACTCTTAAACTATGTTTAGTTTGATTTCTTTTGGAATGAATGATTAACTATCTTTGGAGAGATTGCATTGTGTGGGATTGCCTCCATACATCGTGTTTAATACATTTGCAACCCTAGCTACCTTGTAAATTAGTTTAATATCTAGATTTATGCTTAGAAAAGCAAGATTTAGATGAGATTTGTGTTTGAAGCACAAGTTTTAACACTTGCAGTGTTGAATGTTAATATGGATAGAAATATACCTATTAATCTTGTGTAATCTTGCATAGGTTATTGCATAGGTTATGAGCTAATCAATCCTATTTTACTTGTTTGCATGGGAACATAGCAATAAGTTTGTGTAGGATTAAGTTTTTATGCATTAAAAGATGTATAAAAATATATATGAATCTAAGTTAGCAGTTCTTTATACAACCAAGTAAATGAAATCAACTAACATAGCTTAGGGTCAATGAATTCAGTTTCCCATCCTCTTTAATCAACTCTAAGAATTCAAACTTGCTCCTGTACTGCTGTTAGCTCTTTACTTATTCAATTTCTGTGCTCTAAGTTGATTCTTATTCAATCAATCGTTTATCCTTTCTACCAACTAAAGGTAATTGAATATTAAAGATATAACTAGTTTGACCTAGTCCTCGTGGGATCAATGCTTTATTCATACTTTATTACTTGCATAGCACGTATATTTGCGTTAAAATGAACATTTTAATTAGACATATACGCAACTCGTCATTTCTTCCCTTCTCTCTCGTTGTAAATAGTTACATGACATAGGAGAGGCTGGAGCATCATGGAGTTTGTCTTATACCTTTAAAAAAATTATAAAAGTTTTTATATCCCATTACAAATGCATTAAATAATAATAATAGCAGATTATTTATTTACATATTTTAGATGATTTAAATATTGAATTAATACATCTGAAAAATTGATATAGAAATCAAATAATTTTATTATATTAATTTTAAATATTTAAGAAATAGAGTTTATACATTTTTTATTTTTATATGATTTAATTTTTCAACCAAATAAATAATTTTAAATGGAGATGCTTCTATGAAACCCTTCTTCTATAAAACCTTTTCTATGTTTAATTCTAGATGGTTGATAAAAAATAACTCTATATATTATATTTAATATCGTTTATGTTATCATGTAAACTCTTTCATTTGTCTAATATCAATGCATATAGGCCTTATATACAAATGTATAAAATTAACGTAATAAAATAATTTAATGCTAAATATTAATTTTTAAATATTATCTTCAAGACTTGAACCATCTAAATATCACTAATGTGTGGATAAATGATTGTATAAAATATATCATATTTTAATACATATGCAAATGGATCTAAGCATTTTTTTCTAATTTACATATGCATGTATATATTTTTGAGCAAATTTGGCCTATACACATATTATATTTAAACGAAACTTAGACTAATAGCTAAACAAATGATATTAAATATAATAAATGGACTATATTTTGCATCAATCATCAACATCTAAAAAATGAAGAAAATTTTATGGAATCACTTCTGTAAAAGCCCAATTTTATTGGAGTATTCCCTAATTTTAAATGTCATCAATAGATTGGATTTCTGAAGTGCGATCTAGCGTAACTAGGTTCACCTAGCTTCGGTGCACCTGGGTGCGAAAATTATTTTTTTGAAAATTTTTTATACAACTGTTAGTCTAGGTGTATTTAATATTTATATCAATTTTTACCATTTTTGAAGATTTAAAGTTTTTTTTTGGATTTTTTAAAACTAGTAGCAGTTTCATAATTCACAAGTTACAAAATTGCCGTTGATTTTAAAATTTTTTTTAAAAATATCTACAAATCTTTAAAAATAATAAAAATTGATACACATGTTAAATACACTTAGATTAATAGTCATATAAAAAAATTTCAGAAAAATAAAAATTGAGTTAATACACTTGGGTGTACTGAAGCATTTAAAAATATCCTGAATTTCCCACCATCATCGGCTTTGCCTGAAGCAGCCCAAAAACCATTTAAAAAAAAAAAACCTGTATTAATATTATTTCGGCTCCGTGACGATTGGCAGCAATTCCAGGCAGGTCGGGCAGAGAAGATAGGGATGCCACCTCATTCACCGTCAATAATCGACAACCTCCGTACAGATCAGTTTGTTCTATCTTGGCAGTTGCGTGGATGCCAAAATCATGATTCAAATCAATGCTGCCATAGCCAATCGGTGATCCAACCAGTAAAGAGACTGATTTAATTCCAACCGATTTATCAATTTTAGCAAATCGATTTTAACCAGTGATGTCAGTATTATACGTTTACAGTGTAATAATATTAGATTCATAATTCTTAATCCTATATGTTCAATTTAAAATTTGTTATTAATTATCAAAATATGTAGAAAAAATAGAATCTAATCTTTTCATATATATATAAATATTAACCAAACACAAATGTAACATATTAAATCAAAAGAAATTAACATAATTAACTGAATGAAAGAATAAATATAAAAACACACATAATGAAATTGAAAAATATAAATTAAGGGCCATATTATGTCGTTTTCCCATTTTTCTAAAATTTTTTTCATAGCGTTTGCTCCACCATTATTTAACTTTTCCCAGATGGACCCTAAATAATAAAGTCTATCTAATTATTTATGAAACATCTAGACATTTAGAATAAATTATAATTTGTTATTTTAAACATCTAATTTATTATTGTTTAAATTTTACTCTAAATGCATTGATATTTTTAAAACTTTCTTTATATTATTTATTTTAAGATGTTTAAAAAATTTTTCCGAAATAATTAAATTATAAAATGCAACGTTTTTGTTTGATAGATTTATATTTTAGCATAAATTTTATTCATTACGCAACTATGTGACGCTCCATCCGTTGGGATAGAAATCAGATTTTTTGTAAAGCTGGCTGACATATGGGCCCACCAGCAAGGCTTGAATGAGAAGTACGGAGTCGTGCGGTCGAGCGTTGGGCTGTTTCCGTGTTTTTTTCTTTTTCTTTTTCTTTTTTTTTTTTCCTTCTCATTTTAGACTGAAGCGCTTTATGAAATTCCGCGTCAATGTAACTTTTTTTTATTTTTAATACCTTTATAGTTGAGGAAAAATCTATTTCGTTAATTATATTTAATATTATTTATATTATCATGAAAATTCTTTTATTTGTTGGATATCACTGTATATAAGCTCCATCTAAAAATATGAAAAACCAAAATAAAAAAAATGATATCATATTAAATATCAATTTTTAAGCAGTATTGCTATCTAATATTAAATATTAATTTTTACGTAGTATTGCTACATTTCAATATATACGTGAAAGGATTTAAGCATTTTTCTTAATTTATATATTAATATATTTATTTTTGAGCAAATGTGACCTATACACTTATTAAATTTTGATGAAATTTGATTTCCTAATTAAACAAATGATGTTAAATATAATAAATGGATTGAATTTTTTATTAAATATTAAAATCTCAAAAAATGGATAGATCAGGTACAACCACTTAAAGGGGGCCCGTTTTTTGAAAACCGGATGAACTTTGCCAACCGGTTTGACCACGGCTTAACACAGTTTCACCGGTTTGTATTTTGTAAGCTGTGGACTGGACTGAACCGAACCGTGTTGAGCTGAAGAAGCAAATAAGCAATCGGTCCCTGGTTCAACCGGCAGGACTGACCGGTCCACTCTAGTTTTGACAACGATAAATCAAATACGAAAAGGTGCGAACCTGCCCATAGGGCGGTTGGTGTCGCATCGGGGCTTCGTGCCCATCCACCGGGATTCGAATCCCGCAGTTGCCATTGAGCGGGTGTTGCTTTGGCAAAATCAAAAAAAAAAAAAAAAAAAAAAAAAAAAAAAATACGAAAAGGTAAAAAAATAAGCGTTTGCTTGGATTGAGTCTTTAACATTTTTTTAAATTACATTACAACTAAACAACACTTCACTTCCCTCGTAATTGCATAGCAGGATCTCACGCTCATACATCCAACGTGACATCACTAAGCTATACTTCGATTTATAGTCTTTCGCCTCTTTGTCATATACATAACCTCCAAGTTATAGAATGGAGTCCTCATAAAAAAATCAATTCATATAAGTTCAATTGAATTTTTAAACAAAGATATCTAGCTACGATCTTAGCGTTTGCAATTGTCATAAACAAGGTTAAAATTCGATAAAGTTACCTTCATATATGTTCTTGAAGCAGAAATGAAGTAGCACATTCTTTACTAGATTATACTTCTACTTGTTTGGGCAATGATGATACTTGGTGGAAATTCCCATTAAATTTTCTTTCTGATTTTCTTATGTAAAGAGAATAATTTATTAATTAAATAATAATCATGGTGTACTCCTTTTCCCTTAGTCATTTACCAAGCCTAATACCATAATTAAAGGTTTTTTTTTAATAAGAAACCTATTTAATTTTAAAAAAGCTATAAAGAAAAATGTATAAAGAATGGTATTCGACATGTTCTTTGGGGTGGAAACCACTCACCAGCGGATCAGGCATTTATTGAATTGTTAAAGGATAATCAATTCTAGTGGAATATATCACTTGACGTGAGGACACTAATACCATTTTTTTTTATGAGATTCACTAACACCATATTTGAATGAAAATAAGGTGGGCTTCCTCCATTCCTTTAAATCCTTATTGGATTTTGTAAACGGAGAATTATGCATCTACTTTTTACTATCAAAGAAGATTATAAAAAAGGGTACATTCTTCAATTCCAAAAACCCACGATATATGAATGCGTTTTATATACAAGGAATGACCCTGTTAGTCCGCGCAAATCAAATGTTTCGCTTAGTCCACATAAAAAAATCTGTTTAAAATATTTTTTTATGTTTTTTCTTTAAACATTTGTTTATTTGAGTGTATTTAATATATAAACCAAGTTTTATCATTTTTGGATATGTGTATATATTTTTTAAAGATTTTTAAACATTTGTGCTATGTTTGAAAATCTCAAAAAAATATTTACACATATTTGTAAGACTTATTTTATATGTTAAATACACTTTTTTTATTGGAGTATTATACATTATATCTCAATACATCTTACAATCAAGCTCTAAAATGATTGTTACAATATTCAAATACAGAGACAACTGACTCTCAAACATTAATGGGGGTAGTACATATGTTAAATATATCTAAACAAGTGTATATACGTTAAATACACTTAGATAAACAAGTGTATAAAAAAAATAAAAAATACTTTAAATAGGTTTTTTGAGGTGAGTTAAGTGAAATATTTGTTTAACTTGAACTAAAAGGATTACTTCTTTTTATAGATACCAAAAATCACTATTTTTTGAATTTATATATTTTATAAAATTTTCAAAAAATAAAAAATTTCTACTTTTCATGCTAGGGTAAGAGTGAGATGATGGAAAAATTTTGATTTTTAAAATGTTATAAAAAATATATACAAAAAATAAAAAATGAAAATTTCTGATAGATGGGTGATCATTTGCAGCTCGATGCATCATGCATGAGAACTCCGATGGTTGAACTCATATTTTAAAAATATTATCATAAGTGTATTTAACTAATATATTAAATTTTATCATTGAGGAATGATCCGATTAGCCCAAATAAAGTAAATGTCGTACTTAGCCCACCTTAAAATATTCATTTACAACATTTTTTATTTTTTCTTTATATACTTTTTTATTTAAGTGTAGTTAACATAAAAACCAAGTTTGATCATTTCTAGATATGTGTATATATTTTTTGAAATTTTTTAAAAATCTATGTGTATATATGTATTTAAAATATGCTCATTTTTAAAAATCTAAAAAAATATACATATATCCAGAAATGGTAAAACTTAGTTTATATGTTAAATGCACTTAGATAAACAAGTGTATAAAGAAAAAATAATTTTTTTTTTTGTAAATAGGTTTTTTAAGGTGGGTTAAGTAGGGTAATTGTTTAGTCCAAGCTAACAGGATCATTTTTCTTTATCATTTTAAGAGTTGTGAATATGTATTTTATAATTTTAAATTCAAGGATATTTTTAATGCTGCTAAACGCATCAGTACTCGGATAATATGCGAGCTACAAGCCAAATTATCCTCTAAAGTTATTGTGCTATTTCAATTCTTAAACTTACCATTAAAACAATTTCTTAAACTTACTAATAGGATGACAAAAAAAATTTAAAGTTTCATAGAATAAGGTCTTTTGCATTTACCTCACCATCTCTTCATAACTTTACCATTTTCCCCTTAAAACTTTAAATTTGCAAAAACAATCGTTTCTTACTTTGTTTGAAAAAATACTTCATTCTAGTAGAAATACACCTTTGGCCAATTAATTTTTGTAAAATTTATGGTCATCTATATATAATTAGGGCTAATGGTAAACCTATCTCTAGATAGCACCCTAGGTCAGAAGAGGGAGAGGAAACTTGAAAATTAGAATCTATTACATAAATTACAAAACAATTAGTTCATTAAAATTTTTAAGGACCATATCCACTATCCAACCAACTAGCTATCAAGTTCGCATGAAAGAGTCCTCTGTCAAAAAAAAAAACAACTTCGCATGAATGAGTCACCAGTCCAAAAAAGAAAAAAAGAAGAGTCATACTTGGATGAAAGCGGATGGAAGTGAGTTTAAAATATATGTAAGCAGGGAAGTTTAAGTTTTGAGGTTAGATAGGGATACCTGCAATTGTCATCTGAGACGAGAGAAAAAATCGCACGAAAGGGAAGTATTTCACAACCCTGATTGCACACCTAGGTCACCACATCTTAAAAGATTTAACCCTTCGACTCCCTTTAAAATTGGGGTGCTTTTGCAAATATAGTTTTGAAATGAGATGTTCGGCGACGTCAAAAAATTGGGGGGACATTTTTGGTAAGGGGGGTTTTACACTTGGTCCTTCCACGTGTAAGGATATTTACAAAAATATCTCTTAATGGTAAGGATTGTAAATAAAACTAATTTATAATATTAGATATCACAACATACGTAATACTAATAAAAAAAAAAAAGTAAGAGACATTGAAATTTTGTAAAAGGAAATAACTCACAGACTGATTGTGATGGTCTCCGCTTGTCCTACGTGCGCGAGCATTATGAGCTATTGGTTTCCTTTCCAAACGGAGGGCCTTATCCTTGGTGTCGACCCCAAAGACCTTCTAGATAACTCATGAGCTGGAAGGCGGCTAGCCTAGACAAATCAAAGATATGAAATTAAAGGAATAAAAAAACATTTTTTTAATGATAAGAAAAAAAATCTGGAAACGACCCTCCCCTACGCTTGAAAAGCCGTTTGCCAGGGCAAAAATCCAAGAACTTAGAAAACACTACTTGTGGTGGTGCATGACTGCTTCCTAAGTATATCGTGCTCGTAGGACCATCCATCATTAATCCATACCGTATACAGAAAAATTGCCAAGTTGCAGGGGAAGAGGATCAAGACGAAAGGGCGGCTGATGAGAGCAGTACTACTTATATAGATTAAATATAATTAATTAGTAATTTTATAAAAATAAAAAAATAAGTTTTATACACAGGTGCAAAGAAAGCACAGTGCACCGATGCACTGAATCGGAATCCGTATCAATAAATCCCGCTACCTTATTATTATTTTTTTGTTTATTTATTTCCTCCCCTAGAAACCTGTTCATATCTTGTCGGGCCGATGGGCGGTGGATCGTCAACATGATTATTTTTTCGAGAAAGCTAGTCTTCCAATTTTTTAAACCCAGCACCTTGTTTGGGGGAGCATAGGCCAGAGAGTAGAAATTATCTTTCGTCAAAGCTTTTTCTTTGACTAGGAAATTGCATTTTGGTGCTGGTGGGTCCCTTTGAATGTTAGAGATAAAATATAAAGAAATTTTGTTTTAATAGGTACGGTTGTCAATTAGCAGAACAAATCCTTCCTTTTTTTACATCTCAAATACTTTTCGAAATTTTAATTTAAAATCTTAACTGTCCACAATCAATCTATCATATTTTTTACATTCGTAATCTTATATTTCGATTATTTTTCACACAAGTGACCAAGCTTATTTATCGTTTGGTTGTGGATAAAATTTTTTGATAAAATTTTTTAAAATAAAAGTTATCAAATTGATAAAAAATGATGTAATATAATAGAAATAATGATGAGGTGTAAAGAGAATAAAGTTAAAATAGATAAATTAGTTATATAGATAGTTGTATGGAAATGATTGAAAAGTAGGATAATTTATTCTGAAAAATATAAAAAATAATTAAAAATAAAATAGTTATGAAAAATAAAAATTTTAATTGAAAAGTTTGAGTTGTTATTTTTTAGCCAACCAAATACACACTTACAAAAGAGCCATAGAAAGCGCCTAGCGGAATTTTATTTGCATAACATTGTGGTTTTTGAGCGTTTACTTTTTTGCTAATGAATATAACGTTTATTAGAAGGGCGATCTGACCTTGGCCAATTGATCCCGTAAATTAAGCTGCATTTTATATAAGGAGATAATTTTATAGAATGGACGAAAAATTCATTATTATAAAGATGAAATAATCAATGTTTTATATAAACTATCATGTATATATTTGTAATGAGAAAAATCACTTTTTTGGAAACTTATAAGTAATGGTTCATTATATGCACATGTATTAGTCTAAGTACAAACAAGCGTTTTGAGGTTTTTTTTTCCAATTTTTGTGTAGACCTCATATATTTAGTTTATATATTAAATTTTATAAATTTTAAATTCTTATATATATTTTTTATAATTTTAAAAATCAATAATTTTCATCCCCGTTTGTTATACTCCTTGTGGTTAGATACATTTACCGTTGTGGTTGAAAATTTACCATGCATGGTTGTGAGACTTGTTTACAATCTCATTACAAGTGCACGGATCGTGGATTGTAGTATATAAATTATTAATTCTTAGAAAATTTAGGACTATAAACTTTACTTTTAAACGATTTCATGTTGAATATAAAGAGAATAAAGTAACTAAAATGGAATAGAAAGTAGAAAAGTGGGAAGAGAAAATAAAATGGAAAACTAGAACGGGTATTAAAAAATAAGGATGCGAGTACTTAGGGTCTATGGTTTCACATGCGTCTTTTGTAATGGGTAGTAGTATAATTATTTAATCCGGATATTATTTGTTAAATGAGAACAAATACTAATTTATTCCTGCACTTTCTCTCGAAACCAACCAGACGTACCCAAATTTTCTTAACTACCTATTCTCATGGGATTAAATTAATTAGAATACATTAAGTTCCGTGGCTTGTTCATGGAATTCCTCAAGGTAATCATGCTTATTCTCGTGGCATTAGATTTCTAGGTTTAATATCTTGATTATCCTATATTAGATTTCCACATCTCGGTTCCATCACCTAATATATGGAATCATACCAAAGTATGAGCCTATGTATAAAACAAACATTAAAATCACAAGATATTAAATTAACAACGATATCCATCATAAATAAATTAAAGCCACACACCACGCTACATCGTACGCATGCTACATCATAAACCCTAAATTTAGGGTTTAGCCAATTATGTTTAAGTTCAAAATATAATTAAAATTCAAACTCATCCTAAACAAGACAATTAAAATTAAAAAAAAATATAGAAAAATTTATTGGTTAGAAGCCTTGATGATATGTCGACCACTCTACGTAACTCGTCGGTCCACCTCTTATCTGGTGCTCTCCGCCTCGTTTCCACCACTCTCTGTTTTCTCCTCAATTTTCTACTGCCAATTTTTTTCTTCCCGTTATCTGCTGCCACATCACCTATTTATAATAATGATAACCAGCTAATGTGCTGCAGTGAAATCTTGCGCAATTCAAGTGTGTGCTGGATTGCTAAAATTCTCTAGCTATTGAAATTGCATCGACTTCTACACGGACTGGTTGCTGCTGACGGATGCATGTATTCTAGACGGTTTAGTGGACAGCTTTGTAATATGGGTGGTCTGGATCAGATCTCTTGATGGTCCAGATCATATGGTTTAGGCGGTTGGATGCATGCTTGATGATTTATTTTTACGTGGGACCCACTATTTTAGATGTTGCATGACTGAAGACTGCGTGGATGGTCCCTTGAAAAATCTGGACGGTGCTGATATATGATGGATTGCTGCTGCATTTGGTGGGTTCAGCTGGATTGTTTAGGCAGTGCCGATTTGCTGAATTGAGACGTTGGATGGCTGCCGGAGTTGCGCAGTGGAGTTTTTTTGTCTTGAATAAATGGATGGCTGTAATTTATTTGCTGCATGATTTCAGAAACGGACAGCCAGGATCGCTGGAATTTTCCAGCTGAGTGTACGGGTTCGTGATGCTGAATATGTGGATGGCTGCCCATGGGAAACACTTCCCATGAGAGAAAAAAAGGAAGTAGGGCATTTTGGTAATTTTACAACATAAGTATATTTGTTTAAAAATGTGAGTATGTTTGGTTTTTTGATAAAATTAGTATTATATATATACAAAATCCCAATCTATTCCATTGAAGTGCTAGATCAAGTAGTAAAATGTATGTAGACATAAATTTTCATTATTTGAAAATTTCTAAAAATATTTGTGTACAAAAAATTATTTTTTAATAAGATTTCATTATAATTTGTAAAGTTGGAAAATAAAATTTTTATTAGGATTTATTTTATATTATTTAAAGTTAATGTAATTAAGGTACTCTCAAAAATAAAAACTTCTTTCATTTTTCTTGATTTTTTGAAAATTTATTAATTTTTTTTATTTTCTGAATATAACCGCATTTAACCGCATCTAACCCGATCTAACCGTATCTAACCCGATCTAACCGCATCTAACCGCATCTAATTTTTATAATTAATAAGTTAATCCTAATTTAACACCTGTAATATGATCCTAGGATCCTTACCCAGATAATACGATTTAATGAAATCATCATAATCTAACAGCGTCTAACCGCATCTAACTGGATCTAATCGCATCTAACTGCATCTAACATCATCTAACCGCATCTAATTTTTGAAATTAATAAGTTAATCCTAATTTAACACTTGTAATATGATCCTAGGACCCCTATAACGTCATTTAGACCTTAATTACAGAATTTTAAACCCGGATAATACGATTTAATGAAATCATCATAATCTAACCGCATCTAACTGGATCTAACCGCATCTAACCCGATCTAACGGCATCTAACCCGATCTAACCGCATCTAATTTTTGAAATTAATACGTTAATCCTAATTTAACACCTGTAATATTATCCTAGGACCCTTATAACGTCATTTAAACCTTAATTATAGAATTTTAAACCGAGATAATACGATTTAATGAAATCATCATAATCTAACCGCATCTAACTGGATCTAACAACATCTAACCTGATCTAACTGCATCTAACCCGATCTAACCGCATCTAACTGCATCTAACCGCATCTAAGTTTTAAAATTAATAAGTTAATCCTAATTTAATACCTGTAATATGATCCTAGGACCCTTATAACGTCATTTAGACCTTAATTACAGAATTTTAAACCCAAATAATACAATTTAATGAAATCATCATAATTTAACTGCATCTAACCGCATCTAACCGCATCTAATTTTTGAAATTAATATGTTAATCCTAATTTAACACCTGTAATATGATCCTATGACCCTTATAACCTCATTTAGACCTTAATTACAGAATTTGAAACCCAGATAATACGATTTAATGAAATCCACCTTAATCTAACCGCATCTAGTTTTTGAAATTAATATGTTAATCATAATTTAACACCTGTAATATGATCTTTGGCCACTTATAAGGTCGTTTACAGCTTAATTACGGAGTTTGAAACCCAAATAATATGATTTCACTTTAATCTAATAGCGTCTAATCGCATCTAACCGTATCTAACCGTATCTAACTGTATCTAACCGCATCTAACCGCATCTAACCGCATCTAACTGTATCTAACCACGTCTAACAACATCTAACAGCATCTAACCACATCTAATTTTTTATATTTTATAAATATTTTACTTAATTTGTGTATTTTGCAAAAGATATATAATTAATAATTCATTTCATAACTATGCAAAACCTTTAAATAATTTTAAAACTAAAAAAATATATGAATTTATAATTAAAAATATTTAGTAATTTAAATTAAATAAAATCAAAATTTACGTAAATATATAAAATTGTAAAAATTATTATATATGACGCTGTAAAACTAAAATTGTAATAAATTATATATAACTGTAATTTATATTTAATATAGAAATATATGTTACTTTTTGAGATTGGTTAAATAATCAATTTAGTAAATAACTACATTTAATATAAATTTTATAATAAATTTTATTTAAATTATATAATAATATTATTACAGTTTATATTAGAAATTTAACATATTAGTATATTAAAATTTATTAAAATTATAAAATAATATTATTACAATTTATATTACAAGTTTAACATATTAATACACTACTTGTGATTTATTGTTAATAGAATTAATTAATTTAAAATAAAAATAAAATTTTATTTACTTCAATTGAAATCGATGTAAAACTATGAAATTAATAAATATTTACGTTGAATAAAAAATTTATACGAAATTTATAGACAAATTATATGTTCCAAATCTGTAATTAAAACTATGCCAAAACTTAAATTGGTAAAAAATACTTAATTTAAATCATTATTTAATTCTGCATCTCAATATTAATATTTAAGTAAATAATGTTTTAATTATATGTCCCAACACTCTAACAAAATAAGGTTAAATCAAATTTAACCAAAGTTAATCAAATTTAAATAAAATTCAAAATTAATTTAAATCCATACAAAAAGTATTAATTAAAATATATATCTTGCAAAATAAATATTTTTTAATGATGATAAATTATTTATTTCGAATAATTTTTTATAACTTTTTATAATCTAACAGCATTTAATTTTTTATAATTTTTGAATATTTTATTTAATCTGTGTATTTTGCAAAATATATATACTTAATAATTTATTTGATGTCTAAACAATTTTAAAACTATTTAAATATATAAATTTATATAAAAAATTAACTCCTCTCAATAAAATGAAATAGAAATTTATGTAAAAATATAAAATAGTAAAATTATTATATATATGACGCTGTAGAACTAAACTATGATCAATTATATATAACTGTAATTTAGAGTTAATTAGTAAATATATGCTACTTTATTGTGTTGTTAACTATAATTATGAATTAAATACATGTTGACTCTTTCGAATATACGTTACGATTTTATATAATTGTAATTTTATAAGAAAATTTCTTGAAATTATAAAATATTATTATTATAGTTTATATTATAAATTTTAAGTAATAATATAATAATATTCATTTTTGGAGGCTCGCGGGACACATATATATTTTAGAAAAATAAAACACTCATTTTTGGAGGCCCGCGGGACACATATATATTTTAAAAAATAAAATATTCATTTCTAGAGGCCCTCGCGACATATATATATTTTTAGAAAATAAAATATTCATTTTTGGAGGCCCGCGAGACATGTATATATTTTAGAAAACAAAATATTCATTTTTGGACGCCCGCGGGACACATGTATATATTTTAGAAAATAAAATATTCATTTTTGGACGCCCGTGGGACACATATATATATTTCAGAAAATAAAATATTCATTTTTGGACGCCCACGGGACATGTACATATTTTAGAAAACAAAATATTCATTTTTGGACACTCGCGGGACACATGTATATATTTTAGAAAATAAAATATTCATTTTTGGACGCCTGCGGGACACATGTATATATTTTAGAAAAAAAATATTCATTTTTGGATGCTCGCGGGACACATATATATATTTTAGAAAATAAAATATTCATTTTTGGACGCCCGTGGGACATGTATATATTTTAGAAAAATAAAACATTCATTTTTGGAGGCCCGCGGGATACATATATATTTTTAGAAAATAAAATATTCATTTTCAGAGGCCCGCGGTACACATACATATATTTTAGAACACAAAATATTCATTTTTTGGATGCCCGCGGGACACATATATTTTAGAAAAATAAACATTCATTTTTGGAGGCCCGCGGGACACATATATATTTTCAAAAAACAAAATATTCATTTTTGGAGACCCGCGGGACACATATATATATTTTAGAAAACAAAATATACATTTTTGGACGCCCGCGGTACACATATATATTTTAGAAAATAAAATATTCATTTTTTGAGACCCGCGGGACATGTATATATTTTAGAAAAATAAAACATTCATTTTTGGAGGCCCGCGGGACACATATATATTTTTAGAAAATAAAATATTTATTTTTGGACGCCCGCGGGACACATATATATATTTTAGAAAACAAAATATTCATTTTTGGAGGCCCGCAGAACACATATATATATTTTAGAAAATAAATTATTCATTTTTGGAGGCCCGCGGGACAAGTATATATTTTAGAAAAATAAAACATTCATTTTTGGAGGCCCGCGGGGCACATATATATTTTTAGAAAACAAAATATTCATTTTTGGAGGCCCGCGGGACATGTATATATTTTAGAAAAACAAAACATTTATTTTTGGAGGCCCGCGGGACACATATATATTTTTAGAAAATAAAATATTCATTTTTGGAGGCCCGCGGGACATATATATTTTTTGAAAATAAAATATTCATTTTTGGACGCCCGCGGGACACATATATATTTTTTTACAAAAATAAAATATTCATTTTTGAACGCCCGCGGGTCACATATATATATTTTAGAAAATAAAATATTCATTTTTGGATGTCTATGAGACACATATATATTTTTAGAAAGCAAAATATTCATTTTTGGAGGCCCGCGAGACATATATTTTTAGAAAATAAAATATTCATTTTTTGAGACCCGCGGGACATGTATATATTTTAGAAAAACAAAACATTCATTTTTGGAAGCTTGCGGGACATGTATATATTTTAGAAAATAAAATATTCATTTTTGGAGGCCCGCGGGACACATATATATTTTTAAAAAATAAAATATTCATTTTTGGAGGCCCGCAGGGACATATATATACATTTTAGAAAACAAAATATTCATTTTCGGAGGCCCGCGGGACACATATATATATTTTAGAAAATAAAATATTCATTTTTAGAGGCCCGCGGGACACATATATATTTTAGAAAAATAAAATATTCATTTTTGGAGGCCCGCAGGACTATAATAATTATTATATATATGATGCTTTAAAACTAAAAGTGTAATAAATTATATATAACTGTAATTGAAATTTAATATATAAATATATGTTACTTTTTGGGATTGGTTAAATAATCAATTTAGTAAATAACTATATTTAATAGAAATTTATAATAAAATTTGTTAAAATTTTTGAGAGAAAAGCTTTTCGTATAAAGCTTTTTAAAATAGGAAAAATAACATCAGCATATTAAAATTAATGATGAGGAGAAAAGAGAATAAAGTTAAAATAGATAGGATATTAACATAGGTTATATGTTTTATCAAAATTTAATAGTTATATGTTCCCCTCAAAGATGTTAAAATTTTTAAAATATATTTCTCTAATTGTATGTTTCAAAATTTTCACCTAATGATATGTTTGAAATTTGATAAAATTTTTTAGAGAAAAACTTCTGGTATAAAACTTTTTTAAATAGAAAATTAAAATAAGATTAATACTGAGGAGAAAAGAGAATAAAATTAAAATAGATAGACTATTAATATGCCTTATATATTTTATCAAAATTTAATAGTTATATATTATCAAAAAAATTTAATAGTTATATGTTTGCCCTTAAAAGATGTTAAAATTTTTAAAATATATATATTCAGATTATTTTAATAATATCAATTTTATACTACATGTGCTTTTTTAATTATATGATTAAAATTAAGAAAGAGCTCTCATGGGATATAATTTCATGTTAATGCTCATACACAAGGGTGCATTATCATGTTGCCATCTACTAGTACACCATCTTTGTTTTTTAGTTGTAATATCTATGTACCTCAAAGTTGAAGGTAGATTTAATAAAAAAAAAAGTTAAAAATATATACCAATTTTAATTAAAATTAAAATGTTGAATTCTCGTATTTCGTTCAAATTATTTTGAATTGAATTAAAATAAAAAACAAAAATTATTATATATCAAAAAAATCATTTTTGCATGATTAAATACTTATAAAATTTTAAAATACTTTTTAACTTATAGTTGGAGCAGCAGTTATGTTTATCCGTCAGCCCCAAACCATCTCCTATGGATGCCTACGTCAACACTACTGATGGCCAATAATTAAGCCCAATAAAAATAATCTTAAAAATTATTTTTAATGTGAAAAATACCTTAAATAAAAATTTTGTCAACTAATTTGAAACGAAGATTATAAAAGTACTAAAATGTTAAGTATTTTAAATTAAGTATGCTCACTATTCATTATAAAATAATTTGGTGGTGAGTGCATTGGTATTACTAAAATATAGATATATGGAACGATTGGGAGGAAAATTGTTAAAATTAAATAAGTTTGAAATAAGTTATACCCATTTTTACAAAAAAAAATGCTTCAATTTATATTAAGCTATTCTGTAGAGTCTAAGGACATTAATTATATTGAGCTCTGAATGCACTTTGAATTAGCTAATTTCTTATCCTTTCTAGTGAATAAGTTGTCACATTTTTATATTATAAATTATAAAATATTAAAATTATCTTAAATAATATATTCTTTATTTTTATTAAATAAAATTTGAAAATATATTAATGATTAAAACTTATTTTTTAAAAATTAATAACAATTATTATATCATTTAAATGTATAATTTAAATGTATATAAAGTCATAAATTCATTTCTTATACGAGCGTTACCTACTACATCTACGAATTCTATATTATGGTTTAATTATATGTTCTAAAACTGTAATTTAAACTATGTCAAAACTTAGATTGGTAAAAAATATTTAATTTAAATCATTATTTAATTACGTGTCTCAAAATTAGTAATTAAGTAAATAATGGTTTAATTATATGTCCCAAAATTATAACAAAATAAAGTTTAATCAAATTTAAATAAAATTGAAATTTAATTTAAACAAATATGAAAAGTATTAATTAAAATAAATAACTTGCAAAATAAATATTTATAAATCGATGATAAATTATTTATTTCAAATAAATAGTAATAATTATTTTGATATTTTACGTCAATGTAAATACTTTTATTTAATTATTTTCAAAACTCCATAAAGCAAATCAAAATTTAAAACCTTATAAAAAATTTAAAATCTTAATTTTAATTTTAATTTTATATTAAAACATTTAATTTTTTAATGCCACTTATTTTTTAATCGCCAGAGTATTAGATTGACATTCGCCGTTACTTTTTGTAAATTATTGCACGTGTACAGATTGATGTTCACCGCCAGAGTATGAAGCTTTGGTACTTCATCATCCAAAGGGCGGAAGGCAGCCATGAATCTCCAGCACCATCTCTTGTTTTCTCTAGATCTAATGCCTGTAAGCCTCAATCCGACGATCTGAATCATCATATGGAAAGCTAGCAAAAACCCCTGAAGTTCGGTGGGAAAGGTTTCTTCTCCGGTAACAACTCCAGCAGCCATGGCAGCCCAACATTTTCAACCATCAGTATTCTTCTCAAGGGGGTTTTGGCAGATTTGGATGTCGCCTTCGTTGTCACTAGCAAAATCCATTAACCTCACCTTTGATTGATGATATGCTTGCAGCAATCTTGAAGCAATCGAGATCTTATATTTGTTCATCTCACTCACCACCTGCCAACTGAAATTTCTAATCTTCCGATGACCTCCATGAAATCTGATAATAGGAAAAGCATTGCAACGAATCCAGCAGCAACTATAATTTCACCGACAAATGGTAAGTCATTTTCTTCACAACCATGGAAGAAGGAAGAAAAATGAGGGAGAAAGAAAAACGCGGAGTCGGGAAAGAGAGAGAGAGGAAACGAGAGTTTGGCACTAATTCCGATATCCCCTTGCATTTTTTGCACTTTCCAAATATGCCCAAATGCATCGCAGCCGTTCAGCCGAAATTGACGGTAGATGAGCTTCCCATGAGAGAATTGCGAGAAGCGCTTCTCATGGGTTGGGCCTCGTGGATGGCTATGTTGATTTCCAGATTGGCTTATTCGATGCTGATTTGTTGCTGGGCCATACTGGTCTTAGACAACTTGGATTTGGTGCATGGTGCTGGAATTAGTAACTGGAAGAGGCTGTGCTGAAATTTGGACGGTCAACGGGGATTTAATTTGGATGACAAGAATTGCTGCTGCTGATCATAGGGGTGCAACTTGGGTCGGGTACCCACGGGTCGACCCGATGGGTACTCGAAATAGGATCGGTTTGGTTCCACTAGGATTACCCGTAAGGTCGGTTCAGTTCCGGTTTAAAAATACCTAGTGTGATTTGGGTAGGGTCGGTTCCAGCTGCTGAGTACCCGGAACCGAACCGAATTCATATAATATTATTATAATATATATATATATATATATATTATAGGGTTTGCGATTTTGCGGGCTCGTCAGTCGTCCCTCTGCTCGCGGCTTGCTATAGCGCTTCTCTCTGCGCCCTAAAATTCCCAAATCCCAAATCCCAAATCCGCATCATGCCATCGCCTGCCTCTTCTCCACCGCCATCGCCCACCTCTTCTTCGATGCCATCACCTACCTCTTCTCCGAGACTCCGATGTCATCGCCTGCCTCTTCTCGGACACCATCGCCGGAATAAACTTCAACACCATCGCCTACGGCCTGCCTCTTCTAAGCACCATCTCCGGAATCTTCTCCGATGCCATCGCCTGCGGCCTGCCTCTTCTCCAAAGCCATCACCCACCTCTTCTCCGACGCCATCGCCTGCCTCTTCTCTGAGACTTCAATGCCATTGCCTGCCTCTTCTCGGACACCATCACTGGAATAAACTCCGACACCATCGCTTACGACCTGCCTCTTCTCAGACACCATCGCCGGAATCTTCTCCGACTCCATCGTCTGCGGCCTACCTCTTCTCCAACGCCATCACCGGAACGCCGAGTCGCCGATGCCCTCTGCTTGTCTGTTGTCGCCACTCACCATCGGTCGTTTGTCGCCTTAGATTTGTGGTAGGTGAAGAGGATGCTTGCCTCTATGCCCCATTTTCCGATTCCTATGTATTTCTGGCCTTAACGTCAGTTGCCGTTGTGATTTGGTGATGAGTCTACCTAGAAATAGGAGTGCAAGTCGGTTCGGGTACCCATGGGTCGACCCGATGGGTACTCGAATTAGGATCGGTTCAGTTCCCATTATTCTACCCACCAGGTCGGTTTGGTTTCGGTTTTGAAATACCCGTGGGAAAATGGGTAGGGTCGGTTCCAGGTTCAGGGTACCCGGAACCGACCCAGAGTGCGTATATAATATATTTATTTATATATTAATATATATATCTACACAGGACATCAGCAGCTGCCCTAGCCGACCAGCCCGACTCCCATTTTAGTTTTCCACTTCCAAATCCCTGGATCTGCGATGGCGAATCGGCAACGGCGGGTGTTGGCTGATGGGTGAAGAATACGTCCTCTGGTCCTTCTCTGCGACCATAGCATGGTTTCAGCCAAAATACGGCAGGTGTTTGCTGATGGGGGAAGAATAAGATCGTCCTCTGCTCTCTGCTCTCTGCTCTGCGACGGTGAATCGGCGATCCCGACCATTTCCGTGCTGCGTCGATCGTCCTCTTCTCCCTAGATCTCTACTCTGCGACTATTTGCTACCTCAATCGTCGTCTACTATCTACTTCGATCGTGAGAGGCGATTGCCTCAATCGTCTGCTTCGATCGTTTGCTATCTGCCTCAATTGTCTGCTATCTGCCTCAGGCTATCTGCTTCGATTGTCTGCTATCTGTCTCAATCATCGTCGACTCGATCGTGGGAGGCGCTTGCTATGGTCACGTTCCCCTGTTTCTCTCGCATCCTTCTCTGAAGCGTTTCTGGTTCGTATAGGAAGTCTCTTCCTGCTCTGCTCTGCACTACCTCAGCTCCATTTCCATGACCGGCACGCCGCGCAACTTCTCCGCCCGAGTGACCGGACCGTCCCTCGAGCCTCGCATCTTCCGGCCTGCCTTTCCCTCCTCCCGCTGGAAAACCCCTAGAAGAAGCAGTTGTGCTTTTGCTTCCGGAAATGGGAATTTAGCTTCCCTTGCCGAAGGCCCTTCTTGCATCTTTGTGGGCCCCATCGAGACGGCCGATCGGGAGCTTCTTGAAGCTCTGTATCATCAGGTTCTTCTTTTTCAATTTTATATTTTCATTTCCTTCTATTCTTCCTGTCTAGCGCTAGGGCTTTGATTGTTTTGAACACGGAAAAATATTAAATAGACTAAAGTTAATTGTCATGTGCAATTTACCCAACAGAAATAAAATCTACACATGGGGTTTGGATTCATATGCTTGCATGTCTAATGTTGGGTGGATGCACGTCACCAATTTTATCTATTCCGTGCTTGTTGTGTTGATATTGTGTTTGGTTGAAAATTTAGAAAATTTAGAAGGTTGTGAAATTTTATCAAGTGAAACAGGTTATTTGCATATCAATTGCTATTTGATTTTGAAAATTTCTACATATATCAATGTCTCCAACTTGGTATGTTTTTTCAGATATTCAAGTTTACAGATTATGTGTTGTGTATAAGTCTTATTGACATTTCTGTTTTATTGTAAAATTCTTTTTATATAATAGTATTTCTGTATTTGGAGCCAATTTGGATGCATGACATTTTTAGGAACTGATTTGGAACTGAACCGGAACCGATCCGCACCTAAAAAAATTGGGTAAGGTAGACTCCGGATCAACCCGGTCTAAAATAGGGTAGGGTAGACGTTTTTAGAAAATGGGTAAGGGTAGGTTCCACCCCTACCCGGGGGTACCTGGACCGACTTGCACCCCTACCTAGAAACCTCCGTTAGGACCTTTTGTTGCTGACTTCTTCATCTATCTAGAGAGCCTTATTCACTGCATATTTTTGTCCACTTATCTAGTGAGTAGCTCAATCTAACATGACATGCTAAAATACTTGTACAAACATGTGGGTAGACTCATTGTGGTCTGATTACACAGGTTAATGATCTTGACTTTGGATTAGTCTAGTGAGTAGTTGGGCCTGCAGATTGAGATGAGGATAACCAGAACAGATTAATTACATAGGCAATGGCTGACTAATTTGTTGTTAAAAATTTCATGCATCCGTTAACTGTTTTATGAATTTCTTGCAAATGTTTGGAACAGATTTGGTAAATTGTTTAATAGAACCAATTTGGAACGGAACCGAAACCGACCCAACCTTAAAAAAATAAGGTAGGGTATGCCTCGAACCGACCCGGGGTAAAATAGGGTAGGGTAGGAGTTTTTTAAAATAGGGTAAGGGTAGGGTCGACTCCTACCCGGACCTACCTGACCCAAGTTACACCCCTAGCTGATCATGTTGAATGACACATTACTTGGATAACTTCCCTTGAATGGTTGGGATTTTTGCTGAAATTTTCAATTGCTTGGTGGACCCAGATGACGACTTGAATTTAATAATCTGCATAAAAAAATTCAAATGATTAATTCACGTTAATAAACAGGTGGTGAAGATAAAAAATTATTTGAACCCAATTATTGCAACAATTCATATCAAACACAATCTATTTAACAGTAACAAATAAAAAATGTAATTTCAATCCAATAGATCACAAAATTTGTTTAAATTACTTGAAACTAATATTTAATGCCCAAATGTTGCCAAAACATATTTTAAAGCAAATTTCACCTCAAACTCAATTATTTACCCACCAAATTAGTATAAAATACCCACAAATATATTATTAATGCTCATTTGCCACACTTGAGTTTCGTTTGTCCATGATTTATGATATTATTTTAAAATTTCTTTTAAAATTTTAATTTTGATAAAAATATTAACGTTGTCGATAAGAATTTCCATCTTACTGCCAATCTCAAGGCCGAATAAAAAGTGAGGATTGACATGTTAGGTTGGCAGTCAGTGCCACAAAAATCACTATCACATCTTTGATGGATTTTAAAAATATATTAAAAGATGTTAGTTCTAGGGCATTCTCTGTAAGTCGTGCACTATAGTAGAGTTCGACTGTAGTAAGAAATGAGCAAGGGATTGTTAGGACATTTTCCCGGAAGCAAGCGCCACAACAACATCATATTGTAGTGAGAAGTAGACAAAGATTTTCACACATTTGTGGATGTGGTTTAGGGAAGAAGGTGGTACTAAAACACAAAGTTTATTTTGCCTTATGGAATGTCAGAACTCTTTTGGAAAAAAAAAATGAAAGTAGTAGATGCTATGAGAATGAGAAAAATTAATGTCTCTCATCTTCAAGAGACTAAATAGAAATGAAAGAATGCTAGAGATGTTAATGGATTCAAATTATAGTATGTAGGAAAAGACAAAAATAGAAATATTGTAGGGATAATAATGGACAATAAATTCATAAATAAAGTTCTAGATATAATAGAGTAAATGACAGAATTATTTAAAATAAAACTTATGCTAGTGTAGAGGTCATAAATATAATTAATATGCATGCATCATAGGTAAGATGAGATGAGAAAATCAAAAAATAATTTTGAAATAACTTAGATAATATAATGAAAAGGTTACCTAACCAAGAAAAGATTATGATAAGAAAAGATTTAAACAGACATATAGGATGAGAGAGTGTAGGATATGAGAGTATTCAGGAGGTAGAATAAGGAATAAAATGAGGAATGTCATTTTAGATCTGTAGTATATGATTTAGTTATAACAAATATCTTATTTCAAAAAAGAGACGAATGCTTGGTAACTTTAAGAGTAGGATCAATTCTAGCAAAATAGATTTTTTCATAATAAGAAAATTTGATAGATCTCTCTGTATTAATTGTAACTAATAATATGAAATTTTTTAGCAAAAAAATGATAGAAGAAGAAAAATAGAATATACAAGAAGATGAAGTAGAGTCAATATGGGATAAAATGACAATGAACATAAAAGAAGTAGGATAAAATAATATAAGAATATATAAAATAGTAGATTCTTACATAGAAAAACTTACTGGTGGAACGAGGATGTTCAGAAAGCATAAATGATAAACAAGAAAAATTTAAAAAATGACAGACTAATAAAGACAATACAAATCTGTAACAATACAAACAATTAAAAATTATTAAAAAGATTATTAGCAATGCTGAATAGAAAGTTCATGACAACTTATATATAGATTAACAAAGATGAAAGAGTTTTAGTTAAAGATGATGAAATTAAAGAAAGATGTAAAACTTATTTCTATAATCCATCGAATTATACGCCATCATAATATTTAGTATTAGATGTTAGTTTGAATATAGAAGAAGAAAATTCAAATAACTAAAGTAAAGAAAACTCTAAAAAAATAGGAACGGAAAAAACTTTAAGCCCAGATAATATACCAATTGAGGCATTTCATGAGATATGTAGGTATAACATGATTAACAAAATTCTTTAGTAAAATTGCAAAAAAGAAAGTTAATGCCAAGTGAACGGAGAAAATACAATATTATAAAAATAAAAGAGATATTCAAAATTGTGCAAATTATTGTGAAATAAAAATAATGAACTATTTTATAAAGTTACGGGAGAGAGTAATTGAATAAAGACTAAGACAAGAAACTAATATGTTTGAAAATCAGTTTGGTTTTATTCTAGAAAGATAACTACCGAAGCCATTTTATTGTTCAGAAAACTGCTTAAGAAGTACATGGAGAAACAAAAGGACTTATACATAATTTTTATTAATTTACAAATAGCATACGATCAAATTTGGAGGAAGTTAATATGGTAAGTGATGGAAAGGAAAGGAATTCATAACAGATATGTTAATGTTATTAAAGATACGTATGAAGAGTTGTAACAAATGTGAGGACTATGAGTTGGAAATACTAATTTTTTTCAGTTAAAATAGCTTTACATCAAGGCTCAATCTAGAATCTTTACCTTTTCACTTTCGTGACAAATGAAATTATTAGATATCTACAAGAAGAAGTACCTTGGTATATGTTATTTTTAGATGATGTTTTTCTAATAGATGAAACTAGAGTAAATTTGAAACTGGATAAGTGAATAGATACATCAGAATCTAATGGTTTTAAAATTAGTTGCATAAAAAAAGAATTTACGAAACACAATTTTAATAGTAGTGAGTACCTAGATGATGAACTCATTAAGATTTCAGATCAAGTAGTAAAAGAACTAATCACTTTCAGTATTTAAGATCAAAGTTCTAGAGAATGGAGAAATTGAGAAAGATGTAATGCATATAATTCAAGCAGGACAAAAAAATAATGAAGTGTATTAGAAATTTTATATGATTGTCGAGTCCCAATTAAATTTTAAAAAATTTATAAGGCTGCGATTAGATTAGCTATGCTTTATAAGGCAAAATGTTGGGTAATTAAAGAAAAACATATACATAAAATACAAATGAAAATGTTAAAGTGGATGAATGATAAAATAAGAAAAGATAAAATTAGAAATGAAGAAATTTGATAAAATTTCAAAATGAGGTAATATAGGTGATAAAATAAGAGAAAATAGATTAAGATGATTTTATTATGTTAAACGGTGGCTTAAAATGACATTGGTTAGAAGGACAGAGTATATCCAAAGAGAAGATGATAAAAAAATGAGAGAAAGATCCAAAAAATGAGTTGAAGTAATTAAATAAGATATGAAAATATTAAAATTTACTAAAATATTAGTCTTGAATTGTTAAGAATGGAGAAAAAGAATCCATGTAGCCGATGCCACCTATGTGGGAAATGGCTTATGATGTTAATGATGATTTTAATAAATAAGTATTGTGTACAAAATTTCATGTTGTAAATAATTGTGAAAAGTGCTATTAGAAAAAAATTCAAAATATTTTGCAGGGAAAATTTATTATGCTGGCTGGGCCATAAGAAAACTACCCAACCAAATGAAGACTAGGCCACTCTTACCTGGCACGCTTGTTCTCTCTCAACCTTTTTCCTTTCCTCTTAAAAGTGAACTAATTCAAAAGAAACATCCCTATGGGAACTTTTTGTCCTTTCTGCAAGATGGGTAATGAGGAAAATAGTCACTTATTTTGGGCTAGCTAGCCACTCAAGGATGTACTCGATATTTCTTAGCTGCAAAGGGAGGAGAATATAAGATTTATTTACACTTGCGCTATAGGTTTTTCATTCTTTCCATGCATCAAAGAGGGTCTCACTGTCTTTTTGTACGAATTGATTAATTTCATCCCGGATCTTCTTGGTCTTAGTGGGTGGAAAAAATTTCTCTAAGAAGGCAGTAGAAGCTCATCTCACGTATTGAAGATGTCGGGTAGCATAAAGAACCATTCGCTAGCCCTATCACGAAGAAAATGGGAAGAGTTGGAGACGGATTACCTTGTGTGAAATTCCTTGGACCTTTATTGTGTTGCCCAACTATAAGAACTTATGATAATCCTAAAATTGATCTTATCGAACCATTTGAATAACTCCTGGTTTGATCGAAATCCAAGGTTTGGGTTGTTCCGATCGCTCAAAGTTACCTTTCTTGGAGGAGCGACGTTCTCAACCTGGCCTTTCTCCTGCTCTTGATGTGGCGAGTTTGGATTGTTGTGTTCCGCTATGGTTTCTTGCGAAGATTTTTTCTTTTTGTACTCACGAACTCTTCTCCTAAAAGAACGTTCAATCTCAAGGTCAGCAGCAAAGAGATTTTTAACTAATTATTTTGTAATGCTTCGAGTATGTGGATGCATACAAGGATTAACTAGCTAGTTTAAAAAAGATGAAACAAATAAGAACGTGAAATGGAAGAGAAAAAAATAGATAGAAAGAAAGCAACAGAGAATAGAAAAGAAAAGAAAAAAAAAGTATCTAAAAAAATTTACATCAACACCAAATTCCCCAACAATAGCGCCAAAATACTAGTTCGCAATCTTGTTGCAAGTTCGCTGGTTGTAAATTATAGTATATAAATTATCAATCCACAGGAAATTCGAGACTATAAACTTTGCTTTTAAACACTTTAGTATCAGATGGAATAAAAAATAGAAAAGTGGGAAGAGAAAATAAAATTGAAAACTATAACGAGTAGTAAAAAATAAAGATGTGAGTATCTAGGGTCTAGGGTTTCACATGCGACTTTTACGACGGGTAGTGATATAATTATTTAATCTAGATTTATTTGTTAAAAGAGAACAAACTCTAATTTATCCTTGCACCTTCTCTCAAAACTTACAATGCAAACTCTATTTTTCGTAACAACCTATTCTCATAGGATTAAATTAATTAGAATCTATTAAGTTTTGTGGCTTTTTTACGGAATTCCTGAAAGTTATCATATCTATTCTCATGGTCTTAGATTTCCATGTGCAATATCTTGATTATCGTGTATTAGATTTCCACCTCTTGGTTCCATCACCTAATATATGGAATCATGCTAAAATACGGGCCCATGTATAAAGCAAGCATTAAAATCATAAGATATTAAATTAACAATAATATTTATCATAAATAATTTAAAACCACACGCCACACCACATTGTACGCATGTTATATCATAAACCCTAAATTTAGAGCTTAGTCGAGCATGTTTAAGTCCAAAATAAAATCAAAATTCAAAACCATCTTAAACAAGACAATTAAAATTAAAAAGGGAACGAGATAGAAAAACTTATTGGTTGGAATCTCCGATGATGTGTTGGCCGCCTCAAGCAACTCGCCGCATCTCCTCTTACCCGTGCTCTATGCCTTCTTTCGCTCTTCGAACCTCAACTCAAGCTCCAGGACGTTCTTAGGTGCCTTAGGACATTCCTCATAAGTATTTATATAGAGGTGAATAGTGCGCATAAACAGTAACGTGAATAGTGCGCATGAATAGTGCGTGAATAGTGTGCGTGAACAGAACATTAATAGTCTGCATATGTGTGGCGCCCCGTCCCAAGCATCACAACCTTACTCCAGATTTATCGATTGGTAAACGTGATCAGAATCGTTGCCTTATCATACGATGGAATTCTTGACTCCTTAGGAGTTGAGGCCCTCATATGCATATTTGATTTCTCATTATAGGGCATTACACATATACTTGGTCGTTTCATATCACATAATTCATACATATTTATGGTATAACAATTAGTACTTTATTTATTCATCATAGAATTTCCATACTTGCATTCAACATCTTAATTTGTGATATCAAATATGTAACATTAACATACAACATAATTCTATCAAATATTCACTCATCCATTCATCAAACATTCATTCATTCATTCACTGTATAGCCATGTTTAATATCATAAGAGTCATTATTTGTGATATCTTCCCTGTGCTCTTTCGCCTCGTTATCTCTTTCACCTGTCTTTGGGTTTGGAAAACAAAACAAAATATGAGTCGAAATTCAATAAGCAAGCTATAGTTTTTAGGCAATTCATTTTAAACGCAACCTTTGCATAAAAGCATTTCCTTCCATTTTAATAGAAGACACTTATCAAGTGATCAACTATGAATAGGACGAAAACATTTTTCATTGAAACATCATGAACAATGTAATGCAGTGCATCATTTCAAAACATGATATCATTGGACGAAAGCTAGCTAGGCAACCATCCGGCTCATTCCTCTCTCCCACTTAGGTAGGCACCGCCGGCCCTCGGCCTTCTTCTTAGCGACTTGGCCACACCCAAGGGGGACCTCGGTCCTTTTATTGCTTCCAGGTGGACCTCATGTTTTGTGCACATGAACTTTTCATAAACATGATACTTGCCATGACATGCTAGCATGATTTTTCATTCACAAATTCATGTATCATCATTTGCCAAGAATACTTGAGAAAGCATTATAGAAATCAATTAGAGAAATATCATTTCATTGCAAAACGAGATAAAGGAATGACCATCCTTAAACACATTAATAAGAATTTAAATCATACCTTTACAAATCCAAAAATAAGAAGTATTTAGAAAATTGCTTGCTTACCTTGCTTGCCTTGATCTTTACTCAATCTTATTTAGAAAACTGCTTGCTTACCTTGCTTACCTTGGTCTTTACTCAATCTTTTCTTTGCCTTTACTTGAATTGAGCTAAACTTGAATTCCTCTCTTTGCTCCTCTTTTTCCTCCTCCTTTCTTCCTTTTCCCTCCTTTGTCCCTTGTTAGGATTTGGGTATGCTTGGGGTATTCTTGGTTTGGAAATTTCTCCTTTGATTTCTCCTCCAAAAAGTTGATGTCTCCCCCTTGCTTTGCTCCTTTGTGATTTTTTTCTCTTTTTGATTTTTACTCCAAAGTCGAACGTCCCTATGCTCCTGCCCCTTGACATTTTTTGCTGAGTTTGTAGGCCCCACTTGCCATCTCATTTGAGTAATTTATGACTTACTTGACATGACTCAACTTAGTCCAAGTAAAATCCATATTTATCTTCCATAAAATTTCAAAAAATCCATTTATCCCTTAAGTCTCTCCCTTGGTCGACCATGTGGCTGAGCATTTGTCATTTTGTGGTAAAAATCTTCTCAATTTACAGTCCCATAATTACCCTATACTCTTAGGTGGTGTGGTGTATTATTTAGGATTTTTAAAAAATCCAAAAATCCTATTATCACTCCACCATGGGTGTCCAAGCATGCCACCTCCTTGGCTTCTTAATGCATTCTTTAATGCACTGCAATTATCCTTGATTTTATCATTTTTAATAATTAAGAAAATCAAGCCAAAAATCTCTAAGGTTGACATCTCACATGAGCATTGACTTTGCCTCATGATTAAGATTTCAAATCTCATGATTACTTTTACAAAAGTCAAAATTATTTTTTCCTTCTATAACAATGCATGTTTCTATGGTAATTAGCCTAATCCATTCCATCTATAATATTAAGCAAGTCGTTTTAACCGTTCATCTCAAATTTTATTTTAAAACGACATTTATATGTTAAGTTGTAACCATTTGAAGTTCATCCTTGGATTAAGATGAAATTAAATAATTATCTCCATAATTCCATCACATTTGCTCAATTCAATCCATCCATAAGATTGAGCATGAAATTTTGTGCCTATCTCTCAATTTTCACCTCAATCCGCCTTACCGGCGTCAAGTTATGAATTTTCTAATATATCCTAACTTAATTTCATAATTACCCTTCTCTTTTTTATTAATTAAATCATGATAATTAAGACAATTATTCATGACACATTATCCATTCATAAGCCCTAACAGGCCACTTGACCATAGCAATTTGTTCCAACCTCTATTTTTAACCAAATTCTTAATTGCAAAATATTATCATGGAAATCATTCATAAATGAATCAAATCTCACATAAATCCTAAATTCAATCTAAATGCATGAATACAAATTCTACTTGGGTCCGAGTGTTACAATATGATAGTTGCGCATGAACAGTACACACATGTATATTGTCTTACTTTAAATGTAGTTTTGCTTTAGATATAAGTCTTAAATTTGCAATTTACTCCCGCTTTTATCAAGACTTGTAAATTTGTCCATGTTGTATACCAAAATTGCATATATTCCTCTTGTTTTACACAAATCAGTCAATTGTGAGTGCTTTATGCTTTGTAAAACTAAATCAATTAAAATATGATTTAAAGTATCTTAAACACTCAAATTCTTCTCAATTAATAATCAAATTTCATAATATAAATTTGACTCAACACCTCCCTTTCATTGATCAAATGTTTGAATGACTCGCAATCCACTCCTACTTTTGCTATCTAGATGGGTATTCTGGTTATTTTCAAATTTTCATTCATCCACAGGATCAAGAGAAAATGACCTTTAGATGTCCATATGGTAGTTTTGCATATCGACGAATGTCATTCAGACTCTGCAATGCACCTACCACTTTTCAACGATGCCTGATGTCAATATTCTTTGATTATATTGAAAATATTATAGAAGTTTTTATGGATGATTTTTCTGTCTATGGAACCAATTTTGAATCATTCTTATCTAACTTGTCTAAGGTTTTACAGAGGTGCGAAGAGACCAATTTGATTTTGAATTGAGAAAAGTGTAAATTATGGTACAGGAGGGAATTGTTTTGGGACATTTAGCTTCAAGCAGGGGCATAGAAGTTGACCAGGAAAAAATTAAAGTCATTGAAAAACTGCCGCCACTAATTTGGTCAAGGGGACCAGAAGCTTTATTGGACATCTAATTTCTATCGATGTTTTATTAAAGATTTTTCTAAAATTGCTAAGATATTGACTATTCTACTTAACTAAGATGTTCCTTTGATTTTTCAGACGATTGTGTAAAGTCATTTTGCAAGTTGAAAGAAGCCCACTACCTCAATTATATAATCACCTAACTGGAGTTTACCATTTAAAATCATGTGTGATGCAATTGCCATGCGGTTGGGGAAATTTTGGGTCAATAGAAGGACAACAAGCTAGTGGTGATCTATTATGCAAATAAAACTTTGGATGATGCTCAAGTCAACTATGCAACCACTAAGAAGGAATTGCTAAGTATTGTGCTTGCTATTAATAAATTTCATTGCTATCTTGTAGGTCAGAGGTGATTGTTTACACGGACCAAGCAGTCATTTGCTACTTGCTCGCTAAGAAAGATAGTAAGCCGAGATTGATTCACTAGATTCTGTTATTATAAGAATTCGACCTCGAAATTCGAGGTAAGAAAGGCATGGAAAATGTGGTAGTTGATCATCTATCCATACTACCACTAACTAAAGAAACTAAGCTAACAAAAGATGGGCAAATCAATGAGGACTTTCTCGACGAGTGTTTGCTTGCACTCAAGGAAGCGCCAATGCTATGGTACAAAGACATTGTCAATTACTTGGTCTGCAAAGCCATTCTACCAGATTTCAGTTATCAATAGAAGAAGAAATTCATGGTAGATGTGAAATACTACATATGGGAGGACCCATATCTTTACAAGAGAGGCGGTGATGGTTGGATTCGTTGATGTTTACCAAATGAGAAAATCTAAAGTATTCGATGGTTGGATTCGCTGATGTGTACCAAATGAGAAAATCTAAAGTATTCTTTACCACTGCCACTCTTTACCCTATGGTGGACATATGGGTCCCATCAAAACTATAGCCAAAATCTTACAATTAGTTTTTTTTGGACTACTTTGTTCAAAGATGCTCGATCTTTTACACTAACCTGTGGCAGATGCCAAAAAAGGAAAGATCTCAAAGTGAAACAAGATATCACTCACAAAAATTCTCAAGGTCGAACTGTTCGATATCTGGGGCATGGATTTCTTGGGACTATTCCCATCCTCATTCAATAACCAGTACATAATCCTTGTAGTCGACTACGTAACTAGATGGGTGAAGGCGACTGCTTCTTCGACAAATGACTCATTGGTGGTTGTTGAATTCTTGAAATGAAATATCTTTATCAGATTAGGCATATCACGAGCAATCATAAGCCACAGAGGAAGCCACTTTTGCAATAAGTAAATGGAGCAACTGCTCAAGAAATATGCGGTCACACAAGATTGTCACCCCATACCACCCAAAAATGAGTGCCCAGGCTGAAATCTCGAATCGCGAGATTAAAACACATACTTGAGAATATGGTATTTTAGTCACAATGAGAATGGTCAAGGCAACTCGATGACACTATTTGGACATACCGCACTGTATTCAAAACACCGATTGGGACAATACCTTTCCAACTTATCTATAGAAAATCCTACTACCTGCATGTTGAACTAGAGCACAAAGCATACTAGGCAATCAAAATTTTAAATTTTGATATAAAATCTACAGGAGAAAAGTGTCTACTACAACTTAATGAACTTGAGGGGATCTGACTTGATACTTATGAGAATGCAAGGATGTATAAGAAAAAGACAATTTTGGCATGACAAATACATCTAATAGAAGGTAATCAAAGCAAATGACCTAATTTTGCTATTTAACTATCTTTTTAAGTTGTTTTCAGGTAAATTGAGGTCAAGATGGTCAGGACCTTTCAAAGTACTATAAGTGTTTCCTCGTGGAGCTATCAAAATCTAAAGCAAGAAGACTGGAGCATTCAAACTCAATGGGCAACGTCTTAAGCCCTACTTCCCAGGGGATCAAATTTTAAAAGTGTTGGTCCCGAGTTTGTGGAAAAAATCCAAGATGGGAGGGGTGAATTGAGTTCTTGAAAAATTCTATCGTAATTAGAAAACTTAACCCTTTGAGAGTTCAATTCTCTCGAATGAAAAACGTGAAATATAAGAGCAATTTAAAATAAAATCAAGAGATTATAGTGGTTCGGGACAACCCTCCCTACTCCACTCCTCAAAGAACACACCTAAACAAAATAGCAATACAACAAAGCCCTTGCTCTCTTCTAGATTTCAGCTCTAGGAGGTCGTACATAAACTTAGCATAAGTAGGTCACGAGTTACACTCCAATCACACTCTACTTTGCCTTCACTTGGTCTTAGTCTCCAATACTAAACCAAGAGGAACACAAATGATTAATAAAGAGAAAATGATACTACACTTTATGTAAAAATAGATTTCTGTGCAGAGAAAAACTTGTAGAAAGAGTTTATGATACAGCAGTTCAATGCTAGCAGTTTTGTCACTAAATTTTTCTTAGAACTTTTCTTTTAAATCACATAAATGCCTGAGAATAAAGATGCTGAACTCAATCAATGCTTTCTCTCTATCTTTTCCCGTTCATTTGAAGTGTCTTAAATAGGAAAGAGTAAATTTGAATGTTTGGAGGTAGGTGGCGTGCATTTAATGCGCCAACGTTCAAATTTTTCCGACCATTGCTATTCAAGTCGCTATCGGAGTCGACTTGGGTTGCTACTTCATTTAAGTCACAGACCGGAGTCAACTTTGGATGCGACTTCATCGAAGTCACAGATTGGAGTTGACTTCAGATGCAATTTCTGTCTTCAGCTCTTCAGTCCAGTTTTGAACTTCAGTCGACTTGGTCTTCAGACTTAACCAAGTTGCAGATGGAGTCGACTTGGGTTGTAACTTTACCAGGTATCTGATTTCTTGGAACTTCGACATAATGTGATCTTCTTTTGCTCCTTTGTCTTTTCTTGCTTCTTTATAATTCAGGCTTATAAATTTTCATTTGTATTCGAGTTCTATTCATTCTTCTCTATACTTGAGCTTGGTCAATTTTTTTCGAGCATTTGATAAGAACTTTATGTAACCATGGCTCAAGCTTGTCATTGTTTCATGATTTGGACTTCATCTTTCTGAGTAAAGTGTTTAGGAATATCTTGATTTATAATTCCATTAAAATCGAAAGTCTGAGTCGACTTCAGGTGCGACTTCACCTAAGTCGGATGATGAGGTCGACTTGGAATGTGACTTGACATTGTCAGCTTCAACTCTAATTTCTGAAGATATCTCAAGTCGCAAATGGAGTCGACTTGATATTACGACTTCACCTAAGTCACAAAGGAAGTCGACTTCGGTTGGGACTTTGTCTGCTCAGGTGTCCAAATTTCAGTGCTGTCGAAAAATAGGGCTTTGAAATCGATGCTGAAGTTGATTTGGGTATCGACTTCACCTAAGTTGATGCTTGAGTCAACTTGGCATGCGACTTGGCCTGCCAAGCTTTTGATTTTGAATGTTGTTATCCTTGAAAATACTTAATACCACATTAGTACCTTGATAATTCTTAAATTGAGTTGTTAATCATCAAAACATTGATTGTGCTTAATTTGCCATATGTTTACAACAATGTCTCCCTTTTTGATGATTGACAAAATCAATTTGAGATAAACTTTTCATTTATCAATTAAGAAATATTTCATGTCGTTTTTACCATTTGCATTTAATTTTCAATTTCAAAACATATCAGTCACACAACATTTCAACACACAAAATTTCAACATGTAAAATTTCATTCAATTCAAAACATACAATATAATAATTCAGAACACTATTTCATAGCATATCATTTTTAAAAATGATATTGCAATGCTCATGTATACCTAAATACAATCTACCAAAAAATTATGCCTATCTCCCCCTTTTTGTCAAACATAAAACAGATAGTACAGTAAGTGAGATTTGTGAAAGGTAAAAGCTAATATAGGGTAAGAGAGTGGGTGAGTTGGAGGCATTGGACAGGGGCTGTTGAAGAAAAATGTGATGATGGAGCTTGAACGGTTGGTTTGGCCATGACAGATTCACCTCAATATGGATTAACATCAAGTAGACTTGGAATGGGTCGGCCACGTCAACTGCCAAAAGCAAGTTGATATTTGATGGCGGTAAGTTCTTGGTCCAACTTATCTTGCTAACTATGCATTTCCATTAGGAAAATGTTGATAGCCCCTAGTTTTTGAGAAATTTGACTCTCCATGGCTTGTAAATATTCAAGAATACCCTTGAAGGTAGGCGGCTAATTAGGGAAATGAACAAAATGATCTGTTGCTCGCGATTCGTGGGGGGAGTAAGAGCCATGAGATGCAGGCGAGGTTAGAGCTTGGGAAGTGGGAGGTGGAGATAGGTAGAGATTATGATGAGGCAGATCCTCCCCCTCGGGTTGAGCTTCCCCTGCTCAGGGTACTTGTTGAGCTGGAGCACCTTGAAAATTGCCTCCAATTTGATCTTGTAATCGATAGGCTCTGAATGCCTTTTGGTCAATTTTCATACAAGTCAACAGGGCACTGTTGATGGCATTTGTAGGCTTTAGTGCCTCATAGGGTTTGCCATCTAGAACAACATGATAATGTGCGAGTATCTTGGTGATCCATGTTCCATATGGTAATATGCCTCGAGGATTCTCCTTTTTTCAACTCCAGGGCCTCCAAGAATAGTCTGGGAAGACTAACTTTGATCCGGTTTGACACTTTTTACAAAATCTCGCCTCTTGGGGGTTAAGCTGGTTTCGGCCTCCATCTTTTGGATAGATGCAATGCACTAGAAGAAATCTTAATACTCTCAGCTATAGGGATAAATTCATATAATGTAAAAATTTGACGCTCGGATGATATTTGTCACTATTTGTCAACTAGTTGTACATTTGGGTGAGAGTCATTCCTGCTGGGAGTGGTTCATCAAAAGGAGGAACACCCAAAATGTTCTCCACACGATCAATTGCGTTTCCTTTGTTGATTTCATGTATAATTCCCAGATTAATTTTCACTCCTTTCACATATATGTTTAGATACTCTTGATCCCATAAATAGTAGAATAATCTAGTCAAATATGGGTAAATGTTGTCATCCTCTCTTAGCAAGCCAGTCCATCCTTGATAATCTAGTAATTTCACAATACCAAATTCATACTGTTGCAAAAATTTGAAATCAATGATTTTTGGTAAGAAAGTTTTCCTTTCATAGAAATGTCTATAGAATCTGCTATATTGATATTCAATCATAAAATATTACATTGGCATTTTGAGGACTTGTCCTCTTTGAGATGGGGTACCCTTCCGCTCACCACCAAATTCCATACTATCCTTCGATTCAAAATTTTCTTCATTTCTTGGCACAGAGGTAAAGGGATTACCTTCCTAAAATTGGACCCGATGACCCGTGGAAGTTGTAGCCTCTTCCCATGCTCGTTTGGATGGCGTTCATTGCCAACGAGGCACGTCCTCCCCTGTAGTTGATTTTGATAGTCTAGAAATGGGTAATTTGCTAGGTTTCGAGATGACCTTAGGTTCCATAGGTTATAAAAATAATGGAAGCTTTGATGTTGAGATGGATTTTGACATTTTGGAGAGGAGAGGATTTTTCATTCTTGAGAGGGAAAAGAAACGAGAGAGAGAGAGAGAGATGGGAGAGAGAAGGCGTCGCGAACATGCCTAAATAGGCTAACCAAATCGTCGCCCATGGAGTCGACTTCGAACTCTAAGTTGATTTCGAAGTCGACTTGGCTCCTCCGACCTAAGTATCAAAGTATGCACTATTTCTTACCCCCTTTTCAATTTATTTTAATCAAGTCATGACATTCACAACAAAAATTTTTAACTTTATAAATTAATATCAATCATCCCATTTTATTTCTAATTTCGTAAAATGATTCTTTTACTAATGGTTTAGTAAAAATATCAGCAATTTAATTTTGTATTTTAATATATTCTAGACAAACATAATGGTTTTCTACATATTGTATAATGAAATGATGTCTCACATCTATGTGCTTGGTTTTAGATTGCAGTATGAGATTTTTAGTTAAGCATATTGCACTTGTATTGTCACATCTAATTTATATGTCTTTGTAATATATCCCGTAATCTCTAAGTTGTTATTTCATCCAAAGCAATTGGACTCAACAGCTCCCAGCGGTAATGTATTTAGCTTCCGCAGTAATAGGGCAACACTTGTTTATTTTCTTGAAAACCATAAAATCATCATGTTTCCAAGAAATTAACATGTCCAATAGTGCCTTTTCTATCTACCTTGTAGCCAGCAAGATCCGTATCCAAGTAGCCAATTAGATCTAATGTTGAACTCCTAGGATACCACAATCCTAAATTAGTGGTGTTAATTAAATATCTAAAAATTCATTTGACGGCTGCTAAATTTGATTCTTTGAGACATTATTGAAATCTAGAACACATGAAAACACTAAATAATATGTCTGATCTAGGCGCAGTCAAATACAATAAAGATCCTATCATACTTCTATAAAACTTTTGTTCAACTATTTTACCTCTTTCATCCTTGTTAATTTTGATAGTCGAGCTCAAAGGTGTATTTGTTCCTTTGTTATTTGTCATTCTAAACTTCTTGAATATTTCTTTGACATATTCAAACTGATTTATGAAGATGTCTTTACTTAATTGCTTAATTTGCAGCTCAAGGAAGAAGTTTAGCTCACCCATCATGCTCATCTCAAATTCATTCTGCATAAGCTTAGAAATTTTTTGACATAGAGTTTCATTAGTGACACCAAATATAGTGTCATCAACATAAATTTGAACAATTAATATATCATTTTCTTTGTACTTGATAAATAGGGTGGTGTTGACCTTTCCTCTTTGAAAATCTTGATCAATTAAAAATTTGTTTAACCTCTCGTACTATGCTCTTGGAGCTTGTATCAATTCATACAAAGCTTTAGTTAACTTAAAAACAAATTTAGATTGATCTTTATCTCTAAAACTAGAAGGTTGTTCGACATATACCTCCTCATTTAGGTATCCATTCAAAAATATACTTTTTACATCCATTTGAAATAGTTTAAAATCCATGTGAAACGCAAAGGCTAGTATGATGTGTATGATTTCTAATTTGGCCATTGGAGCATATGATTTCTCAAAATCAATTCTTTCTTCTTGTGAATATCCTTTGGCCACAAGCCTAGCTTTGTTTCTCATGACAAGTTTACTTTTGTCTAATTTGTTCATAAAAACCCATTTGGAGTAACCGTGCAATCTTTGGGTCTAGAAACTAAGTGTCATACTCGGTTCTTTTCAAACTGATTTAGCTTTTCTTGCATTGCATAATCCAATTTCTGTCACTTAGAGCTTGATCAACCGAATTTGGCTCTATTTTAGATACAAAAGCAAAATGTCCACATATAATGACGTAATATTTATTCGATATTCATCAAATAGCAAAATATATAAAGTTTTCAACAAAAGAAATCAAGTAGTAGAAGAATCCATTCATGTTGTGTTTGATAAATTTAACCCAAATCCTAAAAAGGAGGATGAACTTAGTGGTGCAGATGACATATCAAAGAATCTCAAAAAGTTGCATATGGAAAAACAAGGGTGATTAGAATCAAAGTAAGAGCAATCTCCGGCCGAAAAGGTAAATGAAGATAATGACTCTTATAAACCTCCAGAAGACTTGAAATTCAAAAAAGACCATCTAATTGAATAAGTAATTGACAATATATATATCTATATGAAGGTGTAAGAACTAGAGATATTCAAAAATTTCAATCCAAACCCATTTATAAATGGGTGGACGGGCTGGTTGGCGGATTGATCATTACAATTAACACTCCTAACAGCTTTGTGATAACTCGTAAAAATGTGAGTTATTATGGCCCATTTTAGACTATATTTGCGTATTAGTCCAAGAGATTAGGCATAGTTTGCATCCATTTAGCTTAATCTTCACTCACTTTGCATTTTAGGAACATTATTTAGTTTTTATACATTTTTAGCATAAATTAGGTATTTTTAGTCCATTTATTTGGTTTATTCATTTTTTGCAGGAAGGACGGGCAAAATGAAGGCATGCGGTTGAGTGTAGTGCAGAACGAGACCAAGTCACGAGGCATGTGGATGACGCCAACCTACATGCCCTTGCCAGAACTCCAGCACAATTCAACAACCAGTAGCTTCTAGTGAGTTGGCGCTTAGGCGCCGAATAGGGTGCTCAGGCGCCACTTCATCATCATGCAGACAAGTCCAGAAGGGTTTTGAGCTCACATGACACAATAGCTTCCAGGGAGTTGGCGCCTAGGCACTAGCTTGGGGCGCCAATATATGATCACAGGTGTTCCAAGAGAGCTCTCAAGTCATGGCACCTCCAGGAAGTTGGCGCCTAGGCGCCAAGGCATGAATTCCTAGGGTTTTCAGAAACGTTTCTAAGTTGCCCAACACACAGAGAGTTGGCGCCTAGGCGCCAATACGCATCCGTACGCGCAGATTTCTATACATGTGCTGCGTAATTCGAGATTATAAATAGATCCTAGGGGTTTGCGGGCGGGAGACGACCCGAAGAGAGAGCCTAGAGCCGAAATTGACAGTTAGAGAAGAAGGAAAACTTGATCGAAACATGGATTGAAGAGGAGATTCAACCCCATTGGTTGAAACCGCCGGAAAATCAGTTTTCTCTTTATCTTTCTATTTTTCTTTTTTGATTTTCTGGATACTTCCATAATGGATATAAAGGATTTTATGATCATATCTTTGAACTAAACTTCCTTTAGATGGATAGTTAGGATGAATTGATATCTAATTATATTGTATTGGTTCTTTGAAATTCAAGAACGAATATTTAATTTTTCTATATGGTTATGTGTGATTTACCTTTACACATGGTTTAATGCTTTTTACAAGATTAGCTACCTTGTAAGATGATTTAATTGCTTGATTTATCCTTGAAAAAGGAAAATCTTTGCTAGATCCGTGTGTAGGGCATAGATTTCCTCTTTATTAAGGGAGAGTTGTTTAACGAATAGGAATATACTATTAAACTCTGTGTAGTCAGTAAACAAGTTATGAACTTATCAATTTCACTTTATTTAATGACATATGAACATAGAAATTGAATAGGGTGTAATTAGCTTTATATAGTGTTGGAAGACATATATAAAGATTATTGAACTTGGGCTAGTAAATCCATGCACAATCCAATGAAAAAGAACCAATGCAATATAATTTAGATTCAAGGATTCCGAGCTATCCATCTGCCATCACTGATTGTTAAACCCATTTCTAGTATTCCAGCGATTTCATGGACTCCATTTTGATTTCTTATTGCATTTGTTAGCTTAGTTTAAATTCAAAAACTCAGAATTTTCTATCCACCGAAAGTAGTTAAACTATTTAATAATTGTGGTTAAACAATTCATCGTGGGAATGATACTCTACTCACTCTTTACTACTTGATTTGGCACGTATACTTGCATTAAAAGCGAGCATTTTAATTGACATATACACAGTTCATCAAGTTTTTGACGCCATTGCCGGGGAATTTGTTTAATTAATTATTGTTAGTTTCGTTATTTTCTTTTACAATTCTGTAGAATAGTTGATTTTCATAATTTCTTTTAGTTTAGAATTTTTTCGCTAGTTTTAATTGAATTGGTTTTTGTAGGTTAATCTCATTTTGCATGCGTCGAGGCAGAGTCAGAAAGGAGATTGTTATTCTTTTTTATCCGAAATCTAAAAGAACCTATCTAAGAAGGCGTTGCAAGAGCTGGGAAGCTAGGATCCAACAACATACTATGGAGCGCATCGAGAATCAGGACGAGAACGTTCACACAAACCAACAGGGGAACCAAAGGATTGAGATTCCAATTCATCCACCACGAGATGATTAGGACCAACTCATTTGGGATCTCATTGCGCATTGCCAGAATGCAGTTTAGACTAGCATCACACCTCCTCCTATCGACACCAACAACTTTGAGATCAAACCGGTGATTTTTCAGATGCTCTAGTCCATTGGGCAGTTTGGGGGATTGTCTTCTGAAGATCCCCATCGCCATCTGTGAAATTTCCTGTAGATCATGAACACATTTAAGCATAATGGAGTCTCCGACGAGGCAATGTGGCTATGAACTTTTCCATTTTCACTGAGGGATAGAGCTTCGGAGTGGCTTGATTCTTTGCCCCCCAACTCTATCAATACATGGAACGACTTGGCTCAGAAATTCTTAGAGAAATATTTCCCACCTGCCAAGTTAGCCAAGCTGAGGATGGATATAGTCTCATTTAAACAACATGGAGAAGAGACTTTATTAGAGGCGTGGGATTGTTTCAAAGACCTGCTCCGAAAATGCCTGCATCATGAAATTCAGCCGTGGGTTCAAATCTAAATTTTCTATAATGGTCTCTAGGATTCCACCAGTCACATGGTGGATTCATCATTAAACGGTTCTCTGCTAAAGAAAAGCTATGGAGAATCATACGCTCTTCTTGAAAATATGGCGGCCAATACCTACCAACTTCCAACTGACAGAAGCCGAAGTGGGGATCTACTCCAACTGGACGCAGTCTCATCGATAAAGGCCCACATCGACGCTTTATCCAAGCAGATTTAAAATTTATCCAGGCCAGCCAACGTCAGTGTAGTAGGGGCACCTACACCACAGTAGCCGACAGTAGCAGATATTTGCATGCTGTGTAGAGAATTTGGCCATCCTAGTGATCAATGCGCCTCTAATCCGAAGTCCATTAATTATGTGAATTTTTTTTAGAGAAATTCAGCAAATCCGTATGCTAACAACTACAACCCGGGCTGGAGAAATCATCCTAATTTCTCATGGAACAACCAGACGAGGACGAATCAGCCACCGAGATTCTCACAGCAGCCCCCGTAGCAACAGCCAGCAAGACCAGCTCAATTCAATCTACCATCGCGAAAAGAAAAGAAATCTGATCTGGAAAATCTCTTTATACAATTCATGTAATTTCAGATAACGACAAATAGGAACTTAGAAGCGCAGATAGGCCAACTAGCCTCGGCCTTGAACAACCAACCTCAAGGCTCATTGCCGAGCGATACAGAGCAAAACCCGAAAGGAAAAGGCAAAGAACAGGTGCAAGCAGTCATGTTGCGTAGTGGAAAGCAGTTACTCGATGCAATTCCACCAAAAGTGGTAACTAAACCCACTAGCCCTCTGATTCAGCAGTCACAGGATATAGAAAAATCAGATACTACCTAGAAGCAACCGGACGTTGAAATCGACACAAATCAAAGCCGCCTCCTCCATTTCCTCAGAGATTCGCAAAGAATAAAAAGGATGGCTAATTCAAGAAATTTCTAGAGGTATTAAAGTAGTTACATATCAATATACCTCTCGTCAAAGCCTTGGAACCAATGCCGAGTTATGCTAAATTCATGAAAGAAGTTCTGTCAAAGAAAAAGTGGTTGACGGAATTCGAGACGGTGACATTAACAGAGGAAACCAGCACTATGGTGCAGAGGAAGTTGCCTCCTAAGCTCAAGGATCTAGGGAGTTTCACTGTTCCGTGCGCAATTGGAAACCAATATTTCGGGAGAGCCCTATGCGACTTGGGAGCCAATATTAATCTCATGCCTAAGTCAATTTTCAGAAAATTGGGCATCGAGGAAGCTCGACCAACGATAATTATGCTGCAACTAGTGGACTGGTCTATGACATATCCGGAGGGCATTATCAAGGATGTTATTGTCAAGGTGGACAAGTTCATTTTTCCTGCAGATTTTATTATCCTAGATTATGAAGAAGATTAGGACGTTCTAATCATTCTGGGTCGACCTTTCCTTACAACTGGTAAGGCTATCATCGATGTACAGGCTAGAGAGCTAACCATGCAGGTTCAGAATGAACACGTTACTTTTAGCGTGTTCAAGGCAATGTATTTACCAAATGATCCAGACGAATGCCTAATGATCGACATGGTGGATTCGGCAGTTCAGGATGAAATTCAAATCTCAGCTTTCAAAGACGTCCTGAAGGCATTGCTGGTTGGAGAAATCAATGAATTTGACGACGATTCGACAGACATGATATGTTTCCTGCAACAACCTCCAACTATCCCACGATACCCGCAGAAATTCGAATCGTTGGAGCTCAAGCCAGAATCTTTTAAATAGTTGAAGCCATCGATCGAAGAGCCACCTATTCCAGAGCTGAAATCCCTGTCAAAGCACCTCAGGTATGCCTACCTGGGAGCAGAATCCTAACTCCTGGTAATTATTTCTTCTGCATTGGATCCCGTGCGAGAAGAAAAATTGCTCAGAGTGCTTAGAAATTATAAAAAGGCCATAGGATGGACCATCGCCAACATCAGAGGTATCAGCCCGTCCTTTTGCATGCATAAGATTTAAGTGGAAGAGAATTCCAAGCCATCTATCGAAGCGCGGAGAAGTTTGAATCCAATCATAAAAGAAGTGGTCAAAAAGGAGATCATCAAATGGCTAGATACGGGCGTTATATACCCGATCTCCGACAGCTCTTGGGTCAGCCTGGTGCAGTGTGTCCCGAAGAAAGGTGGTATGACGGTTGTCTCCAACGAGAATAACAAGTTAATTCCGACTAGTATAGTTACTGGTTGGTGAGATTGCATAGACTACCACAAGTTGAATAAAGCCACCTGAAAGGATCATTTTCAGCTCCTATTTATTGTTCAGATGTTTGACAGGTTAGCGGGACGAGAATTCTATTATTTTCTGAATGGTTATTCAGGCTACCACCAGTTTATGATAGCACTGGAGGACCGAGAAAAGACCACATCCACATGTCTATATGGCACTTTCGCATTCAGATGAATGCCATTTGGCCTATGCAACGCTCTAGGTACATTTCAGCGTTATATGATGACCATTTTCACTGATATGGTGGAGAATTTCCTGGAGGTATTCATGGATGATTTTTCGATATTCAGGAATTCCTATGATGAGTGCCTAACCAACTTATCGAAGATGCTCCAGCATTGCGAGGATACGAACCTGGTTCTCAACTGAGAAAAGTGTCATTTTATGGTACAGGAGGGCATCATACTTGGTCATGGGATCTCCAAATAGGGAATTGAAGTTGACAAAGCTAAAATCAAGACGACCGAGAAACTGCCTCCACCCACCTCAATCAAAGGCATTCACAATTTTCTGGGACATGCAGGATTATACAAGCGGTTCATAAAAGACTTCTCCAAGATAGCCAACTGCTATGTTCGCTACTCGAGAAAGATGCGCAATTCGGATTCACCAGCGAATGCATGGAGGCATTCTAGGAACTGAAAAAGAGATTAGTATCTGCGCAAATCATTATTTCTCCAGAATGAAACCTCCTATTTGAATTGATGTGTGATGCGAACGACTACGTAGTGGGAGCGGTACTGGGCCAGCAAAAGAACAGAGTTTTTCACTCCATCTACTACGCTAGCAAAATCCTGAACGAGGCAAATGAATTATACCACGATAGAAAAGGAACTGCTAGCGGTGGTATTTACATTCGACAAATTTAGAACCTATCTGGTGGGCACCAAAGTGATCATATACACAAATCATTCGACTATCAAGTATTTGATCGAGAAAAAGGATGCAAAACCACGCTCGATCCGGTAGGTCCTACTGCTACAGGAGTTCGACCTTGAGATCAAAGAACGGAAGGGAGATGCATTTCTGAGTGTGAATAGAAATCAATATTGCAGAGCTGCCATTCATCTTCGTATGGGGGCCACTTTCTAGGAGACAAAACAACAGTAAAAATACTTCAATCGGGATTCTACTGGCCATCTCTAATCAAAGCGTCCATTTTTATGTCAAAAGGTGCGATCAATGTCAACGGACAGGTAATATTTTCAAAAGGCATGAAATGCCTCTCACTAATGTCATTGAAGTGAAAATATTTGACGTTTGGGGTATCGACTTCATGGGCCCATTCATCCCGTCATTTGGAAACCAATATATTCCGGTGGCTGTTGATTATGTTTCCAAATGGATAGAAGCGATTTTCACTCAAGCAGGCGATGCCAAAACAGTCCTCAAATTCATCAAGAAGAATATTTTTACTCATTTCGGTACGCCCCGGGTGATCATTAGTGCTGGAGGATCCCATTTCTGCAACCAGCAGTTCATGACAATTTTGCACAGATATGGCGTATGCCATACAGTGTTTTGAAAACCGGACCGAACCGGGCGGTCGAACCGTGAACCGGTCACGTCCTGGTTCGTTACTGTTACCGGTCCAACCGCAGTTCGACCACCGGTTCGATCCGGTTGAACTGGAAAAATCGAGAACCGGTCACAAAACCGGTTTAGTGACCGGTCCGGTTTTAAAAATATTGATGCCATAGGGTGACGACAGCTTATCATCCACAAGTCAATGGACAAGTCGAGTTGGCCAACGTAGAATTAAAGCAAATTTTGGAGAAAACGATCGGGTCATCTCGCAAAGATTAGTTTATTAAGCTGGACGACACACTATGTGTGTATCGAATTGCCTATAAAATCTAGTTTGAAATGTCTCCTTACCAACTGATTTATAGAAAAGCATGTCATCTGCCGCTGGAGTAGGAGCACAATGCATATTGGGCGATTAAAGCAGGGGGTGTCGTTTGCTGCAACTCAATGAGTTCGATGAATTCCCAATGCAAGCCTACAAAAATGCCAAAATCTATAAAGAAAAGGTAAAAAAATGGTATGATAAAAAAAATTCTACCACGGAGATTTGAACCAGGTCAGACAGTTCTACTTTTCAATTCAAGATTGAAATTGTTTCTAGGGAAATTCAAATCCAGATGGTCGAGTCCGTTCGTGGTGATAAAAGCGACTGAGCACGAAGCAGTGGAAATATTCAACGAGGCATCTGACAATAGTTTTGTCATGAATAGGCAAAGTCTAAAGCATTATATGGGAGATGATTTTTAGCGTTGCAAGGAGGTGGTGAAACTGAGAAAAATTAAACAGTGGGAATGTCGGGTTGAGGACGTTAAACTTAGCGCTGAATGGGAGACAACTCATTTTCATTTTCATTTTGATGTGTGTTTTTGTTTTTATTTTTAGGAAGATGACTTGGAGCATAATTTCACAAAGATCATGCTTGGAAGCCGCCGGAGAAAAAAAAAGTCAAAAATTTGCTGAAGAACATTGACGCCTAGGTGCCGCATGGGGGCGCCCCGACGCCGTGATGAAAATTCCGAAGAACACGGAGCATGAACTGGCGCCCTGGTGCCGCATGGGGGCGCCCCAACACCAAGTCGTGGACAACGTGAACCGGACGACTTTATAAGGTATGGGTTAGGGTTCTAAACCCTAATCCCATGCCCCAGCGTCGAAAACGTCCCCTTTTCTCATTGATCTTGATCTAGCCTTTGATTCTAAGCCATTTGAACTTAAATCTGACCCCATTTCATCAATGAATTATCCATCCATTCCATCCATTCTATTTTCTCATTTTCTCCTTTTTTTAGATCCACCTAAAAATCCTATTTTTCATCACCGAATCCTAAGCCTCACACCTATACTTGCTTTCCCATCATTTCCCCCTTGACTTGGGCTTCATTTTGAGCCATTGCACCATCATCTTCTTCAACCGGCACCGGAACCCACTATCGGCAGATCGGCACCAGTTTAGAAACAGCAATAGGGCTGAATTTCAAGTGGAAAGCTTCAAGGGGTAAAATTTCTTCATCTTTGAGGCTTTTTCATTGAATTGAAGTTGTTTGGTGATTGTTTGGGTGGAAGTTTGGATTGAATTTGTGGATTGGTCGCCGAATTGGAAGTTGGCTTCTGTGGTTGGTCTTGTGGATTGGCTTGGTGATTGTTGGCTTGTTGATTGGTTTGCGGAGGTTGGATTGTTGATTGCTTGTGGACTGTTTTGGGTGCATTTTTGGAGTTTGGCTTGTTTGGTTATGTTGGATTTTGATTGCAAGGATTGTTGGAGACTAGTTGTTGGAGACATGGCTTCCTCGTCATCTGCCAAGAGGAAGAAGGTTCAGGAGCCCGTGGAATTCGACGCCAACAGGTTCATGTCCGCTTAGGCGTTCAAGCGGTACACGGACTCGCTCCAAAAGTGGCATTTGATTCCGGAATGGGGCATCAAGATAGAATCATTCTCCGACAACTTCATTAACACCTTGAGAGCTCGATGTTGGCAGTAATTCCTGGCACAGCCATAGGCCGCCATCGTACCTGTGATCAAAGAGTTTTACGCCAATGCGGTAGAACATGAGCAGGGCAGGGTGAAGGTTCGGGGCAAGATCGTCTCATTCCATGCTTAGGCGATCAACTCCTACTATGGGCTGCGTTCTTTCGATCACCCAGGCGAGTACGAGGCTTTTCTGGAGGGACAAGACCAAGACGTCAACTCCATCACCTAGCATATTTGCGAAAGGCCACTGGTTTGGAAGTCGACGGGTGGGCGACTTACCTCTTTCAACCAAAGCGAGATGATGTATGATAGACGGATGTTCTTCCATTTTATCTCAGCCCGGATGATGCCATCGATGAACGTCAACAAGGTGACGATGGATAGGGCACTGCTGCTTCACGCCATATACAGTGGCATGTCGATCGACCTAGGCAGGCTGATCTACCATCAGATTTGTGCCAGTGCAACCGCACCCCAAGGCAACTACTACTTCCCGTCACTTATCACCGGGCTCTGCAAGAAGGCCGGAGTTAGATGGGGGCAGACGGAGGAGGTCCTGAACTGTCAGGCAATCATTGACGACCTCTCCTACTGCACCCAGCCCCGGGTCCGCACCGCCACGATGATCCCCAGAGCGGCTCCACCAGCGGGACCCTCCTCTGCATTGCCGACTACCAGTGAGCGACTGGACAACCTAAAAAACCTGATGGCGGCTCAGGCTAGGTTTTTGTAGTAATCTAATAGGGCGATGGAGGCCCACTTCCGACGACTGATGGAGGACCGCCATATTGATGCCTTCGGAGTTCTCCTGCCTTTTCCATCGATGCCTCCGGAGTTCCGCGCCTGCTTCGGGTAGCCTTCTCAGCCCCAGCCCAGCAACAACGAGGACGAGGACGCCACCGAGTTTAATTCTTGAGGGAGTCCTGGTCCTTGCATTTTATTTTTTATTTTTGCTTTATTTTGTATTTTCTTTATTAGGTTATTCTAGGTTATCATGCATTGAGGATAATGCATCTCTCAAGTTTGGGGGTGTATAATTCTCAACCACAGGTTAGTTTTTTATATTTTATTTACATTGTATATTATGTCAATTTCAGCTAATGAAAGTTATTTTTGTTCAATCCATCTTATTGAAAATGTGTAAGGTTATGATTAATGTGTACTTGAAATTGAATTCATGGAAAATGGGCAATTCAGATTAAGGACCAAGTATAAAAGCAAGTTGCAATTGACATGTGAAAGAATTAAAAGGATTTCATAATACATTGTTCTAATTCAATTATATGTCAATTTTCCAGACTGAGATGATAAGAACTGAATTAAATAAATGCTAACCAAGTACTTTAAAGGAATTAATGAGTTCAGAAATGGTAATATTTCACAAAAATTACACAGGCATGTTCAGTACCCCGAATAAGGCATCAGAACATTAAAAAGGAGGTGACTGACCTAAGCTGAGTAATGGAGACATCAACAAATGGCAAAGTTCGCATAAAAAAACAAAGGAAAATCATAGTAATAACGCTTTAAAATTAAATGGATTCAGTTGGGGGGAGAATTTTGCAATAAGTTGGGGGGAAAGAATGTGCAGTTGGCAAAAATTGAATTCAGTGAATTATTACTATTTTCTGTGCCCAGTTAATTGAGCTTAAATCTTGGTTTGCTACTTTCACTGATTTTCTAACAAGTTTTCTGATCAAATGGAAGATTATCATGTTGAATTATGACCATGTACTAAGAAATTTTGTCACCTACATGTAATTTGGTTTAAGAATGAAAATGCATGCCCTGTTTTGTGTAATGGATGATTTTTCAAGTTTAGATTACTCTTGACCTTGTTGAATAGATAAATGGATTGATCAAAGCATAACGGGAAGCAAACGGAGTTGACAGGGTCTGCATTCATTCATTCATTCATTTATTAATTGTGTTTGCATTGTTACTCGAGAACTAGGAACATTTAAGTTTGGGGGTGTAATAACTCGTAAAAATGCGAGTTATCATGACCCATTTTAGACTATATTTGCGCGTTAGTCCAAGAGATTAGACATAGTTTGCATCAATTTAGCTTAATTTTCACTCGCTTTGCATTTTAGAAGCATTATTTAGTTTTTATGCATTTTTAGTATAAATTAGGCATTTTTAATCCATTTATTTGATTTATTCATTTTTTACAGGAAGGACGGGCAAAATGAAGGCATGTATGCGAGTGGAATGCAGAATGATACCAAGTCATGAGGCATGTGGATGGCGCCTAGGCGCCAACCTACATGCCCTTACTAGAACTCCAGCACAATCCAACAACCAGTAGCTTCCAGTGAGTTGGCGCTTAGGCGCCACTTCATCATCATGCAGACAAGTCTAGAAGGGTTTTGAGATCGCACGACACAATAGCTTTCGGGGAGTTGGCACCTAGGCACCAGCTTGGGGCGCTCAGGCGCCAATACATGATCACAGGTATTCCAGGAGAGCTCTCAAGTCATGAAGCATCTAGGGAGTTGGCGCCTAGGCGCCAATACGCATCCATACGCACAGATTTCTGTACGTGTGCTACGTAATTCAAGATTATAAATAGATCCTAGGAGTTTGCGTGCGAGAGACGATCTGGAGAGAGAGCCCAGAGTCGAAATTGACAGCCAGAGAAGGATGAAAGCTTGATCGAAACACGAATTAAAGAGGAGATTCAACCCCATTGGTGGAAACCGCCGAAAAACTAGTTTTCTCTTTATCTTTCTATTTTTCTTTCTCTGATACTCTGGATACTTCTATAATGGATATAAAGAATTTTATAATCATGTTTTTGAACTAAACTTCCTTTAGATGGATAGTTAGGATGAATTGATATCTAATTATATTGTATTGGTTATTTGAAATTCAAGAATAAATATTTGATTTTTCTATATGGTTGTGTGTGATTTACCTTTACACATGTGATTTAATACTTTTTGCAAGATTAACTACCTTGTAAAATGATTTAATTGTTTGATTTATCCTTGGAAAAGAAAAATCTGTGCTAGATCTGTGTTTAAGGCATAAGTTTTCTCTTTGTTAAGGGGGAGTTATTTAACGGATAGGAATATACCGTTAAATCCTGTGTAATCAGTAAACAAGTTATAAACTTATCAATTTCACTTTATTTAATGACATGGGAATATAGCAATTGAATAGGGTGTAATTAGCTTTATATAGTGTTGGAAGACATATATAAAGATTATTGAACTTGGGCTAGTAAATCCATGCATAATCCAATGAAAAAGAACCAATGCAATATAATTTAGATTCAAGGATTCCGAGCTATCCATCTGTCATCCCTGATTGTTAAACCCATTTCTAGTATTCTAGCAATTCCGTGGACTCCATTTTGATTTCTTATTGCATTTGTTAGCTTAGTTTAAATTCAAAAACTCAGAATTTTCTATCCACAGAAAGCAGTTAAACTAATTAATAATTTTGGTTAAATAATTTCTCATGGGAACGATACTCTACTTACTTTTACTACTTGATGAGAGATGATCTTTTATGACCGGTCGGTCGCGCCCTACGTTACCGACCAACACTCAACGCCGTTGGATCGTGCGGGGTTCGCATCCACTGTTGGATGAAACATCCAACTGACTGCGCCACAGCAGGAGCATTAAATGACAGAAAAGTGCATTCTAGCCCCCTGTCAGTACGAAAAATTTTTGGACGACCCTCTCGCACCTCTCTCTCTCCCTCGAACGCACTCCCTCCCACTCGCCCTCTCTTCTCTCGCTCGCCCACTCTCGTCTCCCGCGCCTCTCTCATCTCCCGTTCGGTCTCTCTCTCCCACTTGGTCTCTCTCCCCCCAGCTAAAAATCCTGGCTGCTCTTTTTCTTCTTCCCTAATGCGAAAAACTGATAAACATACATGACCAATGATGGCAGAGAGTCCGGAAGAGGCGATGGCGACGACCTTGGTCAGAAGTCGCCATCGGGTGCTGATGATTTCAACTGCTCCGTTGCTCGGATTGTCGTCGCCCAGATATGCGAGAGCGTCGAATTCCAGAGGTTCCGGCAATCTGCTTCCAAGGGCACGGGCACACGAGCACACGAGCACACGAGCATAGTCGTTCCTTTTTGTCTCTCTTCTTCCGAGCACACGAGCACACGCTTCAGTGGTGGCAGCTCATGAAGTACGCAATTTGCACAATTGCTTGTAAAGAAAAAGAGAAAAAGAAATCTTTCCTTTTTGTCTCTATTCTTCCGCTTTGTGTTTGACTTGATTTCGGTAACAGCGCAGCGAATGCGGGACTGTGAATTATATAGTTTTCAGAAGTATCCTATTGATTTATGTGTATTTAGTTCTTACAAAAATAATCAAGACAATGTAACAGCTGCTCATTCTTTGTCTCTATTGCCGACGGTTTTTCTTTTCCTCTTTATATTATTTTTAGATAAAGCATTGGGAATTTGTTTTTGCTGGTTGTTGGGTATTGTGGAAGGAAGTTCAAATCAGATGAAGGTGGCTGGATTTTTTTTCCAAAGACGCGACAATCACCAAATAGCTATTTTGGTTGTTTAGTCCTCTCTTACCTGGAGTCTATGGTGGTTAGGAAATCTCTTGACGTGCAGGCATTTCAATTCCATTATTGTTTGCATTTTTAGGCTGGCCTTGAAATTCCATCATAAGAAAGGCAAAGAAATTTTTTTTGGTCATCCATGCAGTTGACTGGCTTGTCATTCCGCACAGGCACATGAGCATAGCTGCTTGGATTGGGAAATGCAAGCAGCCAGCTTGGTATATGTCGTCCTCTTGGCGCCTTGCCAATCTGTGCAAAGCTCAGATTTCGCTTCCGATTCTTCCGATTCCTGATGATTGGAAATTTTGGGAGATGAGAGGGAGAGGGAGAGGGAGAGGGAGAGGGCGGGAGGGAGCAGGAGCGGTGATCGCGAGAGGGAGGGAGCCAAAGGGAGGGCGCTGGTTGGGAGAGGGAAAGGGTGGGAGGGAGCGGGAGAGAGATCGCGAGAGGGAGAGAGAGAGAAGGGGAGACGAGAGAGAGAGGTGAGGGAGGGGCGCTAGAGGAAATTTCCAACCTGACAGGGGCTGGTCCGTAAAATGCCGACATTAAATCGTCTGATCCTTATGCCGTATTTTCGGCATGTCATCCAACGGCCGATATTCAGCCCGCACGATCCAATGGCTCTCAGTGCTGGTCGGAAACACCGGTTTCAACCGACCGATCGTAGAAGATCACGCCTCCTACTTGATTTGGCATGTATACTTGCGTTAAAAGCGAACATTTTAATTGACATATATGCGGCTCGTCATTGTGCAATACACAACATTCCTTATACCAATTGCACCAGTCTGCAATGTCATCCACCTTTGAATCCTCATGCTTTCTATGGCCTATTTCTGTCCTGCCAAATTCTCTAGCATAACAGAAGGAACTCCCTTAATCTACTCTTGTCATTCTACTTTGCTAATTGGCCGAGAACACCCATCAATGCATTTCTTGGCATCCATAAGTTTCTATTAGTCACAAACTTTCTGCGCTCTTGCACCATTTTCTTACAATAAACAAAAGGATGGTTTGTATCTTCATTTTTCTTCTTGCGAAAAAGACAAGTCTTGTCCACTAGAACACCCCACTAGTCGAGGTTCACTTTTGTAAGGATAGCATTTTTGACCAACCTTCACCCAAAAACCTGAATCTTCGTTGGCATGACTTCCAAATTTTCCTACAATTTATATTTATATGGTCATTAACCCCCGAGTCCCTAACACCGGAACTTGCACAAAAGAGAGCGTTAGTTTTGATCAAACGGTATGTTGTCGTGACATTGATGACACCATTCGCTTCATAGTCTTAGAGAAATCTATCAAGTATATCATTGGTAGGGATAGGCACAAGTTTTGTCATCTCCTAATCCTACTTTCCAAGCACTGCCACCACATCTCCTGCTTCCATATTCTATTGGATGGATCAATAAAGTTGTGAATTGTTATCTCTTCAGAAATATAATTTGCTAGTGGACCTGCCTTCTTTATCTCCTTCATTGTCCAGGCATCCATAAAGAACTTGATATTCTTTCCATTTTCGACCCTCCACTTCCCTCCTTGCCAAATCACATTGTTAGCCTTCAGAATACACTTCCAAGTGTATGATGTGTTGGCTCCCAATTTACTCTTCCAGATATGCCCATCCAGAAAATACTTAGCCCTCATAATGTTAAAGCATAATGAGGTCATGTCTTGTGGCAGTCTCCAAAATTGTTTGGCTGGTAACACTAAATTAAAACTCTCCAAATCCTTGAACCCCAGGCCACCACATGCCTTTGGAGCGCACATTTTATGTCATGCAACCCAGCACATTTTCCTTTTGCCTCCATTCTCTCCTCACCAAAAGGCTGTTTACTTCCCTGCAGAATCCCTTTGGCAAAAGAAATAGACTCATTGTATAACAAGGGATTGCCTACACCACTGCCTTAATCAAGGTTTCTTTTCCCCTCACAAATAGTAATGTCCTTTCCATCCTTGTAATTTCCTCGATATTCTCTCTTTCGGTTCCTTAAAGGCTGTCATTTTTAACCTTCCCAACCATGTATGCAAACCCAGATAGTACTCGATCTCCCTACCCCCCGAGCTGAGGTATGACTGGATTTCAAGTCTACAAGAGTTAGAAAAATTAGCAATAAAGTATAATGTCATCTTGTCAATATTGATCATTTGCCCCAAACACTCGCTATATACCTCCAAAAGTTATAGGATCCTAGTTAACTCGTGTTTGTTAGCCCTCAGAAAAGCAATGCGTCGTCCGCAAAGAAGAGGTGAGTAAGGACTGGTCCCCCAGGAGAGACCCTCACTCCCGAAATAAGATTCCTCCTGTTCCAATCACTAATCAACACAGATCAACCTTAAACATATGATAGGAAAAGATACGGAGACAATGTATCACCTTGTCTTAAACCCCTATTTGTAAAAAACTCCTCCAATTTCAAGCCATTAATTAGCACCATAAAATGCACCCTGCAAAGGCATCTTCTCATCCATTTAATCCATTTTTCACATAAATTCATAGCTTTTATAATCGAGAAAAGGTACTCCCATTCGACTCTGTTGTATGCCTTGGACATATCTATCTTAAGAGCCACCTCTTCCTTTTTTCCCTTCTTTCTACTTCAGAGATGGTGAATTATCTCATACGCTACCAACATGTTTTCGGTGATCAGTCTTCTAAGAACTAAAGCACTGTGCCGTTGGGATATGATCTTATAAAGGAAAGGCTTCAATCAATTAGCCAAAATCTTAGAAAATGATATTGTAAGACACATTGCATAAACTTATGGGGGCGAAAGTCAGCCATCTAATTAGGTCCCTTCATTTTAGAAATGAGAACAATGTTTATGTCATTTATACATCGCATCCATATCTCATTCACATTCCAATTTGTGCTCTTTAAAGACTCCCCGCACATTCCAAACACCTCAGCTCCCACAATGTCCCAATATTTCTAGTAGAATGTTGCCATCATTCCACTTGGACTCGGAGCCTCAGAAGGGTTCATCATTTTCACTACTTTTTCAACCTCATCCATACTCAACTGTTTCGTTAGAAGTCTTCTATCCACTTTAGATATTCCTTTATTTTATCTTTTCTGTGATCCTTTCAATAACCATTGGATTAGCACTAGAGAGCAGGTCTACAAAATAACCTATAGTTAATCTCTCTCTTCCTATTGGTCTCTGATCTAATTTCCATCCTTATCTCTTAGATTGTGTATACAGCTTCTACTTCTTCTATTTGAGGCCACACGATGAAAGAAGTTTGTATTTCTATCTCCAGCAAACAGCCAATGCATCTTAGCACATTTTCTCCAGATTTGTTCTTCAGTATCGAGAAGAGTGTTTATCGTTTCTTCAATAGTCTTGATGGAGGAATCTCTAGAATCAAAATGAGCCATCTTTCTTAGGGAGAACAACTCCTTTTCTCTAGCCATAATATTTTCCCAAACATTTCCATATTTTTTCGAATTCCATCGCAATAGCCTTCTACCGTATTGAACAATTTTCAGATATACCTGTTCCATTAGAGAGTTTGCGTTGCTGCATGACACAGACCAATAATTTTGCACAATCACATGCACCTCCTTATCATTCACCTAGAATGCTTCAAACGTAAACTCCCTTGGTTGCCTCCTAAGCCCTTTTCTTGAGTCTAACCGGAGAAAAATGGGGTAGTGGTCAGAGAAAGCCACCCCAAGATGAAAAAGCTTTGCAAAAAGGAAGAGATTTAACCAATTTGTGCAAGCCAGTCCCCTGTCCAACCTCGCTTCAGCATGATCCTCCCCATTCCTCTTATTGCTCCAAGTCATCGGAAATCCCATGAAGCCAACATCTAACAGATTGCATTAGTTGATTGTGTCCCTAAACAGCTCCATTTGTTTTTTCAATCTAACTCTTCTGCTAAAAACCTCAGATGGACCCACCACTTCATTGAAGTCCCCCATGATGATCCATGAGTGCTGAGATTGGCCGCATAGCTAGTTCATGAGGTTCCAGGATTATTCCCTTCTCCCAGTCTCGGGGCTTCCATAAAACCCAGTGAAGCACCAAAGAGGTTTGTTATCCCTTATGGAGATATCGGCATCGATGTGGTTTCTTAAGTAGCTATTCACTTGCACTTCCCTCACATCATTCCACAACAGGGTAATTCCTCCCTTTCTATTCAAGCTGTCCATAGTGAGGCAACTATTAAAACTCAGTTTTCTTTTTAAACCTTCCATTTCAATACCTGATCTTTTGGTTTCCACCAGGAAGATCAAGTTGGGAGCTTTTTTCTTGACAATGTAAAGAAGATTACGAATTGCACGTGGGTTCCCAAGCTCATGACAATTCCAAGCCACAATTGCCATCTATTCCCAGTGGTGCTGAGGAGTTACCTTAGCCTCCGCTTCGTTCTCCAAGCTACTCTTGAGTTCATTTATACTCCTCCTCAGTCGCTTTGCTACATTGCTTTCACTTATTGGTCCCATCTGTTCCTTTCTTTTTCTGGGTTACTGATACATCCATCTTATTTGTCATCTCAACTTACACCCCCTTTATGTTCCTATCCACTCTTTTTTAAGTCTTCACTTGTTTCCCTTCACTTTCAACTCTTTTTTCTACATGAGAGGACTCCCCTCCTTTGCCACTAGTTCCTTCCCCATATTCCGCATTTTCTCCTTTAGCTCAGACTCACCCCTCAAACCTTCCTTCTCTGCATATCCTTCTCCTAACTTTGGATTCCCATTCTTCCCCTTCTCTTCTTCTTTTTTCTCTTCTCCCTATTGTGACCTCACATTCACAACTCATTCAATCCCTTCGTTCAACTTCCTTCCTTTTCTAGGATGCTCAGTCCTCTTCACTCTTCTTTGTCCCTCTAGCATTCCCTTCCCCAATTTTCCTTTGTACCTTTCCACTTCCCTTTCACCATCTTCTCTATTACCCTTCCTATATCCTCCCATTCCCAATGATTCCTCTTGTTTGGGCATCTCTTCCTCTTTGTGTCTGTCTTTCCACCTCCATTTCCTCCATGTCCTTCTCCATTAGTTTTATAACATGATAAACCAAAGGATACTCATTTTCTTTCCCCTTATCTGACTTGAATTGACTGCTTAAGCTATACTCTAATCTCCCAACTTCCTCCCCTTCATTTTCTTTCCTCCTCATCCATACCTCACCCCCTCTATCCTCTTTCCCTAGTTATCCTCAATTTCCCGAAGCACTAACCTTCTTCCTTCTGGTGTCATATATTTTCTCCCTTCCTGCACATCTACTTCTCTGTCTTCAGTTCCCCCCTCTTCCCTCTCTATGTCAATCAAGTTTTCCATGTCCTCCTTTTGGTGTATTGTTTCCACTACATAGGTTTTTGAAAATACTCTATTCCCAACCCATCTTTCTCTTTTGAGCCCCATCACCTTAAATCCTACTAAAAGGTTACAACTGTAAGGGAGATTTGCCTCATTCATTCCCTGCTCTTCTTTAAGCTCCCCACAATCTTTAAAATTGTGCCTCAATCTTCCACGTATATAGCAAAAGAGGGGCACCCTGTCATATTGGAATGATAGCCATCGTTTTGCAGAGTTTCCACACTTTATAAATAAACCTCTTCGGATTGGATCTCTGATATCGATCTTGATTCGGATCATTACTCCTGATGCATCTAGTTTGACATTGCAGCACTTCTCAAAGGAGTTTCCCACAATCTCTGCCAAATGTGCCCCATCAACTAGGAAAGATAACTCCCTTATCACCAGCCACATTGGCGAAGTGTACAAGTCTATGTCCTCTCATCTTATAGGCTACTTTAATTTCTTCATCAAGACCAACTTGCAATCATACAACCATGGTCTCTCCAATAGAATATCCTCTCTCTCCTCAGATTCTAAAGAAACCCTATACAAATTATCATCAATCTCAGAGAAAACCACTTTAGCTTTGGTTTTCCAAATTCTTCTCATGGAAGCCCTAAATAGCACTTGTTGTAGTTGCGTTGTGACCATAGGGAGCACAAGGCTATCGGTTTGCCATCCAGCTCAATTCTTGGGAGATCTCCTTGCTTAATTGCTAAGGTCTACATTTTTGTTAGTTATAGGTTTTCCTCGTGTGTCACCATCATCGTTTTAGGTTTTCCCAGTTTGAGGAACCACTCCCTTTCTATCACATGCTTGAATTTCTTGCCCGAGTCCTTTCTTTTCCCCTCTGATATTTCTGTTCCAAATCCCCTTCACCCGATCTCCTACTCGAAAATTTTCGCCCAAAGGAAACCACATGGGAAGGCACCTCCTTCTCAAGAAGATGACTTCTTGAATTCGAGACATGTTGGTTGCTCAAAAAATCCATGGTTATCTCAAATTCAAATTATAGGTGGGCTGGGGTCATGGTAGGGGTGCAAGTCGTGTAAGTTTTCCGACCCAGCTCGGTCCAACAACTTTAGAAGCTTGGTTTCAGATTTTTTACAAAAGTACCTTTTGTCTATTTGGATTGATCCATGAAAAACCCGCCCTCTTTACACCATTAAAGACAGATTTTTTATTAAAAAAATTATCTTTTTATGGTATCAAATAACCTTAAAAGATGTCAACATCCAAATTATTTTAATAAAAATGATCAACACTTCTTTAAAAAAAAATCTAATTTACCAAATCTGTCTAGAATTATTTATTTAAGTAAGAATTCAAGTTTCATCTAAATAAAAAATATGCATGGGCCATTTTAAAAAATATATAAATTTAATGCAATAAAATAATTTGATATATATATATATCTATTTCAATTTTATATAATTAACATCTAAATTGCGTTATTTTCCATATAAAATTATTTTTAAATTTATTGTAGAACATTCTCAATATAATTATTTTAAAATTTATAACTTTAAATTTATCGTAGAAATGTTTTTCAAAAATTATTTTAAATTACATTTTCAATTTATTGTAGAAATGTTATTATTTTTAAATTTATTGTGGAAACGTTCTCTATATTATTATTTTACAATCTGCATTTTTAAATTTATCATAGAAACATTCTCCACATAATTATTTTAAAATTTATTGTAAAAAATTTCATGTAATTGTTTTAAAATTTATATTTTTAAATTTGTTGTAAAAAGTTCTGCATGTAATTATTTTAAGTTTATATTTTGAATTAATTTGAAAAATATTTTTATTTTTTGTACTCGGTCCGGACTGAATTTAATGTTATAAGGTTTGGCACCAAGTTCAACCTAGAATTAAATGCGTAGGGTAAAAATAGGTACCAGCTCCAAACCGGGTAAAACCCACACCGTGTGCACCCATAGCTGGGGCTTGAAGCTCAGGGCAAACTACAAAATATTCACTGAATTGAATTACAAAAGGAGTAGTGTAATACAAAAGAAAAACATCTTATATGCCTATTCGCAAATTCTTAATATTCACTGAATTGAATTACAAACGGAGTGGTGTAATAAGAAAGAAAAACGTCTTATGTGCCTATTCGAAAATTCTACACTAACGATTTTCGCTTACTCAATTTGGATCCCTCAGAGCAGTGCTAGCAACATATCAAGAGCGACGCATTTGCAGCAACCACTGCCTGTGGCAAGAGCAACATATCCAGGCTGTTTCAGCTGGCTAAAACTATTTCAATCTTATTAGTAATTCACCTGAAAGTCCTCAAAAAAAAATTTTCCCTTCTACCATGAAGATGATAAAACCGGCCCAAGAGCATCGTTGCAACATCAACCTAGTTTTCACATCATCAATGCAATATTAAGCTATGAAATTAGAGGAGCCCAATCCAGTGCACCCGGGTGCATTCAGCCTCAATGCACCCAGGTGCACTGTACCTATTTTTTTTATAAAATGGTTAATCTAGGTTTATTTAACATATGTATCAATTTTTACTATTTTTGGAGACTTTTAGATATTTTTTTTAGATTTTTAAAAATCAGTGGCATTTTCGGTAATTTAAAATTACGAAAAATGCCACTGATTTTAAAAAATCTAAAAAAAATATCTAAAAATCTCCAAAAATAGTAAAAATTGATACATATGTTAAATAAATCTATATTAACAGGTTCATGAAAAAATTTTCAAAAAAAAATAAAAAAAAATAGGTGCAGTGCACCCGGGTGCATTGAGGCTGAATGCACCCGGGTGCACTGGATTGAGCTCCGAAATTAGAACATGTAAACTTCTTTCACTCAGAACGACATATGTAGACAGACAATTTAAGAAGAAATTTATCTAATGATTACACATTAATAAAAATGTAAGAATCTACCAGCCCGCGATCATCATCCGTCCTACGAAATTACAACATGCCCAAATCTTGCACTCAAATCAGCAAAAAAAAAAAAAAAGAATTAAAGGGATGACATCTTACACAACTTCGGTGGCTGCAAAAATAAGGAGCGTGGGAAAGAGATGGGATTCAGATTGATAACCAAATTCACAGATGTCATTTCCACATTCACTGGATGGAATGAAAAATAAGGAGTTTCGGGAAGAAATCAAACAACACAGTCATTAATAAGAAAAAAAAACAGAGCAAACCAACATTCCTTATCATTCGCCACAAAGAAAAGAAAAACAAAAGAGGTTTTTTTAAAAAAAAAAAAAAATGAAAGAAAAGATTCAGCTGCATCAATTTCAACGACGTTCATCGGATGACTGCAGGCGGGAGATTCCAGTCATAGATTCACGAATGGAGGCTGAAGATTCTGATGATGTCCACCTCAAAGGCAGATTGCAGGGTTTCTCGTAGGAATCTGGAGGAGGGAGACTGAAAATCGAGATCACTGAGGAAGAAGAGAGATAAACAATGGCCGGCTTCAATTCTTGAGGGAATGAAGTATTTTGGGAGGAGGAGAGGAGGGAATGGAGCGTGGATCCAACGGTTGGCCTTTTATCCGTCAATATAGTCGGTTGAACTTGTTTGGGTACCAAGACCTCCCATTAAAGATGTTCCCTCTTCTGCCCAACGCGATGTTCCCTCACCTTGCCACCTTCGTGCGAAACTATCACCATCTTCTTCTTTTGGAGGACTGGGTGGATTCCATTGCTCTACCAGAGGAGAGAGAATACTCACAACATTCCTCATATCTGGCCTTAGACTAGACTCCTCTGAAGTGCAATGCGCAGCAAGGTCCGCAACTAATGTTATGTTGCTGAACATTTCTTCATCAGTATGGAGTGCAGGATCCAGAATATTCCTGAGCATATCAGGACTTCTATTGCTGCGGAACCATTGGACGATGTCAACCTCTTCCTGTGGTAGCCTGATATCTAGTGCTTTTCTTCCCAACAAAATCTCCATTAATACCACTCCGTAGGAATAAACATCAGCCTTGGTGCTGAGCCTTCCAAACACTAGGACAATCAAAATTATTTTTCAATAATTAGATCCTAGATCAAAACATTTCAGTAGAATTCATAAAAGTTTTAAAGAAGTAAACTTTTAGCAATAATAGCCTACAAAGTAATTTAAAGCTGGTTAATCATACCCTCCTCAAAACATCTCGGAGGAAGTAGTAACCATAATGGCAAAAAAAAAAAAAACAAAAACAAAAACAAAAAGGATAACAAGACAAATTTGTTGGAAAACATGTTTAAATTAATAAAATATTTTGAACAACAATTTCGATAAGAAAAAAAATAAAGAGCATCTTAGAGATCAATGTTTGAGCAGTGTTGCCCACTAATTGCAAACCTATACACATTGCAGTTGTAATGATAGCTTAATTCATCTTTACAAACATCATGCAGATGTATTTATGATAATTTATCATTAAATAGTGCACTACAATAATGGACATCAAGTGCAATAGCAAGTAAACGCCCATTTGACGTCATAAATTGCATGAGCCATGGGCTGTCATAACTTAGGCTACGTTGGAATCAAAATTTTATGAAGAAAATGAAGCAATGCAAGGGCTCAGCTAAATCAAATAAACTACTTAAAAACAGATGCAGCACTTAAATCATCTGTGACAAGAAAAAGAAAGAAAATGGAAATTTGGGTCTAAAAAACATATGCTGACTATATGAGAAAACTAGAGATTAAGAAGAAACAACAAGTAATGTAGTTATAATTCATATCTGCAATTGGAAATTCAAATTTATGTTCTAGCGAAATTAAAAAGAATGCTTAGTGGAATTTAAGGTATATGGAGGTTGTAGAGTTGTATATTTGATGTTTTACCAGTCCAACCAAATTAAGGACAATTTCATTGAGATGATTATAAAATCAATAACAAATCATGGAAATGGTCAGACCTAACAATAAGATAAGCACATGCCTGAATTGAAATAAAAAACTGGTTATGAAAATGGAAGTAGCATGATTCAAAGACAATGCATCAAAACGAAATAAAGTTGCAAAATCACTCATTACATGCATGTATATAGAAAAATAAAATTTATACTTACTGGCATACTCGGGTGCAACATATCCAAATGTTCCAGCCATCCTTGTCTCCATGGAATAGTTTTCATGTGGAATAGGCTTAACTAAGCCAAAGTCTGAAACTTTGGCTCTCATGTCATCCCCCAGCAATATGTTCGACGTCTTCAGATCTCGGTGGATGAACATTGGGTCAGTCAACCTATGCAAATACTCCATCGCTCGTGCAACATCTAGTGCAATGGTGAGCCGCTGCTCCCAGCTGAGCACCTCATATCGTTCCCGATCGGCTATATGTTCCCTCAAAGTGCCATTTGGCATGTATTCATATACCAAAAACTTCTCGTCTCCCTCTGTGCAATGATCCTTTACACTGACCAAATGTCGATGCCTAACCGTTTCTAGCACTTGAACCTCCGCATCAAACTCGCTAGATCCTCTAGAACTGGTATCTATCCTTTTCACGGCAATCTGGGATCCGTGAAGCACCCCTTTGTAAACAATCCCAGATGCTCCTCTTCCCACAATGTTATCCTCACTAAAATTGTTGGTGGCAATACGAAGCTCGTTCATTAGGGACACATTTCTATTGCCACTGCTCTCCAACATGCCCAATTCAACTCCCCCACCCTCCTGCTGAGTTCTTAATCTCCTCATCCAATATATCACAAAAATGATAAAAATGGAAATCAAAATAATCACAGCAGTAATAATTGCTCCAATTTCTCCCGCAGATAGGGAAAATGTCGATTTTTCTCTGAAATCATTTATGGGTGTAGGGATGGAATTATTGCTCGAGCCGCTCATTGTTGGATAATCTGAAAAAAATACTTAAACAACATTTAGTTTCATGAAACAATATAAAAAAATGAATGAAGCTGAAAAAATCATAGTAATTGAAATAAATGCTAAAACAAGAGAAGCTAATTTAAAGCATTTTAATAGTGGTAAAAAAAAAAAGTTGGAAATAAGTGAAATGTATTGGAAACCATTTAAATATGTTAAAACCTACTAAAACAAGCTATGATATGCTGAAACCTGCTCAAACCTATTCGACGTGCTCTAAACAGGTTCTAAATGAAAAGAATAAGAAGCAAACACGATGAAAATGCATGAAATTAAAACGAGAGTTAAATTGAAAACGGTTGAAAAATTCTCCATCTAAGCATTCCTCTATAATAAGAGTGGATAAAATTGTCATTAACTATCAAATTTAAAATGAATTAATATTAAAATTTTCTATTTCAGAAAAAGATTTATTTAACTCAAAAAATAAACTTCAAATACAGAATTTAAAAACTTAAAGTGGTTAAAATAACACATGAATAGCTAATTATAAGATTGTTAATCTGCTCTAGACAAAAGGTGTCAAATACAATGTAGCATAATTCAAGAAAAAAAAAATAGTTGCAAGAAAATAACGTAGAAAATTTAAATAAACTCATTTAGATATGATTGACAATATCAAACATTTTTTCAACCATAATTTTTAGGGGCTCCAAGTATCTTTAGGTCATTGCAGATTATCTTAACGGACTCAAGATCCATACCTCAACAGACCTACAAGTATACTTGTTGCTTTAAAATCCTTAAGAAATCTTAAAGGAAGCTAAGCTTTTATAAATATATTCAGAGAAAATTAATTTCATTCAAAAAGTTTCAAATATAGAATTTAAAACTTATACTCATTAAGAATAACATATAAATATGTTATTTGATTAAGTTATTTGATTTGGAGTAATAATTAAATTTGATGCTAATTGGAACCCAAGAAACAAAATAAACAATTGTCATAAAACATGTTACATCAATTTCTTTCAATTTAAAAATTTTTATATTAAAAACTTTTTACACAAGTTTTATCATTTCCCAAGCATAGTCAGAGTTTAAAACTTAAAGTAGCAGATTATCTTCATGGACTCAAAATTCATATTTCTATAGAGCTACAAGTATACTTATCACTTTAAAGTCTTAAAAAATCTTAAGAGAAGTTAGACTTCTAAGCAAGAAATATACTGAGCGAAAAAAATGATTTTATTCAAACGGAAATTTTAGATACATAATTTAAAACTTATAATAGTTAAAAAATTATGGCAGAAATATCTGACCATGTGATTTTGCTTCGGACATAAGATTTAAAGTAGAAATTAACTTTGATGGCATTTATAATCCAAGAGACTAAGATAAAAATTTTCAGAAAATGATGCAATAAACTCAGATAAACTAGCTTAAACTCAGATCTCATGTTATTAAGACGCTAACTCATGTTAAAATGATGTAAGTGTAGGAAAAATAATAAAATTATAACAGCCTAGCCAGATGATATTTTTTATCTGACCTAGCCAGATGATTGATTTTAATCTTTTCTAGTGGATTTTTAACGATTGGTTATTGAGTCTAAATGGAAATATCACATGTTAGTTATTTTCGTGTTTATCACACCGAACATGTATGATAAACCGTTTAACATAATGTTTCAGCTAGGGTGCATTGATGGCAATGCTTATTGGATATTTAAAATTCAAACTCAAGTGATTTAGAATAGGGAATTAAAATTTGAGGCCGGCCTAAAATAGTCCGATTTAGGTTGGTCTAAAACCCATTTTAATTTTATTTTTCAGTCTTCTATAAAATCGTTTCTCTTATTCATGCATTAGGTACGTGTAAGTATTTCTGTAAAATTTCAAACTCAGTAGAAAATGACTAAAATGCCCCTGAGTTTGAAATTTTAAAAAATTAAGCATCTCTTGAAATGGTAAAACTTAACATATATTAAATACATTAATAAAAACACTATTATAAAAACATTTTCTTTTAAAAAAAAGAAAATATTTTAAGGTGATTTTAGATCAGCCGTCAATAAAAGATTTTTAGGTGATTTTAGATCAGCTGTAAATGATGATGTAGAAACAAGGGCGTGGGTTTGATTTGAAAATTAAATAATAATTATTATAAAAATTAGGTCACTTTCATTTAGGGGTGTAAAATCTCAATTTATAATATTAATTTTAATTGGTGATGCACATTTCTTATACGTTTAATTTTTGATATAATGATTTTAATACGAAGAACTTAATCAATAAACGGTTCAGATCTTTCATTACACATGATCAACATCTATTTTTTTTTTTTAATAATAATCTTCTTATGTAGGTGAAGCATGTTACTTGGCAAAATCAAACGTATGCCGATACTCCACATAGTGTTATTATTCAGTCAATCCTACAACTGATGCGTGCATGCATGATGAAGAATTCAACAGTTCTGTGATAGCATGGAAGGCTTCATAAAATTATTGCACCGAGTGCAGTGACGGTTCAGAATTTTACCTTCTCCAAAGGCGCTGCCGACAAAAGACGAGAAAGTTGATATATGACGAAAGTAGCTACCTAGCCAGCAACCAAACGAGATATCGAAGCTTGCAACGAAGGCGCTCAAGTCGCAGACAGAAAATCACTAAATATACGAGAAATGTATGAGAAAGAAGGCGCTTAGCATGCATGGATAATGTGCTTTCTACCTAACCAAGAGCATACGAGGGGTGTGAGCTACTGCTCCATGAAGCAGTTCACACGCATATTGTAACGCACATATTATATAATTAAAATAATTATAAAGTTTTCTTTAACAAAATAATTATAAAGTTATTTAAAAAAGAACATTAATTATCATATATTTCTAAAAATTTTAATTTTAATTTAGTATTTTAGTAAATAAATACTTCTTCATTTAAATTCGCAAATTAAATTATATTCATGAATGATGAAATTTTCTTAGTATATATCATATAATTAGCATCTTAGTAAATATTTAAAATTACATGGGATTTTAATCATTTTATAGTTTAGCATCTTGTATACGATTGCTTATTATCACTTATGAATATGCTAAAATTAAATTATTTTTAAAATATTTAGAAATGTAATCCAGAATTAAAATGATCTGTTTATTATAATGATTCATGAGGTTTCAATTTAATATCTAAACCATCCAAAATATTCATCCTACTTAGATTAATAATTTTATAAGATTTTATAATATCAAAATCGAAGGACTTATATGGAGCTGCTTCGGAAATCAAATAAGTGCATTTAAATGTGTTACTCCACAATAGGTCCTACATGTATTACCATACTATAATGTTTTATATAATTATTTATTTATATAAAATCATGTTTTAAATTATTTAAACATTGAAAATACAACTTTAAAATTAATATTTGCATCAAATTATTTAATATATTGATTTTATAGTATTTTATTATGGACCTCATATACATGTTTATCTTGATGAAAATTGGTATGTTATTTTAGTAAATTGGTTTGTTTATTTAGATGAAAATTCGCCCAGTTTCATTTAGTGCGCTCCAATTTTTTTTAGTATTTGCATATATATATATATATAGAGAGAGAGAGAGAGAGAGATGACAATATTCAATTGCAAATCGATTGCAAGTTGCAGTTGGCAGCAATAGGCTCCATTCCATCGTAAAATCATAATCTATTTCACTTATTACATTTAAAATTATTTATTTTACTAATATATCAATTTTCATCCAAATTGAATACATGTACAGTCTCCACCTAAAATAATACAAAGCCAACGTAACAAAATAGTTTTGACTAACAATTTTAAAGTTATATTTTGGATAAATAATTATACAAAATATTAATATATTTAAATGCATGTGGACCTCATTTTGTGGTGAACCACACCATAAAGTATTTATACTATTTATCCATATGTAATTATTTATGATTACAAAAACTATGTATTTGCAAATTTTTATATACTATAATTATAATATGCGTTTTTCGAAATTCTTGATGGTTATATATTCGCTCTCGAATCATACTATTCTTTAAAAGATATCAAATTTTAATCTAATTGATTTTTGAATAAATAATAGAACAAGAGGTATTAAATATGAGAAAATGTATCAATTTTTTTAAAAAATTATTTGTAATTCAAGGGTGGTCCACGACCCAATCTCACCCCCCCCCCCCCCAACCTACCTTTTACATTTAAGTTTTGTATTTTGCAACAAATGATTTTAAGCTTTAGAAATATATAATTGTGGCTCCTCCATTTTCTAATACTGTTAATTTTTTACAATGAATGATCAAAATATCCTTGCCATAAATTTATCTCAACTTTAAATGGGTCTCAATGTTTTGCAGAATTTTTTTATCAACTACTTTTTATGATATTTTTTTCTAGAATATAATTTGAATAATTTAAATATTTATCGAAATATTAAACGGTCATCATGATTATTTACTACTAAAATGATTATAGGAGTGTACAGAGATACATCTGATCTTACAATTTAGCATATTCATTTTAGAGACAACAAGTTTCATGTAAACTTACTGGAGCCCAAGTTCACACCATATAATTACAGGAGATAAATTTTCAAACACAGTCGTACCTCCATCTAGGGAACTTGAACCCGAGCAGGTAATTAGAGAGACCAAATTAACAAACCTTGAAGTTATCTAATGCACAAAAAAATTAATGATTAAAAATCTTCCCTTTCTCGTGGAACCTTTGTTTTTTTTTATATATAAAGAACCTTTGTTATTTCTAAAGGAATGCTTTTATGACATTTTTCTTCTACATGATCTCTTTTATTTTGAATATTTTGATAGGTGATGGTCTACTCCATATAGTGTATATAGCATCGTTTATAGTATGTTGGAGACCCTTTTATTTGTCGAATATCACTATGCATGACCCGATCTTCAAATGTGTCAAATCAATATAATAAAATAATTTAATGTTAAATATCAATTTTAAAATTATATTTTCAACATTTAAACCATCTAAAATATCATTTCTATGTAGAAAAATGATTTTTACAAAATATTATTAATTCTAATACATATGTGAATGAATTTAAGCATTGTTCTAAATTTACACATAGATATACATATTTTGAGAAAATGTGCATCATGCACAAACTTGGCCTTCTAGATAAATAAATAAATAATATTAAATATAATAAATAGATTAAATTTTCCATCGAGCATAAAAAACTTAAAATTTGAAAGAGTTATATAGAACTGCTTCTATGTAACTCGTCGGCCCATTCCTCTTACCTGTATACCCAGGTGCCAAGTAATTCATTAAACCTGTCTAAGCCTATCTTGATAATGAAATAAAATATCACAGGTCATGTTGTTTAACACATCTACTTCATCATAATACCAAAATCATTTTAACATGAATTTTGGATAGGCCACACATGCTTTGTATAATCAAGTCAGAATTATGGAAAATACTTAAATAACCTTATAGATGCATTATATTTCAATAATAATTTATAAAATTTTACTTCAAGAGAAAGATATTTTAGATAGTTTAGATATTGAATTAATTATTTTGAAATTATTATATTAAATAAGTAATTTTATAATGTTGAAATTGTTACATTTAGATGGTCATGCACGTCTATGATTGGAGTGGAACTTTATTTCCAAATTAAACAAATAATTTCAAAAATCTAAAATTTGGTTAATTTTGCAATAAGATCTTAAGAAAAAAATAACATGTGGCATGACAAAGATAACATAAAGGACTACAAGCCTACTTGTAGATTGATTTTAAATAGGATTTTCGAAGATCAATTTGATATCGAGATACATGGTTCAGACGCTCTGCACAGGCCTCTTAAACTTCTGATCGATGGTTTCAGGGATTAAGTGATAACAACAGATAACTGGATTCTTCCAAATTCCAAGTTAAGATCACTTTAATGATAACATCTGTGTGAGATCTATCTTGTATTCTGTGTATCTTAGTTGAATGAGTCTTGGATTGCGTACGGGTTACACAAGTTATATATGAGAGTTATGAATAGACATGTGGTCTATAGAAGTTGTAACAATTTGATAATTATTTAATTATTCTTTTCTTTGGTAAAATAGGTTTTGGTGAAGTAGGCTTGGTGCCGGTCCACGTTATTCTCCATGTTCTGTGTGTACTTATAACTTGATATCAACCCTAACAATTTGCCATTATTGCTCGGTTAAAAAGCAAAAGGTATAATATACTTAATAAGCGAGCATTATTTAAAATAAAAAATGAAGACCATTTGTAATACCTTAGGCTAAAAAACAGCATTTGCACACCAGATTTGGGCCTAAAAGTTACCTCCCAAGATCCATCACGTGTTGGGCCAAGTTGAAAACATGATAAGTATAAAAAAATATTCTAATAATTTGCATTAAAGCAATAAACCCAAAAACAATCAATTGTTAGTACATGTTTTCTAAACTTATTACATCCCAATTTGAAGTTCATAATTCAATAAATAATAATATTATGTAGGCTCCATAAACTTCCTGATAAAGTCATCAAGACCCACCTGCTGTGTTATCTGCGGGACAATTAAAAACACCTAAAGTGAGTAAAATTCGGTAAGTTAAAAATGTATAAATGAGTATATTGTGCATTTTTTATTTATGTAAAATGCATAAATGTTTATATACTCTTCTAATTATCACAAAATCTAGCTTATTTATTTTATCTACGAAGCCAACATAAACGAACATGCTTACTTGAATAAAAGACTTTGAAACAGACCACTTGTCAAAATCTCAATCAAAAATCTCTTTTCAGTAGATTAATACTATACACCCTGTTACTGTTTTCGCTTTCAATTACTAAGAGTTCAAAAACTCCTGCAATATGAACTCCTAATTATCAAATATCCTCCCCTTTTATCTGATTATTTAATACACACATTCAACAATTCAAATAATAGTAGTGATGCAGAAAAATATTAGTCATATTACTTCATATACATCTCATCAAAGTCTTGCATCCAAATTTCCTCTACCAACTCAATCAACTAATTTATGAATCATAAGGACTTGGTGGAACAACAATTAGGTTTAGCACAAGAAATAAAATTTCAAAAATTGAACCATCTCCACATTGATTTGAGCCTCATTTTACAGCAAGAAATAATGTTACTCTCATACTTAGTACTTTCATTCTCTTTCAAGCATGTTCTTACCCTCGGTTTAACATGAGATTTTTTTTCAAACCAAGTCCGACAATAATTTTTCTCACCATATTTCAGGATATCTAGGGAATTGTATTATTTTTTAATAAACAACTCATTTAATCATATTTCAGGATATCTAGGAAGTCATTTTCATCATTTGTACAAGCCAAGTGGTCAAACCTTATTCCCATTATACTTTTCAGCTCAAAATTCAGATTTAACAGTAATGCTCTCAAGGATAGGCCCATTAGAAAGAGGAATGCCTTAATCATATCTACAAATTACTCAAATTAAGTTTTGGCTTTGGAAGTTCTTCAACCAGAATAGGATTTTCATGTATATGGGAAAAACTAATTTTTAAAATGGCTAATTATGTGTGTTAAAAACAACCTTTTACAAAATAGGAAGGATTACTCTTATTTTGAGAGAAAACAGAATTAATTCCTTGGTATATCATTTTCATAAAAAAATTGAGGATAAAAATCAAAATATTCTCGACAAGTACATGTTCAAAAACATATTTAACATCTCAATAGGATTCAGTTATTTACATAACTCAAAGATTTTGAAATTTTAAGTTTGGTATACTTATAGGACTTATAAGAGTTCAAAGTGGAGTCTCAATCAGTTCAAAGTCCAGAATCGTGAAATTTTGAAATTTTTTCAAAATGTAACAAAAATTATAATCATGAAAAAAATTATAATCATCAGGGTAGTGAAAGAAATAATCCGAGAAAATTAATACAACACATTCACCCCTATGCTTGAAACTAGCATTGTCCTCAATGCAAATCATGTCATCAAAACGATAAATCAAAATTACAAACATAATATCCTTTGACTAGTCAAATTGATGACATGTCTACTGATATGTACATTCCCCATTTATCATTGAATATGTGACCAAGCCAAGTAGGTTGTAGGTAAGTAGGAAGGAGAACGGTGTTCCCACCATATCAATGGGAACTCCTTCCAAAAACTAATTTTTTAATTTTATTTCAAAAATCTAACCTCATATATTATTTACAATATGATTTTGACCATTCGTAATGAAAATAATTCAAATACAATGGTGATAATTAAAAAATTATGATATAAAGATATTAATACTGTTATATATACTTTTAGGTTAAAAATAATATCTAAATAAGATTTGTATGATTTGAAACGTTATATACATATATCTGGTTTAGGTGAGTCTAAGAAAGTCTTTTTTTATTTTCCTACAATATTATATACTAATTTTTATTTGCTAAATATGTAAATTTTATGATTTTTACATATTTGAGGTGTGTTTAGAAATAGGTAAAACTTTTGATGAAAAAGTATTAAAGAGTAAAAATTGTAAAATGATGTGATATGATATGGGTAATGATGAAAATTAAAAAGGATAAAGTTAAGGATGTATTTAGTCGGATACAAAAAATGTCAACCAAAATTTTTCAGATTGTTGTGGAGAGTGAAAAGTTTTAGATTGAAAAGTTTTAACTTACATTTTTTATCAATTTCCGAGCACACCCTAAAACTTTTCACTCTCCAAAGCTACTGTATTTTTTAATTATTTTTTCACATTTTCCTATATAAACAACCCTACTTTTCAATCATTCCACACAACTGTCCATACAACTAACATATATATTTTAACTTTATTCTTTTTACACATTATCGTTACCCCTATCATATAACATCATTTTCAATCAAGTTGACAACTTTTACCCTAAAAACTTTTCATAAAAAAGTTTTACCTCCAACCAAACACATCCTAAAATTGATAGGTTAGTTGTATAGATAATTATCTAAAAATGATTAACAAGTACGGTGGTCACATAGAAAAATATGAAAAGTAATTAAAAAATATGATAGTTACGAAGAGTGAAAAGTTTTAACTTGACAAGTTTTATATATCGCCAACACACCTTTTAAGATCACGATAACATCTGATTTTTTTAATTTTCATTACAAAATCATATTTTAAATAATATGTGTCATTAGATTTTTGAAAAAAAAAATCAAAAAATTAAATTTTGGAAGGAGTTCCCACCGAAGCTGTTCTCAGTCGGAAGGAATACGTTGGGCTTAGTAAGAGCCAAGTTAAATAAATCAACACTTAACTGGCGAGCTTTAAATCCCGATGTTTGGAATTTTATTATTTTGGCAGTTTTAGCTCCGTAAGCCTTTTAATTCAAAATTACATTTCAAATCATATGTGCAGTGAGATCTTTGAAATAAAATAAAATACAAATGGCGAGGAGAGCTCCCATTAAGGCAGGTGGGAACCGGGCTGTTCTCTTCCTTTTCCACCAGATACGGAAAAGACGATGCTGGTGTATCAGTTCTATCAATATTTTTGCAACATTCTGTTCCGGACACATTTTTATGATTTGCCCATTTGATGAAGGGTCCTGGTAGCAGCTTATGAAAGGTGTTTTTTCATAAAAATATTTTCCTAAATATATTTAATTCATATATCAAAACTTATAATTTTTGTATATGTATAAATGTTTCTTTAAAAAAAAAAATTTTAGAAGTATGTAAGTCATTTCAAACCAAATTGTAGATTTTCTAAAATATAAAATATATAAATATTCAAAAAGGGCTCATCTTCTACATATTCCATATAAACCTCTCCATTTTTAATATATTGATAATTGATAAAAAAAAATCAACTTCATCCATTGTATTATCATTTGTTTAGCTAAAAAATCAAATTTCATCTAAATCAAATATGTAAATAAGCCTCTTTTGCTCAAAAATACTAATATTCATGTGTAAACCCTGAAAAACATTCACATTCATTGACATATACATAAGAATGTAATAATAATTTATAGAGCCTTTTATCCACATAAGAATTCTGTTTTAGGTTGTTCAAATTTTAAAAATAAAATTTTAAAATCAATATTTAGAATTAAATAATTTTATTATGTTGATTTTACACATTGTGTATATTTAGCTTATACATAATGATACTAGATGAATGAAAAGGTGATGGCATAAATGATTATAAATAAAATGAATGCAGTGGATTTTCTATCAATCATCAAAGATGTATAAATGACGGGGTTTGATAGTAGAGGAGTTTCATAAAAGCATAGCTCTTCAAAAATTATAAAATTTGTTAAATAAATTAAATAACTTTTGACAACATTTTCATAAAAAATTAAAATACACTTTCAAATGAGCTAACATAAACTATTGGTAGCTTACATCAATGAATCAACCTCAGCAAATGATCATTTGTGCCAGGTCTCAATTCATAAATGCCTCCAAAAACATATTTTTTATTTTATAAAATTGTGAATCTGTGTATTTAATTTATAAACCAAGTTTAACCATTTTTGAAGATATGATTTTATATTTATTTTTTATTTTTAAACACATAAATATTTTAATCATTTTTCAACATTTTAAAATAACTAAAATACCCTCGTATTTAAAAATCCAAATAAATATATACGCATCTTCAAAAATGATAAAAATTAATTTACAAATTAAATATATGTGAAACCCTGACCTACAGCATTTCCAACCAATAGAAATGTCATAGAACTTGATTCCAATATCTTTTTAAAGCAGTAAAACTTGTTAACTTGTTAACAAAACTGTATTACGCATCTTAATTGGAAGCATAAGTGTTTCTAGTGATCCTGAAATCAGACTAATTTTTTTTAAAAAAAAACTCGTAAACAATAGTGGTCCTATTTATCACCGTAGTTGAACCCTATTTAGGTTTCCATTTCATCTATTACCATTAATAGATTTTCAAAAATAATACACATATTCGTTAAAGCAGTATAAAAATTCCAACTTCCCCTATACATGGCTGTCATGGCTGACATTAACTGACCAGTCCCTTTTTGGAAAAAAAAAAAAAAATTCCATTATCTCATTAAGAGTCTAATACATTACTACATGAGAAAATTTTATTTAGAATACGTTCAATTCATATTCACATCAATAATCATCTTCCGCACTCAAAAAAATTTCATTTAATAACATAAAACTAACTCAAATTTGACTAGGTTTTCAATCTTCTGCATCTAGACCAACCAAGTTCACATGAATAGTCATTACATTTATCATTTTATCATTACTTAACAGTTGAGCTTGAATTCAAAGTTGGAGTTCATTTGTCCTTCAAATGAAATTGTTACCGTTTCTAGCAACAATAACCTTCATCGATAAACATAATTTAAATATGCAACACATGTAAGCTCATTAAATGTGAACATGAGTTATCAATTCATCATTTAAATGGAAAGAAACAAAAATTTCATTAACTTTAGGTTTCATTAGTATCTTTTTATTCATATTCTTATACTACAATAAGCATGCAATTGAAATTTCAAGTCCAACATGGTTGCCCTGTCACGACCCCATGCTTTAACTCAGCTGGAGCTTCCATTCCTTCCCAGTAATATTTTTCTTTAATTCTAAAATATCAAATGCATCATTCAAAACAACATGCAGGCCATAAATTTCTAACAACACCACTGTTATGGCTAAATCCTCATTTCTGAGCATGGATCTAACTTGAATTTGGTCAAGTTTTTAGTTAATCAAACTAAATCAACACATCTTAACATTTCAAATCAAAGCCATTTACTTTATATTTTAAAAAAAATTATAAATCATCACAGTAACTGTTTACATGGCTGCGTAGCTTTTTTACTTGGATTACATTTCAACTAGCATCTTCTTACATGCACAGCCCAATACGCATATAAATCTTGACATCTTAAACTAAAAACATTCAACAACTGGAATTTTCATGAATTAATCAGTTGAACTTCAAAGCAAAGGTCCATAGGTCACATGGTAAACTGAAAAGTTAAATTTCTCCAGCTTTCTTGTATTACCATAAAGATAAATTGCAAGCTTATTGCTCCATCATCATATAAATGCATTACAATAAACAGTTTAATGATTAAAGCCAAATAATATGGTCGAATTCATCGTACATGTGGTTGTCCACTTCCAGCCTTTATGTAGGCTTGCTTTCACGCACTAAAATTTTAGCTTAAAATTATCCCTGCAGTGAAATTAATTAAAATAACATGCAAAATCTACATGCGTAAATCTGTCCATGCTTCGCTACTGCACATACTTAAATTTTAGTCTTTTAAATTAAGGATTTTAGTTGCAATCTCATTAACCTTTAAAATTAACTTAAAATTCGCAGCCTACCGAGTATACATGATTGTCATTCCGGTGTCCTCGTCTAGCCCAAATTTGAGCTTCCATTCTCTTATATTTAGCATCTATAAATACATAAGCAAAAGAAAATTCGTTCAAGTCAACATACAACTCAAGATTTCGACCCTACCAGCTGGTTGGCGATCAACCACTTAGGTTGGAGTCCAAATAGGACATGATTCCAACAAGAATCTTCGCCTAAACGCACGGATCCTACATGGGTTTGCACGAGCAGTTGGTGTTTTAGGATAGAAATCGAAACCCTAAATCTTATTAACTGTTCAAGCTCGGATCCTAAACTAAGATTCGAATCGAGCCCAAATCCCGTTCCATAGGGGTTCAAACTGGTTCATTTACATGATTTTTGCATGCATCTAGCCATGATATGGATATTCAGATTGAGATAATTAAAAGCCCCAATTCCTCCAGCTTACCTTGGTTGGCCATGGCGACAACACTGTGTTCCCTCTTCCTCCTCATTTCCGGCGTCAAACGAAGTTTCCAGCAGCCTCCTCATTGGCTACGGCAGTCGTCGTTCTTCCCTTTCCTCCTCCCTCTTCTTCTTCTTCTTCTCCTCTCTCTCCTTCCTTCCGGTTGTCTCCTCTCCTCTTGCGCGTGACGTAAAACAGGAGGGTCTTCACCCCTCTTCGTTTTCTATTTGAGACAGCTACCCGTGTGCCTCACACGGATGCAGGCTTCCCCATTACCCATTTTTTATAATTCTTATGTAGAACTTGTATTTATTTGATTCTCTTGTAAAATTTATTTAATATTAGAATTAACCTTCATGCCATTAATTCATGGAGACATCCATACACTAAGTAATTTTGAAATTAAATAAATTATCGAAATCGATTAATTCAAAATTAACAACTAAACTTTCTACCATTCTATTTTTAAATGTTATTTTGATCTAATATTTTGTATTCACCATTCACTTTTTCCATAATTTTTTAATTTCATTATTGTAACTGGCCAAAATTTTCATTTATACGCGACTCATGCTCATGCATAAAAATCCAGATTTGAGGCAGTTTTATAAAATTAAAAACAAAATTAAAAACAAAAGTATATATTTCGGGCCAATGATCTGACCACATCAAACTTCATTGACCAGAGGGGTTGATCCCAGGCGCATGAACGAAGCCGTTTGCCAAAAAATATTTATTTTTTATTTTTAAAAATTTTATAAAATTATTAATCTATATGTATTAATATATAAACTAATTTATTTAAGATTTTAAACATAGAGGTATTTTAATCATTTTAATAAATCTTAGTTTATATATTAACTAAATCTATATTAACGAATTTATAAAAAGATAATAAAATTAAACTATGTTTTTGAACCGGTTTAAAATGGGCTCATTTAAAACAAGATGAAATGATCGGATCCCCTAATCTTATCATACCTAACTAATAGGCTTGTTTTTATTTTTAATAAAAATTTATCCTGAGTATATATAAATTATATATTAACATGTACAATTTTTTACAATCAGTTTTTGGATTAAAGTAATTTAAATACACCAAAATTATTGATTTCTGAAATATAAAAATATAGACATGTATTCTACGGATGTTTCATTGAATTTTAAAATCAACAACTTTGGGATGAATATGAATTAAATATCCCAAAATTTTTTAATATATATTTAAAAATTATAAATTTTGGTATATGAATTAAGTAAAATTTATATAATTTTCATAAAAATAGAAAATGGAGAAATATAGAATTTTAAGTGAAATATCAAGGATGATCATAACTTTAATTTCATGCATATGTAAGAAATTCTATTTCTCTTCCTATCATGCATATGTAAGAAATCCTATTTCTCTTCCTATCAGGCTGAAATAGTTAATTAGTTACTATTAATCTTTTTCAAATCAAGCTATTTATTTTATTTTTCACTATTTTTAGTACTAAAAATTTTAAGTATGCAACTTAGATTAGTTTGATTTGGGTAGTGTGGAATTCTAAGTTTTATAGTTGTTTTTACACTCTCTACTAGAGAGGAATGCATGAAAAACCTAAAAACTAAATTAATTAATAAAAACTATGGTTATTTTTAATAAATGAAAAGTCTTAATTTAGTTAGTAAAATGAGAAGAGAAGGAGGTGAATATCGATTGATGAAAGTTTATTTTAAAAGAGATTAATTTGAAAAAAGTGAAGACCAAGAGTGTTCGTAATTTCACCGCAAGTGCATGGGTCGTAGATTATAGTATATAAATATCAATCCACAAGGAATTCGGGACTTAAGACATTGAATCTAAACACTTTCTAACCAAATAAGATAAGGAGAAGAAGAATAGAAAAAAGAAAAGTTGATCTGTAGAATGTAGAACAGAGATTAAAAATCACAAGATTGAGAGCACCTAGGATCTAGGATTTCACATACGCTTCTGCAACAGATACATGTTATTTAATCTAGATATTATGTATTAAAGAAGAACTATCCCTAAATTATCCTTGTACTTTCTCTCGAAACCTACAAGGCGTACCTTAATCTTCTTAACAATCTATTCTCATGGGATTAAGTCAATTAAAATGCATTAAGTTTTGTGGAAGTTTATGAAATTCCTCAAGGTCATCATACCTATTCTCATGGTCTTAATTTTCTATGTTTAATATCTTGATTTTCATATATTAGACTTTCACCTCTCGGTTTCATTAACTAATATATGAGGATCATTGCTAAAGTGTGGACCTTCACCCCAAGCAAGCATTAAATCACAAGGTATTAAATTAACACACAATATTAGTCATAAATGAATCAAACTACAATATCCACTACATTACATGTATGCTACATTTTAAACCCCAGATTAAGAGTTTAGCCTAGCACGTTTATAATAAAAATCAAACACAAAATAATATTATATTAAAAGTCCATCACAAACAAGAGAGATTTTTGTAAAATGCATAAACTACATGGAAAAGATGCAAATATTAAACATGAATCCTTTTGCAAGTAGTAAAGGAGATGAAATGTTTACATATCAAGTCGAAGAAAATGATATTGATTTGACAATTAGATTATATGAATTGTAAGTTTTAATGAGACAATGCATTTGTGAAGTGACACGATAAAAAAAAATTTGTATAAAAAATTTAAAATAAAAGAAAATGATATGATATAATAGAACGAGTAAAAAGAATAAAGTTAAAATATATACGTTAGTTATATAGGTGATTATATAGAAACAATTAAAAACTAAGGTAGTTGTATAGAAATATGTGACAAAATAATTAAAAATTATAACAGTTATCGAGAGTGAAAAGTTTTAGATTAAAAAATTTTGATTTTAAAGGTTTTACGTATATCCAAACATGCCCTGAATTTACAATTTCACTCAACCATTAAAGATAATTTTAAAAAATAAAAATAAAATGTGCGCTAATAGGGAGTGCTGACTGGCAAGAATTAGCGAAGAGAGGAGACGATGCAAAGAAATCAAAAATCAAAAAGAGAAACAGTTGCAATTCCTCCATGAAGGCATGAACGTGCCATTAAGGTAATTCTTTGTATACTTTTAGCGTTGATCAAATGAAAATTTATGTTTCCAATGAATGAAGAAATTTGTTCCAAACTACGTATATTTGTTATCTATTTTTTAAATTAGGGCTATAGGTAAAATCTATATAAGATGAGGAATTTAAATATATAACTAAAAGACGGAGCGAAGCACATTTGGATGAGGATTTCGGTTTTAGATGGGTTGAGAAAACTTATCCCAAACTCTATAAATTTGTTGTCTATTTCTTAAATTAGTATTATGGGTAGAATCTATATAAAAATAAGGAACTTAAATATATGTGTAAATCTCGAATTGGAGCACATTTAAGTGGAAGCCTCAAACTTACCAAAGACGCACAAGAGACAAATGTAAAGGAGGAAAAAGAAACTATTCTAGTTTTGACTTATGGAAAAAATTTGCAAAATCTCCAATAAATTTATAGTTTTGTGAAAAATAACTCTTTTCAAGAAACGCTAGAAAAACACAAACCTTGTTGGGAAGTTTATAGGAGAAAATCCTAAGATGAATGCTACAAAATACCCTCCAAACTTGTTAAAAGGCTCTATAAGAAAGGTTTCAGAAAACCTCAGGAATTAAGTATTTTGCAAAATCACCTTATATCAGTGAGAAATTTATAAAATAGTCTTTGAAAAATATTCTACACAAAAACTCCTAGCCCAATTGTAGCCAAGCGAGACATGCCAGGGTAGTTGACACCAGCAACACACGGAAGCCTGTAGCTCGTCCAAATTATTTTTGACATAAATTTTGATATTGATGTCTTATTTGATAATTCGACAATCAATTTTTATATTTTAAAGCATTCTGAATCTATTAGGCATATTCGATTAACCTTTAGAAATTGTTGTCATATAATAATGTTGGGCAGCTCTATAGATTATGTAATTTCACCCTTCAATAGTTTATTAAAGTAAAAATATGGACATCTAAATGTCTGTTTTAGTAATTTGAAGCCAATTGTGTGAAGATAAACTTTAAAAGTTGATGTAAGTGGAATTTTGCTAAATTCAAGATGACTATTTTTAGTAACTCATAAATATTGTACTTTAGCATGATATAATAAGCCAAGTGTTTTTAGATGAAAAAAAGTAGAATTAGCACCATTGTTGATTGATGGTATCATTTAAAGATAAATATGTTGGACATAGATAGTAGTGTTGATTTATGAGATTATAGTGATGTGATTATGATTATCATATTCAAATCAATTTGAAGAATTTATATAATTATTTTATGAATTTTAAATAAAGGGTGTGTTTATGAAGCATTTCAATTTCTACATTAATATTTGCATGAACATTTCTTACGAAATAGTAACACAAGCTTTCTCTCATCATTCTCAATTATATAAACTTATCATAAGTACTATGATAGGAATTTATAATTTATACATGCTTGTATATACCTGAATCTAGCCAAGTTAATAAGTCTTAAATGTAGCCTATTTGACTTAGGAATTCAACAACCTTTCTTCAAGATCATGAAATAGTGAGGATAAAATCCTTCGCTGGATTATTCACATTTTTTTTACTTATATCTTGATCATTGGGTTCCATTTCCTTTTATTTTCATAATATACATTATGAAATCTTTTACGACATTATTAAATTGACACAAATATGGCATTTTAAAACTGCAGCTTGCCGTCAAGTCATATCTTTAGCATCTATTTACCATCTTAATTTTTCCTTTAATTTTTGAAATTGAAGAATTCCAACTAGATATGCATGTAAATCACCAAAACCAAAGGTCATACTTATGTGACGAGTTAAACAGTTAACTCTACTCAAATACCTGCATTTTCAAATCAAATAGTTACAAAACCAATGCATTTTCATTATTAACTCAATGAAATAGACACGTAATACCATTTAAAACATGGATTCAGCTTCAACGTGTTTCATCATCTTTAAAAATTTTAATTTAAAATTCTCCAAATTTGTACTTTTACAAGTATTACTCATAAAACCCTTGCTTGAAGAGTATCCATCTTCTTGGCTAGGCTTTCAACAATATAAGGATACAAAAGTTCTGTTCTATGCATTACTAAGAAGCTAAGCCACTTATCATTGTCTACTATCATGGTTAAAAATTCCAATTCTCTAGTGAATCAAATCTTAGTTTAATAAAATTTCTTTTTTGAAAGCATCATAATGCATAATCAAGAGTATAAATTCAAACATAAACATTTACATTCTTCCGCATATAGTTTTCAACTAAATATACCCAAGTTAATGTCTACTTTAATTGGGTGTCTCATTTATTTAAGTTAGATTCATAAGTTGCATCTTATGCATGAGAGCAAAGTTTTCTTTTCCATTTATCATAAGGAACACATGAAAATTCAAGCTTATCATTCGTAGACTTGAGATTTTATAATTTATAGATTAAATTTTCTAGATACATATATATCATGCCTACAACGGTGATAGTGTACTAACTTTGCATTTAATATCAAAATCGCAGTTACAAAATTCATAATTCCCCTCCTCATCCATGTTTTCATAATTGGAGGCTCGAAATCATATAAGTATTTACATACATTCTTAAAAACGCAATAAGTCACATAAATTCCAAAGGTTTAATAACCCGCAATACTTACATACATGCTTTTTTTCATAAAACTCATGCTTATACCCCGTCTATGGTCATTTTACACTATTCGGGTACGAATTAAATCTGTTTTATCTTTATATTATTATAAACATCATTAAAATACATGATTCTCATTTTAAATCCAACCTGCAACTTAAATTCTCACCCATACATGACTTTGGGCGTGCATTCATGAATTTGGAGCTTAATAAATTAAAAATCTCCATCATTTAAACTTGAAATCATCTTGAATACTGCTGAAAAATTCATAAAACTCAAAATCCCTATGGAAATTGAAACATACAACTTGGATTCAAGCCTATACAAGACTGCCAATCATGGTTTCATATATTAAGACTTTACTAATTCAAAATTCTCATTATTTAAGATTAGATTGACTTGTATAATGCGGAAAAAATCATAGAATACAAAAGCCCCTTGGGAATTCTATGAATCCCTTGAAATTTTACAAAAATCCTATCATATAATCACTGTCCATATCCGTTTTCCTTGTTCAAGTACGGATTAAAACATTCAGCTTATGATTATTTTAGCTAGATCTTTTAGATCTCTTAACTGATTTAGCATGCAAATCTGAAAATAGCAAAAGCCCCAAATGCAAAGTCGTCTCACTTCCATGCATGGCCATCAACCTTGAATCCATGGGAAGCTTAAACCCATCTTGGATTTCCATTTTTACAACCTAGATTCACTCCTGAACGGGCGTGAGAAAAAAGGGGGAAAGTCCCTTTGGCTTGGGTGCTCCACGCGTGCATGTGCACATGCGGACACTCTTATTTTTTTAAAAAAAAACATAATGTGTTAAATGTTACATTTTCCTATCTGCGCCTTGCAAATTTTAATCCTACCCATTACACTATTTTTTTCTAGTCATTTGTATACCTTAAATAATTTAATTTCATTAAATTATTCAACACATTTGTTAATTAAGTCAATTTTTTTTATTAATTATTGCACCTTGCATCTTGTCATCTATTCACAAATTTTTTTAAAAATTCCAACATTTATTACCCTTTCTTGTTTGTATTTTAGGCCATCAATATATACATTAGTTTCATTAATTAAACCAGTTATTATTATTTTTCTGGACTTTACAATTTAAGTGTTTGGAATATGTGTTATCATACAAAAAAATTTAAAAATATTTATTTTCTACACATATTTGTAAAAATATAAATTTTCTTCCAATTTTAAAACAAGGGGTTCACATGCTGTTTATCAATATCAGTTACTTACTAGTAATTAACTGAATTTGACAAGTGTAAGGGTTATATTCCTAAGGTAATTTAGGAAATCGATTTCCTGTGATTAAGTTTTTAAAATTTATGTTTTTCTGGGCCAAATTGAAATAAGGTGATATAAATTTTTATACATTGTTTCAGATATATCTATATCTAGATTAGATTTTTTTAAAATTCTTCAAAATCAGAATAAATGTTGCCCTTTTACTGTATTTTGAAAAAAACTTTGAAAATTGATATAACCTTATTTAAGCGACGCTAACAAAAATCCTATCATGTAATCACTGTCCATATCCGTTTTCCTTGTTCAAGTACGGATAAGTTCGATTAAAACATTTAGCATATGATTATTTTAGCAAGGTCTTTTAGATCTCTTATCTGATTTAGCATGCAAATCTGAAAATAGGAAAAGCCCCAAATGCAAAGTCGTCTCACTTCCATGCATGCCCATCAACCTTTAATCCATGGGAAGCTTAAACCTATCTTGGATTTCCATTTTTACAACCTAGATTCACTCCTGAACGGACGAGAGAAAAAAGGGGGAAAGCCCCTTTGGCCTTGCAAATTTTAATCCTACCCATTACACTATTTTTTTCTAGTCATTTTTATACCTTAAATAATTTAATTTCGTTAAATTATTCAACACATTTGTTAAGTAAATCAATATATTTTATTAATTATTGCACCTTGCATCTATTCACAATTTTTTTTTTTAAATTCCAACATTTATTACCCTTTCTTGTTTGTATTTTAGGCCATCAATATATATATGAGTTTCATTAATTAAATGGCCCAAAATATTAAATCGAGCTTGCATAATTCATTCTGCTTATTATTATTGTTCTGGAATTTACAATTTAAGTGATTGAAGTATGTGATACAAAACAATTTAAAAATATTTATTTTGTACACATATTTGTAAAATTATAAATTTTCTTCCGATTTTAAAACAAGGGGTTTACCTGTTGTTTATCAATATCTGTTAGTTACTAGTAATTAATTGAATTTGACAAGTGTAAGGGTTATATTACTAAGGTAATTTAGGAAATCGAATTCCTGTGATTAAGCTTTTTAAAATTTATGTTTTCCTGGGCCGAATTGAAATAAGGTTATATAAATTTTTAAAAATTGTTTTAGATGTATCTATACCAAGATTAGATTTTTTTAAAAAATTTCAAAATCAGAATAAATGTTGCCCTTTTTCTGTATTTTGAAAAAAAATTGAAAATTGATATAACCTTACTTAAGCGACGCTAAGAAAAATCCTATCATGTAATCACTATCCATATCCGTTTTTCTTGTTCAAGTACGGATAAGTTCGATTAAAACATTTAGCATATGATTATTTTAGCTAGGTCTTTTAGATCTCTTATCTGATTTGGCATGCAAATCTGAAAATAGCAAGAGCCCTAAATGCAAAGTCTTCTCACTTCCATGCATGGCCATCAACCTTGAATCCATGGGAAGCTTAAACCCATCTTGGATTTCCATTTTTACAACCTAGATTCACTCCTGAACGGACTAGAGAAAAAAGGAGGAAAGCCCCTTTGGCTTGGGTGCTCCACACGTGCATGTGCATGTGCGGACACTGTTATTTTTTTTTTTTAAAAAAAATGTAATTTGTTAAATATTACATTTTCGTATCTACGCCTTGCAAATTTTTATCTTACCCATTACACTATTTTTTTCTAGTCATTTGTATACCGTAAATAATTTAATTTCATTAAATTATTCAACACATTTGTTAATTAAATCAATATATTTTATTAATTATTGCACCTTGCATCTTGTCGTCTATTCACAAATTTTTTTAAAAATTCCAACATTTATTACCCTTTCTTGTTTGTATTTTAGGCCATCAAAATATATATGTGAGTTTCATTAATTAAATGGCCCAAAATATTAAATTGATCTTGCAGTAATTCATTCTAGTTATTATTATTTTCTGGACTTTACAATTTAAGTGTTTGAAATATATTTTATCATACAAAAAAAATTTTAAAAATATTTATTTTGTACACATATTTGTAAAAATATAAATTTTCTTCCAATTTTAAAACCCCTAGTGTACAACTGTTTATCAATATCAGTTACTTACTTGTAATTAACTGAATTTGACAAGTGTAAGGGTTATATTCCTAAGGTAATTTAGGAAATCAATTTCCTGCGATTAAGTTTTTTTAAATTTATGTTTTCCTGGGCCGAACTGAAATAAGGTGATATAAATTTTTAAAGATTGTTTTAGATACATGTATATCTGGATTAGATTTTTTTTAAATTTTTCAAAATCAGAATAAATGTTGCCCTTTTACTGTATTTAAAAAAAAATTGAAAATTGATATAACCTTATTTAAGCGACGCTAATAAAAGTATTAAAAAATTTTAAAATAAACATGATGATCCCAACATATAGTAGGGAATGAAATTCATTTCTGTGACTGACTTTTCGTATTTACTATATGGGGCAAGTCTCTCTGGGGAGAGGCTTCAACGGAAACTCTGTGTGGTTAGGAAATCCTCAAAAAGAAATATAATTTATCATTATTTCGAGAAGATCAAACCACACAATACAGTTTAGTAGATTTAAAATATAATTTTAACTATTGGCAGTAAAAATTATAAAATTCAGATTATAATAACTAATAGGTTAATTTATAAATATACCCACATAGTTTAACCATAATTGCAAATATAGACACATAATTTCAAATTTTGCAAAATTATCCCTACATAGTTTGACCATAATTGTAAATATACCCGTGCTAATAGTGCATCATCACAGCATAGGTATATTTGTAATGGTTTGAAAACTATACATGTATATTTGTAAAAACTAAATATACCCTTTTAATTTTTGAAATTGCAAATATACTCACACCGTAATGGTACGGTAACGGCATCATAAATGACATAAGTATATTTGCAATTGTGGTCAAACTGTATGGTGTAATTTGCAATTTTTAGAACTATATATTTATATTTGTAATTATGATTAAACTAAGTGAGTTTATTTGCAAATCACCCTAATTTATAAAATGGAATTGAGGAATTTCAACAATAGTTGTAATTTTAGATATAAATAACACATATAGTATAAATTTATACAATATGAAATATTATATATATCCATTTAACTAGCTAAGTGTAAAAAACATTTGGTACATTACTAAAATTATGTAATGTCATTTGTATGAGTTAAATATATGTTTTATTTATTTCAATATTATTTAACATCCGATTTGTATGAATTTTAATTAATTGTCAAAATAATACTTTAAAGTTAATATATGGCTAATCTTTAAAAATTAATTCAAAATACAATTTTTGGAGGAGTTCCAATAAGTTCTCATGGAAGCCTCCCTTGGTATTTCCCCATAAATTAGTAGGTACGGTGATAGAAGACGTTTAGTAGTATATTTTTGTGGGTTGAAAAGAAATATTTTAATAATAGCATAATTGTATAAAGGTAAAGTTGAAATAAATAAAGTAATTGAAAGGAAAAATAAATGGAGTACGAAAAAAAATTGAAAAAATAAGATTATTAAATGGTTAAATAATAGATTGAAAAATGGGAAAGCCATATGATTCCCGCCATTTCTCACGGCTACCCATGGTGAGACGTGATCAAAGTACCAAACGTTACCTTAATATGTGAGATAAAAGATAGGTAGGATGAAGGATAGTTACATCACAATGCATTTGAAGATGCCAGATGGATAAAAAGATAGATTACGAAGATATATTGAAGTGATGATTCAATGTAAGTCTGAACACCCATAATTCATTACAAAAATTCATGTTGGTATTCCCCATTTTCAATAGATAATACCAAGTTGAGGCTAAATGCACCCGGATGCACTTAGCCTCACTATGCTCAAGTGCATTACCCACTTTTAAAAATTTTTAATTTTTTTTATATAACTATTAATCTAAATATATTTAACATGTATATCTATTTTTACCATTTTTGGAGTATTTTAGATTTTTATTTTTTATTTTTAAAAATTACTAAAATGCCACTGATTTTCAAAAATCAAAACAAATATCTAAAATATTCAAAAAATGGTAAAAATTAACACACATATTAAATATACTTAGATTAACAGTTGTATAAAAAATTATACAAGAAAATTAAAAAAAGTAGGTTAAAGGACCTGGGTGCACTATATCAGATCTCGATAATACCGACTGAAAGTATGATAATTTTGATTTTCCACTTATTATTCTGTTTCACTCTTTTCCTTGTAACACCTTTGTGCTAATCATCACATCGGATCTATCCTATAGTTAGTTTCCTAGCAATAGCAACTATCCAAGTTCGGATCGGTTTCTTGCTGAATTCTATTATAATTGAAAACCTGATTGCAAAACAAATCCCCAAGATAAGAATCTTTTGGGAATATTTCATACATATATCCTGCCATGTGTGCAGCTGGTTAGCCAATAACCAAAGGCTGCCGCAGCTGATTTGCAGAGCAGCTAGTAACAGTCCTACAGCCTTTGGAACTCTATCCAGCTACTTTGGCACTAGTCTCTCGGTGTTCACCAGAGATCATTAGCTCTACTCCTCTTCAATTTCTCATCACAAACCATCCAATTTTGTATGTATATATTCCTTTCAAGATTATAATCTATTGCTATTAACTTGGTTTTGTACTCAATAATTAACTACGATCTCTTGATCTTGCTTCAACTTTGACAATTTCGTTGGTTAGTTCTACAACTTAAATTCCAATTTTGTATGTATATATTCCTTTCATGATTATAATCTATTGCTATTAACTTGGTTCTGTGCTCAATAATTAACTACGATCTCTTGATCTTGCTTCAACTTTGACAATTTCGTTGGTTAGTTCTACAACTTAAATTCCAATTTTGTGTGCATATATTCCTTTCATGATTATAATCTATTGCTATTAACTTGGTTCTGTACTTAATAATTAACTATGATCTCTTGATCTTGCTTCAACTTTGACAATTTCGTTGGTTAGTTCTACAACTTAAATTCCAATTTTGTGTGCATATATTCCTTTCATGATTATAATCTATTGCTAGTAACTTGGTTCTGTACTCAATAATTAACTATGATCTCTTGATCTTGCTTCAACTTTGACAATTTCGTTGGTTAGTTCTACAACTTAAATTTAAGTTAGTATCCCTGTTCCCTCTTCTAGATCATTTGTATTGGATTCTAAGTTACCATATATCTATCCATCGTTTGGTGTTGACTTTTTGCAGGAAGATATTAGCTATGGGAGGAGGTTGCCATAGGACGAAGAGTATTTGGTTGCAAGTGGCCATCGTGACTATTCTTATCATTCATGTAGTTGCAGCTCCAGAAAATCTACTAAACACCAGGAGGATAAGGCATGTCAAACCATTTAAGAATCTTACAAAACCTGTCAAAACCATTCAGGTAGGGTCATTGGTGGGTTTAATTACTTCTCTGAGATCTTTTAAACATTTGTTCTTGAGTTGTGCTCTTCTCAAATCAGTTTGAAATCCCTGGACTGGAAAATATATATTTTTGTTTTTTAAATTTTTTTATAAATATGTTAATCTATTTATATTTAAATTATAAATCAAGTTTTACCACTTTTAAATATGTGTATATATTTATTTTGGATTTTTAAATACAGATAATTTAAATGATTTAGATACCCTTATATTTAAAAATAAAAAATAAATATATGCTCATATCCAAAAATAGTAAAACTTGATTTATAAATCAAATATAACTAAATTAGTATGTCTATAAAAAAAAATTTCAAAAAAAATTAACAAGTCCGAAATGATCAACCGACTTTGTTCTTTACCTTCAACTTACCTGTTTTTTAAAGTAATTATTACTTCTATAAACAGATTGAAAATGGTGACATTCTTGACTGTGTTGATATCTACAAGCAGCCTGCGTTTGATCATCCTGCACTTAAAAATCACACCATTCAGGTTGTTCTCCTCCTTGATCTCTTCAGTTGCAAGTGATAATCATTATATATTATGATCGTCGACGATCCACACGTATCATATATCACTGCCTTACTCTTTAATTGTCTACAAAAATCTACTTATTTGAATTCCTTTTTACTGAGATTTTGTCAACCATCTATGCTAGATGAGGCCTAGCAAGTACATCAAAAAGATGAAAATGGCAAGTAACGCATCATCCTTCCGAGGATTGCCGTCGCAATTATCTCCCACAAATGAAAGTTGTCCAGAAGGAACTGTCCCCATCCTCAGAACGAGGAACAATGATCTCTTCGCACAGAAATCCGAAACATTTTCGAATACAGTATCACAAGTGAGTGGATCTGGTCATATCGGTAACATGCTCAACACGAACACACACCGATCGCAATACCAAGTGTAAATCAATGATCTTGAGGTAGCATGAAATGCTTAATAAGCCCAATAACATCAATTTAACTACAGAAGTTAAGGCGCTGATCTAACGCAACGTTTGCATTGAGCGTCATTGCAAATGTTTGCATAACGCATTTCTATTTTATTTTTTTTATTTTTTTTTTTACTAACATGTGGGGCCAAACTTATATTTTCATGTATGAAATTCTATAACTTTAAATATTATTTTTTAATATATGGGTCATGCAACCGTTTGCATTAGATCGTCTTGTGAAAGATCTCATGGACATGTTATTCTATGAATAATTTGCAAATACATGTATTTAGTTTAACCATAATTGCAAATATATTTCAATAATTTTAGAAATTACAAATAATCTTACATAATTTAACTATAATTATCAATATATCCTCAACTTTATGACGCCATCACATTCTCATTATGGTGTGAGCATATTTGCAAATATATGCAAACTATGTAGGTACATTTACAAATATGGTATAAAAATAATTTAAAAATATATTCAAGTTGTTTGCATATATTTACGTATACACCCATGCTATAATGGCATTGTAACAGAAGCATGACGGCATCGTAACATTGCGGGCATATTATTTGTAAACTCCAAAAATATGTAGATATACTTGTAACTATGGTTAAATTATGTGTATATATTTTCAAATTACCCTTAATTCTGATTGAATTTCCTGGCTTTTTTAAAATTACCCCTAACACGTAATGCACTCACCAAGAGTTAATTCCCTGATTGCAGAATGCAAAGTTGATATTAAACGCCGGCACATACTATGGAGCTACAGCCTTATTAAATATTTGGAACGTGAATGTTCAGCCAGGGGAAGCCAGCTCTTCATTGATAGTCCTTGGTGATGGTGATAATTTAATTTATGCGGGATTGACGGTACAATTTACAATTAAGCAAAGTTATAGCTAATATGTACTTTATCCATGCATGATTCCTCAAATTAATTTGCATGAAGCGAAAGAACATGCACTGATTTTTTGGGCAACCTCTATTTTCTTAATTAATGTTACACATGCATGTTTGATATCTTTCAGGTTTCTGACCTCTTGTATGAAGATAAGCTAACCCGATTTACTATTTATTGGACGGTGAGTGCTGCTTCCAATATGATCAATGGAAATAATTTATATTATTAACATCAGGGTGATTTGCAAATACACTCACTTTATTTAACCATAATTGCAAATATATCTAGATAATTTAAAATTATAAATAACCCACATGCAAAGATATGCAAACTATACAAGCATACTTGCAAATTCAAAAATTACGTGAGTACATTTAGTTTTTGCAAATATACCATCATAGCTTTGATATCTTTGAACATATACTTACTCCATGACAATGTAATAATCTATTGATAGTGGCATAGATATATTTGTAATTATGGCTAAACTAAGTGGATGTATTTGCAAATTACTCATATCATTACTTTTGAACTTTTTTCTAATTGTTGAACCTTTTGGTATAAGTATCAGATTCACGATCAGATTTATTGAGCATTTTAAAATTGCATACATTCCAACTATATTTACAAGCCATTTTTTTTAGAAAAATAAAAAAACACAAATAGATAACCCTATTTACCTTTAGTGAAGCTTGGTTTTCTTCCCGAATCTCTATAACTTCAGTGTAAAGGTAGGCGCTACTGCTAATCCAACGAGAAAATAATCTAGTGCACTTCAAAATCATTTCTTCTTTTTTTGTAAAAAAAAAAAAGAAAATTCAAAGTCATCTAACATCAACTAAAATATATTTTTGAAATTAGGTCTATTTAAATCGGGTTATAAAACATATTTCTTTTCAAAATGTTTTAATCCAAGGGGAAGTCGAGATTGAATTGAAACCAACCCAATTTATGGTAAAAAAATAAGTATTATAAAATGCAATTACACTTTCATAAAATTTATAATAAATCTTAGACTATTTTATGTATGAGTTCCAATTCCATGCTTCAAGCATGGAGCTCCTATGCTTGTGCAAGGTAGGCCCTTTTTTATTTTTGAATTTTTAATAAATATGTGGGTTCAAGTTTGATCCCATTCCTTCCATAAAAAAAAAGTTTGATCCCATTCGGTGCACTACAAAAAGATTTAACAATACAACAAGATTTATTATATCTAATCATTTTTTATAGATAAATTTTAATAGTTGCTTTAAATATTATTTTTGGCTGCATTTAATATAAAAATATATTTAAACAAATGACACTACTGAAAAAGAACTAAGTATTTGCAGCTAAATAAATAATTGTAGCCAAAATACATATAATTCAGTAAAATATATGTTACATACGATTAAAATATGAAGCATATAAAAATGAAAATCTGTTGTATATCAAATTTTATAGTTTTTGATTTTAGAAAGGAGAGGTCATCCTGTTAGTACGGGCTAAGAAATGTTCTACTTAACTCAATTAAAGAAATATATTTACAACACTTCTTTTTACTTTTTTCTTCATATATTTATTTATTAAGTATATTTAATACATAAACTAAGTTTTACCATTTTTGAACATATGTATATATTTTTTGATATCTTTAAAAATCTCAAAAAAGTATATACATACATCTGAAAATGATAAACTTAATTTATGTGTTAAATACACTTAAATAAACAAATGTATGAAGAAAAAAGTGAACAAAAGTGTTGTAAATGAGTTTTTTAAGACGGGCTAAGTAAGACATTTGTTTAGCCCAGGCTAATATGATCATTTCTCTTTAAAAAGTATTTTTTATTTTAGAATTAGAAACTAATACCCCAATTATCGATTTTTAAAATATAAAATTTGTAACGGGGTGTGACCTTACATAGGACCATACGTTTTAATAAACATATTCAAAAATTTTAAAAAACTAATACCCCGATTATTGATTTTTAAAAAATGAAAAACATATACCTTTTTTTGAAAATTTTAAAATTTTGATATATGAATTAAATACACATGCCACAACGGGAATACTATCATGGTAAAACCTATGGGAAGCTAAATGTGAGGTGGTGGGTTTGAGAATCACCTTGACCCTGGTGAGTAAAGAGTGATTTTATAACCGTCTTCTTGAGCTGTGAGAGTTGAAAAAATTTCTTCGATATTGTGAGGGGTGTGAATATACTTGATTGTAATACAAGTTGTGTGGTTAGATTCCAATAACGAAAAATACACATGGAAAAATATTTTCATGAAAATTTTTGAAAAATATATAAATTAGCCTACGCTAGAGAAGCATTAACAATATCTTAAACCTCAAAGGACCCTTTTATGTGTGCAAATTAAATGTCTCGACTAATTTTTGATCTCTTGAGTTTTTATTTATTAATTTATTATCTTCTTGCTGGCGTACAGGCGGATGATTCACGCGCAACGGGCTGTTACAACCTGAATTGTCCTGGTTTCGTTCAAACAAGCTCAACGGTATATCTGGGAGGTTTCTTCCGAGACATTTCGGTCTATGGTGCTGACGTTCAAATAAATTTCGAAGTCGATATTTACTTGGTAACAAAGAACCATCTCTAACAACTTTTACCCAAGACTTCGTTGGTTGTATTGCTTGAATTATTATTATCAGTAGTTCATTACTAATACACGTCTATACAATATACATACAGGATCAGTCATCCAAAAATTGGTGGTTGCGATATCAAGATGAAGAAGTGGGATATTGGCCAGCTTCTATTTTCAATAATAATTTTTTGGCTGCAAATACAATCAACTGGGGAGGAGAAGTGAGGCTTTCATCAACACCTTATTGTAGTGGACGGACGGATTTAGGTCACTCTTCCACCCAAATGGGAAATGGGCACTACCCATCAGAAGGTGGCTTTGGAATATCATCCTACGTTTTCAACGCCCTTTACTTGGATCGTAATGGCGAGGAGAGAGTGCCTGACGGAGGCTATTTTTATGCGGACAACCCATACTGTTATGACTACAAAAATAAAGGAACGGACTACGGAGATAAACATTACCCCGGTATCTCATTTTATTTCGGCGGTGATGGTCAGCGACGGGGATGCTTTTAAATAAGGGCAAATTCATTTTCGTTTCTTACTTTTTTCAAGTTGTAAACCAACCTTTTAATGATGATGATGCAAAATATTTTGCTAATTTCTGATGCTATTTTTAATGTTGCAGATGCATCCAGATATTACATACAACGTTTGGATGTTGAGTAGATATCTAAGTAATTCAGAAATTGATCTTTCCGAAGCAGCCAAATAGATTTTAAAATTTTTTTAGAGAACAAAACACTAATGTTCACATATAGAAAGTTAGGTAGGTTAGAGATCATTCGGTATTCCGATTTTGACTTTGTTGGATGCAAATACAATTTTAGATTCACTTGAGGTTATATCTATCCGCTTATTGGAAAAGTTGTAAATTTTATAGCCTTTAATAATTGACAAACACACCTTTAATTCATTTTATTGGAGTGTGGATATAACATTATTTGACTTCATTCAATGTACAAAGAAAATTATATTATTAATGCACGAATTTGAAAAGATAAAGTCCAAAAACAGAGAAATGATGTTTTTGCACTGGCCTACACTCAAACTCAATGCACCTAGGTGCATTTAACCCATTCTTTTTTTTTTTGAAACATTTTCGTAAGAGTATTAATCTAAGTGTATTAACATATGTATCAAATTTACTCTGTTGGAGATTTTAAGATATTTTTTGATTTTTTAAAATCAGTTGCGCTTTAGTAATTTTAAATTACTAAAAATGCCATTGTTTTTAAAAATAAAAATATTTAAAAGTTATCTAAAAATTGTAAAAATTGATATATATATATATATATGTTAAATACACTTATATTAACAGTTGTGTAAACAAATTTTCAAAAAGAAATTTAAGTGCACCCTAGTGGTCCGGTGCATATAATCAGCTTCCTTCAAAAACAAAATTCTTCATTTGCAAATTAGTATGCATGATTCAAGAAAACCTAAATTATTAAAGAGTACCCAAATTTTGTTAAATTTTAGATTTAAGTAGTGTTTGTGAAGTAAAAAAACTTTTGAAGAAATTTTTTTTATAAATATTCTTGAAATGAAAGCAAATGATATAATATAATAGGAGAAAAAATAAAAGTAAAATAGATATGTTAGTTGCATGGATAGTTATATAAAAATAATTAAGAAATATTTCAATGCAACTTGATGCATTGAAATTTGGTATAGTTTAGCCATTTAAAAAGTACAAAAATGCCTTTATTTTTAAAACTAAAAAATATATACAAAAATCCCTTTATTTCAGCCGATGCATTAAAATCATGGGATTGCAATATTGAAACATTGTCCTAGTTGTACAGGGCAGTGGAGGGAAGACGAAATAGGAGAAAGAATAAGAGAAAGAAGAGATGAGGGCGAGGCAGCATGCACGAGAACAAGAGGCCGCATGGAGATGGGACTTGGCAGTCGTGGTGACGAAGGAGATCGACAAGGATAGGCCGCATGGAGATGAGGAGATCGCAGTCTTGGTGAAGGAGATGGGCCCTGGAATAGGGGAAGATTGCAATCCTGTAGATTTTTTTCAATTTTTTGTCTAACCCATCAAGCGATGACATTTTACAGCAGTCCCTCTCAACAATCCAGTGGCGTAAAATAAAGCTTCTATAGACCGAAAAAATAAATAAATAAAACCTCTGAATCCAATGGATTAGAGCCCTGGTCGTAAAGGGCTCCTCCATGGTGCTACGCGTATAAATCATATCCCGATAAATAATTGAAGTATTTATTTATATTCACTTCAGTATACTCAATTGATGCCTATATTACATTATTACATATAATCTAATTCGTTTTTTTAAATTTCAAATCATATTTATTGTTTCCCCCACCGCATCTGTTAAATAGGCACAGAGCAACACAGGGGAAGAGGGCTATGAGAGAGTCTAAACATCATAACTACGAGAAATATTCTTGGACAAAACATTCACTAAGCTAAGAGGGGGACGAGTCCTCCATATTCAAACTGCTCCCCAGTTACTATGCGGTGCACTTAGGTGCAACAGGTTCACCCAATTAGTTTCGGTGAACCTGGGTGTAAATATCCATTTTTATTACTTTTTTTTTTTGAAATTTTTCTATACAAATGTTAATCTAAATGTATTTAACATGCATATTAATTTTTACAAACTTTGAAGTTAAAAATTAGTAGCATTTTCGTAATTTTAAATTACTAAAATTGCTACAGATTTTTAAAAATTTAAAAGAAATATCTAAAAATTTTCAAAATTGGTAAAAATTAATATACATATTAAATACAAATAGATTAACAAATACTAAAAAAATAGGTTAAATGCACCCAGGTGCATTAAATAAAACTCTGTTTCCACTGCCGTCTTTGCCATGTCATCTGTAGCTTAATTGTCACTTCTTAAAATATGCTTAAAAGAATGCTTAAAAGAAATCTAGATACATCCAAAAAAAATTTCAAAATTCATATAATCTTATTTAAGTGAGGCTCATGATAGTTTAAATTTTTTTAAAAATAAGTAGGATGATCCCAACATTTGGCAGGGAATGAAATTCATTTCCATGTTTGACTTTTTGTATTTGTTATATTGGGCAGGTCTCTCTCAGTTGAGGCTTCAGTGGGAACTTTCCGGAGGAACTTACTATAGGAATTCCTTTAAAAAACAATATGATTTATCATTATTTCGAGAAGTTTGAACCACGCAATAGATTTTATAATAGATTTAAAATATAATTTTACTATTGGCATTAAAAATTATAAAATTCAGATTATAATAATTAATAAAATGGAATTGAAGAATTTCAACAGTAGTTGTAATTTTTAGATATAAATAACACATATTAGTAATTTTGTCTATTAAACAACAATCATATTTTTAATTACTAATAAATAATCATTTGAGCTCCAAAACTTAATATGATAACTGGTAGGCCCCCTTAATCACATTAACTTTCAGTAGTCTATCTATATATAATTTAATTTTCAATATTCTTCAAATATTTAATAAAAATTTTCCATATGAATCGAATCAATAATTATATATTTTAACTAACCATGTCATCTTAAATAATTATTAATTAAGTTTAAATTGTCGTTTTGATTGTTCCTCAATTTGTCCATACTTGTTGAAATCAGATACACTAAATATCTTAATTTTTGTTTATAATCAAATCAAATCAAAATGTTTAAGTCCAAAATTTCTATCATACATTAATAACTACATAAATTAACTAAAATAAATATTTTTAGCATAAAATATTAATTATTTCTATTTATTTATGTATTTTTATTTTACTGGATAGGGTCATGAGTTTAGGGATGGTTCAAATCATGTTAATTTTTTCCCATATTTATATCATCAAAAAATTAATGTTTATTTTTTTTGAGTGATACCCAAAATATATTCTACATCATATAAAATTTTGAGATCAAAATTTCTTAGATAAAATTATGAAAAATCATTTAATAGAACTAGTTCTGACAGTTGTTCGGCCCTGCTCAGGCTGATTTTCTAGAATTGTTAATTTATAATCTGCTAAACATTTTAAGATAAAAATTTAATCATTCCTTAAGGATAATATAAAGCATCCTCAGTAAAATTTCCATGCTAATAATCATTTATTTACTATTTCTTTTATATTTTTATTTTCAGTTTCAGTTTGCTACATGGGTTGTGCAATTTAAGTTATAAACATTTATAATTATTAATTTAAATCACTAATCATAGCCTTGATCACAAGTTTAAGACATAGATCATAGAAAATAACTCATTTAGTCTTGACTTCATGGTTTAGATTATGAAATTATATTTTTAATTAAACCTTTAATAATTTAGATCAATGTGGTTACAATTTCCACTAATATAAGAATTATGGAGACAGAGTTTCAAATGACCAAATCTAATGATCCATCAAGGTGTTCACACGTAATCTAACATCATTTCTCGATGTAAAATTAAATTTTACATACATCCCATTGTTCGGATCATCCAGATTGTACATGGAATTATAGATTCAATGTTTGAGATCATTCTTTTGTTGTCCAATAATATATGCTCTATTTAGGCCTACTTCGATCATAATTTTGAGCAAAATTTTCCCCAAATAAAAACCTTTGATCATGTTTATGTCAAGTACTAAAAATTCCCAATTCATGGATTCAAATAGACCTCCATTAGATTTAATAAATCTAATTTCTATGAACATCAACTTCCTTCCTTCAAATATGAAAATTGTCCTAAATTCGATCGTCCAAATTGATCTCTACCCTTGATCCTTGCTTAATTTAGAAAGGAAGAAATAAAATAAATAAAACTAACCTAGATGATGATGATTGATGGTTGAGATTAACTTGATGGAAACCCCATCTCTCTCTCTCTCTCCATTCTTCATCTAAGACGGGTCATCACTTCTTATTTATAAATTCCAGCAAATCCCAGCAATGGTGTAGAAATTTCCATCTCAACTTACACAGTTTTCACATTTATTTATTTTAATCATTTTGGTAATAGGGTGCCATTTGCACCCTTCTAGAAGTTAGAATTTGACTTCCAATCTATATGGCAGGTGCATTGCTAGAATTTTTTTATTTTACATTTTAGACCACTTTCTTGTTATTTACTATGCACTCCTAAGTTGCTGAAATTTGCAATTTCATACTCGATTTATTATAAAATATCAAAATACCCATTTTTTCTTTCTAATACTTTCCAAATTAATCGCAATGGAATATTTAAATGTACTCTACATATTAGTAGCAAATTTATGTAACGCCTCGAATCCACAAACACGTTACAATAGGTCCTTACTCCACGGATCTTTTAAGCAGGAAAGCTTGTGCATAAAAGAAAAGTTCTATCTTCGTACCAATGAAAGCATTTCCATTATGTCTAAAAATCAATCTAATTTTTTTTGTTTAACTTGGTTCCATTCATTTCTAATAAAAATTCAACAGCATACCACCTATATTTGGAAGGTTTGGGAAGAAGTAGCTTCCTTTAGAGACCTGATATACATCATTCAAATCATAATAGATACTTGTGGATCAGATAAATTACTTCTAAGTTCTTTCTACTAATATCTAAATTTATCCTAAAAATTCTAAATTGTCAAATTTATTACAAATATTCTTATACCACTCCAAATAATGGTATTATCTAAGTAATTCTTGCACACACCCAAATGAAATTAATCTAGATAAAAACTAAGCATGAAATTCAAACAGGTTAAAGAACATGCCTTCACTGCTCCACTAGTAGTGAAGCATCTCCATTCTGGTTTGCCATATTTGCATTCACTGATGATTTTTAAAAAGCAATGAGCATACAATATCAGTAAGCAAGCTTTTGGAAATACATAAAAATATTCAATTTTTTTTGCTCCTGATTGACAATAACATAAGAGTAAATTTTTCATAATTCATCAAAATATTTATCTTTACTTGTGCATGACAATCAATTATACTCGTGCAATTGGGTCATGAATGCTCATGTATGCAACACTCATATGACTTGTACCTTATGTGGTAGATGACACTTATCAAGTAATCATCTCCACATTGACCTGAAAATAGCGCTGTGAATCTTTTAATTCCCAACGACTCGGCAACATCAAGGAAGGACGACAATCCTATTTTACAATCTTGATAGAGGTCTACAGGAATTCCTTCCATTTATATGCATGCATCTGTCTTTCTATTTTCACATGTCTTGATATGAGATTGCTTCATCATTTGTGCTATGATAACAATCTTATATACAAGAAAGACATTTAGACATCACTAATTTAAAATGCCCATGTTCAACTTGAAAACATGAGAACATGATCCATACATATTTTTAAAACAATACATTTTAAAAGTCAACTCATTGAATACGTATAAATAACACAAGTTAGAATTCGTATTAGACATTTGATAAAGCTCAATTCATGCATTTAAAGAAAGGTAAACAACTGGGTTACCTCATGAAGCCTTTCAAACAAATATTTGAGACACTTTTTTACCTTTTTGCTTTACTTCTCTTCTAACCTCTCCTTTCTCTTTCCTATTATAGAAAATAGAATACATTCTAAGAATATATTAAATAATCATGCCTTTTAATTTATGTTCTCTATCATGTCTAGGCTATACGCCTTCCTTTCTAGCAAGTTTAGATATGGAATCCAATCATATTAGACTTGAGTACTTGTTTACAAAGTTCCCATACCCCCCCCCCTTTTTTACACTTGCTTAACCCCTTGATTTCGTTTAAGGATCCCTAACTAAGAGATTCAACCTGTTCATGTTTCTCATTTAGATTAGACATGACTTTTAAGTCATCATCTTGCGGTCGTATATAGGAAACCAATTCCTATAGCTTTTTAAATGCATTTCTAATAAAAAATCATTGAACAATGAGTCAATCATCTAGTACAAACAATGCTCCTCTTGTTCCTACCTAAAAAGCATTCAATACTTGTAACATCGCATGCCTATCATCAATACAGTTCGTCATGCACATTTATAATTGAAATCACAATAATTTCATGAGTGTAAATGAATAACACTTATATATTTAAATAAAATATGCTACCATTCTTATTATTTGAATACTCAATTCAAAAATGAAATAAATAATCTGAAATCTTATCTACCCATTCCTTTACATCTCGCTTTCCAGCTTTACATGGCATCTTGTTTGCACATAAATATTGATTATCACATTTATACCTCTATTCATTTCCACACTTCTATTTCATAAATCAAAACATCACTAAATCATCTGTTTATGAAGCATTTTAATTCCTACATTAATATTTACATGAATATTTCGTTACGAATAGTAACATAAGCTTTCTTTCATCATTCTCATTTATGTAAACTTATCATAAGTACTATGATAGGAATTTATAATTTATACATGCTTGTGTATACCTGAATTTTTCAGTTTAAGCTTTCTTCTCATATCAAAGCTCATCGCCAAGTTAATATAAGTCTTAAATCTAGCCTATTTGACTTAGGAATTTAACAACCTTTCGTCAAGATCATGAAACAGTACGAATTTCATCCTTTGCAGGATTATTTACATTTTTTCACTCATATATTTTGATCATTGGGTTCCATTTTCTTTTATTTTCATAATATACATTACGAAATCTTTTATGGCATTATTAAATTAACACAAATATGGTATTTTAAAACCGCAGCTTGCCGTCAAGTCATATCTTTAGCATCTATTTACCATCTTGATTTTTCCTTTAATTTTTAAAATTGAAGAATTCCAACTAGATACACATGTAAATCACCAAAACCAAAGGTCATACTTATGTAACGAGTTAAACAGTTCACTCTACTCAAATACGTGCATTTTCAAATCAAATAGTTACAAAACCAATGCATTTTCGTTATTAACTCAATGAAATAGACTCGTAATGCCATTTAAAACATGGATTCAACTTCAACGTATTTCATCATCTTTAAAAATTTTATTTTAAAATTCTCCAAATTTGTACTTTTAGAAGTATTACTCATAAAATCCTTGCTTGAAGAGTATCCTTCTTCTTGGCTAGGCTTTCAACAATATAAGTATACAAAAGTTCTGTTCTATGCATTACTAAGAAGCTGAGCCACTTTTCATTATCTGCTATCATGGTTAAAAATTCCAATTCTCTAGTGAATCGAATCTTAGTTTAATAAAATTTCTTTTTTGAAAGCATCGTAATGAATAATCAAGAGTATAAATTCAAGCATACGCATTTACATTCATCCGCATATAGCTTTCAACTAAATATACCCAAGTTAATCTCTACTTTAATTGGGTGTCTCATTTATTTAAGTTAGATTCATAAGTTGCATCTTATGCATGAGAGCAAAGTTTTCTTTTCCATTTATCATAAGGAACACTTGAAATTTTAAGCTTATCATCCGTAGACTTGAGATTTTATAATTTATAGATTAAATTTCCTAATATACATTTATATCATGCCTACAACGGTGATAGTGTACTAACTTTGCATTTAATATCAAAATCGCAATTACAAAATTCATAATTCCCCTCCTCATCCATGTTTTCATAATTCGAGGCTTGAAATCATAAAAGTATTTACATACATTCTTAAAAACACAATAAGTCATATAAATTCCAATGATTTAATAACCCACAATACTTACATACATGCTTTTTTTTTCATAAAACTCATGCTTATACCCCGTCTATGGTCATTTTACACTATTCAGGTACGAATTAAATCTGCTTTATCTTTATATTATTATAAACATCATTAAAATACATGATTCTCATTTTAAATCCAAACTGCAACTTAAATTCTCACCCATACATGACTTTGGGAGTGCATTCATGAATTTGGAGCTTAATAAATTAAAAATCTCCATCATTTAAACTTGAAATCATTTTGAATACTGCTGAAAAATTCATAAAACTCAAAATCCCTATGGAAATTGAAACATGCAACTTGGATTCAAGCCTATACAAGACTGCCAATCATGGTTTCATATATTAGGACTTTACTAATTCAAAATTCTCATTATTTAAGACTAGATTGACTTGTATAATGAGAAAAAAATCATAGAATACAAAAGCGCCATGGGAATTCTATGAATCCCTTGAAATTTTACAAAAATCCTATCATAGAATCACTGTCCATATCCGTTGTCCTTGTTCAAGTACGGATAAGTTCGATCAAAACATTTAGCATATGATTATTTTAGCAAGATCTTTTAGATTTCTTATCTGATTTAGCATGCAAATCTGAAAATAGCAAAAGCCCCAAATGCAAAGTCGTCTCACTTCCATGCATGGCCATCAACCTTTAATGCGTAGGAAGTTTAAACCCATCTTGGATTTCCATTTTTACAACCTAGATTCACTTCTGAACGGACGAGAGAAAAAGGGGGAAAGCCCCTTTGGCTTGGGTGCTCCACACGTGCATGTGCACGTGTGGACACTCCTATTTTGTTTGAAAAAAACATAATGTTTTAAATATTACATTTTCCTATCTGCGCCTTTCAAATTTTAATCCTACCCATTACATTATTTTTTTCTAGTGATTTGTATGCCTCAAATAATTTAATTTTATTAAATTATTCAACACATTTGTTAATTAAATCAATATTTTTATTAATTATTGCACCTTGCATCTTGTCATCTATTCACAAATTTTTTAAAAAATTCCAACATTTATTACATATTCTTGTTTGTATTTTAGGCCATCAGTATATATATTAGTTTCATTAATTAAATGGCCCAAAATATTAAATCGAGCTTGCTATAATTCATTCTAGTTATTATTATTTTTCTGGACTTTACAATTTAAGTGTTTGATAGATGTGTTGTCATACAAAAAAATTTAAAAATATTTATTTTGTACACATATTTGTAAAAATATAAATTTTTTTCCAATTTTAAAACAAGGGGTTTACATGCTGTTTATCAATATCAGTTACTTACTAGTAATTAACTGAATTTGACAAGTGTAAGGGTTATATTCTTAAGGTAATTTAGGAAATCGATTTTCTGTGATTAAGTTTTTTAAAATATATGTTTTCCTGGGCCGAATTGAAATAAGGTGATATAAATTTTTAAAGAATGTTTTAGATATATCTATATCTAGATTAGATTTCTTTTAAATTTTCGAAATCAGAATAAATGTTGCCCTTTCACGGTATTTTGAAAAAAACTTTGAAAATTGATATAATCTTATTTAAGCGACGCTAACAAAAATCCTATTATGTAATCACTGTCCATATCCGTTTTTCTTGTTCAAGTACGGATAAGTTCGATTAAAACATTTGGCATATCATTATTTTAGCTAGGTCTTTTAGATCTCTTATCTGATTTAGCATGCAAATCTGAAAATAGCAAAAGCCCCAAATGCAAAGTCGTCTCACTTCCATGCATGACCATCAATCTTCAATCTATGGGAAGCTTAAACCCATCTTGGATTTCCATTTTTACAACCTAGATTCCATGCACGTGCACGTACGGACACTCTTATTTAAAGAAAAAAAAAACATAATGTGTTAAATATTACGTTTTACTATCTGCGCCTTGCAAATTTTAATCCTACTCATTACACTATTTTTTTAAGTCATTTGTATACCTTAAATAATTTAATTTCATTAAATTATTCAACACATTTGTTAATTAAATCAATATTTTTTTTATTAATTATTGAACCTTGCATCTTGTCATCTGGTCACAATTTTTTTAAAAAATTCCAACATTTATTACCCTTTCTTGTTTGTATTTCAGGCCATCAATATATATATGAGTTTAATTAATTGAATAGCCCAAAAGATTAAATCGAGCTTGCCATAGTTCATTCTACTTATTATTGTTTTTCTGAACTTTACAATTTAAGTGTTTGAAATATGTGTTATCATACAAAAAAATTTAAAAATATTTATTTTGTGCACGTATTTTTAAAAATATAAATTTTTTTCCAATTTTAAAACAAGGAGTTTATATCCTGTTTATCAATATCAGTTGACAAGTGTAAGGGTTATATTTCTAAGGTAATTTGGAAAATCGATTTCCGGTGATTAAGTTTTTTAAAATTTATGTTTTCCTGGACTGAATTGAAATAAGGTGATATAGATTTTTAAAGATTCTTTTAGATATATCTATAACTAGATTAAATTTTTTTAAAATTCTTCAAGATCAGAATAACTGTTGCCCTTTTACTATTTTTTGAAAAAACTTTGAACATTGACATAACCTTATTCAAGCAAGGCTAACAAAAATCCTATCATGTAATCACTGTCCATATCCGTTTTCCTTGTTCAAGTAGGGATAAGTTCGAATAAAACATTTAGCATATGATTATTTTAGCACGATCTTTTAGGTCTCTTATCTGATTTAGCATGCAAATCTGAAAATAGCAAAAGCCACAACTGCAAAGTCGTCTCACTTCCATGCATGCCCATCATCCTTTAATCCGTGGGAAGTTTAAACCCATCTTGGATTTCCATTTTTACAACCTAGATTCACTCCTGAACGGACGAGAGAAAAAAGGGGGAAAGCCCCTTTTGCTTGGGTGCTCCACACGTGCATGTGCACGTGCGGACACTCCTATTTTTTTTTTAAAATAATGTGTTAAATATTACATTTTCCTATCTGCGCCTTTCAAATTTTAATCCTACCCATTACGTTATTTTTTTCTAGTGATTTGTATGCCTCAAATAATTTAATTTTATTAAATTATTCAACACATTTGTTAATTAAATCAATATTTTTATTAATTATTGCACCTTGCATCTTGTCATCTATTCACAATTTTTTAAAAAAATTCCAACATTTATTACATATTCTTGTTTGTATTTTAGGACATCAATATATACATTAGTTTCATTAATTAAATGGCCCAAAATATTAAATCGACCTTGCTATAATTCATTCTAGTTATTATTATTTTCTGAACTTTACAATTTAAGTATTTGAAATATGTGTTCTCATACCAAAAAATTTAAAAATATTTATTTTGTACACATATTTGTAAAAATATAAATTTTCTTCTAGTTTTAAAACAACGGGTTTACATGCTGTTTATCAATATCAGTTACATACTAGTATTTAACTGAATTTGACAAGTGTAAGGGTTATATTCCTAAGGTAATTTAGGAAATCAATTTCCTGTGATTAAGATTTTTAAAATATATGTTTTCCTGGGCCGAATTCAAATAAGGTGATATAAATTTTTAAAGATTGTTATAGATATATCTAGATCTAGATTAGATTTTTTTAAAATTTTCAAAATAAGAATAAATGTTGCCCTTTTACTGTATTTTGAAAAAAACTTCGAAAATTGATAGAACCTCATTTAAGCGACGCTAACTAAAATCCTATCATGCAATCACTGTCCATATCTATTTTCTTTGTTCAAGTACGGGTAAGTTCAGTTAAAACATTTAGCATATGATTATTTTAGCAAGGTCTTTTAGATCTCTTATCTGATTTAGCATGCAAATCTGAAAATAGCAAAAGCTCCGAATGCAAAGTCGTCTCACTTCCATGCATGGCTATCTACCTTTAATCCATGGGAAGCTTAAACCCATCTTAGATTTCCATTTTTACAACCTAGACTCACTCCTGAAGGGACGAGAGAAAAAAGGGGAAAGCCCCTTTGGCTTGGGTGCTTCACACGTGCATGTGCACGTGTGGACACTCATTTTTTTAAAAAAAAAAAAATGTGTTAAATATTACATTTTACTATCTGCACCTTGCAAATTTTAATCCTACCCATTACACTATTTTTTTCTTGTCATTTGTGTACCTTAAATAATTTAATTTCATTAAATTATTCAACATATTTGTTAATTAAATCAATATTTTTATTAATTATTGCACCTTGCATCTTGTCATCTATTCACAAATTTTTTAAAAAATTCCAACATTTATTACCCTTTCTTGTTTGTATTTTAGGCCATCAATATATACATTAGTTTCATTAATTAAATAGCCCAAAATATTAAATCGAGCTTGCAGTAATTCATTCTACTTATTATTATTTTTCTGGACTTTACAATTTAAATGTTTGAATTATGTGTTGTCATACAAAAAATTTAAAAATATTTATTTTGTACACATATTTGTAAAAATATCAATTTTCTTCCAATTTTAAAACAAGGGGTTTATATGTTGTTTATCAATATCAGTTACTTACTAGTAATTAACTGAATTTGAAAAGTGTAAGAGTTATATTCCTAAGGTAATTTAGGTAATCGATTTCCTCTGATTAAGTTTTTTTAAATTTAGAATAAATGTTGCTCTTTTACAGTATTTTGAAAAAGACCTTGAAAATTGATATAACCTTACTTAAGCGACGCTAACAAAAATCCTATCACGTAATCACTGTCCATATCCGTTTTCCTTGTTCATGTACGGATAAGTTCAAATAAAACATTTAGCATATGATTATTTTAGCTAGACCTTTTAGATTTCTTATCTGATTTAGCATGCAGATCTGAAAATAGCAAAAGCCCCAAATGCAAATTCGTCTCACTTCCATGCGTGGCCATCAACCTTTAATCCATGGGAAGCTTAAACCCATCTTGGATTTCCATTTTTACAACCTAGATTCACTCTAGAACGGACGAGAGAAAAAAGAGGGGAAGCCCCTTTGGCTTGGGTGCTCCACACGTGCATATGCACGTGGGGACACTTATTTTTTTTTTTTAAAAAAAAACATAATGTGTTAAATATTACATTTTCCTATCTGCGCCTTGCAAATTTCAATCCTACCCATTACACTTTTTTTTGTAGTCATTTGTATACCTCAAATAATTTAATTTCATTAAATTATTCAACACATTTGTTAATTAAATCAATATTTTTTTATTAATTATTCACCTTGCATCTTGTCATCTATTCACAAATTTTTTAAAAAATTCCAACATTTATTACCCTCTCTTGTTTGTATTTTAGGCCATCAAAATATATATATATATATGAGTTTCATTAAATAAATGGCCCAAAATCGTAAATCGAGCTTGCAATAATTCAATCTACTAATTATTATTTTTTTGGACTTTACAATTTATGTGTTTGAAATATGTGTTATAATGCGAAAATATTTAAAAATATTTATTTTGTGCACATATTTTTAAAAATATAAATTTTCTTTCAATTTTAAAACAAAGGGTTTACATGCTGTTTACCAATATCTGTTACTTACTAGTAATTAACTGAATTTGACAAGTGTAAGGGTTATATTTCTAAGGTAATCTAGGAAATCGATTTCCTGTGATTAAGTTTTTTAAAATTTATGTTTTCCAGGGCCGAATTCAAATAAGGTGTTATTAATTTTTAAAGATTGTTTTAGATATATCTATACCTACATTAGATTTTTTTTTAATTTTTCAAAATGAGAATAAATGTTGCCCTTTTACTGTTTATTTAAATAAACTTTGAAAATTGATATAACCTTATTTAAGCGACGCTAAAAAAAATCCTATCATGTAATCACTGTCCATATCCGTTTTCCTTGTTCATGTGCGGATATGTTAGATTAAAACATTTAGATTATGATTATTTTAGCTAGATTTTTAGATCTCTCATCTGATTTAGCATGCAAATCTGAAAATAGCAAAAGCCCCAAATGCAAAGTCGTCTCGCTTCCATGCATGGCCATCAACCTTTAATCCCTGGGAAGTTTAAACCCATCTTGGATTTCCATTTTTACGACCTAGATTCACTCCTGAACGGACGAGAGAAAAAAAGGAACCCGATCGTATGCACCCGGGTGCATTCAGCTTCGGTGCACCCGGGTGCACTGGACCTATTTTTTTTAATTTGTTTTTGAAAATTTTTTCATGAAGCTGTTAATATAAGTTTATTTAACATATGTATCAATTTTTACTATTTTTGGAGATTTTTAGATATTTTTTTTAGATTTTTAAAAATCAGTGGCATTTTCCGTAATTTAAAATTACCGAAAATGCCACTGATTTTTAAAAATCTAAAAAAAATATCTAAAAGTCTCCAAAAATAGTAAAAATTGATACATATGTTAAATAAACCTATATTAACCATTGTATGAAAAAATTTTCAAAAAAAAATAAAAAAAATATGTGTAGTGCACCCGGGTGCACTGAGGCTGAATGCACCCGGGTGCCTACGATCGGGCTCCGAAAAAAAAGGGTAAAGCCCCTTTGGCTTGGGTGCTCCACGCGTGCATGTGCACGTGCGGACACTGTTATTTTTTTTAGAAAAACATAATGTGTTAAATATTACACTTTCGTATCTGTTTTTGCAAATTTTAATCTTACCCATTACACTATTTTTTTCTAGTCATTTGTATACCTTAAATAATTTAATTTCATTAAATTATTCAACACATTTGTTAATTAAATCAATATATTTTATTAATTATTGCACCTTGCATCTTGTCATCTATTCACAAATTTTTTAAAAAATTCCGACAAATATTACCCTTTCTTGTTTGTATTTTAGGCCATCAAAATATATATATGAGTTTCGTTAATTAACTGACCCAAAATATTAAATCGAGCTTGCAGTAATTCATTCTAGTTATTATTATTTGCTGGACTTCACAATTTAAGTGTTTGAAATATGTGTTATCATACAAAAAAATTTAAAAAAATTTATTTTGTACATATATTTATAAAAATATAAATTTTCTTCCAATTTAAAAACAAGGGGTGTATAGCTGTTTATCAATATCAGTTACTTGCTAGTAATTAACTGTATTTGACAAGTGTAAGAGTTATATTCCTACGGTAATTTAGGAAATCGATTTCCTGTGATTAAGTTTTTCAAAATTTATGTTTTCCTGGGCCGAATTGAAATAAGGTGATATAAATTTTTAAAGATTGTTTTAGATATATCTATATCTGGATTAGATTTTTTTAATTTTTCAAAATCAGAATAAATGTTGCCCTTTTACTGTATTTTGGAAACAAATTTGAAAATTGATATAACCTTATTTAAGCGACGCTAATAAAAATATTAAAAAATTTTAAAATAAACATGATGATCCCAACATATAGTAGGGAATGAAATTCATTTCTGTGTCTGACTTTTCGTATTTACTATATGGGGCAAGTCTCTCTGGGAAGAGGCTTCAACGGAAACTCTGTGGTTACGAATTCCTCAAAAAAAATATATATATGATTTATCATTATTTCGAGAAGATCAAACCACACAATACAGTTTAGTAGATTTAAAATATAATTTTAACTATTGGCAATAAAAATTATAAAATTCAGATTATAATAACTAATAGGTTAATTTGTAAATATACCCACATAGTTTGACCATAATTGCAAATATAGCCACATAATTTCAAATTTTGCAAATTATCCCTACGTAGTTTGACCATAATTGCAAATATACCCATGTGAATAGTGCACCATCACAGCGTAGGTATATTTGCAATGGTTTGCAAACTACGCAAGATATTTGTAGAAAGCTATATATACCCTTTTAATTTTTAAAATTGCAAATATACCCACACCGTAATGGTGCAGTAACGACATCATAATGACATAGGTATATTTGCAATTGTGGTCAAACTGTATGGTGTAATTTGCAATTTTTAGAACTATATAGGTATATTTGCAATTATGATCAAACTAAGTGGGTTTATTTGCAAATCACCCTAATTTATAAAATGGAATTGATGAATTTCAACAATAGTTGTAATTTTCGATATAAATAACACATATAGTATAAATTTATACAATCTGAAATATTATATATATCCATTTAACTAGCTAAGTGTAAAAAACATTTGGTACATTACTAAAATTATGTAACGTCATTTGTATGTGTTAAATATATGTTTTATTTATTTCAATATTATTTAACATTTGATTTGTATGAATTTTAATTAACTGTCAAAATAATACTTTAAAGTTAATATATGGCTTATCTTTGAAAAATAATTCAAAATACAAATTTTGGAGGAGTTCCAATAAATTCTCATGGAAGCCTCCCTTCGTATTTCCCTATAAATTAGTAGGTACGGTGATAGAAGACGTTTAGTAGTATATTTTTGTGGATTGAAAAGAAATATTTTAATAATAGCATAATTGTATAAAATAATAAAATGTAAAGTTGAAATAAATAAAGCAGTTGGAAGGGAAAAAAATGGAGTACGAAAATAAAATTGAAAAAATAAGATTATTAAATGGTTAAATAATAGATTGAAAAATCGGAAAGCCATATGATTCCCGCCATTTCTCACGGCTACCCACGGTGAGACGTGACCAAAGTACCAAACGTTACCTTAGTATGTGAGATAAAAGATAAGTAGGATGAAGGATAGTTACATCACAATTCATTTGAAGATGCCAAATGGATAAAAGCAGTTCCGATCGCCTGCACCCGGGAGCAGCGTTGCCTGCTCCCGGGTGCACATGCCTATTTTTTTTATTTTTTTTTGAATTTTTTTTTCTAAAAAGGTTAATATAAGTGTATTTAATATGTGTATAAATTTTTACCATTTTTAGAGTATTTTAGATATTTATTTTTTATTTTTGAAAATCAGTGGCATTTTAGGTAATTTTAAATTACTAAAATGCCACTGATTTTCAAAAATCAAAAATAAATATCTAAAAATCTTCAAAAATGATAAAAATTTATACACATGTTAAATACACTTGGGCTAACAATTTTATGAAAAAAATTTCAAAAAAAAATAAAAATAATAAGGGTATGCGCCCGGGAGCAGGCAACGCTGCCTGCTCCCGGGTGCAGGCGATCCGAACCCGGATAAAAGATAAGTCGGATGAAGGATACTTACATGACAATTCATTTGAAGATGCTAGATGGATAAAAGATAAGTAGGATGAAGGATAGTTACATCAGAATTCATTTGAAGATTCCAGATGGATAAAAAGATAGATTATGAAGATATATTGAAGTGATGATTCAATGTAAGTCTGAACACCCATAATCCATTACAAAAAATCCTGTTCGTATTCACCATTTTCAATAGATAATACCAGGTTGAGGCTAAATGCACCTGGATCTATTGATCTCTTGATCTTGTTCTGTACTCAATAATTAACTATGATCTCTTGATCTTGCTTCAACTTTGACAATTTCGTTGGTTAGTTCTACAACTTAAATTTAAGTTAGTATCCCTGTTCCCTCTTCTAGATCATTTGTATTGGATTCTAAGTTACCATATATCTATCCATCGTTTGGTGTTGACTTTTTGCAGGAAGATATTAGCTATGGGAGGAGGTTGCCATAGGACGAAGAGTATTTGGTTGCAAGTGGCCATCGTGACTATTCTTATCATTCATGTAGTTGCAACTCCAGAAAATCTACTAAACACCAGGAGGATAAGGCATGTCAAACCATTTAAGAATCTTACAAAACCTGTCAAAACCATTCAGGTAGGGTCATTGGTGGTTTTAATTACTTCTCTGAGATCTTTTAAACATTTGTTCTTGAGTTGTGCTCTTCTCAAATCAGTTTGAAATCCCTGGTCTGGAAAATATATATTTTTGTTTTTTAAATTTTTTTATAAATATGTTAATCTATTTATATTTAAATTATAAATCAAGTTTTACCACTTTTAAATATGTGTATATATTTATTTTGGATTTTTAAATACAGATAATTTAAGTGATTTAGATACCCTTATATTTAAAAATAAAAAATAAATATATGCTCATATCCAAAAATAGTAAAACTTGATTTATAAATCAAATATAACTAAATTAGTATGTCTATAAAAAAAAATTTCAAAAAAAAATTAACAAGTCCGAAATGATCAACCGACTTTGTTCTTTACCTTCAACTTACCTGTTTTTTAAAGTAATTATTACTTCTATAAACAGATTGAAAATGGTGACATTCTTGACTGTGTTGATATCTACAAGCAGCCTGCGTTTGATCATCCTGCACTTAAAAATCACACCATTCAGGTTGTTCTCCTCCTTGATCTCTTCAGTTGCAAGTGATAATCATTATATATTATGATCGTCGACGATCCACACGTATCATATATCACTGCCTTACTCTTTAATTGTCTACAAAAATCTACTTATTTGAATTCCTTTTTACTGAGATTTTGTCAACCATCTATGCTAGATGAGGCCTAGCAAGTACATCAAAAAGATGAAAATGGCAAGTAACGCATCATCCTTCCGAGGATTGCCGTCGCAATTATCTCCCACAAATGAAAGTTGTCCAGAAGGAACTGTCCCCATCCTCAGAACGAGGAACAATGATCTCTTCGCACAGAAATCCGAAACATTTTCGAATACAGTATCACAAGTGAGTGGATCTGGTCATATCGGTAACATGCTCAACACGAACACACACCGATCGCAATACCAAGTGTAAATCAATGATCTTGAGGTAGCATGAAATGCTTAATAAGCCCAATAACATCAATTTAACTACAGAAGTTAAGGCGCTGATCTAACGCAACGTTTGCATTGAGCGTCATTGCAAATGTTTGCATAACGCATTTCTATTTTTTTTTTTTTTTTTTTTTTTTTTACTAACATGTGGGGCCAAACTTATATTTTCATGTATGAAATTCTATAACTTTAAATATTATTTTTTAATATATGGGTCATGCAACCGTTTGCATTAGATCGTCTTGTGAAAGATCTCATGGACATGTTATTCTATGAATAATTTGCAAATACATGTATTTAGTTTAACCATAATTGCAAATATATTTCAATAATTTTAGAAATTACAAATAATCTTATATAATTTAACTATAATTATCAATATATCCTCGACTTTATGACGCCATCACATTCTCATTATGGTGTGAGCATATTTGCAAATATATGCAAACTATGTAGGTACATTTACAAATATGGTATAAAAATAATTTAAAAATATATTCAAGTTGTTTGCATATATTTACGTATACACCCATGCTATAATGGCATTGTAACAGAAGCATGACGGCATCGTAACATTGCGGGCATATTATTTGTAAACTCCAAAAATATGTAGATATACTTGTAACTATGGTTAAATTATGTGTATATATTTTCAAATTACCCTTAATTCTGATTGAATTTCCTGGCTTTTTTAAAATTACCCCTAACACGTAATGCACTCACCAAGAGTTAATTCCCTGATTGCAGAATGCAAAGTTGATATTAAACGCCGGCACATACTATGGAGCTACAGCCTTATTAAATGTTTGGAACGTCAGTGTTCAGCCAGGGGAAGCCAGCTCTTCATTGATAGTCCTTGGTGATGGTGATAATTTAATTTATGCGGGATTGACGGTACAATTTACAATTAAGCAAAGTTATAGCTAATATGTACTTTATCCATGCATGATTTCCTCAAATTAATTTGCATGAAGCGAAAGAACATGCACTGATTTTTTGGGCAACCTCTATTTTCTTAATTAATGTTACACATGCATGTTTGATATCTTTCAGGTTTCTGACCTCTTGTATGAAGATAAGCTAACCCGATTTACTATTTATTGGACGGTGAGTGCTGCTTCCAATATGATCAATGGAAATAATTTATATTATTAACATCAGGGTGATTTGCAAATACACTCATTTTATTTAACCATAATTGCAAATATATCCATATAATTTAAAATTACAAATAACCCACATGCAAAGATATGCAAACTATACAAGCATACTTGCAAATTCAAAAATTACGTGGGTATATTTAGTTTTTGCAAACATACCATCATAGCTTGGATATCTTTGAAAATATACTTACTCCATGATAATGTAATAATCAATTGATAGTGGCATAGATATATTTGCAATTATGGCTAAACTAAGTAGATGTATTTGCAAATTACTCTTACCAGTACTTTTGAAGTTTTTTCTAAGTGTTGAACCTTTTGGTATAAGTATCAGATTCATTATCAGATTTATTGAGCATTTTAAAATTGCATATATTCCAACTATATTTACAAGCCATTTTTTTTAGAAAAAAAAAAACACAAATAGATAACCCTACTTACCTTTAGTGAAGCTTGGTTTTCTTCCCGAATCTCTATAACTTCAGTGTAAAAGTGGGCGCTCCTGCTAATCCAACGAGAAAATAATCTACTGCACTTCAAAATCATTTCTTCTTTTTTTTTTTTAAAGAAAAAAGAAAATTCATAGTCATCTGACATCAACTAAAATATATTTTTGAAATTAGGTCTATTTAAATCGGGTTATAAAACATATTTCTTTTCAAAATGTTTTAATCCAAGGGGAAGTCGAGATTGAATTGAAACCAACCCAATTTATGGTGAAAAAAATAAGTATTATAAAATGCAATTACACTTTCATAAAATTTATAATAAATCTTAGACTGTTTTATGTTTGAGTTTTGAAGCATGGAGCTCCTATGCTTGTGCAAGGTAGGCCCTTTTTTATTTTTGAATTTTTAATAAATATGTGGGTTCAAGTTTGATCCCATTCCTTCCATAAAAAAAAAGTTTGATCCCATTACTTCCATAAAAAAAAAAAGTTTGATCCCATTCGGTGCACTACAAAAAGATTTAACAATACAACAAGATTTATTATATCTAATCATCTTTTTATAGATAAATTTTAATAGTTGCATTAAATATTATTTTTGGTTGCATTTAATATAAAAAATATATTTAAACAAATGACCCTACTGAAAAAGAACTAAGTATTTGCAGCTAAATAAATAATTGTAGGCAAAATACATATAATTCAGTAATATATATGTTACGTACGACTAAAATATAAAGCATTTAAAAATGAAACTCTGTAGTATATCAAATTTTATAGTTTTTGTTTTTAGAAAGGAGAAGTCATCCTGTTAGCACAGGCTAAGCAAATGTCCTACTTAACTCAACTAAAGAAATATATTTACAACACTTTTTTCTTCATATATTTATTTATTAAGTATATTTAATATCTAAACTAAGTTTTAACCATTTTCGAATATATGTATATATTTTTTGATATCTTTAAAAATGGTAAACTTAATTTATGTGTTAAATACACTTAAATAAACAAGTATATAAAGAAAAAAGTGAACAAAAGTATTGTAAATGAGTTTTTTAAGACGGCGAAGCAAGACATTTATTTAGCCCAGGATAATATGATCATTTCTCTTTAAAAAGTATTTTTAATTTTAGAATTAGAAACTAATACCCCCGATTTTGATTTTCAAAATATAAAATTTGAAATGGGGTGTGACCGTACATAGGACCATATGTCTTAATAAACATATTCAAAAATTTTCAAAAATTAATACCCCAATTATTGATTTTTAAAAAGTGGAAAACGTATACATTTATTAGAAAATTTTAAAATTTTGATATATGAATTAAATACACATGCCACACCGTGAGTACTGCCGTGGTAAAACCTGTGGGAAGCGAAATGTGAGGTGGTGGGTTTGAGAATCACCTTGACCCTGGTGAGTAAAGAGTGATTTTATAATTGTCTTCTTAAGTTGTGAGTTGAAAAAATTTCTTGAGGGATGTGAATATACTTGATTGTAATACCAGTTGTGTGGTTAGATTCCAATAAAGAAAAATACACATGGAAAAATATTAGCATGAAATTTTTTGAAAAATATATAAATTAGCCTACGATGGAGAAGCATTAACAAGATCTTAAACCTCAAAGGACCCTTTTATGTGTGCAAATTAAATATCTTGACTAATTTTTTATCTCTTGAGTTTTTATTTATTAATTTATTATCGTCTTGCTGGCGTACAGGCAGATGATTCACGCACAACGGGCTGTTACAACCTGAATTGTCCTGGTTTCGTTCAAACAAGCTCAACGATATATCCGGGAGGTTTCTTGCGAGACACTTCGGTCTATGGTGCTGACTTTCAAAGAAATATTGAACTCGATATTCACTTGGTAACAAAGAACCATAACAACTTTTACCCAAGACTTCGTTGGATGTATTGCTTGAATTATTATTATCAGTAGTTCATTACTAATACACGTCTATACATACAGGATCAGTCATCCAAAAATTGGTGGTTGCAATGTGACCATGAACAAGTGGGATACTGGCCAGCTTCTATTTTCAATAATAATTTTTTGGCTGCAAATACAATCAACTGGGGAGGAGAAGTGAGGCTTTCATCAACACCTTATTGTAGTGGACGGAAGGATTTAGGTCACTCTTCCACCCAAATGGGAAATGGGCACTATCCATCAGAAGGTGGCTTTGGAATATCATCCTACGTTTTCAGCGCCCTTTACTTGGATCGTAATGGCGAGGCGAGCGTGCCTGATGGAGGCTATTTTCTTGCGGACAACCCATACTGTTATGACTACAAAAATAAAGGAACGGACTACGGAGATAAACATTACCCCGGTATCTCATTTTATTTTGGCGGTGATGGTCAGCGACGGGGATGCTTTTAAATAAGGGCAAATTCATTTTCGTTTCTTACTTTTTTCAAGTTGTAAACCAACCTTTTAATGATGATGATGCAAAATATTTTGCTAATTTCTGATGCTATTTTTAACGTTGCAGATGCATACAGATATTACATACAACGTTTGGATGTTGAGTAGAAATCTAAGTAATTCAGAAATTGATCTTTCCGAAGCAGCCAAATAGATTTTAAAAATTTTTTAGAGAACAAAACACTAATGTTCACATATAGAAAGTTAGGTAGGTTAGAGATCATTCGGTATTCCGATTTTGATTTTGTTGGATGCAAATACAATTTTAGATTCACTTGAGGTTATATCTATCCGCTTATTGGAAAAGTTGTAAATTTTATAGCCTTTAATAATTGACAAACACACCTTTAATTCATTTCATTGGAGTGTGGATATAACATTATTTGACTTCATTCAATGTACAAAGAAAATTATATTATTAATGCACGAATTTGAGAAGATAAAGTCCAAAAACAGAGAAATGATATTTTTGCACTGGCCTACACTCAAACTCAATGCACCTAGGTGCATTTAACCCATTCTTTTTTTTTAAAATATTTTAGTAAGAGTATTAATCTAAGTGTATTAACATATGTATCAAATTTACTATGTTGGAGATTTTAAGATATTTTTTGATTTTTTAAAATCAGTTGCACTTTAGTAATTTTAAATTACTAAAAATGCCACTGTTTTTAAAAATAAAAATATCTAAAAATATCTAAAAATATCTAAAAATTGTAAAAATTGATATATATATTTAATACACTTATATTAACAGTTGTGTAAACAAATTTTCAAAAAAAAATTTAAGTGCACCCTAGTGGTCCGGTGCATATAATCGGCTTCCTTCAAAAACAAAATTCTTCATTTGCAAATTAGTATGTATGATTCAAGAAAACCTAAATTATTAAAGAGTACCCAAAAATTGTTAAATTTTAGATTTAAGGCGTGTTTGGGAAGTAATAAAACTTTCAAAGAAAATTTTTATATAAATATTCTTGAAATGAAAGCAAATGATATAATATAATAGGAATAATAATGAAAGGAAAAATAAATTTAAAATAGATATGTTAGTTGCATGGATAGTTATATAAAAATAATTAAGAAATATTTCAATACAACTTGATGCATTGAAATTTGGGATAATTTAGTCATTTAAAAAGTACAAAAATCCCTTTATTTTTAAAACTAAAAAATATATACATATTTTTAAAAAATGGTAAAATTTGGGTTCTAGATTAAATGCACCTAGATTAAGAGTTTTATAAAAGAAAATTTTAATAATAATAATAATAAATAGGATTTTCAGCCGATGCATTGAAATCATGGGATGGCAATATTGAAACATTGTCCTAGTTGTAAAAGGCAGTGGAGGGAAGACGAATAGGAGAAAGAATAAGAGGAAGAAGAGATGAGGGCGAGGCAGCATGCACGAGAACGAGAGGCCGCATGGAGATGGGACTTGGCAGTCGTGGTGACGAAGGAGATCGACAAGGATAGGCGGCATGGAGATGAGGAGGTTGCAGTCTTGGTGAAGGAGATGGGCCCTGGAATAGGGGAAGACTGCAATCTCGTTAAATGATCAATTTTGATAAATTAAATATATGACGTTGTAGAACCAAAATTTTGATAAATTATATATAACTGTGACTTAGATTTAATATGTAAATATATGTTACTTTTTGGGATTGGTTAAATGATTAATTTTGCAAATAACTATATTTAATAGAAATTTTATAACAAAATTTCTTAAAATTATAAAATAATATTATTACAGTTCATATTATAAATTTAAAGTATTAGTATAATAAATTTAATTTATTGTTACTGTAATTAATTAATTTAAACTAAAAATACAAATTTATTGACTTCAAGTGAAATCAATGTAAACAAGCAATTTAATAAATATTTACATGGAACAAAAAAATATATAGAAAATATCATATTATAGAACACCTCTAAATATGTACCCTCGTGTTATATCTCCTGTAAATTTTCTATCAAAATTTAATTTTTCTTTAATTTCTTAGTAATAGATACCTTTTTGCGAAATCTTACATTCATGAGGTTTTTTTGTAAAATATTGTGTCCGGAAGTCATATATGCGGCAGTAGTCAGAATTGTAAAAATTATTATATATATAACGCTGTAAAACTAAAATTGTAATAAATTATATATAACTGTAATTTAGATTTAATATATAAATATATGTTACTTTTTGGGATTGGTTAAATAATCAATTTAGTAAATAACTAAATTTAATAGAAATTTTATAATAAAATTTATTAAAATTATATAATAATATTATTACAGTTTATATTACAAATCTAACATATTAATATACTAATTGTGATTTATTGTTACTAGAATTAATAAATTTAAAAATAAAAATAAAAATTTATTTACTTCAAGTGAAATCAGTGTAAAATTATCAATTTAAGAAATATTTACATTGAATAAAAATTTATAAAAAATCTTCATATTATAGAACACCTCTAAATAAAGTCCAATCAAATTTAAAGTCCAATGAAAATTTTCAATATAAAACTATAATTTAGATTTAAATAAATTAAATATATATGCTTTTTGGGACTAATTTAATGATTAAGTATTTTTATATTAGTAAAAATTTATTTAATGAATCCACCCAAATCTAACATCTAACTGTAAATTTTTTCAAATTAATTTGGAAAAAGGATAAACTCTAGCAAAAATGATTGATTTAAAAATAAGATGGATATTTCTCAATTTCGACACATCCCATTGTTCTCCATGAAGGGATGTTACTAGCAAGGCCTAAGAAGGAAAGTTCATACGTATACTTACCAACGTCGTAAGTGTTTGCCATAGTGACAACGGGGATATTTTCTACTATAGTAAAAGTCATCTATTTGCATTTTTTTTTAAATTATTAAGCTAAATATATTATTCATAAAAAATATTTATCATTTTTGAATTTTTACTTTGAATTAGCTAATTTCTTATCCTTCCAATCGCATAAGTTTTCACATTCTATATTATAAATTAGAAAATATTAAAATTAACTTAAATATTATATTTCTATATTTTTATTAAATACAATTTGAAAATATATTAATGATTGAAACTTAAGGTGTATTTGGCAATCGACAAAAAATGTCAAGTTAAAACTTTTCAATCTAAAACTTTTCACTCTCCACAACTATCATATTTTTTAATTATTTTTTCACATTTTCCTATACAACTACCCTACTTTTCAATCATTTCTACACAACTATCAACACAACTAACCTATCTATTTTAACTTTATCCTCTTTACTACTCATATATCGCATCATTTGACAACTTTTACTCTCCAAAACTTTTCATCAAAAGTTTTATTCATTAGCAAACATACCCTTATTTTTAAAAAATTAGTAACAATTATTATATCATGTAAATGTATAATTTAAAATATATACAAGTCATAGATTCAATGATTATATCATGTAAATGTATAATTTAAAACATATATTCACACATAAAATTTGACCATTTTTTAAATTTATTTAATTTTCGTATTGATTTTTTTTAAAATGAGCACTTGGAGAATGATTCCGAGAATATTATAGAAATATTCTCTATATAATTATTTATACTTTTATTTTTTAATTAAAATTATATCTACTCATGTCAGCTTCTCTTAAACTCAAGATAAAGAAATAACAAAGTTTCATGGCATTGGATTGCGTATATTGCTCATAAAAACGGCTGCATAAAATTTCTTTAATAAAAATTTATGTAGGTAGAAAATATTAAATTAAATAAAATTAAATATTTACTTAAATTTCTTAATATTTTGTCTTATCTTATTATTTAGTCTTACATATAATAGATTTGTAATTTTTTATATTTATATTTTTCACACATCTATTTTGAAAACAATAATCTATATAAATTTATGTATTTGGCAAAAGATATATACTAAGTAATTCATTTTAGAAATATGAAAATCTTGATTTTGAATTAAATAAAATAAAAATCAAATCAATATATGAAGATGTTGTTAGAAATAAATGCTAGTTTAAATGAAATAAAATAAAATTTTAATAAATATATATTGCTCTAATTAAAAATATATAATTTGTCAAATACACACAATTAGCTTAATTTAAAAGTTAAATATTTTAAATTGATGAACAAATATATTTTTAAACTAGATAGAGATAATTATTTTGGTTAACGTAATTTGCGTCTACATAATTCTTTATTGTGAAATTGTATTTTTGATTAACTAAATTAATTTAGTTAATATCTAGTTAATACGCATTGGTGATATCACACTTCAACGCGGCGACCACGCGTCCTTAAATCTCGTGCAACGGCGGCGTCAATGACTCACCAACGCGTCCTTAAATCTCGCCCAAATTTTCGTCAGTTGCGATAGATGATGCACAGTGCTTCATCTTCCAAAAAACCCAACCGTTCAAGCGCGACCTCATCCTTAAATCTCGCCCAAATTTCCGTCAGTTGCACAGTGCATCATCTTCCAAAAAACCCAACCGTTCAAGCACGGCCTCAGTTCATCTTCTCCTTTGCTGCTGCTTGACTACTGGCCCCAGTGTGTTATCGTCGAATCTAAAAACTTCTTTAGCCACTAAAAAATCTGTTGAAAAATGAACTCAAAAAATTGCCGTGCATAAAATCTGCCGCCCAAAAAATTGCTGCCGCTCATCTTCTGTTTATCTTCTTCACGGTCGGGATGAGCTGTTGCTACCGTCTGTTGTCACCTGCCACCGCTGTTGCCGCCTTATTTTCTAGCGAGAGACGCCATCAAGACTTTTTTTGGCTGCCTCGTCCTTTCTCCTCAGATGCCGATGAGGAAAAAAATGGCATAGCAGCAATTTTTCTTAGCAGTTCAAAATTTTAACCATTTTTGCCGTTCACCATCATCAAAAACCAAGAAAGGAAGACGAAAGAGACAGGGTGGAACGAAGATGGAGAGCTGGGGAGAGAGATGAGACGCGCGGGTCTAACACAGAATCCGATGCTCCCTCTTGATTTTTTAACCTTCCCAAAATGCCCAAATGAACCGCAACCTTCCATCCTAAATTGACGTGAATATGCAACTTCCCCGGAGAAAATTGACGGTGAATATGCAGCTTCCCCGGAGAAAAATGGGGGAAGCACTTCCCATCGGTTGGCGCTCTTTTGTGTAACCCATCAAGCGATGGAGAGTCAACCCATGGGAAGTGCTTCCCATGTTTTTCTCACGGGAAGCTACATCTCCACCGTTAATTTAGGCTGAACGACTCAGATGCATTTGGGCATGTTCGGAAGCTGAAAAAATAGATGGGGAACATCGAATTGCGTGACAGACTCGCACATCTCGTCTCTGTCTTCCCCAGCTCTTTGTGCTCCCTCCCTCTTCCATCTTCCTTCCTCCCTTTTTGATAATGGCCGATAGCAGAGATGGTATGAACATTAAATTGCCCAAATAAATTGCTAGTTGTTATGTCGTTTTCTTTCCACTCGAGGAGAGAGACAATGAAGACCACCATGGGAGATTAATGGGTTTTCTTCTTCTTCATTGTTGGTGGGTATCGATTTTTCGGCGAATTTAGAGATAGTCACGGGAGAGGATAGATCTGTTGCTGATTTAAAGGAGATGTATGCTCCTGCAGCAGTGTTCTCGACACCCCTGTCCCCGCCAAACCCAATCAGCAAAGACAGGAAGAGAGGACGCCAATTCTCTTTGCCGCCTTTCTTCTCCCGAGGCTCGACCCAAATCACCATTTTTCTTCACCACCCTCACGCTCGGTAGGTTTGAGCTGTGATTGGTGGCACTGACCGGCAACGAAGAAGAATACTGCAACAACATTTTTTTTTCAAATTTATGAGATTGGAGAATAGATCTAGTTCGACGAGTTGGAAGTCGGAGTTAGGATGCTGGCGGCGAGTAATCGGCCGATTCTGATCCGAGATCCAACGGCCGGCGGAAAGTGGGTAGGAAGCAACGGCGGCGGCGACAGATAGGGTTCGGGGAAGCTGTATAGGGTGATGCACCGCGAGTGTCTGTCATGACGGATAGAAATTCGGTGATGCACCGTAAGTGTTTGTCACAACGGACAGAAATTCGGATTATTAATGAGCAAATTTTTTTTTATTTAGATCTAATACTACCGGTGTCCGATTTAGGTGATTTAAGAGTCATTTTCTATGTTTTAAGATGTTCTTGATCATGTAGACGGTTTAGATTGGAAAAATTTAGCTAATTAAATTATAAATAGAAATAATTATGTGGACAGTTAAAATAGTGTAGATATTTTTATTTAAATGTAAATAAAAATAATATAATTATTATTATTATTTATTAAATCTATCCCAAAGAGACATATATATTTATTTAGATTATTTAAACATAAATTATAATTAATTTTAGTAAAGCTTTAATTGAAACTAATTTAATTAATAAAAATTACATGCATATAAACATTCATTATTATTTTAAGTTTATCAATTTTAGTAATAATAAATATCTAAAAGTTTTAAACATAATTCTTAAGCTATAAATATCGTTCATGATTTTAAAAATCAAAACTTATAGTAACTTTCAAAATCAAGGAGACTAGGTACCGTTCATGCATTCCTTGAAACCCACTTGTAATTTAATCATTTCTAGCCCATTTAATTACTTGTCTCATATCTATGCAAAACGACCTGTTTTTATAGCAAATATGTTTCTAAATTTTTATTTTTATTTTAAAAATTTTAAAATGAAAAATGCAACAAGAGAAATGAGATGAACTTATGAATTTTTGTAAGCTTAACTTACTAACTTCGCAAATTAACACAATACAAAAAATTGATTGTGTTTATAATTAATTGAATTAATTTTTATTTTAAATTAAATTAATATTTATTTTTATTATTTGTTAAATTGATTATTATATTGATTTAATTTGTTTTAATCTTCGTTTTAATTTTAATTTTATTATTTCACATTGAAACAACTAGATAGAGAGATGGATGACTTCTGGAGAGGGAAGATGGTGGAGCACTGGAGTTCAATACTCCAGCGACACACTGTTTTGGTGCACATGCGAGCCATTTTGTAAAATGAACTATTCAAATAATTTTGCAATTCTGCCCCAATTATTTTAATAATCCATATCCCAATTTATTTAACTAAAATTTTATGAGAAAATTTTGATTTTCATAAAAATACACAAAAAGCGCTTTATTAAATGCATTCTTCATAATTTTTATGTGAAAAAATAGAAAAACATACAAAAGTTTATATTTAGATGTTAGATTTAGGTAGATTCATTAAATAATTTCTTGCTAATACAAAAATACTTAATCGTTAAACTAGTTCCAAAAAATCATATATATTTAGCTTATTTAGATCTAAATTATAGTTGTACATCAAAAAAAATTTCATTAAAAGTTTTATCATTTTCCAAACACACACATAATTTAAATAAATATAATTTATTACAAATTTATTTCTAAAAGTCATATATTATTATTATAATTTTATATTTAGAATTTTTGTAAATTTTCTATTTAATTATAGTTTTATATATTTACGTAAATTTCTATTTCATTTAATTTATAGTGAACGATATGGATCTTTGCAAATTTAAAGCACTAAATTAATCAAAATAATTATTTTTATCAACTTCGCATAAGGTATTTATATTTGTATATTTATTTCAATTAAAATGAAAAAATAATTTATAATTAATTTTTAAGATAAAATTCAATCATTGATATTTTTTATTTTTTGTATAAACTACATGAATGGCAAAGATACAAAATACATAAGTTTAAATCAATCCCAAAAATCATATATATTTAGTTTATTTAAATCTAAATTATAGTTTTATATCGAACATTTTCATTGGACTTTAAATTTGATAGGACTTTATTTAGAGGTGTTTTATAACATGAAGATTTTCTATAAATTTTTAATTCAATGTGAATATTTATTAAACTGATAATTTTACATTGATTTGACTTGAAGTAAATAAATTTTTATTTTTATTTTCTATAAATGAATATTTTATTTTTTAAAAAATATATACATATATGTCTTGAGGGCCTCCAAAAATGAATATTTTATTTTCTAAAATATATACATGTCCCGCGGGCGTCCAAAAATGAATATTTTATTTTCTAAAATATATATATGTCCCGCGGGTCTCCAAAAATGAATATTTTGTTTTCTAAAAATATATATGTGTCCCGCGAGCCTCTAAAAATGAATATTTTATTTTCTAAATATATATATATATATATGTGTCTCGTGGGCCTCCAAAAATGAATGTTTTATTTTTCTAAAATATATACATGTCCCGTGGGCCTTCAAAAATAAATATTTTGTTTTCTAAATATATATGTGTCTCGCGGGCCTCCAAAAATGAATATTTTGTTTTCTAAAAATATATATGTCTCCCGCGGGCCTCCAAAAATGAATATTTTGTTTTCTAAAATATATACATGTTGTACGGGCGTCCAAAAATGAATATTTTATTTTCTAAAATATATATATGTCCCGCGAGCATCCAAAAATGAATATTTTATTTTTTAAAAATATATATGTGTCCCACGGGCTTCCAAAAAATGAATATTTTGTTTTTCTAAAATATATATGTGTCCCGTGGGCGTCTAAAAATGAATATTTTATTTTCTAAAATATATATGTTCCACGGGCCTCCAAAAATGAATATTTTATTTTCTAAAATATATATATGTCCCGCGGGCCTCCAAAAATGAATATTTTATTTTTCTAAAATATATATGTGTCCCGCAGGTGTCCAAAAATGAATATTTTATTTTCTAAATATATGTGTGTCCCGCGGGCCTCCAAAAATGAATATTTTGTTTTCAAAAATATATATATATATATGTGTCCCGCGGTCCTCCAAAAATGAATATCTTGTTTTCTGAAAATATATGTGTCCCGCGGGCCTCAAAAAATGAATATTTTATTTTTTAAAAAATATATGTGTGTCCCGCGTGCCTTCAAAAATGAATATTTTATTTTTTTAAAATATATATGTGTCCTGCGGGCGTCCAAAAAATGAATATTTTATTTTCTAAAATATATATGTGTTCCGCGGGCCTTAAAAAATGAATATTTTGTTTTCTAAAATATATATGTGTCCCGTGGGCGTTCAAAAATGAATATTTTATTTTCTAAAATATATATATATGTCCCGCGGGCCTCTAAAAATGAATATTTTATTTTTCTAAAATATATATGTGTCCCGCGGGCGTCCAAAAATGAATATGTTGTTTTCTTAATATATATATATGTGTGTGTGTGTGTGTGTCCCGCGGGCGACCAAAAATGAATATTTTGTTGTCTAAAAATATATGTGTCCCGCGGGCCTTCAAAAATGAATATTTTATTTTCTAAAATATATATGTGTCCCGCGGGCCATCAAAAATGAATATTTTATTTTCTAAAAATATATTTGTGTCCCGCAGGGATCAAAAAAAGAATATTTTATTTTCTAAAAATATATGTCCCGCGTGCCTTCAAAAATGAATTTTTTATTTTTCAAATATATATGTGTCCCACGGGCGTCTAAAAAATGAATATTCTATTTTTCTAAATTATATATGTGTCTCGCGGGCATCCAAAAATGAATATTTTATTTTCTAATATATATATATATATATATGTGTCCCGCCGGCCTCCAAAAATGAATATTTTATTTTTCTAAAATATATATGGGTTTCGCGGGCATCCAAAAATGAATATTTTGTTTTCTAAAATATATATATGTGTCCCGCGGGCCTCCAAAAGTGAATATTTTATTTTCTAAATATATATATATGTGGCCCGCGGGCCTCCAAAAATGAATATTTTATTTTCTAAAAATATATTTGTGTCCCGCGGGCATCCAAAAATGAATATTTTATTTTCTAAAATATATATGTGTCCCGCAGGTGTCCAAAAATGAATATTTTATTTTCTAAATATATGTGTGTCCTGCGGGCCTCCAAAAATGAATATTTTGTTTTCAAAAAATATATATATATATGTGTGTCCCGCGGTCCTCCAAAAATGAATATCTTGTTTTCTGAAAATATGTGTCCCGCGGGCCTCAAAAAATGAATATTTTGTTTTTTAAAAATATATGTGTGTCCCGCTTGCCTTCAAAAATGAATATTTTGTTTTCTAAAATATATATGTGTCCCGTGGGCGTTCAAAAATGAATATTTTATTTTCTAAAATATATATATATGTCCCGGGGGCCTCTAAAAATGAATATTTTATTTTTCTAAAATATATATGTGTCCCGCGGGCGTCCAAAAATGAATATGTTGTTTTCTTAATATATATATATATGTGTGTGTGTGTGTGTCCCGCGGGCGACCAAAAATGAATATTTTGTTGTCTAAATATATATGTGTCCCGCGGGCCTCCAAAAATGAGTATTTTATTTTCTAAAAATATATTTGTGTCCCGCAGGGATCAAAAAAAGAATATTTTATTTTCTAAAAATATATGTCCCGCGTGCCTTCAAAAATGAATTTTTTATTTTTCAAATATATATATGTGTCCCGCGGGCATCTAAAAAATGAATATTCTATTTTTCTAAATTATATATGTGTCTCGCGGGCATCCAAAAATGAATATTTTGTTTTCTAATATATATATATATGTGTCCCGCAGGCCTCCAAAAATGAATATTTTATTTTTCTAAAATATATATGGGTTTCGCGGGCATCCAAAAATGAATATTTTGTTTTCTAAAATATATATATGTGTCCCGCGGGACTCCAAAAGTGAATATTTTATTTTCTAAATATATATATGTGGCCCGCGGGCCTCCAAAAATGAATATTTTATTTTCTAAATATATATATATGTGGCCCGCGGGCCTCCAAAAATGAATATGTTGTTTTCTAAAAATATATCTGTGTCCCGCGGGCCTCCAAAAATGAATGTTTTGTTTTTATAAAATATATATGTGTCCCGCGGGCGTCCAAAAATGAATATTTTATTTTCTATAATATATATATGTCCCGCGGGCCTCCAAAAATGAATATTCTGTTTTTCTAAAATATATATGTGTCCCGTGGGAGTCCAAAAAATGAATATTTTATTTTTTTAAAATATATATGTGTCCCTCGGGCCTCCAAAAAAGAATATTTTGTTTTCTAAAATATATGTGTCTCGTGGGCCTCCAAAAATGAATATTTTGTTTTCTAATATATATATATATATATGTCCCGCGTGCCTTCAAAAATGAATGTTTTATTTTTCAAATATATATATGTGTCCCGCGGGCGTCTAAAAAATGAATATTCTATTTTTCTAAATTATATATGTGTCTCGCGGGCATCCAAAAATGAATATTTTGTTTTCTAATATATATATATATATATATGTGTCCCGCAGGCCTCCAAAAATGAATATTTTATTTTCTAAAATATATATGTGTGTCCCGCGGGCCTCCAAAAATGAATATTTTGTTTTCTAAAAATATATCTGTGTCCCACGGGCGTCCAAAAAATGAATGTTTTGTTTTTCTAAAATATATATGTGTCCCGCGGGCGTCCAAAAAATGAATTTTTTATTTTTCTAAAATATATATGGGTTTCGCGGGCATCTAAAAATGAATATTTTGTTTTCTAAAATATATATATGTGTCCCGCGGGCCTCCAAAAGTGAATATTTTATTTTCTAAATATATATATATGTGGCCCGCGGGCCTCCAAAAATGAATATTTTGTTTTCTAAAAATATATCTGTGTCCCGCGGGCCTCCAAAAGTGAATATTTTATTTTCTAAATATATATATGTGGCCCGCGGGCCTCCAAAAATGAATATTTTGTTTTCTAAAAATATATCTGTGTCCCGCGGGCCTCCAAAAAAGAATATTTTGTTTTCTAAAATATATGTGTCTCGTGGGCCTCCAGAAATGAATATTTTGTTTTCTAATATATATATATATTTGTCCCACGGGCCTCCAAAAATAGAATATTTTGTTTTTCAAAAATATATGTGTGTCCCGCGTGCCTTCACAAATGAATATTTTGTTTTTTTAAAATATATATGTGTCCTGCGGGCATCCAAAAAATAAATATTTTTTTTTCTAAAATATATATGTGTTCCGCGGGCCTTAAAAAATGAATATTTTGTTTTCTAAAATATATGTGTCCCGTGGGCGTTCAAAAATGAATATTTTATTTTCAAAAATATATATATATGTCCCGCGGGCCTCTAAAAATGAATATTTTATTTTTCTAAAATATATATGTGTCCCGCGGGCGTCCAAAAATGACTATGTTGTTTTCTTAATATATATATATATATATATCTGTGTGTGTCCCGCGGGCGACCAAAAATGAAAATTTTGTTGTCTAAATATATATGTGTCCCGCGGGCCTTCAAAAATGAATATTTTATTTTCTAAAATATATGTGTTTCCCGCGGGCTTCCAAAAATGAATATTTTATTTTCTAAAAATATATTTGTGTCCCGCAGGGATCAAAAAATGAATATTTTGTTTTCTAAAAATATATGTCCCGCGTGCCTTCAAAAATGAATTTTTTATTTTTCAAATATATATATGTGTCCCGCGGGCGTCTAAAAAATGAATATTCTATTTTTCTAAATTATATATGTGTCTCGCGGGCATCCAAAAATGAATATTTTGTTTTCTAATATATATATATATGTGTCCCGCAGGCCTCCAAAAATGAATATTTTATTTTTCTAAAATATATATGGGTTTCGCGGGCATCCAAAAATGAATATTTTGTTTTCTAAAATATATATATGTGTCCCGCGGGCCTCCAAAAGTGAATATTTTATTTTCTAAATATATATATGTGGCCCGCGGGCCTCCAAAAATGAATATTTTATTTTCTAAATATATATATGTGGCCCGCGGGCCTCCAAAAATGAATACGTTGTTTTCTAAAAATATATCTGTGTCCCGCGGGCCTCCAAAAATGAATGTTTTGTTTTTATAAAATATATATGTGTCCCGTGGGCATCCAAAAATGAATATTTTATTTTCTATAATATATATATATCCCGCGGGCCTCCAAAAATGAATATTCTGTTTTTCTAAAATATATATGTGTCCCGTGGGAGTCCAAAAAATGAATATTTTATTTTTCTAAAATATATATGTGTCCCTCGGGCCTCCAAAAAAGAATATTTTGTTTTCTAAAATATATGTGTCTCGTGGGCCTCCAAAAATGAATATTTTGTTTTCTAATATATATATATATATATGTCCCGCGTGCCTTCAAAAATGAATGTTTTATTTTTCAAATATATATATGTGTCCCGCGGGGGTCTAAAAAATGAATATTCTATTTTTCTAAATTATATATGTGTCTCGCGGGCATCCAAAAATGAATATTTTGTTTTCTAATATATATATATATATGTGTCCCGCAGGCCCCCAAAAATGAATATTTTATTTTCTAAAATATATATGTGTGTCCCGCGGGCCTCCAAAAATGAATATTTTGTTTTCTAAAAATATATCTGTGTCCCACGGGCGTCCAAAAAATGAATGTTTTGTTTTTCTAAAATATATATGTGTCCCGCGGGCGTCCAAAAAATGAATATTTTATTTTTCTAAAATATATATGGGTTTCGCGGGCATCCAAAAATGAATATTTTGTTTTCTAAAATATATATATGTGTCCCGCGGGCCTCCAAAAGTGAATATTTTATTTTCTAAATATATATATATGTGGCCCGCGGGCCTCCAAAAATGAATATTTTGTTTTCTAAAAATATATCTGTGTCCCGCGGGCCTCCAAAAGTGAATATTTTATTTTCTAAATATATATATGTGGCCCGCGGTCCTCCAAAAATGAATATTTTGTTTTCTAAAAATATATCTGTGTCCCGCGGGCCTCCAAAAAAGAATATTTTGTTTTCTAAAATATATGTGTCTCGTGGGCCTCCAAAAATGAATATTTTGTTTTCTAATATATATATATATATTTGTCCCACGGGCCTCCAAAAAATGAATATTTTGTTTTTTAAAAATATATGTGTGTCCCGCGTGCCTTCAAAAATGAATATTTTATTTTTTAAAAATATATGTGTCCTGCGGGCGTCCAAAAAATGAATATTTTATTTTCTAAAATATATATGTGTTCCGCGTGTTGAAAACATGAGGAAAACTAGCTAAATCTATGTTTTGATGATTAACAAATCAATTTGAGAAAGTCTTGGCTACTAACAAGTTTGTGAAATGTCTTAAGGAATATACATTTGAAGAAAATCAAGTTGGAAGGCCAAGTCGTTCCCCAAGTCGACTCCAAGATCGACTTCAAACATGCAGAACGTCCAGAGCTGAAAACGGAAGAAGGGAAGGTGAAGTCGCAGGCCAAGTCGACTACACCTGCGACTTGAGTAGTCAAGTCGCAAACGAAGTCGACCTCACCATCGACTTCAGTCGGGCGAAACCTTCCAGAGTTGAATTCGAAACAGCAGAATGCCGAAGTCGCACCCCAAGTCGACTCCACGTACGACTTGAGGTGAAGTCGCAGCCGAAGTCGACTCCGACATCGACTTCGATCGGGCAGAAGCTATTTTTTCAGAAAACAAGCTCATTATCAACTCAAGTGTTTCAAATTCCAAGCAAGACTCAATTCCTTCAAAGATTCACAAGGTTCAAGCTAATCCAGGAAGAATCAAAGTCAAGTTCTTCAAGGTTCACAAGATCTATAAGTATGAGGAGCCATTCCAGAATCAAAAGGACTGAAGGAAGAAAGCCTAAGCAAAACGATTTCCAAGTTCCTAGTGCGTGAAGCCATCTGACAAGGTGAAGTCGAAGCCGAAGTCGACTCCACCTGCGACTTGGGTCAAGTCGTGAACTTGACCCAAGTCGACCCTGACTGGAACTTGAAGTTGCGACGGAGAAGCGAAGTCGCACCCGAAGTCGACTCCATCTGCGACTTGGGCGAAGTCGCATCCAAAGTCGACTCCACCTGCGACTTGGGTCGCAACGGTCGGATTATTTTCGAACGTTGGCGCATTAAATGCGCGCCACCTACCTTCTAACGTTCGGATTCCCTCCAAAATTATAAATAGCATTCATGGTGAACGAGGGAAGTAGTTGGAAAACATTAAGTGAGCATAACTCCTATCTACAAGAGCATTAAAGTGATCAAGCCAATCAAGAGAGGAAGAATTGTGCTTCAAGTTGCAAGAGCTACATTCAGAAACTTCAAAGCCATCATCTACAAGTTCTTCCCTGCGCTAAATCGTTTCTACACACCTGTAAAGTGTAGTTTACTTTTATTGTTTACTTGTTTGTGTTGAACTTGATTTAGCTTGCGTAGCTAAGATCAAGAGGTAGCAAAGTAGTGTGTGATTGGAGTGTGACTCATCACCTACTTGTGCTAAGTGTTTGATGCCCCCTAGAGCTAGAATCTAGAAGAGAGCAAGAGGCTCTGGTTGTATATGCCCCCTAGAGCTAGAATCTAGAAGAGAGCAAGAGGCTCTAGTTGTATTCGCGGAATACAATAGTGGAACCCAAGTCACAAGGAGTGTGAGCTTGGAAGAGTGGAGTAGGGAGGTTGCCCGAACCACTATAAAATCCTTGTCTACTTGCTTTTATTTCTGCTCTCTTTATCACTTTGCTTTCCATTCAGTTTCTTCATTAAAGGGGATTAATTCTACAAGGGGTTAAGTTTTTAAGTTACCAAAAGAAATTTTTAAGAACCCAATTCACCCCTCCCCTCTTGGGTTTTGCCATCTATTCGGGACCCAACAAGTGGTATCAGATCAGGTCTTTGAGTTAAACCAAAGAGATCTATTGATATGGCATCCCAATCGATTCCCGTTCCCGCTTTTGCTGAGGGCCAATCATTCACTAGGCCACCATTGTTTGATGGGAACAACTTTGGTTATTGGAAGCTTCGTATGAAGCAACTCATCATGGCTACCGATATGGATTCTTGGATTGCTATCCAAGACGGTGTAACTTTGCCAATTAATGAAAGAGCTTCCAAATGGACCGAAGAGGAAGTAAGAACCGTCAAGAGCAATGCTAAGGCTATGAACTCTTTATTTTGTGCTCTTACGGCTTCGGAGTATGATAGAGTATCTTCTTGTTTGACTGCAAAAGAGATATAGGATACTCTAACATCCATTTATGAAGGAACCTCCCAAGTCCAAGGGACTAGGAGAAATATTTTGATAGGAGAGTTGGAAAGTTTTAGAATGCTAGACACTAAAAATATTTCTGAAATGTTTGCAAGATTTTCTAAGATTACTAATGCTCTCAAAGGTCTTGGAAAAGCTATCTCTGAATCCGAACAGGTGATGAAGATACTAAGAGCTCTACCGGATTCATGGACTCCAAAGATTACGGCTATTGAAGAAGCGAAAGACCTCAACACCCTAAAGCTAGAAGATCTAATTAGCTCACTAATGTCACATGAGCTAATTAAGAGAAGAAACGAAGAGAATCATAAAGGGAAGAAAATCATTGCATTAAAAGCGGCACGCAACTCAGATGAGTCTACCTCCTCGTCTAACAATGGTGATGAAGATATTGCACTTCTTACTCACAAGTTTCGAAAATTTGTGAGAAAAGAAAAGAACATTAAAGACTTCAAAGAAAGACCACAAAAAGAAAAGAAGAAGGAGGTTACAAAATGCTACCGATGCGGGGGCGTAGGACATATGCAAGCTCAATGTCCTACACCGGAAGAAAGGCCAAAGGAGAATCATGAAAGAAGAAAATACCAAAGGCCAAGAGGAAGAGGCATGTTCGTCAACGAGGAAACTTCATCAACATGCAGCTCTTCAACCGACGACAATGATGCAGCCAACTGTGCGAGAATTTGCTGCATGGCACGAATCGAGCAAGAAGAAGAAGACTTGCTATGCTTAAACACGACTGAAGTGTTGGAAGAACAATCCACCTCAACCAAATGTACAAGCAATGATGAGGTAACTTCCAAACCTTGCTATTCTCAATCAAGTTATTCTTCTTTTCAAAATTGCCTCAAATGTGCTGAATTAGAAGAACTACAAACTGCCTATGATTCATTATATGAGGAAATCAAAAAGCTAGGAAACAAGTTGTCCTCAAAGAAACAACAATGCAACTTTGTTATTATTGAAAATGGAAAACTAGCTGAAAAATCAACAAAACTGAAAGAAGAAAATGAATCATTGTTGAAAGAAGTAGAGAAACTGAAAAAGGAGAACAAATCCTTAAATGAATCATTAGCAAAGTTCTCTAATCCAGGAGAAAGTGTAAAGATGTTTCTGAACATGACCTCCCAAACAAACAAAAGAGGTCTTGGATACAATACATTTGAGCAAGGAGAAAGTGGCAAATCAAATGTGCCTACACTTGGAAAATATCAAACCAAAATTGCACCTATATACAAGCCACAAAGGAGAAATGTTATGTGGACTAGAAGGCCAACATTTGAACCAAAATATACTTGGAGGCCTACTCATAGATTACCAATGGCTTGCAATTTTTGCAACAAAATGGGTCATAAAGTTTATAAGTGTAACTTTAAGAGATTATTTGACCATGGTGCTAAATTAGTTTGGGTTCCAAAGAACACAAGATTTGGGCTTTCTAAGTTAGAGCAACAAAGATTAAATAATATTACTAACCCAAATGGACCCATAAAATGGGTACCAAAAAGATGAGAATTACTTGTTTATTTTTCAGATTTGTTTAAAGGCAAAGGCAAACAATGTATGGTTCATGGATAGCGGTTGTTCAAGGCACATGACTGGAGAAAGAAATTTGTTTCACAAACTTAAGCCTTGCAACAACGGAACTGTTGCCTTTGGAAATAATGAGAAAGGTAAAATAAAAGGTAAAGGAAATATTTATAGTATCTCAAATGCATGCATGGAGGATGTTTTGTTTGTTGAAGGACTCAAGCATAACTTAATGAGCATTAGCCAATTATGTGATAAAGGATATAAAGTTGTGTTTGAATCATCTATATGTAATGTATTTGATGGAGAACATATCATGTTTAGCGGAAAAAGGCATGGAAATGTATATTTGGTTTCACTTGATGAACTAGATGGTCAATGTCTAATGGCCATTGATAATGATCCATGGGTTTGGCATAAAAGGCTTGGACACATAAACATGAGAAACATAAAAAGCCTATGGAAAAAGAATTTGGTGAAAGGCTTGCCTAAATTGAAATATGACAAAGACAAAATATGTAAGGCATGTCAATTATCTAAACAACCAAAGATGTCTTTTTCTACCAAAAAGAAGATTTCCACCACAAGGCCACTTGAATTGCTACACATGGATCTATATGGACCATCCGACATTTTAACCATTGGTGGAAAGAAATATGTATTTGTAATTGTTGATGACTTTTCAAGATTCACATGGATAATTCTTTTAGCTAGCAAAGATGAAGCCTTCTCTATGTTTTCAACGTTTGTAAACTTGGTGGAAAATGAAAAACAAAGTACTATTATGACTATAAGGAGTGATCATGGTGGTGAATTTGAGAACAAACGATTCATAGAATTATGTAATGAAAAAGGAATTCATCACACATTTTCTGCACCAAAAACTCCACAACAAAATGGAGTAGTGGAGAGGAAAAATAGAACTATACAAGAGATGGCTAGAACTATGCTAAATGAGAGCAAATTATCTAAGAAGTTTTGGGGTGAAGCTGTAAGTACAGCTTGTCATGTATTGAATCGAGTTACCATTAGAGCAATCTTGAAAAAGACCCCATATGAGCTATGGAAAGGAAAGAAACCAAACATATCTTATTTTCATACTTTTGGATGCACATGTTATGTGCTGAACAATGGAAAAACCAACTTGGGAAAATTTGACGCTAAAAGTGATGAGTCAATATTCCTTGGGTACTCATCAAATAGCAAAGCATATAGAGTATTCAATAAACGAAACCAAGTTGTAGAAGAATCCATACATGTTGTTTTTGATGAAACTAACCCATGCTTGAAAAGAAGAGATGATTTAAGTGATGCAGATGAGATTGTAAGCAACTTTGAAAAGCTGCATGTGGAAAAGCAAGAAGAGTCCAATGAGGAAAGGGTAAGTGAAGGTAATGACTCCTATAAACCTCCATCTGATTTAAAATTCAAACATGCACATCCAATTGAACAAATTATAGGGAATGTGTATGAAGGTGTAAAAACTAGAAGGTCAAAGGAAAGTGTTTGCGGACATTATGCCTTTGTATCCAAAATTGAACCTTCTAATATTGAACAAGCTCTTGATGATGAAAACTGGATTATAGCAATGCAAGAAGAGCTAAATCAATTTGAAAGAAATCAAGTTTGGCATCTTGTTCCTAGACCAAATGATTGTACAGTTATTGGTACCAAGTGGGTCTTTAGGAACAAATTAGATGAAAGTGGACTTGTAGTGAGAAACAAAGCTAGACTTGTGGCAAAAGGATATTCACAAGAAGAAGGAATTGACTTTGAAGAATCCTATGCACCGGTTGCTAGATTGGAAGCAATTCGCATATTACTAGCTTTTGCATCTCGCATGAACTTTAAATTGTTTCAAATGGATGTTAAAAGTGCATTCCTAAATGGTTATATAAATGAAGAGGTGTATGTAGAACAACCACCTGGATTTGAGGAAAAAGATCAATCTAAATTTGTATATAAGTTGACCAAAACACTATATGGATTAAAACAAGCTCCAAGAGCTTGGTATGAAAGACTAAGCAAATTTCTGATTGATCATGATTTTCAAAAGGGAAAGGTAGACACCACCTTGTTTATCAAGAACAATGGAAAGGATATATTAATTATTCAAATTTATGTTGATGATATTATTTTTGGTGCTACTAATGAAGCTCTTTGTCAAGAATTTTCTGAGCTTATGCAGAAAGAATTTGAGATGAGCATGATGGGAGAACTCAATTTCTTCCTTGGACTGCAAATCAAGCAACTAAATGAAGGAATCTTCATAAACTAGTCCAAATACATTAAAGAGATGCTCAAGAAGTTTAGCATGGAGAATAGCAAAGGAGCAAACACGCCCATGAGCTCCACAATCAAAATGGACAAAGATGAGAAGGGAAAATTAGTTGATTTAAAATTGTATAGAAGCATGATAGGTTCCTTATTATATTTAACTGCTTCTAGGCCAGATATTTTGTTTAGTGTGTGTATGTGCTCTAGATTTCAATCATGCCCAAAAGAATCACACTTGGTAGCTGTGAAAAGAATCTTTAGATATCTAGTAGACACTACCAACTTAGGACTATGGTATCCAAAGGGCTCTAATTTTGATCTAATCGGCTACTCGGATGCGGATTTTGCTGGTTACAAAGTAGAAAGAAAAAGCACTAGTGGAACATGTCAGTTTCTTGGAAGCATGTTGGTTTCATGGTTTTCAAGAAAACAAACAAGTGTTGCTCTATCTACGGCGGAAGCCGAATACATTGCCGCCGGGAGCTGTTGTGCTCAATTACTTTGGATGAAACAGCAACTTAGGGACTATGGCATGGATTTCAAAGATATACCTATCAAATGTGATAATACAAGTGCCATATGTCTAACCAAGAATCCAATCTTGCATTCTAGGACCAAACATATAGACCTTAGACATCATTTCATTAGAGAACATGTAGAAAATCATGACATATGTTTGGTATATGTAAGAACTGAGGATCAAGTTGCAGATATATTCACTAAACCCCTAGCAAAAGAAGCATTTTATAAGCTTAGAAATGACATGGGAATGCTTGAACTAACTTAAAGCATAAATTGAAGGGGAGCACCCATTTAGGGGGAGCACCCATTTTTGATATATTGACAAAAAGGGGGAGAGAAATTTAAGAATGGGGAGAAGAAGAGGATTTGAGTTGAAAAATTGAGTATAAGTCTTAATGATTAAAAAGGGGAGAGAGATGATTAAAGGGGAGAGAGATGTAAGAAGAGAAGAGTAAGAATGGGGAGGAGAGTAGGATATGCTTACATGATATTTGAATGTTCTGTTTGCATGAGCATAAGCATGATTTTAAAATGCAATATGAGCATATTATTTTTAATGAAAGGTATCCACTCAAATCGGTTTTGTCAATCATCAAAAAGGGGGAGATTGTTGGAAACATGAGGAAAACTAGCTAAATCTATATTTTGATGATTAACAAATCAATTTGAGAAAGTCTTGGCTACTAACAAGTTTGTGAAATGTCTTAAGGAATATACATTTGAAGAAAATCAAGTTGGAAGGCCAAGTCGTTCCCCAAGTCGACTCCAAGATCGACTTCAAACATGCAGAACGTCCAGAGCTGAAAACGGAAGAAGGGAAGGTGAAGTCGCAGGCCAAGTCGACTCCACCTGCGACTTGAGTAGTCAAGTCGCAAACGAAGTCGACCTCCCCACCGACTTCAGTCGGGCGAAACCTTCCAGAGTTGAATTCGAAACAGCAGAATGCCGAAGTCGCACCCCAAGTCGACTCCACGTACGACTTGAGGTGAAGTCGCAGCCGAAGTCGACTCCGACATCGACTTCGATCGGGCAGAAGCTATTTTTTCAGAAAACAAGCTCATTATCAACTCAAGTGTTTCAAATTCCAAGCAAGACTCAATTCCTTCAAAGATTCACAAGGTTCAAGCTAATCCAGGAAGAATCAAAGTCAAGTTCTTCAAGGTTCACAAGATCTATAAGTATGAGGAGCCATTCCAGAATCAAAAGGACTGAAGGAAGAAAGCCTAAGCAAAACGATTTCCAAGTTCCTAGTGCGTGAAGCCATCTGACAAGGTGAAGTCGAAGCCGAAGTCGACTCCACCTGCGACTTGGGTCAAGTCGTGAACCCAAGTCGACCCTGACTGGAACTTGAAGTTGCGACGGAGAAGCGAAGTCGCACCCGAAGTCGACTCCATCTGCGACTTGGGCGAAGTCGCATCCGAAGTCGACTCCACCTGCGACTTGGGTCGCAACGGTCGGATTATTTTCGAACGTTGGCGCATTAAATGCGCGCCACCTACCTTCTAACGTTCGGATTCCCTCCAAAATTATAAATAGCATTCATGGTGAACGAGGGAAGTAGTTGGAAAACATTAAGTGAGCATAACTCCTATCTACAAGAGCATTAAAGTGATCAAGCCAATCAAGAGAGGAAGAATTGTGCTTCAAGTTGCAAGAGCTACATTCAGAAACTTCAAAGCCATCATCTACAAGTTCTTCCCTGCGCTAAATCGTTTCTACACACCTGTAAAGTGTAGTTTACTTTTATTGTTTACTTGTTTGTGTTGAACTTGATTTAGCTTGCGTAGCTAAGATCAAGAGGTAGCAAAGTAGTGTGTGATTGGAGTGTGACTCATCACCTACTTGTGCTAAGTGTTTGATGCCCCCTAGAGCTAGAATCTAGAAGAGAGCAAGAGGCTCTGGTTGTATATGCCCCCTAGAGCTAGAATCTAGAAGAGAGCAAGAGGCTCTAGTTGTATTCGCGGAATACAATAGTGGAACCCAAGTCACAAGGAGTGTGAGCTTGGAAGAGTGGAGTTGGGAGGTTGCCCGAACCACTATAAAATCCTTGTCTACTTGCTTTTATTTCTGCTCTCTTTATCACTTTGCTTTCCATTCAGTTTCTTCATTAAAGGGGATTAATTCTACAAGGGGTTAAGTTTTTAAGTTACCAAAAGAAATTTTTAAGAACCCAATTCACCCCTCCCCTCTTGGGTTTTGCCATCTATTCGGGACCCAACAAGTGGTATCAGATCAGGTCTTTGAGTTAAACCAAAGAGATCTATTGATATGGCATCCCAATCGATTCCCGTTCCCGCTTTTGCTGAGGGCCAATCATTCACTAGGCCACCATTGTTTGATGGGAACAACTTTGGTTATTGGAAGCTTCGTATGAAGCAACTCATCATGGCTACCGATATGGATTCTTGGATTGCTATCCAAGACGGTGTAACTTTGCCAATTAATGAAAGAGCTTCCAAATGGACCGAAGAGGAAGTAAGAACCGTCAAGAGCAATGCTAAGGCTATGAACTCTTTATTTTGTGCTCTTACGGCTTCGGAGTATGATAGAGTATCTTCTTGTTTGACTGCAAAAGAGATATAGGATACTCTAACATCCATTTATGAAGGAACCTCCCAAGTCCAAGGGACTAGGAGAAATATTTTGATAGGAGAGTTGGAAAGTTTTAGAATGCTAGACACTAAAAATATTTCTGAAATGTTTGCAAGATTTTCTAAGATTACTAATGCTCTCAAAGGTCTTGGAAAAGCTATCTCTGAATCCGAACAGGTGATGAAGATACTAAGAGCTCTACCGGATTCATGGACTCCAAAGATTACGGCTATTGAAGAAGCGAAAGACCTCAACACCCTAAAGCTAGAAGATCTAATTAGCTCACTAATGTCACATGAGCTAATTAAGAGAAGAAACGAAGAGAATCATAAAGGGAAGAAAATCATTGCATTAAAAGCGGCACGCAACTCAGATGAGTCTACCTCCTCGTCTAACAATGGTGATGAAGATATTGCACTTCTTACTCACAAGTTTCGAAAATTTGTGAGAAAAGAAAAGAACATTAAAGACTTCAAAGAAAGACCACAAAAAGAAAAGAAGAAGGAGGTTACAAAATGCTACCGATGCGGGGGCGTAGGACATATGCAAGCTCAATGTCCTACACCGGAAGAAAGGCCAAAGGAGAATCATGAAAGAAGAAAATACCAAAGGCCAAGAGGAAGAGGCATGTTCGTCAACGAGGAAACTTCATCAACATGCAGCTCTTCAACCGACGACAATGATGCAGCCAACTGTGCGAGAATTTGCTGCATGGCACGAATCGAGCAAGAAGAAGAAGACTTGCTATGCTTAAACACGACTGAAGTGTTGGAAGAACAATCCACCTCAACCAAATGTACAAGCAATGATGAGGTAACTTCCAAACCTTGCTATTCTCAATCAAGTTATTCTTCTTTTCAAAATTGCCTCAAATGTGCTGAATTAGAAGAACTACAAACTGCCTATGATTCATTATATGAGGAAATCAAAAAGCTAGGAAACAAGTTGTCCTCAAAGAAACAACAATGCAACTTTGTTATTATTGAAAATGGAAAACTAGCTGAAAAATCAACAAAACTGAAAGAAGAAAATGAATCATTGTTGAAAGAAGTAGAGAAACTGAAAAAGGAGAACAAATCCTTAAATGAATCATTAGCAAAGTTCTCTAATCCAGGAGAAAGTGTAAAGATGTTTCTGAACATGACCTCCCAAACAAACAAAAGAGGTCTTGGATACAATACATTTGAGCAAGGAGAAAGTGGCAAATCAAATGTGCCTACACTTGGAAAATATCAAACCAAAATTGCACCTATATACAAGCCACAAAGGAGAAATGTTATGTGGACTAGAAGGCCAACATTTGAACCAAAATATACTTGGAGGCCTACTCATAGATTACCAATGGCTTGCAATTTTTGCAACAAAATGGGTCATAAAGTTTATAAGTGTAACTTTAAGAGATTATTTGACCATGGTGCTAAATTAGTTTGGGTTCCAAAGAACACAAGATTTGGGCTTTCTAAGTTAGAGCAACAAAGATTAAATAATATTACTAACCCAAATGGACCCATAAAATGGGTACCAAAAAGATGAGAATTACTTGTTTATTTTTCAGATTTGTTTAAAGGCAAAGGCAAACAATGTATGGTTCATGGATAGCGGTTGTTCAAGGCACATGACTGGAGAAAGAAATTTGTTTCACAAACTTAAGCCTTGCAACAACGGAACTGTTGCCTTTGGAAATAATGAGAAAGGTAAAATAAAAGGTAAAGGAAATATTTATAGTATCTCAAATGCATGCATGGAGGATGTTTTGTTTGTTGAAGGACTCAAGCATAACTTAATGAGCATTAGCCAATTATGTGATAAAGGATATAAAGTTGTGTTTGAATCATCTATATGTAATGTATTTGATGGAGAACATATCATGTTTAGCGGAAAAAGGCATGGAAATGTATATTTGGTTTCACTTGATGAACTAGATGGTCAATGTCTAATGGCCATTGATAATGATCCATGGGTTTGGCATAAAAGGCTTGGACACATAAACATGAGAAACATAAAAAGCCTATGGAAAAAGAATTTGGTGAAAGGCTTGCCTAAATTGAAATATGACAAAGACAAAATATGTAAGGCATGTCAATTATCTAAACAACCAAAGATGTCTTTTTCTACCAAAAAGAAGATTTCCACCACAAGGCCACTTGAATTGCTACACATGGATCTATATGGACCATCCGACATTTTAACCATTGGTGGAAAGAAATATGTATTTGTAATTGTTGATGACTTTTCAAGATTCACATGGATAATTCTTTTAGCTAGCAAAGATGAAGCCTTCTCTATGTTTTCAACGTTTGTAAACTTGGTGGAAAATGAAAAACAAAGTACTATTATGACTATAAGGAGTGATCATGGTGGTGAATTTGAGAACAAACGATTCATAGAATTATGTAATGAAAAAGGAATTCATCACACATTTTCTGCACCAAAAACTCCACAACAAAATGGAGTAGTGGAGAGGAAAAATAGAACTATACAAGAGATGGCTAGAACTATGCTAAATGAGAGCAAATTATCTAAGAAGTTTTGGGGTGAAGCTGTAAGTACAGCTTGTCATGTATTGAATCGAGTTACCATTAGAGCAATCTTGAAAAAGACCCCATATGAGCTATGGAAAGGAAAGAAACCAAACATATCTTATTTTCATACTTTTGGATGCACATGTTATGTGCTGAACAATGGAAAAACCAACTTGGGAAAATTTGACGCTAAAAGTGATGAGTCAATATTCCTTGGGTACTCATCAAATAGCAAAGCATATAGAGTATTCAATAAACGAAACCAAGTTGTAGAAGAATCCATACATGTTGTTTTTGATGAAACTAACCCATGCTTGAAAAGAAGAGATGATTTAAGTGATGCAGATGAGATTGTAAGCAACTTTGAAAAGCTGCATGTGGAAAAGCAAGAAGAGTCCAATGAGGAAAGGGTAAGTGAAGGTAATGACTCCTATAAACCTCCATCTGATTTAAAATTCAAACATGCACATCCAATTGAACAAATTATAGGGAATGTGTATGAAGGTGTAAAAACTAGAAGGTCAAAGGAAAGTGTTTGCGGACATTATGCCTTTGTATCCAAAATTGAACCTTCTAATATTGAACAAGCTCTTGATGATGAAAACTGGATTATAGCAATGCAAGAAGAGCTAAATCAATTTGAAAGAAATCAAGTTTGGCATCTTGTTCCTAGACCAAATGATTGTACAGTTATTGGTACCAAGTGGGTCTTTAGGAACAAATTAGATGAAAGTGGACTTGTAGTGAGAAACAAAGCTAGACTTGTGGCAAAAGGATATTCACAAGAAGAAGGAATTGACTTTGAAGAATCCTATGCACCGGTTGCTAGATTGGAAGCAATTCGCATATTACTAGCTTTTGCATCTCGCATGAACTTTAAATTGTTTCAAATGGATGTTAAAAGTGCATTCCTAAATGGTTATATAAATGAAGAGGTGTATGTAGAACAACCACCTGGATTTGAGGAAAAAGATCAATCTAAATTTGTATATAAGTTGACCAAAACACTATATGGATTAAAACAAGCTCCAAGAGCTTGGTATGAAAGACTAAGCAAATTTCTGATTGATCATGATTTTCAAAAGGGAAAGGTAGACACCACCTTGTTTATCAAGAACAATGGAAAGGATATATTAATTATTCAAATTTATGTTGATGATATTATTTTTGGTGCTACTAATGAAGCTCTTTGTCAAGAATTTTCTGAGCTTATGCAGAAAGAATTTGAGATGAGCATGATGGGAGAACTCAATTTCTTCCTTGGACTGCAAATCAAGCAACTAAATGAAGGAATCTTCATAAACTAGTCCAAATACATTAAAGAGATGCTCAAGAAGTTTAGCATGGAGAATAGCAAAGGAGCAAACACGCCCATGAGCTCCACAATCAAAATGGACAAAGATGAGAAGGGAAAATTAGTTGATTTAAAATTGTATAGAAGCATGATAGGTTCCTTATTATATTTAACTGCTTCTAGGCCAGATATTTTGTTTAGTGTGTGTATGTGCTCTAGATTTCAATCATGCCCAAAAGAATCACACTTGGTAGCTGTGAAAAGAATCTTTAGATATCTAGTAGACACTACCAACTTAGGACTATGGTATCCAAAGGGCTCTAATTTTGATCTAATCGGCTACTCGGATGCGGATTTTGCTGGTTACAAAGTAGAAAGAAAAAGCACTAGTGGAACATGTCAGTTTCTTGGAAGCATGTTGGTTTCATGGTTTTCAAGAAAACAAACAAGTGTTGCTCTATCTACGGCGGAAGCCGAATACATTGCCGCCGGGAGCTGTTGTGCTCAATTACTTTGGATGAAACAGCAACTTAGGGACTATGGCATGGATTTCAAAGATATACCTATCAAATGTGATAATACAAGTGCCATATGTCTAACCAAGAATCCAATCTTGCATTCTAGGACCAAACATATAGACCTTAGACATCATTTCATTAGAGAACATGTAGAAAATCATGACATATGTTTGGTATATGTAAGAACTGAGGATCAAGTTGCAGATATATTCACTAAACCCCTAGCAAAAGAAGCATTTTATAAGCTTAGAAATGACATGGGAATGCTTGAACTAACTTAAAGCATAAATTGAAGGGGAGCACCCATTTAGGGGGAGCACCCATTTTTGATATATTGACAAAAAGGGGGAGAGAAATTTAAGAATGGGGAGAAGAAGAGGATTTGAGTTGAAAAATTGAGTATAAGTCTTAATGATTAAAAAGGGGAGAGAGATGATTAAAGGGGAGAGAGATGTAAGAAGAGAAGAGTAAGAATGGGGAGGAGAGTAGGATATGCTTACATGATATTTGAATGTTCTGTTTGCATGAGCATAAGCATGATTTTAAAATGCAATATGAGCATATTATTTTTAATGAAAGGTATCCACTCAAATCGGTTTTGTCAATCATCAAAAAGGGGGAGATTGTTGGAAACATGAGGAAAACTAGCTAAATCTATATTTTGATGATTAACAAATCAATTTGAGAAAGTCTTGGCTACTAACAAGTTTGTGAAATGTCTTAAGGATATACATTTGAAGAAAATCAAGTTGGAAGGCCAAGTCGTTCCCCAAGTCGACTCCAAGATCGACTTCAAACATGCAGAACGTCCAGAGCTGAAAACGGAAGAAGGGAAGGTGAAGTCGCAGGCCAAGTCGACTCCACCTGCGACTTGAGTAGTCAAGTCGCAAACGAAGTCGACCTCCCCCACCGACTTCAGTCGGGCGAAACCTTCCAGAGTTGAATTCGAAACAGCAGAATGCCGAAGTCGCACCCCAAGTCGACTCCACGTACGACTTGAGGTGAAGTCGCAGCCGAAGTCGACTCCGACATCGACTTCGATCGGGCAGAAGCTATTTTTTCAGAAAACAAGCTCATTATCAACTCAAGTGTTTCAAATTCCAAGCAAGACTCAATTCCTTCAAAGATTCACAAGGTTCAAGCTAATCCAGGAAGAATCAAAGTCAAGTTCTTCAAGGTTCACAAGATCTATAAGTATGAGGAGCCATTCCAGAATCAAAAGGACTGAAGGAAGAAAGCCTAAGCAAAACGATTTCCAAGTTCCTAGTGCGTGAAGCCATCTGACAAGGTGAAGTCGAAGCCGAAGTCGACTCCACCTGCGACTTGGGTCAAGTCGTGAACCCAAGTCGACCCTGACTGGAACTTGAAGTTGCGACGGAGAAGCGAAGTCGCACCCGAAGTCGACTCCATCTGCGACTTGGGCGAAGTCGCATCCGAAGTCGACTCCACCTGCGACTTGGGTCGCAACGGTCGGATTATTTTCGAACGTTGGCGCATTAAATGCGCGCCACCTACCTTCTAACGTTCGGATTCCCTCCAAAATTATAAATAGCATTCATGGTGAACGAGGGAAGTAGTTGGAAAACATTAAGTGAGCATAACTCCTATCTACAAGAGCATTAAAGTGATCAAGCCAATCAAGAGAGGAAGAATTGTGCTTCAAGTTGCAAGAGCTACATTCAGAAACTTCAAAGCCATCATCTACAAGTTCTTCCCTGCGCTAAATCGTTTCTACACACCTGTAAAGTGTAGTTTACTTTTATTGTTTACTTGTTTGTGTTGAACTTGATTTAGCTTGCGTAGCTAAGATCAAGAGGTAGCAAAGTAGTGTGTGATTGGAGTGTGACTCATCACCTACTTGTGCTAAGTGTTTGATGCCCCCTAGAGCTAGAATCTAGAAGAGAGCAAGAGGCTCTGGTTGTATATGCCCCCTAGAGCTAGAATCTAGAAGAGAGCAAGAGGCTCTAGTTGTATTCGCGGAATACAATAGTGGAACCCAAGTCACAAGGAGTGTGAGCTTGGAAGAGTGGAGTTGGGAGGTTGCCCGAACCACTATAAAATCCTTGTCTACTTGCTTTTATTTCTGCTCTCTTTATCACTTTGCTTTCCATTCAGTTTCTTCATTAAAGGGGATTAATTCTACAAGGGGTTAAGTTTTTAAGTTACCAAAAGAAATTTTTAAGAACCCAATTCACCCCTCCCCTCTTGGGTTTTGCCATCTATTCGGGACCCAACAAGTGGTATCAGATCAGGTCTTTGAGTTAAACCAAAGAGATCTATTGATATGGCATCCCAATCGATTCCCGTTCCCGCTTTTGCTGAGGGCCAATCATTCACTAGGCCACCATTGTTTGATGGGAACAACTTTGGTTATTGGAAGCTTCGTATGAAGCAACTCATCATGGCTACCGATATGGATTCTTGGATTGCTATCCAAGACGGTGTAACTTTGCCAATTAATGAAAGAGCTTCCAAATGGACCGAAGAGGAAGTAAGAACCGTCAAGAGCAATGCTAAGGCTATGAACTCTTTATTTTGTGCTCTTACGGCTTCGGAGTATGATAGAGTATCTTCTTGTTTGACTGCAAAAGAGATATAGGATACTCTAACATCCATTTATGAAGGAACCTCCCAAGTCCAAGGGACTAGGAGAAATATTTTGATAGGAGAGTTGGAAAGTTTTAGAATGCTAGACACTAAAAATATTTCTGAAATGTTTGCAAGATTTTCTAAGATTACTAATGCTCTCAAAGGTCTTGGAAAAGCTATCTCTGAATCCGAACAGGTGATGAAGATACTAAGAGCTCTACCGGATTCATGGACTCCAAAGATTACGGCTATTGAAGAAGCGAAAGACCTCAACACCCTAAAGCTAGAAGATCTAATTAGCTCACTAATGTCACATGAGCTAATTAAGAGAAGAAACGAAGAGAATCATAAAGGGAAGAAAATCATTGCATTAAAAGCGGCACGCAACTCAGATGAGTCTACCTCCTCGTCTAACAATGGTGATGAAGATATTGCACTTCTTACTCACAAGTTTCGAAAATTTGTGAGAAAAGAAAAGAACATTAAAGACTTCAAAGAAAGACCACAAAAAGAAAAGAAGAAGGAGGTTACAAAATGCTACCGATGCGGGGGCGTAGGACATATGCAAGCTCAATGTCCTACACCGGAAGAAAGGCCAAAGGAGAATCATGAAAGAAGAAAATACCAAAGGCCAAGAGGAAGAGGCATGTTCGTCAACGAGGAAACTTCATCAACATGCAGCTCTTCAACCGACGACAATGATGCAGCCAACTGTGCGAGAATTTGCTGCATGGCACGAATCGAGCAAGAAGAAGAAGACTTGCTATGCTTAAACACGACTGAAGTGTTGGAAGAACAATCCACCTCAACCAAATGTACAAGCAATGATGAGGTAACTTCCAAACCTTGCTATTCTCAATCAAGTTATTCTTCTTTTCAAAATTGCCTCAAATGTGCTGAATTAGAAGAACTACAAACTGCCTATGATTCATTATATGAGGAAATCAAAAAGCTAGGAAACAAGTTGTCCTCAAAGAAACAACAATGCAACTTTGTTATTATTGAAAATGGAAAACTAGCTGAAAAATCAACAAAACTGAAAGAAGAAAATGAATCATTGTTGAAAGAAGTAGAGAAACTGAAAAAGGAGAACAAATCCTTAAATGAATCATTAGCAAAGTTCTCTAATCCAGGAGAAAGTGTAAAGATGTTTCTGAACATGACCTCCCAAACAAACAAAAGAGGTCTTGGATACAATACATTTGAGCAAGGAGAAAGTGGCAAATCAAATGTGCCTACACTTGGAAAATATCAAACCAAAATTGCACCTATATACAAGCCACAAAGGAGAAATGTTATGTGGACTAGAAGGCCAACATTTGAACCAAAATATACTTGGAGGCCTACTCATAGATTACCAATGGCTTGCAATTTTTGCAACAAAATGGGTCATAAAGTTTATAAGTGTAACTTTAAGAGATTATTTGACCATGGTGCTAAATTAGTTTGGGTTCCAAAGAACACAAGATTTGGGCTTTCTAAGTTAGAGCAACAAAGATTAAATAATATTACTAACCCAAATGGACCCATAAAATGGGTACCAAAAAGATGAGAATTACTTGTTTATTTTTCAGATTTGTTTAAAGGCAAAGGCAAACAATGTATGGTTCATGGATAGCGGTTGTTCAAGGCACATGACTGGAGAAAGAAATTTGTTTCACAAACTTAAGCCTTGCAACAACGGAACTGTTGCCTTTGGAAATAATGAGAAAGGTAAAATAAAAGGTAAAGGAAATATTTATAGTATCTCAAATGCATGCATGGAGGATGTTTTGTTTGTTGAAGGACTCAAGCATAACTTAATGAGCATTAGCCAATTATGTGATAAAGGATATAAAGTTGTGTTTGAATCATCTATATGTAATGTATTTGATGGAGAACATATCATGTTTAGCGGAAAAAGGCATGGAAATGTATATTTGGTTTCACTTGATGAACTAGATGGTCAATGTCTAATGGCCATTGATAATGATCCATGGGTTTGGCATAAAAGGCTTGGACACATAAACATGAGAAACATAAAAAGCCTATGGAAAAAGAATTTGGTGAAAGGCTTGCCTAAATTGAAATATGACAAAGACAAAATATGTAAGGCATGTCAATTATCTAAACAACCAAAGATGTCTTTTTCTACCAAAAAGAAGATTTCCACCACAAGGCCACTTGAATTGCTACACATGGATCTATATGGACCATCCGACATTTTAACCATTGGTGGAAAGAAATATGTATTTGTAATTGTTGATGACTTTTCAAGATTCACATGTATAATTCTTTTAGCTAGCAAAGATGAAGCCTTCTCTATGTTTTCAACGTTTGTAAACTTGGTGGAAAATGAAAAACAAAGTACTATTATGACTATAAGGAGTGATCATGGTGGTGAATTTGAGAACAAACGATTCATAGAATTATGTAATGAAAAAGGAATTCATCACACATTTTCTGCACCAAAAACTCCACAACAAAATGGAGTAGTGGAGAGGAAAAATAGAACTATACAAGAGATGGCTAGAACTATGCTAAATGAGAGCAAATTATCTAAGAAGTTTTGGGGTGAAGCTGTAAGTACAGCTTGTCATGTATTGAATCGAGTTACCATTAGAGCAATCTTGAAAAAGACCCCATATGAGCTATGGAAAGGAAAGAAACCAAACATATCTTATTTTCATACTTTTGGATGCACATGTTATGTGCTGAACAATGGAAAAACCAACTTGGGAAAATTTGACGCTAAAAGTGATGAGTCAATATTCCTTGGGTACTCATCAAATAGCAAAGCATATAGAGTATTCAATAAACGAAACCAAGTTGTAGAAGAATCCATACATGTTGTTTTTGATGAAACTAACCCATGCTTGAAAAGAAGAGATGATTTAAGTGATGCAGATGAGATTGTAAGCAACTTTGAAAAGCTGCATGTGGAAAAGCAAGAAGAGTCCAATGAGGAAAGGGTAAGTGAAGGTAATGACTCCTATAAACCTCCATCTGATTTAAAATTCAAACATGCACATCCAATATATATGGGTTTCGCGGGCTTCCAAAAATGAATATTTTATTTTTCTAAAATATATATGGGTTTCGCGGGCTTCCAAAAATGAATATTTTGTTTTCTAAAATATATATATGTGTCCCGCGGGCCTCCAAAAGTGAATATTTTATTTTCTAAATATATATATATATGGCCCGCGGGCCTCCAAAAATGAATATTTTGTTTTCTAAAAATATATCTGTGTCCCGCGGGCCTCCAAAAATGAATGTTTTGTTTTTATAAAATATATATGTGTCCCGCGGGCGTCCAAAAATGAATATTTTATTTTCTAAAATATATATATGTCCCGCGGGCCTCCAAAAATGAATATTCTGTTTTTCTAAAATGTATATGTGTCCCGTGGGAGTCCAAAAAATGAATATTTTATTTTTCTAAAATATATGTGTCCCTCGGGCATCCAAAAATGAATATTTTATTTTTCTAAAATATATATGTGTCCCGCGGGCGTCCAAAAATGAATATGTTGTTTTCTTAATATATATATATGTGTGTGTGTGTGTGTTTGTGTGTGTGTGTGTGTGTGTCCCGCGTGCGACCAAAAATGAATATTTTGTTGTCTAAATATATATGTGTCCCGCGGGCCTTCAAAAATGAATATTTTATTTTCTAAAATATATATGTGTCCCGCGGGCCTCCAAAAATGAATATTTTATTTTCTAAAAATATATTTGTGTCCCGCAGGGATCAAAAAATGAATATTTTGTTTTCTAAATATATATGTCCCGCGTGCCTTCAAAAATGAATGTTTTATTTTTCAAATATATATATGTGTCCCGCGGGCGTCTAAAAAATGAATATTCTATTTTTCTAAATTATATATGTGTCTCGCAGGCATCTAAAAATGAATATTTTGTTTTCTAATATATATATATATATGTGTCCCGCAGGCCTCCAAAAATGAATATTTTATTTTCTAAAATATATATGTGTGTCCCGCGGGCATCCAAAAATGAATATTTTATTTTCTAAAAATATATCTGTGTCCCACGGGCGTCCAAAAAATGAATGTTTTGTTTTTCTAAAATATATATGTGTCCCGCGGGCGTCCAAAAAATGAATATTTTATTTTTCTAAAATATATATGGGTTTCGCGGGCATCCAAAAATGAATATTTTGTTTTCTAAAATATATATGTGTCCCGCGGGCCTCCAAAAGTGAATATTTTATTTTCTAAATATATATATATGTGGCCCACGAGCCTCCAAAAATGAATATTTTATTTTCTAAAAATATATCTGTGTCCCGCGGGCCTCCAAAAATGAATGTTTTGTTTTTATAAAATATATATGTGTCCCGCGGGCGTCCAAAAATGAATATTTTATTTTCTAAAATATATATATGTCCCGCGGGCCTCCAAAAATGAATATTCTGTTTTTCTAAAATATATATGTGTCCCGTGGGAGTCCAAAAAATGAATATTTTATTTTTCTAAAATATATATGTGTCCCTCGGGCATCCAAAAATGAATATTTTATTTTTCTAAAATATATATATATGTGTCCCGCGGGCCTCCAAAAAAGAATATTTTGTTTTCTAAAATATATGTGTCTCGTGGGCTTCCAAAAATGAATATTTTGTTTTCTAATATATATATATATATTTGTCCCACGGGCCTCCAAAAAATGAATATTTTGTTTTCTAAAAATATATGTGTGTCCCGCGGGCCTCCAAAAATGAATATTTTATTTTTTAAAAATATATATGTGTCCCGTGTGCCTTCAAAAATGAATGTTTTTTTTCCTAAAATATATATGTGTCCCGCGGGCGTCCAAAAAATGAATATTTTATTTTTCTAAAATATATAGGATTATTTAACCACATAAAAAGGATGTTTAAAATAATCTTTAATATAACTTTAAAATGGATATATTAAATAAACAATCTAATAATCGTTGTAATAATATTATTTTATAATTTTTAGAAATTTTGTTATAAAATTTCTATTAAATATAGTTATATGCAAAATTGATCATTTAACCAATCCCAAAAAGTAACATATATTTACATATTAAATGTAAGTCACAGTTATATATAATTTATCTAAATTTTGGTTCTACAACGTCATATATATAATATCTTTTACTGTTTTATATCTTTACGTAAATTTTTATTTCATTTAATCAAGTGGATTGAATTTTTAATTATAACTTTATACATTTATTTAGTTCTAAAATTATTTAGACCTCAAATAAATATTTAAATATATATATTTTGCAAAATACATAGACTAGGTAAAAAATCATAAATTATAAAAAAATTAGATGCTGTTAGACGCTGTCAGACATGGTTAGACACGATTAGACACGGTTATAAACAGTTATACACGGTTAGACACGGTTAGACGCGGTTAGATTAGTTTGATTTTATTAAATCGTATTATTTGGGTTTCAAATTTGGTTGTTAAGATATAAATGACCCTATAAGAGCCCTATGATCATATTATAAGTGTTAAATTATGATTAAATTATTAATTTAAAAAATTAGACACAGTTAGACATGGTTAGACACGGTTAGATGCGGTTAGACACGATTAGACACGATTAGACGCGGTTAGACACAGTTAGACGCGGTTAGACACAGTTAGATTATGGTGATTTTATTAAATCGTATTATTTGGATTTTAAATTTAGTTGTTAAGATATAAATGACCTTATAAGGACCCTAGTATCATATTACAAGTGTTAAATTATGATTAAATTATTAATTTCAAAAATTAGACACGGTTAGACGTGGTTAGACTCGGATAGACATAGTTAGACACGGTTAGACGCGGTTAGACTTGGTTAGATGTGGTTAGACGCAGTTAGACGCAGTTAGACCCGATTAGACATTGTTAGACACAGTTAGATTATGCTGATTTTATTAAATCATAGTATTTGGATTTCAAATTTGGTTGTTAAGATATAAATGGCCTTATAAGGGCCCTAAGATCATATTACAGGTGTTAAATTAGGATTAAATTATTAATTTCAAAAATTAGATTCGGTTAGACGCGGTTAGACTCGGTTAGACGCGGTTAGACTTGGTTAGATGTGGTTAGACGCAGTTAGACGCAGTTAGACCCGATTAGACATTGTTAGACACAGTTAGATTATGCTGATTTTATTAAATCATAGTATTTGGATTTCAAATTTGGTTGTTAAGATATAAATGGCCTTATAAGGGCCCTAAGATCATATTACAGGTGTTAAATTAGGATTAAATTATTAATTTCAAAAATTAGATTCGGTTAGACGCGGTTAGACTCGGTTAGACGCGGTTAGACGCAGTTAGACACGGTTAGACGCGGTTAGACACAGTTATGGTGATTTTATTAAATCATAGTATTTGAATTTCAAATTTGGTTGTTAAGATATAAATGACCTTATAAGGGTCCTAGGATCATATTACAAGTGTTAAATTAGGATTAAATTATTAATTTCAAAAATTAGACTCAGTTAGACATGGTTAGATACGGTTAGATGCGGTTAGACGCGATTAGACACAGTTAGATTATGGTGATTTTATTAAATCGTATTATTTGGGTTTTAAATTTGGTTGTTAAGATATAAATGACCTTATAAGGGCCCTAGGATCATATTACAGGTGTTAAATTAGGATTAAATTATTAATTTCAAAAATTAGACACGGTTAGACGCGGTTAGACTCGGTTACATACGGTTAGACGCAGTTAGACGCAGTTAGACTTGGTTAGACACGGTTAGACACAGTTAGACACAGTTAGACCCGATTAGACATGGTTAGACATAGTTAGATTATGGTGATTTTATTAAATCATAGTATTTAGGTTTCAAATTTGGTTGTTAAGATATAAATGACCTTATAAGGGCCCTAGGATCATATTACAGGTGTTAAATTAGGATTAAATTATTAATTTTAAAAATTAGACTCGGTTAGATGCGGTTAGACTCGGTTAGACACGGTTAGATGCGGTTAGACCCGGTTAGACCCGGTTAGACACAGTTAGATTATGGTGATTTTATTAAATCATAGTATTTGGGTTTCAAATTTGGTTTTTAAGATATAAATGGCCTTATAAGGGTCCTAGGATCATATTACAGGTGTTAAATTAGGATTAAATTATTAATTTAAAAAATTAGGCTCAGTTAGACATGGTTAGACACGGTTAGACACGGTTAGACGTGGTTAGATTCGGTTAGACGCAGTTAGACATGGTTAGACACCGTTAGACACAATTAGATTATGGTGATTTTATTAAATCGTATTATTTGGGTTTCTAATTTGGTTGTTAAGATATAAATGACCTTATAAGGGTCCTATGATCATATTACAGGTGTTAAATTAGGATTAAATTATTAATTTTAAAAATTAGACACGATTAGACACAGTTAGACTCGGTTAAACTCAGTTAGACTCGGTTAGACGCGGTTAGACTCGGTTAGACATTGTTAGACACGGTTAGACACGGTTAGACACAGTTAGATTATGGTGATTAATTAAATCATATTATTTGGGTTTCTAATTTGGTTGTTAAGATATAAATGGCCTTGTAAGGGCCATATGATCATATTACAGGTGTTAAATTAGGATTTAATTATTAATTTTAAAAATTAGATACGATTAGACACGATTAGACTCGGTTAGACACGGTTAGACGCTGTTAGACACGGTTATATTCTATTATATTCAAAAAATAAAAAAATATTAATAACTTTCAAAAAATCAAGAAAAATATAAGAAATTGTTATTATTGTCACTTCTTAAAATATGCTTAGAAGAATGCTTAGAAGAAATGTAGATACATCCAAAAAAAATTTCAAAATTCATATAATCTTATTTAAGTGAGGCTCATGATAGTTTAAAATTTTTAAAAATAAGTAGGATGATCCCAACATTTGGCAGGGAATGAAATTCATTTCCATGTTTGACTTTTTGTATTTATTATATTGGGCAGGTGTGAAACCCCAACCGTATGCGCGTCATTTCGACCATATACGCGTCATTTCAATATTTGTAAATTTATAATTATTTTATGAATAAATGAAAATTCATGAATTATATTGATGGATATGTGTATTAGAGATTAAAATAATGCAATTAGAAATTTAACCCCATGAATAGTACACGTGAATAGTAAACGTGAATAGTAACCGAGAACTAAGACACGTGATTAAGAGTTAATCACTTGGATTAACTTAATCACAAAAAGACAAAATAGAGATTTAATCACAGACAAAATAGCAATACTTTTGGATATTTTAATCCAAATTTGGATTTTTGTGGAAAAATAAAAAAAAATTCATAAATTGCAATCCGGGCATCGGAATTCGATGAAATTTTTTATGGATGGTTAAAAATTCATGATGGACATGATGAATGGGTTAAGATATGATGAAAATCACAAATCAAAGGTCAAGATTGAACGTCAAAACAAGATCTAAAAGGTAGCCAACTTTTAATAAAAGCTACTTTTGACTTTTTAAATAAAGTAAATAAATAAAAATAAAAAAATTAAATGCAATGGCTGCTGCTGCAGGGATATTGAAGGGGGAGCAGCTGGAAAATTTGACCAAATCAATGGTCAAAATTCATCCTAATCAAAGATCAATGGCTAGGATTAATTTAGCTTAATTTAAATAATTTTAAAAATTAAAAAATAGGTTAAAATAGGGCTGCAATAGGGTTGCTGGAGCAGGCCTAGGGTGGGCAGCACATGGCTCAAAGAATTTTTCAAAATTAAAAATAAATACCAATTTATAATTAAATACCTCAAAGCTAGGGGGTAAAATCCAATTTTATGAAAAATCAAAAAGTATAAATAGGGGGCAGGGAGGACGTCCAAAGGCACTCCAAGCTTAAGAAATTCAAGCATTCCCACCCCCAAAATTCATTTTTGGCCTTTAGAGAAAGAAGGAGAAAGTTAGAGAGAGAAAGTATGAGAAAAAGAAGTGTATCTCCACTTCGGGTAAGTGATTTCTACCCAAATTTCTTTTGAATTTTAAGTAAGGTAAAACCATGCTTAGATAATTCCCAAGCATGAGAAAATAAGTATAGATATAATGTTTAAATGGAATTATGCCAAAACATCAAAAATTTGGAGCGAAGATAGGGTATTCGGGAAAATAGCATATGATATGGGAAAATAATGCTCCAAAATTTATAAATGATGATTTGGGATGTATGATTATGATAAATATGATGTCGGAATGATGATATATTAATTTCATGATTTTTAAAATTAAGGATTACGCTTAAGTGAATTTATATTGATTTTTAGTATATGGAGAAAATGATTTTTTTCACCAAGTAAATGATGATAAATTCAAAATGTATGGAATGTCCTATGATATACTAGGCATAAGGTATGTCATGGTATTTTTTATTTTTGGAAAAAATATCAATTTTTGGAACCCATGAACAGTAACCACGTTTCTGTGAACAGTATCTCGGATGAAACAGTAATCTGCTACAGTAATTTACTATAGTGCTTTAGCTACAGTAATTTGCTACAGTACAGCGTGATTTTGAAGAAAATTTGAGATTAATATTTGAACATAAGGATGGAAATTTTGAGGAACCTATGGATAAAAATATCCATATAAAGAAATAATACCCAAATATTATAGAGCATGCATGGGAAGCAGCTTGAATAGAAGAAATGAAAATATCATTTCTCCTTAAATAGGAAAAGGAAAAAAGAAGGTCGAAGACACCTCCTAAGAATGTAAGCAAGTTATATGTTTTGCAAATTATTTCCAAAATGCTTGAAATTGTTTGCAAGTTGCTTTATGAAATTTATTTAAGGTTGGCCATACCTATAACTGCTTTACATGAACTGAAGTTCGTTTTGTGAAATTATTTATTAAATGCTTTTTATGAAATTGTTTATGATTTACAAATATCATGCCAGCATGTGTATGAGAATGAGCATGTGCACGAGGAATAGACCTTAGTCGAGGTAGTAAGCGGACCGGATGTCCCCCCGCTATTGCCAAGTCGCTTAATAAGCCCAGGCCGGCGGCGACCTCCCTGAAATGGGAGCATGTATGGGATGAGCGCCTAGCTAGAGTCGCATCCAAAGGAATGTTATGAATGCTATGTATGCATTGCATTTGCATTTTATGAAATGCATGAAAATGATTGAAAAATTATGTATAGCTTGCTTATTGAGTATTATTACTCACCCATGCTTTTTCAACAACAGACAGGAAAAGATGATGAAGGCAGCATGTAAAATGACATGTAGTTTTGATAAAATATTGTATATGTAAATTTTATGTAAAGACAATGATGATAATTTTGAGATGGAAATGAATATTTTTGTTTTATGAAACAGTTTTGGTTTATAACTGTGATATGTATTTCATATTAGATGAATGATAGAAATTTTTCGTGTATTAATGATAAAAAAAAAATCCTGCCGTGTGATCAGGGCAACAATCCTGAGTCACGTTTACCAATCAAAACGATCCCGGAGTAAGGCTTCTAGGCACCTCGGTTCGGGGCGCCACAGCAGGTCTCTCTCAGGTGAGGCTTCAGTGGGAACTCTCCGGAGGAACTTACTATAGGAATTCCTTTAAAAAACAATATGATTTATCATTATTTCGAGAAGTTTGAACCACACAATAGATTTTATAATAGATTTAAAATATAATTTTACTATTGGCATTAAAAATTATAAAATTTAGATTATAATAATTTTAAAAATGGAATTGAAGAATTTCAATAGTAATTGTAATTTTTAGATATAAATAACACATATTAGTAATTTTGTATATTAAAAAACATTATCATATTATTAATTACTAATAAATAATCATTTGAACTCCAAAACTTGATATGATAACAGGGGGGCCCTTCCTTAATCACATTAACTTTCAGTAGTCTATCTATATATAATTTAATTTCCAATATTCTTCAAATAATTTTCCATATGAATCAAATCAATAATTATATATTTTAACTAACCATGTCATCTTAAATAATTATTAATTAAGTTTAAATTGTCATTTTGATTATTCCTCAATCTGTCCATACTTGTTGAAATCAGATACACTGAATTATCTTAATTTTTGTTTACAATTAAATCAAAATTTTTAAGTCTAAAATTTCTATCATACATCAATAACTACATAAATTAACTAAAATAAATATTTTTAGCATAAAATATTAATAATTTCCATTTATTTATGTTTTTATTTTGCGGGACAGGGTTATGAGTTTAGGGATGGTTCAAATCATGTTAATTTTTACCCATATTTATATCATCAAAAAATTAATGTTTATTGTTTCTGAGTGATACCTGAATATATTCTACATTAGATAAAATTTTGAGATCAAAATTTCTTAGATAAAAATTATGAAAAATCATTTAATACAACTAGTTCTGACAGTAGTTCGGCCATGTTCAGCCTGATTTTCTAGAATTGTTAATTTATAATCTGCTAAACATTTTAAGATGAAAATTTAGTTATTCCTTAAGGATAATATAAATCATCCTCAGTAAAATTTCCATGCTAATAATCATTTATTTACTATTTCTTTTATATTTTTATTTTCAATTTCAGTTTACTACATGGGTTGTGCAATTTAAGTTATAACCATTTATAATTATTAATTTAAATCACTAATCACAGCCTTGATCACAAGTTTAAGACATAGATCATAGAAAATAACTCATTTAGTCTTGACTCCATGGTTTAGATTATGAAATTATATTTTTAATTAAACCTTTAACAATTTAGATCAATGTGGTTACAGTTTCCACTAATATAAGAATTATGGAGACAGAGTTTCAAATGACCAAATCTAATGATCCATCAAGGTGTTCATACATAACCTAACATCATTTCTCGAACATACGTCCCATTGTTTGGATCATTCGGATTGTACATGGAATTATAGATTCAATGTTTGAGATCATTCTTTTGTTGTCCAATAATATATGCCCTATTTGGGCCTACTTCGATCATAATTTTGAGTAGAATTTTCCCCAAATAACAATCTTTGATCATGTGTATGTCAAGTACTAAAAATTCCCAATTCATGGATTCAAATAGACCTCCATCAGATTTAATAAATCTAATTTATATGAACATCAACTTCCTTCAAATATGAAAATAGTCCTAAGTTCAATGGTCCAAATTGATCTCTATCATTGATCCTTGCCTAATTTAGAAAGGAAGACATAAAATAAATAAAACTAACCTAAATGATGATGATTGATGGTTGAGATTAACTTGATGGAAACCCCATCTCCTCTCTCTCTCTCTCTCCATTCTTCATCTAAGATGGGCCATCACTTCTTATTTATAAATTCTAGCAAATCCCAGCAATGGTGTAGAAATTTCCATCTCAACTTACACAATTTTCACATTTATTTATTTTAATCATTTTGGTAATAGGGTGCCATTTGCACCCTTCTAGAAGTTGGAATTTGACTTCCAATCTATATGGCAGGTGCATTGCTAGAATTTTTTTATTTTACATTTTGGACCACTTTCTTGTTATTTACTATGCACTCCTAAGTTGCTGAAATTTGCAATTTCATACTTGATTTATTATAAAATATCAAAATACCCATTTTTTCTTTCTAATACTTTCCAAATTAATCATAACGGAATATTTAAATGTACTCTACATATTAGTAGCAAATTTATGTAACGCCTCGAATCCACAAGCACGTTACAATAGGTCCTTACTCCACAGATCTTTTAAGCAGTAAATCTTGTGCATAAAAGAAAAGTTCTATCTTCGTACCGATGAAAGCATTTCCATTATGTCTAAAAATCAGTCTAATTTTTTTTTGTTTAACTTAGTTCCATTCATTTCTAATAAAAATTCAGCAGCATACCACCTGTATTTGGAAGGTTCGGGAAGAAGTAGCTTCCTTTAGTGACCTGTTATATATCATTCAAATCATAATAGATACTCGTGGATCAGATAAATTACTTCTAAGTTCTTTCTACTAATATCTAAATTTATCCTATAAATTCTAAATTGTCAAATTTATTACAAATATTTTTATACCACTCCAAATAATGGTATTATCCAAGTAATTCTTGCACACACCCAAATAAAATTAATCTAGATACAAACTAAGCATGAAATTCAAACAGGTTAAAGAACATGCCTTCACCGCTCCACTAGCAGTGAAGCATCTCCATTCTGGTTTGCTATATTTGCATTCACTGATGATTTTTAAAAAGCAATGAGCATACAATATCAATAAGCAAGCTTTTGGAAATACATAAAAACATTCAATTTTATTTTCTCCTGATTGATAATAACATAAGAGTAAATTTTTCATAATTCATCAAAATATTTATCTTTACTTGTGCATGACAATCAATTATACTCGTGCCTATATAATTGGGTCATGAATGCTCAAGCGTGCAACACTCATATGACTTGTATCTTATGTGGTAGATGACACTTATCAAATAATCATCTCCACACTGACCTAAAAATAGCTCCATGAATCTTTTAATTCTCAACGACTTGGCAACATCAAGGAAGGATAGCAATCCTATTTTACAATCTTGATAGAAGCCTATAGGAATTCCTGCCATTTATATGCATGCGTCTGTCTTTCTATTTTCACATGTCTTGATATGAGATTGCTTCATCATTTGTGCTATGATAACAATCTTATATACAAGAAAGGCATTTAGACATCACTAATTTAAAATGCCCATGTTCAACATGAAAACATGAGAACATGGTCCATACATATTTTTAAAACAATACATTTTAAAAGTCAACTCATTGAATACGTATAAATAACACAAGTTAGAATTTGTTTTAGACATTTGATAAAGCTCAATTCATGCATTTAAAGAAAGGTAAACACTAGGTTACCTCATGAAGCCTTTCAAACAAATATTTGAGACGCTTGCTTACCTTTTTGCTTTACTTCTCTTCTAACCTCTCCTTTCTCTTTCCTATTATAGAGAATAGAATACATTCTAAGAATATATTAAATAATCATGCCTTTTAATTTATGTTCTCTATCATGTCTAGGCTATACGCCTTCCTTTCTAGCAAGTTTACATATAGAATCCAATCATATTAGACTTGAGTACTTGTTTACAAAGTTCCCATATCCCCCCTTTTTTACACTTGCTTAACCCCTTGATCTCGTTTAAGGATCCCTAACTAAGAGATTCAACGTGTTCATGTTTCTGATTTAGATTAGACATGACTTTTAAGTCATCATCTTGCGGTCATATATAGGAAACCAATTCCTATAGCTTTTTAAATGCATTTCTAATACAAAATCATTGAACAATGAGTCAATCATCTAGTACAAACAATGCTCCTCTTGTTCCTACCTAAAAAGCATTCAATACTTGTAACATCGCATGCCTATCCTCAATACAGTTCGTCATGCACATTTATAATTGAAATCACAATAATTTCATGAGTGTAAATGAATAACGCTTATATATTTAAATAAAATATGCTACCATTCTTATTATTTGAATACTCAATTCAAAAATGAAATAAATAATTTGAAATCTTATCTACCCATTACTTTACATCTTGCTTTCCAGCTTTACATGGCATCTTCTTTGCACATAAACCTTGATTATCACATTTATACCTCTATTCATTTCCACACTTCTATTTCGTAAATCAAAACATCACTAAATCATCTGTTTATGAAGCATTTCAATTTCTACATTAATATTTACATGAATATTTCATTACGAAATAGTAACATAAGCTTTCTTTCATCATTCTCATTTATATAAACATATCATAAGTATTATGGTAGGAATTTATAATTTATACATGCTTGTGTATACCTGAATTTTTCAGCTTAAGCTTCCTTTTCATATCAAAGCTCATCGCCAAGTTAATATAAGTCTTAAATCTATCCTATTTGACTTAGGAATTTAACAACCTTTCTTCAAGATCATGAAATAGTGCGGATTTTATCCTACACAGGATTATTTACATTTTTTCACTTATATATCTTGATCATTGGGTTCCATTTTCTTTTATTTTCATAATATACATAATGAAATCTTTTATGGCAATATTAAATTGACACAAATATGGCATTTTAAAACTGCAACTTGCCGCCAAGTCATATCTTTAGCATCTATTTACCATCTTGATTTTTCCTTTAATTTTTAAAATTGAAGAATTCCAACTAGATACACATGTAAATCAGCAAAACCAAAGGTCATACTTATGTAACGAGTTAAACAGTTAACTCTACTCAAATACGTGCATTTTCAAATCAAATAGTTACAAAACCAATGCATTTTCGTTATTAACTCAATGAAATAGACTCGTAATGCCATTTAAAACAGGGATTCAACTTCAACGTCTTTCATCATATTTAAAAATTTTATTTTAAAATTCTCCAAATTTGTACTTTTAGAAGTATTACTCATAAAATCCTTGCTTGAAGAGTATCCTTCTTCTTGGCTAGGCTTTCAACAATATAAGGATACAAAAGTTCTGTTCTATGCATTACTAAGAAGCTGAGCCACTTTTCATTATCTGCTATCATGGTTAAAAATTCCAATTCTCTAGTGAATCGAATCTTAGTTTAATAAAATTTCTTTTTTGAAAGCATCGTAATGAATAATCAAGAGTATAAATTCAAGCATACGCATTTACATTCATCCGCATATAGCTTTCAACTAAATATACCCAAGTTAATCTCTACTTTAATTGGGTGTCTCATTTATTTAAGTTAGATTCATAAGTTGCATCTTATGCATGAGAGCAAAGTTTTCTTTTCCATTTATCATAAGGAACACTTGAAAATTTAAGCTTATCATCCATAGACTTGAGATTTTATAATTTATAGATTAAATTTCCTAGTATACATTTATATCATGCCTACAACGGTGATAGTGTACTAACTATGCATTTAATATCAAAATCGCAATTACAAAATTCATAATTCCCCTCCTCATCCATGTTTTCATAATTCGAGGCTTGAAATCATATAAGGATTTACATACATTCTTAAAAACACAATAAGTCACATAAATTCCAAAGATTTAATAATCCGCAATACTTACATATAAGCTTTTTTTTCATAAAACTCATGCTTATACCCCGTCTATGGTCATTTTACACTATTCAGGTATGAATTAAATCTGTTTTATCTTTATATTATTATAAACATCATTAAAATATATGATTCTCATTTTAAATCCAACCTGCAACTTAAATTTACACCCATACATGACTTTGGGCGTGCATTCATGAATTTGGAGCTTAATAAATTGAAAATCTCCATCATTTAAACTTGAAATCATCTTGAACCCCTGAAAAATTCATGAAACTCAAAATCCCTGTGGAAATTGAAACATACAACTTGGATTCAAGCCTATACAAGACTGCCAATCATGGTTTCATATATTAGGACTTTACTAATTCAAAATTCTCATTATTTAAGATTAGGTTGACTTGTATAATGCGAAAAAAATCATAGAATACAAAAGCCCCTTGGGAATTCTATGAATCCCTTGAAATTTTACAAAAATCCTATCATATAATCACTGTCCACATCCGTTTTCCTTGTTCAAGTACGGATAAGTTCAATTAAAACATTTAGCATATGATTATTTTAGCTAGATCTTTTAGATCTATTATCTGATTAAGCATGCAAATATGAAAATAGCAAAAGCCCCAAATGCAAAGTCGTCTCACTTCCCTGTATGGCCATCAACCTTTAATCCATGGGAAGCTTAAACCCATCTTGGATTTCCATTTTTACAACCTAGATTCACTCCTGAACGGACGAGAGAAAAAAGGGGGAAAGCCCCTTTGGCTTGGGTGCTCCACACGTGCATGTGCACGTGGGGACACTCTTATTTTTTTTTTAAAAATATTGTGTTAAATATTACATTTTCCTATCTTTTGACTTATGCTAATTCAACTTTCCACCTAGCCATTTCTAATTAATGTTCATGCCAAATATTTTACAGAATTTTAAATAAAATATTTAATCCCATTAGTTAAATGTAAATAATACTATAGAATAAAAATATCAAAATTTTGATCCTAGGAAGATTTGAACCAAGGATCACATTTTCATAACTTCTGTTCCAATATATGTATAATGGGAGAACTAAATATTATATATTTTGAAATTTTATTAATCATATACAGCCCCTATTTCTAGATTTGCAAATTTGCACTTAGTTTCTTGTAAAAATGTCAAAATATCCATATTTTGCTTATAAATCTTCCCAAATTGGTAATAATGACATACTTGAATGTATTCTACATATTAATAGGCAAAGTTAAATATTTGAAACATGTATTATCAATAAAAAATTTCAAAATATTTATTATGTACACACACTTGCAAAAATATAAGTTTTCTTCCAAATTTAAAACAGGGGGTTTATAATTTTTAACATCTAAACAATCTAATATTATTATTATTATTATTGTTACTACTACGTGGATAAATAATTTTTAGAGTATTATTATATTCTAACTACAAATGAATGTATCTAAGCAATTTTCATGTTTTACGCATGAATATACGTATTTTTATGTAAATTCCTCCGGTGTAAAATTTTAATTTGAATGAAATTTAATTTAATAGCTAAATAAATTATGTTTAATACAATAAATAAAGTGTATTTTTCTTCTATCATGAGCTGAAAAAAATGGGTGGAGTTTCACGAAATTGTTGTTGCGTGACCTCCTGCTGCACCTGTGGCGGTTGCATACAAGCAGGACTCTATCACAATATTCTCGTGAAATATTCCATACGTATATCCTGCTACATCTGGGGCTGATCCGTGCTTATATCAAGTCTAGCCAGCTGTTGTCTTCTTCCGACTATCTCTCGTTCGTTCCTTTCTTCGGATCTTTTGTACTGGTTTCTAACCATCCATCTGTTGTTTGTTGGGATTTTGATTTCTATAGTTGCAACTGGTGGCTATACGTAAGGATGGCAAAAGTGTGTCAAGGGAGAAGCATTTGGTTACAAGTGGCCGTTATGTATGTTCTTCTTGTTAATATTATTGATGGAGTTGCAGCAATAGGTAAATTAGGTCATGCAAACACGAAAATGAGTAGGCTTGTCAAACCATTGAAGAAGCCTGCAGCGACTATCAAAACCATTAAGGTGCATTTTTTTTTTTTAAGTTTCAACTACTAGTTACTTGTGGTCAGCCTAATGATCCCTCCTCTCTCTCTTTATCTTGCCTATTTATTTCAATTAATTATTTTTTTGTGTTGAAACAGAGTGAACATGGAGACATTATTGATTGCGTTGACATCTACAAACAGCCTGCCTTTGATCATCCTGCACTCAAAAATCATACCATTCAGGTTTTTCTTTTTCTTGCTCTACATAACCATTCCATTCCAAGCACTCTCCTCAATGGCTTATCATCACTAATGAGAGTGATCGTCATGACCATTGACCATCCAAAACGAAAAACTCTGCTGACATATCAGTACTCTACCTTTCGACCATCGATAGAAATCTACTTGTTTGAGTTCTTTATTATTGAAATCCCTATCCGTATGTAATAGATGAGGCCAAGCAACTACACTGAAGAGGCAATAGCGGGAAAACGTGCATCATCCTTCACGGCATCATTGGTGCCCGCAAATGAAAGCTGCCCAGGAGGAACCATACCCATCCTCAGGACAAGGCACAACGATATGCATATGCTTACAGAGGAGGACTATTCCACTATGAACCCAATAACAGAAGTGAGTGCGGACATCTCATACAAGCTCAACATAACGTGTTTGGCCCCATGTTTTCTAAATAGAATGAAGTGAATATTTCCGGCTTTTGTACACGTTTGGCCCTATCACTCAAAAATTTTCACTAAGTCTTAAAAAAGATATAAAAAGTGCCAAATTGAAAAGCTCGGAATAGTAGATTTTCTTAAGCACCGGCTGCCCAATACTTGTACCGCCAGGCCAATAGGCCCCTAGTATGGATAGGGATTCAATGGAAATGTTCCCCCTTCCCACAAAAATTCCAACAAAAGTAGAAATATGCTTCGTTTAGGGGTTCACCAATTTATGGTTTCTTAAAATCTACCCATTCATCTTTCTTGAAATAATATTTTATCTACTGTAAATAAAAATTATTTCGAAGAAATATGCATACATCATACTTGATACAAAAATTTTAACATATTTGTATGTATTGTCAACTGATGTTAATTTTGTTAGCCCTTGAATTCACTGATCAAGCGTTAATTTATTGACACTCTAATTTTTTAAATTTAAAATTAATGAAGTTAACATATTTATTAATGCTAGGATGTTATGCTCATGATGAACGAGGGAGACTATTACGGAGCTGAAGCCTCCATCAATACTTGGGATGGGCTGCACGTTGAGCCCGATGAAGAGAGCTCTTGTTTAATCATTCTTGCTAAACCAAACCCAAGTGGTGCCAATTTAATTTCTGCTGGACTGACGGTACAATTTACAATCAAGCAAAGTCATAGCTAAGAAATATTTTCCCCATGAATGACTTAAATAATTTTGCATGAGTTGAAGAACCCTGCACTGATTTTCTTGCCAAGAATAATCTTCTCCAGTTCACACGTTTTTAAATCCTTTCTAGGTTTCGCAAACTTTATATGGAGATCAGAGAACTCGAACTACTGTCTATTGGACGGTAAGTGTTGCTTTCAAAACGATGATATTATTAGTTTGCATCATTACATTTTTACCTGTACATCCACATCTAATTAAGAAAATTTCTTATAATCATAAAAATATGTGAAGATAACAAAAAAAAAAAAAGACTTAATATTGGTTACATGTTATCTGAAAATGGTTTATAGAAAATTATTTACATGTTGAAAAAATCATTTTAAAGTTGTTATTGCTATCAAGTTATTTTATTATGTTGAATTTGTACTATTTTCAGATGTAGTTCATGCACATATCCGATTGGGATGAAAATGAGTACGGTAATAGAATATATCATTCTAAATATAATTGGTACAGTAAATTATAATTTTATGATCACGTAGGGCTCATTTTAGCGTAACGGCACCATAATGAGGATGCAACACTTGAATATTCCTATATATATTATAGAAAAGGGGATAGCTTTATGCTCTATTAAAGAGTAACCATTCAATCATCCAACACGTACATTTTCTTTTTAAAGGATTTTTAAATCTAAACCCTTTATTCCCATTAAAAAATCTAAACCACTTAACTATTTATCTATATATATATTTATTTAGAGTATTAACGTGAAATGATAATATAATAAAATAAATAAATAATTATTATTAAGAAATATTGGGTAACCTCATGTGTTTTGATCTATATTGTTGATAACGTGAAAGTCACTTTGTTGTTGCATTTAAAATTATTTATGTAGCTAAAAAATAAAGCTTCATCCAAACCAGAGATTTGCACAGGGCCCACCTACCAAAATGCTTAAAATTTGCATGATAAAATTAATGCGATAGAGAGAAAAGAAGATAGCAAACATAGAAAATGGAAGAAATGAGGACTTAAAGAGAGTGAGTTTAACTATGAAAAGAAAAGAAGAGGAGAAAGTGGTTCTGTTGTGGAGGTGGCCAAAGAATGAAGATGGAAGAGGGATAAGGAATCAAGGTGTTTTGGATTGTTGAATTGAGGGAGAAGGAGTGAATCTGAGAAGTGAATAATAAGATAAATAGACTTGCATGGTGGGAGGATATCCTTCTATAAAAAGCATTCGATTGCTTGACAATCAAAGCGAATAAATTTTTTTTGTAATGACTATTAAAAAGAACTTAGAGAAAGAGGAATCAATCAAAAACTTAACCACAATATGAAATCAGACTATGGAGACAAAGCAGCGAATTAAAAAAAATGTTGTAATGACTATTAAAAAGAAGTTAGAAAAAAAGGAATCAATAAAAAAAACAACCACAATATTAAATTCAGACTATGGAGACAAAGCAATTATGAAATGGACCTTTTTGCCAAAAAATATTGAACATGCTAACATAAATCAACTATCATTTTAAGAGCATACAACGAACTATCATTCTTAAGATAAGCATATTCTAAAATCTCAAAGCATTCTTATGAAATTCATTCTTAAGATAAGCATAAGTTTCCAACTAACTTCTTCAAACAGCATATCACACCACAAGTAAAGAGATAATTTCACAAAGACACCATGCTTATTTCAATATCTAATTTTCTAAAAGAACACAAACCAATCTTAGCCACATACAAATATGGATAATGCATTTAAAATTAAGACTAGTGAATCAAGTTCATTTTGTCATCATCCAAACCATAACTTCTTTTCACACCACAAGTAAAGAGACAATTTCACAAAGACACTATGCTTATTTAAATATCTCATTTTGTAAAAGAGCTCAAATTAATCTTAATCACTTATGATTAATTTGTAAATATAATCATATAGTTTGATATAATTAGATGTACTCATGTTATCATGTTCCATTATGGCATCGTAAAGGCATAAGCATATTTGCAAATTTTGTTTGGGAAATGATAAAACTTTTGAATGAAAAGCTCTTGTTGTAAAAGTTTTTGAGTGAAAAAATGATGTGATATAATAGAGGTAAGGGTAGAGAGTAAAAAGAAAAACGTTAGGTTAGTCGTCTGAATAGTTGAATAAAAATATTTGAAAAATAGGATAATTATATAGAAAAATATGAAGGAATGACTGAAAAATAAAATAGTTGCGAAGAATTAAAAGTTTTAGGTTGAAAATTTTTAGCTTTAAACAAACTCTTTATGCTACTATAATACGTGATGGTGCCATGATAGTATGAGTATAATTGTAATTATGGTTAAACTATATAGAGATTATTTGTAAATTTTGAAACTTAGTGAATATACCTAAAATTATAATCAAACTATATGAATATATTTGCAGATTACTTGTTTCTACGGCTAGTTTTTAAAACTTGATATTCTGGGTTCGGTTTCACCCAAAATGGAGAGTTAAAATATTGTAAAGCTACAGTAATGTTTTCGTTTAAACTGAAACTAAAAACTGTATATGTACCTTCTTATAATTCATAATAAATGCTTCAATATACTGCTTCATGTAAAATGGAAAATAATGTGCCAAAAAGTGGAGAATCACATTTATTAAGATACAATTTGCATATTCAAATTAAATACCCTGATTATTTTTTGTCTCCCGGATGTATATTTATTAATTTTTATTATCATGTTGGTGTCTAGGCGGACGGTTCACGCTATACGGGCTGTCATAACATGAATTGCCCAGGTTTCATTCAAACATCCTCGGAGTTGTTTCTGGGAGCTCCCTTCAGTCCTCCTTCAGTGTACCGTGGGCAACAAATGGATGCACATTTCAAAATTTACATGGTAATATAAAATAACTTTTACCCTAACCACATTGGTACTATTACTCGAATTATTCTTGTTGGTTAACTAAAGAAATTTATTTTGGTAATATTACTTGAATTACTTTTACAAAATGTACTTGGTAATATAAAATAATTTTAACGCTAAACACATTGGTATCGTTGTTCGAATTATTGTTGTTGGTTAATTAAAGGAATTTATTTAGGTAATATTCCTTGAATTATAGCTACAAAGTTTACTTGGTATTAAGTTGGATGAATTTATTTTGTTTATATTCCTTGGATTATAGCTACAACATTTACCTGGTAATATAAACTTACTCTGATAATATTCCTTGAGTTTTATTTGGTATTTAGTTGAATGAATTTATTTTTACTGTTACTGGTTCGTTGAATGAATTTATTTGGTGACTGAAGTAAATACATACATACATACGTACAGGACATGCATTCCAATAATTGGTGGTTAGAAGTTTTGGACAAACCGGTGGGATATTGGCCAGCTGATATTTTCAATGATTTATCTTCTGCAACGATTATCAATTGGGGAGGACGGGTGGGCCTTCGATCGGCTTCTTATTGTGGAGATGCAGATTTTCGTCACTCCACAACTCAAATGGGAAATGGGCACTACCCATCAGAAGGAGCGTTTGGTATATCAGCCTATGTAGGCAGCGCCCTTTATAGAGGAAGCGACAACGTAGACCGTGAGCCTGATCATGGTGGTTTTTATCTAACGAACCAAAACTGCTACAACTATCTAGATCATGGAAATCGACGCTTTTCTCGTCCTGGCCGATCATTTTTCTATGGTGGCAATGGTCAGGCGTCGGGATGCTATTAAACAAAATATATCCAAATATGGGCAGCCTTTAACTTTTAATTGAACAATTATCTATCTCTATTTTCCATTAGAATTTAGAATAGTAGAAGCAAGACATATGTATTATTCGGGTTGCTGATCGTATACTTGCAACCCGGACCCTTTAATGATATATACATTGCCAGCATACGTGTTATTGTTGCTATTTTGCTTAATTCGCTAATTTGGATGAAGTATGTGTTATCATATTTGTCACACACCCATATGTGTAAACGTTGCATAATCCAAAGTAAAAGAAACTTTTAGATTGGGCGTATATATTGCAACTCATTTTCGATATTATAATTAAGCTCAGGAGGGACAATAAACTCTCTTTAACATATCTTTCCTTTTTCATCTCCTTTTTGGGCCACATTTCCAACATTTTGTTTTGGATGGGAGCAAATACAAAAAACAGGTGAGATTTTTCTTCTTTCCTATTTAGCTCAAAGCATACAGTATAATCAGATGGTTGGCACTCACTTGGATTATGATAGAGAAATTATAACCACTTAGTCCCAGGGTTGGTCATACAACATTGCCCTAGTTCAAAGCGTTTACTTAAATATATGCCATGCCGATAAAATATAATATAAAAAACAACTGAAAATAAATTCAAATGAACTTTGCAAATATAAAACAACCATATGTAGATATGACTTTGCTAAAGGAAATGTTCGACTAACCTACTGTCTATGGTTCTTCATATCCCGTGATATAGCAAAACCCATGGTCCATCAACGAATAATACGTAATCCTACAAAAAAGACAAACCATGGAATAACACATAGTCCATGAGTGGACATTCCAAATTAATTTTGTAGTATGCATAAGACCTAATAGAAATTAAATGAAGTCTCATGTATCTAAGCATGTAACCATCTATAGCAATCTGATTAGACAATTTCACGAGTAAATCACAAACCACATATCTCACATTTATTTGGGTTGCTAAGTCAATTTAAGGAATTTATAAATAGATACTTTTATCATGCCTACTAGATATTCACAAATAATATAGATTACATATGCTCATTGTGCATCCATCAAGTTGAGTCAATTCCTTTAGTATCCAAATAATTCAGCATGAGTCTGCATGTCAAAATCATATCCATGATGACATCTAACATAAATACAGGATAATCCACAATAAAATCATAATGATTTATCTAAGATCTAGATAATAACCAACTCATAATGATATTCTATGATAGCATCAAGTTGGCCTGGAATGAAACTGACAATGATTAATTGCTTAAACAGAAGCAATGTTATGGAATAATAATCATATGCTCAGAGTTACGATTGGAGTTCTTCATCAAAAAAAAAAAAAAAAAAAAGAGAGTTACGATTGGAGTTAGATTAAAAGCATGGAGTGAAGACTTCGGTTGTAGGCTTAGTGGGCTCGAGTGGTGAAATGGAAGTCTCCTTCATGGCATAGAAAATACATGCATCAAATACTCCATGAATGGTATGTTGATGAAGTTAAAATGAATGCAGAAAAATAATATAAAGCAATCACAGAAGTGTCAGCAATGCGTTGGAGAAATGTTTGCCAGACCCGGATAACAGGGATGATGCAGAGGCAACGAAACAGAGCATATGCGAATTGATAGTCGTCATCAAAATCATCCAAGAAACGGTGATGGAATGATGCTAACAAAAAGTAAATGGAACCACAAAAATAATAAGTTCTGGTCAAGTTCAATACACCATTGTGGGTTGATACCAAATGCATTTTATCATGGAAACCATAGCAGTCGGCAGCTATGATTATATAGAAAGAAAGAAAATAATTAAAATTCTTGGAAAAGATAGACGTGGAATACAGATGGAAATTTTGGTGTGAGAAAGCTCGCAGCATGTGGGAGGAGATGGGTCCTATTTACAACTTTTGGATTTTAAAAAATTGCACGATCGTTGGTCTTGACGATAATTTACGGGGCCCACCTTGGCCATTTTGCAAAATGTAAACTGATGGGGGTCCCATTTTGTAATTTTTAAGGTGGTTTTGAAAACCACTTGTAGCCGATGGTTTTGTTGGGATAGAAAGACAACTCCTTAACTCTTGATTTTGTGCTCCATCTTATGCATTGATCTGCTCTTGATTTCTACGATTTTTTTGGACAGGCCCCAATTTCCTGGTATTTCTTAAATGCTTCAACATCTTCGATCTTCAATCAATGGCTTAGATCTTAGAGTTTCCATCCATTGCTACAGATTTCAGGCCTAGAAGTCTTTGCGATGTGGCATATAAGTTGTTATAAAAAATTTTGGCAAACAGGTTAAAAGGGTGCTTGGAAAAAATTATAAGTGAACAACATAGTGCATTTATCTCGGGGTGGTTAATAACGAATAATATGTTAATTGCCTATGAGGCGGTTCATACCCTTAGGAAGAGGGAGAAGGGTAGGAAAGAGGATGTCGCAATTAAATTAGATATGGCAAAAGCATATGATAGGGTGGAATGAGAATACCTTTGCCGAATGATGAGGAAGATAAATTTCAATGAAAAATGAATTGGCTGGATTAAATGCTGTTTGAGCACAGTAGCATACAGGGTGACGATAAATAGTTTCAAGATTGATTCCATTGTTCCGAGCCTAGTTCGAGATAGGGAGATCCAATATCCCCTTATTTATTCTTGTTACGTGCGGAGGGACTTTCCACACTGATAGATAAGGCTATCGGCAAAAGCAAATTACATGGGTTGCAGGTAAACAAAGGAGGATCTACGATTAGCCATCTTTTTCTGCCAAAGACGCACTTCTCTTTGTTTGAGCCACAAATCATGAGATAAGACACTTGAAGCAGCTTATCTACATATATGGGACTTGCTCCGGTCAACTAGTGAATATGGAAAATACAACAATGTTCTTGAACAAGAATATGAGCCAGGAAACGAGACAAAATGTGGAAAGGTTGATGGAAGCTCAAGAGCAATCAATTTAGACATATTTAAGATTATCTATATGGGTTGGAAAAGCTAAGGCTCAAAAATCTTTAAGGATATTAAGGGGCGAGTTTGGAGAAAAATGTAAGGATGGAAGAGCAAATATCTGTAATGGAGGGTGGGGAGATACTCCCTAAAGCTGTGGCTCAAGCTTTCCCAAATTATACAATGGGAATATTTTCTATACCAAAAAAGTTTTGTATGCAACTAATCTCTATGTTTAGCAGATTGGGCGAAAATAATGGAAGAAGGAAAATGAGTTGGTTTTCATGGGATAAGATGTGTTCCTCTACAAGGAGGCAGGGGCAGGGTTTTAGAGATTTATGTCTTTTCAATAAAGTTTTACCGGCTAAAAAAGCATGGCGTATTGTTACCAGATCTGAATCCTTTTGCCATAAAATACTAAAAGCTAAGTACTTGGAGGATATGGGATTGCAAGATTAAGCCAACAAATTCATATACTTGGAAGAGTATATTGGGGGTTACGAGTGTGATTAAAAAGGGACGTATATGTCGTGTTGGCAATGGAAAATAAACAGTTTTTTTAATGACAGATGGACTAATGAAGAGCTACAAAAGATAGGCCCATTACCTTCATCTATTACCGAGAATATGAAGGTTTGTGAGTTTTTGAGAAGAGGGACAAATGAATGGGATAGAGAACTGGTGCTTACTGCAGTGGGTGAAAATGGATGGAGAGCTATTCAATTAGAACTGTCACCAAAGCAGAATGAAGAGGCCTGTTTGTATTAGAGTGGCAAACCGGATAGAATATACATAGTGAAATCGGCATATAGACTATTGAAAGGGGAGGCGAAGACAAACGCATCGGGGAAATGAACAAAAGGCAGGAAGTGATGCCTCTAACCATGAGGTTTTGGGATGATATGGAGAACAAAACTACCACCGAAGGTGCTTGTTTTTGGGTGGAGGCTTTATCTGAAATCCTTACCACCCAAAGTGGATCGGAAAAACAGAGGTTTTGGAACTGTGTACTACATGTGATTTATGTTGGGTCACAGACTTGGAATTAGAGAAGGAAAAGTTTAAGGAAAGTAAAAATTGTGCAAACCAAAAAATAGATTACTCATCTAGGCGTGTTACAATCGTCACTTTCCTTAAGGTAATATTTGCACCCTCACAGCTGTTTTGGGTTTTAGCAATTTGCCCCCAGGATACAAAAAGTGAACCTAATCTAGAATTGAAACAACATCCTTTCTAGATTCCAAACACTTGATAGCAGAATAACAGGCTTAGTAGGGAATTGAAAAAAAAAAAATTTCAAGGAGAACCCAAGTGAGTAAAAGGATGCAAGTGTGGAAAATGATACATCTTCTACAAATGAGAGACTCATATATATAGGCTTGGGCTTTTTAACGTTTTAAAAAAATTAATTCAAAGGTCAAAAACGGTCAACCATAAATTTGAAATGCTTAAACAACGGAACATTATTTTTATTTATGAAATTTCAACATTCCCCCACCATTTTCAAAATAAAAATCAATTCTATTCAAGCTAAGGAAATCTCATACATAATTAAAGGTGTCAGTTAGACTTGAACATTCATTTAGTGAAAATATCTCAAGATTTAGCGAGGTGTTCAGTAGCCAGGGCTTTGAACTGTCAACCCCATTTGATATATCAGAAATACCCCACATACAAGATTTCAAATTGTATCAAGTGTTTATAAAGGTGACACTTTTATGGCCATGTGTAAATATCCCAGTTTCATGAGCACCTCAGAGTGAACCCACACACTCTAGAAATAGACGCGACCTCACTTCCGACACTCATATAGGTGGATCTATTTAGAGTACCCTGTAATTAAATACTTCAACACAAAGGTTTTAGATCCATTAAGAGTATAATACACTCATCCTCATAAATACATTACAAGAACCAAACATTGCCTGAGGGATGCAAAAATAAATAAATAAATATAACCAGTGTTTGCAAGTTGCGAAATAACATACTTTTCTCATTGAACTCTACACCTGGGTTATAAGCTTAGAGTTGAGTTTCAGTCATTGCAACTCATTACATGTGGATTTAAGTCACATCCCTCTTGCTGTTTTCCAGACCACGTTCTGAGGAAGGCCTTTTGTAAGTGGGTCTGCCAAATTTTCACTTGATCTTACAAAATCAATGTTTACCATTTCATCTTGGAGCAATTGCCATACATAGTTGTGCCTTAATGCAATATGTCTTGATTTACCGTTATAAGTCTTATTGTATGCCCTTGATAGAGTTGCTTCGCTGTCACAATGTAAATAAATAGGAGGTACTGGCTTAGGCCAAATGGGAATTTCAATTAATAAATTTCTAAGTCATTCTGCTTCTTTCCCTGCTGCGGCCAAGGCAGGGAATTCGGATTCCATAGTAGAATATGTAATGCAGGTTTGCTTTTTGGAAGCCCAAGAAATAGCAGCTCCTCGAATGGTAAAAATCCAACCACTAGTAGACATGGATTCCTTGGTGTCTGAAATCCAACTTGCATCACTGTATCCTTCCAATACAGTGGGTTCGCCACTGAAATGCAATCCATAAGCAATGGTCTTTTTTAAATATTTTAATACCCTATAAAGTGCATTCCAATGTGTATATCCCCTTATTTTAATACCCTATAAATATTTTACTAGTGAACCTGCTTAGTACACCCACATCATAAGCAATATCTAGTCGAGTGCAATACATGACATACATCAAAATTTCAATCACTTTAGCATACTCAAATTGGGCTACAAATCGTTCATCATTTTTACACAACTTAATGTTGGGATCAAAAGGAGTTGAGGCTACGCTATCGTCAAAATGGTTAAACCGTTTGAGTACCTTTTCAATATAATGCAATTGAGAAAGAGAAAATACATTACCATGTCTGATAATCTTGATGCCAAGAATAACATCTGCATTGCCCATATCTTTCATATCGAAATTAACTGACAGGAAACTTTTAGTTTCTTCAATAATATCAATGTCAGTCCCAAAAATGAGCATATCATCTACTTATAAACAGATAATAACTCCTCTATTTGCAGTAAATTTACTATAAACACATTTGTCTAATTGGTTTAATTTATACCCATTTGATAATACAACTTGATCAAATTTTTCATGTCATTGCTTAGGTGCTTGTTTTAAACCATATAATGATTTTATCAATTTGCAAACTTTCTTTTCTTGTCTAGGTATTATAAATCCTTCAGGTTGTTCCATATAAATTTTCTCATCTAAATCTCCATTTAGAAATGCAGTTTTTACATCTATTTGATGAATTTCAAGGTGATAGATAGAAGCTAGGGTCATTAATAATCTAATGGTTGAAATTTTAGCTACTGGAGCATAGGTATCAAAGAAATCTATACCTTCTTTTTGCCTAAACCCCTTAGCTACTAACCTAACTTTAAATTTATCAATTGATTCATCAACTTTTAATTTCTTTTTAAAAATTGATTTACAACCTATAGGTTTAGAGTCTAGTGGTAAATCAACTAATGTCCAAGTTCCATTTTCCATTATTGAATCCATTTCATCTTGGATCGCTTCTTTCCAGTATGATACATCTGGAGATTTCATGGCATCGTCATAAGTAGTTGGATCCCCTTCAGTATAAAGAACAATCATGTGTTCCTCATTTATATTATCTCTGGATCCTTCTACTAGATATAGTTAAAAATTAGGCCCAAAGCGATTATAATTATCTTTCCTTGCTCTTTTACTTTTCCTCATATTTTCATTTTCATCATCTATAGGTTTATCTGCAGATGCAGAATCATTACTCATAGACTTATCCAATGGTTTAGAAGAAGAAGCTTCATCATTATTACCGAGCTTAGGAATAGTTTTATAAGTATTTTCATAAAAATCAGCATCTCTGGATTCAATAATGGTATTTTGTTGAATTGGACTGTTAGGCTCTACCACTACAAATCTATAAACTTTACTATTTATTGCATACCCTAAAAATATGCATTCTATTCCTCTTTGTCCTAATTTAAGTATTTTAGGATCAGGTAATCTTACTAAGGCTCTATAACCCCAAACTCTAAAATATTTAAGATTAGGTGCCTTATTTTTCCATAATTCATAAGGAGTGACTTTAGTTTTCTTATGTGGAATTCTGTTAAGAATGTGACAAGTTGTTAATAAAGTTTCACCCCACCAACCTATACTTAGATATGCATTTATTAACATTTAATTTATCATTTCAACCAATGTTCTGTTTTTCCTTTCTGCTGTTCCATTCTGTTGAGGTGTATATGGGGTTGTTACTTGGTGAATTATGGCAACATTTTCACAAAAATCATTAAAGTCATTTGATAAATATTCACCACATCTATCTGATTTAAAATTTTTAATGGTTTTACCAAGTTTATTTTCAACTTCAGCCTTATAAGACTTGAATTTTTCTAAAGCTTTATCTTTTGTTCTTAGCAAATAAACATATTTATATTTACTAAAATCATCTATAAATGTTATAAAATATCTTTTACGACCTCTTGTTAGGTTGTTTTCCATATCACATATATCAGAATGAATTAAACTCAATAATTCTAAATTTCTTTTTACTTTTTGAAATGGCTTTTTGGTAATTTTAGTTTGAACACACACTTTACATTTATCAGTTGATTCATTTGGTGATCTAGGAATTAATCCTAATTTCATCATAGTGTCCATACTTCTAAAATTAATATGACCTAGTCTATCATGCCATAAAGAAAATGAATCAACAATATAAGCAGAAGAAGATGATCCATTATTCATGTTCAGGCGAAACATGCCGTCTATAACAGAACCCTTCCCAACAAAAATACCTCCTTTTGTAATAATAATTTGATCTGACTCAAATACCAATTTAAAATCATATTTGCTAAGAAGGCTAACCGAGACCAGGTTTTTGCGAATTTCTAGTACATGAAGCACATTTGTAAGGGCGAATGATTTCCCAGAAGTCAGTTTCAGGATAATAGTCTCTGACCCTACCACTTTGGCGGTAGATGAGTTACCCATGAATAAATTATTTCCATTATTACCAGATTCATAGATTTTAAACTGATTTCTATCGTTGGATACATGCCTAGTAGCCCCAGAATCAAGCAATCAGGTCTGATAATCACTCACAGCACAAATTTCAGAAATCATAGCAACAAAATTTTCTTCAGTGAAATGTGCCTCAGGACCCTTTTGAGTGTTATTCTTCTTTTTGAGAAGCCTACACTCACTTTTCAAATATTCCATCTTTTTGCAATAATAGCAAGGTTCCTTTTTCTTCTTAGCAATAGTTTTATTAGTATTTAAGTTAAATTTTTTAAAGGGTTGATTATTGCTAATTGTCACCCGATTTTGAGATTCAACTATATGAGCTTTAGATTGAATTTGCTCGTCTTTCTTTTCACTTTGTCTAGATTTTTCCTCAGTATGCAGGTTAAGAGCAAGTTCATCTAAACTCATGAGACCTTTCATTTGTTTCAAATTCTTGCGGTGGTTATTCCAATTAGGTGGCAATTTTGCAATAATAGTGCTTACAAGAATGAACTTATCTATCTTACTGCCCTCAGACACAAGTTGATTTACGATATGCTGGATCTCATGAACTTGATCAAGGATCGGCTTATCGTCACTCATAGTGTATTCAAGGAAATCACTTACAAGAAATTTCTTGATACTCGCATCATCCGTGTTGTACTTGTGCTGAAGTGAGTCCCAAATTTCTTTGGCCGTGTCCACCTTCTGGTATGTGTTAAAGAGAGAGTCTGATAGAGATTCGACGATGTGGCCTTTGCAGATGTAGTTGTTCATCTCCCACTTTATTCTTTTGCGTTGTTACTGCAGTGTCTAATCCGTGGTTTCTTCAGGCTTCGGGTTGGTAAGAACGTAGACAACTCCAAGGTGGGTTAGGTAGAGGTGAAGTTGTTGTTGCCACCTTTTGAAGTTGGTGCCAACACAGGCATCCAACCTTGGGATATCAGGCTTAGCAATGAGAATGGTAGATTGGGGGGTCATTTAGGAAAATGAAAAAATAAAAATATTTCCTTAAGAATGTTGGGTCACAGACTTGGAATTAGAGAAGGAAAAATTTAAGGAAAGTGGAAATTGTGCAAACAAAAAAATAGGTTGCTCCTCTAGGCGTGTTACAATCGTCATTTTCCTTAAGGCAATATTTGTACCCTCACAGCTATTTGGGGTTTTAGCAGTTTGCCCCCAGGATACAAAGAGTGAACCTAATCTAGAATGGAAACAACATCCCTTCTAGATTCCAAACACTTGATAGCAGAATAACAGGCTTAGTAGGGAATTGAAAAAAAAATTTTCAAGGAGAACCCAAGTGAGTAAAAGGATGCAAGTGTGGAAAATGATACATCTTCTACAAATGAGAGACTCGTATATAAAGGCTTGGGCTTTTTAATGTTTCAAAAAAAAATTAATTCAAAGGTCAAAAAGGGTCAAAAACGGCTGAAACGTTATGGCCAAAAATTTGAAACGCTTAAACGGATGAACGTTATTTTTATTTATGAAATTTCAACAATTTATGCAAAATGGCTAATGAAGATTGTTTCCATCTCTTCCGGGAATGCGAGCAGGTCTGTGAGACCTTTAGCAAGTTCAGGGCGTCATATTGTAACGGCTTTTCTGGCAATTCCGTTCAAGATATTTTTCGGTCATTGGCTGGTCAAAAGAAAATCCAGGAATCATTAGGATTGTATATTTGCATGTGTTGGGGCATCTGGATCAGAAGAAATAAATTATACATCGAGGGAGATATGATGAGGTTGCATGGGGTGTGTTTGGTTGGGGGTAAAACTTTTGATGAAAAGTTTTTGAGATAGAAATTGTCACATTGATAGAAAATTATGTGATATAATAGGAGTAATGATGAGAAGTAAAAAGAATAAAGTTAAAATAGATAGGTTAGTCGTATAGATAGTTGTGTAGAAATGATTGAAAAGTAGAGTAGTTTGTATAGGAAAATGTGAAAAAATAATTAAAAAATAGAGTAGTTATGGAAAGTGAAAAGTTTTAGATTGAAAAGTTTTAATTGACATGTTTATATCCCAAACAAACACACCCATGATATCCACGAATGGGCACTGGATTTCTATGAAAGGTATGTATGGCTAACATATTTGGTGATACATGTAATCTGCACGGGGAGATGGTGGTACGATGGAGGGCACCTGGAAATAGGTATTTGAAGGTCAACGTTGATGGCAGAAGAAATATTCAGATGGGATGCACAGGCTTTGGGGCAGTCGTTAGAGGTGATCAAGGGAATTTCATTGCGGCTCGGTATTGGAATCTGTCAGGAATGATGGAACCCTCGTTGATGGAATCGTATGCTTTGCTATTTGGCTTAAAAAGGGGATGCTTGAGAGGCAGATTAAGGAGTTCGAAATAGTAAGTGATACTCATATTTTGATTAAGTTTGTGACCAAAGCATGTGTCATAAGATCAAAGGTGGCAATCATGGCAGCTGAAATCAAATCCCTCTCTGCGGGAAAAGGCTGCCTGTGTTTCGCTCATGTGTTGCGTGATGATAACTGATTGGCGCACTCGTTGATTGAATTACAAAAATGTCACTAATTTTAAAAAGTTAAAAATAAATTTCTACAAATTTTCTAAAAATGTTAAAACTTGATACTCATGTTAAATATATTTATATAAACAGTTGTGCACAAAATATTTTTTAAAAAAAATTAAAAAATAGATTTTTGTATTGAGATGCACTGAAGCTTAATGCACTCATGTGTATGGAATCAATTACGATTAAATCCACGGAGATACTTGCTTCGAGTACCAGCAGGAGGTATTATTCTTTGATTTTCCGGAGGAATGTCTCTATAGACATTTTGTTAGATTTACACTTTTGAAGCTATGATTACACTATGTATTTTGGTTAAGTTGTAAATATAAAAAATAAAAATAAAAATCAATTAAATCTTGATTATCTACTTGACCTTACTATTCATTGTGTTGCCTTTTTTGTCTTCTTGGTTTGAGAAAAAATATTATTCTCTTTATCTTACATATAGATTACTCTTGATCAAGGGTCTTTATTGGTGGCCATCACTTCTCAAGAGGGGCTTCGTAGAATGAGAGCCCAATCTTCAAAGAGTTCCTACACAATTTAAGCTCACGTTCAAAAGGTCTAATATTCAAGTACAAATCCTATAGTGGGCCCATGATTTCATAGGCGAGCCATTCATATATAAATGGAGCCAAGGCAAAGTAATGAACACTTAGTTAGGTTTAAAATTGAGCTTAGAAATAAACAATAAAATGGGTAAACATATGGAAAGGTTATTTCTAGAGATGAGTGAAACACATGTAAATTTTCATTTGGGCGCAATGGTAGGAAGCCCGTTACAAAATTTAACTTCCATCTTTAGGTGGGGTTTCTAAAGAATGTCAAAGAATCCTTCGTACGTGATGCAAAACAAATTGTTGCAGACTGCTAACCTAATCCTTTCACGAAATTAGTAATGGAAAAATTACCTTTTATGAAGTTCGGACAGTATTTTGAATTGGTAAAATTACCACAAAACTTATGAAAATTGAGGTGCTTATATTCAAAGTCATGTAGTTTGAAACCCACAGATTATCCGTAGGAAATAACCAATAATATATGGGCAAATCGAAGCCCCAAACAGGGCTTTCTGAGGGCTGCCTGAGAAGGAACACGCAGACAACGTCTTTTTACAGTCTACACTTAAGGTCTATGCAGCATGATTTGATGCATGTTTATCATAAACCAAGTTAATAATTAACAAATGTGGAGTTTGACACCTCCATTTTAATGGTTAAAAGCTAGAATTATAAAGCATAAATGATAACATACTAGTATTAATAATTAACAGATTTGTTTATTCATCGGAACTGGGAACACTGTTGAATTTTTTTTTTATAATAAATTTTTTGATGTCTCATTGAAAATCCATGTAGACATGATCATTTTAAACCGATCTGAAATGAGGCTAGACCATCCAAAGAATATTTTTTATTTTTAAAAACCTTTTATAAAAAGTTAATTTAGATAAATTTAATCTATAAATTAAAAACGATTGACTCAGCAGAAGATGAATTTTCTCCCTTTGCTGCTGTTGAAGGAGGAGGCATCCGTGAAGAGGAGAGGAGAAGCAAGCCGAAAAAGCTTATAATTTTTTGAGTTATTTTATTAATATGGATTACTAGTCTAGGGTAATATTAATTAGGGTTTTATTTCTTTGTAACCAGGCTATATAGAAGTGGATCCATGTAATCCTTTCAAAATCTAAGATTTTGATCTGGATGAAAAATCAAATCCATTCATTTTATTTAACATTATTTGTTTATTTACAAGATCAAGTTTCATTCCAATCAAGTATGTTTATGGGTCACATTCGTTAAAAAATGTATATATTTACGTGTAAATTGTGGAAAATGCTAAAATATTAATTTTAAAGTAGTATTTTCGACATCTAAACTGTCCAAAATATCATTTCTATGTGAATAAATAATTCTATAAAGTATTATTACATTCTAATACATGTGTAAATAAAACTAAACATTTTTCATAATTTACGCATGAATATATATAGTATTGAACAAATGTGGCCCACAAATATACTTAATTGAGATGAAATTGGTCTCTTAAATAAACAAATGATGTTAAATATAATGAATGGATTGGATTTTCCATTAAGGATCAAAATCTTAGATTTTGAAGGGGTTACATGGGTCCGCTTCTAAATAACCTGATTACGTAGAAGCGAGAATGTATTAATTATACTCCTCTTTTGATGGTGGTATAAATCTTACCTGTTAATTTTAACTTTTAATGTAAACCATAAGAAATTAAAATTACAAAGAACATTCATTACATCCTTAATATTGACTACACATGGCTAATAAGTATTTTCTATCCATATTAGCAAATCTCACACATCTCACCAGATAATCTTATCTTAAAATTATGTATAGATCATATGCTACTTAACCTTTAGTCTATTTTCACGCAATCTCTTTTAAGCATCACACAAAATTCTCAGATCAATTCATAAGATGGCTAATCTCATAGAAGCATTAAGATTATGTTAACTAAATAATCCAATATTAAATCATGAAATAAAAGAAATTTTATAATTTTAATCATGGTTCAAAAATAAAATTCATTGCAACCCTAGAATAAAGTTTTTAGTCACACATAATTGTTGGAAATATGTGGAAAATAAGCTAAATCTATATTTTGATGGTTAACAAATCAAGTTGAGTAAGTCTTGGCTACTAACATGTTTGTGGAAGTGATTAAAGGATATACATTTGAAGAAAATAAAGCATGGAAGGATAAGCCGATTTCCAAGTCGACTCAAGCATCGACTTAAGGCCAAGTCGATTCCCAAGTCGACTCCGATATCGACTTCAAGGCGTCGATTCCTTCCAGAGTTGAAAACGGGGAGCAGAGCTGCTGAAGTCGCAAACGAAGTTGACTCCGCATGCTACTTGGGCGAAGTCGCAGACCAAGTCGACTCCAGCATCGACTTCAAAATATCAATTCCTTCCAGAGTTGAAGTCAAGACTCCGAAGTGCCGAAGTCGCACCCCAAGTCGACTCCACTTGCGACTTGAGGTGAAGTCGCAGTCCAAGTCGACTCCAGTAGCGACTTGGAGGCGTCGTTTTCTGTCCAGAATTGAAACCGAGAACTGGGGGCACTGAAGTCGCAGACCAAGTCTACTCAGCATGAGATTTGGGCGAAGTCGCAGACCAAGTCGACTCCGGCATCGACTTCGATCGGACAGAGGAGAAATTTCAGAAGACAAATTGGGATTAGATCGACCTCAAAGCAGAACTAAGTAAAGATGAAGAGCAAATCAACTCAGATGTTCAAATTGGAACATATGAAGACTAATCCAAGTCTAAAGAAAGCAAGTTGCATAAACTCAACTATTCTAATCAAGATATACTGAACTTGCTCATGAATACAAGATTCAAGACTCAAGGACTCAAGGCTTGCAAATCATGGAGCTAAAGGAAACAAGCTAAAATGAAGACCCAATGATTCAAAGAGAACTAAATCAGGGAAGAACAACAAGGCATGAAGAAATCTAAGCAAAACAAAAGCATCCCAAAGATTTCAAGTTCGTCAAGCTAACTGACGAGGTGAAGTCGCATACCGAAGTCGACTCCACCTGCGACTTGGGTCAAGTCGATGACCAAGTCAACCCAACAAGGAACTTGAAGTTGCTACGGACAGGCGAAGTCGCACCCGAAGTCGACTTCACCTGCGACTTGGGTCGCAACGGTCGGAAAATATTCGAACGTTGGCGCATTAAATGCTCGCCACCTACCTTCAAACGTTCGGATTCCCTCCACAATTATAAAAGGCATTCAAAGTAAACGAGGGAGGTAGCTGAGATTCATTAACTGTTAATAACTCCTATCTCTAAAGAGCTTCAAGTGATCAAGCCAATCCTAAGAAGAAGAACTTTGCTTCAAACTGCAAGAGCTCAACTGCTAATTCTTCAAAGCCAATACAACGAGTTCTTCTCTGCGCAAAATTGCTTCTACACCACTGTAACGTGTAGATTCTTTTGTTGTTTTATTTGATTGTATTGAACTTGATTTAGTTTGAGGAACTAAGATCAAGTGTAAGCAAAGTAGTGTATGATTGGAGTGGAACTCATCACCTACTGTTGCTGTGATTTATTGATGCCCCATAAAGTTGGAATCTAGAAGAGAGCAGTGGCTCTAATTGTATCTGTGAAATACAATAGTGGAACCCAAGTCACAAGGGGTGTGAGCTTGGAAGAGTGGAGTAGGGAGGTTGCCCGAACCACTATAAAATCTTGTGTGTTGGTTTATATTTCTGCTCTCTACATTATATTGCTTTCCATTTTGTTTTTTCATAAAGGGGACTAGATTAATCCGGGGTAAAGTTTCTGTTTAAGTTGTAACTTTTTTTTAATACCCAATTCACCCCTCCCCTTTTGGGTAATTGTCATTAACTTGGGACCAACAATAATTACATTAGACACAAAGCCAAAATAAAAATTAAAAATAACATCCATCTAAGATAAACAAAAAAATAAAAATAAAAGAGACGAAAAATCTACTCCTTTAAGTTTTAATCTACGCTTCCACGCTTAAAGTCTTTTTCTTGCTACACGTCTCCACCTCTCTCTGTCTCTTCGAAATTGTGTCAGGAGTTGTTATGTCTTCATTGCTTACCCTCTCGACGGGCTGTAGTTGTATGCACCTCTCAATGCACCCAGGTGCATACAACCATTTTTTTTAATTTTTTTCAAATTTTTTTTACAAAACGGTTAATATAAGTGTATTTAACATACGTATCAATTTTTACCAACTTTGAAGATTTTTAGATATTTTTTTTAGATTTTTAAAAATCAGTGGCATTTTAGTAATTTAAGTAATTTTAAATTACTAAAATGCCACTGATTTTTAAAAATATAAAAAAATATCTAAAAGTCTCCAAAAATGGTAAAAATTGATAAATATGTTAAATACACCTAGATTAACAGCTTCATGAAATTTTTTTTTAAAAAAAAGTGTAGTGCACCCGGTTGCATTGAGTACGATGGCAGTCCCTCTCCACCTATTTATAAGAACAGTGTGTGCCTAAAAAATATTGTGCGTAATATACATGGTACAGAATTACTACGCTGCATGCTGCATGCGGGTGACGGTATTGCTGAATTTATGCAACTCACCGTGCCTCTTGCTACCATGGCTGGAAAGTGAGGCGGTGGATTGAATTATTGAGCGGTGGATGACGGTGGCCCGCAGTGGACTAGCTGGTTTTATATCAACGGCTTGGATAAATCTGCTAGTTTCTGGCCACTGATTTATTGTCCAAAAAATGCCGATGGTTTAGATGGATAGAATTAATGGACGGTGGGTTGAATCTTTAACTTGGTGTACGCAAATTTTCAACTTTGACCGGTTGGAAAATTGAATGGACCAGATGAGCGGTGTTGAATTTTGGCTATTTTGGATAGCTTATATTTACATATTGGAGTAGCTGAGGGAGAAGCAAATTTCTGTTGTGATTGACTGTAAACCCCTTGTTTTAAAATTGGAAAAAAATTTATATTTTTTACAAATACGTCTACATAATAAACATATTTAAAATTTTTTGTATGATAATATATGTTTTAAATATTTAATTTATGCTATTAATATGTAGAGTACACCCAAACATGTCGTCATTATTAATTTAGAAAATTTTGGAAGGCAAATATGGGTATTTTAACATTTAACAATAAACCGGATGCAAATTTGTAAATTTGAAAGTAAATCTGAAAATAAGGGCTGTAAATGGTAAATGAAATTTCAAAACATATAATATTTAGCTCCTACGATATAGCTGGTGATGTAATGGCAGGGTTAATGCCATTAAAAGTATGCATCCAAGGTTCAAATCTCTTTGGCTCTAATTTTTATTTGTTTCCTTTATTTTTTATTTAACTAATAGGGATCAATTATTTTTAATTTTTCTAAAGTAAATACATAAACAGAAATTTTAATTTAAGCATAAAGATGGCAAGGTGGCAGCTTATAAACAAGAGTCAATATGTTAAATTCTAGAATAGTGATATGTGGACATTAGCTTCTAGATAGTTGATATGTGGCATATTAGCACCCAAAATAAATAAAAATATATAATATATTAAAAATAAAACTCTGCTTTAAAACCCAGCAGATTCACATCAAAACCGGGAGAAAACTCCAGCATAATTGCATAGAAAGCTAGAATGAGAGAGAAAGGGGAACTCTAACCAAGAAATTCAACCCAATCTCAGTCATGGAATTCTTTCAAAAAGTTTAGTGATAAGTTTATTTTTGTTTAATATTGATTGAAGAAGATAGATCTTGGTCATTTCATGGGACGTAACAATAATAGTTTGCTATCAAAAAAATCAGATTAAATAAATCCAATCTATGATTAAATTGCATAATGTAGATGATCCAAACTATTACATGTGTATAAATTTTAATTTTATAATGAGAAATGATGTAAGATCATGTGTGGATGCCTTAATGGATGATTAGATTTGAGCATTTGTAATTCTGTCTCAATAATGCTTGTATTAGTAAAAATGGTGATACGTTATCTAAACCGTTAAAGATTTATTTAAAACTGTATTTTGATAATCTAAATCATTGGATTAATACAAAATAAGTTATTTTCTATGATTTATGTGTTAAGTCTATGATTAGAGCTGTGATTAATGGTTTAGACTAACAATTATAACTGTTTAAGTGTTTATTACTTAATTTATATAACCCATATAGTAAATCTAGAATTGAAAATAAAAATATATAAGAAATAGTAAACGAACTATTTTTAGTATGACAATTTTTCTGAGAACTCTTTACATAACCATTAATGAACAACCAAAATTTTAAATTAAAATGTTTTGTAGCTTATAAATTAAAAATGATGGAGATTAGCTTGAACAGGGTAGAACGACTGTCAAAACTAGTTGTATTAAATGATTTTCTATAATTTATATATAAAAAATTTTCATCTGAAAATTTTATGTGATATAAAATACATCTTGAATATCACTCAAACAAAATAAAAATAAATTTTTGGATGATATAAATATGGGTAATAATTAACGTGATTTGAACCATCCCTTAGTTTATACTTCTATCGGATAGAATAAAAATTTATCAATGAATACAAATAGTTAATATTTTGTGCTAGAAATATTTATTTTCGTTAATTCATGTAGTTGTTGATATATGATAGAAATTTCAGACTTAGTTTATACTTTCTATAATTTCTATATGTAGTTGTCAAAACTAGTTGTATTAAATGATTTTCTATAATTTCTATATAACAAATTTTCGTCTGAAAATTTTATGTGATATAAAATACATGTTGAATATCACTCAAAAAAAATAAAAATAAATTTTTGGATGATATAAATATGGGTAATAATTAACGTGATTTGAACCATCCCTTAGTTTATACTTCTATCGGATAGAATAAAAATTTATCAATGAATACAAATAGTTAATATTTTGTGCTAGAAATATTTATTTTCGTTAATTCATGTAGTTGTTGATATATGATAGAAATTTCAGACTTAAAAACTTGATTTGATTATAAACAAAAATTAAGAGAATTCAGTGTATCTGATTTCAACAAGTATAGGCAGATAGAGATAATCAAAACAAAATTTTAAACTTTAATAATTTTCCAAAATGACATGATTAGTTAAAATATATATTTATTAATTTGATTCATGTGAAAAAAAATTATTAAATATTTGACAAATATTGTAAGTTAAATTGAATATAAATAGACTGCTGAAATTTATTATGATTAAGGAAGGGCTCATCTGTGAACGTAGTAAGTTTTAGAGCTCAAATGATTATTAATTAGTGATTAATAATATGAGAATGATGTTTAATAGACAAAATTGAATATTTAGAAGATAAGGTTGAATACAATGCAAAAAATACAAATTAAAATGTAGAAGAGTAATTTGACAATTTTGTGAAATGAGTTCCAACTCAAATTAATTATTTTATTAACTTGGAGTAAGTAATGTTTTAGAATTAATGAAATTTATTACAAATAATAATTTTGGATTAATTCTATTTATACAGGGAACCACATGTTGACTAAAGTATAAAAGTTAAGATACATAAAGGTATCCATATATCTTAGGAACGAATATCATGCTAACTCGTGATTAGAAAAGTTAATTTAAGTTAAAATATTAGTGAAAGAAATGTGTTATTTTCCAGTGTGATGATTTGAACGTTGTAGTGAAATATGGTATAATCATGTATTCGAAATTTACATAAGGTAAGTAGAACTTTTTTTTCTCTTTTTGATTTTGTTTCGTAATGTTGGTCACAGGCATAGTTATTTTGGATGTCGTTGTTTTATAATTTTTGAGTGAATAAATATTATTGGTCACGATGATTTATTGTGATGTTGAGTTTGGACATTTATTCATGCTAGCATTATGCATTATGACATTGGCATGTATTGCTTGATATGTTGGCATATTTATGAGCCATGAATGTAGTTGTGATTTTGTGAAGTGTTATCGTGGACCATCGGTGACGACCGTTGGCACAGTCTGACCAAGGATCAGGATGTGATAGCCTGGGCAGCATTGGTTCAAACTTACTTGTCTGACCGGTATGGATTTAGTGGGTTGCAAACCTGGTTTATCTGGTCCTTATGATTTAAATAATGTATATTGTGACCTAGTTCGTATGACTAGTGGTCATCAACATAATGGTCGAGGCCATAGCCATTTGCGTAATGTGGTCCAGTGTGGCTACAGCTGTGTGGAGAGCATAACAGGGTATCAATTACACCTTCGGTTTGGATAAAGGTGTTTCTCGATAAATCCGTATTGTGTAAGGTTTGCCACTCATGCTCGGTAATTGTGATGACAACTTAGGTTGTGCAGCAGGTTGGATTACGGGGTAAGATACTGAACCTCCCCATTAGATTTGAGACCTTGTTGGCTAGATTGGGGAAGTGACATTCGTATGATGCATTGATGTATGCTTGTGCATCAACATATGTTCCATATGGATTTAAAATTAATTTGGATCTGTGATTTAATCTATGTTTTATCAACACTTGTCAATATTGTTTACTCAAGTTTTACCAGTTTACCTTTATATGCTCTACTTCTGAGTTTGCCCAAACTCATCTTATTTTATCATTTTTTATATAACAGGAACGCGGGTGGAGAACAACATGGGGTTGGTGCACCAGATGAGGCTAGGATTTGATGAAACCAGATCTAGAGTTAATTATTTATTCAATTTTTAAGGATAATGTAGTTAGGATATGAAGTATATATTCTGCAAATTTAATTATTTGGATCTAGTTTAAGTTGAAATTAGTGAAATTCCCGGTTTATAATGATCTAATGAATTATGTTATTGTACCTATATATGTTCTCCCATTATCATCAATTTTGTACTTTAGTAGCGACTGTTAACTTTATCGACAAGGCATTATATTGACTCTAGAAATAGGTTGCTACCAAAATGGCAATTGTTACGGGATTTAGAAAGCATGATGATGGACGGTCTTGAATTCTTCATGCTACAAAGTATTTAGTTGGCATACCTACAAAATATATGATTTTAAATGTTATAAAATTCTGCCCAACTAATTTTAATAATATTCATCATATATTTCTCATGCTTGTTTATTTCTACCATAGCAAATTTTTTTTAATTTAAAACTAAAATTATAAAATCATCAAAATAACTTGAAAATAATATTTAATGCCCTTATATTATAAAAATATATTTTAAAGAAAATTTCATATGGCAACAAATAATTTTCCACCAAATTGATCCAAAAATATTGAACATATATAATTGTTTACCAGATATCAAAAACTTTCATCTCCATTGCATCCTGTAATACCGTTTTCCACTTCATCACATCGAGAGTCATTAGGTATGAAAATATGCCATGTTTTTATGTCATGTTCACTTGTGATCTTATGTGCAATATTTCAAATGGCTTCAAAGTGTATGTCATTGTCATCTCAGCCTCAAGTTTGAATCTTATCCACAACATTAGTTTAGAGTATGTCATTTTCACTTATGATCTGATTTGCAATAAGGTAAACACTCTCCTAAACATCATTTTGAAATATTTCAAATGGCTTCAAAGTGTATGTCATTGCCATCTTAGCCTCAAGTTTGAATTTTGTCCACAACATTGGTTTAGAATTTGTTATTTGAAATTCAGCATTCCCTCCATCTAGTTATCTCTGTTGAAGCAACTTCTCATAACCATTAGCAAAGCCAATTTAACTAGATTTATGATTGAAAAACACATCTAACATTGCATTAAGATTTCACTTCTTTGCATTGTTTTCATTCCAACGGTAAATATCTTCTTTGTGAATGTAGGAATCTACTTATGTTGAATTTGGCACATGTGTTCGATCCATGAATTTCCATGCAGTTCGAACTTCCCCATCATTGATGGATAATGACTTTCAAATTTCTCAATACTTTACACACCATACAAACAATAATCCCAAGTAGCTTTAAATATTGGATGCTTCTAGTAGATGTGGGATAGCTTTTTAGGCAACTTCTTACATGTATGCCACAAACATAGAATATGATTTGTGCTTGGGAAAACCCAAGCAATTGCTTGACCAATGGTTGTATCTTGGTCTGTCACAATTGCCTTTGGGTAGACACTGCCCATTGCATCAAGCCATATTTGACATAGCCACTTGAAATCTTCAATAGTCTCTTTGAAAACCAATCTTGCTCCAAATAAGCAGGTTTGCATATGGTGGTTGACACTGGCAAATGACCTAAATGACATATCATATTTAGCTATTTTATATATTATGTTAAAGAACACCGCATCGTTAAAAGCTATATAATCTACCTTCGATTAGCCATCTACCTAAAAAGATGATTTCAATCTCATATCTTTATTAACTTGTACCTGCCAAGTGAAATCAAGATCATTCTTACTTTTTGTTCAAAAGTGGTTTAGAAAATCCTTAGTATCATTCTCATGCATTGCTTGTTGCTTTACCTTTAGCACTTTATATCATCTCTCTCCGTGAATCCAAGTTGATCATGATCTCCTATTTCAGTAACATGAGATCTAGTGATTTTGACACTCTAATATTTGATGATTTCAAATTTGAATTTATGCTCAGTTGTTTATCTATCACCTTTGTATATGACTGCAATCAATGTCTCTTTCTCGGGGTAGTCAAAATTCAATTATCTACCTCCACGAATTGAGTAACATGATAAATGTTACTTTCTAATTTTAGTTTTACAAGAATTTTTGTAGGATAATCATAACACGAACACGACATGATTTAAAATTTTAGTTTGAAAGCTCTTCCATTTTAAGTTCCGTGTACTAGCCTTAAAGCATCTAAAGATATGCCTAGAGATAACTCCATACTTTAGCACGTTTATTTTATCCTTTCTAACTCTAAAACCACTGAACTAAGCATATTCATTATAAAATTTGAATACGTCTTGGAACGAATCAAACTCCAATCCAACTACTAGATTCATTTCAAGTGGAGTAATGGGGAAGAAATTATTTCTTATATTCTCTTGCTCTATCAAATTTAACAGACTTGAGTTAATACCTCCCATTGGCAATCGTTGCAAATCATCTGTAATGACTGTACCCACATCAGATGCCTATCCTCTGTTTATATTTTTGTCTTATTATGGTACACTCATTTCATTTGGAATGATAAGCCACTTTATTGAATCTCCACCAACATTGGCATATTATAATCTGAACACTATGCATCACATGATTCAAATAAAATTTTAGATTAAACGAGCATATGTGAACATGGCATGTCTAAGAAAAGAGCTATATAACAATGTATAACATGCAAATTATATCAACCAAAGGCAGTTATGTTCATAGTAAATTAAATTAGTTACAAATTTCTGATCTCTTTTAAATATGCAAACACCTCATAGCTAAAAGTTGTTCCTCAGTACTTTAATAGATAGCTTAGTTATATTAAAGCTTAGTTAAGTATATATATAAGGAGATTAAATTTCAAAATGATTAATTATTTAGGTAGTTACAACTTAAAATTCTGCCTATGACTGATAATGAATACACATTTTGATATATTAAAATTTATCAAAAACGATACGGTACAATCAATAAGTTTTCCACATGAGTGTTGTGACTTCAAATGCAGGTACATCACATGCATTATTTGTTGTGTTTTTCTATCTTGGGTCTTAACTTGCAAGAAAGCTTCCAATCTCAATAGGAATGTAGCAAGGTCGTGAATCGTCCGGCCCCAACAAGATGAATAACGTCTCATACTAGTTAGTGTTGAAAAGAAGCAAATCAATCACAAATAAATGAATTACCAAACTTTAATACATGAATTCAAAATACAATTTTTGGGCTTTTGCGATTTGCGTGGGTTGAATAGAACTTTGTTACCAATAAATATTCAATTTTATATATTAAATAATATTCTCAAGTTATTAATTACTAAATAATAATTATTTGAGCTCCAAAACTTAATATGATCACAGGTGGACCCTTCATTGATCACATTAACATTCGACAGTTTATTTTATCCAATTTAATTTTTGATATTCTTAAATATTTTATGAAAACTTTCCACATGAATTAAGTCAATAATCATATATTTTAACTAACTATATTAATTTGAATAATTATTATTTAAGTTTCAAATTTCGTTTTAGTTATTCCTTAGTCTGCCCATGCTTGCTGAAATCAGATACATTGAATTCTCTTAATTTTTATTTATAATCAAATCAAGGAGTTTAATTTTAAATTTTCTATTATATATCAATAACTACATGAATTAACCAAAATAAATATTTTCAGTACAAATGTTAATTATTTATATTTATTATGTATGTTTATTCTGCTAGACAAGGGTATGAGTTTAAGGATGGTTCAAATCACGTTATCTATTACCCATATTTGTATCATTCAAAAATTAATTTTCATTTATGATGAGTGATATTCCAGATGTATTTTGTATCATATAAAATTTTCAGTCTCAATTTCTTTGTATAAAAATTATTAAAAATTAATTAGTTCATCTGATTTTGATAGTCATTCTACCTTGTTTAGGCTGATCTTCCAGTATTTTTACTTTACAATCTAACATATATCTTAAGATGAAAATTTAGGCGTTCCTTAATAATAATATCATGGTTCTCAAAAAAATTTTATGCTCAAAATTATTCATTTACTATTTCTTTTATATTTTTCTTTTCTGTTTCAGATTTACTACATAGTTGGTGTTGCTTAAGTTCTAAATTATATAATTATTAGTCTTAACCACTAATCGCAATTTCAATCACAGACGAAACACATGTATCATAGAAAATAACTTATTTAGTCTCAATCCAACGATTTAGATCATGAAAATATAGTTTTAATTAAATCTTTAATAGTATAAATCAACTTATTACCATTTCTACTAATATAGACATTATGGAGACAGAATTGCAAATGCTCAAATCTAATCATCTATCAAAGTGTCTACACATGATCTAACATCATTTTTTTATGTAAGACTAAATTTGGCACATATTTAACTGTTTGAATCATCCAGATTATACATTTAATCATAGATTCAACAGTTGAGATTATCTTCTTACTGTCCAATGGTATATAATCTATTTGGGCTCACTTTGATCACAATTTTAGGTAGAATTTTCCCCAAATAATAGCTCGTGATCATTGCCATGTCTAAGTACTAAAAAATCCCAATTCATAGATTAAAATTGACCTCCATTACGTTTAACAAATCTAATTTCTATGGACATCAACTTCCTTCAAATATGAAATTTATCTCTCAATTTCAGTGGTCCAGATTGATCTTTACCCTTGATATTTGCTTAATTTAGATAGAAAGACATATAATAAATAACAACTACCTTGGATGATGATGATTAATGGCTAGGATTAACTTGACCAAAGCCTAACATTCTCTCTTTCTCTCTCTCTAAGATGGGTCATTACTTCTTATTATAAATCCCAGAATCTTCCACCAAGAGGGGCATAACAGACACCTCATTTCCTTAAATTTTTGTGATTAATTAATTAATTAATTATTTTGGTTTAGAAACATGCCATTTGTGTGCTTCTAGAAGAAAAGATTTTGACTTTGCCTAACTTATGCATGGGCTGGCACTTGGAATTTTGCATTTTGCTCATTTTTATTTAATTTACTATTACAGCCCATGTTTTACATACTTGCAATTTTTCACTTAATTTCTTATAAAATGTCAAAACACCCCTATTTTGCTTCAAAACCTTCTTGAATGGATAATAACGACATAATTAAATGTATTCTACATATTAATAGCAAACTTTAAGTGTTTTAAACATGCATTATCATACAAAAATTTAAAAAATTATTATTTACAAATATTTGGAAAAATGTAAATTTTCTTCCAAATTTAAAACAAGGGTTTTACAACACATCATTCATGTATGTGTATCCGCATTTAATAATAAAAATTATTTCATTATTCACTTAGATCAAACCCAAGCTGAAAACCATGTATCATTATTACAACATCTCCACCAAAATTTTCAATTTCTATTTATATGTCATATTGTATATAAAACAATGAAAGCAAAAATACATGTGAGAGTCCACATCGTTTGGACATTCCACTATACCTATACAGTGATATATTATTATTTTATATTATTTATATAAACGTCAAATAAAATAAAACCACTTGGGTATACTATGCATCCCAAATTTTGTTTATTATTTAAAAAGTAACTCCTTTTAACAACCATTTTATAAGTGAGAACTAATAATATATCTCAATTAAAACCGATAGCAAAAATTTTCAACGAAAACATCATATAAACAAAATCATCACATACCTTTTCATATTAAGAATACTTATAAATTTAATAAAAACCAAGAATTAAACTATTCATTTTTTTCAACGAATTACCAACATTAACCAAAGGAACAAATAATCTTCATACCTTCATAATGATCATCAACCTCGTTGTCCTTCTCCCTCCGTACTCCTCCATTTTAACCTTAAGCTTTTCATCTTCTCAATTTTATTTTTACATTCCTATTAATACCAATAAGATATCGCGTTACGAAACCTAGTCATTTCTCTCTCGTTTTCCGCTCTCGTTTTCCGCTCTCCTTCAAACCCATCTTAAATTAGAAACTGGATTCCTTTCTCTTGATACATGCCTAATTAATGGGAGGTTATGATTTATAATTCAATTCAATTCTATCAGTTTCGCTTCTTTTTATATTTTAACGTAACTGAAAATTAAAAAAATACATGGGCCCCACTTTAATTAATAATATAATATTTTATATTTTAAAATTTATCCCTCCCTACCCAGGGAGGTAGGGATGTCTCTTTAATTCTATGATGATTTCTCTTTCTAAAACATTTGTCAAAAATCCTGCGAGCTCACTTCAAATTTCAAATCAAGATTATCCATTAGCTCAACATTTGAACCCTCAGCCTCTTCCTTAATAATAAAATCCTTAACAATTTTACTACTATAATTCCTTCTTTCAAATTAGGTTAATAAAATACTTAAGCCCACTTTGAGAGCTAATGAATAATTTTTTTTGATAATTATCAAAAATATCAAAAACTAATAATTTTAACTAACAAAATAATATAATCAATATGACTCTCAAATTTACATTTAGCTTTCAACATTATTCAAATCCAAAATTCCACTTTATGTAAATTGCAAAGTTACGATATATTAGAAATCAACCCATACTAACTTGCAAATGTGAAAACATCCAAATTTTTGTAATTATCGAATCTTGATTTTTTTCTATTTATATTACATCACTTTAGAAAATCAACTAAAAATTAAGGGGTTTCATAATAATTTCAAAATTAATTTTAGAACTCACCATCGTAGTAACTCATGTGGGCAAGGCGCTCGCAATTTGGGATTGTCTCCCTTCGCTTATGTGGAATAAGAGTTTTTAGATTTCTCCTTTGTATGGAGGTAATTGTAAATTTTTTCCGGGGAGTGTTATAGAAAAATTCTCTCCATTATATGAGAGTCAGATTGTGCTTCATTATAATATGAGTTGTCATGATGTATAAGTATCCACAAAAAATAAATAAATTTGATAACCTATTTATTTTACCAACTATACCATGTTATGAATACACAACATTTAACATTTATTTGATGAGGCTGATGTTTATTTTCTTTAACATTTGAGTTTTACCCATGTCCTATTTATTGAGTTGGCCCAAACTTGTATTTTTTATGTCGATGTTTTTAGATGACAACACCAAGGTAGGAGCTCAACATAGGCTTAATACTCAGATAGAAGTGAGGAGAGATCCTAATCCATCGGATATATATGAATTATTATCCTAATTAGTAAGAAAGATCAAATTTAACATTTTTTAAGCGTAAATGAGTGATATAGTGAAGACTTTTTTGTAAAGCTTATTTTATTATAGAGTTGATATGTGGATGAATTGGAGAAAAATTAGATAAATTTATCTTGTTTAGCTTATATATATTTATGTTATATATTGTAATGGATAGTATGATGTGAAAACGCTTTTACAAGGTAATTTTATTTAACTCCTCAACCTCATATTTTGGGGAGATGCTGTGGATTTTTCACTAAAATATAATGATTGTTACGTAAGTGTGGAGATTAGGCATCAGAACGTTACGATAATGTTCTCAGTGGGCATCGTCCTTCGGCTGAGGAGATGTCATCTATTGATGAACCAATCAATCCTCAAATCTCACAGTGCCATCAACAACCTAATGCCATCAACAACCTAAACTTCCTGTTCGTATGTACTCGGGCGTATTTGGCTTCGATGCGCCCAGGTGCAAATACTAATTTTTTATATTTTTAAAAGTTTTTTTACACAACTATTAATCAAAGCGTATTTAACATGTATATTAATTTTTACCATTTTGAATATTTTTAGATATTTTTTGAATTTTCAAAAATCAGTGACATTTTAGTAATTTTAAACTACTAAAAATGTCACTGGTTTTAAAAAATTCAAGAAAAAATCTACAAATCTTCAAAAATGATATAAATGGATACACATAGTATTAAAAAAAATTATAAGTCTTCAAAATGGGTAAAAATTGATGCACATATTAAATACATTTATATTAATAGTTTACGAAAAAAGTTTGAATTTTTTTTTAAATGGGTTAAATACAGCCGAGTGCATTCAACCTAAGTGCACCAAGTGCATACAACTTTTACGTGATTTATTTATGCTTGGCAGAAGTCTTTCGTGGAACCCAATTGGGTGCACTTAGACTCATTGCACCCGAGTGTATTTCACCCATTTTTTTATTTTTTGAAATTTTCATAAAACTATTAATCGAAGTGTATTTAACATGTATATCAATTTTCACTATTTTAAAAGAATTTTAGATATTTTTTTGAATTTTTAAAAATCAATGGCATTTTGTGTTTTTAGTAATTTTACTGAAAATGTCATTGATTTTTAAAAATCTGAAAAATATATCTAAAAATTTCTGAAAATGGTAATTAATATATACGTAAAATACACTTAGATTAATAATTGTAAAAAAAATTTTAAAAATAAAAAAAGGGTACCTTCACCGCAACCGGGTGCACCCAACCGGGCTCTGTCTTTCCTAGAGGGCTGCTGCTTCGATTTCGCTTGCTGAGGAAAGTGCACCGACTCACAACAGACTCGACGTTGTGTATAATTTTGACCAAACCCATTAAGGCATATAGAGAGATATGCTCTGCTGCACCATGAGCGTGGCATGTTTTCGTGAGTTCAGCCACTGCAACCGTGGGATCTTACAAGATTAGAGAGGCCGTCCATTGCAGAGTTCCCTTGGTGAGAGCTAAAAAGAAGATTACATGCAAGGAATGTTTCTTCAGTACGAGTATAAGTTGTTACTTTGCCTAGAAAAAATAAAATGAAATGGCCACTCGGGCATGTACCCGAGTGGTGACTCATGGCGTTGGAATTCATGCCATTGTATGTTCGAATATTGTCCATCCGTGGCAGGGTTCCAATATATTGTCCCCCCAAGTAGAGAGGGCGGCTCCGCTGTGTAGGAGCTTGCGGTCTTCTATAAATATTGGTGAAGTTGAGTCCCTAATAAATTTAAGTGAGAGCTTATAGTCTTCCGTATGAATGAAAAACGACTTTAATATCAAGATGCCAAATTGAATAATATAAATACAAAAATAAAAATAAATGCTAAATAAGTATAAAATTTCAAATTTCAAAAGGGAAAGATCTATGTGAAGTATAACTCTATAAAATAAAAAATAAATTATTTGAAGCAATAGGTGAATTGATAGGTGTATGATTGTATATAAACAAGAGATAAATGAACTTAGGAACATCTGTTATGGATTATATCAAATTGGATCAAATATAGATGAAAAAAATGATTGATTAAATGAAATACCAAGATAACATAGGTTAAACTATCAAAAGATAATACAAATTACGTAATGTTTAACATGTTTATAGAAAATGGGTTTACAATCAAATGTCACCAAATCTCAAATAAGAAGAATGAAATTAAGGTAAAAAAAAAAAATTAGACTAATTTTTAGACACATTAGAAAAACTTTTTTTATATTTTTATATAATTCAATCTCATATTTATTGAGCAGATTGGTGAACACTAAATTTTTAACCATATAATAAGTTTATATAAAATTTTTGTCATATATTTATTTTTAGAACTTTCGTTAGAGTACCTAAATAGATTTTCAGAAAATTTTAATTAAAACATAAATTATATTCAATTTTTTAGCGATCCGAATGTAGTTAGAGAGTAAGCTTGACAATTTCAGCATTATCATGTATAAGAAGGATTAGTTTTTATTTTTAGTTCACTTTTTATTGTAGGTTTAGTATATTTATATCTAGAACAAATCATGTATTTTCTAACTCTTTTATGCATAACCTATTTCAAAAATAAATAATATTTCCCATCTATTTAGGCTTTATTTTGTAGCATATTAAATTCCGTCTAATTTTTATATTTCTATGGATCCATCTTAGAAGTTATAATCATCCGAAAGTTCTTTTATTTTTTATTTTTTGAACTTGCTAACCATTACTTGCAGGACACGAAGGCCAGAATATGTTCCAGCCGGCCTGGACATATCTAATTTTTGTTCTATTATCTCAATGAATGTAAAATACATATTTGAATATTTAATTAATCAGGTAATCCTCATGAAGTTGACAGCTAAAACATAAATGGATAAGATTGCAATGCCCTAACGACAAAGTCGATAGTCGCTGCTAAAGCACAGGATTGATGATAATGAGGGACATATACAGGTGCAACAACATAATTCCTTAGACCATCGTGAATTAGATATTTCACTAATTTCAAATTAAACTAGATTCAAATGGTTAAAATTTATAAAATACATACTACTCATCACTCTTTAAAAAATCAAAATAAATAAATTCTAATCTTGATTCATCAAGTCCTAGCCTCATTTGGTATACCAATTGCATGTTTGTCTCCACCCGCATTCCTGTTATCTAAAAAATATCAATAAAATACTATAAGTCTAGGCAAACTCAGTAAGCAAAGCATATAAACGAAAACTGGCAAAACTTGAGTAAATAATATGCGTAGGAGTTGACAAAATATAGATTAAATTAGAAATCCAAATCAATTTTAAATCCATATGAAACATATATTAATGCCCAAGCGTGCATCAATGCATCAAACGCACGTCATTTCTCCAATCTATCTAACAAGGTCTTAAATCTAATAGGGAGGTTCGGTATGTCGGCCCCATAATCCAACCCACTGCATTACCTAGGTTACTGTCACTGCATCCCAGCACGAGTGACCAACATTGCATAATATGGATAGATCGGGAAATACCTTTATCCAAACTGGAGGTATAGTTGATACCCTACCGCGCTCTCTACACAGCCGCAGCCACGCCGCATCACATTACGCGAACGGCTCTGGCCTCAACCATTACATTGAGAACCACCAGTCCCATAGACCGGGTCACAATAAACATTATCCAAATCCCAAGAGTCGGACAAATCAGGTCTACAACCTACTGTATCCATACCAGTCGAACAAGTAGGTCCAAACTAATGCCACTCAAGCTATCATATCTCGATCCCCGGTCAGGCTGTGTTAATGGTCGTCACCGTTGGTCCAACAACAACACTTCACAAATACACATTTGTAGTGACGGCTCATGAATATGTCGGCATACCAAGGAATATATGCCAATGCCATAATGCACAATGCTAGCATGAATAAATGACCAAACTCGGCATCACATAAATCTCATATCTAATAAAATTTATTCATTTAAGAATTAGAAAATAAAAACATCCAAAACATCCATCCTTGTGATTATACATTATAATACAAAATTAAAAAAGAAGAAAAAAGCTCTACTTACCTTGTGTAAATTTTGAATCCATCTTTGTACCACATTTCGCTGTAATGCTCCGATCATCACACTAGAAAATAATACTTTTTTCATTAATATTTTAATTTAAATCAACTTTTCAAATCATGATTTAGCATGCTATTCGTCCTAAGATGATTGGATACCTTTATGTATCCTGACTTTTATAATTTAGTTAACTTGTGGTTCCTTGTATAAATTAAGTTATTCCAAAATTATCATTTATAATAAATTTTATTAATTCTAGAATATTACTTTCTCCAAATTGATAAAATAAGTAATTTGAGTCAGAGCTCATTTTACAGAATTTTTGAATTACTCATTTAGTTTTTGATTTGTATTTTCTGAATTGTATTCAACCTTATTTCACAAATATTCATTTTTATCAATTACACATCTGTGAAACCCCAACCTATGTAGGATTCAATTGGATGTATTGAACAAATATACATGATTTATATGTGATTTAAATAAATTTTGGATAATTTTATGATTTAATGATATTTTGGAATTAGGGTTTCCGTTAGAAACGGTGATTAAAAATTTAATCGCCGGAGCCCAAAGTGAGTCGGTATGACCTGAGGGGCTTAATGAGGACTTAAGGGTGACAAGGTGTCATGAATAATCATGTTAATAATCAGATTTAATTTATGGAGATTAAAGTGTAATTATGGAATTAAGATGAAAAATGATAGAAAATTCATAACTTGATGCCTACGAGGCGGATTTCGATGAAATTTGAAAGGTAAGTTCACGACGGTGGGCCCAATTTTATGAATGGATTGGATTAAGTGAATCATGATGGGATTAGAGTGATAATTAATTATTTTTATCCCAAATCCAAAAGATATATTCAAGTGGTCATAACTTGACGTAGAAACGTCGGATTGAGATGAAATTTGAAACGATGAAATAAAATTATGAAATCTATGAGATGAATGGAATGGATTAAGCTAATTATTATGGAAATTGGTTTCTTGGAGAGCAAGTAACAAGTTGCTTAAGAGCTAAGTAAAGAAGGGCAATTGTGGAAAGTGAAAATGGAATTTACTAAAATGCCTATGGAGTTACTTGGGAACCAAGAAAACTATCAAATAAAAGGAGGAAATGGGGGAGCATGGCTGCCATTTCCAGCAGGGGAGAAGGGGAGAGAGAAGGAGAGAGAGAAGGAGAGAGAAAGAGAGAGAAGGAGAGAGAAGGAGAGAGAGAAAAGAGGAAAAATAAGAGAAAAATGGAGATTTTCTCCAAGGGCAGCAGCTAGGGCATGTCAAACCCAGCAAGGAGGAGAGGAAAATAAGGAAATTTCAAGTGCTCAATGGAGGGATTATCAATTAATCAAGTAAGTATATGTTAATCTTAATTTTATGCCTCAAATCTGGAAGTTATATGATGTTGTAAACTAAAATATGAATGGAATAGTAAATGGATTAATTTTAGCATGAAAATTTCTGAAAAGAATCATTATAGGGTGATTAAGAAATGACCCAATTTTCAGATTAAAAGAATAATCACGTTGTAAATTAAAAATCCGGAAAAATCAACCTGAACAGGGTTGCATGGGTGGCAGGATCAGCTGCACCAAAGGATTTTTAATAATTTTTATATAAGGAATTTTGGGCTGAAACTTTTACAGGATATATAAGAAATATTGAGGATCACACGATTAAAATAAAAATTAGGTTTTTATGGGTATAAATATACCCCATAATTAACGTGATTCAGGCTGTTTGAAAATGGATTCTGTTGTCCAGTAGAGTAAAAATACCAAACTAAATAGAAATATGAAATATTTCATGCTGAAAATATTTATTTTTGTTAATTCATGTATTTATTAATTTATTTTAGAAATTTCAGATAAAAAATTCTTTGATATTAATTCAATAGTTTGAGATTTCAGTACACCTGATTTCAGCATATGTGGATAGTTGGAGAAACAAATCAAAAAGAAATATGAAACCTATGTAGAAATGATCAAAATTGATATATATGTTAATACCCTAAATTTAGATTAAGAAAAGTGGGATTATTTGCTGAAAATTCAGATTTATAAATCTGCTTAGGGTTATGTGTCAAAAGACACGTTAAACGGGTGAAAATTGGGTTCCAAAGTTGCTGTTTTGGAAACCTATGATTAGTAGATTTAAATTCCATAAAAATACCCTAAGTACAGTAGAAATTAAGGATAATTATCATGCTGAAATGTGGATTAAATTTTTGACTTGGGAAATTTAATGAAATGCCTCATATATGTATTGTTAAATGGCTATATGTGAAAGGATAGACATGCATGAGTGGTAAATTACCTATGTAATTTGGTTTTGTGCAAAAATGCATGAAAATATGGTGAATTTCATGATTATATATCTGTTAGAATTGCATGATGTTAATCTCAAAATTTGGGATTAATTAATGAGGTTTAAAGCAACAACGGGTGCTTAAAATGAGCAACGATGTGTGAATTTTTGGAAAATAAATGAAAAATAGCTTAAGGAAGGTAATGAGCCATTAAATAATAATTATTGGATGATTATTATGTGATTGAATGGTTACCCTATTTATGAGATTTAATGTGATGTATAATAGCCTATGTAGTGCACAAGTATGTGCTATACGGGCATAACGACTTGAGAAGTCGAAAAAATTATGTATGTTAAAAGAAATGGGTTAGAAAACTGAGTTGAATGCAAGCAAAGAAAATATATGAATGTTATATTATTCTTCTATGTATAGGCAAATGCAAAGAGATAAGCGAAACGGAAAGCTAAGCAAGCGAGGTAAGCAAGCAAACTTTCTAAAATGATGTTTTCTTTCTATGTGATGATGTGTGATAAAATTGTTTATGATCATGTTTAAACGAATGAGCAAGCTCAAGTTTTGAAAATGACGGCTTTAATGAAAAGGCACAAATTTTTCATTACAAGGTATTTAAGGATGGTCATTCCTTGTTTATATGTGTATTGAAATGTTTATTTCTATTGAAATAAATGATTGCTTATGGTTTCGCAATTATGCTTGAAATGTGATAAAACATGAATTTATACGATGTTTCATTGAAATGGTGTTTAAAGAGGGATGGTGCAAAGAATTCTCTACATGAGAATGACAAATTTCATGTGTAAGAGGGTACATAATGCCGGGGTGACTAAAAGTCATGCATGGAATGAAAATCAAGTAGGCTAGTAGACGTAGTAAGTGGACAAGGAGTCCCCCTTGACGTTGCCAAGTCGGAAGGTCCGGCGCCAAGGATGAAAAGGATCATGTCATGAAAGAGGGTTTCCCGTGCTAGCGTACCGTCACATGAAGGATAATGTCATCGATGGAAATGATGAATTTGCACATCCAAAGTTTACGAAATGTTTATCAAAGTGTTTATGTGAAAAACGTTTTAGGACGTATAAACGTCCATTTCCAACAAGGTTTAAGTGGAAAAATATTTTAGGACGTATGAACGTCCAATACCAAAATGATTCATGTGGAAAAACGTCTTTTCGTGGATATGAGAATGTCCATTGTCAAATATGGTTTATGTCAAGATGTTTTGGAACATAAAATGTCTCTTGGCCAAAATGTTTTATGAGAAAAATGTTTTAAGAAATGATTTTCAAGGAAAGTCTTGCCCTAAAATGCTTGCTTACTGAGTTATCACTCACATTTTGTTTTCCAAACCTTAGACAGGTACTGGGAGACTTAGGCGGTCGAGGACCTAAAAAATGGAGAAAAGGTACGAGATAGTACCATGTGGGTTAAAAGGATTAGTCATGGTGAGTGGAATGCTATGAATGTAAGTTTTCAGGTATATTGATATATATATATACATGACTTGTTTAAAGTTCTGAGTTCTAGGTGAACTAATGATTTAACATATGTATGTAGGCAATGGAAATGTCATGATTAGGTCAAGAGGACCTTTAATGTATAAGTGCATGTTGAGAAGTGATAAAGGATGTGTACAAGTGTACCATTGCTTATGTTATAAATGAAATGATAATGAATGAAGAAATGAAAATAATTTTGGACGAGTTCCAATTAAAATCCCACCGCGTGATCAGGGCAACAATCCTGATTCACATTTACCAATTGTTCCGGCCTCGTGAAAAATTGTTAAAAATTATTTTCCTCCGGCTTTGAAAATAAATGATTAATTAATTCCCCAGCAAACTTTTAAAGTATCTAATTCTTTAACCGAGTCCGAAAAGTATATCACAAAAATATTTTGCATTGTGTTCTACATTCTGATTTTACATCTCCAACGAGAAAACCCTTGATTAAAAGAGCTGAATACAATAGTCCATAAAAAATGCTTATTTTTATTGAAATAAGAATGAGATGCGTAGAAGATCTTTCTACGTCTGTACAAGTGCACGAAAAATCGTGTTTGACAAAAATATAAAGATGAGTACACTTCGCCTCGCGCCGTAACTCGAATGTGTGGTACATGACGCCACGCGCCATGACTTAAATGTGAGGTACATGACGCCACGCGCCATGACTTAAATGTGAGATACACGACGTCATGCGCCATGACTTAAATGTGAATTTACGCTTAGCCCGTCGTCCAGCGATGACTCAGTTTGGGAACTAGTGAGGGCCCGTCGGCTACACTAGTGACCCTACACAGCAAACTAAGTGCGCCCTTAGCTTCTGGATTTACACAGTAGACCAACGTGTCCCGCTTTCAGCTTCCGTACTTATACAAGAAACCAGCGTCTCCCGCATTCAGTCTCTGGATTGAAATTTAAGTGGTTTCACTAAGAAATGGATTCAACCGAATTTTAAAAATATGTTTGGGTCAACTTTGACCATTTAAAGAGGTTTGGGCCCAACTAGGCTTGTTAAAAAGAGTTTGGGCCTAACTGGGCTTATTGGGGGATTTTTGGGCCCAACTGGGCCTGTTGAAGAATTTTAGGCCATCTTGGGTCCATCGAAGAATTATGGGCCCAAGTAGACTTGTTGAAGAGTTTTGGGCCATTTTGGGCTTGTTGGAGAGTTTCGGGCCATCATGGGCTTGTTGAAGAGTTTCGGGCCATCTTGAGCTTGTTGAAGAGTTTTGAGTCATCTTGGGCTTTTTGGAGAGTCTTGGGCCCAAGAAGGCTTACTCGGACATTAAGGCTCGGGTTGATTAAAGAGGTCATTTTTTTATATATACATATGTATATATATATATAATAAAAAGGTACTTAGCCTGTGTATCAACTTAACCCACTGCCTGGGGAGTATTTACTCGGGGAGAAGTATATGAAATTTTTTTTTATAATATATATATTTTTGAAAGTCTCTAAGATATATGTGTGTATTTTAACATAATATATATTTTTTTTTTTTTGGGGCCCGAGGGACAAATATATATATACATTTTTTGAAGGCCCGCGGGACACATATATATTTTAAAAAATAAAATATTCATTTTTGGAAGCCGCGGGACCCATATATATTTTAGAAAACAAAAATATTCATTTTTGAGGCCCGCGGGGCACATATATATTTTTAGAAAATAAAAACTTCATTTTTGGAGGCCCGCGGGGCATATATATATATTTTTAGAAATCAAAATATTCATTTTTTAAGGCCCGCGGGGCACATATATATTTTTAGAAAATAAAAAATTCATTTTTGGAGGCCCGCGGGGCATATATATATTTTTTAGAAAACAAAATATTCATTTTTTGAGGCCCGCGGGGCACATATATATTTGTAGAAAATAAAAAATTCATTTTTTGAGGCCTGCGGGGCATATATATATTTTTAGAAAACAAAATATTCATTTTTTGAGGCCCGCGGGGCACATATATATTTTTAGAAAACAAAATATTCATTTTTGGAGGCCTGCGGGGCATATATATTTTTAGAAAATAAAATATTCATTTTTTGACGCCCGCGGGGCATATATATATTTTTTAGAAAACAAAATATTCATTTTTTGAGGCCCGCGGGGCACATATATATATTTGTAGAAAACAAAAAATTCATTTTTGGAGGCCCGCGGGGCATGTATATATTTTTAGAAAACAAAATATTCATTTTTGGAGGCCTTTTAATATATATATTCTTATCTCGGGATCCTCGGGCCACTTTTTTTTTTTTTAAAGAGGAAACTTATCCCGGGATCCCGAGCCATTCTATGGCACTTTTGGTGGGATCCCGGGACCTCAGGGCCCATATATATTATTATTTTTTTATATCATAAAAACACTTAACTATATATATATATCATATATATATATGGCACGCCCGGTGAGATTCCGGGACCCCAGGCCTATATATATATACTATTATTATTACTGTTACATCATAAAAAGTACTTAATTATATATATACATATATATAGCATGCCCGGTGAGATCCCGGGACCCCGAGCCCCTTTTTACATATATATTGTTATATATATATATATTTTTCATAAAAATACATAACTTTATATATATATATGTATATATATATATATTATACGGCGGCCCGTGAGATCCCAGGAGCCCGACCCTTATATATATATTTTTATATATTTTTATCATAAAAATACATAGCTTTATGTATATATATGTATATATATATATATTATATAGCGGGCTGTGAGATCCCGGGACCCCGGCCCTCTTATATATATTGTTATATATTTTTTTTTTTTTATTATAAAAATACATAGCTTTATATATATATGTATATATATTATACGGCGGCCCGTAAGATCCCGGGACCCCGGCCCTTTTATATATATATATATTATATATTTTTATCATAAAAATACATAGCTTTATGTATATATATGTATATATATATATATATATTATATAGCGGCCTGTGAGATCCCGGGACCCCGGGCCCTTTCACATATATATTGTTATATATCCTTTTTTATCATAAAAATACATAACTTTATGTATATATATGTATATATATATATTATATGGCGTGCCCGGGAGATCCCGGGACCCCGGGACCCCGGGCCCTTTTATATATATATTGTTACATATATATTTTTTATCATATATATATATATATTATATGGCCCACCCCGTGCGTAGGGAAAATGGTTTTTGAAAACAATATATATATATATATATGTGTATATATATTTTCATATAAAGAAAAATATTTAACCCGCGTGTCAATTCAACTCGCCAGTCGGGGAGTATTCACTTTGGGAAAAGTAGTTTTTGAAAATAATATATATGTATATATATAGTTTTATATATAGAAAATACACACACATATATATATATTTATTTTATTTTTAAGAAGAAAAAAAATACTTAACCCGCGTGTCAATTCAACCCGCCAGTCGGGGAGTATCCACGTTGGGAAAAGTAGTTTTTTTAAAAATAATATGTATATATGTATATATATTTTTATATATAGAAAATATTTTTTTTTTATTTTTAAAGGAGAAAAATACTTAACCCGTGTGTCAATTCAACCTGCCATTCCGGGAGTATTCACGTTGGGAAAAGTTTTTTTTTTAAATAATATATATGTATATATATATATTTAATAAGAAAGAAACTCTTTTTTTTTTACCTAAAAGAAAGAAAGAAAAAAAATATCTGGAGAACTCACGTTCTCTTTTCTTTCAGCATGGGAGAGCTCTCGTCCCGGTTGCCTTGGAGTTGTCTCCTCCCATCGTGTCTTTTTTTTTTTTGAGTGGCAGAGGGTCCTATTTATAGGTCACGGCTCATCTGGGACATTCAGTTTTGCGGGTTTGGACGGGTTCCGCAGCTAAAGGTGTTACCACGGAATTGGATTTACGCGGAACCCCGGTTGGTCTTCATGCACTTCGCTGGTCACGTTTTGCCTTTTATGTTTAGCGGAAATTCCGCGGCTATGTTGGCGCGGAATCTATTCCTGCTTTCCGCTACGTCCTCTACTGATGCATATTATGTTCATGTGAGCATGCCACCTCCACATAAGGCTTTCCAGCATTTAAGAACAAGCGCTTTTCTCAGCCAAAATTAAGTATAGGATCATTCACAGCAAGTCCTTTGCTCCCGCCCACGCGTGCTTTGTTCAGCGACTCTGTTATTAGATGCATCTGCATTGTTCTCATTCTGCCGAGGCAACACAAAACCTGAATCTTTCCTCAAGAACCTAGCATCTTGATTTCCATTTGCCATGCTACTAAAACCATCACGAGCACTGTCTCCATGAGATAGATCGCCGAATCTATTGTCTTTCCCAGATTCTCTGCTGACGCTGAAATGCCTCCCAGTGACTCCATTCCTATCAGCTCCAATATCTCGGCCACTAGAACCATCTTTAAGAAGAGGTGAAACTCTCCATGAGCTCACATCATGGCTTTCTCTACTCGGGGTTCGCACATCTCTGCTGAAAGGATTCCCTTTCAGTGCCTCCTTAAATGGAGGCTTACTAGTTTCAATATCACGTGGAAATCGTACCTCAGAAAGGCTTTGAATTGGTACCCGTGGTAACCCCACCTTTTTTTTTCTTTTTTTTTTCATTTCTTCCTGCAGGGCGTCAGTGGAGCATTTTCCCGAGAAGATGAAGTTTAAAAGCGACCAAAGTTCAGCCAAATTATTTTGCAAAGGCGTTCCAGTAAGTAGAAGTTTGTTTTCAATGAGCAAGCGCTTCAGTTCTCTCAGTAACTTGCAGTGTGTATTTTTAAGTTGATGACCCTCATCAATGACAACATATTTCCATCTGTAATTTGCCAAAGCTCTTGAATCGTTCATAGCAACCTCATAAGAAGTGACTTCAAGAGGGAAATTTGGCCCAACTGCTCTAGGCATGGACTTTTGCATAATCTCCTTCCTTTCCTTTCTCGTCCCATGGCTTTCGATATAAGAGAGGAATCCCCATTTTTGACATCATCCAGTATCAGGCCATTATCATCGGCAAGGAGGCCAGATTCCAGTTTCACCTCACCTTTTTTTTTTTACTCGGCCTTGTAATCGTATGATGCAAATTCATGATCTTGCAGTGGGCCCAGGGTCCATGCCCGTCAAAATACCCCCTTTCAAAATCATGCAAATTAATCTGAGCAGTTTTTTTTTGAAATCTTTTGTAGGGCCCACCACTTTTGACGATATGGGGATATCTATACATTTTAATGGACAAAGGGCGTGCACTGATGTTCCATACATTAGTGTGCTGAAATTTTTTTTTATCCTTTTGTGGAAGCTTATGCGTGATTTCATATATATTTCATTTTCCTTTTTTTTTCTTTTTTCTTTTCCTCTTTTTCTTCCCTTTTTTAACATATGAAAAATCATATAATTTCATAAATTAATCACAAATTATAATGGATCCATGGTTCCGAATATACCTCATCAAATGCCCCCTTAGGAATTATGCCGTCGTGGACTACTTGTAAAGGCGTAATTCCTGATATGTTGTCTAGCAGGCGTATTGAGGAATTTTTTTTTGCAGCTAGGCACAACGCCTCAGAGCTTTAAAAATCAACGAGCCCGTAACCCTTTGATTTGCGTGTTTGAGGTACAGCTCCGGAGCTATGACCCCCTTTATGCTAGGCCGTATGTATTTTTCCTTTTCTCTCTCTTCTTCTTCTTCTTTTTTTTTTGAAATGGCCTGCCCATGGGTTTCACTGGCTTCCTGTTTCAGATTTGACGGCCGCTGCTTGATTTGGATTCTTAAGAGGAGCATTTTAATTGTTGGCACTAAAGCATAAGCAACTTTATACGTGTTGTAGTTCTTTTCTTTTTCTTCTTTTTTTTTTTGAAGTTTGATAGTTCTTCCTTTTTTTTCTTTTTTTTTGACATATATATATATATTTGCAGGCAATGGCTTCTCCAGAATTTCCTATTCTTTCACCAAGAGAGAAATCAGCGGTGAAAAAGCGGCGTTCTTCCCTTGAGAAGCCAAAGAATAGCGTGACTCCTTTCTCCGAAGTAGTTTCAATTACGGCACCTCCAACTTCACCTTCTCTCGTGAAGAAGCGTAAGGCTGTTACATATGCCTATGAGGAGTTTAAAAGGCAAAAATCTTCTTCAAAGAAAAATGAGTCTTCCAAGAAGAGCTCTCTTGAAGAAATGATGACATTTAAGAAGAAGCAGCGCGTTCCGAGGAAGAAAACTACGCAGAGTGCCAAGAAGTATGATCTCTTCTTCGGTCGCCCTTGTGGGGGCTGCTCTTCTTATTTTGGGTGGTATCCTGCTTTGGCGAGCCGTGAATGATTTGAATGTTCACATGGGCCTTCTCATTTCAGCCCCATGCGCTGCCACCTTATGGAAGACATTAATGGTCGCTCTACTTAAATCTTTATGATCCTAGAGAAGATTTTCACCGAGCGTTTGAACTGTCAAGAAGGTTATATCTTTGGGAAAGGTGTTGCTGCAACCGATCCCCGCAAGATGTTTTCTGGTTGCTTTCTACTTCCAATCAGGTCATTAGGCAATCCCCATAATTTTATCATAGAGACCCCTCGCTGGTTGCAAAAGGAACTAGAAGATTATTCTTTTATATGCAAAGAGGGTGCGAATGTTTACCGTGGCTGCTTGGGTAACATCCCGGGCTTTAATCAATGGGGACAACATTTGGTCTCTCATCATGAGGCGGTGCTTACGGCCGCTGGTGTGAAAGACGCGATCTTAACCATCAGAGAGGGTTTTTGGAAAGACAACAACATTATCTATGCCTTTGTAAGCTTCTGGTCATTGGTGACTAACTCTTTCATATTTCCATTTGGAGAGATGAGCATTACTTTGTGGGATCTGAAGGGGATATGCGGTCTCCTTGTATGTGGATTGCCCTTTGATGAGTGCACCCCTCCAAACTCTACCTTCAACAAGAACCCGATTCCTTTAACGGTCATAGATCTTCTTGATGAGTTATATCAAACAACCAAGAAGGAAAAGTTCACCGCGAGAGACTAGGTGGCATTATTCTCAAGGATTTCTGACCAACGGGTTTCTAATGACAACTGGTCTTCTAACATTGTTGAGTTTCATGCCAGTGAGTAAGGTGGCTGTGGCTTCCCCTTGAGCGCCTGCAACAAGTACAGCCTGAGGTCGAGCTTATCCTTTTTTTGTGGCTTTGGATTTTCGTGGTCATCTGTCCTTCCTCTTCGGCCTATGGTCTTGTAAAATGGTCGTGTCTTTATGTTGCTTGCGAGATGGGTCAAGGCAAGCGATTCGCTTTGGCACCACGAGTATTGTGTGATATTTATAAGGGTTTAAATCAGATTGTATATAATGAGAAAGGCCCAGGGCGCGCCATTTCTTATTTCCCGGCTCATTTTCTCCTTGGCTGGCTTGGATTTTATTTCCCAGAGATTTATGGAGTCGAGGAAGTTACCTAATTTCCTTCTCAGGGTTTGATATTAAAGAAATTTGCCAGGCGTAACTTAGCTAGCTATAGTTTTGAAGACATGATCGAGCTTCTTATCCAAGATGGTTATTTTGAAGAAAGGTTCTTTCGTATGGTTGCCCCCTGCGAGTGGTCGACGAAATCTTCCTCTGATGGACTGACACTTGATGAGAAGGACTTTGCGTTGTCGCTTCAACCAGGTCTCTTGGCTTACAGGGATGGTCGTCGTTTTGAAGTTGAGCCGTATTATCCTCATAGGTTTACCCGTCAGTTCGGCTTTGATCAGGACGTTCATGCATATCTTCCCCACATCCCAAGATATTAAAGAGAAGTTGGGGTCGGACCTCTTCACTGGCTCGCGGTGTGCTCGCGCTTTGAGGGAGTTAAATTCTCCTGTGAGCTGAAATTCCCTTCGTTTGACCGTCGAGTCTGGGCAACTCAAGATTATGTTCATTGGTATGGCATCTGTGTGGTAAAAGTTGTCGAGCAAGTTGCGCCTAAATCTTGCTTTTGGGCTTTTAAATCCGTTGACTTGATCACTAGTTAGGGTGAACTGGGCTTGGTGATGCCCTTTGAGATTAGACACTTCAAGGAACTAGACGTGGAGGAGACTGAGGCTGTTTGTGTCCAACACATCGATTCCTTCAAGGCCTACCCTGGGATCGTCGGTTGTAGCTTTCACTACATTGATTGGGTTGCGGAAGGAAAAGAGTATATTCGTCGTGACAACGAGCCAGCCAAGAAGACTTTATGGGAGTTAGCTGCTGAAAAGGCAGCTTCTCAAAAGGACGCGAAACCTATGGGGACTTGGAGTATGTTTCTTCTATCTTTTCTTCTCTTTTTTTATGCTTTTATCCTTACCTATCCCCCCATTTTTTTATTTTAGAATACAATGTCAAGCTTCCCGAGGTTGTATATCCGCCAAAGCCAATCAGTCACTTTTGGTTTCCCAATCGTCCCACCAACTCAGAGGCTACGAAGTCATTAATAATGCGTGACACTTGTGGCAAGAAGCGAAAAATTCGGAAAATGAGGGACTCATCTCCAATCGTTGGACTTTCAAATCCTTCTCAAGAAAAAGATTCCTCAGAGCAAGGAGAAACTGTGAGACATTCTAAAGTTGATATACCAGGAGAGTATGATAAAAGGTCATATCCCATTTCCAAACCACCCGAGCCATCTGAGGAAGGGAACGTTGTAGCAGAGCCGAATGTCGCGATAAATTCTCCCAATGATCATGAAGTGAGTAAAGGAATGCGTGCCGAGGCACAGAACAACTCTCCTGTGCTACCAGATTCCAGCGACCATGCTCTGAGTGACCTCTTGGGCTTCCATGTAGATCTAAATATGGGTCAAATTGACCAACCGATGCGGTCTTATGATAGCGGACCTATATTTTCTGATAACATCTTCATGAGGGATTTTCTGGGGGTCCGGACTCCTGAGACGTGTCACTCTTCGCCATCAATAGCCCAAGATACCCCCATGAAAGCGGCTCATTCTGATGATAGGACTATAAGTATGCTAGATTACCTTGTCGATTATATCTGTTTCTTGCGATTACTTTTATCTTGATCACCTATTTGGCAGGATTTAGTTTGAGAGAAGAAATCCACATGGAAGCTCCATGTAATCACCTAGAAGGCGCGGGTATGAATTTTGAAGGTAAACCCCCTCTTTCCCATTTTTTTTCACTTTCCTCTTTTACATCTCTTTTTTTTTTGACAGCCACCTTAGTTGTCGAAGTATCTGATGACGGTGCTCATGGATAGGAGAATTCAACACCGATAGAGTCGTTGCCCATTTCTCCTACATCACCAGGTATCTGTACTTCGGCTTTTCGCCTAGTTATCTTACTGTTCTGACGTCTTGACTTGTACTTTTCAGCCTTAGGACCTGGTAGCTCCGGTAGTCCTCACTTTAGTTCAACCTGTCCTAGTACTGGCGTGAGCTCGAGTGGGGCTCGTCAGCTTCCTAATGTCAAAGATCACTTTTTGGACCCCTTGCATAATTTCTTTTCAACTTTCAAGATGATCGGGGTGGAGCGGTTAGAGCAGCGGGATCTCAAGCGTCTAAGGCGTGCAATAACACAATTCAAGGGGTGCATCGTTTCTTCTTTGAGGGACATGAATTCTCCTAATGATGTCACCGAAGTGTTGGATATTTATGAAGACTTTTCCATAGTCCTGGATAGGCTCCAACTTCACGTTTCTGGTTTTGGTGATGTCATACTCTCACTGGAGAAGTTGCATGCTCATTGGTGAGAGCTCGAGACTGCTGCACGACCATTGGTTTCTGTAGAAGATCTATCGTCCGCAGAAGTTGACCTTGCCAAATGTAGAGATAGCCTTGCTCAACTTAAGGAACGTAACTTCCAGGTTACAAAGGAGATGGAAAGTAAAAAGACGATTGTTGAGGAGATTCGAGCATCCATAGCGGCCAAACAGGCCGAGGTCCGTCACATTGTCACTTCTATCTTTGTAGATAGAAGTAGACTAAATTCGTTGACTTCTACCTCCAACGAACTTCAAACTGAAGTTGACCTCTACAAAGTAAGAATTGATTCAGAGAGTCGGGATATTTCTACTATGGAGGCTAAGGTCGAAGAGCTGCAGGCGTATACAGTTCCTCCTGCCGATGTAGTGAACTCTATCCGAGTTTTGAAGGAGTCCCTTCCTTCTACAAGGGAGACCGTAGAGATTCTCTTGCAAAATTTTGATGTATGACTCCCTTTGTAACTTCTACGGATAGTATCTTTTTAAGTAATTCCCATTTACAGTTGTTTTGACTTGATTCTCGCAACTAACAACTTCATATGTGCCATTATCATAGACCCTCTCAATGATGTAAGACCCTTCCCATTTAGGCTCGAATTTACCGATAAGTTTGCCCCCGACCATAAGCTCCGTGCGTAACTTTAGCACCAAATCTCCTCTTTTGAATGAGCGATGCTTCACGACTTTATTGTATGCTTCAACCATTCGAGCTTGATACAGTTCGATTCATTGTCGTGCTTGAATTCGCTTTTCATCTAGTGCTTCGAGCTCGTCGAAACGAAGTTTGGCTTGTTGTTCAGTAGTTAACCCAGAATGGATAGCAACCCTTAAGGATGCTAACTGAATCTCCACTGGTAAAACTGCTTCAGTGCCAAAAAGTAGTGAATATGGCGTTGCTTCCGTCGCAGTTCGATGTGTGGTTCTGTAGGCCCACAGTGCTTCGGGTAACCTCTCGTGCCAATCTCGCTTATTTTTCACAGTGGTCCTTTTGAGGATTTGAATAATATTTTTGTTAAATGTCTCTGCTTGACCATTCCCTTGTGGGTAATAGGGTGATGAGAATACTTGTTTGATTCCAAACTTCCGGCATAACTGATTTACTTTGTCGTTTTTGAATGGTGTGTCATTATCTGAGGTGATTTGATAGGGGACACCATAACAGTAGATGATTTTATGCTTGATAAATTCAACCACTTCTTGCGCTTGGACTCTTTTGTAAGCTTTAGCTTCTGCCCATTTGGAGAAATAATCCGTAGCGGCTAATATATATAAGTGTACTTTAGATGATGACGGGTTTATTGAACCGACAATATCAAAGCCCCACCAAGAGAAAGGCCATGAAATAGGTGCTGGAGACATTATTGAAGTAGGAATATGATAAATATCTCCATGCATTTGGCAGGCCTCACAGGATTTTGTAAAATTGATAGAGTCTTGGACCATTGTGGGCCAATAATAGCCCAATGTTCTGATCCTATGATAAAGATGACGTCCAGATTGGTGGGCGCCACACTCGCTGGAGTGTGTCTTTTGAAGAACTTGACAAATATCATTCCCATTAATGCAGCGAAGCCAAAGCCCATCAAAAGCAATCCGATACAAATCATCTTGAAACACGGTATATCGCAAAACAGCCTTTCTCAGTGACTTTCTTGCGTTTGGATCATCTGGTTCAATACCATATTTGAGGTAGTTGATGATAGGGACGCGCCAGTCATCATTGTTTGTAGTTACCTCGGATACACACCGTCCAATTTGATTCACTTGGAGATCTTCGTCATCTTCTAGTCTTTGTACTCGAACCGTCATGTGATCAAGCTCATTGAAAGCGAGAATACTGGCCAACTTTGATAGTGCATCAGCAACTACATTTTCTGACCGAGGAACGTGCTCAACAGAAACAATTTCGAATTTTGCTAATTAAGTATGAGCTTTGTCATAATATTTTGGCAAATGAGGCTGGTGCACTTCGTATTGATTGTTTAGCTGTTTAATAACTAATTCAGAGTCCCCAAATATTCGCACAAATAAAATGCCTGATTGCAAAAGAAGTTCTATGCTAATGAGTAAAGCCTCATATTCAGCTTCATTGTTTGTTGCGCTTTTTCTAAGAAAATATGAGTGCTGGAACATGTCTTTATGAGGGGAGACTACGACAATTCCAACGCCAGCTCCGGATGGCTTTGAAGTGCCATCGAAATACATTTGCCACATTGGATCATCATTTGCATAGAAAACCTTCTCAGCAGGTAGGTTTTCTAAGATAGGAAATTCTTCTTCAAGCGGATGGGCTGCTAGGAAATCTGCTAACACTTGCCCTTTCACTGCCTTTCGTGGCACATATTTGATATCAAATTCAGATAACAGCAGTGACCATTTTGCTAGGCGTCCTGAAAGTATCGGTCTAGTGATAAAGAATTTAAGGGGGTCAGCTTTCGATATAAGTATGATCTGATGCGCGAGGAAGTAATGTCTTAGCTTTTGTGCCACAAAAACCAATGCTAGACAAATCTTCTCGATCGAAGAATAATTACATTCACCTTGCAATAATCGACGACTGAGATAATATGCGGCTTGTTCTTTGTCTTGGTCATTTTCTTGTGCAAGCAATGCCCCTAGTGATTGTGGACTGGCGGCAATATAGAGAATGAGCGGTTTTCCTTTTACCAAGGTCGTCAAAATAGGAGGATTTTGCAGCAATTCTTTAATGGCTTCAAAAGCCTGTTGGCATTTCACGTCCCACTGGAAAATCGTATCTTTTCTCATTAACTTGTGAAAAGGCTGGCACCGGCCGGATAAGTTGGAGATGAAACGCTGGATATATGACAATTGGCCTTGAAGACTCCTAAGTTCTCTGAGGTTTCGTGGAGGCGACATATTTTGAATCGCTTCTGTCTTGAGTGGATCGACCTCGATTCCCCTTTGGCGGATTATAAATCCGAGGAATTTTTCGGATGATACTCCGAATGCACATTTGAGAGGATTCATCTTCAGATCATACTTTCTTAGACGCAGAAATACCGACCTCAAATCTTCTTTATGCCCATTGTGACCTTCAGATCTTACAACCAGGTATCGACATAATACTCAACATGTTTGTGTAACATATCATGAAATATATTTCGCATAGCTCTTTGGTAAGTTGCGCCAACATTCTTAAGACCAAAAGGCATGACTTTGTAGCAAAAGACACCCATTAGTGTTCGAAATGCTGTTGCGGCTTCATCTGCTGGAGCCATCTTGATTTGATTATATCCTGAATATCCATCCAAAAAGGAGAATGTGTCGTACAGAGCCGTGTTGTCGATTAGCAAATCAGTGAAAGGAAGAGGAAATTCATCCTTAGGGCATGCTTCGTTGAGATCTCGAAAATCTACGCAAATGCGGATCTGCCCATTTTTCTTTTTGACAGGAACAACGCTAGAAATCCATCTCGAAAATTTGATTTCCCGAATGAATTCAGCATCAATGAGTTTTTTAACTTCCTTGATGATTTGTTCTTCAAGTTCTGGTCGAAACCTTCTCGGAGCTTGCTTGACTGGCTTTTTATCTCGCATAATATGCAGATGGTGCATTGCAACTGCGGGGTTGAGCCCTGGCATTTCGAAATACCCCCAAGCAAAAACATCTTTGAATTCACTTAAAAGCTGCCTCAACGTCGCCTTTTCTTTTTCGGCCAGGTTTTTGGCAATAAAAATGGGTCTTAGGTTCTCCTCAGTCCCGAGATTGAATTCCTTGAGTACATCAATAGTAGGTTTCCCTCCATCCTTGATCGCAGCTGGGGCAACCTCTGGTTCCATTAATGCCTCTTCATCGTTGCTGGAGTCCTTGCCTGCAGAGATGCAGTAGGTGGTAGCGAAGTCGATGTCTTCTTCTTCTTTGTATCCGAGGCTGAGTCTTTTGTTACCTTTTTGATAGCCAGGTGGCCTTTCAGATAACGGGATAGGGATGTTACTTCCAAGGCCTGAAAGATGTGGTTCATCGGGATAGAATCCCATCAAATCGATAATTTTCTTGTTTTCTCTACTATAGCGATGGAAATCCCATTTCTTGAGCTTAGCAGTGGGCAAACAAGAGGATTTATTAGGGCTACCGTAAACCTTGCCATATTGCTTTATGAAATATTTTTTGGCAAATTTTTCATCTTGAGGCTCCTGCACACTTGGAGTAGATACATTAAACCCCACGAGCATTGCTAAAACCTCGTCGAGCGTTTCCCTAGATTTTTAGTTTTTATGAGCGGCCTTAGTGGCCATTCCATCACTCTCACAGCAAAGTGACTTGGCTTCCTCACTGGCCTGGTTCCGAAATCTCCGAAGAGCTTCCAGATCCACCTCAAATCTAGGGGAATTCGCTCGAGGCGGTTTAGCAACCTTTTTCAGGACTTCTAGGTCTAAGTAGAATCGTGAGCCTGCAGCAGTTTTGCTATAGCTGGTAGGAGGTGGTATGGCTGCCCCCTGTCATTGTCGTGGTAGTGGCTGTACTGGATCGAGGCTCATATTTTTAAATTTGGTTTGAAACTGAGCCCTTGGTTCTGTCGTTCCTCGTCCATGACCGCGCCCTTAACCACAACCTTGACCTTCCATCTTCTCACCTCTTGAGAATATGTTTGTGCTTACTGGGGCAGGGGGAGCCTGAGATACCTCCTGCTGACCTTCTAATGTGGTTGCTTCGATTGCTTTCATTGATGTGTTGATAGCAGATGCCAAGTCATAATACTTAGCATCAAAGTAAAATAATTCCTCCGTTGTGAATGGTTTATGGTCAGCAAAGATCCTTTTTTCGACTCCATCCTTGCAGTACTTAAAGCATTGATGCACCGTTGATGCGATGATCTTATTGCTATGGAGCCAAGGCCTTCCTAGTAGCAAGTTATATGAGGTCGGGGCATTAATCACAAAGCATGGGATTTTGGTGCAGAAATCTTTCTATGCTTAGTTCCAACTCAATTAGGCCCATGGCCTTTTGAGTCCCTTGATTAAACCGGTGAATCATCACACTAGTGTCTTTTAATGCTGATGGAGAAATTCCAATCCTCCTGAGTGTTCGAAGGGGCAGGATATTAATCGCGGACCCAGCATCGATCATGATTTTGTTAACTAGTTCACCGGCCAGGTTGCCTGTAACATATAAAGGTCGGTTGTGATTAATGTCTCCAAGTAACATATCCTCATCAGTGAATGAGATGATCTCATCACACTCAGTGGCGTCGACCAGGTAAGCAAGAAGGACATTTTTGTCTATCAGAGCACTAACCAGTGCATCCCTGGCTTCTTGCGACAACTACAAGGCATCGTAAATACTGAGTCGAGCAGGGAGTCGCTTCAAGTGCTCAAGCACATCATAGCTTACTGAGGACTTCCCATGATTGGCTGGTATGTGCTGTTTTGGCTGAGTAAGAATTTCTTGCACCGCAGCTTTACCCTTGTTTTCTGGTGTGATTCGACAAGATTGAAGGATTGCAAGAACGTCCTCTTTAACTTGCACCATGTTGCAAGAGGCAGAGTCCTGAATGTTCATAGCCAATGTTCGTAGTACGTCCGAGAAAAATGGATGTACTTTTAGAATTTCAGGGAAATGCCCACTCATTGACTTGATGCACTGGTGAACCATGATTCCTTCTTTATCGAATTTTTGTTTGATTATTCTGCGGTTTATCCATCTCAAGATGTAGTCATACTGAGATTCTCCTGATAGGGGGTGCATGACTTCTATCATCTGTGGAGGAAACTCTGTTTCATACTCGTGGAATCTTAGGATAAACATATCAACGAACTCTTCCTAAGAACCAAATGCTTCTTCGGGAAGCGAGGAGATCCAGAGAAGAGCACAACTGTCATGGGCCAAGCTCAAGACAAAGTGCCCGAGTGCGAACTCTTCTGTTTGCCCCATTTGACAGACCGACAGCGAATAATCAAACAAGTGCGGCAATGCATACTTATGATTCTCATGGAATAATTGAATATGCGACCAATCATAGCTAACTCCCTAGTTAAGAAAGGAACACTCGAAGGATGGGCGCATCATTTAATTGTAGTACGTGCAGGACTTGGAGTTGATTCGTTCTCTCAAAACCTTCAGCGTCGCTAAAAATTGCCTCTTGTTTGAAGCCTTCGTTGCCAACCCTTAGGATTGCCTTTATGAAAGTTTTGGCTCCAAAGGTCTTGTATCCATTATCAATCAAAGGGCATACTGCATCTAAAAGGTACTTCATGACCACTTCAGGTTCAGGCAACCATATGGTTAAAGGATCACTCCAGGTACTGTCTCTGAGATAATTTACATAATGAGCAGTGGATTCTTGACTGTATTGTATTTCCCTCAAGTAATTACTAGAGAACTGCTCTCTTTGCCTTGACAGGAAGTGAACCAAAAATGCGTCTATCAAGATGACCCACTCGGTAATTTCTTCGATATGATTATCTCGTTACCAAGACATCACTGATTCCCCCAGTGAATACCGGAAGTATTCCACTCTGGTTTCCCAGGATGCTAGCAGAAGTCAAGATTCTCGCAAATACGTGATGATGTGGTTTACTGGTGACATCCCAACTTCAAACTTGGTGTAGTTAGGGATAAGCACTGAGGCAGTTCTTCGCCGCTTTGCAGGTTTGGACGCGGACACATTTATATGATAGCAAGTTACAGTTTCTCCTTTGTTGCTATATAGGTCCCAAAACGGACCATCCTCAGGGAACTCACATGTAGTAATGTTCTGTAATTCCTTGAGAATGTATCTTTCTTTTGCTGGTCAAGGTGATCTACTCGCAAGCCGTTGATAGAATGGGAGTAGCAACTCGGGCTGCAGAAAGTCCATGATCAGAAATGGTTGCACCCGTGAGGATTGCCTCAAATGCCTTGAGAAGAAAGGGAGAATGGCCTTATCCTTGATCCTTTTATCTTCTCTGTATAGATTTTTGAGGCATCTTTTTGTCCGTCTTAGGCTTGACGGTTTTTGAACTGCTTCCCAATAGTCTTTTTCTACCATCTCAACTGTCACAACATTTGATGAGGCCTTCGCTGGGGGGCTAAGCTTGATAATCCCCTTGTCAATGTAATCTTGCAATATTGCTTGGAGATCCCAACACTTCTTAGTGGGGTGACCGACATATCGGTGGTAACTGCAATATCGCTGATGAGAAGTACATCCAACTTCTTCCGGCATTTTTGGGGTGGACAACTTGAATAGCCCGGTTAACATGAGGTGTTGGAATAGCGTCTCCACCTCATCTTCCCCGATGTCGTATTGGATTTCCTCTCTTCGGAAGGGCTTTGCAGGCTGCTCTTTTGCAGGCGGTTTCGCTTTATCTGGTTGTTTCTTAACCTCCGTAGTGTTTGCAGAGGTCTCTCCAGTTTTCTTCTTCTTAAACGTAGTGGTTGTGGATGACTCCTTCCAGGCTTTTTGCTGAGACAACAAATACTCTTTTCAACAAGCTTCTGTGGCTAGGGCCTGAAATGTACTTAGTTTTTCATTCATCAGCAATAAAATTTCCGTCTTGATGCCCTTTCGACAAAGATTGACCTTCATGGCTTGAGAGAGGGGTGCTTGATATCGGTTAGCGGCCTTCTGCCATCCGGTGATGTAGTCTTCAACTGGCTCGTCCTTCTTTTGGGACAAGGTTGATAATTCTGATAGTTGTACTTCTCATGTAGTATCAACGAATCGGGAGGTGAACATTTCCTTCATCTCTTCCCATGTTTGCACCGAGCCGGTTGGGAGAGATATGTACCACTGGAAAACATCACCAGAAAGAGTATTGGGGAACATTCGAAGATAAAAATTTGAATGGTGCGCCCAGTTGCCCATGGCATAGTGGAATGATGCCAGGTGCTTTAACGCACTCCCGGTCCCGTCGAATTGGATCTTTGGTGGCTTCAAATCCCTAGGTAGCAACTCTGCTTCAACCTCTGGGGGATAAGGCCTATTGATTGTCGTTGTAGGGACCCCAGTAAGTTGAGGTGCCTGGCGACAAAGGCATTCAGCCACAAATTGATGCACCATCTCCTTCTGCGCGACAAACCCGAGTGGAGACCCCATGGGTGTGTTTACTCGTGCATCTTGAGTTTGAGGGATATTGATACGCGAATTATTGAACTACGGAAAGCCTTGTTCCAATTCTGCATTTTCATCTTCCTCGGTCCGCTGCCTAATTGGTTTCTCGGGTTGATGGACTGATTGGCGGTTCCTTAGTGATAGTGGCTGATGGGAACTTGTTGTCTTGTTGCCTGGCATAATGGGCATTGCGGCTGCCCTTGACCGGGTCAACATCTCTGAAGCTTTTGAAGTGCTTGGCTGGGAGAGGTCCACCATGTTGACTTCTGTCATTTGGAGGAGATGCCTCTTCCTTTTAGCTTCTCTCTTGGGGTGCGGCATCCGGTGCTCTCCTCGGAACGTGGCCATGACAGGTGCATAAGTCATATCCTCCCTCAGTCTGATCAATGAGGCGAATTGATTTTTGTGTATAAAATTAGGGATCAGCCTGAGCACCGAACGTGGATACGTTGTATGGCGCTTCTGAGGATACTGCCACTCGTTAAAGAGTCTTGGCTTTTGAGACGCTCTTAATTTGCGAGCGTTCTGTAGTGGCTTCTTTTGCGACCTACCCCTTTGTCGGGGGTGTGAGAACAGCCTATACCTCGACCTTGGTGGCAGTGGTGGTGAAGCCTTCAAGTTTAAACGGGAAGTTGTTTTCCCGAACTGCTTTTTCTTATGTGCTTTTTTCCTCAGTTTCCTTGATACGTGATGAGGAACCCTTACTATGTTGGCAGTATCATGGTGACCTAGAGACTTAGCTCTAGCTTCTAAGCTGGACAGAGTAGCAGTTGGTTGATGAGGTGGGTATGTTGGATCAGGAATGACGAATCGTAGGGTGCCCAAACTGGATCAGATAATAATGGGTCCTTGTGGCTCGAATCGATCATCCCTTCCATCAGCTAGTGGAGCATTAGGCTAAGAAACTTTGGCCAGTCTTCTTTACTTCTTTCTCTCCCGAATGTCATCTCAGTTAGGTCGGGAGGCTAGGTCAACAATCCTTGAGGCAGCCCGACCGAATTGGCGAGTGATAGTGCATCGAACAGGATTTGGTACAGTTTTGTTCTCATTTCGAGAAACATTGGCTTCTGGTCTGCAAGTTAGTGCTAGCCAGGTTGCAGTAGATTGTCTTGCAGACCTTTTCGTGGAGCAGAACCGCAAGACAGGTTGTCCTGCAGGTTGTTGTGTTGCTGGTTGAGCTGGTGCAGCAAGCCGTTGGGCGGACTTCTCAGCATAGTCCGGCTGCAGAGCAGGTGGGCCCATTCAGATTGGCACCTGTAGGGACTTCGTCGGTCGGATAGGAGTGGTCCAAGGGCCTTGAACGATAAAAGGCTCCTTGAGTAGTGCAGATCGATCTCTTCTTCACTCGATCGCTGCAGGAGAGTAATCGACGTGTCGATAGACACGGTGTTCTGGTTTCTCTGGTACACGAATAAAGTGATGCGGGATAGCCGCATCCATGTGGTTTGACTCAGAAATGACAAAAACCACCAGTAGGCAAGAATCCGAAGGCCATCGAATGCGCCATGAGATCTGCAAAGGAGCACCTCTGAGTATTAGCAGTGAGAAATTAAGTAAGCATATAAAGACCATAGTTTTCAGCTCTTAAAGATTAAGGGAGAATGTTTCACGTCGGGTTCACCATTTATTCTGGCCTCGTGAAAAATTGTTAAAAATTGTTTTCCTCCGGCTTTGAAAATAAATGCTTAATTAATTCCCTAGCAAACTTTTAAAGCATCTAATTCTTTAACCGAGTCTGAAAAGTATATCGCAGAAATATTTTGCATTGTGTTCCACATTCTGATTTTACATCTCCAACGAGAAAACCCTTGATTAAAAGAGCTGAATGTTGGTCCCAAGTTAATGGAAAAACCCAAGAGGGGAGGGGTGAATTGGGTTCTTAAAAAATTCTTTGGTAAATTAAAACTTAACCCCTTGAAAGCTTAATCCCCTTTAATTTAAACAGATAGAGAGCAATGAAATAATGAAAGCAATGAAGTAGACAGTAGGCCAGATTTATAGTGGTTCGGGCAACCATTCCCTACTCCACTCTTCCAAGCTCACACACCGTTGTGACTTGGGTTCCACTATGTATTCCGCGAATACACTTAGAGTCTCCGCTCTCTTCTAGATTCTAGCTCTAGGGGGCATACACATTTAGAGCCTATGCTCTCTTCTAGATTCTAGCTCTAGGGGGCTTATACACTTGATACAAGTAGGTGATGAGTTCAACTCCAATCACAACTCTACTTGCAACGTCTTGGTTTGTTACAACAAACTCAAACCAAGACCAATAACAAAGAGTAATGAAAATAAAGAAGATCTACACGTTACAGAGTTGTGTAGGCAAGATTGAGCTTGAGGAAGAATTTGTAGATGCAACCGGTTGTATGTCGTTGAAGCTACTTGCAACTTGAAGCTCGTTCTTCCTTTGAAAGTGTATAGATCACTCAAATTTAGAGAAAAGCAAATGGGAGCTCTTGTTTGCACTTATTTTCTCTCTTTAGACAATGTAGTGTGTTTGTTCTCGTTTGCTTGAGTGTCTATTTATAGAATGGGGAAGATTTGAACGTTATAGAAGTGGTTGGCGCGCAATAAATGTTCCAACGTTCAAAAATTCGAACGTTGCTTCCCCAAGTGGCAGGTGGAGTCGACTTCGTCTGCGACTTGGCTTCCCAAGTCGCAACTGGAGTCGACTTCGTTTGCGACTTCAGTTTCGCATTTTTCCAAGTCTGAGTCTAGGTCGACTTGGTTTCAGACTTGACCTGAAGTCGATCTTGGAGTCGACTTGGGTTGCGACTTGACTCGTTCTTGTGCCTAAAACAGTTTGGTCTTTTTCCTTTAGCTTGCTTGACTTCTTTCCTTCAGCAATATTTTGTAGACCTTTGTGAAGCTTGAAAACTTTGTATTGGTTGATTTTGCCTTTGATTCATTAATCTTCATATCTTGAAAATATGCTTGGAGCGTTGCCTTGGACTTGAGAGACTTAAGTTGATAATGAGCTTGTACCCTTGATTTGGATTTGAGAAAACTCAAGTTGATTCTTGGAATGAGCTTGAATCTGCATCTTTGAACTTTGAAAGCCTCAAATCGAAGTTGGGGTCGACTTAGTCTGCGACTTCACCCAAGTCGTAACTGGAGTCGACTTCGTCTGCGACTTCGGTATTTTTGTGCCCCAAAATCAACTCTTGAGTGTTTTTGCCACCTCAAGTCGATGCTGGAGTCGACTTCGTTTGCGACTTGGCTTCCCAAGTCGCAAGTGGAGTCGACTTGGCCTGCGACTTCACCTGCTCTTCTTCTATTTTCAAAACTTGTTGTGGGGTTCAATTTGGAGTCGAAGATGGAGTCGACTTTGGGATCGACTTCACCCTAAGTCGAAGTCCAAGTCGACTTGGAAATCGACTTTGCTATTTCATCCCTTAAAATATTCAACAAAATCATTAGTATTTACTTTATACTCAAATTTAACTTTGTTAATCATCAAAACTCATGCTTTGGTCAATTTTGTTTTGTTTTGAACATTGTTTCCAACAATCTCCCCCTTTTTGATGATTGACAAAACTAATTTGAGTTTGTACCTTTCAAGAAAATCACAATCATATAGTTTACAAAAACAAATCATCATAAAAACTTTCAAACAGAGTATAACAAGCATGAGACATATATTTGAACATAAAACAAGTTTCATAAATCAAATTTCATTTTACAGATTACAATGTAAAGCAAAAATGAAACCTAAATACAAACTACCTGACCCAAAATGCTCTAAAGCCTATGCTTGTGATACTCTATTCTATCTCCCCCTTTTTGTCAATCCTTCAAAAATGGTTCAATTACCAAGGATTTGGTGAATTGAAATTGGGAAATGGGATAAGCAGATTGAATGGGTTTGATAGGACGAACATGAGCGAATGAATAAAATGAAGAGACTGGAGCGGGAGTCGGATCTCGATGAACTGATCCGGAATCGAATGGATCAAGTTCAGGTATGGGCCGATTTTTGTGTCGCCCTGATGCAAGATGATATCTAATGGTACGCATTTCTCGATCGATTCGATCTTGTCGGTAATGCATATCATTGATGGCAGTGAGAACCTCGGAGATTAAGCTTGTCATTCTGTCCTCTTGGTGACCCATTTCCTCTCGGAGAGCAGATATTTCATCTCTAATGCTCTGTAAGGTGACCTCTTGTGATGGAGGTTGAGGCGTCTGGTCTGGGATGATAGATCCTTGTGGAGAGTAGGATCCGTGCGACATAGGAGATACTGGCTCCTCTGGAACGTCTCGGGGTGGAGTAGGTGGTGCCTCGGGAGGCTGCTCCCCCTCAGTCTGTGCCTGTCTTGCTGGTTCGCCCAACTTTTTGAGAATTCTCTCATCTCTGAACTGCTCCAAATTGATCTTCATTCATTGGAGCAATGCCTTATTGATGGCATTTGTTGTTTTAGGGACTTCGAAGGGTTCACCTTCAATGTCCACCTTGTAATACTCCAGGATCCTCGTGATCCATGTCCCGTAGGGTAGAACGCCTCTTGGATTTTCCTTTCGACATGCCAAGGCTTCTAGGAATAGTCTTGGTAGGCTGATCTTGACTCTATTCACCAATTTCCACAGAATCATGGCTTCTTGTGGGTTGAACTGATTCCTTCCACCGCCTTTTGGATAGATGCAGTGAGCAATGAGTAATCGGAGGACTCTCAGGCGTGGAGAAAGATCCATGTAATGTAGGAACTTGGTTCCTGCATGATACTTGTTACTCTTTGTTAGCTCATTGTAGATTTTCTCCATTGTAAGATCTCGGGGAAGTGATTCTTCTTCGGATGGAACTTCGAGAATTCTTCCTATTCTCTGTATTGTTCTTTCTTGATCTGGGTTAGCCATTGTTCCCAAAAACATTTCTGTGCCTTTGACAAAGGTTGAAAAATTGTTATCATCCTACAGATAGTAAAACATCCTTGTCAGATCAGGATATACTCTTTCATCTGTCTTCAGCAATCTTATCCATCCCTGATAATCCAGTAGCTCTTCTATGTCGAACTCATAATCATTGAGAAATTTAAAATCAAAGATCTTTGGGATTAATACCTTTCTTTCGTAGAAATATTTGTAGAATCTACTATACTGAAGCTCTGTTTTGAAGTAGGTTGTGGGCATTTTCAGAACTTGCCCCTTTTTGATTGGGATCCTTCCAGTGTTTGAGCTTTGAGGTTGACTCTCTGACCTCTGAGCTCGATCTGAGGATTGGGTAGCGGTTTGAAATCTGACCCTTCGACCCGTTGAGGTTGAAGGTTCCTCTCTGGCTCGTTTCGCAGAAGTCCTCTGTCTCCTAGGAATTTCTTCCTCTGTATTTGACCTTGAAGGTCTAGGCACAGGTTTAAGTGAGGGCTTGGAGATAGCTAGTTTGGGGATTCTGGGTTTTGGAGCCGTTTGAGATAGCAAAATTTTGAGAGATGTATAAAGAGGACTGAAAACAGGGAGAAGAGAGAGGATTGAAAGAAATGGAGAGAGAAGGGAGGACTAGTGGAGAATAAATCTGCCGGAATTTTGAAAACAAAGAGAGGAAGAAACTGGCCGGAGAAATGCTGGATTGGCCGGAAAATCGCTGAAGAATCAGTGAGAAGAAGAAACTAAGTTACTGGAAACAGAGATTGCCGGATTTTTAGAAGAAACGGCGGTTGCCGGAGAGAATGAAGACGGGAGAAGGCTGCCAGACTGAGAGAGATAGGCTGCCGGAGTTTTGAGAGAAAGGGAAATCGGAGTGTTTCGGAGAGGAGGAAGGCTGCCGGGAAAATGAGAGGAGAAAGAGAGGGAAGAAAAGAAGAAGAGAAGGGAAGAAGGGAAGACGGACGGTCGCGCGCGGAGTCGACTTTGCCCTAGGCGAAGTCGACTTCGACCCAGTGGAGTCGACTTCGCTTCTCCCAAGTCTACTTCACTGGAGTCGACTTGACTTTTCTGGAGTCGACTTGACTGATCGACTTGGCTCTTTTTAGATCAGATTTGTATAATTCTTCCTAGTTTAATTCTATCATCCCCATATCATTTCTAATTTTATAAAATGATTCCTTTGCTAGTGGTTTGGTAAAGATATCAGCAATTTGATCTTCAGTTTTCACATATTCTAAGCAAATATCATGATTCTCGACATGTTCTCTAATAAAATGATGTCTTACATCTATATGCTTGGTTCTTGAATGCAGTACAGGATTCTTAGTCAAACATATAGCACTTGTATTATCACATTTAATAGGAATATTGAAATAATCAATGTCATAATCTTTCAATTGTTGTTTCATCCAAAGTAGTTGGGCACAACAGCTTCCGGCGGCTATATATTCGGCTTCCGCAGTAGATAGGGCAACGCTGGTTTGTTTCCTTGAGTACCATGAAACCAACATATTTCCAAGAAATTGACAGGTTCCACTAGTACTTTTTCTATCTACTTTGTAGCCGGAAAAATCCGCATCTGAATAGCCGATTAAATCAAATGTTGACCCCTTTGGATACCATAGTCCAAGATTGGTTGTATTTATTAGATATTTAAACATTCTTTTTACAGCAAATAGATGTGATTCTTTAGGACGTGCTTGAAATCTAGAGCACATACAAACACTGAATAAAATATCTGGTCTAGAAGCAGTTAAATATAACAATGATCCTATCATGCTTCTATAGAGCTTTTGATCCATACATTTACCGTTTTCGTCTGTGTCAATCTTGATCGTAGAACTCATTGGAGTATTTTTGTGGCGCCCCGAACCGAGGTGCCTAGAAGCCTTACTCCGGGATCGTTTTGATTGGTAAACGTGACTCAGGATTGTTGCCCTGATCACACGGCAGGATTTTTTTTTTTATCAATACATGGAAAATTCCCATCATTCATCCAATACATAACACAGTTATGATAAAAAACTATTCCATAAACATTTTCATTGGAATAAAAATATTCCCTTTTCATCTCAAAATTATCATCGTTGTCTTTACATAAAGTTTACATAAACATCATTTATATCAAAAACAACATAACACTTGGCATGCTGCCTTCATCATCATTTCCTGTCTGTTGTTGAAAAAGCATGGGTGAGTAATAATACTCAGTAAGCAAGCTATACATAATCTTTCAATTATTTTCATGCATTTCATAAAATGCAAATGCAATGCATACATAGCATTCATGACATTCCTTTGGATGCGACGCTAGCTAAGCACCCATCCCATAATGCTCCCATTTCAGGGAGGTCGCCGCCGGCCTGGGCCTATTAAGCGACTTGGCAATAGCGAGGGGGACATCCGATCCGCTTACTACCTCGACTAAGGCCTATTCCTCGTGCACATGCTCATTCTCATACACATGCCGGCATGATATTTGCAAATCATAAACAATTTCATAAAAAGCATTTAATAAACAATTTCACAAACTTCAGTTCATGTAAAGCAGTTATAGGTATGGCCAACCTTAAATAAATTTCATAAAGCAATTCACAAACAATTTCAAGCATTTTGAAATTAATTTGCAAAATATATAACTTGCTTACCTTCTTAAGAGGTGTCTTCGACCTTCTCTTTTCCTTTTCCTATTCAAGGACAAAGGATATTTCATTTCCTCTATTTAAGCTGCTTCCCATGTATGCTTTATAATATTTGGGCATTATTTCTTTACATAGATATTTTTGTCCATAAATTCTTCAAAAATTCCATACTTATATTCAAATATTAATTTCCAAATTTTCTCCAAAATCACGCTGTTCACTGTAGCAGATCACTGTAGCAAAATCCGTGGTTACTGTTCATGGGTTTCAAAAATTGATATTTTTTCCAAAAATAAAAATACCATGACATACCTTATGCCTAGTATATCATTGGACATTTCTTATATTTTGAATTTATCATCATTTACTTGCCCAAAAAAATCATTTTCTCCATATACTAAAAATCATCATAAATTCACTTAAGCATAATCCTTAATTCCAAAAATCATGAAATTAACATATCATTATTATAACATCATATTTATCATAATAATACATCCCAAATCATCATTTATCAATTTTGGAGCATTATTTTCACATATCATATGCTATCTTCCCAAATACCCTATATTTGCTCCAAATTTTTGATATTTTGACATAATTTCATTTGAACATTATATCTATAATTATTTTCTCATGCTTGGGCATTATCTAAGCATGGTTTTACTTCATCTAAAATTCAAAACAAGTTTGAGGGGAATCCACTTACCTCAAGCGAAGTTATGCCTCTTCAACTCGCCTTTTCTCACTCCAACCTTCGATTCTCCTCTTTCCTTAAGGCTAAAACGTGTGGGGATGGGAAATGAAATTGCTCAAGTGATTTTTGAGCTGGGATGGTTGTGAATTTCGTCCATGGCCTGCTCCTCTATTTATAGGGGTCCATTTTTCATGAATTTGCAATTTACCCCCTCTAGCTTAGGGTGTAAAATTGCAAAGGTGTTTTTTTATAATTTCCTAAAGGTGCTTAGAGCCTTGTGAAGCCTCCCTACCCTGGTCCAGCTGCCCTATTTTTCAGGCCTATTTTTCCTATTTTTCCTATTTTTTTATTTTATTAATTTTAAGCTAATTAAATCTAAACCCTTGATTTGTGATTTGGATGAATTTGGACCATTGATTTGGTCATGGTACCCCCCTGCACGACCTGACATGTTGCTGCATTGCATTTAATTTTTTTAATTTTTATTTATTAATTTTAATTAAAGTCAAATACATAATTAATGAAAAAGTGAAGTTACTTTTTCGCTTTGCATTTGACGTTTCATCTTGACCTTTGATTTGTGATTTTCATCACATCTTAGCCCATTCATCATGTCCATCATGAATTTTTAACCATCCATAAAAAATTTCATCGAATTCCGACGCTCGGATTGCAATTTATGAATTTTTTTCTATTTTTCCACAAAAATCCAAACTTGGATTAAAATATCCAAAAGAATTGCTATTTTGTTTTGTAGTGATTAAATCTCTATTTTGTCTTTTTGTGATTAAGTTAATCCAAGTGATTAACTCTTAATCACGGGTCTTAGTCCTTGGTTACTATTCACGTGCACTATTCACGGGGTTAAATTCCTAATTGCATTATTTCAATCTCCAATACACATATCCATTAATATAATTCATGAATTTTCATTTATTCATAAAATAATTACAAAATTACAAATGTCGAAATGACGCGTATACAGTCGAAACAACGCGTATACGGTTAGGGTTCCACAATTTTCCCCTTTGCCATTTTGCATTCCAAATTTCTTGAGCATTTCTTTGACATATTTGGACTGATTTAAGAATATCTCTTCCGTTTGCTGCTTGATTTGTAGTCCAAGAAAGAAATTTAATTCTCCCATCATGCTCATTTCAAATTCGCTTTGCACGATCTTAGAAAATTCTTGGCATAAAGTTTCATCAGTAGCTCCAAATATTATATCATCTATATAAATCTGTACAATTAAAATATTTTTACTTTTATATTTAATGAACAAAGTAGTATCAACTTTCCCTCTTTGAAACTCATGATCTTTCAAAAATCTGTTTAACCTTTCATACCAAGCTCTTGGAGCTTGTTTTAGTCCATATAACGCTTTGGTCAATTTATAAACATATTTTGATTGATCCTTTTCTTCAAATCCTGGGGGTTGTTCAACATATACTTCTTCATTCAAATATCCGTTCAGAAATGCACTTTTCACATCCATTTGAAACAATTTGAAATTCATATGAGAAGCAAATGCTAGTAAAATACGTATGGCTTCTAATCTAGCCACGGGTGCATATGATTCTTCAAAGTCAATTCCTTCTTCTTGGGAATATCCTTTGGCTACTAATCTGGCTTTGTTCCTAATTACAAGTCCGCTTTCGTCCAATTTGTTCCTAAACACCCATTTGGTACCAATAATTGTATGACCATTTGGTCTGGGAACTAAATGTCATACATTGTTCCTTTGAAATTAGTTTAGCTCTTCTTGCATTGCTATAATCCAGTTTTCATCATTGAGAGCTTGTTCAATGGTAGTTGGTTCGATCTTGGACACAAAAGCATATTGTCCACAAATGTTTTGCTTTGATCTTCTAGTTTTTACTCCTTCATACACATTTCCAATGACTTGCTCAATTGGATGGGCATTTTTGAACTTTAGATCAGTTGGAGGTTTGTAAGAATCATTACCTTCACTTACCTCTTCCTCCATGGAGTTTTCTGGCTTGAGCTCGATTTCCTTTGGTTGTTCTTTTCCTTTTGTTTCATCTGCATCACTTAATTCATCCTCCTTTCTCGGAGTTTGGTTAAATTCATCAAAGACAACATGTATTGACTCTTCTATTGTTTGATGTCTTTTGTTGAAAATTTATATGCTTTGCTATTTGATGAATAACCCAAGAAAATAGCTTCATCGCTTTTGGCATCTAATTTTCCCAGATTTGTTTTTCCATTATTTAGCACATAACAAATACATCCAAAAGTATGAAAATATGATATATTTGGTTTTCTGCCCTTCCAAAGTTCATATGGGGTCTTTTTCAATATGGCTCTAATGGTAACTCGGTTCAATACATGACAAACTGTACTTACAGCTTCACCCCAAAATCTTTTGGATAGTTTACTCTCATTTAGCATGGTTCTAGCCATTTCTTGTATTGTCCGATTTTTCCTTTCTACAACTCCATTTTGTTGAGGAGTTCTTGGTGCAGAGCATGTATGGTGAATTCCCTTTTCATTGCAAAATTCTATGAATCGGCTATTTTCAAATTCACCACCATGGTCACTTCTAATGGAAATAATTGAGCTTTGTTTTTCATTTTGCACCAAATTTGAAAACGAGACAAACATTGAAAATGCTTCATCTTTGCTAGCTAAGAGTATGATCCAAGTAAATCTAGAAAAGTCATCCACAATTACATATACATACTTTTTCCCACCAAGAGTTAAAATGTCTGACGGCCCATAAAGATCCATATGTAGTAATTCAAGTGGTCTAGTTGTTGAGATTTCTTGTTTGGTGGAAAATGGCATTTTCGGTTGTTTAGATAGTTGGCAGGCTTTACAAATCTTATCTTTGTCATATTTGAGCTTTGGTAAGCCTTGTACCAAATTCTTTTTCCATAAGGTTTTGATATTTGACATGTTTATATGTCCAAGCCTTGCATGCCATTTCCATGGATCATTTTCTATGGCTATTAGACATTTTCCTTCTAAGTCATCAAGGCAAACCAAATATACATTTCCATGTCTTTTGCCACTAAATATTATGCGCTCGTCATCATCAATGACATTACATATAGAGGATTCAAATACAACTTTATATCCTTTATCACACAATTGACTAATACTCATTAGATTGTGTTTGAGTCCTTCAACAAATAGAACATTTTCAATACATGCATTTGAAATACCATAGATGTTTCCTTTACCTTTTATTTTACCTTTTTCGTTATTTTCGAAAGCTACTGTTCCTTCATTACATGGGTTGATCTTATGAAATAGTCATTTTTCTCCTGTCATGTGTCTTGAGCAACCGCTATCCATAAACCATACATTATTGGCCTTAGCTTTAAGGCAAACCTGCAAAAATTGAGTTGAGTAGAGCTCATCCTTTTGGTACCCATTTTATGGGTCCGTTTGGGTTAGTTAACCTTTGAAGTTTGAGTTGATCCATCTTTGATCCCATAAAACCAATGCATTTTGGCATCCAAACCAATTTAGCACCTCGGTTTTGCAGTTTTCTTAGTTTACATTGATATATCTTATGTCCAAACTTGTTGAAGAAGTTACAAGCTCCCGGAAGTCTAGAAATAGGGAGTCATTTGGTAATTTGTTCATTAGTTGGTCTTTTTGTCCAAACTGTTCGATTTATTTTAGTAAAATTGGTTTTGATATTATTTCTTGGAGCGTTAGTTTCAGTTTGTTCAAGTACATTGTACCCAAGTCCTTTCTTGCAAGTTTGAGTTGTCATTTTCAAGAACATTTTTACATTTTCTCCTGGATTAGAGAACTTGGCAAGAGATTCATTTAATGATTTATTCTCGTTTTTAAGTTTTTCTAATTCATTTTCTAAGGTATTCTTTTCATCTTTTAACTTGTCTAATTTTTCAGCAAGTTTACCATTTACAATTATTATTGCATCACATTATCTTTTCTTAATTGTAAACTTGTTTCCTAATTTCTTTATTTCTTCATATAGTGAATCATAAGCTTGTTGAAGTTCTTCTAATTCAGCACATTTAAGACATTCATTTGTAGAGAAATTTGAAAAGGATTTCTGTTTGGAGGTTACCTCTTGACTACTCGTGCAGTCCGTTGAAGTGGCTTGATCCTCCAAGGTTTCCATTGCTGCAAAGCATATGTCGGTGTTTGCTATGCAACAAATTCTTGCACAATCTACTTCGCATTCTTCACTTGAGGAGCTATTCGTTGTAGATTCTTCTTCATTTACGTACATGCTTCTTCCTTTGTTTCTTTGAAATCTTTTGTTGTCGCCTCGATCTTTTCTTTGTTCCTTTGCCTTGTTTTCTTCGGGCGTTGGACATTGGGCTTGCATGTGTCCCGAACCGCCGCATTGGTAACATTTTGTTGTTTCTTTCCTTTTCTCTTTGGAACTTCTTTCTTTAAAATTTCTGAAATTTCTGCCTTTCCTCACAGATTTTCTGAATCCTTTTGTGAGTAAAGCAATCTCATCGTCATTTTGTGAAGATGAAGTATCGTCTGAATCTTGTGCGGCTTTTAAGGCAATTGCTCTTTTGCCTTTGTGATGATATTCATTTATTTTCTTAATTAGCTCATGTGACATTAATGAGCTAATTAGGTCTTCTAGCTTCAATGTGTTGAGGTCCTTAGCTTCTTCTATCGTAGTAATCTTTGGAGTCCAAGATTCCGGTAGAGCCCTTAAAATCTTCATAACCTGTTCAGATTCAGATATAGCCTTTCCAAGACCTTTCAAAGCATTAGTAATTTTTGAGAATCTAGCAAACATTTCAGAAATATTTTCTGTTTCTAACATTCTAAAATTTTCTAATTCTCCAATCAAAATGTTTCTTCTCGTCCATTGGACTTGAGAAGTTCCTTCATAGATGGAGGTTAATGTATCCCATATCTCTTTGGCGGTTAAACAAGAGGATACTCTATCATATTCAGATGTCGTGAGAGCACAAAATAGTGAATTCATAGCTTTGACATTGCTCTTCACGATTTTTACTTCCTCTTCGGTCCACTTGGAAGCTCTTTCATCGATAGGCAAAGTTACACCATCTTGGATTGCAATCCAAGAGTCCATATCGGTAGCCATGATGAGTTATTTTATTCTTAGCTTCCAATATCCAAAATTGTTCCCATCAAACAATGGTGGCCTAGTAAAGGATTGACCTTCGGCAAATGCAGGAACGAAAGTAAATTGGGATGCCATGTCAATAAGATCTCTTTGGTAAGCTCAAAGACCTGCTCTGATACCACTTGTTGGTCCCGAGTTAATGGCAAAACCCAAGAGGGGAGGGGTGAATTGGGTTCTTAAAATATTCTTCGGTAAATTAAAACTTAACCCCTTGAAAGCTTAATCCCCTTTAATTTAAACAGATAGAGAGCAATGAAAAAAATGAAAGCAATGAAGTAGACAGTAGGCAAGATTTATAGTGGTTCGAGCAACCTTTCCCTACTCCACTCTTCCAAGCTCACACACCGTTGTGACTTGGGTTCCACTATATATTCCGCGAATACACTTAGAGTCTCCGCTCTCTTCTAGATTCTAGCTCTAGGGGGCATACACATTTAGAGCCTATGCTTTCTTCTAGATTCTAGCTCTAGGGGGCTTATACACTTGATACAAGTAGGTGATGAGTTCAACTCCAATCACAACTCTACTTGCAATGTCTTGGTTTGTTACAACAAACTCAAACCAAGACCAATAACAAAGAGTAATGAAAATAAAGAAGATCTACACTTTACAGAGTTGTGTAGGCAAGATTGAGCTTGAGGAAGAATTTGTAGATGCAACCGGTTGTATGTCGTTGAAGCTACTTGCAACTTGAAGCTCGTTCTTCCTTTGAAAGTGTATAGATCACTCAAATTTAGAGAAAAGCAAATGGGAGCTCTTGTTTGCACTTATTTTCTCTCTTTAGACAATGTAGTGTGTTTGTTCTCATTTGCTTGAGTGTCTATTTATAGAATGGGGAAGATTTGAACGTTATAGAAGTGGTTGGCGCGCAATAAATGTTCCAACGTTCAAAAATTCGAACGTTGCTTCCCCAAGTGGCAGGTGGAGTCGACTTCGTCTGCGACTTGGCTTCCCAAGTCGCAACTGGAGTCGACTTCGTGTGCGACTTTAGTTCCGCATTTCTCAAGTCTAAGTCTGGGTCGACTTGGTTTCAGACTTGACCTCAAGTCGATCTTGGAGTCGACTTGGGTTGCGACTTGACTCGTTCTTGTGCCGAAAACATTTTGACCCTTTTCCTTTAGCTTGCTTGGTTTCTTTCTTTGATCATTTTCATTCTGGAATGGCTTCACATATTTGTAGTCTTTGTGAATCTTGAAGAACTTGTCTTTGATTCACTAGTCTTCATGACTTGAGTTTCTTCATCTTTAAATATGTTGGAAGCTGTGCTTTGGACTTGAGAAACTTAAGTTGTCAGTGAGCTTGTATCCTTGGTTTCTTCATATCTTGAAATACACTTGGAGCTTTGCCTTGGACTTGAGAAGCTTAAGTTGATCTTTGAAGTGAGTCTTGAAACTGCATTTTGAACTTTGAAAATCTCAAGTCGATCTTGGGGTCGACTTCGTCTGCGACTTCACCCAAGTCGCAACTGGAGTCGACTTCGTCTGCGACTTCGGTATTTTGTGCCCCAAAATCAACTCTGGAGTGTTTTTGCCGTCTCAAGTCGATGCTGGAGTCGACTTCGTTTGCGACTTGGCTTCACAAGTCGCAAGTGGAGTCGACTTGGCTTGCGACTTCACCTGATTTTCCTTCCATTTTGAATTTGGCTGTGAGGTTCACTTTGGAGTCGAGGATGGAGTTGACTTCGGGATCGACTTCACCCTAAGTCGAAGCCCAAGTCGACTTGGAGATCGACTTGGCTATTTCCTTTCCTTAAACCATTCAACATAAACATTAGTATTCACATTATACTCAAATTTAACTTTGTTAATCATCAAAACTCATGCTTTGGTCAAATTTGTTTTGTTTTAAACATTGTTTCCAACACATTATATATCATAATTCGATTGTGTCACTGGCTTCTAGTAAGTTGAGACAAGACTAATCTACCTCAACCTAAATTTAAGGTTTAGATAAAATATTATAACTCATTTTAAAAGAAGATTATTTAGTAGGGTGGAAATGGTGGAAATGGATTATAATAAATATGATGTGTAAAGTAAGAATAAAATGTAACTAAGTACGGTCATTATATTTTATAAAAAAAGGTATGGACAGTTTGTGTAATAACATTTGGATTAAATTTGAGCATGGATGGTCTGTTAATGACAGTTTGTTGCTCTTTTTGTAGGCATTAAACAGATATTATAGACTTATACCTCGGACAACTATTTCTCACATAACATTGAGGTAAAAAAATTTCTATTGACCCCTACTTGTATTAAAAGTTTTAATCATTAGTTAAATATTTTAATCAATATTGTAATGTTAATATTATAGGAGTGACTATAATATTAAGTATGGAAGATAGTAGTAGTGTGAACAACTGTGTTGATTTAAATATGGATGACACAGTTAACATAATAGAGGACTTAGAGGTTGAGAATAAAGATGAGAATATGGTGAAAGGGGATGTAATGGGACAAGTGGTTGAGAGTGAGAAAGATTTAAAGGACGAGAAAAATACAAAAGAGGTTGTTCCTCCAAAATCGAAATTTCAATATAAAGTTTCTTCTAGTGTGTGGCAGCACTTCACTAAGAAAGTTAAGCAAATTTTAAAGAATGGTAAGACAGAGGAGAAATATGAAGTGGCATGTAATTACTGCAAGAAGATTTTAGCTTATTCAAGTAAGAATGGGACTAGCTCAATGAGAAAATATCTAGATAGATGCACTTATTATAATCGTGAACGGGGTGACAAGAAGTAGAAATTGTTGAGTCTATCATCTCCAACAAGGAATTCTAGTAGCCACGGAGGTAGCTTAACTGCTTGGCAATTTGATCAAATTCCAAATGGAAGAGGTTTTGCTGAAATGATAATAATCGATGAACTTCCATTTAAGTTAGTTGAGTGTGAGGAATTACGCAGATATATTACTAAAATGCAACCACTTGTGAAATTTGCGTCTAGAACAACAGTTGCTCAAGATGTGGCTTTAGTGTATGAAAGTGAAAAAACTAAGCTAATGAGTTTTTTCCATGACTAAGTGCATAGAGTGTGTTTGACAACAGATATGTGGACATCTATAGCTAATGAAGGTTATCTATACCTCACTGCACATTTTGTAGATTATAAATGGAAGCTAAATAAGAAAGTTATTAACTTTTATTTGTGCCCACCTCCACGCACTGGTGAATGCATTGCTAGTGTTGTTTTGATTGTTTGATGAAATGAAACTTCTTTGGAATTTGTACTAGAACTTTGGACAATGCATCTAGTAATGATGTTGCAACTAGAAAATTGAAAGAATCTTTAATGGAGAAGGGTTTACTCATTAGGGATGGATCTACATTTCATATTAGGTGTGCAGCACATATTCTTAATCTAATTATGCGTGATGGAATAGTTGAAATTCAAGACTCAATCAATCGAATTAGAAATATGATTAAACATGTAAGGGCTTCACGTACTAGGAAAGATAAATTTGAGAAATATTGTCAGAAAGCAGAGATCAAAGAAAAAGGTGGCTTGTACTTAGATGTTCCTACTAGATGGAATTCCACATATTTCATGTTGGATAGTGCTTTAAAGTTTAGAGCAGTATTTGATAAATTAGCAGAAAAGGATACAATTGTCGCTAGGGAAGGACCTCCATCAGTGTTTGATTTGGATAATGCACAAGTTTTGTGTCAATTCTTGAAAAAAATTTATGGGATTACAAAGGCTTTGTCTGGCACATCCAATGTTACTTCTTCAATGCTTTTGGTCAAACTATATGAGGTTGAAAAACTTTTACTCATGAGTTCAACATCAGATAATTATCTTCTTCAAGACATGAGTAAAAGAACGAGAGACAAAGTTAATAAATGTTGGGGAAGTCTAGACAAAATTAATATCATCTTGTTGATAGCAAATGCTTTGGATCCATGATACAAGCTTAGATTTATAAGCTATTTTTATGCTAAGCTATTTGATAAAAGCAAATCTGTTGAAGCCACTCAAATGGTCACTTCTGAATTACATAAACTGTTCAAGTTTTATGAATCTCATTCTACTCCAAAAAAAGCTTCAAATGAAATGGGAGAGTATAGTCAAAGAAATGTTGAGGCTTGTGCAACTGATGATTTTCTAGAATTTTATGAAGAGAATGATGATCAATGGTCAAAAACAGAAATTAATATATACCTTCAAGAACTTGGATTATTGCCAACTAGCAAAATTAATGTTTTAGATTATAGGTCAGCTAATGCATCCAGATTTAGAGTATTATCTTTGATTTCTTGTGACATATTTGCTATTCATGTTTCTACCGTGGCATTTGAATCTGTTTTAGTACTGGTGGACGAGTTCTTGATGCATACAGAAGTTCTTTATCTGTAAAAACTGTGGAATCATTAATATGTTGTTAAGATTAGCTACGGACAACCCCCAAACCATCTGACATTGAAGAAGTATTTGGAGAGTTTTCCATTGCAGTACCAGGTACCAATTTAAATAGTTCAACATCAGGTAACATTTTACATTTCTCCTTTCCTTTTTTACGTATATTAAATATATTTCATAGGTAGTAAGTTTAGAAGCATAGCTTGTATGATAAATTATCATTTATATATATTTTTTAATTGTTTACAGAAAGTACAAGTGTACATTCTAATGCTGCTAATGTTGTCACCATTCCTAATAAGGTTGTGTTAATTTTTATTTTTCATTCTTCAATGTTTGTATTTAAAGGTCAAATGATTCTTACTAAATTTTATCTTCTACTTTCAGGGAAAAGACATTCTAAATGGAGGATGAAAATTGAGAGATGAGAAGAGTTCTTGAATTCTGATATTATTCATGCTTGAACTTTGATATTAATCATCAGATTTATTATCTGATTTGTGTTGTTCTTATAATATATCTGTTGTGTTGTAACTAACTTTCAGACAATTTTTTTATTAGATTGAACAAACTTGAGATTGTTCAAAGTAGTATATTCTAATGAGATAATATTCTTTATGTTATTTGGGTATTTCATTCTTTCATCCAGATTTCATTATCTACAGATTGTACTTTTTTAACATATTTCATGTTCTAGTACATACATATTGACTTTTTTTAGCCACATAGATTGTATTTTCTTGTAGATTGTGTTCTAGTATGTACAATTTGTATTATTTTACAGACTATATACAAATAGGTTACATGGAAACAGATTGCACTTATTTGATAGATTTCATAGAAATAAACTGTATGGATTATGGTAGTGTATGGATTGAGCATTAATATAGCAAATACATTTGAATGCATGAATTTTCTAAGAACTGATTTGGAACCGAACCGAAACTGACCCGCTTTTGAGAAAATTGGGTAGGGTAGGCTCTGGACCTACCCAATCTAAAATAGGGTAGGGTAGAAGTTTTTAAAAAATGGGTAAGGGTAGGTGGGGATCTGGACCTACCTGACCCAAGTTGCACCCCTATTTGTTTCTTGTTTCTTGTTTCTTCTTTAAAATATAATCATAATTTGAAACTTTTCACTCGTAAAGATGTTGAATACACAATTATAAATAATTTTTTGAATAATTATATTTTATATGTTGCTTAATTACAGATTTACAAGTATTAAATTATTATCCAAATTCAAAATAATGAGGTTTTACAAAGATTATTTAATAATTTTTTAGAAATAATTATAAGTAAAATAAAAAAAGCAAGTGCCAAATATGCCATAATGCCTAATAAATGGTCAAATTAAGGGCTTGTTTACTATCATGTGGTGAGACATATTTTACAAGGCAATTATTTACTCCATCGATAATCATATTTTTTCCACTTTTGTTTCTACATTTCAATCATTTTTTCCTATTTGTACACCCATCAAACATATTTATTCTAACTTTACCCTTATCGTCTTCTATCAATCACATAATTTTTAAAACATTTCATTTTTCACTCCCATCCCACACTCCCACAAAAATATCAATTACCCAACAAAATATAATCGTCCAGTGAATGTCAAAAAAAAAAACTACTACTTCATAAAAAAAAAACAAAAAAAAAAAAACTACATAACAGCGTTGGAGTGCAGGGGAATATTCTGCGGTGTACTACGTCATCTCCAGCTCTACTCGACGCTCATTCCGCGGACGTTTTGAACTTTGGAGATATCGTATAATCACAATGATAACGATTATAATCACCACTAGCGCCAACAAAGCAATAGGCACTATTTCGCCGGCACCGATAGGGTTTGATTGTTTTTCGGTGAAAGTGTTTTTTTGCCCTGGAATGGAATGATTGTTTCTAATTGTACCTGTCATCATTTCATCCACAAAAAAATATAACTGTCATTATTAGATAAGAACGAAACCTTATTCCTTTTTATTTTCTTGATGTAAACAAAAAAAAAAAAAACACTTATTCTTAATATCAATAAATACAAGAGATGAAAATATATCATTTCCATTTAACTTTAAATGGAGAAAACCATGTGACATCATATGCATCCAACATAAAGAAGTATACAATATTTACCATTATATTAGTTTAATCTTTGCGCAAGGATACATTACAGCGACATTGCAAGCAAATCTATCTTCTCCTTTGTAATTTTAAACATTTTTCCAAATCCAATTAACACCATTTTATAAAATCCCAATTAGTGAGGTGACTTTTTGATGAACAAGGAAGAGGAGAGAATTAGAAGAAGGGTTTGGGCGTTTCTTAGGGGAGATGTAATGGAGAGATGGTAAGTTTTCTTTGCAAGTGTTTAAAGCTTAGAGATTGAAAGAAAAAAAACATGGGTGGAAAATAAGTAATTATTTTTCTTATCTAGTATATCCTTTTAATATATTGTAATGATTTGAGAATGATTTAATACAATTTGTGGTGTTAGAATTATGGATTTTAAACTTTAATAAGGTAAAGAAAGGAATTCTTTATGAGGATGAAATATGATCATGAAATTTAGATGTACAACCTTACAATGATGATTTATGATAAATACGAAAATTATTTTCAAAATTTTTAAGTGTTGTGCTAAACGAGTATCTCAAGAGAGCTATTTGATAATTGCAATGATAAAATAGGGATATTTAAGGATGAGATTAAGGAAAATATTTTTATAATTATACTTAAGGGCATTATTGTTGATTTGGTATAGATTAAAAGAGGAGACTGAAGTCTTATAGAACTCTAATTTCGAGAATTAGAAATTTTACATAGGACGTAAATAAAATTTCTTTTGCTTTCATTTGGCATCTTATGTTTAATTATTATGGACATAGATATTTTGTGATGATTTAAATATTTTATTTGAGATTTTCATGAAAGTTCTCTTTCATGATATGTATGATTTTTACAGCTTGAGTTATTTTAATTAAGTAGTTTGAAATTGTATTTTGAGTTGATGATGATTTTATAATGATTTCCAAATTATTTAAGTTATTTGATTTTGTTAAAAATGTTTTTAAAGTGATCACACGAGTATGAGCATGATGGTTTAGTGTATTGTTGCATGTTGAGTATAACATACATGTAATAATTCTCTCGGCAAGCTGAAGATGAGGAAGCCACAGTGTATATTAATTGGCATACCCTTGTAGATACTTTTGATAGTTATAAGTCCATGGGCATGTCGAAGTGACTTGGATAACGATAATGAACATTTACATTATATAAGCATTTGAATAACGATTGTTTGCATAAGCATTGAATGAAGAGTATGGACATGACAAGTTGATAGATGGGCAAATGCATTTGTGAGGTTTTGATGTTTTGAGCCATTTTTATGAAAATAACATGTTAACTTCAAAACTTAAGTTTTACAGTTTTCATACTTATTAAGTTAGTTTGTACTCATTCTTTCTTATAGTAATGTTTTTACATGGTAAGATCAAGGTCTAAGCCTAAAATGGGTTGGCATTCAGATAGAGATGAGGAGAGATCTTGATCTGTTAAGTTAGACATGATTAAGCCACCTAACTAATAGTAGGATCTAAAACTTAATATTTTATTTAATGCATAATGAGAGAAACGGTGATAATTTCCTTTTGTAGAATTATTATAACTAGAGTTAACTGAACGATTGACGTTGTTGGTGGATTATGTGGTTTTTCTTAATGTTTAACTTCCATATCATGACTATATAATATATGTTTGATTTAAGATTGCTTAGACTAATATGGATGTAACTATGCTTGTACAGGACGATTCTAGTTAACCCTCAACTTAACGATTCTAGAGAAAGATTGATAGTTTTTTTGTGAAAGTAGAGATTAACTTTTGGAGAGCCACATATTTATTTTAAGATAATTTGTAAATATGCCTATATAATTTTAGAAACTGCAAATAACTTGTATTATACATATCATTATGTTGTCGCACCTCTGTTATGATGCGAATATATTTGCAAATATGGCACACAACTTATATATATTTGCACATATATACTTGCACATATCCATGTTGTGATGGCACTGAGATCGTGTCATAACTACATAGATATGTTTGTAATTATGATAAACTATATGAAATTGTTTATAATGGTCAAATTATGTAGGTGTATTTGTAAATTATTCTTTATTTTAATATTAGAAAAAGTCAATTCCATTGGAGGCTTATACTTTGTAAAGAAAAATAGCATCTTCTAAGAGTGCAAAAAATTTTTTAGCATCTTCTAGGAGTGAATATGTCATTTTTCAATCAACTTTAAATGCAGAAAACCATTTGACATCAGATTCATTCCAACATAAATAAGTATATAATATTTACTATTATATTATTTTAATATGTGAACAACGATTCTAGGTTGCAACGAAATCTCCAACTCCTTTTTTATTTTAAACATTTTTCCAAATCTAAACTGCACACGATTTGTTTAACACCATTTATTTTATCATGTTATTGAAAATCACTTCCATTGAAAACTTATACTTTGAAAAAAATTAATTATTTTTGAGAGTAAATATATAATTATTAATTTTCAATAAATGTGAATTTCGGAATTATAAATGCATGCATGCAGACAAACGTGATATGGTTTAAATTTGAAAATATTTAAATAAAAAAGTGGTAGCATGGCTTCCATGGACGCAGCTGTATTGAATATCACATTTAATTTTCTTTGATGATTCAACGTTTTACTCTAATTAAATACGATTTATGTAAAGTTTGGAACAAATGATTTTATTATAATCCTAAAAAAATCTTAAAAACCATGATAATTAAACTTGAACCAAACCCATGATTATGCTAAACGAGTACTTTTACTGGATGTTTGATGCATGGGATTCTGGGTAGCAATTTTTATGCAACTAAAATAGATATTGCAAAAGAATGGTTAAATACACTGAATAAAGCCTTAGAATTAGCGACAAGTATAGGGTTTAATAAAAGCCATAGAAAATTTATAAGTTTCCACCTTAAATTCTATAATAGTCTATTTTATTGTTTAGAGTACTTTTCCAAACAAATAAAGAGTGTGTTTGGTTGGGGTAAAAGTTTCTGAGGTAAAAGTTGTCAAATTGATAGAAAATGATGTAACATGATAGAGGTAATAATGAAGTATAAAGAAAATAAAATTACAATAGATAAGTTAGTTGTATGGATAGTTAAAGGTAGTTACACAAAGCAAAAAAATTTTGATTAAAAAGTTTTGGTTGATATTATTTTATCCCAACCAAGCACACCCAAAATTTTATAATTTACTTTCGAAGTAATAAAATTTTATAATTTAATCTAAGTTTTTACTTGTTTTTTTTCTTTAAGTTGAAACCTTAAATTGTATAATAGTCTATTCTATTGTTTTTTTAAAGTACTTTTTTTAAAAAAAAAATCATAATTTATTTTAAATTTTTTCACTTTTCATAATTTTTTCTCTTGTTATTTATTAATTTTTAGGTTTATACTGAATATGCCTACTATCTTCGTAGGCATTATATTTGAAAAATATCAATGATATACCTATGCCATGATTTTCTGTTAGTTAGAATATAATGATAACTAAATTAAAAATGCTAAATTTATATATATATAAAGATACCTGGAAAGGGTTTAATTTTTAAATAGCCTAGCTCAGATGATAAGCACAGTTCATATGAAAATCAGTCCAAATTGGACTCTGGTGCTTGAGATGAAAATTATGATCAGCTAAATCACTCTAGCGTAAATATTAAATAATAAGTTCATCTTGTCAAAGAACTAAATAATTTTTTCAAAGTAAACATTAAATATATTTAGTCTTCAAATATTCTAGATGACATGATAAATACAAATGGTGTAAAAAAGTACCCGAGTTTAACTCTATCTCGTTTCAAGCCAATGTTTAAGTGGAAAATTATGATTTTCAATAAGTTATCTATTTTACCATAAAAATCAAAATCATGTCAAAATAGGCTATTTTAGAATTCAATATCGAACACTGAGATCATTTTTTAGACCAACTAAATGAATGTAGTGAAAAGCAATATATCGAAGTCATTGACCATTGAATATTTAGATATTCTAACCTAGGTGAAATCATCATTCATAAAGAATGGTCCAAGTCCTTTGTCTATAGCACAATATAAGTATTCATGCGTTAATGTTAATTCCCACCACCATCGCTCATCAAGGGTGATAAACAAATTGCTACAGGCACGGGAATGGCAAACACGAAAAAGTTTGTGATGCAGGCATGCAGCAGGTAATTATTAACTTCCACACTATATTTTTCCGTAAAGATTTCATCACAAAATCATGCATTTACAAAACTAATTAGAAAATTATTAACCAATCATCAACATCCATCTTACAAATGTCAACAATCATGGTTTTTTGCTAAAATTGCAAATCTACCCACACCTTTGTTTATATTAGCAAATATACTCACCGTCATGATGTCATCATAACTCCATTAATATCGTATATATGCAAATATATACAAACTATGTATATATTTTTTTTGTAATTTAAAACTAAATGAGTATATTTGCAATTATGGTTAAACTATATGGGTATATTTACTAATTATCCTTTTTATAATTTTTGAATATATTGTTTTGAATCTAAAAAATAATAATTTTTTACCTTCTCTAAAAACATTAATTTTTTTATCAAAAAATAATAATAATAATTTTACAGTTGAATAATTTTTAGATGGGTAACTTGGCTAGGGTATTTCAAACCAATTCTAAGTCCAATCGGGTAAGATAGCAAAAATATTATCTTTGTTTACAAAATACCTTACCTTTTTGTCAAAAACAATTGCGAAAAAACTAAATCACTAAATTAATCATTTAAATATTTAAAATTATCAAATAAAATTTTATATACCCACATGCGTACTCATCCCAATTGATTTTGTTTATATATGGCATGGAATCTGCCCTACTCAAATTATAGCATTTGACTGATACCATAGATATTGCACCCCTAAATATTAATTTAATTTTTTTAAAATTTAGACAAATATATAAATGTATTCAAAAATTATAAAAAAATAATTTAGCAATGTACTCATAAAGTTTGATCATAATTTTAAATATACTTGCATAGTGCATATCGTGATGTAGCTGTGATGGTGAAGATATAAGATAATTATGTGGATATTTTTGTAATTTTGAAAACTAAAGGATATATTTGCAAATATGATCAATTATGCATTGTGGTTGCAAATTACCGCGACAATGGCAAACATTGACTGACTGGATAAAGCCGTTGGTCCTCTTAAAAGGTGTAAGCTATTGTTGGCTTATTAAAAATGTATATTTGATTTTCTAAATCAACGTATTTAATATATTAATTTACCTTTTATTTTAAATATTAAAAATTATATTAAATTGAGGAGAACTGATCTTGTTACCCAAGTGCTATATAAACTATTTTTAATATTTTATTTTTTAAAATTTTTAATTTAAGTGTATTTATGGGTAATTTGCTTATATACCAACTTAATTTAATACTAATTATTGATATGCCCATATTATTTATGGATAATCTTATTTAAAGCCATATTAGAATCTCATGGTTTTTTAAAGTACCTAGTTGTGCAAATGAAAAGAGTTTACATTGGTAACATGGGTGTCAAGAATTAACATAAGTATGTAAGTAATTTTAGAAAAACCTTTGTAGGGTAATATGCAATTTGTGAAGTAATATCAGTATATAAGCAATTAGTATCAAATTAAGTGAGTGTATGGACAGATTACTTTTTTTATTTAACACCAGCTTAAATGTCAGCTGTTAGCATGATTACATAAGTAATTTTGGTGAAGCTTTATAAGATAATATGTAATTTATGAAATAATATGGGTATATTAGCAATCAATATAAAAAATGGGTATATTAGTAAATTACCATGTATTTGTTTAGAAATAAAGTTTTATAATTTTTGAAGGCAGGTATATATTTTTTAATTTTCAACCACAAATGGGCATTTTAGTTATTTTTGAAAAATACTAAAATAACCATATTTAAAAATCTAAAAAGTACACATCTACAAAAATATAGAAAAACTTTATTTATATATAATCTATAATTTTTTTATTAGATATATAATGTATTCTTGGATTAACAGTTTTACAAAAAGCAAAAAAATAAAATTACCAACCACTACAACAGAGCTATGTTAACATGACAAAAGTAGCAACAACAACAAAAATTTTCGTTGCCAGCAGAGACTTTTTAACTGAAGCTCATAGCAGGTAGTTGACCACTTCAACTCTTATGACAATAAATTTCATACTTGATAATCGTTACCATTAGCTAAAAGCGACAATCATTCAGTATGCAAAATATTTGTTGTTAGCACCTAAGGCAACAAATCTAAGCTACGGGAAACATATATTTTTGTTAGCATTGACAGAATTTGTTGTAGTACTCATACGGAATCACTGCTCTAATTTTATAGATCTATTGCTCATTTCATTGATTTTAAAAATTAAAAGAATCAAAAAAAATTTTAGGTCTTTGTAAATTGCTTGGATTACCGATCTCCATAATTAAGGAATCACCGCTCTAATTTCTATCACAATATACATAAATTAAGATTAGAAAAATATAAGAGTAGACTATAGACCAAAAGTCGACTTAAATTTTTTAACAATAAAATCGACTTAATTAGGACGGAGACTTACATCTATATTAATATCAGCACCCTATCATAACTATCCAAACCACCATTTAACACTCCATCTTTTGATTGCGGTCGAGGTGAGCAAGTTATCCATTTGTTATTTTTAACGTAATGGTAATATATAATGTACCTTAATAGATAATATAACACCAACCCAGTGGAAGCACGGGGCTACCAAAATATTGATAGTAAAATATAGAAGAATATGCCCGAAATGAAAATTTTTATAGAAATATTATGTTCGTTAGATAAATATATTTATTTTTTTCAAATTATGCAAATTCCTATCTCACAACTGGAAGAACCACAAACTAGAACCAGAGCACCTTCTTTCATTTTAGAACTTAAATGATTTAATCTATTATATCTTGCCAAGATCATATAAGAAGTTTGCTAAGGAATGTGGTTCAATTTGGGTAAATTAATCAAGAAGACGATAAAGTTATTAGTATTTTCTTTCCATGTTTCAATTTCAAATTAATAATTTTTATTCTAATTAATTCCCAAAATTTACTTTGTTTGCTTTTTTTCTTTTCACCAGAATTAAAACCCCGTATTCTGTTTTGGTAAAATTCTAACCAATATTCATTTTCTGTTATGGTGAAAGTACTGTTTTCAACTATAAAACGGAACAATCTCTCAATAAAATTAATTTTGTTATGGCTAAAAGTTTTAACAACGATTTTTGTATGTACAGCAACATTTTCATTTATAGGAAGAAGTGATTTTTCTTGTACATTTCTCATCACGTTTTTTTTAACTTATACAAACAAGCGCCGCAACAAGCAAAAACCAAATAAAAAAAAAAACATATCAAACCAGGAAAAAAAAAAAAAAAAAAAGCACAGCAAATCGCCAAGCATAGAAATATATACCAGTGTTTCACCCAAATTAATAAACAAGCAAAGAGTAGCTAATCATTGATGAAATTAATTTCCATGGAATTTTTTTTTTTTTTTTTTTGACTTAGAACAATTTAAGAATTAGAACTCACCAGACATGCTGCTATCCATGGATGTGGGAGGGCTAAGGAGACGACAGACGGAGAGGAAGATGGTGGGAGGAGAGACGAGTCCAGAGAAGAGAGGAGATGGAGAGACTAAGGGAGTGATTAGGCGGGGCAGCAGCAGGAGCGCATAGGGGAGATATATAGAAACTGCCAGACTGTTAGGGGAGATGTTGATGGGGGAGAAATGGCATATGAAGAGATTAGTTCGGAAATGCAAAGTGCATGAAGCTGATAGTTATGGCTAAGGTGATAGCACGGCGTGGATGAATCTAAGGGCTCCGCTTGTCCTTCTACGTCAAAGGGCTTCACTTGTGAATGAGACTGATTTGTAATGTATGATGTCAAAGTGTCTATAATACCGATAAAAAAAAAAAACTCATATACATCTATGAAACTCTTTTCTTTTCAACATCCTAATAATTGATAAAAAAAATCTGCTCCATCTGTTATATTTAATGTCGTTTATATCGGAGTTGCTTCTATATAACCAAGTTACATAGAAGTGGTTCCATGTAAATCTTCAAATTTTAAAATTTTGATACTTGATGAAAATCCAATTCATTCATGATATTTACCATCATTTGTTTAGTTATGAGACTAAATTTCATTCAAATCTAATATGAGAATAATCACATTTACTCGAAAATAGATACATTCATGTGTAAATTAGGAAAAAAACTTAAGACTCATTCACATATGCACTAGAATGCAACAATATTTGTAGAATCATTTATCCATATAATAATGATATTTTAGATTGTTTAGATATTAAAAATACTACTTAAAATTGATATTTTAGCATTAAATCGTTAAAAAACCATACTGGCAAAGAAGATGTTTGTGGGGGTGAAATGGCGCGTGAGAGGTTAGTTCACAAATGCAAAGTGCATGAAGCTTATGCTTATGGCCGAGGTGATAGCACGACGTGGATGAAGCCTAGGGCTTCACTTGTCATTCTACATCAAAAGGATCTATTTGTAAATGAGACTGATTTGTAATATATGATGTCAACAATGTATATAATACTAATAAAAAACCTTTCCATATACATCTATAAAACTCATCTTCTATGAAACCCTTTTCTTTTAACATTTGGATGCTTGATAAAAAATTTTGATCCATTCGTTATATTTAATATCATTTGTATTATTAAAACCACTTTATTTTTCTAATATCACTGTATATGAGCCACATTTACAAGAGTGTAAAATTAACAGAATACAATGATTTAATTTTAAATATTAATTTTTAGGTAATATTTTTAGTATCTTTTTTGTCAAGAGTATTTTTAACATCTAAATTATATAAAATATCATTACGATGTAAATAAATGATTTTATAAAATATTACTATATTCTAATACATATGTGGATGAATCTGAATATTTTCCCTAGTTTATATAGGCTTATTCACATAATGAATTTGGATGAGACTTAGTCTTCTAGATAAACAAATGATGCATAATATAATAAATGGATTAAATTTTGCATAATAGCTTAAAAATGAAGAGATACATAAAATCACTTCTGTAAAATTCAATTTTATGCGAGAATGAATTTTATGGAAGCATTCTCACAGTATCTTGTATAATTGCCTAATTACAAGGGTCCTTGGCATTTATTTTGAATATCCTAAAAGTAAATTACTTTTGCAAATATAATTAGGTATTAACATAAATGTTTAGCATATATGTTATTTCTAAAAATATATTTTTATTAAGTTTAATATTAAATAAAAATTCCTTATTATATTAGCTAATGGTACAAAATTTTAAAAAATGCATTTCAAGAATAAATATATAATCTACATTTTCAAATTATAATTACGACATATGGCATATATAACGAGAAATTTTGGACTATTAAAATAGTGAAATTAAATTTTAATACGGCCCAAAAATGTCAGAAAAGGAGATTTAGTAAATTAACGATTATGGAGAGAACTAAAGTGGCATTATTAATGGAACAACAAAGACCACATATTACTAATTATAAATTCGTTTTTTGAATTAATTTATTAAATAAATTTAATTAATTAATTTAAATATTTAGATAATATGTGGTCACTAGTTAATAACGATAAATGACATAAAAATATGAACAAAAAAATTTACACAGAGGCATGTAAGACCAGCAACGCTGCAACTATAAATGTGCATCTTAATTTATGATAAAATAAATAAAAGATTATTTTAATTATTTTGAGAAATTATGACAACATATTTTATAAAATTTATATGCAAAGTTTATGATAATTTAAGATCCATGGTAAGATTTTAAACATATTAAGCGTATTTTGTTGGAAATGTATATTTCATTATCACCAAAAGGGAGGGGAAGGATTGAAGGAAGGAAGATCGACGGATTGCCGTTGCCAGGAGAGACCAAGCCACTGCTGGGTTTGCCATTAGATGCCGAAAGCAAGGGAGGAGGCCGCTGCTAGGTCCGACAACCACACGTTAGGGATTATTATTATTATTATTATTATTATTTTTGGGAATTTGATTATTTCACTACGTATGCCCGAGTAGTTCGAAGGTATAGGCATGAGAGAATAAGATTAACGTGAAAATGGATGGATTGAAGCCGGTGCATGCCCTAGCAGTAGAATTGACTATGAGCAATGGGCATAGGCTTGGGATTTCATAAGATATCATGGATCCGAGACGTGCATGCTTCAATTTTCACAGGCTCCTTAGGTTTGTGATTTCCCCCATGTTGTTCAAGTATTCTCGGATCTATATGATGAGGATTTTTGAATGATTCACATCTCAACTTATAAAATGGTGATCCACAGCCACGAATGGGGGGAAGGATATGGAAATTTGGGGCTTTGGTTAAATTCAAGTCTGCAAGCTAAGATTAATAAGAAAATCTGTATGATTTAACTCAAATAGCCACCTGCTAGACGCATTAATCAAACCCATCGATGCCTAAATAGGGGAGGATCATGAGCAGTGCTTATATGGCAAGACTTGGTGAAATATTATAGGAGTTGATCATGAGTGCCATGACTTCCAAGAAGTTTCTGGATTTTGTGAACTTTCTCATACACTACAAGTCGGTTCAAGCCAAAAGGAAGGGAGCTTTTGACCTAATTGAGCTGCATATCATGAACACATGTCCCGTAACCAGGCATGGGTTCAAATATGAGCTGCATGTAAAGTTTCATGCAAGATTCATGTGGTTCAACGATGTCAATTTGGATAATTATTATTTAAGTTTGAAATTTCGTTTTAATTATTCCAATTTCGTTTTAATTATTCTTTAATCTGTACATATTTGTTGAAATTAGACATACTAATTTCTTTTCATTTTTGATTACAATGCAATCAAGGTGTTTAAGTTTAAAATTTTTATTATACATCAATAACTACATGAATTAACCAAAATAAATATTTTCGGTACAAAATATTAATTATTCATATTTATTTTTATATTTTTGTTCTGCTAGAAAGGAGTATGAGTTTAGGGATGGTTCAAATATTGTTAATTATTACCCATATTTTTATCATCCAAAATTTAATTCTTATTTTTTACTAAGTGATATTCAAAATATTTTTTATATCATATAAAATTTTCAGATAAAAATATCTTACATAAAAATTTTGAAAAATATTTAATACAGTTGGTCATGCCAGTCATTCTGCCCCGTTCAGGTTGATCTTCCAGCATGTTTAATTTACAAATTACAAAACATTTTAATGTAAAATTTTGGTCATTCATTAATAGTTATAAATTTCTAAACAAAATTTTAGTACTAAAAATAGTTTGTTTTCTATTTATTATATATTTTTATTTTCAGTTCTAGATTTACAACATGTGTGGTGTAAATTAAATTATAAATAATTATAATTGTTAGTATAAATCACTAATCATAGCCCTGATCATAAGTTTAACATATAGGTCATAAAAAATAATTTATTTAGTCTTGATCCATGATTTAGATCATTAGATTATATTTTTAATTAAAATTTTAACGGTTTGAATCAATTATTTACACTTTCCACTAATATAAGATTATTGAGACAGATTTGCAAATTTTCAAATCTAATTATCCACAAGGTGTCCACACGTGATCTAACATCATATCTTTATGCAAAATTAAATGTTACACACATCTGATGGTTTGGATCATCCAAATTATATATGAAATCATAAGTTGAATGGTTAAGATCATTCTCATGCTGTCCATTGGTATATAATTTGTTTAGGCCCACTTTGATAACAAATTTAGGCAGAATTTTTCCCCCATCCCCTATTTTGAATTTGGAGGAAAATTTATATTTTTGCAGATATGTGTATATAATAAAAAAAATTTTAAATTTTTTGTACAATAATACATATTTAAAATATTTATAATTTTCTATTAATATATAGAATACAATCAAATATGTCATTAGTATTAATTTGGAAAGGTTTTGAAGCAAAATGGGGTATTTTGACATTTTACAATAAACTAGATGCAAATTTGTAAATTTGTCGAACGGGGGCTGTAAATGGTAATTGAAATGTTTAAAATATGTACTATTTAGTTACACCTTTCCACACATGCGGGCCTCTATAGGAATGGTAAAATTAGTGGTATGGAATTATCAAACTAATGTTCGAACCACCTTGAGTTAAAATTTTAAAATATTTTATTTTATTTTTTATTTCAGTTAACTAAAAGGGATTAATTATTGTTAAATTTTTAAATAAATATATAAATAAAAATCTGTATGATATGTGGCATAAACATTAAATAAGAGATGCTAAGGCGGCAAGTTGAATTAGCAAAGTCAAAAGGTTGGTGAAACACCTTTTATGTGGCAAGTTATTAACCAAAAATAATAATAAATTAATGAATAAATACATAGAATAATGAACATGCATAAATATTCCCGAACATAGTTTATTCAAGTAGGGGAGAAAAACAAAATGGAGAGAGACAGGAAGAGAGAATGAGGGAGAAGGGAGAACCAACAAATTCATGCAGCCGTGGAATTTGTTCAAAAAGGTTACTGGCAAGTTTATTTTTGTTTAATCTTAATTGGAGAAGATAGATCTGGGCTATTTCATGGTATCTAACAATAATAGATTGCTAACAAGTGAAAAATCAAATTAAATAAGTCCAATCTATGATTAAATGCATACTCCGGATGATCCAAACCATTAGATATGTGTAAAATTTAGTTTTACATAAATAAATGATGTTAGATCATGTGCGGACGCCTTGATAGATGATTAGATTTGAGCATTTACAAATTTGTCTCAGTCATATTTGTATTAGTGGAAAGTGCAACCAGTTGATCTAAACGATTAAAAGTTTAATTAAAAATATATTCTTATGATCCAAATAATTGGATTAAGACTAAATAAGTTCTTTTCTATGGTACACGTGTTATAGTTATGATTAGAACTGTAATTAGTGGATTAGATTAATAATTACAATGGTTTATAAGTTATCTTATATAACCAATGCAATACAACTGGAGTGGAAATGAAAAATATAAAAGAAATAATAAATAAATGATTTTTAGCATGAAAATTTATGTGAGAACTAATAATATTATTATTAAGTAATGACCCAATTTTTATCTTAAAATGTTTATCATATTGTAAATTAAAAATTCGAGAAGATCAGCCTAAACAGGGTAGAATGATTGTTAGGATCAGCTGTACTAATTCCTTTTTAATAATTTGTATACAATGCGATTGACGCTAAGCATTTTTTATAATATAACATACATCCTAAATATCACTAAGAAAAAATAAAAATTAACTTTTGGATGATATACATATGATTAATAGTTAACGTGATTTGAATCATCCCTAAACTCATACCCTTTTCCAACACAATAAAATATATAAATAAATATAAATAATTAATATTTTATGATGAAAATATTTATTTTGGTTAATTCATGTAGTTATTAATGTATAAAAAATTTTAGACTTAAATACCTTGATTTGATTATAAAAAATTAAGAAACATTAGTGTGTCTAATTTCAGCAATATGGACAGATTGAGGAATAATCAAAACAAAATTTGAAAATTAAATAATAATGATCTAAATTGATATGGTTAGTTAAATTATATGGTTATTGAGTTGATTCATATGAAAAGTTTTCATAAAATATTTGACAAATATTGGAAATTAAATTATATGTAAACAGACTACCGAAAGATAATGTGATCAAGGGAAGGCCTACCCGTGATCATATTAAGTTTGGAGCTCAAATAATTATCAATTAGTAATTAATAATATAATAATGATGTTTAATAGTTAAAATTTAATATTTATAAGATATCATTGAATATGATACAAAAAAAATACAAATCACAAACTAAAAGAGTACGTTAATAATTCCATGAAATGAGCTCTGACTCAAACTAATTACTTTATCAATTTGGATAAAGTAATATTCTAGAATTAATAAAATTTATTATAGATGATGAATTTGGAGTAATTTAATTTATACAAGGAACTGTATATTGGCTAAATTATAAAAGTTAAGGGTGTGTTTGTTTGGGGCCAAAATATGTCAACTAAAACTTCTCAACCCAAAACTTTTCACTCTCTATAACTACTTTATTTTTTAATTATTTTTTCACATTTTCTATACAAACTACCCTATTTTTTAATCATTTCTACACAACTAACCTATCTATTTTAATTTTATTCTCTTTACTCCTCATCATTACCCCTATTATATCACATCATTTTCTATCAATTTGACAACTTCTACCCCCAAAACTTTTCATCAAAAGTTTTATTTCCAACCAAACACACCCTAAGACACATAGAGATGTCATACATCTTAGGATGGGATATCATGTTAAATCATGATTAAAAGAGTTAATTTGAGTTAAAAATTTAATGAAAGAACAATGTTCTTTTCCAATATGATGATTTGAGCATTATAGTGAAATACGGTAGAAGAATGGATTCAAGATTTACACAAGGTAAGTAGAGCTCTTTTCTTCTCTTTTGATTCTTTATTATAATGTATGCTCACAGGCATGGATGTCATGGATGCTGTTGCTTTATAATTTTTGAGTGAATAAATATTATTGGTTACGATGATTTATTGTAATGTCGAGTTTTGCTCTTTATTCATACTAGCATTTTGCATTATTGTATTGGCATGTATTGCTTAGTATTCTGGCATATTCATAGATCATAGTTGTATTTGTGGATTTATGAAGTGTTGTTGTTAGTCTATCAATGATAACCGTTAACACATCCTGATTGGGAATCAAGCTGTGATAACCTGGGTGACATTGGTTCAAACCTATTGATCTGACCGGTATGGATTTGGTGTGTTGCATACCTGATTTCTCTGACTCTTGTGATTTGGATAATGTATATCCATGGGACTAGTGACCATCAACATAATGGTTGAGGCTAGAGTTATTCACATAATGTGGTGCAGCGTGACTACAACTGTATAGTGAGCACAATAGGGTATCAGTTACACTTCCGATTTGAATAAAGATGTTTTTTAATCTATCCGTATTGTGTAAGGCTGGCCAGTTGTGCTAGGATCCAATGATGGCAACCTAGGTTGTACAGCAGACTAGATTACATGACGAAATACCGAAACACCCCATTAGATTCGAGACCTTGTTGGATGGATTGAAGAAATGACATGTGTTTAATGCATTCATGCATGCTTGGGCATTAATGTATATTCCATATGGATTTAAAATTAATTTGGATCTATGATTTAATCTATGTTTTGTTAACCTCTATGCATATGTTTACTGAAGTTTTATTGATTTATGTTTAAATGCTCTACTTATTGAGTTTGCCCGGACTCATAGTATTTTTTTTAATCTTTTTAGATAATAGGTATGCATGTGGAAACCAACATGAGGTTAATGTACCAAATGAGACTAGGACCTGATGAATCCAAATTTAAAATTATTTATTTTAATTTAATTTTCAAAGGATAATTAGTGAAGATATGAAGTATATATTTTATGAATTTTATTATTTGGATTAAATTTGATTTGAACTTAATGAGATACTTGGTTCATGATGGTCTAAGGAATTGTGTGTTGTACCTGTGTATGTTCTCCCATTATTATCAATCCTATATTTTAGTAGCAACCGTTGACTTTGTCGGCAGGGTGTTACATCTAGATTGATCTCTACCCTTGATTTTCGCTTAATTTAGAAAGAAAGACATAAAATAAATAACAAATAACCTTGATGATGATGATTGTTGGTTGAGATCAACTTGATCAAAGCTTTCTCTCTTTTTTTCTCTTTCTACTTTGATCTAAAATATCCAACTCTCATTTCTTATCAGCCTTGGAAGTTTCCAACAGCTGGCCACCTGAATATGTTAAACTTTTTTTTTAATTAATTATTTAATTACCTTGGTTATTATCACATTAAGTGTAGCCTTCTAGAGAAAAAAGAGTTGACCTTAACCATGCTTACATCAATGGCCTATATATGCTGATTTTTCTGAATTTTTTGTTGTTTGTTTCTTTTCTTCTTATTGACTTTACACACATAAATTTTTGAAATTTACAATTTCACACTCGAGTTATTATAAAATATCAAAATACTGATGTTTTGCTTCTAAACCTTCCCAAATTGATAATAATGACATACTTGAATGTATTCTATATATTAATAGAAAAATTCAAATATTTAAAACATGTGTTATCATACAAAAATTTTAAAATATGTTTATTATGTACACATATTTACAAAAATATAAATTTTCTTCTAAATTTAAAACAGGGGGTTTACAGCATGAATATCACTTAAATTCATGAAATTCATATGTTTATAATTTTCTTTATTATATTTTATTTGATATATAAATACATAAAAGAAATTTTACAAATTACAATTTTTAACTCATACAAACAGGGACGACAGGAATTTATAAATTTTTATATAATGTGTTTTGCTTGGTTTCACGTATTTTATACTTATATGCTGCATCGTATAAAATTGTTTGAATGTAAGACATGCATGTCACTAAAATTCATGAAATTTATGTGTTTATGATTTTCTTCATGATACTCTAATTGATTTATAAATACATGAAAGAAATTTTTCATGATTACAAGTTTTAACTCATAGAAACATGGGTAACAAGGATTTATAAATTTTTATATAACATGTTTTGATTGGTTTAACGTAATTTCTACTTAGCTATTTATTTAAGCATGACACAAGGTGCATGCTAATAATTTGAATCTTAAATTATGGAACCATAAGTCAGTAGTTAGTAGGCTTGACGTTTCAAGCCTTTCTTATTTTTAAATGGAAAGGATACATGGTATTTTTACTACACAAGATTTGCGTATATAAAATTTTGGTTAAATAAATAAGATTTCATATTAAACAAGTTTTCAATCCATAAATGTTGAGTTGGCAGCTATGTGCTCGCTTGTGCCTAATGTTTCCAAGAAAAAAAAAAACGAATCACAACTATACGGGAATGATTGTTCAAGCGGAATGTTTGGCTCTATGCTATAAACATGTGTTTCATTGGTTTAAAAGGAAATCTTGAAAAATTCAGATTTAAACCATGAGTGAAAATAAAACTCTAATGCTTTGGTAATGAACAAAGAATATGGAATTATGTGTATAATGATTCATACGAAAAGGATTTAGGGCTCTAAAGTGTTAGGAACATAAAATTGTAAAAGTAAAAACTCTTACATGAAAAATCAGATTTAGATAGTTGGATAATGAAAATGACAGGGACTACCCTTATGAATTCATGTCCTGTTCATATGGTTCAATGAATAATAAGATAAAATTTAAATTAATCCAAGAAAGATTCATGTTTTAAAATTGGAATATTATTATGTAATGTGATTACTAAGTATTTATGAGCCGTATATGTATGTTAAATACATTCTTTATAGATATGGATGTATTAGAACTTGAAATGACATGGATGATATCTTAAGTGGTGTCTTTTCATTCAAAGGGTTAATTAATAGCTAAATTCATACGGATGGGAATCAAAAATCTAAGATGAATATTGAAGTTTGAGTTGACAATTGGCTATAAAATGATATTTTTATATTGACTGTATTACTCTACATCACATTTCAAGATATTTTCTAAATACAACGGAAATTCCATATGCTCGTGATTTACCACTATATGAGTTTAGTTGTTAGTGCTATTTTTCAGTATTAAATAGTAGCAGATTTGTTTGAAAGGTAAAGATGCTAAATTTAAGAGTAACATATGGGTGATAATGAGTATGAAAACTTATTTAAGTTCAGTGAGGCTTCAAGTTTAAAAATGAGGAAACGATGATAGCCAATAATTTCTCAATACTTATAGTCTACATGTCATCCTAAATGCATTCTTCCATGTTCATGGGAATGTTTAAACCTGAACTAATCTGAATGGACGCAAAAGAATGGGTTGATAATTGTGTTTGGTTCCAAAATAGATTCTGATAATGATCTAACTATATTCTATAAAACTCTACAATATGTTTCATGTAAAAAAAAAGGGAGTTTAAAGTCAAGTTTCAAGTGTGTTATATGCAAATAATGTTATATTCTTACAGGAATTCCATGTTTATGATTGAATATGTTCATGATGGATTGGGGGGATGTTGTTTATGTCGCCTTTTGATCTTTTCAGGCCGGACATATGGAGGCAACCATACGTCTAGCCCAAAAATATATATTTTTTATTTTTTTCATTGGCAAATAAATCTAAATGTATTAAGACCTAGAAAATTACGGAAATGTCACTATGTTTAAAAATCCGAAACAAATACTTAAAAATATCCAAAATGGTAAAACTTGGTTTATAAATTTAATACACCTAGATTTACTTGCCCATAAAAAAAATGAAAAAAATAAAAAATAAATATTTTTGGGCTGGATCAAGTCTGTTGTATGTCACTTCATAAGTAGTGAATGCTTTCAAGTGGGTTGATGGGAGTGATCCATGAATTAGATGATTGATTATTGTTCAAGAACTTTAGTGTAACAAAAAATGTGTAAAAGTTAATAAAATTGATTCTTTATAAATAACTTCAAGATGATGGCTCCAAAGTAATAACTAACCTATATGGGAAATATAAATAGGTTGAACTCTACAGCTGGGAGTCCATTAAAGAGATTAAAAGTTTATGCATATGCAAGAGAGTATGAGAACTTGTGAAAGTGGTACTCAACCCTAAAAAGATTGAGTTCCCTACTTGGATTGACTAATAAAAAATATATGTAATTTAAGTATGATAGAAATGTAAGATGAGCAAGAATAATGATTCAATAAATGGTTAGAATCTATTTTATTTTCCATGATAAGAAAAAAGAAAGAAAAGTTAGAGAAAAAGTAAAGAAAAGAGGTAAGCAACCCCTGCAAATCTTTCTTTTCGAAAGCTTCATGAGGTAATTTAGTATCTAATGAGTTTTAATTTCATAATTTAAGCTTTGACAAGTATTTTAATCAGTGCTTATTAGTTATTTTGCTTAAATGCTTTTAGTTAAGTGATTTTCAAATGGAGGCAGATCATGTGTGCTCGAGTCGAAGTCCCGATGACTCTTTTGCTCGTTGCGCAATTGACAAGAACTGTCAGATTGGACGCGAACTGTTCGTTTTATTTTTGTGAGAATATTTGAAATATATCCCTCCATGGGTATACATTGAAATGAATTTCTGCTGGGATTTCGTCGCAAAAACTGCTGCAATAGAGTGCCGAAAAGCCCATTTGTTGCGAGAACGGCCTCGAAACTCCTTCGATCAATCGAAACTCCTAAAAAAAAAAAAGCTAATTTTTTATATCGTTTTAAAAATCTAACTACATATATTATTTATGGAAAGTAATTCTGTTAACCTGGTTTAAGTAAATGTCCCTTTTAGCCAATCTCAAAAAATTCATTTAAAAATATTTTTATTTTTCTACATGTACTTATTTATCTAAGTATAATTAAAATATAAACCAAGTTTTACCATTTTTGGATATATATATATATATACATACCTAAAAATGGTAAAACTTGCTTTATATTTTAAATAAACTTAGAGAAACAAGCATATGGAGAAAAATAATAAAAATATTTTTAAATGAGTTTTTCTATGTTGGTTAAGCGAGACATTTGCTTAGTTTGGACCAACATGATTATTCCTTATTATTTAAAATATGATTTTGACTATTCATAATGAAAATTTAAAAAATCAGATGTTAGTGTGAACTTAAATAAGTAAAAAAACATAAGATTTATATATTTAGCAAATAAAAATTAGTATACAATATTTCATCAACATAAAAAGGAACTTTTAGACTCATCTAAACTAAATACATGTACATAATGTTTCAAAACATACAAATATTATTTTTCTATAATATAAAAACATATACGCCATTAATATTCTTTTATCAAAATTTGTAATTATTATTATTATATTTGTATTATTTTCATTATGAATGGTTAAAATAATATTTTAAATAATACATATTGTTAGGTTTTTGAAATAAAATCAAAAAGTAAATTTTTAAAAGAATTCCATTGAGATGGTGGGACTAATATCATTTGGGGACTTTATTCAATATACCCGGGTGCACTTCGCTTCAGATCAGATAGGGTGTTTCCCCACCTGACACATGGAGGAGAGAAAGGCAGCGGCAGATGAGTTTTTAGGCAATCTATAGCAGCCGTTTTTACCACAAAATCACGCCCAATAGATGAGTTTTTCGGCACTATAGCAGCTATTTTTACTACAAAATCATGCCTAGAAATTCGTTTCAAGCAAAGAACACGGTATGCTGAAGCTGAACACCACTTTGGGAGCATTTAAGTGTCCTATGCTCCTTTTTTAGGGTGTGTTTGGATGAGCAACCAAAACTTTTCAATCTAAAATTTTCCATTTTTTGTAATTATCTTATTTTTAATTATTTTTTTCATATTTTTTATACAAACAACCCTACTTTTCAATCATTTGCACACAACTATGATAAAATTAACCTATTTATTTTAATTTTATTCTCTTTATACCTTATCATTACACCTATCATACTATATTATTTTCTATCAACTAAATAACTTTTTCTTAAAAGTTTTTCAAAAAAAATTTATGTCCGACCAAACACACCTTCGACGTCACCGTTGAATCCAGCGGTTGTCTCTACCAACGTTACTTTAATCATTTTAGGGTGTGTTTGGTAATCAACAAAATAAGTCAAGCTAAAACTTTTCCATCTAAAACTTTTAACTCTCCATAATTACTTTATTTTTTATTCATTTTTTCATATCTTCCTATACAATTACTCTATTTTTCAATTATTTCTACACAACTACCTGTATAACTAACCTATCTATTTTAACTTTATTCTCTTTACTCTTCATCATTATCCATATTATGTCACATTATTTTCTTTCATTTTACAACTTTTACGCAAAAAAATTTTAATACAAAAGTTTTATCACTTCTTAAATACAACTTAAAATTACAGATATGTATTTAATATCATTACAAATGAAAAAGGTTCACATTATAAATATGTATAAAAAAACAAATCAACTAATGGTCTATAGTTGGAATTTGGGATGAAAAGTTCCAATATATATAATATTTAGTTTCCCTATTATACATAAATTGATCATTACCAAAGGGGCAAGGATGTTGGATTGAAATTGGTATACCAATGATCATTTATTGCCTAGCTCAAAATTTGCACTTATTTTATTATTGTCAAAAAACTTGATGCAAACCAAGTGCTTGTCGTTAAGAGCACTGTGATCACCAGTTTAATTAAAATTAACCGAAACACATTAAAGCTACCACTATACGAGCGATAGTGTAGAATAATGGGGAGTCGGGTCGAATCCACAGAGAGGCTATATATTTTGAATTATTTTAGAAGAAAGAGAGGGTATAGAGGGGAGAGAGAAAGAGAAAGAGAGAAGATAGAAGAGAGAGAAAGAAGAGAGAGAAGAGAGAAGAGAGAGGAGAGAGAAAGAAGAGGGAAAAGATTAAAAGAGCTAGAGAAATAAAAAGAAAGGGGGACAAGAAGCTAAAAGAAATTAACTAACAACTGAATTAAAACTATTCTAAGAAAGCAATAAAAGCTATGAAATTAATCTACGAAAACAGGAATGAAAATTGCATTAAATTTAATCTAACAATTACAAAGCAGAAAATAAAGCAGTAAATCTAATCTAAAAATTATAAATTAAAATTTAACAACTACAAAACACTACCAACTATAATGCAGAAAAATAAAATTGACATCACCCGTAAAAAGCGAATCTCCACGTAATGGAAACTTTTATTGCTTGGCCCCACCTCCTTGCTCGGGTCCCACCAACTGGGTCCCACCCACTTGCTACGGGGTCCCACCAAATGGGTCCCACCCAAGGGGTATGTGGGGTATGGGGTGTGTTGCCTTGGGATGAGAGACCTCATTTTATAGTTGAGGGAGGGCCCTCTTTCCGTTTGAAAAATCGATGTGGGATTCTCACTTCGTCGCCTGCGTTGGCTGCCTTCTCTTTACTGCTTTGGCCTGCCTGTTTCGCACCTTCCTTTTCCTCTCTTGAGTCAGAAATATCACCAGTCCGGTCTTGTACATTTTCTACAACGCAAACATCTGCAGCTACAGCTGGAGCCACTCCTGGAGAAGAAAATTCCTTCGAGTTCACCCCATCCAGCAAACGAACCTCTTCAACTCGGCTACTATTTTATGAAATCCAACAGTGGAGTCCACATGCGTAACTGAAAATGGACCATTCGACTGATGCGGAAAACCATCGTCCACCGGACCAGTCAAGACATCTCCTTTCCCATCTTGCTTATTCTCTTCGGTTTCGGAAGCAATATCTTTTCTTGGCCTAATTCCTTCATCGCCGCAACTCTCATTCGAAACCCCTTCAACAACCGAAGAATCTCCATCGGTAACCTTCAACTCCGAACATGTCGCGCCGCTGGACTTCGGGTTCGCCGCCGTGGTTGGAGAAGATGGCTGCCTGTAGTGAAATGGAGGACTGCAATGGATGTTGCGGTACAATAGCCAGAATTTGGTGTGGCTAAAACAGATGGAAATGCAGAGGTGGATTTTCTGCTATGGTTGTCATTTGCTGGATTGGTCGTCGGAAGAGGGGTTGGGTGAAAACGGAAAACGCGGGTTGAAGAAGACGGGATTTTGGTAGAGAGGAGAAGGGGACGGGCTGGACAGTTGTGGCCGAAGAAGGCTGGACTTTTGGACGAGTTAAGCAGAGGAGTTTGGAATTGAAATCAGCTGGCCGAAATTCGCCGCTGCCCATGCTTTGGTTGCTGGAAGCGAATTCGGGAGAAGAAAATGAGAGGGGCAGCTGGAAAGGGCTGCTGCCGTAAAAATGGTTGCTGATTTTTATGGCTGCCGAAATTGCTGAAATTAAAGGGGGCATTGGCTAAAATTTTCTGCCATGACTGGATTCGCAAGCTTGGATTTTGTTGTTTGGGCGAGTTGCTTGGCGGCTGTGGGTTCGTGTAGATGTGCCGCCGAATTTGGGGAAGATGGAGACAATCAGGCCGGAGCTTTGATAAGACGGCAAGAGTAATCGATTTGGGGCAAAGGAGACAGTCGAAGTCGGCCGCTGGCTGCTGGGACTGGAGAGGGAGAAGCACCGAGGGCGAGCCTACAAGCAGATGAGTACGGCCACCGACGAGAGTGATGCCGTCAAGCGTCGGACCGGCGATGATGGTGACGAAATGGGCGGCGGGAGTCTGGATTCGGTGGCCGGTGACTGGGAAGGAGAAAAGGGGCGGTGGAGAAAACAAATGGGGAAGATGGAGCACCGGAATATGGTGCTCCAGCGGCACACAATCGCGTGTACTCATGCAGGGGCAAACACGTAGATTTTAATATTTTCGTCAAAAGAAGTTTAATAAGCTTGCTGATTTTTAATTTACTTTTTAGCCCTTTTTGAATTTATTTATTATTATTATTATTATCTTGAAACGTTTTGACAGTTTGCTTTATAATAATAGTTTAAATTATATTTATAATTTTATGTATGATTTTCCAAATTAGATGATTTTATAATTTTGCTCAAATTATATTAATAAGCTAATATATATTTTGACGTTAAAATTTTCTAGGAAGTTGAGTCATAATTTTATATTTTCAAGAATGTTGCAAAATGACCCATTTTATAGCAAAATTAAATATTCTATCAAAAATATGATTTTCATGAAATTCCCCTTAAAACATGCATTTAATTAATGTTTTAATATTTAATTATGCGAATTTAACATGAAGTTCAATGAAAATTTTTAGACTTATCACACCCCCCAACTTAAACATTGCTAGTCCCTTAGCAATGGAAATAGTTTAATATATAATTCCTCTTCTTCTTTTTATCATAGTGTACTACTAATTTTATAAAAATCTAGGTGCACTGCTAATAATAATGGTAAGCTTTAGAAGCAAATTTTTTAGTGTATATGTAAAATATTTTTCATGATGCATATAAAAGATTAAAGCACGTGTGTATGTGTACTAATGAACAAATGGGTATTTGATAAATAAGTTATTTTCAACTCATCCAATCTAAGTAATATTTATATCAAAATTATGATAGTGACAGTTAAAATTTTTTTTTTTATTATTATTTTTTTATTTTATTATTTTTTTTCAATATTTTTTTTCTTCCCCTCACCATATTTCAGGATATCTAGGGATTTTCTTTTTCTTTTTTTTTTCTTTTTTTTTTTATTATTTTTTTTTCTCCCCTCACCATATTTCAGGGTATCTAGGGATTATATATATATATATATTTTTTCTTCTCCCCTCACCATATTGCAGGGTATCTGGGGATTTAAATTTTTTTTTTTTTTTTTTTTTTTTTTAACTAACAGCTATCAATTATAATGATATTAAAGATTGCTTGCTTGGATGAGAGAGAAAAACTATATTAACGTGGTACTCACAAGGTTCATTGTTGTGTAAGTGCAGTTAGTGCTAATAAAATTTTAAAAACACCATGGAAATATTTTTACAAATATAACTAATTACAGTTTTCTTCTTCACTTAGTGTCAAGCATAGCAGTGCACTTTGATTTTTATATATATATATATTTTTTAATTAATTAATTAATTCGTTTTTTTTTTTTTCAAGTTAAACAAATCAGACCCCCCAACTTAAATAGAGCTATCTTTGATAAACATGCACAAAATATATGAATTCATGAAAATAAGATAGCAGGGAAAGAGACAACCTGGGGTATAATGATCTGATAAAATTGCTGCAGCTTTTACCTAAACAAAGAAAAACAAACTAGCGGAAAAGAGATATACATGTTGGGTTGCCTCCCAACCAGCGCTAAGTTTTACGTCTTTAGCCAGACGTAATGATTAATGTTATCCAATTCCTGCTCTGTAAAAATTTTTAACACTATGTAGGTTATTTACTATTTTCATATATTCATGCTCAAGTGTTGTGAAGATTAATGAGTCATCAATGATGTTTAATATGTAGCATTCTTCAATTTGATCTGAATTATTTATTGAATTGTTACTTGATGGGAGCATGATTTTATTTTGGGTTAAACAGGATTCCATTTGAATACAACGCTCTTTGAGAAATTGTTTATAATTTGGAATATACTGAATGACATCAAAGAGAGAAATTTTAACTTCAACCTGTTTAAACATTTGAATCATCTCTTCCTTTTTCATTAATTCATCTATGCTAATGAGCTCATCTTTCAAAATACTTGAAATAACAGGTATGCACTTCTCAAAATTTTCATTAATAATTTCATTTTCACCTCCCCCCAACTTATCCTCAATAGACTCTCCATTTCTCACCTCATCATTAATTTGGTTATGATCTATATCATTCATTTGAAACCTAATATAACCATTATCAATATCCTCAATATTTTCTTGATTTTTATCTCCTTCACAATTATCATTAATCAATTTTTCATTATTTTCTATAATATTTTCTTGATTATGAAGAGAGGAATTCTCATTAAGTCTATAATCTGCGAAACCATCCCTACATAATGTTGTAATTATTACCAAATTTTCAGACAATAGATTTTCTGATAGTAATTGATCTGATTGAGTTTGATAATCAAAATGATTAACTGGAATGATAGTTGATTCATTAGGTTCCTCCCCACATAATATTTCAATATATTCATCATCTATTTTTAAATTATCTTTCTTTTGACTTAGCATTTGTTTGTTAAGGGATTCAGCTACTAAAGCATTTGGGAATGCTAAGTCATTTTCAAAATATGGACTTTCCAATGGTATTGGATCTGATTGAATTTGAAAATTTGAATGATCAACAAAATTATCAATTTGGTCAGTATAAAATTCCTCTCCTCCTCTCCTCTCCATGGCTACTATTACTTGATCTTCATAATCTGTCATCCTAGAAAATGATTGTTGGTCGGAAAGGAATTGTTGATCTAATCCTTCCTCTAAGTCATCTAAGTGAGGAGGTTGTTGATAATCTACTTGATCTGATGGAAAACTTGAAAAGTCCTCTTGTGGCCAGCATTCTGAAAGTTTATTTTCCATGTTTTGAAAGCTATCGAGAAGAAATTTTTCAAGTTCGTCTATTTTCTCATTATAATTATAAGGTTGATGAGAAGATTGGCTAGTAGATTGAGGTGATAAAAAATTTTCTTCAGGATATACAGGTGGCCTATATGTATTTTCATAATGATTAGATTGATATTGATAATTTAAAAATTGACTTTGCTCATGTGGCCACTGGGTTTGTAGATATGGAGGGTAAGATTGCATTTGTTGATTTGTCCAAGAAGGATTAGGACAACTAAATCCTGAGTTATATGCATATGAAAATGAATTGTAATCAGGTATATGGAACTTATGAAAATTTTGCACTTGCTCTTGATATGGTAAAAATTGAGTCTCATTAGAATATGTCGTTTGAAAAGGAATTGATGGATTTACGAATGAACGGTTTGAGTTTTGATAGGCACGTAAATAATTAACCTTTTGGGTTAATTCTTCTAACTTATCTATCTTCTGAGCAATAAAATTCCAGTCCATTCTTTAAAGTTTTAAATTTAATTTTTATATATATATATTTTTTTAGCGTGTTATGATAAGCTATTAAATGGACCTAAAAAGTAAGACAAGCTCAATATATAACTATGAACGGAATGAGAGAATATGAAAGCATAACGAAGAAAAATAACAATTATAAGTATGCGAGATGAGTTTTTTTTTTTTTTCAGAATAAATATGTAAATACACAACCAGATATGAAATACGAGTTAGCGGGTTAGCTGGTTAAATATAATGCGAGTTAATGGCAGAAATTAAACGTGCAAAAGTAAAATGTAAAAAGGTGTAGAAGAGGGGTTCAAGATCAGAAATGAGAATAAATATGAAAAGGTGTAGACATGGGGGTTAAAGAAGGGAAATGCAAACGTTAAAGCTTTTAGATGATGCGAGTTTTTAGAATTTTTTAAATGATGCGAGTTAGTCAATCACAACCATGTATCGTAATTAGACGCAATTAGTAGTTAGTAGCATAAAGAAAGCAGATAAGAAATTTAAAAGGAAGCATAACAGGTAACATGAAATAAAGCAACACCAGATGAGATTTAAGAAGATTTAAGGAGAATAATTCAAAATATCATGCCTCCCCGGCAACGGCGCCAAAAACTTGATGCACACCAAGTGCTTGTCGTTAAGAGCACTGTGATCACCAGTTTAATTTAAATTAACCGAAACACATTAAAGCTACCACTATACGAGTGATAGTGTAGAATAATGGTGAGTCGGGTCGAATCCACAGAGAGGCGATGTAGTTTTGAATTGTTTTTTAAGAGAAAGAAAGGGTATATAGAAGAGAGAGAAAGAGAGAAGAGAGAAGAGAGAGAGAAAGAGAGAAGAGAGAAGAGAGAGAGAGAGAAGAGAGAGAAAGAGAGAAGAGAGAGAAAAGAAGAGAGAGAAAGAGAGAAGAGAGAGAAAAAGAAAAGAGAGGAAAAGAAGAGAGAGAAAAAGAGAAAATAGAAGAAATTGGAGAGAAAAGAAAATAAGACAAGAAGCTAAAAGAAATTATAATTAACTAGTAACTTAATTAAAATTATTCTAAGAAAGCAATAAAAGCTATGAAATTAATCTACGAAAACAGGAATGAAAATTGCATTAAATTTAATCTAACAATTACAAAGCAGAAAATAAAGCAGTAAATCTAATCTAAAAATTATAAATTAAAATTTAACAACTACAAAACACTACCAACTATAATGCAGAAAAATAAAATTGACATCACCCGTAAAAAGCGAATCTCCACGAAATGAAATTCTTTATTGCTTGGCCCCACCTCCTTGCTCGGGTCCCACCAACTGGGTCCCACCCACTTGCTACGGGGTCCCACCAAATGGGTCCCACCCAAGGGGAGAAGTGGGGTATGGGGTGTGTCTTTGGGATGAGTGAAGCCCCCTTTTTATAGGCGTGTGAGGGGCCCTCTCTCCTTGGTGCTTTCGATGTGGGATTCCCGCATTGCCTTCAACTGCAGCTGCCTTTTGCCGTTTCGCCGTAGCTTCTTTCCTCTTCTATGCTACAACCGTTGAAATTCTTCACAGCCAAAAATTAGTTGTGTACTGATTGGAATTTTCGGTGGCCGTGAGTTTGGGACAGAGGCTTATGGAGATGTTGACTTTTCCGACTTGGAAATGGAGGCTGAGATTTCCTCTTGTTAGTCTCGGCTCATGATTTTAGCATTGCGGGATTTTCTGGTTGGGTCTTTTGAGCTTTCAAGCTCACTGCCATGGATAGCTCGTGGTTGGAGAAGATGATGAGATAAGCAGGGACGGTGCTGCTGCTTTGATTTTTCTTTTGAGAAAATCTTTGTGGTTAGTCGGTCGGTCGAGGAATGGGTTCTCGGAGGCGCAAGGGCTGATTTGGACGAAGATGCAGGCCGGAGCTGCTTGGAGGTGGCGCAAGTGCTGCTGCTGCCGGTGGGGACGGAGTTGGGTTGTTCGTCATTTTGGGGAAGATGGAGCACCATAACAGGTGCTCCGGCGATCCACGCTCACTCGCACCTATTTTACGAAAAAAAATGAAAATGAAAATATTACCCAAATAATTTCGACATTCTACAGATATTTCGTATTTTTCATTTTGGATTCTTTTTAATATTCATTTATATAATTTTATTTTAAGATTACATAATAGTCCACTTCAACCCATATTTTATAATTATATATATTTTACCCTGTTTAATCATTCTATAAATTTGTCCGAATTATCTTAATACGTTAATGCATATTTTAAAATTTTCTAAGGGATTGAGTCATAATTTTATATTTTCAAGAATGTTGCAAAATGACCCGTTTTTATAGCAAAATCAAATATTCTATTAAAAATATGTTTTTCATGAAATTCCACTTAAAACATGCATTTAATTAACGTTTAATACTTAACGGTGTGAATTTAATATGAAATTAAATGAAAAATTTTAGACTTATCACTAAGGGATTGATAATTTTTTATTTTTAAACTAGATATATAAATATTTATATATAAATTACATGGCATAGGTATTAACTAAGGGGGACAAGGTGGTAGCAATAGTCAACACGTTGCTTCTAAATAATTAGTAGGTGGCATGTTAGTACCTAAAATAAATAAGGTATATAATGTATTAAAATGAAAATCTGCTTTAAATCCCAGCAGATTCATGTTAAAAAAAAAGGAAGGAGAAAAATAGAAAGGAGAGGAGTATAGAGAGGGAAGAGAGAGAGAGAGAGAGAGAGAGAGAGAGAGAGAGAGAGAGAGAGAGAGAGAGAGAGGAGGAGGAGGAGGAGATTGGGCTTTGATAATGGTAATTTCGGCCATCAATCATCATCATCTAGGTTAGTTGTTATTTATTTTATATTTTTTTCTAAATTAAGCAAAGATCAAGAGTGGAGATTAATCTACACCATTGAATTTGGAAGATAAATTCCGTATTTTAGTGATGTAGCTTATGACTCATAAACATCATATTTAACAAACCTAATTGTGCTTAGTTTAAATTCAATGATAGGGAATTTGGATGCTTGGGGATGAGTCATGATCATGGACTATTATTTGAGGAAATCCTACCTAAAATTGTGATCAAAGTGGGCCTAAACAGATTATATACTATTGGACAACGTAGGACTGATCTCATCCATTCAACCTATGATTTCATACATAATTTGGATGATTAAAATTGTTAGATGTATATAAATTTTAATTTTATTTAAATATATGATGTTAGATCATGTTTTTACACTTTAAGGGATGATTAGATTTAAGCATTTGCAATTCTGTCTCAATAATGCCTATATTAGTAGACATGGTGATAAGTTGAACTAGAATGTTAAGATTTAATTGAAACTATATTTTGATGATCTAAACCATTGGAGTAGGACTAAATAAGTTACATAAGATGATATAAGTGTTACATCTATGATTAGAACTGTGATTAATGATTTTGATTAACAATTATAATATTTTATAAGTTAACTTACACCACCCATGTAATAGATCTGGAATCATAATGAAAAATATAAAATAAATAGTAAACAAATGAGTTTTAGTATGAAAATGTTACTAAGGACTCTTTGTATTGCCATTAATGAATGACAAAAAATTTAGATTAAATTTTTTTGTAATTTGTAAAATAAAAATGCTAGAAGATCAGCTTGAACAGGGAAGAATGATTGTTAGAACTAGCTGTATTGAATTTTTTTATAATTTCTATATAAGGAATATTGATCTAAAAATTTTATATGATATGAAATACATCATGAAATCACTTTAAAAATAAAAATTAATTTTTGAATAATATAAATATGGATAATAATTAATGTAATTTGAACCATCCCTGAACTCATATCCTATCGAGCACACTGAAAATATATAAATAATTAATATTTTATTTTGAAAAGCATTGATTTTGATTAATTCATGTAGTTATTTATGTATGATAAAAAATTTAGACTTAAACACCTTGATTTGATTATAAACAAAAATTAAGAGAAATTAGTGTGTCAAATTTCAGTAAATAGGGACAAATTGAGGAATAATTGAAATGAATTTTGAAACTTAAATAATAATTATCAAAATTAATATGGTTAGTTAAAATATATAATTATTGAGTTGATTCATGTGAAATTTTTTTATTAAATATTTGACAAAGATTTGAAATTAAATTGGATATAAATAGATTGCCAAAAGTTAATGCAATCAATGAGAGCTCGCCTGTGATCATATTAAGTTTTAGAGCTCAAATAATTATTAGTTAGTAATTAATAGTATGAGGATAATTTTTAATAAATAAAATTGAATATTTATAAGATAGGGTTGAATATGATACAGAAAATACAAATTAAAAGGTAAAAGAGTAATTTTGTAATTCTGTTAAGTGAGTTCCGACTCAAATTAATAATTTTATTAAATCAGAGAATGCAACATTCTAGAATTAATCAAATTTATTATAAATGATAAATTTGGAATAATTTAATTTATACTAGGAATCACATGTTGGCTAAATTATAAAAGTTAGGACACATAGAGGTATCCATAATCTTAAGAAGAAATATCATTGTAAGTCATTATCAGAAGTGCTATTTTGAGTTGAAATATTAATGAAAGAAAAGTATTATTTTCCACTGAGATGATTTAAGCATTATAGTGAAATATGGTATAAGAATGGATATGAGATTTACGCAATGTAAGTAGAGCTCTTTTTTTCTCGTTTGATTTTGTATCGTAATGTATGGTCATGAGCATGGACGTTATGAATGTCATGGTTTTATAATTTTTGAGTGAATAAATATTATCGATTACGATGATTTATTGTGATGCTGCGTTTGGCTCTTTATTCATGCTAGCATTTTGCATTATGGCATTGGCATGCATTATTTGGTATTTTGGCATATTCATGAGTCATGGTTGTAATTATGGATTTAAAAAGTATTTTTATTGAACCATCGACAACGACCATTGGCACATCCTGACCGGGGGTCGGGATGTGATGACCTAGGTGGCATTGGTTCAAACCTACTCGTCCAACCAATATGGATTTGGTGGGTTGCAGACCTGATTTGTCCGGCCCTTATGATTTGGATAATGTATATTGTGATCCGGTCCATAGGACTGTGGTCATCAACGTAATAGTTAAGGCTAGAGCTATTTGCTTAATGTGGTGTGGCGTAGCTGCAACTGTGTGATGAGCACAATAAGGTATCAGCTACACCTTCATTTTCAATAAAGGTGTTTCCCGATCTATCTTTATTGTGCAAGGTTAGCCACTCGTGCTGGGATGCAGTGATGACAACTTAGGTTGTGCAGTGAGTTGGATTATGGGGCGAGATACCGAACCTTTCTATTGGACTTGAGACCTTTTGGAATGGACTAGGGAAGTGACGTGCATATGATGCATTAATATATGCTTGGGCATCAACATATATTTCGTATGGATTTAATTTGGATCTATGATTTAATCTTGATTTAATCTATGTTTTATCAACCCTTACGCATATTGTTTACTCAAGCATTTGTCCAGACTCATCGTATTTTGTTAATATTTTTTAGATAACAGGTATGCAGGTGATGACCAACATAGGGTTGGTGTATCAAATAAGACTATGAATTTAGATCTAAAATGATCTATTTTGATTTGATTTTTAAAGGGTAATTAGTGAAGATATAAAGTATGTATTATATGGATTTTATTATTTAGATCCAATTTAATATGATCTTAATAAGATATCTGGTTTATGATGACCTAATGAATGCACGTGCATATGTTCTCGCATTATCATTGATCTTGTATTTTAGTAGCGACTGTTGACTTTGTTGGAAGGGCATTACAGAATGGTATCAAAGCAAATAACGGGTAAGAACCATTGTGTGCAATATGGTGATAGGATGGTTGATTACATTTAGACTAACGGGGTGCACTAGTCTAGGATGATAGATTAGAGACCCTAGGCTACTAGTTCATCTTCTTTTATATGATTAAGGTTAACGCAAAATTGCTTATTGTGGCAATCGAGGAAATTTTTTTGAAACAAGGCTGAGGTGGTTATGACCGTCCTATATATGTCTCATTTATCCTGATTACTTAATGCTCTATGCTAAGCATAATCACTCTATTTAGATTTTTACCATAGAATTTGGTGTTACATTTGATGACTTGAATCTATAGATATTCATTTAGCAAGATATTGGTAGATGAAAAACTTTCTTTATTTAGCAATTGATAAAGATATTTGCCTAGTAGAAGATGAGTTGAAAATTGAAGGCTCTAATACAAGTCTAGATTGTAAAGTTTTGATATGATTTTGATGATTATTAGTAATGGGATGACACTATTAGGTAATGATATAAATTATAAAGTTTATTCGATAGGATGAAGCTAGGAAGAAATTGTGGTAAAGCATATGAGAATCACATATTTTGCTTCCTTATATGGTTTATGAAAAATTGCTAGTATGGTTGCATTGCTTTTGATGATTGTTTGTAATTGAGGGATGTTTTAGGAATCCTTTGGTTTAAGTTTTTGTTCTAATTGTGATACATTATTTAGTAAGATGGAAGTTAATTGGAGAATGTTTCCAATATGATAATGATTATTCTTCAAGGATGAATTTTTTCAAAAGAAATGAGTTTGTGGTTAATTATTAATTTGGTTGAACACTGATGAATACTAATGAAATTTAGTATATTTCTCTTTTGGTACGAAAGGTGGATGACCATAAAAAAAAGTCATTTATGGGTATTTTAAGTTAGTACATTCACTTAAATTTTAACGAAATATTATTGAGATTATCTTTGATCCTTGAAAAATGATAATTATTGGACAAACAATGACTGAAATCATGTTGATTGAATCAAATTATTTCATACAAAATTCTAATTATACATATTAGCATTTTGCTATTATTGAGATGAAGGATTGTACACCTTAGTTTGTTAAATTTTGAGGATGAAATTTTTATATGTTGGGTGGAATGTAAACCATGGTTATTTTGAATTTTGAAAATAGTTTAATACTTGTAAATGTGTAACGAATGAACATATAAAATATAATTATGCAAAATAATTTAAATTAAATACTTGAATTTTGATAATAATTTAATACTCATAAATTTGTAATGAAAGAAGATATAAAATATAATTATGCAAAAAAATTTAAATTACAACCATGTGTTTAAGATTATTACAGATGAAAAAGTTCACATTATAAATATATATAAGAAAAACAACAAATTAACTAACGGTGTGTAGTTGGAATTTTGGATAAATTAAAAATTCCAATATATATAATATTTAGTTCCCCCATTATACATAAATTGATCATTACCAAAGTGGCAGGGATGTTGGATTGAAAATAGTATACTGTAATGCCCATCGACAAAGTCGATGGTCGCTATTAAAGTACAGGATTAATGATAATGGAAGAACATACACAGGTGCAATAAAACCAGATATTTTACTAATTTCAAATTAAACTAGATCTAAATAATTAAATTCACATAATACATACTTCACATCCTTACCACGTTGCTCTTAAAAATCAAAATAAATAATTCTAAATATGGATTTGTCAAGTCTTAGCCTCATCTGGTATACCAACCCCATGTTGGTCTTCACCTGTATACTTGTTATCCAAAAAAATTAATAAAGTACGATGAGCCTAGACAAACTCAGTAAGTAGAGCATATAAATGTAAACTTGCAAAACTTGAGTAAACAATATGAACAGAGATTGAAAAAACATAGATTAAATCATAAATCCAATTTAGATTTAAATTCATATGAAATATATGTTAATGCCCAACCATGTATCAATGCATCAAACACATTTCAATTCTCTAATCCATTCAACAAGGTTTCAAATCCAATGGGGAGGTTCAGTATCTCGCCTTGTAATCCAACCTGTTGCACAACCTAGGTTGTCATCACTGCATCCCAGCACAAGTGGCTAACATTGCACAATACAGATAGATCGAGAAACACTTTTATCTAAATTGAAGGTGTAACTGATACCCTATCATGCGCACCACACAGTCGCAGCCATGCCGCACTACATTACCCAAACGACTCTGTCCCAACAGTTACATTGAGGACAACTAGTCCCACAAATTGAGTCACAATGAACATTACCCAAATCACACGGACCAAAAAAACTAGGTCTGCAGCCCACCAATCAAAGAAGTAACTCTGAATCAATGCCACCCAGGCTATCACATCCCGATCTGTAGTGCCCCGATGACTATGTCAACAGTGGCTACCAACAAGACAGGATCGGTGATAATGGGGAGAACACACAGGTGAAATAATATAAATTATGATATAATATCAAATATTTTATAGACTACTATAAATTAGATATCTCATCACATATAAACCGAGTTACATCCAAGTGCTCGAATTCATAAAATATATAGGTAATTAGGTTGTCCCTATATCACTCTTAAAAACTCAAAATAAATAATCAAAATTTGGATTCATCGTGTCCTAGTTCGATCTGGTGTACCAACCCTATGTTGGTCTCCACCCGCGTACTTGTCATCTAAATTAGGATAAAATAGGGTGAGTCTGGGCAAACTCAGTAAGTAGAACCAAAACATAAATTAAACAAAAATAATTTTATTTTTACAATATGCATATTTTCAAATAAATCATAAATCATGTTCGAATCAATACCATGTGCATGCTCATGATCAATCATTCCAATACATACATATGATCTTCTGATCACATAAGTTAAATCCAATAAGGAGGTTTGATATCTTGCCCCGTCTTACATCAGTGCTAAGCACGAGAAATTCAAATGCAGGAAACACCATACCAAGTCAAATGACAAGGAAGTGAATGTGATATTCTGCCATGATCTCCACACACCCATGGCCCCGCCACAAACTTACGCTCATGGCTCAACTCAGACACTCATGCCTGAGCACCAGTCTCTACATACTGGTCCCACAATAAATACCAACAAATAATTAACACATTCGTCGTTCCAAATACCACATCACAATGGTCTGATGGTTTGTCATGGCCCACAGTCATCAATGGCTAAATCATACCCCGGTCCCCAGCTGGCGGTATGTCACCAATCGTCATCAGTGATCATAAACAATACTTCTCAATTAGCATCTTCAGCCATGGCTCATGAACATGCTAACACACCATGCACACATGCATATGTCCAAAATATAATGCTAGCATGCACCACTTATAAATTAAGTTCCAAATTCGACATAACAATAAATCGATATCTCAATCAGATCTAATCATTTCAAGAAAGATACAAATCATCGATATTCAAAACATACATGCCTGAGAATATAAAATAATTCATTCAGTTCAAAACAAGTCCTACTTACCTCAAAACTACGTATCAAACTTTTCTTTCTTAGAACCCAACATTTAATTATGAACTCTAGAATCCTTTACCATTACAACCTATAAAATTCATCAATAAAATTTATATATTTAATATATTCGATTTTCACTAAAATACACAACCATATAAATAATTTGTGGCCAACTAAATCTTTTGTGAACTCTTTCAATAAAATAAAATTACATTTGCTTTATCCAAAATGATAAAAAGATTTTAATATCAAATAACAAAATTCCAATTCCCTTAAATTCTTCGATATCTATAAATGTTTGCTTACCTCTTAAGTTTGATAAGGTTTAATAATAAAAATCAACCACAAAATTCAACTTTAAATAGTAAAATACTAATTTTTAATATTAAGTCGTTTCTATCAAATTAATTTATCATTACCCACTTACTCAAAGTGAATAATTTAACAACTTTACATATTAATAATGTAAATTTTAGATGTTTTGCACAAAACCAAGCCACTTGGACTACTTCGTCAATTGAAGTCATTCTACTTTCACTCTAAATTTTAAAAAATAGAACCACTTGATCATTCATTAAGTTGAACCTAATATAACAGTATTATATATGAGTAAAGAAGTAAGAACTCTCAACCATCCAATGGAACACTATTATAATACTTTTACAGATATCAACGGATGCCATGAAATCCATCCTTTTCATTGCAAGTCCCTGCTCTTTCCTAAAAGAATATAGTATTATCTTTAATACCAAAATCCGTCAACACTCTCACATGATGTAGAGATAATACAATTTATAAGAAATCATATAAACCAGAAATAAATGATTTTTCCACCAAGAATTAAAGTATCATCAAATTTCATTAACTCATCATTCCTTGTCTAATCGGGTACCGATTCTAATGATACAAAATAAATAATCAACAAATAACTTTGAAATATGGCTCAGTGCATACTAATATGTATGCTTCAATATAAATTAACGTGGAATATAAATCAGCCCTTTCTTTATCAATGACCCACACCTTTTAATAATATTAATTGCTAAATATATTTCATCTAAGCTCACACCGTAATTCCGCTAGACACATCATTCGTGCATCTAGTAATATATAATCATTTTACTATAGGCTTAGATTAAACCAAAGCTGAAAACCATATACTATTACAACATCTCTACCAAAATTTTCGATTGCTATTTATATGCCATCTTATATATAAAACAACTAAAGAAGAAAAATTAGATGTGGGAGTCCACATCTTTTGGTGTTCCACAATTATTATCCACCATTATTATCATACAATAAAATATTATAGAATATTTTGCTTAGGTCAACTCAACACCTGAATATCACGTATAGTTAAAGTATACCAAATAAAAGCAACTTACTCAATATCATGATTTTATGTATTACATCATCATAACACCTAACCCTTTGCGATAATTCCAATGTGGTCCTCCGATTTTAGTTAAAACATCGTTCTAAAGAAATTATGTAACCACAGCTACCAAGTGATATACATCCCGTTGAGTCATACCCATATTGTTTAATCACCCACTTTATGCAAAGCTCAATCAATTCAAATTTAAAATTTAAATTTTCATTCAAGTAATCCTCACATACCTGTTTATGTGAGACGAAAAACAAAAATCCAAGGCTTCCTCAATCCTCTCCACGTCACATCATCTATTGGTTGGGAATCCAATTGTCCACCCCAAATTTTTTTAAAAAAAATAAGAAACCGAATGCTCACATTCATCGCATTTTATATACTCCATGTTTAAATTCTATCCTAATCCACTTTCCATTAATTGCACCTTACTATTAGAAAATTTTCAACAAAAGAAAAAGTTTTAGATAGCATTAAGTATCGTATTCTTTAATAGCTATGCTTTCCAATCCATGTAGCAATGATCCTACTCCTGTTTAAGTTCTATCCATGCACCTAAATTAAATAGGTGGGTGGAATTATCAATGTGTGTTAATTAGTCCTATGAAACAGATAGATAATGCTTATCGATAAATTTTGTTCCCGTGTGGACCCCATCTTTTTATTATTTTTATTTTTCAGCCTATATGTCATACATATATACCTTGTATATATTTAATTCCCATAACTTTATTTAATTTAATTTGAAAATTTCCACATATTAATTTATAGCAAAAGTTTATTTGTATTGAGTTCAGGCTTTAGTTATCCATTTTAATTTCACACAATAATAAATAAGTATTCAATTATTTTAAATAGTATCGCACTTTCACAATTTTAATTAAAATTACATAACCTTAATTTTTCATTTTAATTAACATGCTAATAGTAAATTAAAATTCATAAAGTAAATTAGGGGTTTACACGATCCCGGTCAGGATGTGCCAACAGTTGCCATCGATGGTCCAACAACAATACTTCACAAATCCATAACTACAGCTATGACTCATGAATATACTAACATTCCAAGCAATACATGTCAATGTCATAATGCATAATGCTATCATGGACAAAGAGTCAAACTTGACATCATAATAAATCATCATAACTAATAATATTTATTAACTTGAAAATTAGAGAACAACAACATCCAGAACATCCATGCTCGTAACCATACAATACAACACAAAATCAAAAAGAGGAAAAAAGAGCTTTAGTTGTGTAAATCTTGAATCTATCTGTAAAATATTGAAACATAATAATAATAATAATTTAAGTTGACTGGTCAAAATCCATGTAGGACACCTTATGTGGCAAGGGTAGACTTTTTTATCAACTGGGCCAAATAAGTAATAATGGGCCGTGACCAATTATTATTTAAATATGCCATGAGTTATATTTATATTTATATTTTTGAATGTTATTTCAGCAACCCGTGTAGCTCAGTTGGCATACAGGTAGTCCAAGTGGTCCCAGAGGTCTAGGGTTCGAGTAGGGGGTTCCGCAGAAAAATAATTAATTTTTACACTTTTACCTCCCCAAGCACGTGGGCCCCACCGGATAAGATAAGATGAGATAAGATAAGATAAGATTTAGATGGGATAAGATTTAGTTTAATTAGAATTTAAGTTAAAGTGATAATTTTATCTTTTATACCTTTCCTAGAATTTTAGGAAACATGCAAGAACCCTCTTATAAAAAGGGGTTTGGGGAGTGGGTGCAGGGAGGCATCCGTAAGAAAGGTTGGGAGATAGAATTGTGGAAGGACAGGAAGCTACGTGAGGCAAGTGGGCTTTTATGTGGAAATTGATTTTAGTTCAATATAGTAATTATTATTATTATTATTATTATTATTATTTTAACAATTATTATGCATAAAATATGTTGTAATTTTTATGTTATGCTTGACATATTTAAATTTTATAATCCTAAGTTTTTTAGGATATAAAATTATGCAGATACATATGTTTGAACTTTATGCTTAAAATCATATATTGAGATTATTAAAATTTTATCATGCATTTTATTTTTATAGATGCATTGATATGAAATTAATATATAGATATTGAAGTTATATATTAATGATATGGGTAATTGCTGTATATATATATACACTAATGTGTATATATAATATATTTATAAGTCGAATTTTAATTTCATCACACGTCCAGGAGAGGGAATTTCAGTGAAATTCGGTCAGAGAAGAATCTCGGCAGAGAAAGGAATTGCGGTAGGAGGATGAGATCTTATATTTGCAACGAATTTTTTTTGTTGCTTTTGATGCTTTAATGCATTTAATATATAATTTATGTTTCTGATGTCCAGGGAATTTTGAAAATTGGCGTGTATGCCATTATAGCAATAAGGGCTAAGTAAGAAGTTTTTAATGGGGCCCACCTGCAGTAAAGGCTATGACGATATGACTTAATGTGGGCTGTCCATTCCATTTTATTGTGATTTATTCATTTGAACTCCGATTTAGGTAATCAAATGCTCTATTCCTATGTTTTTGATGCTTCTGGACTCAATGGAAGGGTTTGATTTTGCATTTAAGGCCTAATTTTTAAGATATTAAATTAAACGATTATTTATCATTTAATTAAGTTTTAATTGGGTCATTATCCATTTTCAAATAATTTCCTACTTGCTAGTCATGATTGAGACTAACCCATTATTTTTACAGGTGTACCAAATCAAGTGGGACACTAGAATTTTGGATTTACGTGAAGATTTTCAAGGATATTTAATTTTATTTATTTATTTCAAAGGCATGTATTGAGAATGAGACTTGTAAAATTTCTTTTCTTTGTGCTTTGATGTAATAATGGGAACATGACTAGTGGAAGTAGAATTTTAAAATTTTTATGAAATTATAATAATTAATTTTTCCATAAATGTGTGATTGATCTTGGAAAATTGCATTAAATACACGGTCCGGGATCACTTTTCTGGACCGGTATGTTACAGATGGTATCAGAGCGATCACACATATAAAATATGGCTTATTAATTATTATAATAATTTTTTAAAAAAAGGAATTTTGAAATGGATTTGCAAATCTAACCCTATGTTTTCTTTTTGAGTCCAGAAAATAGTCAGTTCGGGTGCATCAGTATACCCTACTCCTAAAACCCAAGGAAAGACTCTCACTACTACCCATGAAAGGTTAAGTGCCCTAGAAAAATAGGTTCTAACCTGGAGAAAGGAATTCTATTTACAGTACCAAGCCCTAAATAAAAAGCTGGATAGGATTCTAGAGGCTGTAGATGCTGCCACCCCACCTATATCTGTTAAACCTCGGGTTAGAAATCTAAACAGGGAGAAGGGTAAGAAACCAGTGAACCAATTAATGACTAACCTAGAAATTGATCTAGATAATGAAACCCTGGCTGATAAAAGTAAAAGGCTGCGTACCCAAAAACCCATAGAGGATGAGAAGCCTAAGAAAAGAAAAGCTGAAACCCAGGCTGTACCTACATCCAAGAAGGTTGTACCCCTACCTCGGATGGCTGGAACCCTAAAACAGGATGGTCCTTCAACTTTAAGGAAACCTTCTATACGGACTAAGGTTGCTATTTCAAAGCTTAAGATATCACCTATTAACGTACCCAAAGCCCTGGATGAGCCCAAAACTGCTAATATACCCAATGTCGTGGATGAGTTTGAAGCCGCTAATGTACCCAAAGCTAAGGATATGCCCAAAGCTATGAATGAGTTTGAAGCTGCTAATGTACCTAAGGCTGTGGATGTGCTCAAGGCTGTGGATGTATACAAGGCTGTGGATGTGCCCAAGGCTGCTGATATACCTAAGGCTATGGGTGAGTTCCTTGCTATACCCAAGTCAAAGGTAATGGTTGAACCTAGTCTAGAGCTACAGAAGAAAGTTTCCCCTGTTCAAGGACCCAACCTAGATTCTATCTATACTGAGGTAGAGACCCAGGAAGTACCTTCTCAGGCTACTCACAAGTTACCCTCTATGCGGCCACAGGGTCAAGACGTGCAGACTAGAATCGAGTCTAAGGAAGCCTACGCCAGGAAGGAACCAAAGAATTTTTATAACCAACGACCCATTTTTAACTGAGTTGGTTTGTTATTTTTGTGGTACCAATGGACATACAGCTAAGGCATGTCCATATGGTAGCCGAGTTTGTTTCCTGTGTCATTCCTCTGATCATCTCAAGGAAAATTGTCCTTTTAGCAAATATGCAAATTAGGTTGTAACATTTTTTTAAATAAAAAGTTACGATTGTTCCTGTTTGCTTAAGAATATTTATTGAGACCATATTTCTCTTCTATGCTAGAATGGAAAGTAATTTCGATGATCTGAATGCCCAAATTGGTCATCCAGAGCAATATCCTAGTAAAAAGCCGCAAAAGAAGCAGGCTAAGGACCAACCAGAAGCTGAGCCTAGAAAAAGGCCTAGTAGAAGGAAGGATAAAGCTCTAGTTGAATCTCCGACCAGAACTAACATGCTTGAGCAGCGTCTAAATGAACAAGAGAAAACCTTTGAAGTGTTTCAGACAGAGGCTTTTCGTCAGTGGGAACGGATGCAAGCACAGCTAGAACAGATTGTTCAACAGCAATCATCAGCGGTGCTAAGAAACCAAGAGCACCGTCACCACGGGTATGATGAACATCAGTCGACTGCTAGTATGCATGGGAGTCAGAGAGAAGGGCCAGATCAAAACCCTGATGCTTAGGTTTTAGAAGAAAATTCAGAATTTGGTAGGCAAGAAGAAGTAGAGGTCTCGAACCAGGCAAACAGAGGAGCTAGTGATAAAGCTCAAGGAACAGTTGTAGAAAGCCTGAGTATTGCAACCACGGGTTGTCCCGAACAGCGAGGAATGGATCGACGAGATGCTGATGCATTCCATCGTCAAAAACCCCCATCCTTTGCTGGTGGTGATTGTTTAGCTGCCGAGCATTGGATTGAGGCAATGGAAAAGATTTTTGACTTTCTGGGTTGTGACGACCGACAGAAAATTTTATTTGCTCCGTTCAAACTCAGTGGAGAGGCCTATCGATGGTGGAAGACACAGCAACGTGTCTTCAACAGTAGAAAAGAAAATATAACTTGGGATAAATTTAAGGAATCCTTTTTCACCAAGTTCTTTCCATCTTCTGTTAGAATTTCGAAGGCCCGAGAGTTTGCTGAATTGAAGCAAGACACTATGACGGTGGCCGAGTATGAAACAAAGTTCAACTCTCTGCTTCGGTTTGCTCCAAGCTCAGAATGGGAAGAATATAGTCAGATCCTCAAGTTTGAGGATGGTCTTGCTGAGGGTATACACGGTCGAGTAATACTTTGCCGCAATAAAACCTATGGTGATGCAGTTGATAATGCTCTCTTAGTTGAGAGTGATACCGCTGAACTTGATCGGCGTTACCTGAATAGGGAACGATCATTTATATATAACAATGATACTTTAAATAACACATGTTGTGATGCTTTTTTACTTTGGTTGCATACAAAATTTTGAATTAATTGGAAATAAATTACATTATATCAAAGTATAAGTTTTTAGAATTCTTAGATGAATTGTTTGCTTAATCATATTTGAATTTTATATAGAATATATACAATCTGAAACTTGTTTAAATTTATTCACACATGTCATATAAAACTAATAATTTATATAAAAATATTTTATAAATTAGGTAGAAATTGTACTGAATATTTAAATAATGAAGATAGCTCAAATCAAAATATAGATATTTTGTTATTTATTTTTAAATGATTAAAATATCCTTATATGTGAATTATACTTTCAATAGGATTCGGAGGATTTGGATACAAAAGTCCTTGACAAGTACGACTTTCTTGAAAGTTAATTCTAGATGATCTCTTTGAATGTAATCTATTCTTCTCTATAACACCTATTGCTTAGATATTCCCAATAGCTAATCAATGAGTGACAGAATGTCTCGAAGATAAGACAACATTTGCTTATGACCTATAAGGGAGTAGTAGGGAGTAACAATCTGTTAAGCTTAGTCAACATAATCCCATTCATAATAATTAAACAAATGGCACCACAACATGCACATTAAAAGTTTACTGCCTATATGGATTGAATCACACATCATTTATATAATAAGGAATTCCAACATTCTACTAATAATCACAAGGCAATAAAAAAGACTATCATATGTGTATATTAGTTATGCACACGTAAAAAATTGAAAAAAAAACAACATGCCTATCTTAGTTAAGCAAGACTAGATAAGTATATACATTTGCAACTTACAAAAGTACAAGAATAACAAGTTATAAGAGGAGAACATTTCTCCCTCACCTGACCTGTGGTCTAAAATATAATAATAAAACTCATAAGTGTGGATAGATTCATTAAGCAAGTAATGGTTAGTACAATGCAAAAAAAAAACCCTTATGGAACATGCCATAACAATGCTTAAGAATGACAAGCTCAAATGACCACACACCTTGGATGGAACTAAGGGTGGGAATTGGGGCAGGTCGACCCATGACCCGGCTTTGACCCGATTCGTTTTTGGCCGAGTAAAACCAATTTATTTTTGACCTGGTATAGGGATGGGTCAAACATTTTGACTCGAATTCAAAAATAGGGTCAAGGTGGGTCGACCATGTCCTAACCCGAAGAGTCCGACCCGCTCGCATATACTAATTTATTAAAAATTATAAGCCTATGTTTAAATATTATTATTATTTTCTTTCAAAATTCTCACTTTTTTATATTCAACTCTATCAACAATAAAAGAATCAATTTATTCAGAAAGCACTATAAGAATCAATAAAAAAGAATTTGTACATAAATAATCCTTATGTATAATTGTATATTAACCTATTTTAATAAACTTATACTATATTTTCAAATGTTTTGTTTTCTTAATTATGTGTTTTTTAATAATTAGTGAAATATTGAAGCATATAATATTTAAATTTAGTATAGATATATACTTATGTTTGATAGGTATATAAATTCTTAAAATTATATTATTTGACCCATATTTTTGACCCGACCTACTATCCCGAAATCGGTTTGATACCAACCTGAAGTTTGTCCAGAACCTATTAAAAAAAAGTGAGGGTCGAATCGACCTTGTCCCAACCTGGTATAAAAAGAGGGTCAAACTCAATTTTTAAAATGTAGAATTAAGGTTGGAAAAATCTTGACCTGGTATGGCCTGCCCCGATTCCCACCCCTAGATGGAACTGACACCCACATCTAAAAATGTATACCAACCACATGTCTTTAATGGGTCATAAACAAACTCCACTTATGTTAATTAAGGGTCATCAATAATCCTATGCTCATGTCGTTCAAGGGTAGAATCATTTATTTGTGAAGAAAATGCATATGCAAATAAAAAACTCCTCACCTATGATGATACTTTTATAGGTAAAAAATTTTAATTGCTTATAATGATGTTTTTATTTTTTTATAATAATATTTTAGCAACTAAATCAAAAAATTAGTTGCCTAAACACAAAAATATGAACTTGCCCACTCAAATATATTTTATTTTTTAATTTAGAAATATCTTCTTATAGGTTGCTATGTAACAGATGTCAAAAATTATTGACAATAAATTTTTCTTTAACAATGAAAATTTAAAACTTGTAAAAGAAATTTTAGTTTCAAAAAATCATTTTTTGTAGTCACATTTTTTATATATTTAAAATTTAAACAATTTATACTAACATATTAATTTTATTGGACTATCTTAATGCGTCGTACCGTAAATACTTTTTTTATATACATCATTTCTGACATCAGCATTATCTGTCCATGCAGCAACACTAACAGTCCAAGATCTGAGGGGTCGTTGCTGAATTCTACATATTAACATTCAAAAACTAGTGTCACTGAAGTCGTGCCTCAGTAGTGCAGGACATGGCCCTTTGAGTTGGATAGTCCTGAGTTCGGATCTCCCCAGCAGCATTTCTAAAGTGGTGGCGTTACAAGTCTCTCCAAGTTTGTGGGAGTCGTCCACCGGTAGAAAATATTAGAAATAGTAAATAATTGTTAACAAATTATAAGAATGTCTCAGAATTTAAATTGTAATACCAGTTGAGATTGTAATCTATGAATACTCATAAAAAAATATTCAAAAACTAGTTGCAAAGCATGTCCCCGAGATATATAAAAATCTTCTTGAACTATTAAACACTTCCATATAATCTTATCTATTTTTCGCCCATTACATTTATTATGAAATAGAAAAATAAATATTTAGTTCATTAAAAATACAATAAAATAGTTTGATGCTAAAGTATTAATTTTAAAGCTATTTATCATATTGATCCTTATTGAAATTGGGCAAGAATATCTATAAAACGTTTTTTTTGACGAAGAATATCTATAAAACTTAGGTGCATTGGTACCAAATGTGACTACAAAATGGTGAACACATGTAATAAAGTTTGCAGTAGTGTATGCATTTATTTACGGTTCTAAAAATTCAACTTTGTATATATAGTCTAAAAATAATAAGTATTGGACCGTTATTTTTTATGCTACATTTTTTGAAAAAAAAAGCTATACATTCATTAGAAAGATATAAGCTTTTACAAAATATAAGTTTTCAATGAAAGAAATCATTTATAATATGATAAAACAAATGACATTGAACATAATGAATGGTTTAGATTTGGGAAAAAAATAAAATACAAAATAAGGAACTAGACGAACTCATTAGAAAATGAATACATGAAATTATCAAAGAAACATGGTTGTTTGAATATTAGCTTCTTTTCCCCAAAAATTAGCTCTTTTAAGTTTAGTTGACAACAATTTATCAAAAAAAAAAGTTTGACTATAACAAAAAAAATTTAATTAAGTTCTCTATAACATACACATTTTAAGTAAGCTTTATTAGCAAACAAAAAATATCCTTTACTAGCCAGGAAAATGCGTATGCAAATAAAAATTACTTGCTTATGATGACATTTTTTGGACAAAAAAATAAAAAAATTAGTTGCCTAAACACAAAAATATGAACTTGCCCAACCTATTTTCTTTTTTTTATTGCTATATGACATATCCAAAAATTATCGGCAATGAAGTATTTCTTTAACAACCAAAATTTATATTTTTTTTTTCAAAAATTTTAGCTCATGAAAATTAATTTTCTTAGTAGCACTATTTTTATATATATTTAACTTTTAAATAATTTGTGCTAAAATATTAATTTTATTGGACTATCTTAATGGGTTTTACCATCTAACTTTTTTTATATACATCATTTTTGGCACCAGCATCAACTGTCCAAAATCTAATGAGTCGTTGCTGAATTCTACAAATTAAAATTCAAAAACTAGTTGCAAAGTATACCCCAACATACATAAAAATATTTTTGAGATTTCTAAAACTATATATTCAAAAATTAGTCATGAAGTACATCATCAAATGGATATATATTATATTGAACACTTCTTCTATATAATCTTATCTATTTTTCATCCATTATCTTTATCATGAAATAGATAACATAAACATTTAATTCAATAAAAATATAATCTAATTTGATGCTAAAATATTAATATTAAAATTATTTATCGCATTGATCCTTATTGAAATTGGGCTGGAATGTCTATAAAAATTTAGGTACAATTAACATAGAACTTAGGTGTGTTTGGTTCCGAATGTGACTACAAAAATAGTAAACACATGTAATAAAGTTGTGCAATAATGTATATAGTTATTGTAAGCCTCATCGACAAAGTCAACGGTCACTACTAAAGTATAAGATCAATGATAATGAGAGAATATATATAAGTGCAATAACATAGTTCATTAAATCATCAGAAACTAGGTGTTTCGCTAATTTCAAATTAAATTAAATCCATAGAATATATATTTCACATATTTACTACGTTGCTCCTAAAAATTAAAATAAATAATTCTAAATTTGGATTTGTCAAGTCTTAGCCTCATCTGGTACATCAACCCCATGTTGATCTCCACCTGCATTTCTGTTATCTAAAAAAATTAATAAAATACAATGAGTCTAAGAAAACTCAGTAAGTAAAGTATATAAATGTAAACTAGTAAAATTCGAGCAAATAATATGCACAGAGGTTGATAAAATATATATTAAATCACACATCTAAATTGATTTAAATCCATATGTAACATATGTTGATGCCCAAGTATACATCAATGCATCATACTCCTGTCACTTCTCCAATGCATCCAATAAAGGTCTCAAATCCAATGGGGTAGTTCGATATCTCACCTCATAATCCAACCCACTGCATAACCTAGGTTGCCATCACTACATTCCCACATAAGTGACCAACCATGCACAATATATATAGATTGGGAAACACTATTTTCCATATTAGAGGTATAACTGATACCTTGTTGCGTCTTTCACACAGCCGCAACCACGTTACACCATGTTATGTGAACAAATTTTTCCCTAACCATTACGCTAAGGACCACCAATCCCACGAACTAGGTCATAGTATACATTATCTAAATCACAAAGGCTAGACAAATCATGTCTACAAATCAGGGTATGCCAACGGTCGTCACCGATGGTCCAACAATAATACTTCGTAAATCTAAAACTATAGCCATGACTTATGAATATACCAATTGCCAACATACCAAATAATATATAGCAATGAAAAAATGTATAACGCTAGCATGAATAAATGGCCAAAGTTGGCATCACAATAAATTATCACAACTGATAATATTTATTAACTCAAAAATTAGAAAGCAACAACATCCAAAATACCCATGCTTGTAACCATATATTATAATAACAAATCAAAAAGGGAAGACAAGAGCTCTACTTACTTTGTGTAAATCTCGGATCCATCCTTATACTGTATTTCCCTATAGTTCTCAAACTGTCACACTGAAAAATATAAATTTTATTTAATTAATATTTTAACTCAACCTAACTTCTCTAATAATGATTTAACATAATATTTCATCCTCAGAGGTACAGTACCTCAATGTTATCCTAACTTTGATAATTTAGTTAGAATATAGTTCCTTATATAAATTATATAATTCTAAAATTATCATTTATAATAAATTTTATTAATTCTAAAATATTACTTTATCCAAGTTCATAAAACAATTAGTTTGAATCAGAGCTCACTTCAAAGAATTACCAACTTACTCCTTTAGCTTGCGATTTGTAATTATTGTATTGCATTCAATCCTATTTTATAAACATTCAATTTTAACTAATAAATGTTGTTCTCAATTATGAATTACTAATCAATAATAATTATGATCACAAGTGGTCCCTCCCTTGATGATATTAACTTTTGGTAGTTTATTTATATCCAATTTAACTTTCAATATTCTTCAAATAATTTATAAAAATTTTTCACATGAATTAACTAAATAATCATATATTTTAACTAACCATATTAATTTAGATAATTATTATTTAAGTTTCAATTTTTGTTTTGATTATTCCTCGATTTTTCCACATTTGCTAAAATCAGATACACTGATCCCTTTTGAATTTTATTTATAATAGAAGCAAGGAGTTTAAGTTTGAAATTTCTATTATGCATCAATAACTACATGAATTAACCAAATTAAATAATTATAGTACAAAATATTAAGTATTTATATTCTGCTGGTCAAGGATATTAGTTTAAGGATAATTCAAATCACATTATTTTTTATCCATATTATATAATCAAAAAATTTATTTTTATTTTTGATAAGCAATATTTGGAATATATTCTAATTATATAAAATTTTTATCCTTAATTACATTGTATAAAAATTATGAAAAAACAATTAATGCAGCCGATTCTAATAGTCATTTTACCTTGTTCAACTTGATCTTCTAGTATTTTAAATTTTCAAATTACGAAAAAATTTTATTTAAAATTTTGGTATTCATTAATGATTATATAAATATTTCTCAGCAAATTTTTTATACTAAAAATAGTTTTTTCTATTTATTTTATATTTTCATTTCTGTTCTAGATCTACTACATAGGTTATATAAGTTAATTTATAAACTATTACAATTGTTAATCTAATCCACTAATTACAATCTAATTATACCTATAACACATATATCATATCACATCACTTATTTAGTCACATTCCAACAGTTCAGATAATCAAAATATAGCTTTAATTAAATTTTTAACAGTCTAGATCAATTTATCACCCTTTCTACTAATATACATATTATCAAGACAGAATTGCAAATGCTCAAATCTAATCATTCATCAAGGTGTCCACACATGATCTAACATCATATCTTTATGTAAAATTAAATTTTACACACATGAATAGTTTAAGTCATTCAGATTATGTATGGAATCATAGGTTGAAGGACGGAGATTATCTTCTTACTGTCTAATGGTATATAATCTTCTTTAACACATTTCTATCATCTCTCTCCGTGAATCCAAGTTGATCATGACTTCCTAATTTAGTAGATGTGAAATCAAGTGACTTTGATAATCCAATACTTGATGATTTCAAACTTGAAATTATGCTCAATTGTTTCTCTATCATCTTCCTATGTGACTGCAACCAATGCCTATTTCTATGGGTAGTCAAAATATGATTATATGCCTCCACAAATTGAGTAACATGATAAATGTTACTTTCTAATTTAGGTTTACAAGAATTTTTGTAGGACAATCACAATGTGTAATATGAAATCATTTAAAATCTTGGTTAGGAAGCTCCTTCCAATTTGGGTCTCGTGTGCTAGCCTTAAAGCATCTAAGGATGCACATAGAGATAACTCCATACTTTAGCATCCTTATTTAATCCTTTCTAACTTTGAAACAACTGAACTAAGCATATTCATTATGGAATTTGAATACATTTTCAAGAAAATCAAACTCCAATCCAACTACTAGTTTCATTTCAAGTGGAATAATGGGAAAGAAATTATCTCTTACATTCTCTAGATCTATCAAGTTTAATGAACTTGAGTTAATACTCCCCATTAGCAACAGTTGCCGCATCATTTGTAATGACTACACTGAACTAATCAGATGTCTGTCCTCCCTCTATATTTTTGTCTTTTTATGGTACACTCACTTCATTTGGAATGGCAAGCTGCTCTATTGAAACTCTACCCACATTGGCATCCGTATTATAATGTGAACATTAAGCATTACATGATTCAAATAAAATTTTAGATTAAACAAGCATATGCAAAACATGACATGCCCATTAAAAGAGCTATAGAACAATGTATAACATGTAAATTATATCAACCACAGGTAGTTATGTTCATAGTAAATTAAATTAGTTACAAATTTTTTATCTCTTTAAGATATGTAGTCATCTTCATAGCTAAAAATTGTTCATCAATACTATAAAAGGTAGACCAGTTGTCTTAATGCTTATCCAAGTATATATAAGGAGACTAAATTCCAAACTAATCAATTATTTAGGTAAATACAACTTCGAATTCCACTTATGGCCAACAATGAATACACATTTTAATATATCAAAATTTACCAACAAATGTATAGTACAATCAATAAGTTTTCCACATGAGTGTTGTGACTTCAATGCAAGTACATCACAAGCATTATTTGTGTTGTGTTTTTCTATCTAGGATCTTAACTTACAAGAAAGCTTCCAACCTTTCTCAATAGGAAGGTAGCTAGGAGGTGACTATCCCAGCCCAACAAGCTTAATAACATGTCTCAGACTAGGTAATGTTGAAAAGAAGCAAATCAATCACAAATGAATGGAGTTACTAAATTGCAATACATGAATTCAAAATACAATTATTGGGCTTTTGTGATTTGCATGTGTTGAACAGAAGTTTACCGTCAACCCATGTTTACGGATTTATCTTACTAGAGTACTTTTTATCCAATTGTTGGAGTGATTTTTGAGGCATGGTAAAAATACACAGCTGGAAAAAAATCCATCAATTCATATGTCAAGAAATAGAATGCTATCTCCGAAATGTAAATCCCCTTTTTTAAATTTGGAAGAAAACTTATATTTTTGCAAATATGTGTACATAATAATTTTTTTTAGAATTTTTGTATGATAATACATGTTTCAAATATTTTAATTTTTCTATTAATATGTAGAATATATTCAAGTATGTCATTATGATCAATTTGGGAAAATTTCGAAGTAAAAAAAGGGCATTTTGATATTTTACAATAAATTAGGTATGAAATTGCAAATTTCAGTAACTTAGGAGTACATAATAAATAACAAGAAAGTGGTCTAAACTATAAACTAAATATAAATCTAGCAACGCAGGCCCTGTGGAGTTAAAATGACACAAGTCAAATTTGATCTTCTAAAAAGGGGGCAAATGACTTCTTATTAGCCAAAAATAAATAAATAAATAATTAAATATAGAAATTAGATAAATGAGGTGGTTGGTTATCTACCCACTTTGCTGGAAAAATCTCTACAACTTATGAATAAAGGGTGTGAACCATGTTTGGTAGAAATGGAGAACAGAGATAGAGAGAGAGGGAGAGAGAAAAGGTGGAGCTTTGATCGAGTTGATCTCAACCATCAATCATCATTCTCAAGGTTGGTTAATATTTATTTTATATCTTTCTTTCTAAATTAAGCAGGGATCAATGATAGAGATCAATTTGGGGAAAAAAAATTCAGATTTGAAGGAAGGAAGATGTCCATAGAAATCAAATTTACTAAATTTGATGGAGGTCAATTTGAATCTATGAATTGGAGGATTTTTGGTACTTGAATATGGCTATGATTAGGGGCTGTTATTTGGAAAATATTTTGGCTAAAATTGTGATCAAAGTGGGCCCAAATAGATTATATACATTGTACAGCAAGAGAATGATCTCAATCATTGAATCTATGATTCAATATATAATCCGGACGATCCAAACCATTTGATGTGTGTAAAATTTAATTGTATTTAGAGAAATAATGTTAGATCATGTGTTAAAACCTTGATGGATAATTAGATTTTGAAATTTACAAATCTGTCTCAATAATCTTTTTATTAGTGAAAAGTATAATCAGTTGATCTAAACCATTAAAAGTTTAATTACAAATATAATTTCATGATCTAAATCGTTAGATTAAGACTAAATAAGCTATTTTCTATAATATATGTGTGTTTATCTGTGATTAGATCTATGATTAGTGGTTTAGATTAACTACTATAATTATTTATAACTTAATTTGCACCACCTATGTTGTAAATGTGGAACCGAAATGAAAAATATAAGAGAAATAGTCAATGAGTGATTTTTAATATGAAAATTTTATTGAGGATACTATGTATTTTCATTAAGGATTAACCAAATTTTCATCTTAAAATGTTTAGTTTATTTTAAATTAAAAATCCTAGAAGATCAGCTTGAATAGGGTAGAATGGCTGTCATGATTAGCTGCACTAATTGATTTTTAATACTTTTTATACAATGAAATTGAAGTTGAAAATTTTATACAATATAGAATATATTCTGAGTATTACTCAGAAAAAATAAAAACTAATTTTTGGATGATATAAATATGGGAAATAATTAATATTATTACAACTATTGCTGAACTTATACCCCTGTCTAGCAGAATAAAAATACAAAATAAATATCAAGAATTAATATTTTATGCTAAAAATATTTATTTTAGTTAACTCATGTGGTTGTTGATGTTTCATAGAAATTTAGACTTAAAATCGTTTATTTTTTATAACAAAAAACCAAGAAAGTTTAGTGTATCTGATTTCAGCAAATATGGACAATTTGAGGAATATTCAAAACGAAATATGAAACTTAAATAATAATGGTCCACATTAATATAGTTAGTTAAAATATATGATTATTGAGTTGATTCATGTGGAAAGTTTTCATTCAATATTTGGAGAATATTGAAAGTTAAATTGGAAATAAATAGATTGCCAAAAATTAATGTGATCAAGGAAAGACCCACCTATGATCATATTAAGTTTTAGTGCTTAAATGATTATTAGTTAGCAATTAATAATATGAGAATGATGTTTAATAGATAAAATTGAATAGTTATAAGATAGGGTTGAATAGGAAACTAAATGAGTAATTTGATAATTCTATAAAATGAGCTCCAACTAATTGATTTTACCAACTTGGTGAAAGTAATATTTTAGAATTAATAAAATGTATTATAAATGATAAATTTGGAATAACTTAATTTATACAAGGAACAACATGTTGACTAAATTATAAAAGTTCAAATATATAGAAATATATACATTTTAGGATGGGACATCATGCTAGATCATTATTAAAAGAGGTATTTGAGTTAAAATATTAATAAAAGAAAAATATTATTTTTCAGTGTGATGATTTGATAATTATAGCGAAATGTGGTACGAAGATGGATCCGAGATTTACATAAGTAGAGCTCTTTCTTCTCTTTTTGATTTTGTATTGTAATGTATACTTACGGGCATGGATATTTTGGATGCCGTTATTTTATAATTATTAAATGATTAAATGTTAACAGATACAATGATTTGTTATGATGTTGAGTTTGGTCATTTATACATGCTAGGATTATACATTATGATATTGGCATATATTGCTTAGTATGCTGGCGTATTCATGAGCCATAGTTGTAGCTGTGGATTTGTGAAATGTAATTGTTGGATCATCAGTGACGATCGTTGACACATCTTGACCGGGGATTGGGATTTGATAGCCTGGGTAGTAGCGATTCAGACTTACCTATTTAATTGGTGGGTTGCAAATTTGATTTGTCTGGCCCTTATGAGTTTGATTTATGTATATTATGACTTAGTCTACGGAACTAGTAGCCATCAACATAATGGTTAAGGTCAAAGCCATTCACGTAATGTGGTATGGCGTGGCTGTGACTGTGTAGTGACAGGTATCATTACACCTTCTGTTTGAATAAAGTAGTTTCCCAATCTATTTGTATTTTGCAAAGTTGGCTACTCAGCTGTAATGAAGTGATGACAACCTAGGTTGTGCAGCGGGTTGGATTACAGGGTGAGATACCAAACCTCCCCATTAGATTTGAGACAGTGATGGATAGATTGGAAAAGTGACATGCGTATGATACATTGATGTATGCTTGGGCATCAACATATATTTCATATAGATATAAACTTGATTTGGATATGTGATTTAATATATATTTTGTTGACCCCTATGCATACTGTTCTCTCAAGTTTTACCAGTTTACGTTTATATGCTCTACTTACTGATTTCATCCGGACTCATCATATTTTGTTAGATAACATCTATGCGGGTAGAGACCAACAAAGGATTAGTGTATCAGATGAGACTAGGACTTGACAAATCTAGATTTATAATTATTTACTTTGATTTTTAAAAGCAATGTAGTAAAGATATGAAGTATATATTCTGTAGATTTAATTATTGGATCTAGTTTAATTTGAAATTAGTGAAATTCTTATTTATGATGGTTTAAAGAATTATGTTATTGCACCTGTGTATGTTCTCTCATTATCATCGATCTTGTACTTTAGTAGCGACCGTTGACTTTGTGGCAAGATGTTACAATAACTTAGCGAAGACAAAATGGTGAAAAAATGTAAAGGGAATAGAAAAATAAGGACAAAATAAAAAAAATCACTTAGATCTTTTTCTTCACACTATATAGTAACAAAAAAAGGAGATGAAAGAGATGATAACTAGGAAATGGAAGTTGGATTACGCAGCGAGCAGAGACATGGCCAATGGGGAGGGAAGGAATGGCAGTGACAATTCTTCAGGTTGAGATTGGCGGGATGGGTTCTTGAGAATCTGAGAAGAGTGGGAGTGGATCTGCACTAGATGGGGATTTGAAATTGCATTAACTGCTTTGCAAAAAAAGCCTAGCTTACATTCTGCATTGATCTATGTGCTATATACTTTGCCTCGACTCATGAGAAGCCATGGTGGTGAACAGCCATGAGCAACAAGCCTTAGTACTCATGGGTGTAAAGGATCAAGATTCATATATATTTAATTTTTATATCGTGATTTTAATATAAGATATGAATAATAAATGGTTAAAATTTGTCATTATACCCATAAAAAGTTAGGTTTAGAAGTGTTTCGTGAAAGAGTATAAATAGAAAAGGGGTATAACATCTATAAATTTTATAACTGTTTCATAGAAGAGCAAATATTAGAAAAACTAAAGGACCAAAGTGATATGATAAATGTAATGATTAGGAATATAGAAAAAATAAATAAAAGAGTAATGATTCAATTTGTATCAATATATACCATAAACATGGAGGTTCTGTCTTTAATCTTGATTTTTAATTTTGGAATATAAAGTTTTTAAATATGGATCATTTATCATATTTAACATCTTTTGTTTTATCGTACTACTAAAAACAAATAACATAGAATTTAAAAATAAAATAGTATATGTAAAATTTTTGAAAAATTGTATAAATATAACATATAAAAATTTAAAATATTTATAAATATTAGAATCATAAAAAATGTACATGGACAAATATAATAAATGGTTAAATATTTTTAAAGTATTTAGATTAAAAAAATTAATGATAAACATAAAGCCTTCGTGCTTATGATAAGTATTAAATCAGCATTCATATCAAAATATATCAAGTATTGTAGACTGGAGTTTACATATAATAATAAGAAATAGAGTAGTTAGATAGTTGCCATGGTGAAGAGTTAAAGTTTGTTTATGAGACCGGTTTCCGTGTTGCACGCTGGGCGAACGTGGAAATGCCATATCTACCATTAATTTTAAACGTGCGGCTGAGATAAGTAGGGGCAAAATGGGAATGTTAATTTCCTGTACTCGCGTGTGGATAGTTTGGATTTCTAGTCAATGGCTTCCCGAGGAAGCTTCTGACCTGCGACAACTTAGGATTTGGGAAGAGCAGTATCATCCAACGATATTTTCCTTTCTTGATGGTGGAGAAGCGGAGAAGAAGAGCCCTTTTCTGACGGTGGACGAGCAGAGAAGAAGAGTCAGAGCAATGATTCGGAAAACTGCGATAGATGGATAGGAGTGCCGAAGGAGCGGGTTGATCTCAGAGTAGGGAGAGGAGATCGTAGGCATCTTTAAAGGAGAGAGTTGCCGGGCATTGGGGGGCATTGGGGGAAACGGGTAATTGCTTTTTGGGTGGATGATGCACCCGACGAGTGATCGAGCTCATCTTCTTGGCATTTTGACACTGACAAATGTACAACCCCCTGCGTGCCTCTTCACCTGCAGCCATGTGCACAGAGCTTTGCCTCTCCACTGCTCGTCTCCTTCTTCTCCTGATTGGGCATGTGAGCAGCAAATCCGTGGAGATTCATGGTTCCTACGATTTTTGAATTCATCATAAATGGAGAAGATGCCGGCTTAGCTGCTTGTCGGATTAATGGGTTTTTGGCAAGAACCAACAACAATTGTCGGACCTCTAGCAGGAGACGGTGGGGAGCTTTGTTTATCCGCCATTAATGGTAGATGCTAAAAAACAGTGGCAAAACATGGTGGATCTAGCCAAAATAGCAGAGATTTATCATCTAATCATCCATGCCCTCTTCGTTCTCCATCCCGTGTTCCAGCAGCCATCATCTCCGGCATCTTAAATTGAAGATACCCCTATATCATTTCCTTCGGTGGGAGTCCGAGATGCAGAGCGAGGCCGTCCTAAAAAAATTGGCTAAAAGATATCCTATTGGAATATCTAAAAGTGATATGAAATTTAGCTTCAATTTGTTTGCCTGAAGTGGCTCTGATTCAAAACAGAAACATGATAGAAGAATCTGTGGTGCTCAAGATCCAAATAATGCGCCTCAGCCATTTACTAGCAAATCAAGCAAGCGGAAGCCAAGGCAGGAGTGTGTGATACAGCAATCTGAAGCATCTCAGCAGCCTGGTTCTGCCATTGTCTTGGGAACGTTCTAACATCCATGAAGAGTCTAGAAAATAGGCGTCTAAAATCAATCCAAACGGTCATAGCAAACAGAATGCAAGTTGAAAATAAATTTATTTTCATCTAATTTATTTTTCGAGTTATAGATTTTGGATTGTATTACAATATGGATGCTGTCTTTTCCATATCATTTTCCATACAAAATATTCTTTCGTGCAAAAAATAATAATTTTAGTTTTAATAATTCATTGGGCCAATGGTATAGCAAGCCAAATGAAATTGGCGTGAATAATTTTGTTGACACCAAAATATAAAGTTATTTTTACATATTATTTAATAAAATCTGTATACAAATTTATTACATAGAATTTTTTAAAATAAATTTAAATATAGAATTCTTAAAATACAAATATGAAACACAACTATAAAAGAAATTTAAAAACTTGATATTTTAAATAAGTACATAGAAAAGTTCACACCATTCATTTGAAGATATGATTTTTAAAATCATTATATGCAGAACGCTTGTATAATATATTTAGAATTTAAATTTTAAAATTTTTAGATGAAAAATTATTCTACAAAATTTGTAAATCTAAATATTAAATTAATTTGAAGAAGAACATTTCTATAGCAAAATTAAAATCGTAAATTTTACATTAAATACATGAAGAACATTTATATAATGTATTTAAATATATAAATCTCAAACTAATTATGTGGAGAATGATGCTATAAAATTTTTCTGAATTACTACAATAAATTTATCATCACAAATTATAAAACAATGCATTTATAGCAGTAGTTTTTTAACGGTGGTTGTGGTGGTCCTACTATTATTGATGCATGTAATCTATTATCTAAATACTAATATATATTAGTAGATTTTTCATAGCCTGAACTCCAAAATAATTATGACAATATATGTTTCAATCTAGATTGAACTACAAAATAATTTCATATATTATTTTTGGGTCTAACAAATAATGCTTTACCTTGAAATTTGAATGATTGGAAACAAAAGAGAAACTATAAAAATATTAGAAAGTTTGGCATTTAACAAAAATGTTTTCAATAATCTAATTATTAAATTGTGGATTTCTGCTTCATTAAAAATATCTTGATTTTATATATCAGAGATGGATCAAATGTACAAAAGCTAGAGTGATTAGTGGATGGGCTTTGGTCATAAAATGCAAAGCAATCAAGTATGATGTGTACTTTTAAAAAATCCGAAACCATGTTTTGTTTAGTCTCAGACTTGATCGGTTGAAACAAACCAGCCATTAACCGCTCCTGATTAGAACTATTTTTATGATAAATAATTTAAATTCAACTTTACATAAAATTCTCACCTAACTTTTATACAAATTCTTTACTTTTTGAGGTAATGGTATGAGGTGACAAATAAAATTTATGCCGTTAATTTATTTTTTGATTTATATCATTTATTTACTTTTATTCCGTTGTAAATTCGTGCAGTTAATTTATTTTTTGATTTATGTTCATTTATTTACTTTTATGCCGTTGTAAATTTTATATGATTTACACAAAAAAGTAAATAAATCAAAGTAAATCGTTTTTAATAAAAGTAAATCGTAAATGAATGAAAAAGTAAATAACGGGTGGTCTCAAAATTCACAATTTTTCTAGTAAACCAAAGTAAATCGTTTAAAATTTGTGCAATTTTATTCTAAGTTTAATGGTACGTGATGAAAAATTATTGTAAATCATAGGAGACACAAAAAGTGACAACGGTCATTTATTTACTTTTTGAGACCACCTATTACAAATTAAATTCCTCCTATGAGAAATAATAAAAATAAATGATACTTATAAATAATCACACAAGTATTATAGTATTTGTTCATTTTTTAGTCACAGTATGGAGTTAAAAAAAAGGTGCATAATGAGTATGTGGACGAGTTTTATGCTGACTATGATTAATATACGTGCTTATTATAAAAATTTATAACATATACAAATTTTTACCTTTTCAGTAAATAAAAGTGTAAATAATTATTATTGATTTATTAAATATATTAATTAGGTAAAGGATCCAATTATTGGATTTATTTAGAATTTAATAAGAATCTATAATTTATTATTTAATATTATTAGTATCTTTCGTATTACATTTACGGATAATATATTTGATATAAATTTTATGAACAATCTATAAAATCCATCAAACCAGTTCATTACAAATTGATAACTCTATAAAAATCATAAATCATGTATATATTAGTTCATGATTTGGCATTATTCTTGTAAAATCTGTATTGCTCATCTAATTTATGAAAATGAAATGTCATCAATCCTATTTCAGGTGTTAAAATTGTATAATTGGTTTATGTTATCAGACAAGTACGTAGCAAAATCATATATTCTATACAACTCGTAAAATATATAAAATTTATCAATTGCATATGCGCTATTTCTGTGATACTCGAATAACCTGTAAAATTTATTTCATTGGAAAAATGAATAAAGATTACCAATATAACACATCATTCCCATGAATTGCATAAAAACTATAAAATCCGTAAAATCTGTAAAATCTATAAAATCGGTCAAACATGCTAAATTATATCATTCGTTCAAATTTTTTTAAAAATAAATCTATTCTGAATTTGCAAATTTTAGGTGTCCATTACCGATTATAATTTAAAATGAATATCATTCAATTTAACATCATGGATCCTTCATCATCTATAGTACTTTATTAAAATCATATGATAAACCATAGAAATACATGCACCCCAAAGTACTATAATTAATCTCACCTACCCATACTCACACTTTACCTACAATGCTACTCTCATGGTACGAAATTACCATATTACCCTCATTTGCATTTTATGCAAAAGTGCAAACGTTTGCACTCACACCTACCTCTTTGTTTATTTGTTTATTTTTCATCTTATCAAACCCACATGAAAGGGCATAGAAGGTAAAAACTGTAAAACTTTTTTAGTAGTGTCGGATCATTCACATTTCTAGCTTCAGTTGTCATAGGACTTTGAACCTTAGGTTTAGGAAACTCTTGACCAAATGTGGTACTATCTAAAATCGTAGTCATGGAAAAGATGTTAAACTTGAATATAATGGAAATGGATAATTAAATAACAGTACATGATGGGGTGTCATGGTATAGAAGTAAGGACAACAAGAAGAAATTGGTATGTTAATGGGAAAAATAACATATCAATAAGAAAGAAATAGAGAGAGGATGTTTATGTTATTTGAGTTAAATCAAATGAAACAAATGGTAAGGGGAAATAGAATTGTAAACCATTTTTATCTTCTACTTTTAGAACAAAACTTTTTATATAAAAAGCTTTCTACAACAAAGAGGATTAATTAAAAAACTCCAGGAGGCTTTGGACCTGCAAGGTCTTCTGTTGGAGAATATACTATTGGTCCAAAGTTATGGAATTAAACTTGGAGGTTTTTATTGATTAACTTTGCTAAAACATAGCTGGGAGATATCTTGTTTGAGTTAGGAAACCTTCTTAACTGTTCGCTCAAGTCATGTCTGTAATTTCAGTAACAGATCTCATGCGAACCTATCTTTTACTTATTCTATGACTTAGGATGTGTTTGAAAATGTTATCAAGGAAAGGGGAGATGGGAAACTCTTTTTCTCAAAAATTTTAATCATTTTATCTATTTTAATTATTCTATTTTTCTCTTATAAAAAAGCTATTCTTTTTTTTCTATTTTCATCTTATATTCCAATCATTTTCTTATATAAACTACCTTATGGTGTGTTTGGCAATGAGTATAAAATATCAAGTTAAAACTTTTCACTCTCTATAACTACTTTATTTTTTAATCATTTTTTCACATTTTCCTATACAATGACCCTACTTTTCAATCAGTTTTACATAATTACTTATACAACTAACCTATCTATTTTAACTTTATCTTTTTTACTCTTTCATTACCCCTATTATATCGCAACATTTGACAACTTTTACTCTCCAAAACTTTTCACTAAAAGTTTTATCCATTCCCAAATACACCCTTAGTTATTCATTTTTTTGTTGTCATATCACATCATTCTCTTTTTTTTTTTTCTTTTTTTTTACATTATGAAACATACCTTTACATTGGGCCTTGATTTTCTCAAACTAAGGGTGTGTTTGGTAACAACAAAAAGTTGTCAATTTAAAACTTTTCAATCTAAAACTTTTCACTCTTCGCAACTACCTAATTTTTTAATTATTTCTTCACATTTTTCTATACAACTACCCTACTTTTCAATCATTTCTACACGACTACCAACACAACAAACCTATCTATTTCAACTTTACTCTATTTATTACTCATCATTACCCCTATCATATCACATCATTTGACAACTTCTCATCTCTACAACTTTTCATCAAAAATTTTATCTATTCCTAAACACACCCTAAACCAGTCTGAAATATCGTTTTTTAATTTATCTGAAAATTTTAATGAAACGGTTAATTTATGTGCTTATTATTCATAACTTCAGTTTTAGCATTTTTGAATATGTATATATTTATTTTGTATTTTTATATTATCTATAAATTAAGTTTTCCCAATTTAGATATATATTTATTTTGTATTTTTTAAAATAAGGGTATTGTGGTCATTTCATAAGGGTAAAATGACCACAATTGCCTTGTGTTTAAAAATATAAAATAAATATATATCTAAATTGGGAAATTTTAATTTGTAGATAATATACACCTAGACCAATAGTTCTATTGAATTTTTTTTAAAAAGTGCTGTCATGACTACGACTTTGTGAATGATCATTGGTCCCTTATATCAGGCACTTTTCCACCTTCTCAAGCCTTTCTAAGCCGGAGGATTGACTAAAGGATGCAATCATCCGAGCTTAATAAACATGGAACTTTGCAAGATAGGGTCTAGTGGCTCTTAAGTCAGCTGGATTTAGTCGGAGCATTCTAGGGTTTGTTATTGGGTTTTTAGCCCCTTATGGGCTTGCTCCCTATTCGGCCAGGCATTTAAACAGTTTATTATTGTTGTTGCTCTTGTTGTTGAATTATAATGGAGATCCACGCTCTATCATGCAACCGATGTGTGGAATATGCCTCGGAATACACCTCGTTGACAAATGGTGCTTTTTTTTCTTTTTTTCTTTTTTCTTTTTCTTTTTTTATTCTGATGGATAATATGAACGGCATGCTATTCCCACTCGGAGCTCAAAAGTCATGAAAGGGAGCAGAGATCCCAATTTCAGATGGTTTCCAAGGAGTTTGGCCGTGCATATAAAGCAGCGATTTCTTTGGCGGGGCTTGTTTTTATGCAATTGGGTTATAAAAAATGGGTTTATATAATCCTCTTAAATTTTAAAATTTTAACGCTTAATAGAAAATGCAATATATTTGTTATATTTAACGTCATTTGTTTAATTATAAGACTAAGTTTCATCTGAATTTAATATGTGTATAAGGCACATTTGCTTAAATATAAATATATTTATGTATAAATTGGTAAAATGCTTAGATCCATTCACATAGATATTGGAATATGATATTATTTTATAGAATCATTTATCCATGTAGTAATGATATTTTAGGTGTTAACAATACTATTTGAAAATTGATTTTTAATATTAAATAATTTTATTACGTTAATTTTGCATGTTTATAAGAGTTCCATAGAAGTATCATATCCGCCGCTAAAGCTCAAAAATTCATATTTGTACTTTTTTATTAGGCTTATTTTGATGTAGTCCTTGACCAAATTTTAAAATTTTTTTGAAGTTAAATTCAGTTTACTTTGGAAAACGAAAAAAAAGTCCAGCCTTGTTTAATGTTCAACTATAAAGAAAATTTAAAAAATTGGGTCCGGCATTGCGTAACTTGCCCATGTTCTTATGCATATTGAAAAATATTTTAATGCAGCTACAGGCCAAACAATTTCGCTAGTTTGACACAAACCTCGCTGCTTCCGTCCAGCTAGCTCCTGTCCTGCAATGGCAGCTTCGAAGATGCGAGCCCTTCGATACGACGGATATGGCGGGGGCCCTGCTGGTTTGAAGGTCTTCTTCCTCCCCTTCTCTCATCTTCTCTTCTCTGCTTTCTTCCTCCTCTTCCGCTGCGTGTGTGTGTGTGTGTTTTTTTTTTCCGGTTGTTTTGTTGTAATTGTTGCTCTTGTGAAAATGCGTTTCGAGAATAAATTAAAATCAGCAAAAATGATACTTGCTTCGATGTGTTAGTTTTTGTGGGTGGGTCGGCAATGAATTTTTTATTTGCTTGCTCGGATTTGCAGCATGTCTGTCTTGATTTTAGATTCTTGCGACAGATAGAATTCGATTCATCTACGTGGCTGTGACATGTGGGTTGAATCAATTCACCAGAAAACAAGTTCACATGTGATATAAAAATAAAAAAAAGAACCGACTTCATACGCAATTTCGATGTCTGTAAAATTCAGTAATGAAATCAAGTTGGAAATGAAATTCAAGCCAAGATGGTCCTGTAGGAAATCGAATTCGAGCCTCAAAACGTTGAATTGGCCGGATGGGTAATAGATATATGTTATGAAACCAAGTTGAAATTGAAATTCAGTGCTTTCCGAGCCTTCGAACGTTGAGTTGCCCAAATGGGTGACGATTTTCGAGCAAATTGTGCATGCTCATCACAACGTATTATTTCCGGGGGGATTTGCTTACAGATCCCTCAAGTTTCTAAAATTTGCGCTTTTTGACCCTTAAATTTCATATTTGCAACATTTGACTTGCACTTTTGAAAACGTATAGTTTGGTCTCTCAACAAACACAAAACCGAACATTGTCGATCTTTTGAACGTGAAATGACCAAAATGCCCTTTTCAGAATTTAATTATTTAACATTTTAAAAGATTTTTTCTAGCAAAAAAATCCATAAAAATGGCTGAAAAAATTTCAACTATATATGGCAGTCCAATTAAGGTTTGTATAAAATTAAGCAAAAGGCATTTGGTCATTTTAAGCAAAAAAAAATTAATAGTGTTCGGGTTTGGTATTAAGTGGAGGGATCAAAACTATATATTCCACAATTTCAAACCACATGTTGTAAATATGAAACTTAAGTGATCAAAAAGTGCAAACTTCAGACACTTGAGGGACCTATATGCAATCTCCTGATTATTCGCTATATTGCAAACCTTGCCTATTTGCTGGAGCAAAGAGTCCATGGAAGTTGCACGTTTTAAGACTTCTGGCATGTAGCTTATGGTTTGCTTTTGTGGGAAGTTGCTGCTGGTTAGCTAGCTCTTTGAATCAGAACGGAATTAATGAAGCCACTGCCGTTTCTCATTTAATGAAAAACTGGCAGTGCTGAAAGCCATTTCTGTGACTTTGTCAATGAAAGCATGCTGATTGGCTGCTTTCATTCATCCGCTGGACTAAAAAACTCTCTCTTTGATGTAGGATGGGTAGAGGAGAAAATAAAAGAAAGAGAAAGGAACCTCTAAAAAGATGAGAACAGAAGAAGAAAGGTAGAAGGATTAGAAGAACAAGGAGAAGGATAAAGAATAGAGGAGTAGAAGAGAAAAACCAAAGAAACACTTCTTTATAATGGAGTACATGGCTCTCGTTGAACTATAGGCACATGTGTTGATGTTGAACTGTTATCTGTTGAAATTCCTGCAGACAAAGTTGGAGGCTCAAAAGTACCTCGGTAAGGAAACAAATCATCTATATTGAAAGTAGAACTAATTCCTATATCTGAAGATAAATCAAGTTCATATGCATTGGATCTCAAATTTCTTAAAACACAAAAGGGGTCACTGGCTCGTGCATACAACTTTTTAAAAGAATTTTTAGGATATCTTTCTGGACGTACACAAACCATGACATAATCTCCAACATCAAACTCTTGTTTTCTTCTATGAACATTTGCAATAAGCTTATAATTTTCATTGCTTAGAATAATCTTCCTTCTATTGTCAGCATGAACATCTCGAATGTATTGAGTAAAAGATTCAGCAGTAGCAGATGAACAAGTATCAATGGGTTAAGGAATTAAATCTATAGGAGCTCAAGGAATATAACCATAGACAATTTTAAAAGGAGATTTTCCAATAGAACGATTGACTAAATTATTGTATGTAAATTCAGCAATAGCCAATACAGAATTCCAAGTTCCAATATGTTCTCCCACCAAAGTCCTAAGCAGATTTTTCAAACTTTGATTGACTACCTCAATTTGGCTATCAGTTTGTGGATGAAAAGTAGATGAAAATTTCAATTTGGTACCCGAGAGTTTCCACAGTGTTTTCCAAAAATAGATTACAAATTTAACATCCCGATCAGAAACGATGAAAGTTAGTAAACCGTGAAGCTTAACAATTTCTCTAAAGAATAATTTTGCAATATATGAAGCATCACCAGATTTTGTACATGGGATAAAATGAGCCATTTTTGAAAATCTATCAACTACCACAAGAATCAAATCAAATTCTCGAGAGATTTTAGGTAATCGTCCGAGAATAAAGTTCATATTAATGTTTTGCCAAGGAATATGTGGTATAGGCAGAGGAGTGTATAGTCCAGTGTTTCTCTTTTGAGCTATATTCTTTTTCAAATTGTTTTCTTGTAAGAATATGCAAAAGTCATTTTTCAGATGAATCAACTAGAGACTCTTTATGAGATCTATCACTTTCTTTAGGTTTAGTAGGCTTCAAAAGGATAAATTTTTCATTATGCTTGATAATATAGGTGTTTGGTTGCCCATAATGGATTACTTTTAAGTCATCTAGTCATAGACAACCAAGAAGAATATGAGTCACACTCATGGGTAGCACATCACACCAAATATGATTAGAATAATCACCCATCGATATAGGAACAAAACATCTTTTATTAACAGGAAGTGTAGTTTTATCTACCCATGCTATACGATATGGATGAGGATATGGTTCAATTTTCAAATTCAATCTGATTATAGCTGATTTGGCAATCACATTCATGAAACTACCTCCATCTATAACAATCTTGCATACTATATTTCTACATTTAAAAAATTGATGAAATATATTTGTACGTCTGCAATCACTATTTGAAGAAGTAGTCAAAATGCAATGCACAACATTTAATTGTGAGTCCTCATTATAGCTATAATTTTCATCAAGTTCACAATCCGATGGTTCCTCAAAAGTTTTAGCAACTTGATCAAAGGTCACATCTTCATGATCCTCTACATGATTAATTGTGAGTGTGTGCTGAGGACATTGTGATGCAATATGACATTTACCCACACAACGAAAACATGGACCATTAACCCGCTTACCAATGACATCAAATCGAGAAACTAGATTACTTTTTTTCCTACTTGTGTATTGTTCAGGCAATCGTTTAGTTGTTCCTTGAAAAGATGTTAGATTAGAATTTAATTTGGATACCCTCGTCTCTCCAGTTTGTGGAATCAAAAGTTTGTTAGTGAAAAAATTTTGAAAATTTTTCAATTCTAGAGCTTTATAATATGCGTCTTCCACAGAAACAACTAAATGCAATTTCAACAAAGTTTTGATTTCTGGTTTAAGGTCATTGATAAACTTTGCTCATGTAACCCAAGGATCTTCTTGTATTCCACATTTCATTTTTAAATCTTCAAACTTATTAAGATAATCAGTTACACTTAATGATCCTTGTCTCAAGTTAACCAGTTGTTCCAATAGTTGAGTATGATGATATTCAGGAAGGTACTTATCTTTCAATTTAGCTTTCATTTCAGCCCATGTAGTGATAAGTACTCCTACGTATTGACTTTCATTTAGAACCCCTTGCCAATAGCGTTTGGCAAACCCAACGAGTTACATTTTTGTAAATCTCAATCGTTGAGCATCATCCATATCATACCAATAAAAAAAAATCCTCCATGTATGCCAACCAATCTAAAAAGCATTAGGGTCTAGACGACCATCATAACTAGGAGCATTTATTTTGTCTTGTTTTGTCACCTTAGAATTGTCAGTTACACGCCGTTGTTGTTGTGAAAAAGATATATTATAATTTCTCTAGTGGTTCCCATATCTAAGATTGTTTGCAAAACCAATTTCATAAAAATTATTGTCATCTTCATGATGTTTCGAATTTGTATGCATTTCGGGAATATGTGAATGCTCTAGGTTATGATGACCTCTAGCATGCATGTTTGGATTTGGGAGAATGCCAGTTATGATAAGAGAGTTACTAGAAGCATGAGTATTGTGTGGTTGACCATTTTAAAATGATTGTCCAATCTCAATCATAGGATGTTTTTTAACAATTTCAGTCAACCTGTTTACTGAAGAAATGAGAGATTAAATGGAAGAGGTGATTTTTTTTTTGAAAATCTTCTTGCTTTTGTGCCAAGGTATCACAAAGGTTTGTTAAAAATTCAAATCGATTATCAATAGAATTGGATAAAGCTTCGAGTTCGACATTCAGTTCAGCATTAGTAGGCATGGTGACTCAAAATTCAACTTATGCTGATATAGAAAAGATTTACTACTAAGAATGAATTTTTTTTCTCTCTCTATTTTTTTTAAAGGTCCAAAAGCAAAGAACTTGATTGAAACAGATATGAACTACGTACTTTCAACTAGAGAAAATGTACATGTTGAGGTTCAATCTTACAAAGTTTAGCAAGAGACAACTTGAAAATGATTTCAACAACTTCTTAGCAGTATCTTTGTGATGACCAACAGGTTATTGTAATGGCAGCAGTAGGTAGCATCAAACAGCTATAGAATGGACAGCAACGATAGCACCAGTTCATGGACAGCAAACACCAACAGAATGGACAACTGTGTTTTGTAGACAGCAGCAGTTTGTGGACAGCAAAATGGCAATAGAATGGACAACAGTGATTTGTGGACAGCAGCAGTTTTTAGAATAGCAAACAGTAATAGAAATTGGGCGAAAGTAGTACCAGATTTGGCTTTGATACCAATTGATGTAGGATGAGCAGAGGAGAAAATAGAAGAAAGAGGAAGGAACTTCTAAAGATATGAGAATAGAAGAAGAAAGGTAGAAGGATTAGACGAACAAGGAGAAGGATAAATAATAGAAGAGTAGAAGGGAAAAATTAAATAAACACTTCTTTATAATTCTCAAAACTGATGCCCCTTTAGAGCTTACAATGGTTGTATTTATAAGTGAACATACCACCTAATCTTAGCAATTATTAAAGATGAAATCTTTTTAGAAAAGAAAATTTTATATTTTAAGTAAACTTTTTAAAGAAGTAAACCTAAAATAGATACATGCTTATTTTAAATAGATTCTAAAATATCCTAGGAATCTTCTATATCTTTCAAAAATAGCAAAATAAAATCTTTCTAAGATATTCTAGAAATCTTCTAATATCTTTCAAAAATAGCAAAACAAAATCTTTCTAAGATATTCTAGAAATCTTCTAATATCTTTCAAAAATAGCAAAATAAAATCTTTTTAGGATATTCTAGGATTATTTTACTTTTACAAGATTCTTGCACCTATAATACACAGATTTAAAATATTATTTTCCATTTTCATCACTCTTTGAATTAGGAACCTCTCAGAAACCATTCTCAAAAAACACTTAGCTCTCTTTCCTCTTTCTGGAAGTTCCAAAACTCTGTCATTCTTGATTAGGTCGAAAACAAATTGGTTTTAGTGGGTTTGCTGTCCTCCTCCTCCTTGGCACAAGAGGACCACTTTTCAGGTTATGTTTTTAACATTGGTTAGTTTGTTAAGATTCATTCTGCTGTGTGTTTTACATGTTTTATGTTCTTATATTCACAACATCATCACTTACCAGATATGTGTTGGCAGTATCTTCGAATCTGGGAAGAAAACTGATTTCATATTGTTTCTGATGAGATTTTGAAGCGGAAGAGAATAGCTGCCAGAACGAATTCTTAAGGTAGAGACGAAATAAGAAGAGAACGAAAAACAGTTTTGTTTCTGTGTGTTTTTCGTTTCACCCTTTTTTAAAAAAACAATAAACGCACACACGCACACACATATATATACAAATGACCAGTGCTGTTGGTTGCCGTGGTTGCTGCTGAATAGAGGTCGCTGAATCATGTTGAGGAATTGAACACTCCTGAAAACTTGGGCGACTCTGCATCTCTAGAACGTACACATGGATGTGGGACCAAGTCTTCCGTCTCTGTTTCTGGACTCTGAACATCCTCTCGCAAACTGGACGTGGGATGGAATAGCCAAAGACCAAGTTTGTTGCCCAGGCCAATGAAGGATTTACGTGGTAATGGCTTGGTAAAAAGGTCAATAATATTTGAGGAACTATAAACTAAGTGAGTAACAATATGCCCAAGGGAAACCTTCTCTGGAATGAAATGATAGTCAATCTCAATATGTTTGGTGTGAGCATGAAGGATGGGACTAGTGGTGAGATATAAGGCAGACAAATTATCTGAGAAAAGTAGTGACGGTCGTGGTTGAGAGATGCCAATATCATGAAGAATATAAGATATCCAAGTGACATGCAAGGTTCACAGCAAGAGATAGATCTGGTCGTGTCAGAGTAAGATACTGAAGACCACCTACAATACTTCTGAAAAATGCAGGGTCTTGAAAAGCCTGATCATTGTCATGAGTGGATGATTTTACTACTAAGGGAGTGTCATAAGGTTTACTTTAATGTATAGAAGCCTTAGTGAGTAAATCGAGTGCATATTTGTGTTGGGAGAGAAATAAGCCAGCAGAGGTCCTTGTCACCTCAATACCAAGTAAATAATGTAATGCACCCATATATTTCATAGCAAAATGGACCCCAAGATCTTGAACAATGCACTGTATTGTGCTAAAGAATCACCAGTTAAAATTATATCATCAACATATAGAAGTAATAAAATAGAATGAGAGCCATGATGATAAATGAACAAGGAAGGATCAACCACACTGCAGAAAAAGCCATAGCTAAGAAGAAATTAGCTGAATTTATCAAACCAGGCTCTAGGAGCTTGTTTGAGGCCGTAAAGAGAACTTTTCAACAAACAAACATGTTCTGGAAACGGAGGATTTTTAAACCCAGGTGGTTGCTCCAAGTACAGAGGAATATTCAAATCACCATGTAGAAAAGCATTTTTTACATCAAGTTGACGAATAGGCCATCCATGAACAATGACAATAGCCAAAACAATTCGTAAACTTCCTGGTTTAAGAACAGGACTGAAGGTTTCCACATAATCAGTACCTTCTTCTTGGTGAAATCCTTTTGCAACAAGATGAGCTTTTAAGCGTTCTAAACTGCCGTCAGCTCGAAGCTTAGTACGAAAAACTCATTTACAACCAACAACATTCATATATGACTAACGAGGCACCAACACCCATGTACGGTTATGAGCCAAGGCATCTAATTCCTCAATCATAGCATTTCTCCAACCTGGATGTGTTAAAGCAGTATCAATGGTTCAAGGTTCTTAAGGAACAACAGACGTGATATGTGCTTGATACTTGGGATTAGGCTTGGAGATGCCAACCTTGGATCTTGTGACCATAGGATGCACTAAAGATATTGAAGATGAATTGTTACGAGGTGCTAGTACAGATAATATGGTTGAACCTGGTTGGGGAGCAGTGTTAATAGGAGATGAAATGGAGCCAGTGGGAGCCTCAATAAGGGTTCAGGTTCAGGAGGCATAGGGTTTGAATTGGAGGGTGAACCATGCTCAATGCTAGTGGAAGAGACTAAGTTAATAACAGATTGACTATTTGAAGAAATATTATGTTGTAAGGCATCAGGTGTTGGAGTAATAGAGGAAATGTGTTCATTGGGAGGACAAAAAAAACGAGTCCATTCTCGAAGCTGATTATGTGTCCAACTTGTAACAATATTGGATGAATGTGAACTTGTATGAGATGATTCATAAGGAAAAATAGTTTCATCAAAAACAACATGACGGGAAATATATACTCGACCTATTTTAGGATGAAGATAACGATAACCTTTATGTCTTTCACTATAACCCAAGAACACACAAGGTAGAGAACAGTATTCAAATTTATTTTTCATGTAGTGGCGTAAGTAAGTAACAACGAGAGCCAGAAACTTGAAAGGAACTATAGTCAGGAGTCTTGTGAAAAAGTATTGAATAAGGACTATTCATGGAGAGTCTTTGCACAGAAAGTCTGTTAAGGACATAAGTAACAGTAATAAAAGCATCAACCCAGTAACAAAAAGGCATGAAGGCAGAAAACAGTGAAGCTAAACCAAGTTCAACAATGTGCCTGTGTTTACGCTCAGCAACTCCATTTTGTTCAGGGGTGTTTGTACATGAAGTTTGATGCAGAATTCCATGCTCTTGCAAATACTATTGAAAGACATTGCTAGAAAATTCTCCCCCACTATCAGACTAAAAGATTTTAAGAGTTGTAGTAAACTGGTTTGAGACTATCTTATGAAAGGAAACAAATACAGAGAAAAAATCTGATTTCCTTTTTAAGGGATAAAACCAAGTAAATCGAGAAAAATCATCCACTAAAATTATAAAATAGCGGAACTGCTGAACAGAAACAACTGGTGCTGGTCCCCATAGGTCACGGTGGATCTTTTGTAATGGTGAGAATGTAGGTGTGTCTTCTGTATTGAATGGAAGTTTGCAGCTCTTATTCAGTTGACAATTTGGTAGCTAGTTTATTAACTGTAATTAGCTGATGATGCTGTAAAAAATTTTAACACTTTATTATTTGAGTGAGCTAATCTTCCATGCCATACTTCTTCATCTGCAGTCTGATGTCGCACTGAGAAGAGGGCAATAGGATCAGTGTGTTGGAAACAATGTTCAAAACAAAACAAAATTGACCAAAGCATGAGTTTTGATGATTAACAAAGTCGAATTTGAGTTTAAGTTAAGTACTAATGCATATGTTCAATGTGTTAAGGAAAGCAAGAATTCAAGTCGATTGCCAAGTCGACTTGGACCTCGACTTGGGGTGAAGTCGATACCCAAGTCGACTTCACAAGCGACTTCAAATAACAAAAAGTGGACAGCGTTGAAAATAGAAAACAAACAGGTGAAGTCGCAGTCCAAATCGACTCCACTTGTGACTTGTGAAGCCAAGTCGCAGACGAAGTCGACTCCATCATCGACTTCAAACGTCTAAGAGTGTCTAGCGTTGAAATGTGGAAATGGGCATGGCGAAGTCGCAGGCGAAGTCGACTCCAGGTGCGACTTGGGCGAAGTCGCAGACAAGGTCGACTCCATCCTCGACTTGAGAAAGTTCAAACTTCAGAGATGCAGTTCCAAGCTCATTCCAAGAATCCATTTGAGCTTTCTCAAATCCAAAGTAAGGTGCAAAGACCATTCTCGAGATTAACTTGAGTTTCTTGAAGATTCAAAGCAAAGATTCAAGTTCAAGCCAATCCAAGATGAATCAAAGTCAAGCTCTTCAAAGATTGACAAGATCTACAAGTATGAGGAGCCATTCAAGAATCAAAAGGACTAAAGAAAGAAAGCCAAGCAAGATAGAAGCAAATCAAATGAAGATCAAAGCATTTTTTGCAAAGGCCGAGCCAAGTCGAAAACCAAGTCGACTCCAGGATCGACTTGAGTTGAAGTCTGAGGCCAAGTCGACCCAAGACTCGGACTTGGAAATCTGAAGAACTGGAGTCGCACATGAGGTCGACTCCAGGTGCGACTTGGAAGCCAAGTCGCAGGCCAAGTCGACTCCATCTTCGACTTGGAAAATAACGTTCGAATTTTTGAACGTTGGAGTTCATTTATTGCGCGCCAACCACCTCTACAACGTTCAAATCTTCCTCACTCTATAAAAGGACACTCAAATGAACGTGAAAAAACATACAAGACACTCATATACACTTCACAAAGTCCAAAGAGAGAAAAGAAGTGCAAGAAAGTGTTTTCATTTCCTTTTCTCCATTGTTGAGTGGTACATATACATTCAAAGGAAGAAAGAGCTTCAAGTTGCAAGCTGCTTCATCGATACTCATCCAAGCTGCTTCTAATTTCTTCCTCGAGCTCAATCTGCCTACACATCTCTGTAAAGTGTAGTTTTTCTCATTTCAAAGTCTTGTTGTATTAACCTTGATTTAGCTTGGGTAGCTAAGATCAAGTGTATGCAAAGTAGTGTGTGATTGGAGTGGGACTCATCACCTACTTGTGCAGTGTGTTGTTTATGCCCCCTAGAGCTGGAATCTAAAAGAGAGTATAGGCTCTAAGTTGTATATGCCCCCTAGAGCTTGAATCTAGAAGAGAGCGGAGACTCTAAGTGTATTCGAGGAATACATAGTGGAACCCAAGTCACAACGGAGTGTGAGCTTGGAAGAGTGGAGTAGGGAAGGTTTGCCCGAACCACTATAAATCTTGTCTTCTGCTTCCTTTTATTGCTTTATCTCAATTGCTCTCTATTTGCTTCTAAAAGGGGATTAATCTTTCAAGGGGTTAAGATTTTTAATTTACCAAAGAATTTTTTAAAGAACCCAATTCACCCCTCCCCTCTTGGGTTTAGCCATCAACTCGGGACTAACACAATAGTCTTCAAATTATACAGGCCATTATTGTGATTGCCCTTGAGAAGAATCTGGTGTGTCTGTGAATCCTTAACCAAAAAACTAGATTTGTTAAACTCAAAGTAACATAGATAATCTGAAGTAAGCCTTGAAACATATAATAAATTTTTCTTAATGTCAAGAATTATTAAGACATCCTTCAATGGCAAACGGTTAGAGTCTTGTTTAATATGTCCAGATCCAACATGTGTAATTGGTAATGACTGACTGTTTCCATCCATAACCCTTGAATCTCCTTTATAGGATCTAAGATCAGAAAGAATACTTGCATCAGCTGTCATGTGAGCATTGGCACCTATGTCAAGATGCCAATCACCATCTTGAAAGTCTGAAACATGCATGGTAATAAGGCCTTGAGGAATAACCTCTCGTTGATACTTGTTATCGAACAATGACAACATTGCAAGGCATCATGACCTTTCTTCTTTCAAATTTGACATACCAAGATTGCTTTTGTTGGTTGAAAGATGGTTTGTGAACCACCAATTGGACCACTTGACTGCTGAAATTGAGAAGGAGTTGGTAACAAGGGTTGTCGTTGTAAAGAACCTGTGATATGTCCTGGAACCGCCGGTACATTATGTAGTTGTGAAAATTGTGCAGTCCGTCTTTGGGAAAAAAATTATTGTTGTTGATTAGTATGAGGAAACCCACGACCTTTGGAAGTGAAGACAGCTCTTCCACCGCGTCCCCTTGTATATTGTTGAAAAGAAGACCCACGTTGTTGGGAGGCATAAGACTGTGGTCCACTATTATTGGCAACAAATTCCATAGTAGGATTGACTGGAGATGAGCGTTTATGAGCACGCAGTTCATAGCTTTGCAATTGCGGGACAGTTTCTGCATATGTAGGTAGTGGAGGACGAGCATTGTAGTCTTAAAAGCCTCATAGCTATCATCAAATCCTTCGAGTAGCCTGAAAACTTTATTAGCATCGTATACTGATTTCCCAATAGCATTAAGTTGATCACATATTGACTTAAATTCTCTTAAATAAACAGGCAAAGATTTACTCCCTTTGCTAACATGCTGAAGTTCAGTAAGAAGATCAAATTCTCGAGCAATGGAACATTGTGTAAAATGATCAGTTAAAGCTTTCCATACCTCATTTGCAGTTTTTAAACCCACAACATAGCCCAAAACATCTTCGAAGAGTGTTCCAATGATCCAAGACTTTACTAACCTGTCAATACGAACCCATGAAGTGTATTCTGGATTTACAATCTGTGTTCCATTTTCACCTTCAAGATATTATTGTGGAGAAGCTGTATCCCCCGTCAAAAAGCAAATTAACTCCTTACTTTTCATTAGAGAAATCATTTGAGTTTCCCAAAGGAGAAAATTCTGTTCTGTAAGTTTTAAGCTCACAAAATTGGCAACATTTAAGTTTGAAGGAAATGAGAATTTGGAGTTTGGAGTGGGAATTTGTGGGATATTTTCAGCCATAGAACAAGAAAAAGGATGAGAAATATATTGTCGTTCACAGTTGATGTAGAAGAGGACAGACGGGTGATACTAAACTGGCAAGGTGAATTGTAAAAGAAAATATGAGAACTACAAATGGATTAGAAAGAAATGAGAGAGAGAAGGTATTCGTGCCCTTGTGTTGGCTTTGATACCATGATGAGATTTTGAAGCAAAAGAGAATAGCTGCTGGAATGAATTCTTAAGGTAGAGATGAAATAAGAAGAGAACAAAAAACAATTTTGTTTCTGTGTGTTTTTTGTTTCACCTTTTTTTTTTGAAAACAACAAACACACACATATATATATACAAATGACCAGTGTTGTTGGTTGTCGTGGTTGCTGCTGAATATATGTCGTTGAATCATGCTGAGGAATTGAACGCTACTGAAGACTTGGGCGACTCTGCATCTCTAGAACGTACACATGGATGTGGGACCGAGTCTTCCGGCTCTGTTTCTGCTGAAGACTTGGGCTCTTCTGCTGGATGTGGGACCGAGTCTTCCGTCTCTGTTTCTTTCTGGACTCCGAACAGTTTCTTCATATCATTGTCTCCCTACTTAGTTCGTGAAAACACTGTACTTTTAAGTGATGCATTTCTTACATTCATAACAACATATTTCTGTCTTCTATACAGCTATTATGTGCTCAAACATGATGAAAACTAGTACCTCATACCAATGTTGCACGTGTTTTTTTCTTATCACAAACAAATTTAATATTTTCATGCTGTTGTGTGGACAACTAGGATGTTAGCTTAATGCTATTTTTCTATGATCCAGCAATTTCTCAAGCTTTGCCTTATTTTCTTGGATTTTCAGCATGTTGAGCTTCCACTTCCCTCCCCCAAAAAGGATGAAGTCCTAATAAAGTTGGAAGCAGCTAGTCTAAATCCAGCAGACTGGAAAATTCAGAAAGGCATTTTACGCCCTTTTTTGCCTTGGAAATTTCCTTTTGTTCCAGGTAAAAGTTGAAAGTAAAAAGGAAATCAACTACTATCTTTTCATAAGTGATCTTCCTTAAAGATAGAATTGTAGGTGTTCCAGTCGACTTTCCTCAATAATTGGAATCCATGCGGAAAAAAAAATCTAGGATCCTTGATTCAAATAGTTTATATTTATGGATACACATTTAATTTTGGGGCAGTAATTTGAGGAATTATACTTCTATGCATCACATTTGTCATTGTGTAGGTCGTTTGGTTGCCAGTTGCACATGTGAATTATGTTAGCTTGTTGGTTGGTTTGAATTGTATAAACAGTGATTGATGAAGTAAAACGGTACCACATGCGAATCCAAAATCCTATTTCTGGAAGGGGAATGGGTAGAGACTCATAGCTGTGTCTAAAATTGGATCGGCCTCAACCTGGTCCTACTAATATATAGTCTGGTAAAGTATTTGAATCTTGTTTATGTGGTCCAAGTCTGGATATACACTTTTCAATATCTGCCATGTTGTCTAAAATTCACAATGGTGCAACAATGGAATTTATGATATTTTTATAGTTGCTATTATTCTGGTCCAAATGGTTAACTTTCATTTCTTAACGATTTTTAGTGATTTCCAGTTTTTTCCTGCATTTTTTGGCTTTGTTGTATGAATTATCTACTAGGTGATTCCAATTTGTATCTTTCTATAATTGAATGTCTATTGAGTCATCTGATGAGTGAACTATTAGGCTCCAGTGCAGATGGAAGTTAAAGACTTGAACACAGTCATCTTGCTATCATTTTCTGTTACATGTCACAAGCATCACAGTTTGCAAGCAAGCAAGCAATATGTTTCAAATTTGTTGTCAAATGTAAAATTATATGGGTTAATTTATTGTAGATCTCTAGTAGGCTAGTTTAATATTTATTTAGTAAGTGTTGGTTATGCTTCTTCCATCCTTGGGTTCAGTAATATCTGAACGATGTGTTGCATGCACCAGATGTTTATATATGATGAACTAGAACTATTCGCATTAGAGATCCTAAAATAGAATATGAGCACACCCTGTGGAGTGCCTCAAAGATGCTACCTGATTGAGTAGGAGGGACTCGTGATAATAAAGCAGAAATTATGTTCATGGAGAACATAGGCTACAGATAGAATTTTGAGACTGCAAATGCATCCTTTCAACTAACAATGTTGGAAGAAGCCCCAATTCAATTTATATAAAATGAGGTATTTCTAGTGAGTCCCAATTGAATGCACCTGGGTGCAAAACTCTTTTTTTTTAAATATTTTTAATAAAATTGCTAATCTAGGTGTATTTAACTTAGGGGAGAGATTTTGTTAGGCCGATCTAAAAAATATTTATTTTTTATTTTTTTCAAGAATATACAAAGTTCGGTGGGAGAAAATTACAAAAATGTCACTGTGTTTAAAAATAAAAAAGTATTTAAAAATATCCAAAAATGGTAAAACTTATTTATAGATTAAATACACCTAGCTTTACATGTTTATAAAAAATGGATCCTATGGCTGGACGCATGGGATTAGATCTTTTTAACTTATTTATTAAGTTTTATCATTTTTGGAGATGTGTATATATTTTTTTTATTTTTTGAAATTGGGGGGGATTGTCTAAAATACCCATATTTTTTAAAAAAATGCACGTATCCAAAGATCTTGAAACTTAGTTGATAGATTAAATACACCTAGATTAATAATATTATAAAAAATTTTAAAAAATATAATAAATGGGTACTTGAGCACACTAAAGTTTCGATGAACCAGGGCACATTGAATCAGAACTCATTTCTAGTATGCATGTTTTTACTTACCTTTCTAGATGAATATGACACCACCATAAATAATTTTTTTCTTTTTTTTCCTAAAAAAAAGATTCCTGTGTTTTTAATCATTCCTTTTTCTTCTTTTTCATTAGAAAACCTGTTTCCCTGCTGTGGTCTCCTATTTCTTGATGTCAGTGTAAAAAATCTTTCTGATAGACCTTATTCCAAATATTGCACAACCAAGGAATGTTACATCAAAATTAAGATCCCAGATTTGAATATCTCATTTAAGTTGCTTCTATGATGCATATGATTTCAAGGTAATTTCCTAGTCTTTGCATGCCATCCATCTCACTTTGCTATCATACTAAAGTTTGTGGAAACAAGACAAAATTTTTACTACTTCCTTGCTCAACATAATGCGCATATTATCTAAAAGATACATTAGGATCATGTTTGTCCATTCCAGCCTACCCATCACGTTAGAAGGTATAGACCTGATGCTTCTGACTTTTGATAGGTCGACATATAAAAATTGATGCGATCCTGAATTTTATGTCTAATCAGCCTATGCCTCCAAATTCCTGTGGTATAGCCTTGCTGAAGTTTGTTATTATTGTTATAATAATGATGATGATGATGATGACCATAATATCATTATTGTTGTTGTTATTGTTGTTGTTGTTAGGTTTTTCAATGGAACCAGTTCCAAATGTTGAACTGCGATTCAACACAGTTAGTTGCATGGAGCTGTTTTTTTTATAAAAAAATTGAATTTCTTGTTTCAATATGTATTTATTTATGATTCCAAAAGTCACATGTATTGAAAACTTTTATATATTATACATAAGTACACATTTTGAAGAAAATTTGATAGTTATATATTTACTCTCAAAAAAGGAATATGCTAGAGTGTTGTTGGCTGCAAATGGGCCCCACATTGATGATAAATCAAAATCTAACCCTCTCATTCTATTTAGAATCATGTATTTGAGTAATGCACCAAGTTCATCCAAATCAAATTTGTTTGTATGCCCCATTTGAGAATAGAGCAAAATGGACGTAATAAAGGGGTTTGCTTTAAATATAACTGGTGGGATCTTAATTTTATCATCAATGCTAAGTAATATGATTTTCATAATTTACACATGAACACATACATTGTAAAGCAAATGAGTCCCATCCAAGACTCTAAGTAGGATGATTATTGGTACAAAGGTAAATGATGCTAAGTAACATAACTAGTGGGATCTTAATTTTATCATCAATGTGCTGGCCCATGTATAGTTGGCAGCAACTGACTGCTCCATAGCATATTTCCCTGAGTTGATTCTGGGTAAGGTGATGTAACGCCCCACCCTTAGGGTGTTGTGAATGGGGTCTACTATGTCAAAGCTGAAAATAAGATCTCCCAAGATGGAAATAGATACCAAGGTGCAAAACCATAAAACTTTTAACTATTACATATCAAGTTTGCTCCTTAAGGAGTTATTATACAATTTTCAGTGTCTAAAATCAAAATAACCAAGCATTAAGAAAGTTTCAATAAAATTCTAAACTTCTTTGTCTTTTCCTCTGCTAGGTTCGCCTTTTTCCCATGTTGATAAAGGCTCTAGTACAGCATTGTATCCCTGTTTTTCCACTGAAAACAAAAATTATGAGAGCTGAAAGCTCAGTAAGTAAAAATGTATTTTTTTTTAAAATTCATTTTCAATCATATATATATATTTTTTAAAAAAACAAATACAATATCTATACTGTCTTTTATGCACAACAAACTGTAATAAAAAAATATCTTGATAGACGTGCACACATATGTCAATTTTAAATCATGCATTCATACTATGGGTATTGCCATCTACTTGTGCTCGCGTGCAGCCGTGCTACACATTCGTGAGCTAAATCATCTCCTTTGGTAGTCCTGAGGTCGCTACCCAGGTACTACCATACTACTTTACTCCTTGGCGGCAAACCCAATATGCAATTATGATCATGCTCATGAATTTTAATTGATGCACCACATAAATTCACTACTAAACATGAATTTGAAATAATAATGCTCATTTTTTTAATAAACAATTTTTTGAAAGAAAATAAATTCACATTTCATAGCAAATCATAATATTCACATAATACTTTCAAAGACATGCTTTGGTAAAAGTTTACTTACCTCTGAGTAGACTTTAAAACTCCTCTTTTTTCAATTTTTTTTGTAGTAGCCTCAAGTCTCTTTTCCTAATTTTCATCACAATATGTTTATTATTTCACTTTGATTTTCACAAATATTATTTAAAATTCCATTTATAACTTTCTCAAAATTTCTCATAATTTTAATCGGTCAAAATCCTATTTTCTTCTATTTATTCTTATATTAATTCACTTTAAACAACTTTATTTTTATATGTAAAATAAATTTGGACTTATACTTCTTTAGATATTTTCCTTTAATTTTTCTCATATTTTTATAATTTATATATATTTATTTATCTATTTTCCATTTATTATGCCTTCATAAACTTTCATTTTTTTTCATAAATTTATAATTTTAAACTCATTTAAGCTTCTAAATATTGAATTTAATTTTCTTGGTATTTTTCATAATTTTCTGTAATTTTTTTTTCAGTTTTTTTTTTTTTTTTCTCGCCGCCGGCCGGCCGGTCGCTGGCGCCGGCGAATGGCCGCCGGTGGGCTGCTGCTGGCGGGCCGGAACAGTGGGCCAGGCTAATGGGCTGGATCCTTTGTTGGAAGTTGGGCCAGACTGGATAGTGGGCTGGTTCTGTTTAAGTGGGCTTTCGTTTCTGTGGGCTTAAGCTTGGTTTATGGGCTTCTGACTCACTGGGCCTGTTAAGATGGGCTTAGCCCACTAGTCCAGAAGCTTATTCATTTATTTGTTTATTTTCAACGGTCCATATTTTCCAAATAAAATGGCTTATATCTCTCAATATACATATCTTTTTGTACTGAAATTTTAAGGGTAAGCTTATAAAATTATGTTTTATAATCTGGACGGTCCATTTTTCAAAATAACATCTCTAAAATCAGATTTAATATAAAGGGTTTAATAAAAGGTTAATATTAAATATCACTTCAAATAGCCATATAAACTAAATTTTTACAGAATTAATTCATCACATATACTGTAAAATATCTCAAATAATTTTGTAATGGTTCAGATTATTCGTTTTGCATCTATATTTTCCTGTAATTATTTTTTTGTGTTTTTCTCTTAAAATACATATTTACCACTCTATATTATGTCTAAATTTGCTATATCTAAAAATCTATAAGTCTGATCAATCTGAAATTTTGCAGGCAAGATAATCATATAATTATCTCATTATTGTACGGTCACAATTATCTAATTATGCTCAGAAGTGTGTTTATTTCATCATATATCATTTCATACCCTTTATTTGGTACTTCTCATTTAAATAAGTAAAATTTCAACATTAAACATTTCAATAATACTCCTGTGACTAATTAGTCATGCTAGAATTGTCGTGAATGGTTTAGATCTATGAAATAACTTGCGTATAGCATAGAATGAATGAGATTAACAGAGAAAATGGTTCGACGCAGCTTACCTTCAAAATTCTTTCTTCTTCCTTCGTCTGTCTCCTGCGCGATTTCTCTTCTTCTTCAAATGGCGAAAACCCATCTCTCGTTTGCGCCTTTTATACTAATCCATGTGTTAAACGGCTGGGGTTAATTGCCATCAATTTGAAACGAACGTGCATGGCCCATTAATCCCACCGTTTCTATCCGTTTCTTGGAAACGGATGGACGATGGCTATTACAGGTGACAAAACAAATGGTGTTAAACAAATAAATGGACAAGATTTGGAAAAATAAGTTTGAAATTAAAAAAAGCAAGAGGTTGCATGGAGACTTCCACACCACTTGGTTGCATCGAATCATTGCTTTATTTTTAATAATATTTGTTGACATAAGATATCAAAAGTCACCTTTCATTAAAAGAAAAAAAGAAAAAGAAAATCAAAAGTCACCTTGTTTGGATGCTCCAGTGGGCCCTTTTCATCAACGGTGGCATTGTTCGAAGAAACCAAGCGGTTCAACATTCTGGTTCCACTAAAGTGGGATCCTTATTATTTCATTATTTTATATTTATTTTGTACTAGCTTTTTAATAGTTTCCTCATCCTATGGGCTACAGCTTAGTAATTTTCAATTCCGGCAATTCCTGTGAGGCAGCTGCTTGCCTCATACTATGACCAAGATTTAGGGCATGGAGATGAGGGGGAAGACTTTCCTGAATGCCACTTCTGAGCCTGGAATAACTTGGGATGGGACTCAACCGACCACTCTTTTTTGACATTTACAACATTTAACATTATATCAATCAATGAAAAGATAAAACATGAGTTTATATTATTGATTTTTATTGGCTTCAGTCATATATGATGGGCTTGAGTCCAAGTTTGTATACTTTACCTACCTGGTTTTCTGAAATAGAACTTGAGCTCAGGTTGATCCACATGCAGCCTAAGTACTCCGGAGACTTCCACTTGGACCACCTAAAACAGGAGACCTGATCTTCTACGACTGGTCAAAAAATATATTTTTTTATTTTTTTTTTTGAAAAATAATTTTATAAACATGTTAATCTAGTTATATTTAATCTATAAACCAAATTTTATCATTTTTAGATATGTATATATATTTATTTTGGATTTTTAAATACAGGGGTATTTAAGTCATTTTAAGAATATTTAAAATGACTTAAATACCCCTGTATTTAAAAATTCAAAATAAATATATATACATATCCAAAAATGGTAAATTTTGGTTTATAGATTAAATATAACTAGATTAACATGTTTATAAAATTATTTTTCAAAAAAAATTAAAAAAATATATAATTTTTTGACCGGTCGGAAATCACCGGATTTCCGACCGGTCGTAAATGATCAGTCGGCCTAAAACAGCGCAAGTTATTGTGATCTTAGCCACATGCTTCTTGCACCCTTAAGAAACCTATGGAATCTGTTTATGTAAATTGACATGATGGTTGTGTAGAGCTGAGAAATCCATAATATGATTATATTTATGTTTCTTTCTCATCTTGTGGAAATCGTCCTATTATTCCCTATCTTCTGTTGACTAACTTTTTTTTTTTTTTTTAAAGTTTCTTTATTTTTATTCGGGCCTGATGTTGGCATTGGAGTCAAGGGGTACTCTTTAACATTTTACACTCTGGTTGAGATATCTGGTTAATTTCTTTTAGATGAGCATTGATCAATGTCTTTCAAAGATTTATCTGAGTGTTCAAATTCATCGCAAATCTCACATTAATTACTTCCTATTTTAAAGAACTGACTAACTGTATGGTCTCACCGTTTTACCTTTGTGAGTGGATTTGACCTTTTGTTGTTTTCACTTTTTATGATCTATCAGCTCTTTAACATGTCTCTAATGAGGCTCTGGGTTGTTGAATTTGTTGTGTGTTAAAAAGACATTCTATTTTTTAAATTCAGTTACTAGGTGCTACCCCTCATTGGATTTCAATGAGATACCATTCTCAGTCCTGCTCCTAACTGGGTGCTCTTGTTCACAGTCAATTCTCTCCAACTCACTGATGACACTTTCTCTTTTTATTGTACTGTTTGTTTCCCTGGTTCATCCTAACAATTGGAGTGCAATCTATCTATGCTGAGAGTTGCATCTGATGTAATAGTTAGTGATGTAGCTGGAGAGGTAATTGAGGTTGGTCCAGGAGTCAACAAGCTCAAAGCTGGCGACAAAGTAGTCTCAATGCTTAGTCCTTTGGTGAGTGCTTTCTCAAATTTAGTCCTCCTGTTTCAGGTTATCTGCACACAGTGATTCGGGTTTTTCAGACGCACTTAATCAAGTCCAGATTAGGTCTTAAATTGCTTGGAGAAAATTGAGCAGTATGACATTCATATAAGGGTCTATGCCATGTTGAATCAAAAAATGCTTAGCTAGATTCCCCTGCACTAATAGCCTAATTTGGCAATAAAATAGGCATGATGGAATACAACCCTGATTCTTGAGATAGGGCAATACAGCATAGAGCTTTTCCTTGGCTGTAGTGTGGTTCCCACCATCGGTTTTTTGGGATGTAGACAGGTGATCAGCAGTCAATCATATGCAATGATAAATGCAATGAGAGTTTCATTCAAATTGGTGAGATTGTTTTACAAGTAAGATCTTCTACTGGTTGCTACCCATAATGGTTTAAGATGCGTAGAAAATAACTTCTTTCGAATACTATCTGATGCAAAAGATAAGTTGTGTTCTCCGTGCATTTTGGTTAGCGGGGCAGCTCTTAGTTTGTGTATGTAATGTCAGGTTGGAGGTGGCTTTGCTGAGTACGCTGTGGCTCAACAGAACCTGACTGTTCATCGGCCCCCTGAGGTATCGGCAGCTGAAGGTGCAGGCTTGCCAATAGCAGGCCTGACTGCTCTCCAGGCACTCACCAAGTCTGCAGGGATCAAGCTGGATGGGAGTGGCAAGCAATCAAACATTTTAATCACTGCAGCTTCCGGTGGGGTTGGACACTATGCAGTGCAGTTAGCCAAGCTTGGAAACACCCATGTAACTGCAACATGTGGTGCCCGCAATATTGAGTTTGTCAAGAGCTTGGGTGCCGATGAAGTGCTCGATTACCGGACTTCAGAGGGTTCTGCATTGAGGAGCCCATCAGGGAAGAAATATGATGCAGTGATTCACTGCACAACTGGCATTCCATGGTCTAACTTTGAACCTAATCTGTCAGAAAATGGGAAGTTGGTCGACATCATACCGGGCCTGGGAGCGATAATGACATTCGCATGCAAGAAGCTGACCTTCTCAAAGAAGGAGCTATTGCCATTGATGTTGATTCCAAAGGGCAATAACTTGGAGTATCTGGTGGGTATGGTTAAGGAAGGGAAGCTGAAGACAGCGATAGATTCGAGATATCCGTTGAGCAGGGCAGAGAACGCATGGGCCAAGATCATTGAGGGTCATGCTACAGGTAAGATCATTGTAGAAACTTGAAGAAAAACATACGAATTTAAGTACTGAACATAGATTATGAAAGACAAGATATGTGCGTGATGCTTCAATTCTTGGGCCGAAATTTATACTTCAAAGCTATATTGTAAAACATTAAACGAAAAGAAAAAAAAAAAAAAAAAAAACCACTTTGATGGGAAGCTTTCGCATAGATATTTCAACATCATTGAGAGTGAACATGAAACTATTACAATTTAGAAATTAATTTTTTCTTATAAGAAACTGCATGGGTTATTGCCCCAAAAAAGTGAGCTCAAATTTCATTCGAAGACATAACTCCTGTCTTTACATGGTGCAGCATCGATGCAGGGAGGAACAGCGAGTAGCTATCGAGTGCACTGGAGTTCGGTGCACCCGGGTGCAAAAGCTATTTTTTTTTTTTGAATTTATTTTATATAAATGTTAATATATGTGTATTTAACATGTGTATCAAATTTTATCAATTTTTAAATATTTTTTGGATTTTCTAAATTCAATGGCAATTTCGTAATTCATAAATTATGAAGCTGCTGCTGATTTTAGAAAATCTTTAAAAAAATGTAAAAATATTCAAAATTAGTGAAAATTGATACACATTAACACTTTTACAAAAAAAAATTTCAAAAAAAGTTAAAGAAAAATTGGTTAAATACACCTCTGGGCACTGAAGCTAAGTATGCTAAGTGCATCCGGGTGCATTGAAAAATGTCCTCAAAAACATCACCCCACCAATTACATGTGGAACTACCTTTTGTAAAGCAAATTTGAGCAATACAGCGTGCAACTTGGCTACCATCGCGATTAACAAGAGTAAATTCTCACAGCTGGAAATTCTAGCTCAAGCCCTTGATCTTATCAATCAGGCGCCCAATACTGGAAAGGATTATACCATTTACCTGCAAGCAATTTGTTTAGGATTAGCAAATCGCACTCACATTTGATATCCACTCCCAGCTGTCGACAATAGCCTGCACCCACATTAAGTTGCCACCTAACTTGATCTTCTTGTGCTAAATGGTTGCCATTAAGTAGCATGATGGCACAATAGAGTTGATGGATGAAGCCGGCACACCAATCCAGGATTGCGGAGAAATCAGGCCTCACATCAGTTATAAGCAAGGAGTTTCTGCTGTCCTAGATTTTTCAGCAGCCATAGAACCTGTTTTGCGTCTAGGCAGATAAGCACCCGAAAGACATCACTAACGGCTCCAATTGGTCTACACGAAATTAGCTAGATCTGCTGCAGATCGAAGGCGTTTCTTCTTGCAGCACATCCCCAGAAAATAGTGTTGGAGATTTTCAAAAATAAAAAATAATAAATTAACTTGTAGTCCACGAGCCTATCTATTGTTGTCGGTAATTATATTTGGGTTCGACATATCCTTCTTACATAACTTGTTAACAATGACCACACACCACTACTATGTGGCTTAACAAAAATCGAGTACCATCCCTTCAGGACTTGTAACGGGTGAGATGAAGCACATGATTTATAGAACCTATCTAGTAGTTCCGATCATTTACGCCCGAGCGTAAACACCCGAGCTTTTCGACCGCATGCTGTTGCGGTTAAATGCGGCAGAATTGATCTCCACCATTAGTTTAATATGAGCGTAAACACCCGACTAGTTTGAGATCCGTTTTTCAGATTATCTTGATCAACAAGGACTCGTTATCGATACCCAAAATTGTTTAATGTTCTCAGCCCTTTCCATTCCATTGCATTATTCTAAATCTCATGTATAGGACAGAAATGCTTGTTTAGATTTTGCCTACATCGTTTGTGTAAAATCACCAACCTTGAGCTTGACCTTTCTAAGCTTGTTGTCTTGTGAGTAAGAATTCCTTCCATTGGCTTTCGTGTTGCTGTTGCAGCTATCAATGTCTCCCCAATTCAGACAGCGAATTATGCTTGGAATTGTTCAAGCTTTTCGAATCGGCAAGAGCAAGCATACGTTCACTGCACGAATACTTGTCATTTCCAGTTTCTTTTCGCTTGTATGATAGATGCAATATGAAATAGCTTGTATGACAGATGAAGCATAAAAGAGCTTATGAAATCGAACCGTTTTCAAAGCGCAGAAAAGCAGAAAATTGGTTGTAGAATTAGAGGCTTCCTCGTCATAATTCCTGCAAAAAAAAATGGAAAATCGTAAAAAAATCGAAATAAAATGAAATTAAGATATATAATTATTAGCCCAAAAAGCTAATCTGAGCCCCTCAAGATAAAATCTCTCTCGTCAATACTTTCCAAGACTAAAGATTTTCCAGAGTTCTATAAACGAAGCTCAATAAAATCAAAAATGAATGGACACAGCTATGAACCAGCATGCAGTGGCGACGATGAGGACAATACAAGAGAGAAGATGGGAAGGTGTTGTTTGGAAAATCACCCAATCACATCAGCTACATGACTGTTGGCAGGAGTCGCTTGTTTGCAATTTTTCCTGGCAATAAATGCTTGACCGCTACGACAGTGGTATTTTAAATTAGGACGGTGTAGATGCGATTAACACAGGACGAATTGTAAGCATGAATTGTATTGGGGAAGGGACAAGGAACTGAAACAGAAATAGTTATGGACAGTTGGTGCACTAACAGAGAAGAGGAATGGATTACTAGATGCAGCAAGCAGATGAAGGGATGAGTCAAAGAAAAGAAAGGGGTATCGATAGGAAGCTGAACATCAGAAAGTCACTGTAAGGAGCTGAAAGCACAAGATGCAACAGACTTAAGAGACAGGAAGATAAGAGTGTGAAGATTGCATCAATAAGTTGTTGATTGACAAGGAGATCTATTGGAAACAGCGTGCCAAAGTAAGCTGGCTCAATTATGGAGACGAAAATACTAAGTTTTTCACAAGTACGCTTCAGAAAGGAGGAGGAGGAACCAGATCCAGTGGCTTGAAGATGAGCAGCGTCAGCTGGTTAGCGACCAGAAGAGTATTGAACAGATGGCTTTTCATTATTTCAGAAGCTTGTGCACTGCTGAGTCGGCTTCTGATCCTGCTGGCGTGGTTGAGCTGATCCGACCAAGAGTGACTGAGGAGATAAACAGTTTCTTGACTAGACCATTATTGATGGAAGAAGTTACAAAGGCTGTAAAAGTTATGAACCCAACCAAGGTGTCCGGTCCGGACGGAATATCAGTTGGTTTTTTCCAAAATCATTGGCATATAGTGGAGGTTGACATCTTTGAATCATGTGAGAGTTTTTTAGAGGCTGAATCCCAATAGATGCAAAGGGGCATGATGGCGGAAATCAATCGAACAGAAGTTGTCATCATTCCAAAAAAAACTAGTCGCTACAAAACTGATGTATTCAGGCCTATTAGTCTGTGCAACATAGTGTATAAAATTGTGGCAAAAATTCTGGCTAATAGGCTAAGGGGAAGCTTGGACAAGCTAATTTCAACGAATCATAGTGCTTTTGTTGAGGGCAGTTAATCACTCATAACACGATTCTTGCATATGAAGCGATTCATGTTTTGAGGAAAAAACAAGGGTTAAACAATGAGGAGATGGCGGTTAAACCGGATATGGTGAAGGCCTATGACATAGTTGACCGGAACTATCTTTGTCAGATTATGAAAAGAATGAATGTCAGTCAAAGATGGATTAGTTGGTGTACATTTGCGTGTCCACAGCAACATTCAAAGTGAATATTAATGGAGTTGAAGTGGGATAGTTTGCGGCCAGCTGTGGGATCCGGCAGGGCGATCATTTATCTCCATATCTATTCTTATTATCTGTTGAAGGGTTGTTTACACTGTTGATGAGCTTCCACAACAGAGGTATTCTAAATGGTATAAAAATCTGTACTAATGGCCCTATTCTAACCCACTTGTTTTTTTTGCAGGTGATGTTATATTATTCTTAAAAGCAAAGAGGGAGGAAGTTCTACATCTGAAAAAGTTGAGTGCCGTCCATGAAAAATCATCTGGACAGAAGGTTAATATAAATAAGACTGGCACTTTATTCAACAAAAACACCAAGAATACAACCTGACAGAGGATAGAGTTGGTGTTGGGTGCAAAGGATAGATCTATTGGGAATTATCTGGGGCTACCTGCGTGGGTGGGGAAGGCAAGGACAAAAACTTTTAGATTCATTAAAGAAAGAATTTGTAAGAAGACACAGAGCTAGAAAGGTAAATTGTTATCTTTGGGAGGGAAAGTGTAACACCCAACCTTTTTGAGGTATTACGAATGAGGTCTACTATGTCAATCTGAGAATAAAATCTATCAAGATGGAAATAGATACTAATATACAAAATTATAAAACTTTTAACTATTACATCTCAAGTCTATTACTCATGGAGTCATTATACATATTTCGTGTCCATTATTAATACAAGTAAAGATTATACGAAAACTTCAACAACTCTAAACTTCTTTGTCTTTTGCTCTACTAGTTTCACCTTTTTGCTATGTTAATGGTTGCTCTAGTTTAGCATTGTATCACTGTGTTTCCACTGAAAACAAAACTATATGAGCTGAAAGCTCAGTAAGTAAAAATATATTTTTTTTACCAAATTCATTTTGCAAACATTTTGAATTTTCAACAACAATGACAAAATCTATATTATCTTTTGTGTACAACAAACTGTAGTTAATGAAGAATTCAAAACATCTCGATACATGTGCACATATACATCAATTTTAAAATCAAGCATTCACACGGTAGGTATTGTCATCTACTTGCGCTCGCGTGCAGCCACGCTACACATTCGTAAGCTAATTCATCTTCTTTAGTAGTCCTGAGTTCGCTACTCAGGTATTACCATACTATTTTTACTTCTTGGCAAACCCAAATATGGATCATGCTCATGCATTATGATCAATGCACCACTTAAATCCATAGCTTAACATGAATAAGAAAACTTTAAAATAATCATGCTCATGTTTAAATAAACCATCTTGAAAGAAAATTTCAAACTTAGTAAATAATCACATTTCATAGCAAATCATAATTTTCAACACAATATTTTCAAAGTTATGCTTTGGTAAAAGTTTACTTACCTTTAAGTAGACTTTAAAACTCTTTTTTCTCTAATTTCTTGTAGTAGCCTCAACTCTCTTTCCCTAATTTTCATCACAATATGTTCATTATTTTACTCTGGTTTTCATAAATATTATTTAAAATTTCGTTTATGACTTTTCCAAAATTTCTCATAATTTTAATCGGTCAAAATTCTATTTTCTCCTATTTATTCTCATATTATTCCACTTTTAAAAAACTTTATTTCTTATATATAAAAATAAATTTGGACTCATACTTCTTTAAATACTTACTTTAAATTTTTCATATTTTTTTTATAAATTTTCATAATTTATTTATTTATTTTTATAGCATCACACCTTTTAAATAATTTCATTTTTTTATAAAAATTATAAGTTTAAACTCATTTAAGCTTCTAAATATTGACTTTAATTTTATGGGTATTTTTCATAATTTTATGTATTTTTTTCTAATTTTTCTATATTTATTTTTATTTTATTTTTTTCCCCGCCGGCAGTTGGCCGCGGGTGGACTGTTACAGTGGGCCAGACCTGTTCTGGGCCCGCACAGGTGGGCTGGGTCCTTTGCTTGGAAGTTGGGCCAAGTTGCTTATGTGGGCTAGACTTGGGCTTAGATTCTGTGGACTTAGTTTATGTGGACTTGGGACTAGTGGACTTACTTTTGGGCTTTCTGGTTCACTGGTCTTTTCCAGATGGGTTTGGCCCACTGGTCCAGAAGCTCTTTTTTTTTATTTATTTCAACGGTCCATATTCTCTGAATATAGTAGCTTATATCTCTTAATATAAATCTCTGTTTAATCTGAAACTTTAGAGGTAAGCTTATAAAATTATGTTTTATAATCTGGACGGTCAATTTCTCAAAATAACATCTCTATTATCAAATTTGACATACATGGTTTAATAAATGGTTAAAATTAAACATCACTTCAAATAGCTATGTAAACTAATTTTTAACAAAATTAATTCATCATATATACTATAAAATATCTCAAATAATGTTTGTAACAGGTTAGATTATTATTTTTGCATCTGTATTTTTCTGTAATTTTTTTCTGTTTTATCCTTAAAATACATATTCACCACTCTAAATCTTCATAAAAATTACTATATCTAGAAATCTATAAGACTGATCATGTTAAAATTTTGTAGGCAAGGTAAGCATATGATTATCTTGTTATTGTATGGTCAAAATTCTCTGATCATGCCCAAAAGTATGTTTATTTTATCATATAGCATTTTCTACCCTTTATTTGATACTTCTCATTGAAATAAGTGAAATTTCAACATCAAATATTTCAATAATACTTCTATGACTAATTAACCATGCTAGAAGTATTATGAACGGATTAGATCTGAGAAATAAGTTGCATATATTACAAAATGAACGAGATTAATAGACAAATTGTTCACCACAATTTCTGTCAAAAGCCAAAATTGCTACAGTTCTTCTTTTTCCTTCTCTACTCCGTTTTCATCTCTCTCTGTCAACATTCGGCAGTTGCGGAAACTGCCCAAACGGATCCAGAATTTTCCTCTGGGTACATATCTGGATTCCTTATTTAATATAGATTCGTCCAATACTTTTTTCGGTAGATCTAGCGAATCTATGGAGTTTGGGAAAAATGGATGAATTATAAAAATTTAAAATTCTTATTGAATCTTTAATGATAAAGCATGAAATTTTCAACTTACCTAATAGGTGTACCCATGAAGGGATTTACTGGAACAGATCTGAGAATCACATAAGTTTTCTTCCAAATATCAACTCGACAGCGTCCGTTTCGAGCCCTTTTTGCCTTCTCTATGCTCCTGCGTCCTTTAAAAAGAACGTGTAGCCGCTTGCCAATGCTCACCATTAATGTTCATGAATTAAATTATATTTTATTAAATATTTACGGCTATTATAGAAAGAAACATTAATTAAAGCAGTGATTCAGTCTATTCCTACCTATGTCATGAGCATTTTTCTTCTTCCGAGGAAGCTGTGTAGAGAACTTGAAGCCCAATTCAATAGGTTCTGGTGGGAGGGGGGAAAGATGGTAAAAGAAAGATTTCTTAGGTGGCTTGACACAAAATGTGTGATCTGATAGAATTGGGTGGTTTGGGCTTCAGGAAGTTGGAGTTGTTCAACTTGGCAATGTTTACAAAAAACACATGGAGACTTTTTATGAACGAAGACTCATTCGTTTATAAGGTTCTCAAAGCTAGATATTTCCCAAATGATGAAATCTAGAGTTGCAAACTCATCGAATGCTTCATACACCTGTCGAAGCATTCACGAGTACATTCATCTACTGACATTAGGGAACAAATGGAGGTTCGGGAATGGCAAAAGGATTAGATTCTTTGGGACAATTGGACATCTTCTATATTGAGGAAGGTGGCACCCCTTCCTCTCGAGATCCATGATGAGAGTAAAGTATGAGAATTTGTGGATTGGGAAAATAGAAAGTGGAAAAAATGTGTTGTTATCCAAGTTGTGGGGGAGGAGGGTTGGAATGTGGTTTCTAATACACCTATCCCTGACAGGTCAATGGATGATTGCAAATACTAGGCTATTGAAAATAATGGCCATTTTACTGTCGAATCAGCATATAAGTTAGCAAATCAAGTGTTTGTTCAGTCAAAGGAAAGGGGAAGTGAGCATGGTGTGATGTGGATTTACCATGTTCTATGGAGACTAAAAATCTTGAAGAAGATTATCATTTTTGGCCGGAGACTTCTCACAAACTCATTACCTATAAGGATGAATCTGTTAAGGAGGGGAGTGGAGACAAATGCAAGATGCCATTTCTACAACACTGAAGATGAAAGTGTGGGCCATTTATTTGGGGTCTGTAATGTGAGCTGGAGGGCTTTGGCCTTAAAAGTAATCAATATGCTTGAAGGCCATCTGAACGGGGATTTGGAGGGATATTGTTCGTCATTTATGTAGTAGAAATGTGAAGTATCCATTAATCTTTTTCTTATGTACTTGCTGGAGAATGTAGTAGGTTAGAAACAAAGCCATCTTTGAAGGGAGAAATGCAGATTGGTAAGATATTCCTTGCTGGACATCTAAATATATCCAGTCTCTTGATGTGGTAAAAATGTTTAACCTGAGAAACCATATAATCCCTGAAAGCCCAACAAAGTGGTGTCCTTCCAAGGTTAGTATATTAAAGATAAATGTTGATGTTGGATTACTTTTAAATGGTAATTGCATGGGTCTGGGTGCTATTGTCAAAGATTGGAATAGGATGGTTTTGACAGTAAAAGCATGAAATTTGGCTAGGTTAATTGATCCTCTTTTATTGGAAGCCATTACTGTTCAAAAATGCTTCAGTTGGCCTTTGAGACGGGGTTCAAGAAGATCCAAGTGGAAAGCGACTCGTTGCTATTAGTGAATTGCCTTAATGATGATGCCAATATCTTGTCACAGGTGAGAACTATTATTGAAGACTTGAAGAAACTGAAGGCTACTTTTGATTTTTGTATTTTTACTCATGTGTACAGAACTGGTAATTGGGCTGCTCATAGGTTAGCCATTTTTGCTTCATCTAGGGGGTTCCTGAAATGCTATGAGATGATTACTTACCTATATGCATTTTTGATATTGTATTCAATGAATTTTTAATGGATTCTCTTTCTCCTTATACACGTCCTATCTCCCAGACTGACCAAGACTTAGTGGAAGTCCAGGATTGATGGGGAGCCTGGGGTGTTTTACTTAAAAAAAATAGAGAACGAACGACAACAACATATGGTCAAAAAGCCCCGGTTTACGCCCAGGCATAAATTATCAAAACTCCCTATCCAGCTCATTCACATTTACATTAATAAGGAATACCAGAATAATCATGCAAACACATCCTTTTACAAGAGGCAGTTCCACACCGCATTCAGTTTTTCTTGTATATATAAGATTCACACACCTATATACACATATATCAAAAGAAATATACTTGTAACATATTGTAGACACCCCTCGCTTAAGCCTAAATAAGTACACATAAAAATAATGGAAACAAATGTATGGACCAAGACCTAAGCCCAACCACCAGACAGGCCTATCCAGCCTGGACCCACAGGAGCAAAGCTCTAAGCCACCCATCAGCAAAATGGGCTCAACCAACCTTCAGCCCATAGAAATTGGGCTCTACAACAACAGCCCACCAAATTCCAGCAACCCACCAGCAAAACAGGCTCAGCCCAGCTTCAGCCCATAACAATTGGTCTCTACAACAGCAACCCACCAAATTTCAGCAACCCACCAGCAAAATGGGCTCAATCAAGCTTCAGCCCATAATAACTGGGCTCTACAACAATAGCCCACCAGATTCCAGTAACCCACCAGCAAAATAGGCTCAGCTAAGCTTCAGCCCACAACAACTGGGCTTTACAGTAACAACCCACCAGATCTAGCTTCAAACCACAGCAACTGGGCTCTACAACAACAACCCACTAGACACTAAGCTTCAGCCCATCTGGAGCAAAATACTCTACAAGGCAACAAGCCCAACAGCAATGGGCTTCCAGTCATGGCCCACGGCCCACTCACCCACTTCCCCTCTATAAATAGAGGGGCAAGTTCCAAGCTCAAGACACAAAAGTAGGCATCCCAACAGGAGAGGATGGGAGTCTGCAGCAAATCCCTGGCACCTCGGCTTCTCCTCTCCTTTAGCTCTAGCTTTCCTCTCTCCAGCCCTCTCTCCCTCTTCTTCAGATTTTTTTATTTTTATTTTCCTCCTTTCATGCACATGTAAACGACTTCAGGTTAATAAGTTTTTCTCATATCTGTTTTAATCCAAAAACTGTGATCCAAGCTCTATACGACCGTGTTCTTATTCAATGAAAACGAGGACTGATCTCCCCTTTAAGATTAGTGGTGACTCCATCTAGTGGTGTAAATCTCTTGGCTTTTGAGGTTATTCCCACATGTTTTATTTGATCTAAATACTAACGCTTTTCATCGAGTTGAAGCCACAGCAAGGTAGACGCACACCGTCCACCAGCTCCTGGCGACGTTTCTATGCCGTCACGTTGCTGAATCCTTGAGAATCCTGCGCATATGCCGCTACTCCCGAAGCTTGAGGATCTAGCTCAAGACCGATGTCTATTCTATGCAAATATTCATTTTTCGAAACATACTAGTAGCCCTTCCATTCAATGAGAAACACAGGTACCGGCCCTTTCGATCTGGCCCAGATTTCACGAGGCGGGAAAGGCATCCGAGCCCATCATAGAGTCGGCAACAGGCGCTATAGCTTGACGACTCCGCTGGGGACTGCACTATTGGTTAAAATCGGGCACAAGGGGCAGAAATCTGAAGATCATGGCGTTCCCCTTTCTGGACAGTGAGGTTCCGAGTCCTCTCCCCCCTCTGGACAATAAGGTCCCGCTGTTTCTGGAACGAAGATGCCCAAAAAATGTCTACACCTAAATCGTTTTTAGGTCTAGAGGCATTTAGCTCATGAACTGGAGAGAGCTCGTAAATGGGGTAAACCATTGAATATTGACTCGTAACTGTTTATACATGTAAAATGAGCTTAGAGGAAGGGTTTCCAAGAGTTAAATTATTAATTGTCACTAAGTAATTTTTTGCCAAAAAAATCAGGCCTTAAAAGAGCAATCAGACCTAAAAAGTTTTTCATTCTGAAAGGGATCAACCTGGGTAACTTAGGGAGTCTCTCTAAGTCACAGGCTGTTGTGTATGGTGTCATAAAAGCATGTATGCTAAGACGAGCCAAGGAGACTAATGTCCAAGAGTTAAATCACTAATAACTATCAGAAAAAGTTTGGCCAAAAAAATTAAATCTTTTTCTAGGCCTGAAAAGTTTTTTAGTCTAGAAGATTCATCAAAAATGCCTCAGATAAGTTGAGTCAGAAAGTCCCAAATCTTTTTACTGGAGGAACTTGAAGCATCCAAAGTCTCCACGAATACTTAGAAAACCCCGATTTGCAACATCTATTTAAAGGCCGACCTTCCCATTTTGAAAGTCATCAAACCATTGATCGAAGCCATGTGGTCATCAAACCCAAAACAGCCAGGATGGAGTCGGAACAATCTTCACATTACGAGGATCGAGATCAATAGTTCAAACAGTCCATTGAAGCCTATATGGAGTTGATGGATAAAAGGATGCGTCAAAATCTAGAGCAGGGAGGAAGGTGCTGAATAGAGCATCGTGTCTAGACCTGAAAAGTTTTCTAGTTCAGTGACGTCCAGAAGCATTCCAACTAAAAAGTAGCAAGCTAGCGATAGATTTTCAAGCCCAAAGACGATTAATCAACTTTTCCACCCTTAGTTTTGAAACAGGAGGCATCATATCATATTTTTCGTAATTTTGCTTTGGCTTCTTACCGAAAAAAAAAGCAAAAAAAGTAAAAAAAAAGAAGAAATATTTCTCAAAGTTCTAGTTGCCTTCAAGCCAAAACTACACACATCGAGTCGACAAATCATTTTTCAAATAAAAATACTGCATTCTCATTTGAAAAATGGGAACAAACAATGCAACAAATGCAACGGATGGAGGATATGCTCTACAAAATTCTAAAGCAACACCAATCAACAGCAAGTCTACAGCATCAAGCGTTATCTTCTTCATCACAACATCAACAAACAACAACTTCAAGCTTGCAATCTATTCCAACTCAAAGATCACATGGCCTAATGAATATGCAAGACCAAATAGAAGAGGTCAAGACACAGTTTCAAAGCCAGCTCCAAGAAATATAGAGAAAAATTAAGCGACAGCAAGGGGAGGGCCTTCCTTTGGTAAAAATTGAAGACTTATACCCATTTTCAAATACACAACTATCTGAAAATTTTAAAATACCAACCCTCCCTATCTATGAAGGAGACTCATGCCCACATGCTCATCTCAAGGTCTTTTTCAGTATTTTATACCCTCTAGTAAAAAAAAAAAAATTTTGGTCGTGCTATTCCAACATAACTTGAGAGGGGATGCCCTTGAATGGTATACGTTGCTGGACGACAAAAAAATCAAAACATGGGAGCATCTATCTCTAACTTTCATCGATCGATTTTCTTACATGCTAAATGTTGCACCCAAAAGAGCTGACTTGGAAGCATTAAAACAAAAATGTGATGAAACATTCTCAGAAAACGTGGCTAGATGTCGAGCATTGGCGGCGAAAATGAAGATTCTTTTACCTTTGAATGAACAGATTTTTATCATCATCAACTCGGTTCAACGTAGCATCTCAGGCTACCTCATCTCACATCCTTTTGCTAACTTTACACAACTATTACAAGTGACGGAGAAAGTTGAAGATGGCCTAAGGAAGGAAATAATTTTCTCATGACCACAACAAGGGAATTTTATTTATCTTAAACAAGCAAACTAGACTTCTTAAATGACAAACATCGATGTGAAAGTCAATTTTGTCAAGGGTAATGCCAAAACTTTTGACCCTTCTATTTTCATAACAAAAGTCTAACATCATAATGCTCCTTGCAAGGCCGAAACGTCAATCCTATCACCGTTCAAAGAAAATGTGTCAATCTTATCATTTTATCAGAAAAATCTACAAAGCACACGCAAGAAAATCCAATTTCATATTAACTGCCTATGGTTTTCCTGCAAACCCGGGAACTCCGCTCAAAATAGTGAGCTAACCAACTTTGCCTCACCTATGCCCAAAAAATATCTTTGTTCCAGTCAACCAACCAACATGCCTGCAGTCTAGAAATGCAGAAGAAAACTGAAAAATTCCTTACACCTCTACTTCTAGTATCCATCAAAAGCAGTCGTTACCATCATCATGTTCAACCATGGAAGGTAAAATATTAGTTTTATCAGCAAATCAGACAAATGCCTCAGAAAAATAATTGCTTGCCAAAGAGCACAAATTTCAAGAAATTCTTGCGCGAAAAAAGCTAAATGGAAAAGATCATTTACAAGTCACAAATGAATTTATATCTCACACTGACAATCAAGTAGAGGCATCTAAAAAGCGTTGACAAACCATCATCAACACAGGCAATGTCGACAAAGTCGAACAGCCAACAAGGTTAGCCCCGGAAGCCGCAAAATGAGCAGGGCACACCACCGTCATCAGTCAACCCATCATCACAGATGTATCTTTATCAACATATCCACGAGGGATATTTCAAACTTGCTATCAGACAGTCTTTCCATCAAATGGCAGGAAAAATGTCAAAAACTAGTGAAGATAATATTTCACAGGGGGCAACATTAATCTTAAAATTATCCAAGGTTGTGCTCTATGAAAATGGGGCAGCCACAATAGATATCAAGTATAAAAAGATGACTGCCAAAGCCGCATGCTAGAGAAGCATTAAATTCAAGCTACAAGAGTTAATTTACAAATAAAGGCTGAAGGACAAAAGGTGGAGAAAAATACATTTCAAAGCACGAAGGCGGGCAACTTTCAAAATAAAGGACACAAATGATTTTTATTTCAAGTCACATCTTGCCTCAAACAAGGTTTGGGACCCGGGAGGCAAAGTTGCATGAAGAAAGGTACTTATATATATTTTAAAAAAAAAGAAAAAAAAAAAGAAAAAAGGGAAAAAGAGAGGAAAAAAGAGAAAAAATAAAAGAGAAAAATGAAAAGAGAAAAAAAGAAAAAAGAAAAATTACAAGGCAAGATGGTTGAAGATCCAATAATACATCAGAAGCAGCGCTCAGTCTACTCCTCGAGTGCTCCATAGGTAATCAGAAGCAAGCTTCAGCCGCCTGAATAATCGTGCTCGAGCTATGTTCCGAAAACCTAAAAAGTTTTTAGGTCCAATGGCGGTGTTTGCAAATGAATTTCCAGATATCCGTCAGACGTTCCCCAATACACCAAAGCTGCCCAGCAAAGTTCAAAAACTACTATGAAGTTCAACTAAAAGTGCAGAAAGAAAAACCAGGATGATTCAGAAAGTTCAAAGCAAAGCTAAAAGCTAAAAAGTCCGTTACCAAGCTGGATAAAGTAAGGGTACACACCTAATAAGGGGTTGTTTTCAAATTTAGATTCATTAAAAGAAGAATCTAGGACCAGCAATGCTACTTGCGGAAATTCACAAGCTTCTTGAAGCCTACAAAGTCCAAAATCAGAGCAAGGAGTCTAGAAAAGAAAAACATCAAGACATGACAAAAGTGAAGTATTTCATTACATCCAAAGACAAACCAGAAATACATTATAGCCTAAAATAGGGAGTTTAAAGGAGACCTATCAAATACATCACAGCCCAAAAAGAATCCAAAAGGGACAACACTTATGAAAATAAGAAGAGCCTATACAGTCCAATTACCACATGCCTCTAGCACTTCACAAAAAAAAAAAGGAAGAAAGAGACAAAAAAAACAGCTCAATAATTTGCCATTAGCGCCTTGCATTCAAGAGTTGACTAAGGCACTCCAAAATAGCTTCATGGCGATTTATCATCCCTTCCATTGCAGACAAAGCATCCGATTGATGAGAAGACAAGGAAGCTAAAGCCCCCAACTGAGTAAGCAAAGTTAGCATATCCCGATAAATTCATCTTGATCCCATGAATAGATCTGCAGTAAAGACAACGACAAAAAAAGGCAACCGCCTCATCAAGCATAAGAAATTTGAAAAAAATGAGAAAAGTTGTGACATGATGGCAAAAGGAGACAACCACCTCATCAAGCATAAGCAATTTGGAAAAAAGAAGTGCCTCAACTCAAAAGGACAAAAAGACAACGGACCCACATGCTATCCACATTCAAGTGTCATCCACATTCAAGATGAAAAGCAAAGGCAACATATGTCTAGAAAAGACCAAAAGGAGGATAAGTTGGGTCATCCCTTTACAACTCAAGTTAAGGACCCTCACCATAAAGCATGGAAGACAAAGCACCTACAAATGGCCAAAAGTTACTCATATAGCACTCTAGCAGAATAAAAAAGGAAGACAGGGACCATCATTCCCAAGTCATGATGCAGCCACAATGGGAAAGACGCCTTAACATTATGCCTTCGTCTCACTTAAGAAATGATCCCAATGCATCCTAGTACTTCACAAACAACGACAAGATATCCGAGACCCACAACAATCATCATCAGGTATGAGCCATATAAAAAAAACTAACAGTTGACAAATACAACAAGGCACAACATATTAGGCAAATCCTACACAAGCATAAGGGAATCATGATATAAAAGAGCAAGTGAAAGGAAGTACCTGTCAAGCTAGACGATCACCAGCTCCACTACAACAAACTAATAACCAGAACCGCCAAGCCAACACCAGTCCTTGGCATCTAGCAATAAGCCTATCAAACCACAAAAACAAAGAGTTTGATCAGATGATGGGATAGGAAGAGGACATACAACCTCAACAATGACCAATAGCCACTGCCCAATTTGGCCTCAAACAATGCCAGCGATTCCCCTTCCAAGGCTCCAGAATGTATGCCAAGAGGCCTCCAGACCACCTGAACTATGGTGCTAAGTCACCCAGCTCCAATCACACATCTGCCCTGCACCAACAAACACTCAAGAATCATCACCGACAAATGATCGACAGCAGGGAGCAAGATGAGTGAGGGAAGAGAAGAGAAGGATACCTGCGATTCTGCGTGCCCCTCCGAGGTCTTTGACAACAGCAACATTTCCAACAAATTCGACAAACGCCGACAGTCACGTCCTAGCTCGCCAGCACTGGCAAACACACGAACCACCACCATAGTACGCCGATTGCCAGAGAGAAGGAGAACGAAATTAAAAGGACATTGCTTTCCCCAAACTGCCTCAATACTTCCCATGATCAATCAAAACCAGGTTGTCCCAAATATCATCGCTAAGACGCAAGAAGGAAGAATGAAATGAAAGGAAAAACGAAAAGGGAGTACCTACCGGCCAACGACAGTATCGATACTCCGCACGGAACCCTCTACGACGGCAACAACCAACGCTCACTGACGACAGACGTTCAAGCCCCAACCACTGTTTGCTAGCGAGAGGGAAGAAGAAGAAAAAAGAGAGACAAAGAAAGGAAAGGAGATACCTACCGGTCGATAGCAGCAACTTTGACGAATACTGATGATCCTCTCGCAACACCGACAGATCTCTTACAGCCGACAATCTAGGCAACGGCGATGATCCAAGCAACGACAACAATCCAAGCAGACCCCCACCGCCGGCCGCATGACCCAAATGTCTGAAGAAAGAAGACGAAACCCGCCTGTACGAAGCCCTCGACGACGGTGACAGCAACCAAAGGCGCAACCGGTGATCGGCGAAAAAGAAGGTGGAGCAGCCAAAGAAGGAGGGAACCACGAAAAAGGCCCTAAAGGTGGGATAAATTGTAGACGATCCCCTACAATCTTCGAAAATTACAAATCTGCACCAGATTGAGAAAAACGCAAAATGGTTCAGCGAGTTAACAAATTTTTCAAAATGGCCCACGTAAGATTATTTTACGAGAAGGTCAGCACAAGATCAGATTTACTGAAAGGACATTTCAAGTTCACGAAAATTACAAGACGACCTAGAAACTTAAAAGTTTTTAGCTCTAAGACAAAAGGGTTGTCTTAAACTTTACCATTCACCATCAAGATGCCTCTGGCAAAGGTGAGCAGCTGTAGACACCCCTCTCTTAAGCCAAAATAAGTACACATAAAAATAAAAGAAACATATGTATGGACCAAGATCCAAGCCCAACCACCAGACAGGCCTGTCCAGCCTTGGTCCACAGGAGCAAAACTCTAAGTCACCCACCTGCAAAATGGGCTCAACCAAGCTTCAGCTCACAGAAACTGAGCTCTACAAAATAGCAACCCACCAGCAAAATAGGCTCAGTCGAGCTTCAGCCCACAGCAACTAGGCTCTACAACAGCAGCCCACCAAATTCTTGCAACCCACAAGCAAAACGGGTTCAGCCAAGCTTTAGCCCATAGCAACTGGGCTCTACATCAAATCCCACTAGATCTAGCTTTAAACCACAGCAACTAGGCTCTACAGCAGCAACCCACCAAATACTAAGCTTCACCCCACTTGGAGCAAAATGCTCCAACAAGTCAACAAGCCCAATAGCAATGGGCTCCCAGTCATGGCCCACGGCCCACACACCCACTTCCCCTCCATAAACAGAGGGGCAAGTTTTAAGCTCAAGACACAAGAAGAGGCATCCCAAAGGGGGAGGATGGAAGTCTGCAGCAAATCCCTGACACCTCGGCTTTTCCTCTCCTTTAGCTCTAGCTCTCCTTTCTCTCTCTCTTTCTCTCTCTCTCTCTCTCTCTCTCTCTCTCTCTCTCTCCAGCCCTCTCTCCCTCTTCTTCAGATTTTTTTAATTTTTATTTTCCCCATTTAAGACCGATGTAAACGGCTTCGAGTTAACAGATTTTTATCATATCTGTTTTAATCCGAAAACCGAAATCCAAGCTCTGTATGACCGGTGTTCTTATTCAATTAAAACGGGGACTGATCTCTCCTTTAAGATCAGTGGCGGCTCAATTTAGTGGTGTAAATCTCTTGGCTTTTGAGGTATTCCCACATGTTTTATTTGATCTAAATACTAATACTTTTCATCGAGCTGAAGCTGCACAAGATAGACGCTCGCCGTCCACCAGCTCCTGATGACGTATCTGCCCTGTCACGCTGCTAAATCCTCGAGAATCCTGTGCATATGCTGCTACTCCCGAAGCTTGAGGATCCAGCCCAAGACCGATGCCTATTCTATGCAAATATTCATTTTTCAAAACATACTAACAACCCTTCTATTCAATGAGATACGCAGGTCCCGGCCCTTTCGATCTGGCCTAGATTTCACGAGGCGGGAAAGGCATCCGAGCCCATCGTAGCATCCGTGACGGGTGCTACACATATCCGTCTCATAAATGATACATGATAGCTGGATAAATATTTGTATCTTGTGTTTTCCAAAAAGAATCTTAGCCAATAAATTATGAAAAAATTATAAGGAAATGGAAAACTTAAAGTCTAACGAGCTATAGCTCTAGTTGCGGGCTCTCCCCTACACTCGTCTTGAACTGTATCAGCTGCCCTATCATCTAATTATAACGACAAAACAGTCTGGCAAGCTTAGTGAATAGATAATGAGTTAGTGAAGAACGAAAATCAATTTAAATTCTCAATGCATATGCCTTGTCCATAAAGATGAATGCATCTCAAACCACATATTCTTCGGGCCCATGCACAACCTTATTCCCATGCCAATCAAAAGACCATGAACAATCTTATTTTCATGTCAAACAAGGGATATGAATAATTCTCATGTCAACCAAAGGTTATGAACAACCCTACACCTTCATAATAATTCATTATCACACTTTCAATAGGTGTTCATACCAAACTAATAAACCCCAAATAAATGAAAGTCGAACCATAAGCAACAATAATTCACACATTAGAAGATTAACACATTGACTTTCATATTGGCATTTCATCAAACACCTAATATGCATCATTGTGAAAACTATTAAGTTTCATACCAAGTCAAACAAATCCTTGTCAATACACTCTATTTTCATGGAAATTACTTCTACTAAATCATGAATTTAAATCAAAACTCTAAAATTCTAACAGTTCCATCCAATCTTTATCCATCCCTTGCTTTAAAATGCCCAAACAAACGAAATTGGGCCATGATTGGTACGGCTCAAACAAAGTAAATGGTTTCACATTTTTTCGGCAATGGGACAAGATGAGGTTGCCTCTATTGCCTGATCAAGAAGCAAAGCGATTATTACTTGTTGACAAAACTGTGGGAGTCATTACTTATATAAATTGAGTTGTTGTTGTGATTTTCAGTATAATGAATAAACAAAATTATATTTTATTTGAGTTAAAATGGACTTCTTTTAATATGTTTTATAGCTAAGATACTTTTGTCATGGTGGAGCTATGAAAAAGGACTCTTTGAGTAACCTTGTAATTAAAGACCTATTGTGCAAAGGTTATTTATAATTTTTAAAATTATGTAACTGTATTTGTAATTGTAGTCAAATTACGTGGGCATATTTGTAAGTTTTTTTTAAGTATTTACTTTGACTAAAATACCTCCGCTTAAAATTCAAAAAAATATATACACATTCAAAAGTAATAAAACTTATTGTATTTATTAAATATATCTAGAATAGTAGTTTTTTTTACAAGTTCGAGCCCAGTGCTCACAGTTTGATTCAACTTGCAAGTGGGGGAGACTATACCCTGACGTCAGGCATGAGACACCCATGCATTACCAACTGGCCTCAGGCTCTAGGCATAAATTTTTTTGAAAGAACAACAAATTTTTAAAAAAAAAACATGTTTTGGGGCATGGTTGCTTCCAATCCATCTCTTTTGGAATTACAACACTCATTATTTTGGTGCGTTTTGGAGACATCTGGTCATGGAGCCACCCAAAGCAACAGCCTTCGGCAAGTGCTAGAGGCACTAGGGTGCATGGGCAAAGTATTTTGAGGACTGAAAACCTGCAATCCACTATCATCCCATTAACTTGAATTAATCAACGATGTTGATCGTGTGTACTCAATCTACCGTCTGTGTTTTCTGAAAAATAAGAAATAAAGTCTCAACTAGACAAAGGATAAGTTAAAAACAAGGATATTTATAATCAGGTATTATGTTTAGTGGAATACTCATCATATCTCATCGAGAGAAGGTCTTTCCCGCTGTTTCCCGCTTGGGTGAAACATTTTCGCGCGCAGGGAAGGTGAAAGAAATGGGGGAGTGGGGAGTTCTCTCCGGTGAGGAGTAGTACCGGCGCGGCTTTCCCGGTCTTGGTACCTTTGATCCTTCCCGTGGAACTAGGAACCATACGGGGGTCCAACCATTAAAGGCTGAAAAATAGTGAAGGGAGGAAGGGCGTCCTTTGGGCAGAGGTGAGGTGGGTGGCACCCAAATCCAAACTTTCAAAGTTGGGAGTCACAATCGACTCTTTTGTTGAAGGGAATCGTCTGAGCGCATAGACCAGAATCGGTCACCATTAGAAAGAAGCAAGCTTGGCCCAAGAGCGAGGATTCCGTACGGCGATGAGGAACTGCTAACAAGTGAAATCCAAGCTCTTGAAATCACGAGCTGTATGATCCAAGCATTAAGACCAGAGCAGGGCAAGCCTATAGCTATATGCTCGATCTGGGCAAGGAAACCTTACAATCATGAAGATTTCAAAGCAGTCATCGAGAAGATATGGAATCTGCAGCAAAAATGCTAGTTTTTCGAAGTTGATCACCAGATCCACTTTGAAGCCAAAGTTGACCTGCAGAAGGTTCTAATGGGGATGCCATGGCTGTATGATAGGAACCTTGTTCTGGTTGAAGAAATCAATACACCGCTGCCTCTGCATGAAGTGAACTTGCACTCGACTCCTATGTGGCTAACAATCAAGGATATCCCCTATCTATACGACAAAAAGGCTGTGGGAGAGGAAGTAGGGAAATCCTTTATTAGTCACACAGAGCTGAAGGAAGAAGGAGAGGATGTTCTGGTGAGAGTCGAAATGGACGTAAGGGTCCCTCTACGCAGAGGAGTCTTCACCATAAATCCTTGCAATAGAAAGCATTGGTTGAGATTCCAGTATAATAGGCTACCGATCTTCTGCTTTGCTTACGTGCGAATGGGGCATGCATCGCAGGACTGCAACTAGGCTACGGAGGAAGTCAAGGGAAGACCAGAAAATGAGATGTCTTACGAAAATTTCCTCATAATGGGAGTGAAATACGTCAGAACTAAACGAAAGGAGGGAAATAATAGGGTTCTACCATGCAAATATGTAGCAGAGAACAACATGGAAAACATGGATCATGGCACTATGGTAGGCCACAGCAGCGGGGAAAAAGGTAGGGAAGGGGCCATAAACGAGGAAGATACGGATTTTCTAGGGACATTGAGATCGAGAGGCAGACAAAGAACCCACAATGAACAATCGTTGGATGTAGATATTCATACTAGCGAGATAAAGGGGGGAGACCAACACATGGAGCCCATGCCCACAAAGGGAGGACAACACTATTCGATAGATCGGGGACCTGAGCAGGAGTGCTTTGGAAGGCTCAGAGTCCGAATAGGAATGGAGATCGATGAATTGGGGGTGGCTCTTGAAGACTGCCCACAAACTTTGCCACTGCCATGGCCCCAAATCGGTTCTGGGGAAGACACAAGCAACCCAAAGATGGATGACCGAAATAGCAAAATGGGAGGGACTTTGGATAATGGCCTGGAACGGAAAGAGGGGGGCAAAGGGAAAGTCAAAAACAGCCCAATAAGGGCATGTCAAGCGGAAAAGGAAAATGACAGTGCTACAACTTCTGTGATATCTGGCAAAAAATAGAAGAGAAGGGCAAGAAAACATAGTTGGACTGATGGGGGATTCCACAAAAGAGTGTTAGCTGATCGCAGCAATATCAGGAGAGCTGATGATTTGTTAGGGACGGACGCCTGGGGGAGTAAGGAACACAGCAAGAGGAGGAAGCGAAACCCCTCAGATGCGAAAATCAGCCCAATCTATACGATGACGGAGGCTGAGCATGAGGCTCAGCCCCGCGGGGAATAAATGGCTATACTCACCTGGAATTGTCGGGGGCTTGGGAACCCATGAACAATTCGACATCTACGTGATCTAATCAAGCATAAAGATCCCAAACTGGTATTTTTAACAGAGACGAAGAGAACGACGAAGGAGATGGACACAATTAAGTACAGAGTGGGCTTTTGCAATTGTCTAAGTGTGGATTTCCGGGGGCATGGGGGGTCTTGCACTGCTTTGGAGGAGTGAGTGGACTGTCTTCGTGGCATCCTTCTCAATGAACCACATTGATGTTAGCATCACAAGGGAAGATGGAAAACTATGGAGATTTACTGGGTTCTACGGCGCACCCGAGATGAATAGGAGACATGAATCGTGGGCGCTCTTGAGACTCCTGAAATGGGGGAACAATTTGCCTTGGATGGTGGCTGGTGATTTTAACGAGGTTGTGGGACCCTCTGAATATTGAAGCGAAATATTCGATCGGATTCACAAATGCAAGACTTCCATGAGGTCATTGACGACTGCAATCTTACAGACTTGGGCTTTGTGGAACCTGCATTCATGTGGTGGAACAATCGGCTCGGAATGGCATGGGTGGAAGCTAGACTAGATAGAGTTCTGGTCTCGGACTCGCTTCTCGGATTGTTTCCTTTTGTGAAGAACCATCACCTCACCATCGCGACCTCCGATCACTGCCCAATGTGGGTGAACCTGAACAACGATCGAGTCGGGCAGAATCCCTCCATATGGTTCAGATATGAACAATTTTGGGATAAAGACAAGCAGGCAAAAGAGATTATTCAGAATTAGTGGACAAAACATGTGGGCTCCGGGAGAATGTTTATGACCAACATCAAGAGAAACATTGATAAGTGTGGAAAAAGGCTTATGGAATGGAATTACAAGAATAGAGGTAATATCCGGGTTAACATCAAATTGCACCAAAGACGATTAGCACAACTGAGGAATATGGGCCATTTCACCGGAAGGGCCGACTGCATTGCTCAGGAAGTGGCAACCATTAACAGTCTCCTTGAGGACAAAGAGATCCTTGTTCCGGCCTCGTGAGAAAATCATTTACTTGGTTAAAGATAAAATTGTTTCCCTGCGGCTTTTTGGATAAATGCTTAATTAATTTCCAACAAAATTTTAAAGCATCCAATTCTTTAACCGAGTCCGAAAAGTACATCACAGAAATATTTTGCATTATGTTCCACATTCTGATTTTACATCTCTAACGAGAAAACCCTTGATTAAAAGAGCTGAATACAATGGTCCATAAAAAAATGCTTAATAATAATGAAGTGCGTAGAAGATCCTTCTACGTCTTTACAAGTGCACGAAAAATCGTGTCTAACAAAAATATAAAGATAAATGAGTACACTTCGCCCCGCGCCGTGACTCGAATGTGAGGTATATGACGCCACGCGCCATATCTTAAATATGAAGTACATGACGCCGCGCGCCATGACTTAAATATGAGGTACATGACTTAAATATGAGGTACATGACGTAAATATGAGGTACATGACGCCACGCGCCATGACTTAAATGTGAGTTTACGCTTAGCCCGTCGACCAGCGATGACTCGGTTTGGGAACTAGTGAGGGGCCCGTCGGCTACACTAGTGACCCTACACAGCAAACTAAGTGCGTTCTTAGCTTCTGGATTTACACAGCAGACCAGCGTGTCCCGCTTTCAGCTTCTGTACTTGTACAAGAAACCAGCGTCTCCCGCATTCAGCCTCTGGATTGAACAATTGGGTGGTTTTACCAAGAAATGGATTCAACCGAATTTAAAAAGTATGTTTGGGTCATTTTTGACCAATTAAAAAGGTTTGGGCCCAACTGGGCTTGTTGAAAAGAGTTTGGGCCATCTTGGGCTTTTTTGGAGATTTTGGGCCACATTGGGCTTTGTGGAGATTTTTGGGCCATCTTGGGCTTTTTGGAGAGTTTTGAGCCATCTTAGGCTTTTTGGAGAGTTTTGAGCCCATTGAGGCTTTTTGGAGGGTTTCGGGCCGTCTTGGGCTTTTTGGAGATTTTTGAGCCATCTTGGGCTTTTTGGAGAGTTTTGAGTCATTTTGGACTTTTTGGAGAGTTTTGAGCCCATTTTGGGCTTTGTGGAGATTTTTAGGCCATCTTGGGCTTTTTGGAGAGTTTTGAGCCATCTTGGGCTTTTTGGAGGGTTTTGGAGGTCATCATTTTTTTTTTCTTTGATATATATATATATGTATATATATAATAGAAAAGTACTTAGCCCTGCGTATCAATTTAACCCACTGTTTGAGGAGTATCTACTCAGGCAAAAGTATATGGAATTTTTTTTTTTTATAATATATATATTTTTGAAAGTCTAAAAATATATATATATATTTTTTTGAAGCCCGTGGGCAAATACATATATATTTTTTTGAAGGCCCGCGGGACAAGATATTCATTTTTGGAGGCCCGCGGGGCATTTATATAATTTTAGAAATCAAAATCTTTGTTTTTAGATACATTTGAATATATATGTATATTTTGATACATTTTTATAGAAAATACACATATATTTATTTTATTTTTAACGGAGAAAATATACTTAACCCGTGTGTCAATTCGACCCGCCAGTCGGGGAGTATCCACGTTGGGAAAAGTAATTTTTGAAAATAATATATATGTATATATAGATATATATATATATTATTCACATATATATTTTTATTTTATTTTTAAAAGAGAAAATATACTTAACCCGTGTGTCAATTCAACCCGCCAGTCGGGGAGTATCCACGTTTGGAAAAGTAGTTTTCGAAAATAATATATATGTATATATAGATATATATATATAATATACACATATATATTTTAACGGAGAAAATATACTTAACCCGTGTGTCAATTCAACCCGCCAGTCGGGGAGTATCCACGTTGGGAAAAGTAGTTTTTGAAAATAATATATATGTATATATATATATTTATATATATATATATAATATACACATATATATTTTTATTTTATTTTTAAAAGAGAAAATATACTTAACCCGTGTGTCAATTCAACCCGCCAGTCGGGGAGTATCCACGTTGGGAAAAGTAGTTTTTGAAAATAATATATATGTATATATAGATATATATATATTATTCACATATATATTTTTATTTTATTTTTAAAAGAGAAAATATACTTAACCCGTGTGTCAATTCAACCCGCCAGTTGGGGAGTATCCACGTTGGGAAAATTAGTTTTTGAAAATAATATATATATATATATATAAGAAATAAACTCTCTCTTTTTTTTTAGCTAAAAGAAAAGAAAAAAATATATATATGGAGAAACTCACGTTCTCTCTTCTTTGAGCGCGGGAGAGCTCGTCTTCGTTCTCCGCTCGAAGTTCTCTCCCATTCTCCGTTCTCTCCCCGTCGCTGTATCGAATGAAGGGCCGAATGCGGCTATTTATAGGCGACTCGGCAGCTATGAGCGTTCCCGTGGAACTTCGTCGCCGCGGAACTGCGTCCACGCGGAACTGTTTCAGTAAAATCGTTCCCGCGGAAATTCGTTGCCGCGAAACTGCATTCACGCGGAACTAAGCATTTCCGCGGAACTTTGTTTGCTTGGGCGCCAAGCTACACTTGCGCGGAACCGCTTTCCCGCGGAACTGTATTCATGTAGATCACTCTGTCCCTTCGTTTCAGAGCTTCTTCCCGCTCTCTCTTTCTGCTGAGATGGAAGAAGGCCCGTACTCATCGCGGTTCGCCGGAGGTCGATTGGCCAACGCCAGGCTCTCATTCGCCGCTTTTCAGCAATTGCCGCATGGAAATCTCCAGCGAATGCCTTGCTCTGGATCATCTTCGGCCGGTTCTTTTCCAGCCTTACCGCAGCTCGACGCAGCCGGGTTCATGCCCGCCGCTTCCTCCAAGAAACGCCTGAGCCAGGTTGCCGGCTCCATCTGCCGCAGCCACCCATCGCCTGATGCCTGCACCGTCTTCTCCGGCAGCAATGGACAGCTCCGTCGGATTGCAGCAGCTGCTCGTCCAGCACCGGCAGATGTTGCAGCTTGCCGCCGCAGCAGCAGATCGTCACGTTCAGCGCTAGCCCCAGTCCCACACCTTTTGCACGATGTAGCGGTTGCTTGTTCATGAGGAAGACGACGCTCAGCCCCGGATCCCGGTACATTTTCGACTTGGCTTCCGGACTACTCTCCAGAAGCTCCATGATCCACGCCATCTGAATCGACGGCGACGGCGACGCTGTCGGCGATCAGCTGTCCTCCGTGGTCGTGCCGCCGCCGTTCTCCTCCAGTTCGCGATCGGACTCTCGGTAGGTTCTTCTGGAACGCTGCCGATTGGAAGTCCTCGTAGAGCGCCCTGTTTAGGAGCGCCTCTAGGTAACACAGGACACTCCGAGGGTTCTTCACGACGGAGATCTTCACGTCGTAGGGCTGCAGCAATGCCGCGATCCTATTCTGGGATTTTCCGCCTCCCGTCTGCCGCATATGCAGCGTCAGGCACTGGCTAAAATGTCGTACTGAGGACCGAGCATCGGCGACGGTCCGAATGAACGACTCGACTGTCTGATTCGTCCAGTTCACCTCGCCGATACCGATCTGGAGATTCAGCGGCGACGATCCGCTGCAGACGTCGAGACCTGATTTCAGCTTGTGGCAGTACACCTCCAGCTTGTTGAGCTTCTTCTCCAGCTCCGACATAGAGTATTTGAGCCTCGATGCTTCCAGAAGCGCCTTGTCGCGCTTCCGAATCGCCTGCAGCAGCTTCTGCGAGAGCTCCGCGGCCGCCAGCTTCCACTGCTCCAGCAGCAAAACTCGGAGATTGTGAAAGATGACGAAAGAAGTGTTTGCAGATGCGGAGCAGCCGCATGGCAAGGACTTCAGCGACCCGCCTCCGGCCCCGCTCTTCGACCTCACCGAGCTCAAGCTCTGGTCCTTCCCCTGGGACCGTTCCCAGCTCGTGCAGCAGCAAGCTCGACTCCCCACCGATGAACTTGTCGATCCTCCCACCGCTGTCGCCAATGATATGGCCTTTGCTGAAGTTTTCAGTGGCTGTGAGGATGTCCCCGAGTGTCAGCCGCAGCAATGCGTGCTCGAAGGTGGCGACGTTGATGCTCAGTGGTTCCTGGAAAGCAGCTCGTCGGTGGAGGCTGGTTCGATGGCTGCCGGCTTGGCCTTTGGGGGAGGGACGGCGATGGGGGCGGCTTCTGGCCGCAGCATTCCACATTTGACCGCATTTTCACGTGGTTTTTGATATTCTCATCGAAAACTCGTTGTACATTCAGTTTGCGCCATGCAGAGCCTGATTCCACGAGCAAACCATTTCCACCCTCTCCGCTAACAGTTTCTTCATAGAGTTTTTTCTCCCAAGCATAAAGTCTCCTCAAAGTAGAGCAATGACTTGTATGGCCAGCAGCATTACCATTCACCATCATCTCGTTACCTGGCCAGCTCGTCTCATCTAGCTTCCCCAAAACCGAAACCATCGTCGGTCGTCCCTTCCGCGAGCAGCAGCTTTTGTCCGGCAGGTTGCTGTTTTCGAAAATCATCGTCGGGCAGCTTCTCTTCCTCAGTTCGACGAGCAGCAGATCATCCGGCGATCAAAAGCTCCGGCTAAGTCGTCATTCCTGCTGGCAGAACTGGGGACGACGACGGAGAACTGGAGCCACCGTTGGTGTCGTCACGGGTGCCGGAGAAGAAGGAGAGGAGGAACCGGCGGCCGTGGCGGTTGCAGAAGCGAGTTGGCACTCTCGACGACGGGCGGCGGGGACTTAAGTGCTCTTCACGTGGGTGGAGCACTCGAAGCCGCGGCTCTTGCAGCAGGTCCAGCACCGCCTGTGGTTGCAATCTTTCTTCGCCTGGTTCACGCAGTCCTGGCAAGTGGAGGGCCCACCGCCAATCCCGCCGCCGCTATTATTGCCGAGGAGAAGCTCCGCATTCGCCTCGCCTAGGTGGTCGATCATGGACTTCTTCAGGTAATTCGGGTGCCCCTGGAGCGGGTTCTGCAACAGATTCATCCCGCCAATCCTCCGCTGCTGCTCCTGTCCCGTTCGTCCTCGATGCAAGGTGCCGCTGTGAGGAGCGGGATGACCCAGACGCCGAGCGTCGTCACGGTAGTGCTGTTGTGAGCTGCTGCTGTGGCCGCGTTGAGAGAAGCCGCAGCGGCGGCCTGCTCCGTAAGGAATTGCTCGTGGTGATGGTGGTGATGCTGCTGCTGGTGCTGGCTCATTGCAGTTTACCTCTACTGGAAAAGGAAGGATTCCGGACAATGCAGCTGCACCGGGAAAGGGAAGCTGGAGACCAACGGCGAAGGTGACAGCGGTCGCCTCTGCTCTTGCTGGAGACGGCTGTCGGGGAATTCACGTTCGACATGGACGAATTGCTGCATGCGTCGACGTACGTGTTCGGGAAAAGCGCACTGAGGCGGGTGGTACGGAGACCACGACGAGCTCCTTGCAGTAGTCCTGCTTGTTCCAGCCGAGGCGGACGAGGGAGGTGTTGGGCTCGGAGCTCTCGTAGATGATGCTGAAGTGCTCCTTGTCGCGGAGGTCGAAGACGCGGACGGAGCCGTCGGCGGAGACAGGGGCGAAGACGCCGACGCCGCCCCAAGCGATGTTGTAGACCTCCTTGTCGTGGGCAATGAGTTGGGTGTCGATGCTGGAGGTGCCGATACGACGGGGTTCCTCATCGTTCCAATTGAAGGAGGTGAGGGGGCCGCAGAACTCACGGTCGTCGGAGATGCGCCAGATGCGGAGGAAGTTCTGATTGTGCATTTTTTTTTTTTACATATAAATATATCTCATCAATCCTCTGGCGCCAATGCTCCAAAATAAACTGGCTCCATTTTGGCGACAAGAACACGAGATTTTTCCATAGAATGGCCACAGAGAGGAGGCGTCGTAATCTCATCGAGGTCCTAACCGACGACGATGGTAAGGAATGGAGGGATCAAAAGGACATTGAGGAGCTGGCTACTGGCTACTTCTAGGGGCTGTTCACTACGGATGGATGCTTGGACATGCATAGAATCTTGGATCATGTCCAACCCAAAGTCACTAAGGAGGATAATTGGAGACTTACCGCCCCGATCGGACGGAGGAGATCATTCAATCTGTAAAGGGTATGGACCCTGGAAAAGCGCCGGGTCCTTATGGCATGTCAACTGCTTTCTTCCAAAATAATTGGATGGTGGTCGGGGAAAATGTTTTTGAGGCATGCAAATCCTTATTGGAGGATTGTTTTGATCAGGAAATGGAGAGGAGGCAGTTGGACGAAATTAATGGCACGAACATAGTCCTTATTCCAAAGAAGAAAGGGGCAAATCGTTTATCGGACTTTTTTCCAATAAGCCTGTGCAATGTGATCTATAAAATTATTGCGAAAGTTCTTGCTAATAGGCTCAAGCCCCTCCTAACCAAAATAATATCTGATAGCCAAAGCGCCTTTGTCCCGGGTCGACAAATCTCTGACAATATGCTGGTGGCATACGAGGTAGTGCATACTCTGAGAAGAAGAAGGGTGGGAAGGAGAATGGATGTGGCGGTAAAGATGGATATTGCTAAAGCCTATGATCGGGTGGAATGGAATTTTATCTTCTAGATGATGAGGAAGTTAGGTTTCAGTGAGAAATGGGTTGGATGGATTAGGGGATGCATCTCTACTGTCTCATATTCTATTTTAGTCAATGGTTTCAGGACCCACACGTTTGTTGCGGGTAGAGGGTCACGATAGGGTGACCCACTGTCACCCTATCTCTTCCTCTTTTGCACTGAAGGGTTGTCCACTCTCATTCAGAATGCACTAAGAAGAAAGTGCATCAGTGGCATAAAGCTGAGCAGGTATGGCCCCACTCTCTCTTATTTACTCTTCGCTGATGACCTGCTTCTCTTCATCCGTGCTGACAGGGCTGAATCTAGCCACCTTTTATCGTTGCTACGCACATATGGGGAATGCACAGGCCAACGCGTGAATATGGCAAAAACAGTTGTGCTATTCAGTAAAAACGCGAACTCCACCACGCGGAGTGCTATCGAACAGTCCTTTGGCATTCACGGCAAGGCCTTCCGCACATATTTGGGACTGCTGGCATGGATTGGAAGGTCCAAATCATCTGAGTTTCAGAAGATTATGGAACGAGCCTGGAGGAGAGTTTAGGGTTGGGGAGGAAAGCTCTTATTTAGTGGGGGAAAAGAAATCTTGATCAAGATTGTTGTTCAAGCTCTCACCGCTTATGCAATGTCCTTATTTAGACTCCCGAAGAAATTCTGCGAAGGTCTGAACTCACTGATTAGCAAATTTTGGTGGGGCGATCGAGATGGGCAGAGAAAAATCAGCTGGGTTGGGTGGAAGGATATGTGCTGGCCCAAAGTAGGGGGAGGTTTGGGATTTTGGGACTTTGAAACATTTAACCTCGCTCTCCTTGCCAAACAGGCCTAGAGGCTGATGACTAAGAGGGAATCCCTCTATTACAAAATTCTTAAAGGCAAATATTTCCCCAACAAGGATGTTTGGAACTGCCAGTGTAAGCTCAGGACCTCTTATCCATGGAGGAGCATCATGGACGCAAGACGGGTTTTGAGGATTGGCTGCAGGTGGAGGCTGGGAAGTGGCTGACAGATCTCTTTCTTGAAGGACACCTGGACTCCTAGCCCTATTTATGTCGTGGATCCTCTTCCCCTTTCCATTGATGCAGATGCATGGGTGGACAGGTTCATTGTTTGGAATCATAGATGCTGGAGGGAAATGGATGTCAAGGGGGCTATCGGTGAGGCTGGTTGGGATGTGATTAGAGAAATCCCTATTCCAGAAGGGGATTCAGACGATTGTCTCTTTTGGAAGGTGGAACCGGATGGGATCTATCGGGTGAAATCTGGTTATCGCTATGCGCTCGAGGAAGGTCTGATTGGAACCCACAATTCTCGAACCCCGGACCCTGAGGTACTTGGCTGCCTTCATCTCATTTGGAAGCTGGACCTTCTGCGAAAGATCAAGATCTTCGGCTGGAGAATGGTGAAAAACGCCATCCCAACCAAAACAAATCTTCGACACAGTCGGCGATCGACGAAAAAGAAGGTGGAGTAGCCGAAGGAGGGAACCACGACAAAGGCCGTAAAGGTGGGACAAATTGCAGACGACCCCCTGCAATCTTCAAAAATTACAAATCAACACCAAATTGAGAAAAATGCAAAATGGTCCAGCGAGTTAACAAATTTTTCAAAACGGCACACGTAAGATTATTTTACAAGAAGGTCAGCACAAGATCAGATTTACCGAAAGGACGTTTCAAGTTCGTGAAAATTGGAAGACGACTTAGAAACTTAAAAGTTTTTAGGTCTAAGCCAAAAGGGTTGTCTTAAACTTTACCATTCACCATCAAAACGCCTCTGGCAAAGGGGAGCAGCTGTACACACACCCCTCTCTTAAGCCAAAATAAGTACACATAAAAATAAAAGAAACATATGTATGGACCAAGATCCAAGCCCAACCGCCAGACAGGCCTGTCCAGCCTTGGCCCAAAGGAGCAAAACTCTAAGCTACCCACCTGCAAAATAGGCTCAACCAAGCTTCAGCCTACAGAAATTGAGCTCTACAAAATAGTAGCCCACCAGATTGAAGCAACCCACAAGCAAAACAAGCTCAGCCAAGCTTCAGCCCACAGTAACTGGGCTCCACAACAGCAGCCCACCAGATTTCAGCAACCCACAAGAAAAACGGGCTCAGCCAAGCTTTAGCCCACAACAACTGGGCTCTACAGCAAAAGCCCACTAGATCTAGCTTCAACCCACAGCAACTAGGCTCTACAGCAGCAACCCACTAGACACTAAGCTTCAGCCCACCTGGAATAAAATGCTCCAACAAGGCAACAAGCCCAACGGCAACGGGCTCCCAGTCATGGTTCATGGCCCACACACCCACTTCCCCTCCATAAATAGAGGGGCAAGTTTCAAGCTCAAGACACAAGAGGAGGCATCCCAAAGGGGGAGGACGGGAGTCTGCAGCAAATTCCTGACGCCCCGACTTTTCCTCTCCTTTAGCTCTAGCTTTCCTCTCTCTCTCTCTCTCTCTCTCTCTCTCTCTCTCCCTCTCTCCCTCTTCTCAAATTTTTTTATTTTTATTTTCCTCCTTTAATGCCCATGTAAACGGCTTTAAGTTAACAGATTTTTATCATATCTGTTTTAATCCGAAAATCAGGATCCAAGCTCTGTACGACCGATGTTCTTATTCAATTAAAACGGAGACTGATCTCTCCTTTAAGATCAGTGGTGGCTCCATCTAGCGGTGTAAATCTCTTGGCTTTTGAGGTATTCCCACATGTTTTATTTGATCTAAATACTAACATTTTTCATCGAGCTGAAGCTGCTCAAGATAGACGCTCGCCGTCCACCAGCTCTTGACGACGTATCTGCCCCGTCACGCTGTTGAATCCTTGGGAATCCCGTGCATATGCCGCTACTACTCCTGAAGCTTGAGGATCCATCCCAAGACCGATGCCTATTCTATACAAATATTCATTTTTCGAAACATACTAATAGCCCTTCTATTCAATGAGAAACGCAGGTTCCGACTCTTTCGATCCGACCCAGATTTCACGAGGCGGGAAAGGCATCCAAGCCCATCATAGCATCCGCGACGGGTGCTACACATATCCGTCTCATAAATGATACATGGTAGCTGAATAAATATTTGTATCTTGTGTTTTCCAAAAAGAATCATAACTAATAAATTATGAAAAAATTAAAAGGAAATGGAAAACTTAAAGTCTAACGAGTTGTAGCTCTAGGTGCGGGCTCTCCCCTACACTCATCTTGAACTGCATCAGCTGCCCTATCATCTAAATGTATCAAGAATAATAAATAAAGCTAAACTCATCTTGTAAATGTATCAAGAATAATATATAAATCTAAACCTCACACGACAAAAGCTACATCAAAGCTATAAATTCATTCAAGAATAAGAAACCATTCAACATAGTTTATGAGCTTAAGATCATTACAAAATCCCATCATAAGTGTTTCAGCACAAGAACATGATGAAGAGTACATCCCAAGTGAGAAGGAGAACAATAAGAAAAGAGAAGGTGAAACTCAATGATTTCCATTACAACCGCTTAATCTTTTCTCAAGCTTTGAATCCCTTCCTTCTCCTCCTTAGAGCTCTCCTTCATGCCCCCTCAATTGTGCTTGAGAAACCCTAAAAATATATTTGCACTTTCCCCCTTCATTTTGAGCTCCACACGTGTGAGAAAAGCACATATGCAAGCAACGCTAGCCTCTCTGATAGCTTCAAACTTGATTTTTTTCTGATGGCGGTCGCTAGGGCCACGACCCCAACATTGCTGACTTGAAATCTTACACTTTGTCCATGAATATCTTCTTTTTCCTTTCATCCATTTTTATATTGAATTTGCAGGAAATCACCCTCCGAATAAATTCGATGGAATTTTTTGTATATTAAATTTTTTAATAAGGAAAATATTAATTTGAGCTAAGAATTTATTTTAATTTATATAGCATGTGTTTGTGAAGTGATAAGACTTTTGGATGAATTTTTTTTATGTAAAAGTATTAAATTTAGAAAAAATGATGTAATATAATAGAGACAATAATAAGAAGTAAAGAGAAAAAAGTTAAAATAAATAAGTTAGTTGTGAGATATATAGTTGCGTAGAAATGATTGAGAAGTATAGTAGTTGTAAAGGAAATATAAAAAAATAATTAAAAAATATGATATTTGTAGAAAGTGAAAAATTTTAAATTAAAAAGTTGTTTTGTTTAACAAACATCCCCATAATTTAAATAATATTTTATATATGGGCCCCGCTAGAAGCGGATCGCATTTTATCAAAATAAAAAATATATAACTTCATATATAAATTGAATAATTTTATTAGGTTAATTTTACGCTTATATTAGATGAAATACATATGCGTTTATTTTGGATAAAAATTGATTGGACATTATCATTAACGTGGACAAAAATAGCTATGGTCCCACTAATATATTGGCGGTTCTTGCACTATCATTGATTATGGCCAAGCTTTGATGTTATTGTTGGAAAATATGATTCTAATACCACCGTTGGCCTACACATAAAAAAATAGAAAAACTAGATGAGGAAAATAGAAAAGATAAGATATAAGGAAAATTTATTTTCCTGAAGTAAACTGAGGGAGCATTACTACTCGACTCTACCTGACTTGATGCATTGAACAACTACATAGGATCCCTATTTATAACTTGAGATAATCAAGCAAAATAACTTTTTTATAGTAAAAATGATGCCTCATTAACAAATTCTTTATCCCATGGCCCAAAATGGTATGGGAGAAATGAAAAAGAGTGCATGAAGATGATTCAAATATTAAAGATCAGCCATTACATAGAATTTCAACAATACAATCCTGTGGCCTGCTGCACCGTGTAAAATCAGTTAAACTATCTGTCGTGGAATACTCTTAATCAGTTGGCAAGTAGCGGCGACTCCCCTTGGTTAGTGATGGGTGATTTCAATGAAGTGACCGGGCCAAGTGAATATCATAGTGAGAGGACACGCAATCATTCCCAAATGGAGCTATTTTGTAATACCATTGATAGGTGCAATCTGCAGGATCTCGGATTCTCTAGATCGGCTATGACTTGGTGTAATAATAGGAGCGGATCTCAGAGGGTGGTAGCTAGGCTGGATAGGGGACTATCGACGTCCTCATGGATTGACCTATTTCCATATGCCAGGTTACTTCACCTTTCCGCTTCCTCGTCAGATCACCGTCCTCTTTTACTTCTGCTTGATTCCTCTCGGGGTAGGGGGAGGCCCCCAAAAGAATTCAGATACGAGCTTTTCTGGGCTCATGATTCTGAGGCAGTTAAAATCATTGAAGATGTTTGGAAGTCTGATTGTCACAGGGAAGTGGGTATTCATGAGTTATTGAGTTGGAAGATCCGGAGATGCGGCTCGGAGCTTTCCAAATGGAATAGACTGAAAAGAGGGAATCTAAGAGGTGCCATTGCAAAGAAGCAAAGGGAGCTCTCCGTCTTGGTTGACCAACCACCGTCGGATGAACGGGAGGACAAAATCAGGAAAACCAAATTCCAGATCAATCTTTTATTGGAGGATGAAGAGACGCTTTGGAGCATTAGGGCGAAGGCACATTGGCTTATGGAGGGGGACAGAAACACGACCTTTTTTCATAGAGTGGCTTCCAATCGGAGAAGAACAAACTTCATCGATATGCTGTTAGATAAGGACGGAAATCGGGTAGGGGACCAAGATGCTATACTAAACCTAATGGTTTCTCACTTCTCAAAAATCTTTACTTCCTCAAACCCTGAGGAGGCGAGCTGGGTCCCAAATTTACTTACCAGGAAGATCTCGGACGATTAGAAGAGAGGTTTGACCAAGCCATTGTCTATGGACGAAGTGGAAAGAGCGGTTAAGGGTATGCGACCCTCCAAAGCCCCCAGTCCTGATGGCATGTCTCCGGCGTTCTATCAAAAGCATTGGAATATTGTTGGTCAAGACATTTTCCTATGGTGTAAATTGTTCATGGAGGATGGGGACAACAACAAACTGGCAGGGCATTTACGGGAGGTAAACGCTACCACATTGGTGCTGATTCCTAAGAAGGCGGGCGCCCAGGAGTTGTCGCAATTCAGGCCTATCAGTTTATGTAATGTACTCTATAAAATTTTGGCTAAGGTGCTGGCGAATCAGCTTAAGGATGTTTTGAACAAGGTCATAGGGGCGGAACAAAGCGCTTTTGTTCCGGGCCGTCTAATCACAGATAACATGTTGATCGCATATGAGGCTATTCATTCCCTTAGAAAACTCACGAAGGGGAGAAGAAGAGAGTTGGCAATTAAACTTGACATGTCCAAGGCATACGATCGGGTTGAATGGTGTTTCTTAAAGCAGGTATTGGAGGCTATGAACTTTTGCCCGGTGTGGATCAATTGGGTGTTATGCTGCATCTCTACGGTCAGCTTCCGCGTTAAGGTCAATGGGTTCAAATCCAGGATATTCCATCCTCAGAGGGGACTGCGGCAGGGGGATCCGTTGTCTCCGTACCTGTTTCTACTTCGTGCTGAGGGTCTGTCGGCTCTTATCTCTTCCGCGGTAGCACGGGGTTCTCTGCATGGGATCAGAATAAACTATAGGGCCCCCCAAATTTCTCACCTATTTTTTGCAGATGATGCTCTCATTTTTCTCAGGGCGGAGGAAATGGAAATCACTCAATTTTTGGAAATCCTCAAAACCTATTCTGTCTCATCCGGCCAGTTGGTGAATGTGGAAAAAACGGCACTTTTCTTCAGCTCAAATATGAATGGTTGGGAAAGGGAAGCATGGTCTTCCAAACTCGGATCCTAGGGCTACGAAGTTCAAAACTATCTCGGTCTCCCGGTGTGGTTGGGGAAAACTAAGCGCTCGATGTTCAAGGCCATTAAGGATCGCATCTGGCACAAAATTCAAGGATGGAAGGGGCGCCTTTTGTCCCGGGGGGGAAAGAGGTTCTCATTAAATCTGTCGCTCAAGCTATCTCATCCTATGCAATGAGTATCTTTTTACTACCTCAGTCGATCTGCCAGGATATTAATGGGATGTTGAGAAAGTTTTGGTGGGGTGAAAATGGGGAGAAGCAGAAGATGTGCTGGGTGGCATGGAAGGACATGTGTGTGTCCAAATGCGCAGGGGGGCTGGGGTTCAGGGATCTCCAAGCCTTCAATTATGCCCTTCTTGCCAAGCAAGTATGGAGATTATCAACGACACCGGATTCCTTCTGCTCCAAGGTACTGAAGGCTAAATACTTCCCTCATTGTGACATCTGGGATTGCGTGCCAAGGCAGTCCGACTCGTTCACCTGGAAAGGCATTCTTAAGGTGCGTAACAGGATTCAAGAGGGATGCATGTGGAGGATTGGAGATGGGAGAAGGGTTCGTTTCTTTTTGGACGACTGGTTGGACGAAAGGATATGCAAGGCGGGGCCACTGCCAAGCTCCATTCCTGATGATGTTCCGGTACGTTATTTTATTAACAAAAGGACTAATGCTTGGAATATGGAACGGGTCTTGTCGGCAGCAGGCGAGGACGGATGGTCAGTGGTAAGTCGGGTCCCCCTTCCCCGAAATCCGGTTGGGGACAGCATTTTTTGGAAATTTGAGGCGAATGGCCAGTTCTCGGTTAGATCGGCACATCGTTGGCTTATGGAAGCGCTTGGTAGAACGGGTCCCTCGGAATGTTTTAAGGCTATTTGGAAGTCTGGGTTGCCGAGCATGGTCATGATTTTTGGGTGGCGCCTTTTCAGGGATTCTCTTCCAACCCTATGTAATCTCTCCCGGAGGGGTATTGAGGTGAACCTTATGTGCCTCTTTTGCGCGGGGGAGATTGAGGACGCTGACCATCTATTCCTGCGGTGTGCATGTATCGAGGGTCTCATCAGGAGGTTTTTACCGGCTTGCCAGTCCGCGACCTCGGTGCAGGATTTTATGTGTTCCCTATCTTCAAAGGGCGGGGGCGAAACGTTGTCCCTTTTTATTGTCTTCTGCTGGCGGGTCTGGTTCATGCGAAACAAACTGAGAGCTGAAGGAGTCCATCCTGTGTTTAACGACATTCTTCCCTGGTGTCTGGAGTTCGTGGAACAACTGAGGCGTGTTAAGCTTCTCCATCAGTCATTCAACTTGGATACTCCGCTTGTGCCTAGATGGACTAAACCACCTGAGGGATCCTTCAAGATTAATGTTAATGCCAGGTGTGTTGCGGGTAGGGGAGTTTCCAGTATCTCAGCCGTGGTTAGGGACTCTCGCGGCCACTTCATCGCGGCTTGGGGTCGAAAATGGCTGGGAGGAAGGGAGTCTCCTCTTTTGTTGGAAGCAAAAGCTTTTCTCTTCGGTATCCAAAGAGCCCTGCATCTAAAGCTTCGTCTGGTCCAGATCAAGTCAGACTCTCTTCTCCTATGCAATTATTTGACGAATGTCAGTCACATCTACTCCCCAGCGGGTCATCTAATTGAAGAAATCAGATCGGCTCTTAGTGCCAATACCAATATCTCGGTTCACCATGTTCTCAGGCAGGGTAACACTGTGGCTCATGCTTTCGCTGATCGTACTTCTGCCTCTGTATTGGATGAGGTGTCCTGGTGGGGTAACCCCCCACAAGATATTGTTGTGAAAATTTGTGCAGACAATTTTTTGGCAATGAACCATGCGGATTACTCTGTCCTGAACCCTTTCCAAAATGGGGAGGGGTCGGGGTAGAGTTATTCCCTTTCATCAAAAAAAAAAAAAATTTCCGCCTGGGCTGCTTGGTTCCCTGCACGAAGCACATGGTTGAAATAATATGACCTGATGACGTGCATGTTGCTTTGATGGCCTTGACAATAACATTTACCATTGTCAAATTCTAGTACCCATGAGGAAATCAATAATAATAATAATAATAATAATAATAATCATTGAATCCCCATTAACATAGCATGGCCATCATCATAGGGAATCCGTGGCCCCTGTTTTTATCCAGATTTGCGTCAAATAATCTAGTTTTGAAAGGAATTCCCATCAAATAAGAAAACTAAAGGAGTTTTGAGTAACTGCACCTGGACATTTAACTCATTTTTATTTTTTATTTTTATAAAACTGTTAATATAAGTATATTTAAGATATAAGACAATTTTTGCCATTTTTGAAAATTTATTGATATTGTTTTGAATTTTCTAAAAAGGGCATTTTAGTAATTTTCAAAATGGGAGCATTTTACCATTTTGGAAAATTACTAAAATGCCTCTTTTCAAAAAAATAAAAACAATATATGAAAATCTCTAAAAATAATAAAAGTTGATACATATGTTAAATACGCTTAGATTAACAGTTGTATAAAAATTTTTAAAAAATTAAAAAAATTAATTTTTACATCTGAGTGCACTTAGGCGGGTGCAGAGTATTGGGGTCCAAACTAAAGCACACTTAACTGCGCACATAAAGTTAATATGTTCATGCCTGTGCAAATTACAATGTAGCCCCTTTCATCACAGGAGCTTGGTCGTATGCTCCTGGGCGCATACACTCTTTTTTTTAATTTTTTTAAAATTTCTTTACAAGATTATTAATTTAGCTGTATTTAATATGTATACAATTTTTTATTTTTTGGAGTATTTTAGATATTTATTTTTTATTTTTGAAAATTATCTAAAATGCCACTGATTTTCAAAAAATATAAATATAAATATAAAATACTCCAAAAATGGTAAAAATTTACACGGAGGTTAAATACACCTAGATTAACGGTTTTGTAAAATAAAATTTTAAAAAATTTTAAAAAATATATGCGCCCGGGAGCATTCAGCTCTCAATGCATTTGGAAGCATACGTATCAGAGACGCTCATTCTTCTCTTTACTTTTTCTCATCATCATTAACATATCATATTATGTTTTCTAATTCAAAATTTTTTATAAAATTTTTTTTTTTAAAAAAATTTTTCATTTTGTAAACACACTTTTTATATTTTAATAATTCTTTTTACACTTACATTCATTCCCCTAGATAGTTCCCAGTCTCACCAAATTACAATCCGTTACTTCGTCTTTGGCGACGATTGGCGCCAGAACGAAAGCAGCCGCGCACGAAGCGCACTGCTGTTCCCTTCTCCACCGTTAGGGGACGTTTGGGAATTGGCCGTGGGAAACGTGGGAGGGAAAATGTGGTGACATGGGTTTCGAGATCCATCATTTCACAACTAATCATTATATTTTTCTACTTTTACCCCTATATTCTAATCATTTTTCTTATCAACTACCTTTCAAAAAAACCTATTTATTCCAACTTTACCCCTATTATTTCATATCAATCATATAATTTCAAAATATTCTATTTTCTATTCCCACCAAATATCATATTTTCCACCACTTTCATATCAAACTCATTTTGGTCATTACAATGCGTGGCCATGGAAAGAGCCGTACGACGGCTCTGTTAATATAACCAGTCAGAACTCAGCCAACCAAAGCATTTTCAAAGTAGCTTTTAAACTTCATTAAAGACTAGAAAGCTTGTCTTTCTTAGCCTTCTATATCATTAATCATTCAACTGCACTGCTTGCCTTCTTCTTCCCATCTCTCCTTCTGCTTCGAAAAACTCTCCCAACCCAGCTCAATCCGGTTCTCAATCCGGTTCTGATCTCTCTGCCCTCTGCTGCTTCTATCCGACTCTGCAATGACAGCAAGGACCATGCACGCAGTTGCATATGATAGATACGGCGGCGGCGCCTCTGCTTTGAAGGTTTTCTTTTTATCCTTATTTATTATTATTTTCATTCCTTACCCTCTCTCATAGAATTTGTGTCAGTCTCTTGTCTGGAAAAAACTGGGAGAAAATTATGATCTCAGAATCCCTTGCTTAATTATAACATTGCGGATTGAATGTTATATTTTGCTCTTGATGCGCACAGAAGTAAAATCATAAATACTTTGAGTGCTTTTTCTTCTACGTGCTAATCCATGCCGAAGATTGTTGTTCTCATTTTTATTCTTACATCTGGTTCTCATTTGTACTCCTGCATTAAAAAACAATGACCCATAGATAAATGGTATAAATGGTTTAAATCTCAAAATAGCTTTATGACCGGTAGAAAATGGGGGCACTTAAAACACTTTTTTTATTTTTTAAATTTTTTTTGAAATTATTAATATAGATATGTTGTGGCGCCCCGGCCCGAGCGTCACATCCTTACCTCAGGACCTATCGATTGGTAAACGTGATCAGGATTGTTGCCCTGTCACATGGCGGGATTTATCGGATGTTTAGCCTGTTAATCGTGGTCATACATAATTCATAAGACACTTCATATTCTCATAAATTCAATTTCATACATTTCTAAGACATTTTGAAACATTCATTTCATACAACCATATTGTTTAGTGACATTTCATCTTTTGCCACAATCATATGTCACTACCGGTGTAAAACATAGTCATCCATACAAACTCACGAATAGTTTACATCTATTCAACATAAAAACATTGCATATAATTTACAATCATTTCATGAAATTTTCATAAACATAATTTCCTCTTTGGATTTCTTATGCCGGTGCTAGCTCCTTCGCTATATCCTGTCCATCACCTGTCTTTGGGTTTGGAAAACGAAAACGTGAGTCGAAACTCAATAAGCAAGCATTCTGCATTTTTCAGGCAATTCATTTCAGGCAATATTTTTCATTTCAAATCATCTTGGAAAGCATCTTATACCTTATCCAAAGGTATTTCTTGAAAACATGAAATCCTGTACCCCTCACGGGTCTCATATGCATAATGCCATATGAAAAACATGAACATGATCATCATCTCCCTTAGGATGGAAGCTAGCCAGGCAACCTTCCGTCACGTAACTCTCATTTCAGAGAGGGCGCCGCCGGCCATCGGCCTATTACAAGCGACTTGGTCACACCAAGGGGGGACAACCGGCCCGCTTATACCCTTCCTGTGGACCTCATATCCTGTGCACATAAACTTTTCATAAATCCATCTTTTACATGCTAGCATGATTTTCAATCATAAACATTAAATCACATCATTTTCCATAACAGTTATAAAAGAACATTTCATAATCATTGCATTTGAAATAAACACCATTTCAAACACCATTTAGCAAAGGGATGGTCATCCTTAAATCCATTAGAAGCAATTTCATCAAGCAAGTTAGAATATAAATTGCATTATGGAAACAGTTTAGGAAAGCAAAAATCATTTAGAAAATTTGCTTGCTTACCTGAATTTCTTAGCTTTCCTCTGCTACTTTCTCTTTGCCTTTGCCTACATAAAAATGGTATGAATTTTTCATACATTTCCTTTTCTTATATTTTGCTTAGTTTTCCAACCCATTCCATAAACACACATTTATTTCACTTCATAATTCATCATACACATATATGGCTTAATTTGTACATATTAGCACCGTTTTCACACATTTTGCCATCATACATCGTAGCACATACATATAACATGCACATAACCCTAAAATTAGGGTATTCATTCCAATAGCATAAAAATTCATTCCATATGCATCATTCATAGCTTTATTAAGCTTACTTTGCAATTTTTTCCCATTTTTTCTAAAAATACACATACGGGTGTTTCTTCTATGTACATAGCATTGCCTTAGCTTCATAATTCAAATCCAAAAGTTTGGATTAATAACATATCATTTCAAACAGATCCATAAATATGGAATTTATCTCATTTTCATGCATTTGCGCATAAAACCATTTTTCATAAGTCATTCATCACCCGTTTATCGTTATTCCTTCACATAAGCTCATTTAGCACCTAAACACAATGTATTTCTTAAAATTTCTTGACTCAGAAATTTAACCCATTTTCCAGCAGGTTAATTACCCTTTAATACCACTTTCCTTAGGGTATTTTTATGGGGTTTAAAATCCATTCTTCATAGGTTCCCATAACAGTTAGTTTGGAACCCCACTTTTCACCCGTTTAACGTGTCGTTTGACACATCACTATGGGCAGCCCTAAAATTCCGAATTTTCCAGAAATTAAATCCATTTTCTCAGCCCATTTTCTAGGGTTTAACACATATTTAATATTCATTCATTTCCATTTCTCAAAACAGTAGGTAATCCACACGTTTTGAGACCCGTTTCACTCCATACATGAATTACTTCCAAAATTCCTAAAAAAATCAGATTTAGGGTTTATTCTTCCCAAATATTTTGGGCATCCAACATACCTTAAATCTAGGGTATTTACCCTACATAGCATACATAAAACATGCAAGTTCATTTCCATATCATTTTTAACCCAAAAATTAAGAAATTAGGTCAAAATCCATACTTAGCATTCCATAATTTCAAAATCTCATTACTTGAGCATAAACCCTCATATATTTAGCATTAATACATGATTCATAACTTAACCAAAACATAAATTCAATACAGCAACTTATCTTGGAGATTTAGGGTTTCATAACTTGGATTTTTCATCCCTTATGCATGCTTAACTCCATTTCCATCATCTTTAACTTAAAAATTCATGCTTAATAATCAATAACAATCCATATTCATGCAAAGGCATGCTAAAACACCATTTTACAGATTCTTTAAGCATGCTTTTCATTTCCAAGTTTTGAGTTAAAGAACTCAAATTAAACAACTTAAACAAATCACGTACTTACTTGGTTTTGAGCCAACTCAAACCCTAATCCTTTGATATGATTTTTCCTTCAAATTTCCTTCCTTTTTCCCTTGGTTTCCTTCCTTTTCTTGCTGGAAAATTTGGACGTGTGCTGCTGGGTTGGCTTGGACGTTTTCAGCACTTAGGAATTTTTCCAAAAATCCCTCTCATTTCAACGTGCATGGGCTATATATGTTGCTAGATTTTTTTTCCAGCTGTGGGGCCCACTTGGTGCTGCAATTCCACACTCCTTAAATGCACCCTTATCTACCATATGAGCTGGGTAAATTTCAGCCAAGTAAAATTGCATTTTTACCATTTTCAAAAATCACAAAATCTGCTTCATCCATGACCGTCCATCTGCCTTCCCATTCACGTCCCAGCTGCTGCCCAATTTCCGTTTTTTTTTTAATTCAAAAACGTGGGTAATTTGTATCTCTAATTACCCTTTAATTTAGGTATTAATTTGGTGTTAAAAAAAATTATAAAAATGGCAGCAATAACCAAATTTTTGCACGTCATCTTGTCCATCATGCTGTCCATTTTTTTCAGCTGTATGTAGCTGCATTTAAATATTTTTTTATTGCTGTAACTTTGCATAATTGATTGAATAACTTATGTACTTGCATCCCTGCAACATATATGCATGCTTTATAAAATTAAAAAAATCAGATATAGGCACCAAACAGCCCTTGGATGTCCCCTCTTTGCCACCTTGCCTATGCTCCATAGCTCCATCATTTTGAGCATTAATTGATTAGATAATTCATGGAATTATGTCATTTATTTAAATGCATAAATTCCTCCCAAAAATCCCTGCAATGGACACCTCACATTCACCTTTACCTCATGCATTTATGTATGGTACTCCATCATTAATGCTTTGGTACTTTTGGGTGCATGGGTCAAACTTGCCCACCTTTTTCATTGCAGGAACTTTCCCAATATTTCACACATAATCCAATCCATTCAAATTAATTATCTCACCTTTTCATTCAACCATTTCAAATTTCAACTCAATCCGAGTTTTCTAGCTCCTGATATAGCCGTTTAAAGTTGACGGTTGAAATGAACTTAGACTTAAAAATTGAAAATTCTCATTTCATCAAGAATTTTCATAATATTTTTCTTCCATAATACCAAGCATAATATTAATAATTTTTTTTCCAAATTTCACTTGAATCCGCCTTCTAGGCGTTGAGTTATGAATTTTCCAATATTTTCCTTCACACTTGTTAATTTCTATCTTAATTTCCATAATTCATTTTAAATCATGGAAAATGATTTTTCATGCTATAATTGCACATTTAAATCACAATAATTCATTCTTAACCCATAGCCTCATTTAGGCTCAAAATCATTAATCACATCATTAATGTTAACCCATAACCCTAATTACCATAATTAGTAAAAATCATGAAATTCCTTCATAATTCCATATTTCATAAATAATCATCAAATACATGTTCAATGCATACATATGGCCTACTTGGGTCAGGGTTTCACAATCCTCCCCCCCTTATAACAGGTTTCGTCCCGAAACGTCTATTCCTCAAATAGCAGGGGGTATTTTCGTTCCACTTCTTCATTTAGCTCCCATGTGGCTTCATTCTCGGAATATCGGTTCCATTGCACTTTCACATATTCAATTTCCCGATTCCGAAGCTTTTACACCTTGTGATCCAAGATTTTTACCGGTCCTTCCTCATAATTGAGATAATCTTGAATCGGCAAATTTTCAGCCACTAATACATGGGTTGGGTCTGAAACGTATTTCCTAAGCATCGATATGTGGAACACATTGTGGATTAAAGCTAGCGCCGGGGGTAAAGCTACCCGATATGCTAACTTTCCAACCTTTTCCAAAACTTCAAATGGTCCAATATACCTGGGATTCAGTTTTCCCCTTTTTCCAAACCTTGTAACTCCCTTGAATGGCGTGACCTTTATAAACACATGTTCGCCGACTTGGATATTTAAATCCCTTCTCTTGCAATCTGTGTAACTCTTTTGCCGACTCTGGGCTGTGAGTATACACTGGCGAATAGTTTTAACCTTGTCTGCCATTCGTTGAGATAAATCAGGGGCTAATCTTTTCTCTCCAATTTCATCCCAGTTCAATGGTGTTCGGCATCGTCGACCATATAACGCCTCAAATGGAGCAATTTGGATGCTAGCTTGGTAACTATTGTTATATGCGAATTCCGCAATTGAGATATACTCATCCCATGATCCACCAAACTCCAAAGTACACATACGGAGCACATCTTCAATGACTTGGTTCACCCGCTCCGTTTGTCCATCCGTTTGAGGATGAAAAGCTGTGCTAAACTTAAGTTGGGTGCCTAAGGTTTCGTGCAAGCTCTTCCAAAACCTTGACGTGAACGTTGCATCTCAATCCGAGATGATCGACTTCGGCACTCCATGGAGTCTTACGATCTTTTTATAATAAACTTTAGCTAACTTTTCTGCCGTATACGTTTTCCTGATAGGTAGAAAGTGCGCGACTTTCGATAACCTATCCACGATTACCCATATAGAATCATTCCCAGCTTGGGTTCTAGGTAATCCTTCTATGAAGTCCATTGTAATGTCGTCCCACTTCCATTCTGGAATTTCTAAGGACTGTAATTTACCAGGTATTTTCTGGTGATCTGCCTTCACCCGTTGGCAAGTTAGACATTTAGCCACATATTCAGCGATCTCTCTCTTCATGTTATTCCACCAATATGCTTTCTTGAGATCTTGATACATCTTGGTACTTCCTGGGTGAATAGAAAAAGGCGAAAAATGGGCTTCCTTAAGGATCTGTTCCTTCAACTCAACAATGCTAGGTATGCAAAGGCGACCTTTGTACCTATACATACCTTGTTCATCAATAGCAAATTCTGTCAACCCCTTTTTCTTCATTTTCCCAACATGTGTATGTAGGTCTGTATCCTCTTGTTGCGCAGCCCTAATTTGGTCAAAAAGTGAGGATTGTATGTGTAATTGAGATAGTCTAACCTCGACTCCTGGTGGACATACAATCAATTCCATTTGCTCAATTTCTTTAAGCAATCCTTTTTCCTTAGTGATAAGGTGCGCTAAGCTGACATTTCGGCTCAATGCATCGGCTACCACATTTGCCTTACCTGGATGGTATAAAATCTCCAAGTCATAATCCTTCAGTAACTCAAGCCATCTTCTTTGTCTCATATTCAACTCCTTCTGAGTGAAAATATACTTGAGGCTCTTATGATCAGTGTAAATCTCACATCTCACACCATACAGGTAATGTCTCCATATTTTCAAGGCAAATACCACCGCTGCTAACTCTAGATCATGCGTGGGGTAGCTTACCTCATTGGGCTTTAGTTGTCGTGATGCATAAGCTATCACCTTACCCCTTTGCATCAAAACACAACCCAATCCTTTCCTTGACGCATCGCTATAAACTACAAACCCTTCATTCCCTTCAGGTAGGGTTAGGATTGGTGCTTCTACCAATCGTCGTTTCAATTCCTGAAAGCTGCGCTCGCATTCATCAAACCATACATACTTGACTCCCTTACGAGTCAACTTGGTTAACGGGGCTGATAACTGGGAAAACCCTTCAACAAACCTTCTATAATAACCGGCCAACCCTAGAAAACTTCGGATTTCTGTAATGGTCGTCGGCCTTGGCCATTTCAATACCGCCTCAATCTTTTGAGGATCAACTTGAATACCCTTCTCAGATATTATATGGCCGAGAAATCCTATCTGTTTCAGCCAAAACTCACATTTCTTCAGTTTGGCATACAATTTCTCTTTCCTTAGCCTTTCTAAGACCCTTCGTAGATGGTTTTCATGTTCTTTCTCCGTTTTAGAGTAGATCAGGACATCGTCGATAAAAAGAACCACGAATTGATCCAAATAATCCCGAAAAACTCTATTCATCATGTCCATAAATACAGCAGGGGCATTAGTAAGTCCAAAAGGCATTACCAGGAATTCATAATGTCCATACCGGGTTCGGAATGCCGTCTTATGTGTGTCAATCGGACTTATCCTCAACTGATGGTACCCTGACTGTAAATCAATCTTGGAGAAAATTGTTGCGCCTTGCAACTGATCAAATAGGTCATCGATCCTGGGCAATGGATATTTATTCTTTATGGTGACCTTATTTAGCTCTCGGTAATCAATACATAATCTTAAACTTCCATCCTTCTTCCTTACAAATAGTACCGGAGCTCCCCATGGGGATACACTTGGTCTAATGAAACCTTTATCCAGTAGCTCCTGTATTTGCGCCCTTAGTTCATTCATCTCAGCTGGCGCCATTCTATATGGAGTTTTAGAAATAGGAGCTGTACTTGGCATTACTTCAATTGTCATATCCATTTCTCTTCGTGGAGGCAACATGGTTAACTCCTTTGGAAACACATCTGGAAATTCTTTAACCACGGGTATTTGATTAATTTCCACCTCCATACCTTTATCCACATTTACAGAGACCAGATATGCTTGACATTTTTGTCGAATCATTCTGACAGCTTTCATAGATGAAATCAGTATCCTTGAGCTGTCAGATTGCCTTAACTTCCCAATAGCAATCTCCTTCTCTGGAGTTGCTCAAATTGCACCTTCTTATTCTTACAGTTTATAGTCGCTCCCCATTGGCTTAGCCAATCCATACCCAATATTACGTCGAACTCGGTCATAGGCAATAGGATCAAGTTAGCTTCTAGAATTAATGATCCTATCCTGATTGGGCAGGCTTTGCATACTTGGCTAGTACTTGCTAACCTATAGACTGGAGATTCCACATGTATAACCTGATTGGTCTCTTCTATCGGCAAAGCATGGGTGGTCACGTATTGGCATGCTATGAATGAATGGGTGGCACCAGAATCAAACAAAGCAACTGCCATATTTCCTAAAATGTAAACCGTACCTGTGACCACCTTCTCTTCTTGCTCTTGGGATTCTGTCCGGATCAGGGCATGTACATGCACTGGGTTCGTAGAAGTTCCCTGCTTACTTGGTGCTCCAGGTATCCTCAGCTGAGCAGGTCTTCCACGTCCTTGGGATGACTGCACTTTGTTTGGGCAGTTCGTAGAAATGTGACCCACTTGATCACATATATAACACTTAATTACTTTCACTTCCCCTGCCCTGCACTCCTTGGCGATGTGACCCGTTTGTCCACATTTGTAACACCGATTTGAGCCCTTTAAACACTCGCCTGTGTGTCGCCTTTGACATTTCTTACAAAATGGCGAGCTTTTCTTCTTTTGAATTCCTTTTCCTTTCCTTATGCTGCCTTTTCTAGCTTTTTCTTTTCCAGTTTCTGGTTCTTTAGGACCCATATTGAACGCCCTTGAACCCAATCTTAAGTCTTGGGTTCTCAAGGACTCAATCTCCAAAGCTCTTGCTCTCTCTAGACTTGAAGCATAATCCTTTATCAATAGAGGTGCAAGGCTTTCTCGCAGATATGGCCTCAACCCTTGCTGGAATCTTTGTGCCTTATTCTGTGGCACATTCGCGATCCATGGGACATATCTGACCAGAGCATTAAATTTTGTGGCGTACTCGGTGACCGTTATCCTCCCTTGGTATAACTTTTCAAATTCTATCACCTTTTGGCTCTGCAAACCCACTGGGAGGTATTCCTTATTAAATTCTTCCACAAATACTTGCCAAGACACTTCTTCGGGTCGTGGCATTGTGATTAGCATTGTTTCCCACCATTCGTGTGCGTCTTTAGTTAATAGATGCGTAGCACACAGTACCTTTTGACGGTCATTACATGGAGATATCCTAAACAGTTTCTTAATCTCAGTTAGCCACTGCTCCGCTTGTACTGGGTCGGGTTCTCCAGAAAATTTCGGGGGTCGCTGCGCTAGAAAGGCATTTATGGCTCTTCTATCAGCTTCCATTAGCTGATTCTCATCTCTTAACGGTTCCGGTGTCTCAACGGGGTTCGCCCTCGGAGCAGGTCCTTCTCTTTCCATATTACCCAACTGAGCTTGTTGGGTTCTTTCCCATAAACCTTGTATAATGTCGGCAGTCTGTGCTGCCCATTCCCTAGTGGCCCGCTGCATTGCTTTTTCCACTGCCGCAGCCACCCTTTCCTCCATGAGTCTATTCTGCCTCGACTCATTTTCCTCCTCCATATTCCGTTCAGGGCTTTCCTCATTCCTTCTCTGTTGGTTCCTTTGATCCTATGTCATTGGCCTTCCTCGTTTAGGTCGGCTAGATTCGCCAACTTCGTGTCAGCTCGGAACCTCTGTCTCTACCTCTTTTCCTTTATTTTTCCTCACTCCTGCTCTTATTTCCACCATTGTTTTAATCTGAATATATAACAAACACTTTTCCTTTCATTAGCGTTAAATCATTATATACACATTTCATTAATAATCATCATGGAATCATTGCATACGCATTTCAGTTTAATTCAATCTTAAATCATCGCATATGCATCTCATCATTACCTTGTCACAATCATTTCAGTCAATCACCATATAACACACCATTCAACTCAAGTTCATTCATTCATGCATGTATAGAACATTAAAAGTCCAACATATCGTCATATTCATTCACATACATCATATTCACAATTAATACATACAAAAGCAAGTCACACTTATGTACATATTCAACTTGGCATGCACATTTCACACCTGCATGCATGTTAGTTTACCATAGCAACCATAAAGTCATCCAACCATAATTATACATATACCACATGATTATCACCACATTCATATATACACAACTGCTTGAAAAAAAAACAAAGCAAGAATGTTCATCGCCTTCCTGGTCCTCTCCCACGGCGTCTACGTTAATATGAGACTTGTGAGGGTGCCTCTGTGATAGTGCTAGTGTTGGACCATGCCTGAACCTCATCATCACTATCATCATCATCCTCATCCTCCTCATCTCCCACAAACTCCACTATTTCTTCCTCGACTTCTTCCTCATCTTCCTCATCGGTTTCTTCATCCTCCTCCTCTTCTTCTTCCTCATCTTCTTCCTCAAATGGTTCGAGGAATTCCATAGGGTCATCATCATCATTGACCTCCTCTAATAGCACAATCTCACCTGTACCCTCTATGACATACAACATAACCTCATCCGGTTTAGGGCCAACAGGTACCTCAATGACCCCTTCGGCACGACGCCTTCTTATATAAAGGGCCATATCCACTTCCCGTTGATGAATTTGCTCCAACGATGCTCCATATCGAAACTGGATGTACCCATTCATAAATCGGTACCATGGACCAGCATCAGGAGGTGTAGGTGCCCGTGTTTTATCCCAAAAATTCTGTAGATATTGCGGACCTACTCTATCGGTCGGAACAGGGGGATCCCGTGGAATACCAAGGTAAGTGCCCGGTAACACTCGTGCCCTGGGTTTACAACTGGAAGGCTCTCCTAGGTCTTGCGCGTGTTGACTGGAAGAGTCATAATAGCTTCCATTAGCGTGATCCTGTGTATGTGAAAATCCAGGGGGGACTGATGGAAATGATCCATTGTCGGTCTGGGATTCCCACCACCGGTTCACATTTTCTTCCCTTCTCTGTCTCCTATTCTCCTCTTCTCTTTCTTTTCTCAACTCCTCCTCACTCATCATTCTTTTCCCTCTATCCACCATCTGTATAGACATAGCAATCAAATTGCATTGCAACAACATAATTCATTACCATATGGCATGCATTTCATCATATCATGAGCATACCTATTCATCACATGAACATGTCCATTTCATCATCTAACATGCATTTCATCATGTTATAATCATGCAAAAGCATCATTTAATCATGTCTAATTCATCTCATAATCAAAGTTAATCATGTATATATCTCCATATTCTGTCCATTTTCCAATACTTAGAAATTTCCACGCCTATTTACCAATCCATGCTCTGATACCAACTTCTGTGGCGCCCCGGCCCGAGCGTCACATCCTTACCTCAGGACCTATCGATTGGTAAACGTGATCAGGATTGTTGCCCTGTCACACGGCGGGATTTATCGGATGTTTAGCCTGTTAATCGTGGTCATACATAATTCATAAGACACTTCATATTCTCATAAATTCAATTTCATACATTTCTAAGACATTTTGAAACATTCATTTCATACAACCATATTGTTTAGTGACATTTCATCTTTTGCCACAATCATATGTCACTACCGGTGTAAAACATAGTCATCCATACAAACTCACGAATAGTTTACATCTATTCAACATAAAAACATTGCATATAATTTACAATCATTTCATGAAATTTTCATAAACATAATTTCCTCTTTGGATTTCTTATGCCGGTGCTAGCTCCTTCGCTATATCCTGTCCATCACCTGTCTTTGGGTTTGGAAAACGAAAACGTGAGTCGAAACTCAATAAGCAAGCATTCTGCATTTTTCAGGCAATTCATTTCAGGCAATATTTTTCATTTCAAATCATCTTGGAAAGCATCTTATACCTTATCCAAAGGTATATCTTGAAAACATGAAATCCTGTACCCCTCACGGGTCTCATATGCATAATGCCATATGAAAAACATGAACATGATCATCATCTCCCTTAGGATGGAAGCTAGCCAGGCAACCTTCCGTCACGTAACTCTCATTTCAGAGAGGGCGCCGCCGGCCATCGGCCTATTACAAGCGACTTGGTCACACCAAGGGGGGACAACCGGCCCGCTTATACCCTTCCTGTGGACCTCATATCCTGTGCACATGAACTTTTCATAAATCCATCTTTTACATGCTAGCATGATTTTCAATCATAAACATTAAATCACATCATTTTCCATAACAGTTATAAAAGAACATTTCATAATCATTGCATTTGAAATAAATACCATTTCAAACACCATTTAGCAAAGGGATGGCCATCCTTAAATCCATTAGAAGCAATTTCATCAAGCAAGTTAGAATATAAATTGCATTATGGAAACAGTTTAGGAAAGCAAAAATCATTTAGAAAATTTGCTTGCTTACCTGAATTTATTAGCTTTCCTCTGCTACTTTCTCTTTGCCTTTGCCTACATAAAAATGGTATGAATTTTTCATACATTTCCTTTTCTTATATTTTGCTTAGTTTTCCAACCCATTCCATAAACACACATTTATTTCACTTCATAATTCATCATACACATATATGGCTTAATTTGTACATATTAGCACCGTTTTCACACATTTGGCCATCATACATCGTAGCACATACATATAACATGCACATAACCCTAAAATTAGGGTATTCATTCCAATAGCATAAAAATTCATTCCATATGCATCATTCATAGCTTTATTAAGCTTACTTTGCAATTTTTTCCCATTTTTTCTAAAAATACACATACGGGTGTTTCTTCTATGTACATAGCATTGCCTTAGCTTCATAATTCAAATCCAAAAGTTTGGATTAATAACATATCATTTCAAACAGATCCATAAATATGGAATTTATCTCATTTTCATGCATTTGCACATAAAACCATTTTTCATAAGTCATTCATCACCCGTTTATCGTTATTCCTTCACATAAGCTCATTTAGCACCTAAATACAATGTATTTCTTAAAATTTCTTGACTCAAAAATTTAACCCATTTTCCAGCAGGTTAATTACCCTTTAATACCACTTTCCTTAGGGTATTTTTATGGGGTTTAAAATCCATTCTTCATAGGTTCCCATAACAGTTAGTTTGGAACCCACTTTTCACCCGTTTAACGTGTCGTTTGACACATCACTATGGGCAGCCCTAAAATTCCGAATTTTCCAAAAATTAAATCCATTTTCTCAGCCCATTTTCTAGGGTTTAACACATATTTAATATTCATTCATTTCCATTTCTCAAAACAGCAGGTAATCCACACGTTTTGAGACCCGTTTCACTCCATACATGAATTACTTCCAAAATTCCTAAAAAAATCAGATTTAGGGTTTATTCTTCCCAAATATTTTGGGCATCCAACATACCTTAAATCTAGGGTATTTACCCTACATAGCATACATAAAACATGCAAGTTCATTTCCATATCATTTTTAACTCAAAAATTAAGAAATTAGGTCAAAATCCATACTTAGCATTCCATAATTTCAAAATCTCATTACTTGAGCATAAACCCTCATATATTTAGCATTAATACATGATTCATAACTTAACCAAAACATAAATTCAATACAGAAACTTATCTTGGAGATTTAGGGTTTCATAACTTGGATTTTTCATCCCTTATGCATGCTTAACTCCATTTCCATCATCTTTAACTTAAAAATTCATGCTTAATAATCAATAACAATCCATATTCATGCAAAGGCATGCTAAAACACCATTTTACAGATTCTTTAATCATGCTTTTCATTTCCAAGTTTTGAGTTAAAGAACTCAAATTAAACAACTTAAACAAATCACATACTTACTTGGTTTTGAGCCAACTCAAACCCTAATCCTTTGAGATGATTTTTCCTTCAAATTTCCTTCCTTTTTCCCTTGGTTTCCTTCCTTTTCTTGCTGGAAAATTTGGACGTGTGCTGCTGGGTTGGCTTGGACGTTTTCAGCACTTAGGAATTTTTCCAAAAATCCCTCTCATTTCAACGTGCATGGGCTATATATGTTGCTAGATTTTTTTTCCAGCTGTGGGGCCCACTTGGTGCTGCAATTCCACACTCCTTAAATGCACCCTTATCTACCATATGAGCTGGGTAAATTTCAGCCAAGTAAAATTGCATTTTTACCATTTTCAAAAATCACAAAATCTGCTTCATCCATGACCGTCCATCTGCCTTCCCATTCACGTCCCAGCTGCTGCCCAATTTCCGTTTTTTTTTAATTCAAAAACGTGGGTAATTTGTATCTCTAATTACCCTTTAATTTAGGTATTAATTTGGTGTTAAAAAAAATTATAAAAATGGCAGCAATAACCAAATTTTTGCACGTCATCTTGTCCATCATGCTGTCCATTTTTTTCAGCTGTATGTAGCTGCATTTAAATATTTTTTTATTGCTGTAACTTTGCATAATTGATTGAATAACTTATGTACTTGCATCCCTGCAACATATATTCATGCTTTATAAAATTAAAAAAATCAGATATAGGCACCAAACAGCCCTTGGATGTCCCCTCTTTGCCACCTTGCCTATGCTCCATAGCTCCATCATTTTGAGCATTAATTGATTAGATAATTCATGGAATTATGTCATTTATTTAAATGCATAAATTCCTCCCAAAAATCCCTGCAATGGACACCTCACATTCACCTTTACCTCATGCATTTATGTATGGTACTCCATCATTAATGCTTTGGTACTTTTGGGTGCATGGGTCAAACTTGCCCACCTTTTTCATTGCAGGAACTTTCCCAATATTTCACACATAATCCAATCCATTCAAATTAATTATCTCACCTTTTCATTCAACCATTTCAAATTTCAACTCAATCCGAGTTTTCTAGCTCCTGATATAGCCGTTTAAAGTTGACGGTTGAAATGAACTTAGACTTAAAAATTGAAAATTCTCATTTCATCAAGAATTTTCATAATATTTTTCTTCCATAATACCAAGACTAATATTAATAATTTTTTTTCCAAATTTCACTTGAATCCGCCTTCTAGGCGTTGAGTTATGAATTTTCCAATATTTTCCTTCACACTTGTTAATTTCTATCTTAATTTCCATAATTCATTTTAAATCATGGAAAATGATTTTTCATGCCATAATTGCACATTTAAATCACAATAATTCATTCTTAACCCATAGCCTCATTTAGGCTCAAAATCATTAATCACATCATTAATGTTAACCCATAACCCTAATTACCATAATTAGTAAAAATCATGAAATTCCTTCATAATTCCATATTTCATAAATAATCATCAAATACATGTTCAATGCATACATATGGCCTACTGGGGTCAGGGTTTCACATATGTATTATCTAAAAGTTAAGTTTTATCATTTTTTAATATGAATACATACAAATATATTTTGGAATTTTAAACGTATGGTATCGTGTGTGTGTGTGTGTGTAGAGGTAAATATCATAACTGCTCTTCTGATTTTTAGGACGCATTTATGGAGTGATAAAATTTTTAAATAAAAAGTTTTTAGTTTAAAGTTTTTGAAATTATGTAAAATAATGTGATATAACAGGGATAATGATGAGAAGCAAAAAGAATAAAGTTAAAATAGATAGATTACATAAGTAGTATGTAGAAATGATTGAAAAGTAAGGTAGTTATATATGAATATATGAGTAATTAAAAAATAAAGTAATTATTGAGAACGAAAAATTTTATATTCAAAATTTTTTATTTGGAAAGTTTTTATTTTATCCAAAACACCCTTAATCTTACATCTTATTCTTTTCTTCAACATCAGTGGATCTTATTTTATTTTGTAGTATATTATGGATGACTAAGTTGTTAATGTGATTCTATTTCTCAGTGAGTCGATCTCTTTTAATGCTTTGCTATCTTTTTCTATTTTCACAACATGTGGAGGTTCTTGTTCCTTTTCCCAGGAAGGAAGAAATCCTGATAAAGTTGGAAGCAACTAGCATAAATCCATTTGATTGGAAAATTCAAAATGGAAAGATAGGACCCTTTGTGCCTTGGAGGTTTCCTTTTGTTCCAGGTAAAAATTGAAGGACAAGAAAATCAATTGTTCTCTTTTCACGTGTGGTTCTTTGGAGAAAAATTACAATTGCAGATATTTCTCCTTCCTTGTGATTTATATGGCTTTTATACATTTTAAAATGGTAACTAAAAGACTATCCACTATGTTGGAATGTGGAACAATTTTCCTAGCAATTCATCAATATCTACCATTCTGTGAAAAGAAGCTTCCCATGGAAATGGCCCAACTATTGATCATCTCAAATAAGATGGGTGGAAGATTCAAACTAGAAATAAATTTTTTAGATCACAGAGTCACTTTCTTTAAGACAATATGTGTACTCTTGCAACTATTTTAGAATAGTCAAATACTTGATGATGGAACCAGTAGTTGAGACACAAATCTAGGCGAAGTGTAATTAAGAATTCTGCTTGAAAATTGTTTAAAATTTTAAAAATATAATTAACTTTCGCATGATTATTCCTCTCAAAAAAGAGGAATGATCTTGTTAATTGAGGCTAAGTAAATGTCTCACTTAGTCCACCTCAAAAATCTCATTTATAATTTTTTTTTGCTTCTGTCTTTATACACTTGTTTATCTAAGTGTATTTAACATATAAATTAATTTTTACTATTTTTGGATATGTGTATATATTTTTAAGGTTATTTTAAATATATATACACAATGATGTTTTAAATTTTCAAAAAATATATAAATATATTCAGAAATAATAAAACTTGGTTTATATATCCAGTATACTTAGATAAACATGGTATGAAGACAAAAGTAAAAATAAATTATTATAAATGTGTTTTTTAAGGTGAGCTAAGCAGAATATTTGCTTAGCCCGAGCTAACAGAATCACTCATCCTCAAAAAATATTATGACCTTCTACTGGCAACCTGTCCATCCTATCTTTGCCATTGGATGGAACCTTTTTTTGTTGAGTAGATAGCAAATTGAAAAACATTCTTGGCTAGGATGAAAATGTCTAAACCGAGATAGAAACTAAATAAGATAGGGAGTATAGAATATCTTTAAGGAGACACAGTCAATGACGTCTTAAAGGAGATAGAGGTGATGATGAGGAGAGATATAATGTTTCGTTTATACTTCCTCTTATAGCCTTTGAATAGAGGCATGGAAGTGTATGGGAGATGTAGGTGCAACATGGTTAATAAATTTTTTTAATAAGATTATAAAAACCAAAGTTAATACCAAGTGAATGGAGAAAAAATATTATAGTTCCAATCTATAAAAATAAGGAAGATATTCAAAGTTATGCAAATTATCGTGAAATAAAATTAATTAGTCATACTATGAAGTTATGAGAAAGAGTAATTGAACATAGACTAAGATGAAAGACTAATGTATCTGAAAATCAATTTGGTTTTATGCCAGAAAGATCAACCACTGAAGCATTTTCTTACGTAGATAATTATTTAAAAAGTTTGGGGAGAAGAAAAAGAATTTATACATGATTTTTATTGATTTAGAAAAATCATATGATTGAGTCCAAGAAAGTGAATATATCAAGTGATGAAAAAAAAGAATTAATAACAAATACATTAATATTATTAAAGATATGTACAAGGGGGCTGTTACAAATGTAATGATCATTAGTGGAGATACTAATATCTTCCTAGTTAAAATAGGTTTACATCAAGGCTCAGCCTTGAGTCCTTATATTCTTACCTTAGTAATAGATGAAATTACTAAACATCTCCAAGAGGAAGTACATTGGTGTATGTTATTTGTAGATGACATTATTCTAATAGATGAAACTAAAAAAGGACTAAATTTAAAATTGAATAGATGGGTAAATGCTTTAGAATATAATAGTTTTAGAATTAGTCACAAAAAAACTGAATATATGAAATGCAATTTTAATAATAGTAAGAATCTGATGAGAAACCAATTAAGATTTTAGATCAAGTAGTAACAAGAACTAATCACTTCTGGTACTTAGGATCAATAGTTTAAGAGAACGAGAAAATTGAGAAAGATATAATACATAGAATTCAAGCAGGATGGAAGAAATGGAGAAGTGCATCAGGACTTTTATGTGACCGTCGAGTTCTAATAAAATTAAAAAGAAAATTATATGAGACTGTGGTTAGACCTGCTATGCTTTATGGGATAGAATATTGGGCAATTAAAGAACAACATATACAAAAAATGAGCGTAGCGGAAATGAGAATGTTAAGTTGGATGAGTGGTAAAATAAGAAAAGATAAAATTAAGAATGAAATTATTCAAGAAAACTTAAAAGTGAGACCAATTCGTGATAAAGAGAAAATACATTAAAATGGTTTGGTCATGTTAAAAGGATGTCTGAAGTAGCACTGATTAGGAAAACAGAGTCTATTCAAGTAGAAGGTGGTAGGAGAATGAGAGGAAGACCCAAAAAACATGGATGGAAGTAATTCAACAAGATTTAAAAATATTATAAATTACAGAAAATTTAGTCTTAAATCGTCAAGAACGGCGCAACAAAATCCATGCACCTTAAGTGAGAAATGGCTTATGATGATGATGATGATAGCCTTTGAAGGCAAACAACCATTCATTACCACCTTCTTCTAATGTTCAGGCGAACATTGCACCCACATATTAAAAAACTACAACAACAGGCTACCAACGAAGTTACAATGTGACGCTGAAATATTGCAACGACCGATCTTAGTAAGGTCGAATTGTTCACCGTGGAAAAATAAGCATAAATCTTGGCGGGATTCGAAATTCCAATATAGCAAAATAGGCACCAATCTTGGCAAGATTGAAAACCTTAGTAGGGTGAAATAGCCAAAATATCACATTCATTGGCCAAACCAAAGATAAACAAAGAGGAAATAAGTATTTACTAAAAAAAATACCTTGTATTTTATAACTTCGTATCTTATAGGCACATAACAAGGTAGATTTATAATTAAGACTCATGAAAACTTTTCTCTACTTTTTCATGTGGAACAAATTAAATATCATAAAAGAAAACATATCAAAATTTGTTACTATATTTTTGATGTAATACAACTAACACATATTAAAAGCATAGCATTTGCATCATTCTCACTTAATTGGAGAAGACTCATATTTAGTGTGAGATTTTTCTTGATTTCAAGGATCTACAAGTATTGAAAATCCTCTCATAAAGTTTTAGAACTTGTCAATGAAACTCCTTAACTTTGATTTCTTGGCCACTTTAGGATTATTGGTGTGAGTGGCATATTGGTTGATGATTAAAGGCGACAATATAGAAATCTAGATAGTGTAGTTGGAAAGTTCCTACGAAATACAAGATTGGGGCAAACAATTCCATAAAACATTGAACAAGATAACTAATTTTATGAAAGATAAGAAAAACACAAAAAAAAAACAAAAAAAAGACGAAAAAGAAGGAAAGAAATATAGCTAAAGAAAGCCCACAAAATAATTATAGGAAATGATGTATTGAAAAAAAAAGACAAATAAACAATGGCCAAAAGAGAAAGATATGAAAAAACGAAGGTAGGAAAAGAAAATTTTACTTTAATACTAAGCTGACACCAAGATGTCACATAGACTAATCTTTACAAGGTTGAAAAGTCTTCTATGGAAAAATAAGTACTAATCTTAGCGATGTTGAAAACTCTACTATGGTAAAACAACTAAAAGACCATCTTGGTTAACTAAAGCAATGACAACTTTTATTGTTAGGTCTGTTGGTCCTGAGTTTATGGCAACAATCCAAGAGGGGAGGGGTGAATTGGGTATTTTAAAATTTTTACTTAAACAGAAATTTTTCTCCTTTTTTAATTCAATCCCCTGAATGAAACAAACAGAGAATATGGAGAAAAATAAATCAATAAAAGCAGTTGAGTAAGCCACAACAATCGACACAATTTTTATAGTGGTTTGGGTAACTTTCCCTATTCCATTCTTCAAAGTTCACACTCGTTGTGACTTGGGCTCCACTATTGGATTATCAAATACAACTAGAGCAGTAACTCTCTTTTAGATTCCAGCTCTAGGGGGCTTGTACAAATACAAAACAAGTAGGTGATGAGTCACACTCAAGTCACAACACTACTTTGCCTTCACTTGGTTTCGATTTCTAATATCAAACCAAGTAATAAATACAAGTAATGAATCAAACAGAAGAAACTACACTTTATAAGTTTGCGTAGGCAGTTTTCAGCTCGTGAAAGAACTTGTTGAGAGAATGGAATGATCAGCAATGATGCTTTCAGCAATTTGGAGCAAAGTTCTTCACTTGAAGTTGGTGTAGATCACTTTAATGCTAGAGAGAGTAGAAGGTAAACTTAATGAATGCTTCTCTAACCTCTATCACATCCTCTTGAATGCTCTTTTATAATGGAGGAATAAATTCGAACATTTGGTGGTAGATGGTGCGCATTTAATGCACCAATGTTCAAATTTTTTCGACCGTTGCAAACCAAGTCGCATGTGGAGTCAACTTCGGATGCGACTTCACCCAAGTCGCAGACTGGAGTCGACTTCGGTTGCGACTTTGGTCTTCAGCGTTCACTTCAAGTTCCATCTCAGGTCGACTTGGTCTTGGACTTGACCTAAGTCGTAGGTGGAGTCGATTTCGAGTGCGACTTTACCATCTATGCGCATATCTTGGAGCTTGGATTTCTTGAAAGTGATCCTTGATGCTTTATTTTTCTCTCATATCTTGTTCTTTAATTTATATTCTTGATTTTCAATATTTGGTTTTGAGACTTGGCATATTCTTTTCCTCTTGAATAGTTTATTCTAGTGGCCTTGATCTAGAATGATTTGTCTTCCTTGAATTTAATGTCCAAATATGTAGTTCATAGTTTTCCCTTTAATAATATTTCATCTTGAATAGTTCTTTCATGGCCATTTGCTTACTTGGGCAATCTTAGTCTTCAGCTTGACTCAAGTCGCATGCTTGGGTTGACTTGAGGTTCAACTTTACTCAAGTCGCATTGCGGAGTTGACTTGGGAATGCGACTTCACCCAAGTTGCAAGTGGAGTCGACTTTGACTACGACTTCACCTATCTCCGAGCCCAAATTCAACGCTGGAAGGATTTGATCTTCTGAAGTCGATTGTGGAGTCGACTTGGGTCTGCCACTTCACTTAAGTCGCATGTGGAGTCGACTTCGACTGCGACTTCATCTGTCCTCGTGCCCACATTCAGCGCTGAAAGGTTTTGAGCAGCTGAAGTCGATCTTGGGGTCGACTTGGGAATCGACTTCACCTAAGTCGATGGCTAAGTCAACTTGGGATTGCGACTTGGTCTGCTATGTTCTGAAACTTAAATTTTTATCCTTTAACAAAACTAGCAAACCACATTAGTACCCAAAAAAATTTCAAATTGAGTTGTTAATCATCAAAACATGGATTGTGCTTAATTTTTCTTTAATTCCAACAAGGTCATCCAATGTCTCAAACAACTTCAAACCTTGGACCCCACCACTCTATGACCTCAAAAAATTCCAAAACTTTTTATCTTATTGTCACATTAGGGTTTATTTGTAACTAAGTATGAGAAAAACCATTCATCCAAAAACAGTATGAGGGAAACCTTTCACTACTTTTCAATATAGCACAAACTAAATATCATGAAAACAAATGTATGAAAACTTACTATCACATTTTCGATGTGGAACTACACATAGTAGAAGCATACCTCCAATGTCATAATGCTTGATGGTAAAGAGTTGAGATATGATTATATACAATAATGTGTTAGTTAATTAACTTACGTTGCAATAATGTAGGCTCTGTGTATGCTTTATTTTTGAAAATTTTCTTACACATCTATGGGGCCTAATTTAGAGGTATGTATATCTGTAAAAAAGTTTTTAACTTATCTACATGCATCTTTTTAAATTTTTAAAATGAAAATTTTTTGAAAAATGTATTTAGATAAGATAAAACATTTTTAAAATATTTATGTAAACCTATCTAAGTGGGGCCCATATATGTGAGAAAATTTTCAAAAATAAAGTATATATAGGGCCTACATCATTGAAATGTAAGTTAACTAACTTAATAGTATTGTATATAACAATATCCCTAAAGAATTAAAAGTATATAACAATATGCCTAAAGTGTTAAAAGTTTTATTCTTTTATTTTAATTCTAGAAAGTCCTAACATTGAAGGAATGATCCTTGGGTAAATAGGTTTCAAATTCTTCATTAATCATCACGGAAAATCAAAATGTGTATTTTGTAAGCATCAAAGGTGCTAATAAAGTGTGTGATTCACTAATTCAAAGTTTGCTAGTGCATATATCTTAAGTGGTCTATAACAACCAAATGGTGGCTGTAATTTCTGGCGCATATCTCAAATAACACACCTTGAAATCAAGGCTATCAACATAGTCAAATGGTTCTACAGAAGTTAACTTAAACAAAAACAGTATGTAAGTTAAATTTGTTGAAAAATTGAGCGTACATATTGAATTTAATATGTGTGTTGGTTGTGCTTCATCCATTATTATGCATTACTAAATGAGAAATAAATCTATTAGCCCAAGCTAAGCAAATGTTTCACTTACTCACTTCAAAAAACTCATTTGCAACACTTATTTTTTACTTTTTTCTTCATACACTTATTTATCTAGATGTATTTAATATATAAATAAATTTTTACTATTTTTGGATATGTGTATATATTTTTAAAGATTTTTAAATATTTATGTGTATATATGTATTTAAAATACTTTTATTTTTAAAAATCTCAAAAAAATATATACACATATCCAAAAATGGTAAAAAATAGTTTATATGTTAAATACACCTAAATAAACAAGTGTACGAAGAAAAAAATCAAAAAACAAGTGTTGTAAATGAGTTTTTTCAGGTAAGCTATACAAAATACATGTTTAGCTAGAGTTAACAGGATCACTTCTCTTTCTAAACTACCAAACATATACACATAGTGAAAATCACAAGATAATTTTATATGTATGCACATCATCCAACTCATTTTTCCTTTGTGTTACATTTTGTGGTGAAACGAACTGAACATTATATGCTGCTTTTGCCTTGGTTAGTTTATTTTGCATAGAACTCAAAAACTAAAGTAGCAATAGTACGACCTCACTTCAGCCCACGCTGCATATTTGAGAAATTTTTGTGTTTGGACTGGTTCAACCTGCTCACCAAGTTGAGCTGATAGAACCCACTAATAATTTTCATTCATAATGGAGATAGTAATGGTGATGTAAAAATTGAGGACGAACATAAAACAATTTTGTTCAGTTTCCCATCTCTTCTAATGGTAATCATTTTCCTCACTTGTTCTCATATCTTGAGCGACAATATGGGGTGGGTGATATCTCGTAATTATAACTCACTTGAAAATGTTTTTCTTGTGCAATTCATTCCAAATTCCGCGTATCATAGCATGGATCAACACAATGGTTGAATGGATCACACGTCAAAATATCCTGTGGCCACTTATTCGGCACTAATCTACTCCGTGTCAGTATATTGACATAATAACATGCGAGTAACCTCTACATCCAAAAAAAAAAAAAAAAAACAGTAACGTTATGTTTTTTTAGTGGTTTATCAGCTCTGTATTATTTCTGATTTGGGGCTCTGCTACGTACCATTCTGTTCAATCTGTCAAATTCACTAAAACTAGCTAGATCTGTCTGAATGGATCCAAAATTTATTTCAAGTAGGTCATTTTTGTCTAACCTGTGCATGTTTGATGTGCAACAATCATATTATTTTGACCTTTTCCCAAATATACTGTGGCGCCCCGAACCGAGGCGTCACATTTATCCTTACTCCGGGATCTTGTCGATTGGTAAGTGTGAATCAGGATTGTTGCCATGATCATGCGGCGGGTACTTAATTGGATCTCGTCCAATTTTTTTTTTTCTTTTTCTTTTCTTTCATCACATAAACATATGCTCATCATCATTCATAATGGACTTATCCATATCATCATAAATCATCAACTTCTCTTATTATTCATAACTTCATAATTTCATACAACCTATGTCCTTTTTCATCATATCCCATTAGGGAATCTATTCATACAAAAATCTACTAACCTTTGTAGATTCCTCTTTTCCTTTAGCAACACATTCCCTTCATCTCTTGCCTTTTCCAACACCTGTCTGAGGTTGGGAAAAGAAAACATGAGTCGAAACTCAATAAGCAAGCATTTTTCATTTTAAATGCATTCCTCTCCATTCGATAGAAGACACTTACCAAGTGATCGACTACCAACGGAATAGAAACCTTTTCGTAAACCATATTTCGAAACCTTTCATAAACCATTCATGTAAATCATTCGTAAATGCATTTCTCTCCATTCGATAGGAGACACTTAGCAAGTGATCAACTATCAATGGAATAAAAAGAAACCTTTTCATAAATATTGGATGTGCAAATGCTTCATTTCCACTCCTGACATAAACCTTTGTGTGCGGGTACGCTAGCTCAGGGAATATCTCACATAACATGGTCCAATACGCCGGTTGTCTCCGACTTGGCCTCGTCAAGGGGAACCTCTCTTCCTCTTGACGCCTACATGGTTCCTACATGCATGACTTTTGATTTTCCCAGCATTATATACCTCTTACACCAGGTGGCTTGTCATTCTCATGTAGAAAATTATTTGCATCATCCCTTAAAAATATCTTTTGAAATCCATGTGTGCAAATACTTTCTTTCCATTCTTGACATAAACCTTTGTGTGTGGGTACGCTAGCCAGGGAACATCTCACATAGCATGGTCCAATACGCCGGCTATCTCCAACTTGGCCTCATCAAGGGGAACCTCTCTTCCTCTTGACACCTACATGGTTCCTACATGCATGACTTTTGATTATCCCGGCATTATATACCTCTTACACCAGGTGGCTTTTCATTCTCATGTAGAGAATTATTTGCACAATTCATTTAAAAACATCATTTCAAATCCATGCTTTTCTTTTCAATCCATGTATGAAAATGCAATGCATTAATTTACACATGACATTCCTTTGCCTCCACCTCTGGGGAGGACGCCGTCGGCACACAGCCCATACGACTTGGCAATAGTGAAGGGGGACCCTCTGATCCGCTTTCTACCTCCACCAAAGCCTCTTCCTTATACATCATACATGTGCACATGTCCATGAACATCACATAATATCAATATGCCGGCATGACTTTTCATAAAAACTCATAAACATTCATTATTTCAAAACATTATAGGAATTGCCATCCTTAAACACATTTCATAAATACTTGGGAATAAAATCACATTTTCAAAAGGGTTTGTTTGCTTACCTTTGCTTTGCTTCGACCTGACTCCTTTATCCTTTCCTTCCATTTTCCTATACAAGGAAATTTGATATTTTATCCATCTATTTCATGTCTTAGCTTACTTTCCATGCTTGCTTTATAACCATTCATTACCTCATTCCCATAGAGGTTAATCGTATAAAGATACTTGGTCATTACTCGTTTATATGGATTTTTATCCATAAATTCTTTAAAAATCTCATCCATATATCCTCATAAATATATAAAAATAAATCTCATTTTTTCCCAAAATACGATGTTACTGTTCATAATTACTGTTCATGTCACTGTAGCATATTACTGTTTATAGTCACTGTTCACGTTTACTGTTCATCCGAGGTTACTGTTCGTGGGTTCCAAAAATTGACATTTTTCCCAAAAATAAAAAATATCATGACATAGCTTATGCTTCGTATATCATGGAAAATTTCATACATTTTGAATTTATCATCATTTACTTGGTTAAATAAATCATTTTCTCCATGTACTAAAAATCAACATAAATTCACTTAAGCATAATCCTTAATTCCAAAAATTATGAAATTAATATATCATCATTCCAACATCATATTTATCATAATCATACATTCCAAATCATCGTTTATCAATTTTGGAGCATTATTTTCACATATCATATACTATCTTCCCGAATGCTCCATCTTTGCTCCAAATTTTCGATGTTTCGGCATGATTCCGATTAAGCATTATAACTTTACTTATTTTCTCATGCTTAGGCAGTATCTAAGCATGATTTTACCCTACTTAACATCCAAAATAAATTTGGGAAGAAATTGCTTACCTCAAGTGGAGAACTTCTCATTTCCTTCCCATTTTCTCTTTCCTTCCTTCTCTCCTTCTCTCTCTATGGACAAAACGTGTTTTGGGGGTGGGAATGCTTGAATTGCTCAAGCTTGGAGTGCCTTTGGACGTCCACCCCTGCCCCCTATTTATACTTTTTGAATTTTCACATATTTGCAATTTACCCCCTCTTGCTTGAGGTGTAAATTTGCAAATGTGTTTTTTTCTAATTTTAAAAGGTACATGGAGCATTGTGCAGCCCCCCCTAGGCCTGCTCCAGCAGCCCTATTGTAGCCCTATTTTTACCTATTTTTTTATTTTTTTTAATTAATTAATTTAGGCTAAATTAATTCTAGCCATTGATCTTTGATGAGGATGATCATGAGTCATTGGATCATGCCCCAAAAGTCCATGCTCCAGCAGAAATTTCAGGCTTTGCATTAATTTTATTTAATTAAAATTAATCAAAGTCAAACGCCATTAATGAAAAAGTAAAGTTACTTTTTCCATTTTCAAATGACATTTAATCTTGACCCTTAATTCATAATTTTTGATCAATCTTGGACCACTCATCATGTTCATCATTGTATTTTGGCCATCCATAAAAAATTTTATCTCAATCCGACATCCGGATTGCAAGATATGAATTTTTCTTCATTTTCTTCACAAAAATCCATAAAAATCCGAAAATTATTATTTTAATCCAAAAAGCAATTTTGTCCTTTAGTGGGAAGCTTCCTTTTTCGTCTTTTATGATTAAGTTAATCCAAAGTGATTAACTTAACATATTTCTTAATCTCACATTTACTATTCACGTGCACTATTCACGTGCACTATTCATCCGAATTTCATAATTAATTATTTTAACATCTACTCCCTCATAATTTCATATGTCATGAATATATATATTTCATTAATACATTACCTAGGGTTTACAACCCTAAGGTTTTATACGTGTTTAAGATTGGGGTTTCACATATACCCACCATGTTTAACATCGGCTGATCATATCTAACCAGTTTCAAATCCGACCAGTTTGGAATCCAATAATTTCAGACTGTTCCAAATATATACATATACATATATATATAAACATGGTAATTTAATTATATTTAATTTATGAATTAAGTTTTACCATTTTTAGATGTCGGTATATATTTATTTTGGATTTTTAAATACATGGGGTATTTAAGTCATTTTAAATAATTTAACATGACTTAAATACCCCCTGTATTTAAAAATTCAAAATAAATATATACACGTATCCAAAAATGGTAAAACTTAGTTTATAAATTAAATATAACTAGATTAATATGTTTATAAAAAAAATTCAAAAAACAAAAAAGTATATATATATTTGGAGCGTTCTGAAAAGATCGTTACTCATATTTAACCATAATTTCAAATATATCCATTATATTTTCAAATATACCCAATACGTTTACGACTAATCTTGAAAAGGTACAATTCGTAAGTTAATACTATTAATTAATATGTGAAATTACTAATATGTCAATCAAATTTTTGACATAATTGAAAATTTGAATTTCATAATTCACCAATATCCTAATTGCACATGAGCTCTAAATTTAGAGAGCTCTAATTTTGTTTTTTCTATTTTATTTCATCTTTTATTTTATAACAAGGATATTTTAGGTATTTTAAAAAATTTTGCTAAAGATTTTTAATGGTATGGACATTTTTTGTATTAATTGCAAATATAGTGAGTATATCTGAGATTTTAAAAACATAATATGTATATTTGGAATGAAGGTTAAATATAATGGATGTATTTGAGAAATAGGAGTAATTCTATGAAACCCTTCTCTGTGTAACCTCTTTTAAATTTAAAATCTTGATAGTTGAAGAAAAGTCTATTCTATCTCTTGTATTTAGTATCATTTATATTATTATGAAAACTCTTTCATTTGTCTAGTATCACTGTATATAAGCTTCATCTACAAATGTGTAAAATCAATGTAATAAAATGATTGAATATTAAATATTAATTTTTAAGTAGTATTTTTAACATATAAACCATCTAAAATATCATAAATATGTAGATAAACGATTCTATAAATTATTATTACATTCTAATAGTATGTAAATGGATCTAAGCATTTTTTCCTAATTTACACATGAATGTACCTATGTTTAAGCAAATGTGACCTATGCACATATTAAATTTGGATAAAACTTGGTCTCATATCTAAACAGATGGTGTTAAATACAATTAATGAATTGAATTTTTCATCAAATATTAAAATCTTAAATATTCAGTGATTCTATGTAACTCGGTTTCATAAAAACACTCCCGTTTGAGAAAAAAAATCTTATTATCTTTTTGGAGATGCTAAGAATAGAATAGTTAATGAAACTGCAACTATGTTTTGATACTTGGTGACTAGTAGCCATATGGTGCCCTTCATGGGCTACCCTTATATGAAACATTTCTTAACATTGCTCCTTTATTTTTAATAAGATATCAACTTGTGCAGACAGGTTGCACTATAATTATGGTGTAGTTTGTTGCAAAATGAAACTTACATATATTAAAATATAACAATATATTATACAATTATTTATCCATAAAAAATATTTTAGACTATTTAGATGTTGAAAATACCAAAATAATATATTATACAATTATTTATCCATATAAAAAATTTCAATTGATTTTATATACATGTTTTATTTAGATGAAAATTGGTATACTAATAAATGAATACTTCTAAATATAATCGATGAGTTAGATTTTCTATTCGTGATCAAGCGACTCTCACAATGCATGGACTGCATAATATAGTCGCATGCACTGAATTATTTTTTATTTTTAATATCTTGATAATTGGAAAATTTGTTTCATCTATTATATTTAGTATCATTTATATTATCATGAAAACTCTTTAATTTGTTTAATATCATTATTCACGAGCCTCATCTATAGAAGTGTAAAATTAACATAATAAAATAGTTTAATGCTGAATATTCGTTTAAAGATGTATTTTTAACATCTAAACCCTCCAAAATATCATTACTATGAAGATAAATAATTCTATAAATTATTATTACATTTGAATATATAGGTGAATGGATATAATTATTTTAATTCCCTAGTTTACACATAAACATATTTACTTTTAAGCAAACATGGCCCATGCACATACTTTATTTAAATAAAACTTAGTCTCCTAACTACATAAATATGTGAAATATAATAAATGGATTAGATTTTGCATTAATTATTAATATCTTAAAAATTAAAAGAGTTACGTAAAGTCGTTACGGAGCCTACCATTCATTAACTGCATCCAAGATTTTTGGGCTTTGGAATTACAGATCCTGTCCATTGTTTTGACTTATAAGACAACTGTACTAGTAGTAGATGATTGAATTTACTAACGACGCATTGCAAACTTCGTTATACTAAGAGTTTCCTTTGACGGAACAGTCAGTGATATAGCAGGAGAGGTAGCTGAGATTGGTCCGGGCGTCAACAAGTTCAAAGTCGGTGATAAAGTAGTGGCCATGCTTACGAGTGAGGTAAGTGATTTCTAGAGCCAGTTAAGCTGGATTATTTATGTGCATATGGTGATCGTTGGGGCTTTGTATAAGAATGTATTTGAGAATAGATAAAATTTATAGTGAAAAGTTCTGAAAAGTAAAAATTATTAAATGATGTGATATGATATGGATAACGATGAAGACCAAAGAGAATAAAGTTAAAATAAATAGGTTAGTTGTATAGATAATTATGTAGAAATGATTGAAAAGTAGAATAGTTATATAAAAAATATAAAAAATAATTAAAATATAATAATTATGAAGGTGAAAATTTTCATATTGAAAAAATTTAACTTAATATTTTATATTTATCGACAAACAACCATTAAATATTGTCGGTCATATGCCCTCAAAATTCGTCGCCTGAAAACGTCTTTTTTATTTTTTTTATTTTTTCATAGGTAAGTAAATCTAGGTGTATTAAATCTATAAACCAAGTTTTACTATTTTTTTATGTTTTAAATATTTTTTTATTTTTAAATACAGTAGCATTTCTATAAGTTTCGGATCTTCAAAAATTACAGAAATGAAATACTTAAAAACATCCAAAAGTGATAAAATTTGGTTTATAATTAATACACTTAGATTTACTTACCATGAAAAAAAATTAAAAAATTTAAAAAAATACGTTTTGAGGCCGGACGCACCGACAAGATCAGGCCGAACAAAATTCGTGGTCGGTGGGTGCAGTCATTGTTCAGTTGTACGGAATGTCTTAGCCCTCTCGGGAATCGACTGTACTGATCCAAGTTTCTGCGACTTTCGCCGGAGCTAGTGCGACTGTGGCATGCCCTTTTCTCGAGGAATGCTTCTCACCATTTGAATGGGTTACAACACTTCATGAATTATTTTGGTATGATAATTCTGATTGTATTACGTTCATGGATTGTCGAAACTTGCATTCTTTAACAATGGGTTTAGACAAGATGATTACCGATCAAGCCTATATATACCGAGTCATGATACTATATAATATATTATATATTAACTTATCTTACAATATTTAATTTTTTATTCACATTTTATTTTATTTTTAATTTTTTATAAACGTGTTTTCTTAAGTGTATTTAATTTATATACTAAATTTTGTTATTTTATAATACTGTTACATATTTATTTTTAGTTTTTTTAAAAATCAGGACACATAAGTCAGTTTTTACCCCTTAATACATGTGATTTTTAAGAATAAAAAATAAGTATATAAAAATATTATAAAATGACAAAACTTAATATATGTATTAAATATAGTTTAAGAAAACATGTTTATTAAGAAAAATAAAAAAAGTAGAATGAAAATGAAAAATTAAATATTGTAAGATAAGCTAATATACAATATATTATATAATATCATGACTCATATATATCTATCTAGCTAGAGAGTAGTCATTGGTAATTACTCAATACTTATCCTTGATGGATATTGTAAATCCAAAATTAAAGTCTTTTTGCCTTAATCTTGAGCCTTAATATTTTTTAAAAAAAATTCCATATTATGAGTAAAAACTCTCAAACGATAAAATAAACTTGCATAGGGAATGCTTTTACGAAATCAAGTTTCATAGAAGTGGTTTTATCGAACTCTTCAATTTTTGAGATGTTGATGACTAATGATAATTCATTCTTTTCATTATATTTAGGGCGAATTCATTGTATATTCACAAATTTTACTCATAATTTCTCTTATACGAATGAATTTTCAAAACTTTCTTTCATACTCATGAATTTTCATCATAATTCCACTTATAATCATGTTGTTATGAAATCATTAAACAAGTCATTAACTCCTTGGGAAATGATGAATATGCTTATCCTTGATTATGATTTTATAGCTAAATATTCATATTATAATGAATTTTAGTAATTTTATAATTATAAAATCATATATTATTTGAATATAAATATTTAACTTTAAACAAAATAATCTTAAATCAAATTAGAGCTTTAGCATATTCGTCATTTTAAAAATGGGTTAACAGCTCATTTAAGGATCCCTAATGGCATGAGTATAAGTGAAATTATGATGAAAATTCGTGAATATGAAATGTATTTTTAAAAATTCATGGGTATAAGTGGAATCAGGTAAAACTCGTGAGTATATATGAAATTTACATTTATATTTAATATTATTTGTTTAGCTAGAAGATTTTTCTTAAAAATAGGTATATTTCTGTGTAAATTAGGAAAAATTTAGTAATACTTTATAGAATAATTTATTCACATAGTGTTAATATTTTAGATGATGTCGATCTTAAAAAACTACTTAAAATTGATATTTAATATTAAATCATTTTTATATTGATTTTATATGTTTATAGACAAGACCTATATATAATGATGTTAGATAAATGAAAGGATTTCGACGATAATACAAATGATGTTAAATATAATAGATTGAGTGAATTTTCTATCAAGTATCTAAAAGTTAAAAATGAAGAAAGTTCCACAGAAAAATGTTACATAGACGTATCTTGAACTTGCATTACAATGGCCTAATTTGAACGTATAGCTGAAAAGAAAATTACAGCTATAAACGAAACAAGTTTATATTATAGAACAAATCGAATAAATACAAGAACTCTATCTAGATATGCTATGTCACAGACATCTTTAGCAAATTCTCTTTGCATTGTCTCCAGAAAATGGAAGGAACAAACTTACTAAAATAAGATCCACGGTCAAATTTAGAACACCTTACGGTAAATCTCCTCTTTCAATTGTATTGTCCTACTTGTCTTATATCCAACTCGTAGTTCAGTTTCTATCATGTCTCCTGCCTAGAGATATCACTTCTTTTGATTTGTAGAAATATCACTACTTGAACATAGGGACCTCCCTAACGATTTATGGCTTTAAATCCTTAAACACATACTTATCCCTCAAAATTAGGTTTTAATCCTCTTCAAGTCCATCAAACCCTTCCATTCATAAATGTTGAAATTGACTCTTAGATATCTTTAATTATATCCCTGGAACTCAATTGGTATCTCATCAAAACTTAATGGTCCAAATATGCCACGTCCTGTTGAACATTCTAGGATGCCTATTGGGCCTTGATTGGCCTGTTGCCCAAGCCCTATATCTCTAGACATTTTGACTTTTTTTTTTTTTTTTTAAATCAAAGACTTTACTTAACAGTAGACCTTCCTAATTCTTTTTTTTTTTATTGGAGGATATTTTACATCATATCTTAATTCATATTATATTCAAACCCTGAGACAATTCTAACAAATTTACAATGGAAGACAACAACAAGCTTTCACACATCAAGTGGAGAGACCACTAGCTCCCATCAAAGTATAAGGGGGACCACATGCCCCCACCCATATTTGGGTTCAGAATCTCACATGGGATTCGAACCACGCATCGGCTGGGAACGGAAATCCCGTTCCGCAGCCGATCTGGCAGATTCTTATTCGGCCTCTATCTCAATTGTAGGCATGTATTTTTGGGCTCTACGCCAATTAGAACTTTGCCCATTTCGGTCATTTTATTGGGCTTGCAGCTCTAGGCCTGTCTACTAAGTCTATAGTTCTAAGCTACTCTGGTTAGACCTGCATCCCCAGGCCCAAGCCGTAGCACTCCCTGCTTAGGCTTTGGCCTCTAAGCCATTTTATTGGGGCTTGTAGCTTCAGATATGCCCACTTTGCCACTACTATTATCACGGAACGCTAATTAGGATAATTTATGAATTGTTCTGTCACAATAGTTATCTTGTAAAAGTACCATATTATCTTATACTGGGAACTATCGTATAATTTTCGAACTATTATAATCCGTGTCCATTATTATCCAATATCATACTTGCTGCCCTTATCTATTGCATGCATTGGTGTCTCCCTTACTGCGTCTCATTCTCGCCTAGGCCAACGTTACAATTGCACCGGAACAACAGTACATTTACCTAAAAATGAACCCCACACATATTATAATGCAATGAAATTTTATGTAATCATTTATCTGTATATAAATTTTATAGCAAATGATTTACATGTTGAAAAAACTACTTTAAAGTTGTATTTATATCAAACTATTTTATTACATCGAATTTGTACTATTTTCAGATAGGGTAACATATTCGATTGGAATGAAAATTAATATGGTAATAGAATACATGATTCTAAATATAATTTGTGGAATAGATTATAAGTTTATGATCATATGAGGCCCATTTTGGCGCAACCGCACTGCTGTTATAGTGCAGTAGCGCTGCACTTGAATATTTCTCATATATATGTCTTAATCAAGAATTATGATCCCACACACCCATTGTCATTCAACTAATAACAACCTTATATATTGTGCATTTATATATACTTTCATTTTTATGTAGGATCACACGTAGTTATTTATGTACTAAAATTTATCAATTTTAAATGCTTATATTTTTATAAAATTTCAAAAATAAAAGTATCTTTTTCATGTTCAAGGAGTGCGAGATGGGTGAAATTTTTTTAAATTTTTGATATTTTGTAAAAAAATATATATGAATCCAAAAAAGGACAAGCTTCGGTATACGATACACATGGGCATGTGAAAATAAAAAAAAACTAAAATTGCAGTGATTGTATTTGTCCCATTCAAGATTGAATGATTGTTTTAAGAGGAAATCTTAAATCTCTTGGCATCCATGATGATCAATAAAAGTTAAATGGTTTTTTATGAGGAAAGCATTTCTTTTGCCATTTGCTCTCTATGCACTTTTGAGTATGGGGCTCTTAGTATGTGTGTATAATGGCAGATTGGAGGAGGATTTGCAGAGTATGCTGTGGCCAAGCAGAAAATGATAGTTAATCGACCCCCAGAGGTATCGGCCGCCGAAGGAGCTGGGTTGCCAACAACAGCAATTACTGCCCTCCAGGCACTCACATCTGCAGGGATCAAGCTCGATGGGAGTGGCAAGCAATCAAACATTCTAATTACTGCAGCTTCAGGAGGAGTTGGACACCATGCAGTACAACTTGCTAAGTTTGGAAACACCCATGTGACTGCCACATGTGGTGCCCGCAACATCGAGTTTGTGAAGAGCTTAGGAGCTGATGAGGTGCTTGATTACAGAACAGCAGAGGGTTCTGCTCTGAAAAGCCCATCCGGAAAGAAATACGATGCGGTCATCCACTGCACCACAGATATTCCATGGTCCACCTTCGAGCCCAATCTTAGTAAAAATGGCAAGGTGATTGATCTCACACCAACCCCAGGAGCGTTGATGACCTTTGTATGCCAGAAGCTAGCCTTCTCAAAGAAACAACTGTTGCCACTAATAGCAACTCTAAACAGTGAGGACTTGGAGTATCTGGTGGGTTTGGTAAAGGATGGAAAGCTGAAGACAAAGATAGATTCCAAATATCCATTGAAAAGGCAGAGGCTGCATGGGGGAAGAGCATTGAGGGCCATGCCACTGGCAAGATCATAGTAGAGCCCGGAAATTAGAGATTTAGAACAGTTTCTGTTATACGACTACTCCGTGCTTCTGTGTAAGGAACAGGTGTTTGGAAGCTTTATTTATATATGTTATTGGTGCATTTCAGCTGTTATGCAGTTTTGAGATGGGCTGCTATTCATAGATGTTATCATTATTTTTTGTTGAGGGATTGCATTTGGTCGTCGGGGATGGGAGAGATATATGCAATATGCTGTTAGGTGGAGTTGCGAGCCATGCTCCTGAGGCATCTTGTTATATATTGTGCATGGTCTGTCGCAATTAAATTTTTTTTTTTTTTTTTTCCGAATCGATGCACGTACACATCTCAACTTGTATATATACATCACTTTTCAAGGATATATTTATTATTATCATTATGAAATTAATATTTAATATATTATATCTTTAATATAAAATCAATGAATTGATTTTTAAATAAATACGAACTAGAAAGGCATCAGCAGTTGCAAGGGACTGTGGTAATTGACTTCATAATTAACTTTCCATAAAGTTTGTAAAATAACTGATATCAAAAAAAGATAAGTGGTATCCAAACTACTAAGCAAAAAAGAAAAACTAAGGATAGGTGGATATTGTTAACCGTTCGCATATAAGCTGCGTGTATCAAACAGTGCCGGCGTGGCCAACTTGGGTAGAGATTTAGCCTTCCGTAGTGCAGATTACAAAAGTTCAAGAATTGTTGCCTGGCAACTATTTTCAATGTTGGTTAGCATGCTACCTATCAATGTACTGGTTATCATTCTCACCAATCACCAAAGTAGCATGCTACCTTTCTAAGATGATTGTCGCTCCAAGATAGTTCGTGGATTGTCCCAATCCGCGTTCAATCTTCCCTAGGCCTGTAGAGCAAAAAATTGTCAAATAAAAAAAGCCATTGCGGAAGTTATTCCACTCCTCTCACGCATCATCTATTGTTGACAGTCCTAGCTAGCACATTAGGACATCGAGCCAGAATCCATGGACGTTGTAGAATAAATGTTGGGGCAGAGACTTGGAAATAGAAAGGGAAAATTCTAACGACAGTGGAAAAAATTGCAAATAAGAATAAATGAATTTCTCCTCTATGTGTGTTATCATTTTTTTTAAGGCAATATTTGTAACCTCACAGTTGTTTAGTATTGTAATAACTTGCCCCGATGATACAAAGAGAATAAACTTGATTTAGAAGACAGCCTCCCTTCTAAATACAACGCACTTGATGATGGTAAGAACGGGCTTGAATGGAGTTAATAAATTTAAGGAACAATTAAAAAATGAACAGGTATGAGAGAGCTGGTGAATAGCATCCAACAACTGAAGGAAAAAATGAATAACAACGGATTAGTGCTAAGTTGAGACATTCAACATTTATATAAATTTTTCAATGAAACTGAATCCCAAATATCAAATCCAAGCAATGGATTTCAAGCCACGTAGCATAGAAAAATTCAATGCCCGTTTGTACGTTCATCAGCCCATCTCATGCAATCAGTTCCGGAAAAATCGAACCCACACGTGTCGTTGATATAATCAGCATGCAACGTGTCTTAGGAAAATTCCACATGTATAAATAGGCATGTTCTGATTGAAAATTTCTAATATTCCCTCCCAATTTTCAAAATTAAAATCAATTTCATTCAAGCTAAGAAAATCTCAACATAATTAAAAGTGTCAAGTAGATTTAAACCTTTATTTAATGAAAATACATCAAGATCCACCGAGATGTACTGTAGTCAGGGCTTCGAATTGTTGACCTCATTTGGTAGATTAGACATACTCCATATACAAGATTTCAAATTATATCAAGTGTTTACAAAGTAGACAAGTTATGGTCATGTATTAGTATCCTAGTTTCAGGAGCACCTCAGAGCGAACTCACACACTCTGAAATAGATGTGGTCTTATTTCCAACAACCATATAGGTGGACCTATTAAGAGTACCCCATAATTAAACACTCCAACACAATGGTTTTAGATTTATTAAAAGCATAATACACTCAACCTTATAAATGCATTACAAAAACCAAGCACTGCCCGAGGGTTGCAAAATAAATAAATAAATATAATCAGTGTTTAGAAGCTGAGAAATAACTTACTTTGCTCATTGAACGCTAGATCTGGGCTACAAGTTTAGAGTTAAGTTTCAGTCATTGCAACTCATTACATGTGAATTTAAGTCCCATCTCTCTTACCGTTTTCTAGACCACTTCCCAGGTAAGGCCTTTTGTGAGTGGGTAAATTATGCCAAGTTTTTACTTGATCTTACAAAATTAATATTTACCACTCCATATTGGAACAACTACCTTACATAGTTGTGTCTCAGTGCAATATGTCTCGACTTACCATTATAAGTGTTACTGCATACCCTTAATAGAATTGCTTCACTGTCATAATGCAAGTAAATATGAGGCACTGGCTTAGGCCAAATGAGAATTTCAATTAGTAAATTTCTTAATCATTCTGCCTCTTTTCCTACTGCAGCTAAGGTAAGAAACTCCCATTTCATAGTAGCATGTGTAATGTAGGTTTACTTTTTAAAAGCCCTAAAAATAGCAACTCCTCCAAGGGTAAAAATTCAATCACTAGTAGACATGGATTACTCGGTGTCTGAAATTCAACTTGCATCATTGTACCCTTCTAATATAGTGGGTTGACTACTGAAATGTAATCCATAAGCAATGGTCTTTTTAGAATATTTTATACCCTATAAATTGCATTCTAATGTATATATCCTGGATTACTAGTGAACTTGCTAAGTACATCTACAATATAAGCAATGTCTGGTCGAGTACAATACATGACACACATCAAACTTCTAATCACTTCGGCATACTCACACTGAGCTATAGATCTTTCAGCATTTTTACATAAGTTAATGCTGGGATCAAAAGAAGTCAAGCCTACACTAGCATCTAATGGTTAAACCACTTGAGTATCTTTTCATTATAATGCTATTTGGAAAGAGAAAATATATTACCATTTCTGACAATCTTGATGCCAAGAATAACATTATCTTTGCCCATATCTTTCATATCAAAATTAACTGATATAAAACTATTTATTTTTTCAATAATATCAATATCAGTACAAAAAATGAGTATATCATCCACATACAGATAAATAATAACAAGTCTATTTGCAGTAAATTTACTGTAAACACATTTGTCTGATTGGTTTCATTTAAACCCATTTGATAACACAACCCAATCAAAGTTTTCATGTCATTGCTTAGGTGTCTATTTTAAACCATATTAAGATTTATCAATTTGTAAATTTTTTTTCTTATCCAGGCATTATGAATCCTTTGGGTTGTTTTATGTAAATTTTCTTATCTAGATGTCCATTTAGAAGTGCAGTTTTTACATCCATTTGGTGAATTTCAAGGTAATGGATAAAATCTAGGGCCATTAATATTCTAATGGTTAAAATTTTAGCTACTGGAGCATAAGTGTCAAAGAAATCTATACCTTTCTTTTATCTAAATCCTTTAACTACTAACCTAGCTCTAAATTTATCAATTGAGTCATCAACTTTTAATTTCTTTTTAAAAATTTATTTACAACTTATATTATAGGTTTAGATCCTAGTAGTAAATCAACTAACTTTCAAGTTTTATTTCCCATTATTAAATCCATTTAATCTTAGATCGCTTCTTTCTAGTATGATACAACTGGAGATTTCATGGTCTCTTCATAGATAGTTGGATCTCTTTCAGTATGAAAAATAATTATATGTTCCTCATTTATATTATCTTTGGATCTTTCTACTAGGTATTGCTGAAAATCAAGCGCACAGCAATTATAAATGTATTTCCTAGCTCTTTTACTTCTTCTCGTATTTTCGTTATCATCTTTCATAGGTTTATCTGCAGATACAGAATCATCAGCTATAAATTTATCTAATGGTTGAGAAGAAGAACTTTTATTATTATTACCTAGCTTAGAAATAGATTTATAATTATTTTCATAAAAATCAGCATCTTTGGATTCAATAACGATATTTTATTGAATTGGATTGTTAGGCTCTACTGTCATATATCTATAAGCTTTACTATTTGTTGCATAACCCAAAAATATGTATTCTATTCCTCTTTGTCCCAATTTTAGTATTTTAGGATTAGGTAACCTTATGAAAGCTCTACAACCCTAAACTCTTAAATATTTAAGATTATGTACCTTATTTTTTCATAATTCATAAGGAGTGACTTTAGTTTTTTTATTTGCAATTATATTAAGAATGTGACAAACTATTAATAAAGCTTTATCCCACAAACCTTTACTTCGGTTTGCATTTATTAACATTGAATTTACCATCTCGACTAATGTTCTATTTTTCCTTTCTGTAATTCTATTCTGTTGAGGTGTATAGGGGGTTGTTACTTGATGAATTGTGCCAATGTTTTCACAAAAATCATTAAAGTCACTTGAAATATTCACCACTTCTATCTAATTTAAGAGATTTAATGATTTTATTAAGTTGATTTTGAACTTCAGCCTTATAAGATTTGAACTTTTCTAAGGTTTCATCTTTAGTTCTTAGCAAATAAACATAAGTATATTTACTAAAATCATTTATAAATATTACAAAACATCTTTTACCACCCCTTATTAGGTTATTTTTTATGTCACATATATCAGAATGAATTAAACCCAACAATTTTGAATTTTTTTCTACCTTTTGAAATTACTTTTTCATAATTTTAGTTTGAACACAAACTTTACATTTATCAAATGATTCATTAGAGGATTTAGAAATTAAAATTTCATCATTGTATCCATACTTCTCAAATTAACATAACCTAGTTTATCATATCATAAAGAAAAGGAATTGACAATATAAGCAGAAGAAGATGATCTATTATTCGCATTCAGGCGAAACATTTCGTCTACAAAATAACTCTTCCAAACAAAAAGACCACCCTTAGTAATAATCTAGTCTGACTTAAATATCAATTTAAAACCGTATTTGGTAAGAAGGCTAACTGAGATTAGGTTTTTATGGATTTTTGGTAAATGAAGTACATTAGTGAGGGTGAGTGATTTTCCAGAAGTCAGCTTTAAGACAATGGTTCCTAACCCTACCACTTTGGCAGTAGATGAATTGCCCATGAATAAATTATTTTCATTATTACCAAATTCATATGTTTTAAACAAACTTCGATCTTTACATACATGCCTAGTAGCCTTAAAATCAAGTCATCAAGTCTTGTCATCACTCACAGTGCAAATTTCAGAAATCATAGCAACAAAGTTTTCTTCAGTCACATGCGCCTTATGGCCTTTTTGAGTGTTATTCTACTTTTTAAGAAGCATATACTCCCTTTCAAATGTCTCATTTTTTTACAGTAATAGCAAGGTCTCTTTCTCTTCTTAGTATCTTTTTTAGAAGGCTGATTATTTCTAATTGTCACCTAGTTTTGATTTTCAACCACATAAGCCTTAAAATGAACTTGCTCGTCTTTTTTCTCACTTTGCCTAGATTTTTTTCAGTATGTAAATTGAGAGAAAGTTCATCTAAACTCATAAGACCTTTCATCTATTTTAAATTTTTGCAGTGGTTATTCCAAATAGGTGGCAATTTTGCAAGAATAGTGCCTACAATAATTGACTAATCTATCTTACTGTCCTCACACTCAAGTTGATTGATGATATTCTAAATCTCATGAACTTGATCGAAGATTGGCTTATCATCCGTCATAGTATACTCAAGAAAATAACTTACAAAAAAAATTTTGATGCTTACATCATTTTGTCGTGCTTATGTTGCAGTGAGTTCCATATTTCTTTGGCCATGTCTACCTTTTGGTATGCGTTGAAGAGAGAGTCTGATAGGAATTCAACGATATGGATTTTACGAATGTAGTTATTCATCTCTCACTTTATTCTTTTACATTGTCGCTATAGCATCTCATCCGCAGTTTCTTCAGGCTTCGGGATAGTGAGGATGTAAACAACTCTAAGGTGGGTTAGGTAAAGATAAAGTTGTTGTTGTCATCTATTGAAGTTGATTCCAACACAGGCATCCAATCTTGAGATATCAGGCTTAGTAATGGGAATGGTAGATTGGGGGGCTATTTAATAAAATGAAAAGAATACTATTGCCTTAAGATTGTTGGGGAAGAGATTTAAAAATATAAAGGGAAAATTTCAAGGAAAGTGGAAAAATTGTAAACTAGAATAAATAGTTTTCTCCTCTAGGTATGTCATAAATGTCACTTTTCTTAAGAAAATATTTGCACCTTCACAGCTGTTTAGGGTTGTAGCAACTGGCCCACAGGATACAAAGAGAATAAACTTGATCTAGAACAAAAAAATAGCTTCCCTTCTAGATACAACACACTTGATGATGGTAAGACAAGGCTTCAATGGAATTAATAAATTTAAGGAACAAATGATTAAAAAATGAGCAAGTATGAGAGAGCTGGTGAATAACATCCAATGATTGAAGGAAAAATTGAATAACAACGGGTTAGTGCTAAGTTGAGACATTCGACATTTATATAAATTTTCCAATGAAATTGAATAAAAAATATCAAATTCAACCAATGGATTTCAATCAGTTCTGGAAAACTCAAACCCACACATGTCATTGAAATAATCAGCATGCAACATGTCGTAAGGAAAAATACATGCAATGTGTCTTAGGAAAATTCCGTAAGTATTCAAACAGGCATGTTTTAATTGAAAATTTCGGACAATACATTCTTAGCAGCAGTCGGATCTTGTTGTTGTCTCTATCATTTGTTTCCTAGAGGTCGTTTATTGTTAGAAGGTCTGAAACGGGGTGTATAAAAAACTCCTTAAAAGGGAGATGTGAAGTACAAGGTGGATGCCACAGTTGTCCGGTAGTTCTAGGCAGTACATGACGGACTCAATGCACCCAACAATGCGGTATATCCCATATTCATGGAAAAGAAGTTTCATGGTTGAGCAGCATTCCTCGTCAGTTGCTAGAGGGTGGGATATAGAGGTGAACCATGCCTCCCACTCTTAACCACTCTTCTTGAAAATTTGTATCAACCATCGAGAGAATTTCTTAAAGGACGCAATTGGTTTGGTAGCGCTCTATTAGCTTATGGTCTAATACTGCCACCATAATTGATCTTGGCTCATATGATCAACTGCACATTAAGCTAATACGAACTTTAAACTAAAAAAGAAGAGGAACGAGCCTGATGAAGTTGATAGCCCATTAACATGGCAAACAGATTAATTTTATTAAGAAGACATGTGAAGAACCAACACCTTTATTGGCAGAAGTTGGATGATGTCTCAGCTTCACCACCACTATATTTCCCTTACGATTTAGGATTTTCATAGGCTTCAGAACCCACATACAATTCATAATTTTCTTAACATGGTCAAGAAACAAGAGCTCAAGGTAGTCTTCCTTCCAAACTATTAAATAAAACTACCAAGAGAAAGTTAATTAATGAATATTGCTTTACAGAGAATTGTGTGGAGTGTAGAGGTGGCCTTACACTCTTGTGGAATAAAGAGACAGATATCTCTATCATCTCCTTCTCAGTAAACCACATTAATATGTTAATTATAATCAACAACAGAAGGTACGACAGGCTTTTATGAGTCATCAGAGGTTTGTAGAAGATAGGAACCATGGTGCTTGATGTGGTAGCTAAATGATTAGGCACCTTCATCGTTATTGACTATTAGAGAATTCGATGAAATGATAAGAATATCATAATACAACAGTATCCACCTAAGAGCAGAAACCCAGATTACCCTATTTTATGATGTGATTAACAAATATAAGATTTCAGATACGGTGGGAACTTAGTTTACATGAAAAAAATAGTAGAAAGGGTACTGATAGAGTTGAAACTAGGCTTGATAGAGCATTAGCTACAAATAAATGGCTAGCTATATTCCCCAAATATAACTCTAGCATGAATCAATGGTTACATCAAACTTTGGTAAACTATACATGAATTCACATATATATGAGCAATTCTACGATAAAGATAAACAAGCAAGAAATTAATCGAAAAGCAAACCCGCAGGAAGAGTTATTTTTGTTTGAAAATATTAAGCAGAAAATACACAAATGTGAAAAAATTTGATGAAATATAATTGTTGAAATCAATAAATTTTGGCCAAATCAACACATAGGCAATAAGAAGTATTGTGCTAGTTCAAAAAATTGGATCTATCTGATGAAAGTGATGATGTAAGAAGGAAACACCAAACTAAAGTTAATTCCCCTATAAAGGATGTGTGGAGACAACGATCTAAGCTTCATTGGCTCCAATAAGGAGATAGGAATACAATGAACTTTCTCATAACTACTTATCATGGAAGAAGGACAAACCATATAGAGAATATGATTGATGATGGGATCAAAAAAGAGAAAGCCAAGCTACAAGTGCAATATTTTCAAATGTTATTCTGAATAGAGGATCGAACGGGCCAACATAAAGTCATTAAGAAAATCCATTAAAGATTATTTGATGGGGATAACTAATGGTTGATTGCACCTTTAACCAAATAAAAGTAGTTTAAGCTACCAAAAGTATAAATCCTTTAAAAATCTCCTAGATTGAATGGGATGACGACCAAATTCTTTTAATGGCACTGAAATATAATAGAGCATGAGATCTTTTTGTTTGCAAATTGTAACAGTCATCGTCCATCCGTTTCTAAGAAACGGATGGAAACGGATGGGATTGATGGGCCATGCACGTTCATTTCAAATTGATAGCAATTAATCCCAGCCGTTTAGCAGATGGATTAGTATAAAAGGCGCAAACGTGAGATGGGTTTCTGCAATTTGAAGAAGAAGAGAAATCACGCAGGAGACAACCAAAGGAAGAAGAAAATTTTTTTAAAGGTAAGCTGTGTCGAACCATTTTCTCTGTTAATCTCATCCATTCTATATTATACGCAAGTTATTTCATAGATCTAAACCAATCACGACATTTCTAGCATGAGTAATTAGTCACAGAAGTATTATTGAAATGTTTAATGTTGAAATTTTACTTATTTAAATGAGAAGTACCAAATAAAGGGTATGAAATGATATATGATGAAATAAACGCACTTCTGAGCATAATCAGAGAATTGTGACCGTACAATAACAAGATAATTATATGATTAGCTTGCCTGCAAAATTTTAGATTGATCAGACTTATAGATTTTTAGATATAGCGATTTTTACACATAATATAGAGTGGTAAATATGTATTTTAAGAGAAAAACACAAAAAAATAATTACGGGAAAATATATATGCAAAAAGAATAATCTGAACCATTACAAACATTATTTGAGATATTTTATAGTATATGTGATGAATTAATTCTGTTAAAAATTAGTTTATATGGCTATTTGAAGTGATATTTAATATTAACCCTTTATTAAACCCTTAATATTAAATCTGATGATAGAGATGTCATTTTGAAAAATGGACCGTCCAGATTATAAATCATAATTTTAGAAGCTTACCCCTAAATTTTCAGATCAAACAGATGTGTATATTAAGAGATATAAGTCATTTTATTTGGAAAATTATGGACCATTGAAAATAAACAAATAAATGAATAACTTCTGGACTAGTGGGCTAAGCCCATCTGAACAGGCCCATTGAATCAGAAGCCCAGAAACCAAGCTTAAGCCCACAGAAACAAAAGCTCAAAGCTTAGCCCACTTAAACATAATCAGCCCACTATCCAGTCTGGTTCAACTTCCAACAAAGGATCCAGCCCACTAGCCTGGCCCACTGTTCCGACCCGCCAGCAGCAGCCCACTGGCGGCCAACTCGCCGGCGCCGGCGACCGACCGGCCGACGGCAGAAAAAAAAATTCAAATAAATACCCAAAAATCTGAAAAAAATACAGAAAATTATGAAAAATACCAAGAAAATTAAATTCAATATTTAGAAGCTTAAATAAGTTTAAAATTATAAATTTATGAAAAAAATGAAAGTTTATGAAGGTGTGATAAATGGAAAATAAATAAATAAATAAATATATATATATAAATTATAAAAATATGAGAAAAATTAAAGGAAAATATCTAAAGAAATATAAGTCCAAATTTATTTTTATATATAAAAATAAAGTTGTTTAAAAGTGAATTAATATAAGAATAAATAGAACAAAATAGGATTTTGACCGATTAAAATTATGAGAAATTTTGAGAAAGTTGTAAATGGAATTTTAAATAATATTTGTGAAAATCAAAGTGAAATAATAAATATATTGTGATGAAAATTAGGAAAAGAGACTTGAGGCTACTACAAAAAATTGAAAAAAGAGGAGTTTTAAAGTCTATTCAGAGGTAAGTAAACTTTTACCAAAGCATGTCTTTGAAAATATTATGTGAATATTATGATTTGCTATGAAATGTGATTATTTATTTTCTTTCAAATTTGTTTATTCAAAAATGAGCATTATTATTTCAAATTCATGTTTAGTAGTGAATTTAAGTAGTGCATCAATTAAAATTCATGAGCATGATGCATAATTGCATATTGGGTTTGCCGCTAAGGAGTAAAGTAGTATGGTAGTACCTGGGTAGCGACCTCAGGACTACCAAAGGAGATGATTTAGCTCACGAATGTGTAGCACGGCTGCACGCGAGCACAAGTAGATGGCAATACCCATAGTATGAATGCATGATTTAAAATCGACATATGTGTGCACGTCTATCAAGATGTTTTTATTACAGTTTGTTGTGCATAAAAGACAGTATAGATATTGTATTTGTTTTTTTAAAAAAAAAAATCAAAATGATTGAAAATGAATTTTAAAAAATACATTTTTACTTACTGAGCTTTCAGCTCACATAGTTTTATTTTTCAGTAGAAAAACAGGGATACAATGCTATACTAGAGCCTTTATCAACACGGGAAAAAGGCGAACCTAGCAGAGGAAAAGACAAAGAAGTTTAGAACTTTATTGAAATTTTCTTATAATGCTTGCTGATTTTGATTTTAGACACTGAAAATTGTATAATAACTCCTTAAGGAGCAAACTTGAGATGTAATAGTTAAAATTTTTATGGTTTTGCACCTTGGTATCTATTTCCATCTTGGGAGATCTTATTCTCAGCTTTGCCATAGTAGACCTCATTCACAACACCTTAAGGGTGGGGTGTTACAAGTGGTATCAGAGCCAAGGCTGAAATACATCCCAAGGGCAAAATCATGATAGTAGACTTACAAAGTGCAAAACTTAAGTAATCCTAAATAATTATGAATGATAATTGTTTAATGATATAGGAGCTACAATGCCACCCAAACGTAAGTATGAAGCCGGACGTGCAACTAGTGCTGAAGCGAAAGCAAGAAGAAATGCTTATCGAAGAATGTGGGCATTTCAGATGAATCAAGAGAAGAGTGTAGAGGAGGAACCAATAGAATATTTTGATAAAGAATATGAAGAAGAATTTACAACAGATTGTGAAGAAAATTCAGAAGATGACTCACAAGAAAATCAAGAAAATAATAAAAATGATGATGTTGATATTCAAATCAGTGATGATGATGATAATGATGATAATGATGATGATGAAGTTGAACTACTAGAAATGGAGTATAAACCAGTAGAAATGAAACTTAGTGGTCCTAAGTTTTATTATTCTTCTAGTGATGATGATGTAAACTTAGCTGATTAGCTTAAAGTTTTTATTTTCTATGAATGATATGATGAATTTGATGCTTTAGATAGTATTCTCTTTTAATTTATGATATAAAAAATGAAATTTTTAGAAATTATGCAAATATATTTAAGATTAATGGTATGATGTAGGAAAAAGATGCCGCCTAAGAAGGATAAAGGAAAGCAAGTGGTGATGGATGAACCACTGTCGCGATTAGTAAGAAAAAGGACTCGTAGGTTGGTGGGAAGCATATTGGTCAGTGAGGATTCTTCTTCTGCTCACACAAATGACCAATATAATGAAGCTTCGGGGGAGAACAATCCTAGAAATGATGTTGCTGGGGCATCAAATGCAGGACAATCACAAGGCATTGTGGACGTCAATGCTCAAGTTATGGACGCAGTGTTGGAAGCATTGCAAACTATGGAACGGATGGCAGCCCAACAATTTTCAGAAAACTCTCCAGCTGGAGGGAATGTACCAAGGAATGTTAGGGAAGCTGATGCTCATTGGAGAGTCATGAATGATTTCTGAACATGCGACCTCCACTCTATCGAAGAGATCCGGACCCTAACAATGCTGAAGAATGGATAGAAGAATTAGAGAAAATTTTCAATTTGCTCTAATGCAATGAGCAGCAAAAGGTTCAGTTTGCCACCCATATGTTGAAGGGTAATGCAGCTAAGTGGTGGAATGTAGTGAAGTTAAGTATCCCTACTTGGCAACAAATGAACTGGGAGAACTTTCTCTTACACTTTAATGAGGCATACTATCTCGAGTCAGTTAGACAATAAAAGTTGCTAGAGTTTGAGCAATTATATCAAGAAAAATCATCAGTGGCAGAGTATGCAGCAAAATTTATTGCCTTATCCATATTTGCTCCATGGGTGTTGACAAATCCTGCACTTAAAATCCTCGAATTCAGAATGGGGTTACGCCCTTTTATACGACAACAGCTAGCCAGTCACCATTTCCAACAATATTCTGATATTGTGGATCGAGCAAGAATTGTGGAAATGGAAGATAATGCAATTCAAGCTTTTCGCCAAGGAAAAAGGCGTGGGGACTCTGCATCAGATAGTGGGACAAAGCCATATAAGAAGGGCAAGATATAGTATAATGAAAGAAAGGTGGAAATAAGGCAGTCAATTACCCCATGTCCTACTTGCGGTAAAAATCACCGAGGAGAATGTTGGAAAGCAGTGGAAAAGTGCTGGAAGTGTGGGAAAACTGGTCATTCAATTCAGGAATGCACAGGTGAGATCACTTGTTATAAATGTAGACAGCCTGGACATCTAGCAAAAGACTGCACTCAAAAAGTCGACAACAAACAAACTGGGGAGTGTCAAATAGTACAAATGAGGCCACCAACACCACCAGTTCGTGACCCAGAACAACAGAGGCAGAGGACAAATGCTAGGGTACACGCTATGACCAATGCAGAAGCCCAGACTGCACATGACGATGTCCTCATTGGTACATTGCTTATTCACTCTTATCCTACCAAAGTATTATTTGATTATGGTGCTACGCATTCCTTTATTTCTTGTGCATTTACTACAAAATATGCAATTACGCATGAAAGCATGCATATGATTGTGAATGTGGAATCCCCGGTACATCGATTAGCAAGTACAGATAGAATTTACAAAGCCTGCCTAATCAAAATAGGAAAAATGAATTTAGAAGCAGACTCGATATTGTTGCCTATGCATGATTTTGATGTGATTTATTAACCCATTTAAAAAACTTCAACCCTAACCCATTTACAACCCATTTAATAAATGGGTTAACGGGTTGTTAACGGGTTGTGTTTGTTACTAATTTTCAAATGAGAATTACCAAAAATGAGAGAGGAGGAAGTATCAGCACTCACCACTTAGCTAAACCTTTTTCAAATTTTGGAGTGATAGAATTTGGCCTTCGGGGTCAACGGAACCTCAACTGGTTGGAGAGGAGCGAAAAACCGAGCCTTCCCCTTTACAGGAACGTGAGACGATTCACCATTCCTGATTTCCTGTACTCCAATCCAGATTCCAGGCTGTCCAGCTTTGCTCTGCTACAACCTACAGAGGATTAGAAAAAAATATGAGCTGATCTGCCAGAGTGCCAGTCTGCTGCTCGTGGACTACAGAAGCTGCTCTTCTCTGCGCTTCTGCCAGTCTTTTGGTCCGACAGCAGTTCCAACACCGGCCCCTCCTACGGAAGCGTTGATAGTCTTCTGCCGTTGCCTTCGTCGCCCAGCGCCAATGGCCCCACCCGATTCCGCCTCTGTCGCCCAGCGCCAATGGCCCCACTACAAAGCTGCTCTTCTCTGCGGTCTCTTAGTGAGTATGCAGCAGGGTACCCAAGCAGGAAGAAGAAAAACAGAGAAGAAACGGCAGAAGTAGGGATGAAATCTGTTTGAGCAAGATGGAACAAAAAGGAGAAGAAGAAGTCGCGGCAGCAGCAGAGTTCGACTATTCGAGCAAGAAAGAAGAAGCGGCAGCAGTGGGGATGGGTTCGACTTCAGTCTGCTGCTCGCCGCCTGCTCGTGGAGTGTGTAGGCCCACACAAATTTGGCAAAAGAAGCAACAATGAGACAAGGATCTGCTGGCACGAAGGATTGACTCACGGATCTACCGCAAATCCATCCAGATGAAGGATTACCTGCTCGTGGAGTCTCGTGCGCGGCCTCTCAGTCAGGCGTCAGCTGCTCGTGGACGATGTGTTGGTGGATTGTGGGATTTAGGTTTTCAGCGCGGGCGGGATAAGGGAGCGGGAAGGAAGGGCAGAGCCGAAATATATTTCATAATATATAATATATTATATATATTATATTAAATGGGTTATACGGGTTGAACGGGTTGGACGGGTTGACGGGTTGCAAAATCTCAACCCTAATCCGTTTATTTAATTAAATGGTTAAACGGGTTGACGGATCATAACCCATTTATTCAAAAATCCCAACTCAAACTCATTTATTAACGGGTTGGACGAGCGGGTTGGCAGGTTGACCATGACCATTAACACCCCTAATTGGGAATGGACTGGTTATCTAAGTGGAGAGCAATAATAGATTGTGGTGATCGAAAAATTATTTTTAAAATGTCCAAGTCGATAGAGATGGTTGCAGATAAATCTCAATTGGTGAAAATCATTTCTGCCATGAAAGCTGTAAAGTCGATAAACAAAGGATGTCAGGCATTTTTGGCTTCGGTAGTTGATATAAACCAAGAAACTTTATCTCTTGAAGAGATACCAATAGTGAAAGAATTCCCTGATATTTTTCCTATTGAGTTGTCAGGATTACCCCCTCAGAGAGAAATAAAATTTGCAATAGATATAGTGCCTGGGGTACTTCCAATTTCTAAACAACCTTATAGAATGGCCCCGACAGAAATGACAGAATTAAAAACACAGCTGGAAGAATTATTAGATAAGGGTTTTATACAACCAAGTGTGTCACCTTGGGGAGCGCCGATTCTGTTTATGAAAAAGAAAGATGGTAGTTTGAGATTGTGCATTGATTATAGAGAACTGAACAAGGTGACTATAAAAAATAAATACCCTTTACCTCGAATAGATGATTTATTTGATCAACTACAAGGGGCAACTATATTTTCTAAAATTGATTTACAGTCGGGATATCATCAATTGAGGATTAAAGAGGAAGATATACAAAAAACTGTTTTTCGAACTCGGTATGGACATTATGAATTTTTGGTAATGCCATTCGGGTTAACAAATGCACCAGCCGCCTTTATGGATTTAATGCAAAGAGTTTCAGACCCTATTTGGATAAATTTGTGGTCATATTCATAGATGACATTCTCATTTATTCAAAAACAAATGATGATTATGTTGAACACCTTAGAATGGTATTGCAAACTTTGAGGGAGAACAAATTATATGCAAAATTGAAGAAATGTGAGTTTTGGATGCATAGTGTTCCATTTTTGGGGCATATTGTTACAGCAAAAGGTATTATGGTTGATCCTGCTAAGGTCGAGGCAGTGGTGAATTGGCCAAGGCCGACAAATGTCACGGAGATACGTAGCTTTCTTGGTCTTGCGGGATATTATCGCAGATTCGTAGAAGATTTCTCTCGGATATGTACTCCTCTCACAAAGCTAATAAGAAAGGGGGTAAAATTTCAATGGACTGATGATTGTGAAAATAGTTTTCAAGAACTCAAGCAGAGATTAGTGAAGGCACCAGTTTTAACTACCCCTACTAGCGGTGGAGGATTTGTTATTTATAGCGATGCTTCTAAAAAGGGTCTTGGCTGTGTATTAATGCAGAATGGGAAGGTGATTGCATATGCTTCACAACAGTTGAAACCTTATGAACAGAATTATCCCACCAATGATTTGGAACTAGCTGCAGTAGTGTTTGCTTTGAAAATTTAGAGTCATTATCTTTATGGGGAACAATGTGATGTTTATACAGATCACAAGAGTTTGAAATATATTTTCACTCAAAAAGAGTTGAATATGAGGCAAAGAAGATGGTTAGAATTACTGAAAGATTATGATTTGAATATCCAATATCATCCAGGGAAAGCAAATATAGTAGCTGATGCTTTAAGCAGAAAGTCAAATAGCAATTTAGCTACTTTAATTACCGATCAGAGGAGTTAATTAATGACATGCAAAAATTGTCATTAGAAGTTGCCCCAAAGAGTTAGAGTATCAGTTATATCAATTACAAGTGAAACCTTCTCTATTTGAACAGATCAAAGAAAAGCAAAGAACAGATGAACAAATTATAAGGATAAAGGAAAAAGTGGCAGAAGGGACTATGGAAGGATTCACAGTTGACGATGAGGGCACCGTCAGATATAAAGGAAGGCTATGTGTACCCGATGCAGTAGAACTAAAAAGATAAATTTTAGAAGAAGCTCATTACTCACCATACACCATACACCCAGGGAGTACAAAAATGTATGAAGATCTTAAAAGAAATTTTTGGTGGATGGGCATGAAGAAAATGATAGCAGAAATTGTAGCACAATGTCTAACATGCCAACAAGTCAAATCCGAACATCAAAAGCCAGCGGGATTATTACAGCAAATGGAAATACCAGAATGGAAGTGGGATGAAATCACTATGGATTTTATTGAAGGGTTACCAAAGACTGCTGCAGGAAATAATTCTATTTGGGTAATTGTGGATAGGTTAACAAAGGTCGCACATTTCTTGCCAATCAAAACCAGTTATTCTGCAGAAAAATTAGCCAACCTGTATTGTAAAGAAATAGTTCGGTTGCATGAAATTCCTAAGTCAATTATTTCCGACCGAGATACTATATTTACTTCGAAGTTTTGGAGCAGTTTAAATCAGACAATGGGGACAAAATTGAAATTTAGCACAGCATTTCATCCACAAACCGATGGGCAAACTGAAAGACTAAATCAAGTAGTCGAGGATATGTTGAGAATGTGTATAATAGATTTCGGAATTGGTTGGGATAAATATATGGCTTTGGTGGAGTTTGCATATAATAACAGTTATCATGCTAGTATTAAAATGTCCCCTTATGAAGATTTATATGGGAAACCTTGCAGAACACCCTTAAATTGGGATGAGGTTGGAGAAAGAAGATTGATCGGGCCAAATATTGTGCAAGAAACTGCAGATAAAGTGAAGCTAATCAGAGAAAGATTGCTTACTGCCCAAAGTAGACAGAAAAGTTATGCAGATCTAAGGCGGAGAGAATTAGAATTTTCCATAGGTGATAAGGTGTTTGTAAAAATATCACCTATGAAAGGAGTTACGAGATTTGGCAAAAAGGGAAAGCTCAGTCCTCGTTATATTGGACCATATGAAGTTTTAGAGAAAGTCAGAGCAATGGCATATCGAATAGCACTACCACCCTCATTGGCTGCAATGCATAATGTGTTTCACATTTCCATGTTGAGAAAATATGTGTCAGATCCTTTCCATGTGCTTACAGCAAATCAATTGCCAATCTCAGATAAGTTAATATATGAGGAAAATCCAATCAAGATAATAGATTCTAAAGAGCAACAGTTGCGGAAAAAGTTGATAAAGTATGTCAAAGTGCAATTGAGCAATCATGGAGAATCGGAGGCTACATGGGAGCTTGAAGAAGATATCAAACAAAAATATCCATTTTTGTTTAATTAAGTTTCAAGGACGAAACTTTTATAAGGGGGGAGAATGTAACAGTCATCGTCCATCCGTTTCTAAGAAACGGATGGAAACGGATGGGATTGATGGGCTATGCACGTTCATTTCAAATTGATGGCAATTAATCCCAGCCGTTTAGCAGATGGATTAGTATAAAAGGCGCAAACGTGAGATGAGTTTCTGTCATTTGAAGAAGAAGAGAAATCACGCAGGAGACAACCGAAGGAAGAAGAAAGAATTTTTGAATGTAAGCTGTGTCGAACCATTTTCTCTGTTAATCTCATCCATTCTATATTATACGCAAGTTATTTCATAGATCTAAACCAATCACGACATTTCTAGCATGAGTAATTAGTCACAGAAGTATTATTGAAATGTTTAATGTCGAAATTTTACTTATTTAAATGAGAAGTACCAAATAAAGGGTATGAAATGATATATGATGAAATGAACGCACTTCTGAGCATAATTAGAGAATTGTGACCGTACAATAACAAGATAATTATATGATTAGCTTGCCTGCAAAATTTTAGATTGATCAGACTTATAGATTTTTAGATATAGCAATTTTTACACATAATATAGAGTGGTAAATATGTATTTTAAGAGAAAAATACAAAAAAATAATTACGGGAAAATATAGATGCAAAAAGAATAATCTGAACCATTACAAACATTATTTGAGATATTTTATAGTATATGTGATGAATTAATTCTGTTAAAAATTAGTTTATATGGCTATTTGAAGTGATATTTAATATTAACCCTTTATTAAACCCTTAATATTAAATCTGATGATAGAGATGTCATTTTGAAAAATGGACCGTCCAGATTATAAATCATAATTTTAGAAGCTTACCCCTAAATTTTCAGATCAAACAGATATGTATATTAAGAGATATAAGTTATTTTATTTGGAAAATTATGGACCGTTGAAAATAAACAAATAAATGAATAAGCTTCTGGACTAGTGGGCTAAGCCCATCTGAACAGGCCCATTGAGTCAGAAGCCCAGAAACAAAAGCCCAAAGCTTAGCCCACTTAAACAGAGCCAGCCCACTATCCAGTCTGGCCCAACTTCCAACAAAGGATCCAGCCCACTAGCCTGGCCCACTGTTCCGGCCCACCACCAGCAGCAGCCCACCAGCGGCCAACTCACCGGCGCCGGCGACCGACCGGCCGGCGGCGGAAAAAAATATTCAAATAAATACCCAAAAATCTGAAAAAAATACAGAAAATTATGAAAAATACCAAGAAAATTAAATTCAATATTTAGAAGCTTAAATAAGTTTAAAATTATAAATTTATGAAAAAAATGAAAGTTTATGAAGGTGTGATAAATTGAAAATAAATAAATATATATATAAATTATAAAAATATGAGAAAAATTAAAGGAAAATATCTAAAGAAATATAAGTCCAAATTTATTTTTATATATAAAAATAAATTTGTTTAAAAGTGAATTAATATAATAATAAATAGAAGAAAATAGGATTTTGACCGAATAAAATTATGAGAAATTTTGAGAAAGTTGTAAATGGAATTTTAAATAATATTTGTGAAAATCAAAGTGAAATAATAAACATATTGTGATGAAAATTAGGAAAAGAGACTTGAAGCTACTACAAAAAATTGAAAAAAGAGGAGTTTTAAAGTCTATTCAAAGGTAAGTAAACTTTTACCAAAGCATGTCTTTGAAAATATTATGTGAATATTATGATTTGCTATGAAATGTGATTATTTATTTTCTTTCAAATTTGTTTATTCAAAAATGAGCATTATTATTTCAAATTCATGTTTAGTAGTGAATTTAAGTAGTGCATCAATTAAAATTCATGAGCATGATGCATAATTGCATATTGGGTTTGCCGCTAAGGAGTAAAGTAGTATGGTAGTACCTGGGTAGCGACCTCAGGACTACCAAAGGAGATGATTTAGCTCACGAATGTGTAGCACGGCTGCACGCGAGCACAAGTAGATGGCAATACCCATAGTATGAATGCATGATTTAAAATCGACATATGTGTGCACGTCTATCAAGATGTTTTTATTACAGTTTGTTGTGCATAAAAGACAGTATAGATATTGTATTTATTTTTTAAAAAAAAAAATCAAAATGATTGAAAATGAATTTTAAAAAATACATTTTTACTTACTGAGCTTTCAGCTCACATAGTTTTTGTTTTCAGTGGAAAAACAGGGATACAATGCTATACTAGAGCCTTTATCAACACGGGAAAAAGGCGAACCTAGCAGAGGAAAAGACAAAGAAGTTTAGAACTTTATTGAAATTTTCTTATAATGCTTGCTGATTTTGATTTTAGACACTGAAAATTGTATAATAACTCCTTAAGGAGCAAACTTGAGATGTAATAGTTAAAATTTTTATGGTTTTGCACCTTGGTATCTATTTCCATCTTGGGAGATCTTATTCTCAGCTTTGCCATAGTAGACCTCATTCACAACACCTTAAGGGTGGGGTGTTACACAAATAGTTTTTAGAATCTGTTGGTCCCGAGTTGATGGCAATTACCCAAGAGGGGAGGGGTGAATTGGGTATTTAAAAATTTATAACTTAAACAGGAACTTTACCCCGGATTAATCTAGTCCCCTTAATGAAGAAACGAAATGGAAAGCAATATAATGTAGAGAGCAGAAATATAAATCAAGCACACTAGATTTTTATAGTGGTTCGGGCAACCTCCCTACTCCACTCTTCCAAGCTCACACTCCTTGTGACTTGAGTTCCACTATTGTATTCTTCAAATACAATTAGAGCCACTGCTCTCTTCTAGATTCCAGCTCTAGGGGGCCTCAACAAATCTCAGCACAAGTAGGGGATGAGTTCCACTCCAATCACACACTACTTTGCTTACACTTGATCTTAGTTCCTCAAACTAAATCAAGTTCAATACAACAAAATAAAATAACAAAAGGAGTCTACACTTTACAGATGTGTAGAAGCAATTTGGCGCAGAGAAGAACTCGTAATGTAGGCTTTGAAGATTCAGAGATATAGCTCTTGCAGTTTGAAGCAAAGTTCTTCCTATTTGAATGGCTTGATCTCTTTAGAGCTCTTGAATATAGGAGTTAAGCACACTTAATGATTCTCAGCTACTTCCCTCGTCCACCATGAATGCCTTTTATAATTTTGGAGGGAATCCGAATGTTAGAAGGTAGGTGGCGCGCATTTAATGCGCCAACGTTCGAAAATTATCCGACCGTTGCGACCCAAGTCGCAGGCGGAGTCGACTTCGGATGCGACTTCGCCCAAGTCGCAGATGGAGTCGACTTCGGGTGCGACTTCGCCTTCGGTTTGTGACTTCAAGTTTCAGATCGGGTCGACTTGGGCATCGACTTGACCCAAGTCGCAGGTGAAGTCGACTTCGGGTGCGACTTCACCTTGTCAAGTTCCAAGTCTGAGTGTTGAGTCGACTTTGGCTTCAGACTTCAACTCAAGTCGATCATGGAGTCGACTTGGGTTGCGACTTGACTTGGTCTTTGCAAAATATGCTTTGATCCTCATTGATTTGCTTCTATCTTGTTTGGCTTTCTTCCTTTAGTTGCTTTCATTCTAGAATGGTTCCTTATACTTGTAGATCTTGTGATTCTTGAAGAGCTTGACTTTGATTCTTCTTGGATTAGCTTGAACCTTGTAAATCTTTGAAGAACTTGAATCTTGCATGGTAGATTCATGCACCTTGCTTGCTTTTGATTCATATTGATCTTCATGACTTGACTATTTCTTCATCTTGGAGCATGCTTGAATCTTTTCTTTGGACTTGATAGATTTAAGTTGATCTTGCACCTTTGATTTTGTTTTGAGAACACTCAAGTTGACTCTTGGAATGAACTTGAAACTGCATCTTTGAGCTTGAGAGCATCAAGTCGAACTTGGGGTCGACTTCGTCCGCGACTTCGCCCAAGTCGCAACTGGAGTCGACTTCATTTGCGACTTCGGCATTCTTCCATCCCAAATTCAACTCTGGAGTGAATCTCCCGACTGAAGTCGATTCTGGAGTCGACTTCGTTTGCAACTTGGCTTCCCAAGTCGCAAGTGGAGTCGACTTGGCCTGCGACTTCACTTGTTCTTCTCCCATTTTCAACTCTGGACAGATTTGACTTCTTGAAGTCGATCTTGGGGTCGACTTGGAGAACGACTTGGCCTTCCATACTTCATTTTCTTCAAATGAATATTCCTTAAATATTTCCACAAACGTGTTAGTAGCCAAGACTTACTCAAATTGATTTGTTAATCATCAAAACATAGATTTAGCTTGTTTTCCACATATTTCCAACAAAATCTAGATTAGCAGTCTAACAGCAAGAAATGCTGAAAGAGATAAATTATACAGATATCGTGTTGATTCTAAAAAAATCCTTTTGGATACAAAAAAAGGATTATCTGCTTCGCTAGTAGACACTCATAAAAAAGGATACCTAAATGGCATTAAGCTAAGCCGTAATGGCCCGTACCTCTCATTTTTTTAGGATGATATTGTTTATTCATGAGAGTAAATAGAGATGAAGTGGCTTAGATGATGACACTATTGCAATTTTAAGGTGAGGGTTTTACACAAAAAGATGATATTGAAAAAACTAGACACTTCTTTCATAAGAACATAAGAGTCGAAACTTGCAAGGATGTTGAAAATCTAACTGAGTCTAGGAATAGCCACCCTAAATCTACCTTGGACTTCTAGCATAGATTAGAAGACCAAAAGCCACTATATTTCAAAGCATTCAAAAAGAGGGTATGAGAGCAAATTCAAGGATGGTAAAGCAAGTTATTATCGTGGAAAAGAAAAGTTTTGATAAAAGCAGTAGAAACAAGCAATTCCCACAAGGGCAATAAGCATATTCTAACTACCCTAAAAGTTCTGTGAGGACATTATTTTCATGGCTAACGAATTTTGATAGGAAGAAAGAAAAGAGAAAGATGAGTTGGATAGTTTGGAGTAAGATTTGTGAATTCAAGTTGGAGGAGGAATGAGTAAACTTGAAAGCATTTAACTTGGCACTTTTAGCCAAGTACACCTGGTGACGCATACTCCACTCAAACTCTCTATGCTACAAAGTACTACGGTGGTACTTCCCAAATGGAGACTTCTGGAACAATAGTGCAAATTCTGCTAGCTAATTCATTTGGAAGAGTATCATGAGAGGAAAAACTTTTTGTAGTAGGAATGTGAATGGAGGTTAGGGAATGGTAATGTAAACCCCCTGTTATAAATTTAGAAGAAAAATTATATTTTTACAATCACGTGTGTATAATAAATATAGAATAAATATATTTTATAAATTTTTGTATAATAATACGTGTTTCAAACACTTAACTTTTGCTATTAATATATATAGTAGATTCAAATATGTCATTATTATTGATTTAGAAAATTTTGGAAGGAAAATATGGATATTTTAATATTTTACAATAAACTGGGTGTAAATTTGTAAATCTGGAAAATAAAGTTGTAATTTGTAATTGGAATTTCAAAATATATAACATTTAGTTCCCAAGATAATCACACTATAGCTGGTGACGTAATGGCAGGGCTAATGCTTTTAAAAGTATGCATCCAAGGTTCAAATCTCCTGGCTCTAATTTTTATTTGTTTTCTTTATCTTTTATTACTTCATTTAACTAATAAGGATTAATTTTTAATTTTTTGAAATAAACACATAAACAAGAATTTTAATTTAAGTATAAAAATGGCAAGGTGGTAACTTATAAACAAGAGTCAACTATTAACTTCTAGAGTAATGATATGTGGATGTTAGCGTCTAGATAGTTGATACTAGGCTCTAATTTTTATTTGTTTTCTTTATTTTTTATTATTTCATTTAACTAATAGGGATTAATTATTTTTAATTTTTCTAAAATAAATAAACAGAAATTTTAATTTAAGTACAAAGATGGCAAGGTGGCAGCTTATAAACAAGAGTCGACATGTTAACTTCTAAAATAGTGATATGTGGACGTTAGAAGCGGTAATTGATATGTGGCATATTAACACCCAAAACAAATAAAAATATATAATATATTAAAAATAAAAATCTGCTTTAAAACTCAGCAGATTCACGTCAAAACAAGGAGAAAACTCTAGCATAATTGCATAGAAAGCTAAAAAGAGAATGAGAATGAGGTAGAAGCCAAGAGATCTAGCCCAATCTCAGTCATGGAATTCCTTTAAAAAGGTTAACGACGAGTTTAATTTTATTTAATATTGATTGGAGAAGATAGATCTAGGCATTTCATGGGATATAATAATAATAGTTTTCTATCAAATGAAAATCAAATTAAATAAATTTAATCTATGATTAATGAGGGGTGTTCAGGTGCGGCTAGGCGCATGGCTGCCCCCATCGTCCAACCAAAAAACTCATTTTTATTTTTTAAATTTTTAATAAACATGTAGAGCTAGGTTTATTTAACCGATAAACTAAGTTTTACCATTTTTGGATGCTTTTAAGTATTTTTTATTTTTTAAACACAATGACATTTTCGTAATTTTTTGAGTCAGAAAATTACGAAAATGCCATGGTGTTTAAAAATCAAAAGAATAATTAAAAGCATTCAAAAATGGTAAAACTTGATTTAGGTTAAATAAAACTAACTCTACATATTTATAAAAAATAAAAATAAAAAATGAATTCTTTGGCCAAACGCATGGCTGCCCCTTATGAGCCAGTCGTGTAAAATCACCTCTCATGATTAATTGCATAATCTGGATGATCTAAATTATTAGATGTGTGTAAATTTTAGTTTTATACAAAAAGTAATGTTAGATCATGTGTGGATACTTGATGGATAATTAGATTTGAAAATTTGCAATTCTATCTTAATAATCTTTGTATTAGTGGAAAGTATAACTAGTTGACCTAAATCGTTAAATGTTTAATCCAAAATATAATTTCATGATCGAAATCATTGGGTCAAAACTAAATAAGTCATTTTTTATGATATATGTGTTAGATCTATAATTAGAGCTATCATTAGTGGTTTAAACTGACAATTATCATTGTTTATAACTTAATTAACACCACTTATGTAGTAAATTTGGAACCGAAAAGAAAAATATAAAAGAAATAGTAAACGAATGATTTTTAGTAATAAACTTTTTTTCATAACTCATGATATTATCATTAAGCGACGACCAAATTTTTATCTTAAAATATTTGGCCAATTGTAAATTAAAAATCCTAGAAGATTAACCTAAATCGATCAAAATGGCTATCAGAGCCAACTAGATAGATTGATTCTTAGTAATTTTTACACAACAAAATTGAGGGTGAAAAGTTTATATGATATAAAATATATCCTGAATATTACTCAGAAAAATAAAAATAAATTTTTGAATGATATAAATGGGGGTACAAATCAATGTAATTTGAACAAACCTAAATTCAAAACCCTATCCAACAGAATAAAAATACATAAATAAATATAAATAATTAATATTTTATGCTGAAAATATTCAGTTTGAGTTATTGATGTCTGATAAAAATTTCAGACTTAAACTCCTTAATTTTATTATAAATAAAATATAAGAGAGATCAGTGTATTTGATATCAGCAAATATGGATAGATTGAGGAATAATCAAAATGAAATTTAAAACTTAAATAATAATTATTCAAATTGATATATTTAGTTAAAATATATGATTATTTTGTTAATTAGTGTCAAAAAATTTCATAAAATATTTGAAGAATATTAAAAGTTAAATCAGATACAAATAGACTGTCAAAAGTTAATGTGGAATGCCTATGATCATATTAAGTTTTGAAACTCAAATAATTATTAGTTAATAATTAATAATATGTGAATAATTTTAATAGATAAAGTTGAATGTTTATAAGATAGGGTTGAATACAATGTAGAAAATGTAAATTAAAAGATAGAAGAGTAATTTGGTAATTCTGTAAAATGAGTTCCGACTCAAATTAATTATTTTATCAACTTGGAGAATGTAATATTGTAGGATTAATGAAATTTATTATAAATAATAATTTTGGAATAATTTAATTTATACTAGGAACCACATGTTGGCTAAAATTATAAAAGATAGGATACATAAAAATATCTGTATATCTTAGGATGAGATATCATGATCGATCATTATTACAAGAGATAATTTGAGCTAAAATATTAATGAACGAAAAGTGTTATTTTCCCATGAGATTATTTGAGCATTGTGGCAAAATACGGTACAAGGATAGATTCAAGATTTACACAAGGTAAGTAGAGCCCTTTTCTTCTCCTTTTGATTTTGTATTGTAATGTATACTTATGGGCATGAATATTTTGGATGTTTTTATTTTATAATTTTCAATTAAATAAGTATTATCAGTTATGATGATTTATTGTGATGCTGAGATTGACCTTTATTTATGCTAGCATTATGCATTATGACATTAGCATATGTTGCTTGGTATGCTTGCATATTCATGAGTCATGACTGTAATTGTAAATTTATGAAGTGTTGTTATTGGACCATAGAGACGACTGTTGGCACATCCTGCCCGAGAATCGGAATGCGATGGCTTGAGCGGTATGGTTCAAACCTACTTATCTGACCAGTATGGATTGTTCGGCTACATACTTGATTTGTCTGGCCCTTGTTTGGATAATGTATATTATGACCCAGTCCGTGGGACCGGTGGTCCTCAATGTAACAGTCGAGGCTAGATCCGTTCGCGTAATGTGGTGCGATGTGGTTGCGGCTGTGTGGTAAGCACAGCAAGGTATTAGTTACACCTCTAATTTGGATAAAAGTACTTTTTGATCTATCCATATTATGCAAGGTTGGCCACTCATGCTGGGATGCAGTGATGACAACCTAGGTTGTGCAGCAGATAACGAAGCGAGATACCAAACCTTCCCATTGGATTTGAGACCTTATAAGATGGATTGGAGAAATGACATGCATGTGACGCATTGATATATACTTGGGCATCAACATATGTTTCATGTGGATCTAAACATTCGTTTATATCTGGGATTTAATTTATGTTTTGTCAACACTTATACATATTGGTGTAATAGTTGAGGCTAGGACTTGATAAATTCAAATTTAGCATTATTTATTTTAATTTTTAAGAGTAATGTAGTAAGGATGTGAAGTATATATTTTATAAATTTCATTATTTGGATCTAGTTTAATTTGAAATTAATGAAACACCTGATTTATGATGACTTAATGAATTTTATTATTGCATCTGTGTATGTTCTATTATTATCATCGATCTTGTACTTTAATAGCAATCGTTGACTTTGTTAGCAAAACATTATAGGTAACCAAATCTTGTTCTCTTAAGATGCTTGGGCCCCAATTCCATTTCAAAAAGCAAGCCACTAATTGTGCAGATTAGTGATGAGTCCATGGTTACGAATTCATTGATTAGAACCACAAGGAGTAGAAAGAATTAGAAATCATCATAGTAGTTGACAAGGAAGGATGGAGAGCAATAAGGATTATTCATATTAGAAATTGAGGAGGAGGATAGTAGAGACCGACAGATGAAATAACATGGACGATATCAAGTGAAGTCAGCATATAGATTGGCATATTTGAATCGGGTAAGGGAGGAAGGTGAAGATGCAAATAATGTTAAGCAACCGAATGAAGAGGTTTTTCGTGCCTTATGGAAACTCCAGCTCTATTATGAAATTCAAGTGAAGAATGCAGGTTTTAACATGTAAGTTTTAACATTGAATGTTGTTGTAGGTTTTAACATGTAGGGAAGTAAGATAGTGTTTGGAGCTGTATTTGATGATAGCAGAAGAAGTTTTAGAGAGGAAATACGTTGGTCATGGAATAATATCATAGACCCTTTAATCATGGAGGCGCAGGCTATGTTGTTGGATATACAATGGATCGCAAATTTAGCTTGCCATGAGATTATAATTGAATCGAATTCTTTGATTCTCATCAATCTCTTAAATGCAAACGGGGTTATTTGATCAAATCTAGAAATTCCTGTGGGAAGGATAAGGAAATATGCCTTGAAGTTTGAAAATGTATCTTATTCTACGTACTCTGAAGCGAAAATGCTATGGAAAGTATGTAGCTCAAAAAGCCCTGAGCGAGATAGATTATGAATGTTCTCTGTAGGGAGATTCACGAACACGTGTGTTGACACCCCACCTTTGGGCCCAAAAATGGGTAAAATGGAAAAAAGTCCCAAACTCAAACAAACTCAAGGCAAAAGGAGGTTCAAGCAAGCTAAGCAGGCTCTTCCAAACACAGCCCACGGAGCGAAGCTCCACCAAGCCTCGAAACAGGCTTTTCAACAAACCAGATCCGGCCCACACGAGCGAAGCTCCTACAGGCCACCTCAACGGGCTCCACAATGCAGCCCACCAAGCCTCAGAAGTAGGCTTCTCTACAATTTTGGGCCTCTACAACGGCCCACCCAAAACAACGGGCTTAGCCAAGCTCTAGCCCACTAAGTTCCAGCCCACTATGGAAGGAGCCCGCCAAGCTCAAGCTCATGGACCAAGTCCAACACCTCTCAACCAAGCTCAAGCCCATGCTCTCAACCAAGCTCAAGCCCATGCTCTCAACCAAGCTCAAGCTCATGCTCTCAACCAAGCTCAAGCCCATGCTCTCAACTAAGCTCAAGCTCATGCTCTCAACTCAAGCCCAAAGCCCATTACCCAAACTCAAGACCAAGCTCATGGACCAAGTCCATGATCCCACTCAAGCCCAAGTCCATGGACTAAGTCCATGACCTCAAGAGAGCCCAAAGCCCACTCCTACATCTATAAAAGGAGAGCACCCCCTCTCATTTGAAGACTGGAAGAGAGGCATCCCAAGGGGAGGACGGGAGTCTGCAGCAACGCCCCGGCATCCCGGTCTTTCCCGCTCTACGAGCTCCGCGCTCTCTCCTCCACGCCCCCTTTCCGTCTCTCCCGTTCTCTCAAATCTTTCATTTTACCCCCTTTCACGCCGTGTAAACCGCCTCGGGTTGGCAGATTTCTCCATATTTGCTTCAATCCGTAGGCCGGAACCCGATCTCTGTATTATTAGTGCCTTATTTCTTTAAACAGGGTCTGATCTCCCTTTAAAGATCAGTGGCGACTCCGTTTTTCTTTATTTTTGTGTGTGCGTGTTTGAGTTAACGCCCCGGCAAGGTGGGTGCACGCGGGTCCATGGATCCCAGCATAATACGCTGCCGTTATGCTGCCGGATTTGTGACTTGACCCGTGTACGGAAAGCCCCGTCTTAGCCGTTATGCTGCCGAAATCACGAGAAAATACCCACACGCCAACTTTCCTAAAAGATATGAAGCCTAATGCGTTTTACCCCATGTGAATGCAGGAAATCTAAGCCCACGTTGCTTTTCAACACGATCCACATTTTCAAGGCCCGGGAAACCATTCCGAGCCCACCGTAGCGCTCACGGCGGGTGCTACAGCTTGGCGACTCCGCTGGGGACGGCGTTGCAGGTCTACATCGGCGCAAGGGGGTCAGAAACTGGAAGATCGGAGCTTCTTCCTCGCTGAACAGCGAGTTCCGGGCGGTTTCCCGTCATCCGGCAGTGAGTTTCTGAAGTTTCTGCACAAATCGTGCAGAAACCTAAAAAGTTTTTAGGTCCAGAGGCGTTCAGCTCAAAAAACGGACAGAACTCGTGAAGACTTGCTGGATACCGCCTTGTGACTGTCAAGGCACCTAATACGAGCCAAAAGGAACAACTTCCAGCAAGAATGAAGCTAATTAATGTTAAAGCCGACATAAAAATCACTTCTTTTCCATAACCTGAGTGTTTTCTGGTCACGCTTCCAGACACGCTTCAAGCGAACTGGTCTTTCTCCAGACACTCTTCAAGCGAACTGGTCATTCTTCCAGACACGCTTCAAGAGAACTGGTCCTCTTCCAGACACGCTTCAAGCGAACTGGTCACTTCTCCAGAGACGCCTCAGGCAAACCCGAACCCGTGGACATTGAACATTCTCACGCGTGTAACTTAAAACACATAAAATTGGCAAAGAACACAAAAGGACGTGGACTTGCAAGCATTCATCCAAAGGTTGATCTCCTTATTATTTGTTTACAAGTACTAATCACTTTTATTGATTGCTCAGGTTCTTCACCATAGCTTGAAGGCGAAGCAAGTCAACCGTGGATCGAAGCGCCGTGGTTACCAGATAAGAGAGCAGCTAGGATGGAGTCCGAGCAATCCTCACGCCACGAAGATCGGGATCACCAGCTTGAACAGTCCATTGAAGCTTATATGGCGGCCATGGACAAGAGGATGCAAAAGTTGGAAGAAGCTCTGTCAAACATGAAACAACCTCTAATTGGTGTCCAGAATACGGCTACACCACCATTCTATTCTCAAAACCCGAACATGGAGCAAGATGGAGGACCTCAACAATCTTCCCACAAGTCAAGGAACGATCATTATAAAGAAGAGGAGGTGGTCTTAGAACAAAACCACAATGAAATCCAAAACCTCAAAGACCAACTCCAAAATCAACTAAAAGAAATGGAGGAGCGAATTCGACAACATCAAGGGGAGGGCCTACCCTCGGCCAAAATAGAAGACCTATGCCCGTTCCCCGACATCAAGTTACCCGAGAAGTTCAAAATCCCAGCTTTACCCGCATATGAGGGAGACTCATGCCCAAGGGCTCATCTCAAGGCCTTTTGCGGTATCCTCTACCCCTTGGTAAAAAGCGAAGAAGTTTTGATAAGGCTATTCCAACATAGCTTAAAGAAAGACGCCTTGGAATGGTACACGTCACTTGATTACCAGTTAATTAAAACATGGGAACAACTCTCCTTAGCCTTCATGGACCGCTTTTCATATATGCTAAACACGGCTCCCAAAAGGGCCGATCTCGAAGCACTCAAGCAAGAAGAGGATGAAACGTTCTCAGAGTACGTGGCTAGATGGCGTGCCTTGGCGGCGAAGATGAAAAGCCCATTGCCGTTGGATGAGCAAATCTCCATCATCATCAACTCAACACACCCGAGCATCGCGGGCTACCTCATCTCTCACCCATATGTCAACTTCACTCAACTCCTCCAAGCCGGGGACCAAGTGGAGGCGGGAATCAGACATGGCACCATCTCCCCATGGCCACAGCAAGGAAATGCAATTCTTCTTGAACAAGCAAGCCAGACACCTCATATAGCGGACATTGGCATGGAAGTCAATTTTATGAAGGGTAATGCCAAAACCTTCGACCCTTCTATTTTCATAACAAAAGCCCGACCCCATAACGCTCCTATCATTTTACAAGGCCGAAATGCCAACTCCGTTGTCCTTCAAAAAAGATGTGTTGAGCCCGTCATTTTAGTGGGAAAATCCGTCATGCCTACGCAAGAGAATCCTATGTTGCACAAACCTCCTATTGTCCAAAGAACATCCTCAAATACTTTTTCTACAAACCCGAAAGCTCATCCCAAGATAGCAAGCCAACCTACTTTGCCTCACTTCTCCCCAGAAAATATCTTCATCCCAGTTAGCCAACCAACATGCCCGCAGTCTAGAAATGCAGAAGAAAACCCCAAAGCTCCTTACACCTCTACTCCTAGCGTTCCTCTAAAGCAGTCATTGTCATCATCTTCTACACAATCATGCCCGGCCACGAAAGGTGAAATCTTAATCTTATCAATAAAGCGGACGAGCACCTCAAAAGAGGAAACACTAGCCAAGGAGCACAAATCTCAAGAAATTCCTGCACAAGAAAAGCCAAATGGAAAAGACCATCTACAAGTCACAAATGAAGTTATCCCTCACACAGACAATCAAGCAGAGGCATTTAAAATGCCTCAACAAACCGTCATCAACACAGGCAATGTCGACGAAGTCGAACAGCCAACAAGGTTAGCCCCGGAAGCCGCAGAATGCGCAGGGCACACAACCATCATCTATCAACCCACCGTCACAAATACATCTCTGTCAACACATCCACAGGGGATATTTCAAAATGGCTACCAGACAGTCTTTCCATCCAGCTTGGCAGGAAAAATACCAACAACCAATGAAGACAATATTTCACAGGGGGCAAAAAGTGCACAAAAAGCAAAAGACTGGGGGCATGCCAGAGAAGCATGGGGGCAACCTACCAAAGTCGCATGTCAGAGAAGCATTAAGTTCAAGATACAAAGAAAAAATTACAAACGAAGGCTGAAGAGGAAAAGGTGGAGAAAAATGCATCTACATCATCCCGAAGCATGGGGGCAGGCGGTTTTGAAGAAAAAGGACACAAACGACTTTTATATCATGTTCAACCCTACATCAAACAAAGTTTGGGACCCGGGAGGCAAAGCTACATGAGAAAATGGTTCCACAGCGCCCTCGCAAGGCAAACTTCTAGACACCCGTAGCAACCCCGTAGCCTTGAAAGACAAGTGCAGAAAATATGGGAAAGAAATTTTGAGCCGGACGGACGAGAAAATCCAAAAATCGTGCAAAATCTTGAAAGTACGGTCAAAATCGTACAAAATCTGAAAAGTACGATCTTGGCAGCGTGAATCACGGTCTTGGCAGCGCAAAATCTGGGGGGTACGAAGAAATCCCGCAAAATTCGGATTTCAGCAGGAAAATCGCGGAAATCATGGAGGACGCTGACTGACCTGAAAAGTTTTTAGGTCTATGTATATAATGGACGCACAACAGCCCTTATGCAGAATTTCTAATGGCTTACGGCCTACAAATGACCAAAGCATTACAAGGGACGTCAAGAAGAGGAATTTTACAAGATCTATACCCCGCAAAGGCAACAAATCATATAGACACATCCTCCAAAAAAAATGAGCCGGTATTCACACGGCTTTACATTCAAAAAATGGAGCATACAAGCATTCAAGATTTACAAAAGTACAAGTTGGCCAACAAGGAAGCAAAGATGAAGAAAAGTCTTCAATGCGCGCCGCTAGCAACCCTAGCTCGAGCAAGGACGTCGCCACCCGAAGCCACACGACGACCGTCAAAGATGATATCAAGAGCCCGAGCATTACACCCATACTTTGTGTGCCACGGATCATAACTCTCTTTTGAAATAGGTGACATTTGCAACAAGATCAAAAAAAAACAAAACAAAAAAAAACAAAAAAAAAAAAACAAAACAAAAAAACAAAAACAAAAAAAAACAAAAAAAACAAAAAACAAAAAAACAAAAAAAAAAAAAAAAGAGAAAGAGAGAGAAAGAACGAAAGAAAAAGAGAAAGAAAAAGAGCGAGAAAAGAAAGTGTTCAGGTCAATGCCAAAGGGGATGTCAAGTACTTTGCCATTCACCGTCAAGACGCCTCTGGCAAAGGGGGGCAACTGTTGACACCCCACCTTTGGGCCCAAAAATGGGTAAAATGGAAAAAAGTCCCAAACTCAAACAAACTCAAGGCAAAAGGAGGTTCAAGCAAGCTAAGCAGGCTCTTCCAAACACAGCCCACGGAGCGAAGCTCCACCAAGCCTCGAAACAGGCTTTTCAACAAACCAGATCCGGCCCACACGAGCGAAGCTCCTACAGGCCACCTCAACGGGCTCCACAATGCAGCCCACCAAGCCTCAGAAGTAGGCTTCTCTACAATTTTGGGCCTCTACAACGGCCCACCCAAAACAACGGGCTTAGCCAAGCTCTAGCCCACTAAGTTCCAGCCCACTATGGAAGGAGCCCGCCAAGCTCAAGCTCATGGACCAAGTCCAACACCTCTCAACCAAGCTCAAGCCCATGCTCTCAACCAAGCTCAAGCCCATGCTCTCAACCAAGCTCAAGCTCATGCTCTCAACCAAGCTCAAGCCCATGCTCTCAACTAAGCTCAAGCTCATGCTCTCAACTCAAGCCCAAAGCCCATTACCCAAACTCAAGACCAAGCTCATGGACCAAGTCCATGATCCCACTCAAGCCCAAGTCCATGGACTAAGTCCATGACCTCAAGAGAGCCCAAAGCCCACTCCTACATCTATAAAAGGAGAGCACCCCCTCTCATTTGAAGACTGGAAGAGAGGCATCCCAAGGGGAGGACGGGAGTCTGCAGCAACGCCCCGGCATCCCGGTCTTTCCCGCTCTACGAGCTCCGCGCTCTCTCCTCCACGCCCCCTTTCCGTCTCTCCCGTTCTCTCAAATCTTTCATTTTACCCCCTTTCACGCCGTGTAAACCGCCTCGGGTTGGCAGATTTCTCCATATTTGCTTCAATCCGTAGGCCGGAACCCGATCTCTGTATTATTAGTGCCTTATTTCTTTAAACAGGGTCTGATCTCCCTTTAAAGATCAGTGGCGACTCCGTTTTTCTTTATTTTTGTGTGTGCGTGTTTGAGTTAACGCCCCGGCAAGGTGGGTGCACGCGGGTCCATGGATCCCAGCATAATACGCTGCCGTTATGCTGCCGGATTTGTGACTTGACCCGTGTACGGAAAGCCCCGTCTTAGCCGTTATGCTGCCGAAATCACGAGAAAATACCCACACGCCAACTTTCCTAAAAGATATGAAGCCTAATGCGTTTTACCCCATGTGAATGCAGGAAATCTAAGCCCACGTTGCTTTTCAACACGATCCACATTTTCAAGGCCCGGGAAACCATTCCGAGCCCACCGTAGCGCTCACGGCGGGTGCTACAACGTGTTATCGAGAATCTCTTTAACTGGTGTTTCCTCTCCAATTCAATTCCTGATTCTTAATAAAAAATAAAAAATTGTAATTAACTAATTAAGTGTAGAAAAAATACACTTCATGTAGCTGAATATATGGAGGCCGATTTCAGTGCATCAAGATGCAAAATGCCATTTTTTTTAAAATCTTTATATAAAACTATTAATCTATGTATATTTAATATATAAACTAAAATTTTCCATTTTTAAAAATTTGTATATATTTTTTATTTTTTAAAATAGGAGAGGTTTTAGTTCGACTAAAATACCCCTTTTTAAACAAAATCAAAAAATATATTTATACATCTCTAAAAATGGTAAATTTTAATACATAAGTTAAATACACCCAGATTAACAATTTTATAAAAAATTTCAAAAAAATTTTAAAAATTAGGATTTTGTACCCTGATTTTAGTGCATCAGAGTGGATTAAAACATTACTTGAATATATGTTGCATGCGGTGCCAAAAATTTTAGCATATTTAATATCATTTTACGTAATAATCCATAACACGAGATATACAGTTTTAAATTTGTATGTCATTATAATTATTTGATTAGTAAAATATTTCATTCAAAAGATTGGGCATTTGTTCTTTCTCCATTTTGATTATGGGCTCTTACATGTGTATATAGTGGCCGAGTATGATAATGAGGACTTGGAGCATCTGATGGATTTTGTTAAAGAAGGAAAACTAAAGATACCAATAGATTCCATATATCTATTAAGAAAGGCAGAGGATGCATGGGCAGAGTCATGGGGAGCATTGAGGGCCAACCCTCTGGTAATATTATCATTGTAGAAGTGCAAACCATCCAATGAAATTAGATTTTGTTAAGCGATGACTTGGATTTCAAGACACCATTATACACAAACTTGTTTGCGTTGGAGCTATGTTCACAACTTGCATCCACATCTGTTTGTGAGTATTACGTATCTAATCCCACATGGCTTTGATTGGTTGGTGTAAACTTAGATTCTCTTACATGTTATAAATAAAGAGTGTTCTCTAGGTTTGGTGAGTTTGTAATTTTTGTAGCTCTCTTGTACGCTTCTTCGTGAGATTTGATCTTTTCAACGATTTCTTATAGAGTGTTTTAGGTTTAAGAGTTTTTTTTTTTCAAAGCCCTACATCTTTTGTTACATCTTATTATAGTAGATTTTCTTATCCTTTACTCGTAGTTTTTCTCTACAAATTAAAGGATATTACACATAAATCTGCCTACTTTGTTTATCTCTCTGCTTTATTTCTCTTTCTTTCATTTTTTGTATTATTTTTTTTGTTTATAAGATTATGTTTCTAATAAACTGGTATCGGAGCTTGATTGGGTTTCATTGGACATGTTTATTATTCTTCCTTATGTTAAGATAACTACAACAAAGTTCAATAATAGAATTTATTTTGAAGGCTACAGATTGATGAAAGTTTTATTAAGAAGATCTCAAGAAGAGAAGTTCTATACACCACCAAATCACATCTCTATTGTAAATTATTCTGTTAGTTAATTGATGGTCATTTTAGGTTATCAAGTCTAAGTATTTTCACTTGTTTGAGGCTTTTAGTACATTGGTTAAGTCTCTTTTTGATAGTAAGTTTTAGTATTGTTGAAGTTTGATTAAGAATTTTTTTATTATTGAAATCTTTATTGATTTCCAACTTTGGGTGTTGTTAGAGCCTGGTTGAGACTGTTGTTATATTATTTAGGGTGTGTTTGGGAATGGATAAAACTTTTGATGAAAAGTTTTAGAGATGAGAAGTTGTCAAATGATGTAATATGATAGGGGCAATGATGAAGAATAAATAGGATAAAGTTGAAATAAATAGGTTTGTTGTGTTGATAGTTGTATAGAAATGATTGAAAAGTAGGGTAGTTATATAGAAAAATGTGAAGAAATAATTAAAAAATAGGGTAGTTGTGGAGAGTGAAAAGTTTTAGATTGAAAAGTTTTAAATTGACAACTTTTTGTTGTTGCCAAACACACCCTTAGTCTCTTCTAGTTTCCAACTTTAGACAATGTCTTAACTTGATGAGACTTTTGGATTTTAAGCAATACTTAATGAAGGTAAAGAGGTTATATCTTTGAGGTTTAAGATGTTACATCAATCTAGGTTAATGTGAAGATATGTTAAGAGGTGACTTAGATTTCAAAACACCATAATAAGCAAACCTTTTTGCATCGAAATTCTATTTGCAACTCACGTCCGTATCTTTTCGTGCAGTATTTTGTAATCTAATCCCACATGGATATGGTTTGTGTATACCTAGACTCCACCATATATTATAAATAGAGGATTTTCTCTAGGGTTTGGTGAATTTGTAATTTTTTAAAGCTTTCTTATTTACTTTTTTGCGAGATCTAGTCTTTCTTAAAGTTTTTGTGGGGTGTATTGAACGTAGAAGTTTTCTTTTTGAGAGTTCATATGTTTTAACCTATTCATTATGGTGAATTTTTTCTCTTTCGCCTATTGTTTTTTTCCTTCACATTGAAGGGTTTTTCATATGCCTACTTTGTTTTTCATTCTATTTTGTTTTATATTATTTTTTGTTTGTAAGATTATTTTCCTAACGGATTTGGAAAGTAAAATTGCACAAAAATGATTATTTAAAAGGTTGGTAAAATAAGTATATGTCAAATTATATATTGACATATTAAAATATAAGTAATTAATCACAAGATAAAATAGAATTGATATGCTAGAGGAAATGAGAACTAGTGCTAAGAATCAAAAGTGATATTAAGAATAGAAAGAAATTACTTATAAAAAAAGAATAGAACAAATTAATCTAAATCTCACTCTATTATAAAGACTAACATAGTTATGGATGACAAATTACTCATAAAATTTTTAATTAATTAGTTAATTAATTTAATTATAGGGTCTTGCTTAGGTGAAACTTAAAGTTTCCTTCAAGATTTTGTCAGAAGATCTTAGATGAGACATACTTTGACCCTGAAATTAAAATCCGATTAGACACATATTGTTTAATATCGTTTGTTTTGTTATGTAACTAGAGTCGTGATCTAGTTAGGCCGGCCTAAGTAAAGGTTTACTTATGCGGTCTGAAAACGTATTTCTATGCATTTTTAGTTTTTTCATAAACATGTTAAGTTAGGAGTATTGAATATATAAATCAAGTTTTACTATTTTAGATATTTTTAAGTGTTTATTTTTTATTTTTAAAGACAGTAGCATTCTCGTATTTTCTGAGCAGAAGATTACGAGAATGCCACTGACTTTAAAAATAAAAATAAATACTTAAAAATATCCAAAAATTATAAAATTTAGTTTATATATCCAATACACCTAGCTTAACATATTTATGAAAAAACTAAAAAAATACTTCGAAATATGTTTTTTTAGGCTAGCCTAAGTAAGCCTTTACTTAGGTCAGCCTAACCAGATCTTATCTCATATAACTAAGTTGATAGTTATTTTAATTAGAATCTTGGATAAGCCACATGTGCTTTAAATTTTATAAAGAGAAAGTTTCTCTTATGCCACAACTTTTTCTCCTAATGATCTTAAGCTTGCATATAATTAATTCTTCATGTAAGCATAATATTTGATTCTGTCAGAAAATTACGAGAATGTCACTGTCTTTAAAAATAAAAACAAATACTTAAAAATATCCAAAAATAGTAAAACTTAGTTTATATATTCAATACAACTAGCTTAACATGTTTATGAAAAAAGACTAAAAAATACCTTGAAATATGTTTTTAAGCAGGCCTACTTACTTAGGCCGGCCTAACCGGATCTTATCTTTGGTAGATATTCTTCCTTTTTTATGATTTGTTTGACCTTTATCCATGTTGTAGAGAAATGGGAGAAACGTATGCAACATATATTGTGTGGCATAAATTGCAAACTTTGTGTTTCTTAGGCTTGTGCATGATCAATCACAATTTCTTTTCTTCCAGTTGATGTACATACAAACAACACATTGTATACATTAGTTTTCTGGGATACACTTATTATTACTATCATTATTATTACTATCATTATTATTATTATTAATATTATTATTATCATTATTATTTTTGGTCTTATAGCATTCAAAGTTATGCGCTTATGCTTGATAATGAGGAAAAATGATAGAATCCTGATATACTTATTATTATTATCATTATTATTATTATTATTATTAGTATTAGTATTATCATTATTATTTTTGGTCTTACAGTACTCAAGGTTATGCTTGGTAATGAGGAAAAATGATAGAATCCTTACACACCCTTTTTCATCAATTTTTTCTTTATATTTTTTAAATTATGATTTGATATATTAATAACTTTGATTTTAAACCTATATTTTAATCACTGTTTTTCACCTTTTCATATAAAAAGACTAATTGCTAATTGCAATTTTAAAGCAATTTAATTGAAATTCTGGTGCACTTAAGAAAATTACTCACACAATTCACTCCTGTTTAAGTAAAATTTTTACTTTTGTTTTTGTTAGTGTTTATATTAGATTATGTGATTTTGATTATGTGTGTTGTACTTGATTTTAATGTAAATTGATTTTATCTTAATTGATAGGTTATCTAAGTAGATAAGAATATCTTGTAATTAATTATATTATTATATTAGATATATTCAAACTTAGTTATCATTAGTTATGGTTCAATGTGTTTTTGGTAAGAAGTGGTAGAGATTGTCTGGGATTGATTGTACTCTTGATAAAAGTTGAGATGATTTGGGAAACTTTATATTTGTGGATGTCTAACTTGAGCTTGATTCATGTGGATTGTGATTATGTACATAAGTTTCAAAATTTTTAGAGAAAAATTTATTTTCTATGAAGCAAGAAAAAAGTCACATGTTTTGGTTCAAAAAGGCCAATTGATAATTTTCATGACGTCTCGACTGAATTGGAGACAAATGTTAGAAATTTTTAAAAGGTCGATTTTTTTAGGGAAAAAGGTTAGATCTCTTCAAAAAGTTGACTATTTTAAACTAAAACATCATACTTTTTTGCTAATTAGCAAAACATGAGAGCTAGCTTAGATGAGCTATCTTGGCTATCTTTTCTCTCCTTCGTGTTGCCTTTTCAAGGATAGATTTGTGGCTACAAAAGGGAGCTCAAGGTTAAGGTAAAACATGTGTTTTGAGAGCATCAGGAGAAGAGTTTGAGGATCAAGGAGGAGTCTTTGAAGATTTACTACTGAAGTGCTTGGTTGCATTCTCTTAAAGATCTAGTGTCATTCGATTCGGTTTGTATTTTTATTTATAAGTTCTTTATTTGTATTGCCTTTGTATTGATAAAAATCAAACCAAGAGGAAGTGAATTAATGTGTCGATTGCTTCATTAGTCACCTCGAGCTAGGTTCAAAATCCAAAAGATAGTTGCTAAAACCGTACCTTGTAACTTGTGTCTTGAGATGTTGGCTAGTGGAACCTAATCCTTGTATGCTTGGATAGTGGAGTAGGTTAGGGGAGCCGAACCACTATAATTACATTATTTTGTGGTTTAATTTCATAGTATGGTAGTATTTGCAATTGATTCATTTTTTATTATTTAAGTGTTGTTTATAAGTCATTATATGGGACCAAAAGTTTGGAAAGTGATAAAAATTTTTAGTATAATTTTTTTTGAAATGAGAGAAAATCATAAGATATGATTGGGGTAATAATTGAAAATTAGGATAATTGTATAAATATTGCGAAGAAACGATTAAAAAGTAGACTAATTGTATAAAAATGTAACAAAATAATTGAAAAATATTATAGTTGTGTAGAAAAATATAATGAAATGATTGAAAAGTAGATTAACTATGGAGAGAGAAATGTTTTAGATTTAAAAGTTTTAGGATGTATTTGGAAAGTGATAAAACATTTGAATGAAGAGTTATTAGTGGAAAAGTTTTTAAAATTAAAAAAAGATCTGTATGATAGGGATAATGATGATGAGTAAAAATAATAAGTTAAAATAGATAAGTTAATTATATTGGTAGTTGTATAGATTTGATTGAAAAGTAAAATAGTCATCTGAGAAGATGCAAAGAAATAATAAAAAGGGAATTTTTACAGATATGCCTACAAGGTTTGACCAATATTTCATCCGCGTCGTTATGTTTGCTGAATTTGCAAATATGCCTACAAAGTTTGTATAAAATTGCAACCATGTCACTTCCGTTAGGATGCCGTTAAATTTTTATGTAGGATGACAATAATGCCCTTTAACTTAAGCGATAAAGTTGTAAAATTTTCAAATATTGTAGATATATTTGCTATTTCATTGTTTTATATTTTTTTGTATTTGCAAAAATGCTTACAATATTTTCAAAAATTGAAAGTGCATAATTTAGATTAAGGGTAGTATCGTCATTTTACATAAAAATCTAACATCAACATAACGGAAGGAACATGGTGGTAATTTTATACTAACTTTGTGGGTATATTTGCAAATTCGGCAAACTTAGGGACACGGGTGCAATATTCGTCAAACCTTGTAGGCATCTTTGCAAAAATTTCAATAAAAAAATATAGTAGTTATGGACAATGAAAAAGTTTTATATTGAAAATTTTCTTGGGTAAACAAATACACCCTCAATCTAAAAAATTTTTGATGTACACAAACACACCTTAGTATCTGTGCAGAAAACCTAATAAAAAATATAGTAGTTATGAAAGTGAAAAAGTTTTAGTTTGAAAATTTTCTTGGATAAACAAATGCACCTCAATCTAAAAGGTTTTTGACCTACATAAACACACTTTAGTATGTACGAAATAATTGATGGGTTTGCCAGAAATGAGTTTCGTGTACGACAACGACAAAGTGGCACCGAATGGAGGCATTGAAGATGGCCGACCGTGCAACTATTGCTGCGTGACATGACAATGGCATAGAGGGTAGATCGTACAACCATGGATGATGCAAATAGCAAGGAAAGCAAATATAAGCAAAGGAGATGAGCGACGGTTATGGCTGGCGGTGAGCGGTGATCATTGTGGGCATGGATTTTGCTGGTTTAGTCCGACAGCAAGGAAGATAACCATGGTGGCTAACGCTGTGCAGAGATCGACGACCATATGTGGAGGAGACGAACGACGATCACGAGTAGTAGTAGGTGGCCGGACTATGAGATCCCTTTCGGTATCGACACAATGGCGTCGGCACGGCTCCAATCCGGTGGTCTCTAATGGTTGCTAGCCAGTGGGGCAAGTTGTCGGCAGTGGTGGTGATGCACAAAGAGGATGGCAGCAGTGACTTGAAGAAGGCATCGCGTATAGGTATCCCAGTGAGGAAGAAAGAGATGCGCAATGGTATAGTGCATCTGACAAGCACAGAAGCACATGCACGTGCGGCTACTTTTGTGTAGTCCCAAACTTGGGTGTACTACACCAATTTTTTTTAATTTTTTTGAAATTTTTTTCATGAAGATGTTAATCTAGGTGTATTTAATGTATGTATCAATTTTTACTATTTTTGGAGGCTTTTAGATATTTTTTTAAAATTTTTAAAAATCAGTGGCATTTTTATTAATTTAAAATTATTAAAATGCCATTGATTTTTAAAAATCTAAAAAAATATCTAAAAATCTCCAAAATTGGTAAAAATTGATATATATATATATTTATATATATTAAATACACTTAGATTAACCGTTTTGTAAAAAAATTTAAAAAAATAGTTGTATGCACCTGGTCTCAATGCACCCAGGCGCATACAACTGCAGCCCCTAAATATGTATTTCCACATTTTTTAATCATTGTGAATGCAATGGTAAGGTACATTTGGATAAATTTTGCTTTAGTAGTATGGATCTGATGAGATGTGTAAACCAACAGTAATGAGATGATTAGAGAGATTTTGATGTGTAGATCTAGATGTTTTGAGATGTTTATGTGAATGGTGTAGATCAAGAGTTGTGATATCATTAGGTATGGTCAAGTTAGACCATGTAGATTGAGATATGAATAGTGTAGTAAGAAGATGCTATATTATTAGGTTAGTGAAGTTGAATCACTAAGATTGAGAGTGATCTAAATGAATCAAATTTGATCTAACTTTGGAGTAGCAATTTATGAGCAGATCTAGTTGATGTGGCATGGAGATAGTCCACATCAAGGTGGCGATGGACTTGATGGAGTCATGAATGTTCTGCCTTGTTTGATAGTTTGTGATTATACTAATGCTAAGGATGCACGGAAAGTAGTCGGAGACAAGCTGATTTTTTAGTTCCACATTGGACAGTAGTTGTGGATCTTGAGAACGGATTGACATTGGATCGTGTATTGAGAGCCTTAGAGTCCTGTGAATGCAATAATGCTAGAAAACAGATATAGTTTATGTTATTTGGTAGCTGATGCAAAGGAGGTTCTTGATCAAGTACATGGTTGATGTGTTGACACAAATTAAAATGTGTGTTGACTTATGTTGGTTTGAACAAGAAGATGGAGTGATCTCTCCGGTAGAGAGATGTAGAATCATGCTATGTTGGAGCACGTTAATTGATAAACTAACTAATGAGTTGCAAAATGGATAAAAACACAAGTTTCTCTATGAGTTGATTGTGGTATGCAGAATCTAATCCACGGTGGAGATTTTTTGGGTTATGTATTGTATTTTGTGAATGGGTTATTCACGTATTTTACATATGAGAGTGTTTGGTATTTACATATAAGTGTAAGTTATTCTATATGTATTTGTATAAGATATTTATTATAGTTATTTGTATCTCTCTCCCGTGATTTTACCTTCTATATTGAAGGTTTTTTAATTTAAATTTTAATGTCTTCTATATACGATCTTAAAATTATTTATTTGATCTTTGATTTATTATCAATGCTTGCAAAGTAATTTGTTTCAACTTGAATCATGTTTCCTAACAATAATCACCTAGAATTGGAAAACATTTTTAATCATCGCCCAAAGTCTTGTCCTCTTTGGCATAGTAACAAATAAGAATGAAAAGGTTATAATCTTGTTAACTTTGGCATAGTAATTAACAAGAATGAAAGGATAATAAAAAAAAAAACATGATCTTATTAGCCTGGGTTAAATAATGACTTATTTAGCTCACACTAATAAATCATTTGTTAATTACTTTTATTTTTTCTTTCATAAATTTGTTAACTAAAATGTATTTAATGTATAAATCAAATATCATCATTTTTAGATATATATATATATATTTATTTTTAAACATAAGGGTATTTTAGCTATTTTAAATAGTTGAAAATTACTAAAATTATCCTATGTTTCAAAATTTTAAAAATGTATACACATCTTTAAAAATGGTGAATTTTGGTCTATATATTAAATAATTTAAACAAGCAAGATTATGGAAAAAGTGAAAAAGGTTCTTTAAATAGCTTTTTTTGAAGTAGGCTAAGTAATGACTTATTTATCCCGGACTAACAATATTAAGTCTCGATAAAAAATTATAAATTTTTCTTCTCTGAAGTATTTTTAAGTATCGATTCATTTATCAAATTTTAAAAATTTTGGATGCTTATATATTTTTATTTTCAACAAATTTTGAGAGGTGAAAATAATTTAAATCCCCAAAATGCTGATTTTGAAAGTAAAAAATATATATCTAAAATTGTAAATTTAATATACAAATTAAATATGCTTGAAGAATATTTTTATGAAAAATAAATAAATAAATAATTACCCCTTTTAGTGGGGTAACATAACCTATATATTGTCATCCAAGGTATAGCCAAATATTTTGGCATATGTATGTTCGTCAATAAGGCATTGGTTAATTTCGAGTCCCGAGGGATACGGTCCACATAAAAAAAAAAAAAAGACATAAGTCCCATAATTTTTTTTTTATTTAAAAAAAGCGATATTAGCCTGGTCTTAACTAACCCCGATTCCCGAATGAAAGGAATGCCGATTGGAAATTTGGGATGCACTGTTCTATTTGGCTGTAATTGAATGTGTTAGCACTGTTCTTCTACAACAGTTCTAGATGCTGATTACACCACATCACCCACTTGACCTCTGCACACGTGACTCGTCTGGTGTATTGACATGCCTCCCTCGTTGTGGCAACTGGCAACGACGTGGTCAATTTTCATCCGAGTACCGTTACAAAACGACGGTGTTAACACCGTCGTAATTTGCTTCATTCTAATCGGGGACCGCCCGAATGAAAGATGTGGTTGTCTTCTCGCCGACAGCCCTGAAAAGAACAAAGTCATTTGGTTTTGGCGCTATCATGGCCCGTTATTGCCGTTACACGTCCAAAGGACGAAAAAACCTACAAAGAGTAGGGCCGGCCGGGGTATTTTAGTCAATTTGAAATGCACAGCTAATGGAGCAATGTTGTCAGAACCGAACCGGTGGTTGAACCGGTAAAGTTACTGGTCTGGTTCGAACTGGTTCGACCGGTTAAGTAAACCGGTTCAAACCGGTAACGTCAGCATGACATATTTATGATGTCATAAATATTAAATTATTTTTAAATTTTAAATAAATAATTAAATATATTGAATTATTGATAAAATTATATTTTCATAAATCTTAAATATATATGTTAGATTTTAAGAATCACAATATAAGTACAAAACATGCAGGAAAAAATTAACAGCAAGTTTTAAAAGGAAAAACATGAATGTTAAAAAAATTAACTACATTAACTAACCTGAAAGGCTTAAATTTGTAACAAGCTTTGACCGTTGTTGATTGGTTGTTGGTTCTTGAATTTTACCTGTTTATCTCAGTACTTTTATGATAATTAGATAATCGTGTTTAAGTGAGCCAAAAAAATATATTATTTTTGCAAATAGCATGAGCATCTTAAACCATGTTGGATAATAAATTTTGGCAGTCTATTACCAAGAACAATAAGTCATGCATCCCCCATTACCAATGTCCATTAGAAACACATCTATTCCCAAAACAAAACAGATCAAAAAGAAAAAGACAAAAGATAGTAAACTTCATCAAATATCTGCAATGAATTGGACTTTCCATAACTATCCCCCATCATCTATGATAATTATTGTGAAAATTAATGATCATTTCCCATGCTTATTCTTGCTTCTCAATGTCTCAACAAATTCATCCAAAGCCCGCATCGACGATCCTTCCTCCCCCACCGCGGCTTCCATTTCCTTCCTCAGCCATTCTGCTCTCTTCCTCATCTCCCTCCCTCTCTCCCCTTGCCACACCTCCTTCACCACCCTCGCCACTTCCTCCGCTCCCACCACCACATCCTCCCCTCTCCCCACCTCCTCGCACGCCCCCAATTCCTCCACCACCAGCTTCGAACAGTAGAACTGCTCCGACGCCAGTGGTCTTCCGATCATCGGCACTCCCCAGCTCAAGCTCTCCAGCACCGAATTCCACCTGCAGTGGCTCACGAACGCCCCTGTCGCCCGGTGCTTCAGAATCTCCAGCTGCGGCGCCCATTTCCTGATCAGAAGCCCCAGCTTCTTCTCCCGCACCCGTTCCTCGAATCCCTCCGGAAGCCACTGCTCGTCGATCTCCCCATCCGCGTCGAACCCGATCGGAGGCCGCACGACCCACACAAACGCTGCCCCGCTCGCCTCCAGCCCCTTTGCCAGCTCCACCATCTGCACCGCTCTGATGCTGCTCTGCTACCCGAACGACAGATAGACAACCGAGTTAGGCGGGTACAGGTCGAGCCACCCAGCGCACGTTGGCGCCAGCACCCCCGGCTCCCACCCTCCGAGGCGGTCTCCAGCGGCTAACAGGGTTTTCATTTTTTGGAAACCGTGTGAACCGGTCGAACACGGTTCAACCGATGAAGTCGGTTCGACCGCCGGTTCCACGGTTTAAGCGGTTTAACTCTATTGAACCGAACCGATGGTAATTGAACTGGGAGTTGGACCGGTTCCCCGGTTGGACCGGCCGGTCCGTTCTTACAACACTGTATTGGAGCAGCCGTACAAAATGGCTTCCTCCAGCGCACACCTACCAGTCCTAGAGCCTCTCTCTCTCTCTCTCTCTCTCTCTCTCTCTCCCTCTCCATCCAATGGCAGCAAAGAAGATGCACGCCGTTGTATACGATAGATACGGCGGTGGAGCCTCTGCTTTGAAGGTTTTGCCTCTCTCTCACTCTCGTTTCTTCCTATTCATTTGGAAGCGGTGGATGTTTTCTTGTGGAGTTCATTGGTGTGAAAGACCAAAAATGGAAAAAAAAAAATGGAAAAATACATTGAAAATATCATGCTGGATGAATGGCATGACTTGCACTGGGGCTGATTTCCCTCTAGTGGGAAGATACCACATCATCATATCCCTGCTTCTCTAATGACTTAATTAAGCTCAATGGCATTTGCTCTGCCTTCCGCTCCACTCAAACATATTTAGGCTTCTTTGGCTGTGCTTTGTGTGGCTAGCTTTTGCTTCCCAACCATTTTTTTTTTCTTTTTTGATAATCGCTTCCCAACAAGTTAAGTACCAAGAGAAATACGCGCTTTTGTTACCAGAAAAATGCGGAAGAAAGAAGCAAAAGCCAACATTTTATATTATTATTATTATTGAACACAAGATTATAAAATCCACTCCAAACTCCCAACAACAGCCCCAGGGAGCGGGTGGAAAGGGAAGCGCTCTGTGCAGTATGATCCAGGACCACGTCGATACACAGATAAGAAACAATAAATCTTGGGGGATCCCCCCACCACGTTCCGTTTACACCGTTACATTGCCAACTTTGCCAGTTCATGGGCAACTTGATTTCCACTTGAGGAACATGGAGAAAAGAAACATGTTCAAAACCCACAAAAAGGTTTTTAATCTCTTCAGTGAGAAATTTCAGAATGGAGAGATTTATCCCTTTTGCCAAGAGCAGATTGACAAGAACTAAAGAATTGCTTTCAACCTCCACCCTTTTGATACCAAAATCCAAAAGCCATTTGATTCCAAGCAGAATAGCTCTTGCGTCCATCCAAAGAGGAGATGGATATCCCTTATTAGACCAGCACCTTGCAGAAGTTCCCATTCCCATCCCTTTTGATTGCCCCAATCCCACAGACTGCTTTCTGCCCTGTTCCCTGCATCAACATTAATTTGTAGACACCTCTCAGTAGGTTTCCTCCACCTTGCAGGGCTCTACTCTAGATTTAGCACTCCAGCCTGGATCAAATTAGCAAAAGCCAACACTTGGCAGACTGAGAAATCGAATTTATCATAGTAGCTTGAATAAAAAGTGGAAAAGTCCAACTAAATGCATAGCCAAACAGGCTTACTTTGGTTCTGTGTTCATGTACTTGCTGCTTTTGCACTGGAGAACACTATTTTTGCATTTTTGGATAACCTTAATTCACATTTTAGCAGACCTGTGGTAAAATACCGTAAATTCATTACTGTCCATCGAACCAAACTCCCCACAGCAGCACATGAATATCCAGAAAGTGCATTTGGTCTTAATAAACACGCAGCCAAATGAAGCCTTTATCTACCACAGGTTTTCTAGATAATTGTAGATTATAACTTTTGGTGATTTGCATTTTTTTTTATTCTCAAGAGTCTGAATTTTGCATGGAAAGGCTGAAAGCTTAGAAAAAAATTGTATGAGAGTGATTCATTTGGTAAACAAGATGGGTGGGAAACCCACTTCATTACATCTCCCCCAACACTTTTCTAAATATATTTGACCTTTTAACAACCTAACTACACTACTTTTTTATTTTTACTCTTATATTCTAATCATTTTCTTGCATAAAAAACAATATTTGTTCTCATTTTATACCTATCATGTTGCATCATTCTTACACATTTCTAAAATATTTTCATCCTCACTTCCCTACTTGACCAATTACCAAATGGGCCCATAGTGTCAGTTTGACATCTAGTTTAATAACAAAAATATAATTTTCTTTCCTTAGGGATGCTTTTTTAGAATGATTACCAAAAACGGGTCACATAACAGGGAAGAAAAGAGTGAAATCCAGAACATAGTTAAGAGTAGAAAGCCACTAGATTTTACACGTTTTCCCAAAGCACGCTAGCCAAATGACAAATGCAATCAATCATTAACTGAACATCCAATTATAATTTTTTTAGGAAGGCACACTGCACACAACTGTACTGGTTTCAGTACTATGTTATTCACATAGCTCATATACCTCCTTTCTTTGGCTAATTTTCTCAATGAGAAGTTAATTTAGTACATTTGTTAGTGAAATGAAGTAGATTGTACTTATAGACCTTGGAACCCTATTTTTTCTTGCCCACAATCTGCTTCCCTTTACCTCCTTCAGATATGATATCATCTTGTGGTGATCCACGGAACTTGCCATTTCACTTGCACTCCCCCAAACTGCATGCAACTGGTCAAAATGAAAAGTGCATTACACATTCTTTACAAATGCATTGAACATCTATTCCACAGTTGGAAGCCTTGTTCGTTTTTCAGTATATCAAAATTGTTCCTATCATGATCAAGCTACATGAGAATTTTAGCCATAATGAGGCTTCTTAAGCAAAGCATATGGCATGAGCATAAAACCTATCTCCGTTTGACATTCCCAAACTTTATTCCAAGTTGGCCATGTTGTATCTGAAGTTGCCATGCTGAGGATCTCCAGTTATGTTGGTCATTCCAAGGCATCTCCACTCTCACGTCCATTTATCCAGCCAAATGCTCTTAAACTGGGAAGATCTGTTGCTTCACACTGCAAAATTATTCTAAAGCTCAGAGTCTTTGCTTGTCTGTTCATTTCTTTAATACTGATGCTAGACACTTGATAAACTTTCTCTCTTTTCCGTTAGGAACAAAATCAGAATACAATAAAACAACAGTAAGGATATAAAAGTCCAAGAAATATGTGTACAGAAGAAAAAACAAATAGATGCTATTTTTGTTCACCTTCATTATAACAGCCAACCTCTATTTATAAAGTACTAGACGTTACAGGTAATAACAACACAGATAACTAATTCCACTTGATCAGTGCCCAAAAATTGACCCTCAAATGATGCTTCTCAAACTATCAACTGCTAGCTACTCTTTTCTACAGGTGTTCAACGCTGAACCTTGCTAAACCTTCTTAGCTTCCTTTCTGTAAACGATGATGCCTTTTGTCACCCTGTTTACATAGTGTTTGAAACCATGCTCAAAACCCTAAGCTCTCTTGTTCATTTGTCGCAGGTTTCGCATCTCTGTGATTCTTATGATTTCCTTGAAACAGAATGTTGACAAGTTCCTTGCCTTTTCCTTAGAGAAGATCATTTTTGCACTTGCCTGATTCTGTAAATCAGTCCCTCTTCATCAGTAGAAAAATGGCAGCACGTTTAAGTAGTGGCAATGTCATAGGTTGAATGTTATAGATGTCATAGTTGCATAACAATTTCTCATTTTACTGTTGCATGTGGTTCTTTTCTTCATCATGAGTAGATTTATTATTTTTTTCACTGTGTTATGCATGACTGGATAGTTAAGTGATTCTATTTCCCAGTGAGTCATATAATTTTAAAGCTTTTCAATCTCTATTTCTCAGTGAGTCATATAATTTTTAAAGCCTTTCAATCTCTATTTACCAGTGAGTCATATAATTTTTAAAACTTTTCAATCCTTTCTTACTTTTCACAGCATGTGGATGTTCCTGTTCCTCATCCAAAGAAGGAAGAAATCCTGATAAAGTTGGAAGCGGCTAGTATAAATCCATTTGACTGGAAAGTTCAGAAGGGCATGCTACGGCCTTTTCTGCCTCGGAGATTCCCTCTTGTCCCAGGTTAAAGTTGAAGTGCCGGAAAATCAACTGTTCTCTTTTCATTTTTGATTTTCAGGAGTGAAGTTTCAACTGAAATCATGCAGATTGTTCTTCCCTTTATTCACGTGGTCCCACACATTGGAGGACAAAAAGAGAACTTTAGGATTCCTGATTAAAATACTTTGTTACTTACACTAGGATATACATGTAATCAAGAGGCACCAGATTCAAGTATTCTGAACTGGTGAGCCCCATTAAGGGTTGGAGGTAAAAGGAAATATCCCATGAGAGAGGTGCTCAATTTCCATGACGTTGGAATGTTAAAGATTTTTCCTGACCATTCAATGAGGCCTGCTAATTTCTGAGAAATAAACTGGATTCAGTCCCTGTGCAATCCACATGTGTGAATTCAAATTGGCCATTTGATGAGGAATGCTTCCACTGGAAAAAAGTTTAGAATACTGTATATTAGTCATCATGGAAACCCAACATATATGTAATTTTCCAGCATCCAGGGATGATACAGGGTGGGTAATTGATTCAGAGTATGCTAGTGCATATATCTTGATTCTTGAGTTATATAGATCATCCAAGTTATTCTTGTCATTTGGCGCATATCTCCAGCAACGTTGACATAGCATCCGTGTTAGTTACTCTTCATCTAACTTCTATGAGCATACACAACAGTAAAAGCAAACATGCAACGAATACATATATATATAAGCTTTTTGGCTTTTGTCCCCCATCAAAAAAAAAAAAAAACTTTCCTTTGAATTTGAATTTTTTATAGAAGCAGAACAGAGATTATATGCATCTTTTTGCATGATTAATTTATCATGCTTAGAACTAAAAGAACACGCCAACACTCATTACAAAACTCACTTCAGGCCACTCTATAAACAAGAAGGTAAAAAGATTCTTAATGCCTCAAAAATTTTTATAACGCCTGGCATATTCAAATAGCCATACTGCAAATTCAAGTAGCAGCTACAACTTCTATCTTAGCTTTATCATGATAGGTTAAAACTTAATTTTTTGTGTAGGGAGCGGGGAGGTGTGCAAAATAAAAATATACAATAAGAAAAAAAATCCATATTTTTAATTTTCCCTTATATACTCATAATTGTGATGGTGGTAACCAAGCTTATTTTTGAACTTATGGGAATCTATAACATTGCAGGCTGTGTAAGCAGCCAAGATAGTGGTATTATTGTCTTATAAAAGTGAATCTATAACACGCCTGGAAGGTAGAAAGTGGATCTATATCACATGTAAAGTTAATGGTTTTCTTACTTTGTCTACGTATTCTACTTTCCATCTGTTTGTTCTATTTTCTGTTATCCTGCTCCAACAAACTTAGGGCAATATTATTTGCACTTATGCAATCTTGGGATGTGAAGCCCAAGTTTTTTGACAATACCAGGCACATTGAGGTGAAGGTTTTAGTATCTGCCCCAACCGCCCAAAATGGTTAAAATTTGGGTCTGATTTGGTTCAACCTGACCAATTTTCACTTCTGTAACCTACTGATTATGTTTATTTCCTCTCTTGTTTCTAATGGTAATCATCCTCCTACTTCTTCTCATAGTTGGTAGACCAACCCATTTCTTTATTATGGTCTTGTTGTTGCACCAAGAGTCAAAGGGTATCCCTGTTGTTGGGACTTTGGGGTTGACATCTGGTGACTTTCAATTTAATTTCTTTTGTGCACAACTTATTCCAAATTCCACATGTTTCTTCTTGGATCAATCAAATCAGTCTAATGAACTTTACTTCATGGGTCGTATGAGTCATGAATCCAGCATTCCCTGGTTACTGTTTTGAATATTTAATTTATTCCATGTCGACATGTTGAAAGTTGAGTGACTCTTCTGAGAGTTTCATCAGCTCTTTGGTATTTCTCACTTAGGGCTTTCCACTGTTTTTGGTTTGCTGTTGACCTTGCCTACTATTTTTATCAGATTCATAACCACAAAGTGTGAGTCAATTGAAAGGTGTAGGCAATGGAGAAATGGTGAATATTCCTATTTTAGACCTTGCTAGTCTCAAGGACTGGCGGCAGCTAGGTTAGCCCAAAATAGTTACTGATTCAAGCCTTCAAGGACACAAGGTGACTCTGTTTTTAGAGGGTGGTAGAGGAAGTGCCCTGAGTCAATGTCCTCCTGTCCAAAGTACTAAGCACAATCCATGCCATACTCTTATGAACGCTTGAATGACATTTAACAAACGGGTAACGATACTTAAAATAAAAACAAATGGATAGGTAGAGAATACGTAGGGGCATGAGACAACTGTCTTCAAGGGACTCAACAAAATAGGAACTAGACCTATGATGGTAAATCCCAAGTGTGCACTATTCTTGGTAGATGCCCTGTTTATTGTCAATTCTGTCTGATCCGTCTGCAATAATTCCCTTTTCTTCTTGCTTATTGGTCTCCATGGTTTAATTTTTGAAGAGTGAAAACTATGTGTGCTGACAGTTGTCTTTGATGGTGCAGTTCTTGATGTGACAGGAGAGGTGGTTGAGGTTGGTCTAGGAGTCTCCAAGTTGAAAGTGGGCGACAAAGTAGTAGCACTGCTTAACGTCATGGTGAGTGCTTTCAAATCCAGTCAAATCATATCGGTTATCTTCATAAGACGATGACTGGGGTTAGGGGATTCTTCATGATGCTATAAATATGCTTCAATGCTGTCAAAAATATCAGAATATTTTATTGTGGTCAACCATTTTTGGCCCATTTTGATGATTAAATCAAAATCTAATCTACTCATTGCATTTAAAATTATTAGTTTTAGTAGGGCCCCACTTAAAGACACAAAAACAACTCAATAATTTTTTTGATTTATTCATTGATTTTGAGATGTTATTCAACAATTAAACCATGCAAAACATTATTCCTTTTTTGTTAATAAGAACAATGGCAAAATGACAACAATTGCAAACGCATATATTAGATTGCACAACCTTGAATTTTCAGCACCCTACTTAGTTTTTTTTTTTTTTTTTTTTTTTTTGAGAACAAATCAGTTGCTACTTAGCAAAGTAATAACTTCGCGTATTTTACATTTTTAAAAAAATTTTCATTCTTTGCGTGCCCACATGTATTTAATTCATAAACCTTTACCAATTTTGTATTCTAGTATTTTTTTTATAAAATTTCGAAAGGAAAAAATTTCACCCATCTCACACTTCTCACATATGAAAATGGTAAAATATTTTATTTTTTGAAAATGATAAATTTTGGTATATGGTCTCAATACATGTGGACCCACATGAAAAAAAAAACTTCAAAGTCGTTACTTAGCTAAGTAATAACTCGGTGCATGGGATCATATGATCCATAAATGAATGATCATGTAAAGTATTATAACATTCCAATTTATATACACATGATTTGATATATTTTAAGCAGGTAAAACCCATTCAAATTTTTGATTGAAATGATTTTTGGTAATATGATAAAACAAATAATGTTAAAGAAAATGAATAAGACTCTTTGTGATATGCGGTAGTACACACTGCTTCGCCCATGCAGCATAGCGTGGTTTCAATTCAATTTGAACCTAACTTTGTCGATGTGTAATGCAGCATAGAGCTTTCTGTTAACACCCCTGTGGTCTGATAGACACACACATGCACACACAAAAGAAGAAGAAGAAGAACAAGAAAAAGGAAACTCTCCTTAAAGAATAAACAGTATGCACAATGCAAACTGGAAACACACCAAAAAAGCTTGCAAACGCTTTCGTGCCAGTTTGTCTCCTCTATAGAAGGAGGTGGCCAAGGACATAAGCAATACTTCTAAATAAACTTGAAAATCTTTTGGTGGATGCTTGGTATACACCAAACATGATCAACATCGTTCTAAAAACATGATACCAATGCCCATATGTCATAACTTGATGTAGTTCTTCTCCTAAGGGGTGACAATAAATATCACAAGGGGAAAAAAATTTGTTAGAAGAGCGGAGTATTGTAAAATGTGGTGGTTGCTATTCTGATTTTTCAAAAAAGACAAAAATTTGCCTCAAACACTTTGAATTCTATTAATGAGTATGGTGAGTTGTCATATTTTAGATTTTGATTATCACTATTTAAGACCTGATTGGTAGATACCTTCCCTCTATGTAGCCAAGCCCCTACTTGAATCTCCTGTCGACCCACTGCATCAGGCCCCTGTGATCTTTGACTAATGGCAGCTCTGAAAAACCTAGATTGACACTGGTATACAAGGGCCCATCCCCTCATCACTCCCGCTTGATTGTGGGGATGAACACATATGGTAAACAATTAAGCATATCCAGCAAAATATTCCTGCCAATTTGGGAGTTCATGCATTCAGATTGCTGGGATGGCAATACAGGGGAGATCTTTTAACTATTTCCACCCATGAGTCGATCCCCAAGATGAATGGTTTTGGATTTCATAGATTGCTTCAAGTCCTTCAGGATATCAACCCATGGAAATATGTCCATATTTCTTCTCCAAGCACCTTATCAGTGTACCCACAAGATGAATGGTTTTGAATTGTAGATTTCCAAAAACTTCTCCAGAGTACCCTGAGACACATTAATTTTACTTTCAGAAAAAAAATCAGCAACAGTTTTATAGCCACAATTGTTGCTGATAGCCACCCATGAGCAACAAAAAGGCAACATTTGGTTGCTGATGGGCATTAATAGCGCCTCATCAGCGACGAATATGGTTATAAATTTCATTATCGAAGATAAATTTTGTTGCAGTGATCCCAGGAAAATATATCTTATTTTGTTATTGAGGCTCTAAATCTGTATGCAATGGCAGACTGGAGGTGGATTTGCTGAGTATGCAGTGACCATGGAGAACTTGACAGTTAAAAGGCCCCCTGAGGTTTCTGCAGCTGAAGCTGCAGGTTTGCCAGCTGCAGGCCTGAGTGCCCTCCAAGCACTCATCAAATCAGCAGGTGTCAGGCTTGATGGAAGTGGCGAACAATCAAACATTCTAATCACTGCAGCTTCAGGTGGGGTTGGACACTATGCAGTCCAGCTAGCAAAGCTTGGAAACCACCACATAACAGCCACATGTGGCACCCGCAACATTGATTTCATCAAGAGATTAGGCGCTGATGAGGTGCTTGACTACAAGACTCCAGAGGGATCTGCATTAAAAAGCCCATCCGGGCGAAAATTCGATGTTGTCATCCATTGTGCAACTGGCATTCCATGGTCAACCTTTGAACCCAATCTCAGTGAAAATGGGATGGTGATTGACCTCACACCGACTTTTGGGGTGATGATAAAATCTGTGCTCAGCAAGCTGACCTTCCCAAAGAAGAAGCTGGTCCCATTTATGTTGTATCCAAAGCATGAGGATTTGGAGTATCTAATTGGTTTGATGAAGGATGGGAAGCTGAAGACCACAATAGATTCCAGACACCCTTTGAGCAAGGCAGAGAATGCATGGGCTAAGAGCATTGAAGGCCATGCTACAGGTAAGATCATTGTAGAACATGGAAAGTAGAACAACTCATGGATTTAAATATAGAAGATAGATTATGGAGGATTAAAATTGTTTTTGATTTTTAGATAGGATACTTACAGAACTGGCGTTTGCCTCCTGTATTTACATCTAAGTGGTATATTTTAGTGCTATATCTAAGTATATTACGTGACTGTAAAGGTGATTAAATGTTCTTTGTGCAACTGTACAGACATATCAAAAACTCTGCACTAATGATATTGTAAGCAACAATAGTTGAATAAAGTAGGTCGGCTTAGGAAGCCTTGAGTCGATGGTATGGACCGACGATACCATTTCCTGTTAAGATACTTAGTAAAGAACCTTGTCATACCAGAAAGGTTCTCTTTCATTTCATCTACGAGGCAACCATAGTGACAGTTAGATTAAGCAGATTCAGCTTTATTTGAACAGATTGAATAATTCTAGAAAGGCAGTATTCACTTAGAATCGGTTCATATTTGAGTGTGGTGAACCGGTTTCAGTGGGCCCTTTTGCAGCATCTTTTGGAATTCATTCCGCTATTGTATTTAAAATATTTTTTTATCAATTAAAGATATACTAATTTGATTTAAACATAGATATAGGTGGGCCACAAAATTAGTATAGTCTTAGAGTGAATTTAAACCAATAAAAGCCACGTGAATTTCTGTTTAAAATAATGATTTTAATTGGTATTCTTAAATAAATAATTAAAAAAAAAAAGAAAATGGAATGGATTCTTTATGGAATGGATTCCATTAAAGAATGAGAGATTTTGGCTTAAGGAAAGAAAACTTTGCCATAATTCAATACCTGTATTCTTTTTCTCGAATTCGATTGGATAACCATCAAATTCGCATGAAGGATGCTCATCTCAACAGGGACTAGGAAATTAACATTTGCTAATTATAAGATTTGGAGAATAAAAAGAAATAAATAGTTTCAAGCATGTGATCCAAGGTTATAAATGATGGGGAAGCAAAGGACCTAGAGTTGGCACGTCGATGTTTATTTGGAAGATGCTGAGAGAGAGCTCTGTCTATCAGTTAGGAACCGTCCCATAACGGGCCTTTTTCCGTCGTGAGTAGGATCATGATTGATGACTCCACAGACTATAGAGTCGCTTGAATTGCAATTTTGTAAACTTAGGAACAGTAGCCAATGAGGGAATAAGACTCGAAATGAGACGGGCCCTAACTGGGGCCTGGTATCGGACACATTCTAAATACAATCTGTCTAAATCCCTTCGACTGACCTTGATGATGATATGAAATTTACTTTACCTATTACATATAAGATGCGAAAGGCTTCATTTGAAAATATATAAAATAAATATATTAAAATTCTTTGATTCGTATATTGCTTCATTTGAAAATATATAAAATAAATATATTAAAATTCTTTGATTTGTATCTTGACTTCAAAATTATGTTTTCATTATTTACGCAATCTAACACATCATTCATATTTGAATCTATGATTTTATCAAATATTATTATTATCTAATACATCTGAATATAAAAAATTTACACATGAATAATGTAAACAGTTGGTTTTTTTTTTATTTCTTTATATACCATACATTTCAAATCTTAACAATATGGAGGAAAGTTACTACAAACTCCCATTACTAAGGAAAATTATAACTTCTGCATCTGGAGGGTTGAACCCTCCACTTTTAGGCAACCGCACCCAATGTGCATACCGCTTCGCCACAGCTCTGCAACAGTTTTTTTGTTTTTCCCCCAAAGTCTATCATCAAAATAGATTCCATCCGTAGTATCAAACACTAGCGTTGAATTTTGATTTAAAAATCAAAATAGGTCCTATACAAAAGCTTTCACTAAACGCTTTTTAGGGTGTGTTTGGTTGGAGGTAAAACTTTTGATGAAAAGTTTTTGGAGTAGAAGTTGTCAAATCAATAGAAAGGGATATGATATAATAGGAATAATGATGATGAGTAAAGAGAATAAAGTTAAAATAGATAGGTTAGTTGTATGGGTAGTTGTGTAGAAATGATTGAAAAGTAGGGTAGTTTGTATAGAAAAATGTGAAAAAATAATTAAAAAATACAATAATTATGGAGAGTGAAAAGTTTTAGTTGACACTTTTTTGCCTTAAACAAACACACCCTTAAAATATACAAATATTTGTGGGAACCCCATTTTTGATGTTGTGCCATCCACTTGTTACATTTAAAACCATTTGTTTGACTCGGATATCAAGTTTCCTCTAAATTGAAGATGTGCATGGCCCCATCAAGATATGTTTACAATCAACACATATACATTATTCAATTTATATACTAACTTTAAAACCGTTAACTCGATATTTGTATCATCTAGAACATTCTTTCTATATGGGTGAATAATTTTATAATATTTTAATAAATTTATGAATGAATTTAAGAAATTTTCCCAATTTACATATATAATTATAAATTTTTAAATAAGGTAATCCTCATCATCATTTAAATAACCAAGTAATTCATATGTGTATACATAAAAGTTCCAAATTGAATAAAGACAATAGCCTCGTTATTCTTTTCTTGAAGTATACTCCGGGTCTATATAGCAATATTTTCTTTAAGGGTATTGGAAATAAAAAATTTCTTAAGGAAAATGGGAATGAACAGGTGGATGGGTTTAAATTTAGCTAGGATGGTTCGATAAAACCGTACTTTTGCCTGAAAATAAAAAAGGTAAATAAGCTTAGATTTTAACACGTATTATGAAAAAAATACTAATGTTAAGAGCATATTTTTACCAATATTTTTAGAACTAATGAAAAAAATAAAATGATTTCATTCGTGCCAGCGATTTTAAAAATCTTTCATTCATACTAACAATTTCATAAATCGTTTTCAAATATGCAAAAGGAATCATCTACCGTTAGCAAATTCTCCTCGTTTTTTTTATCAATATCTTTACAATTTTTTAAAAAATGACAACGGAATATTTTATATTAAAAATTATTAATGTTGAGAGTGGGATTTGAACCCACGCCCTTTCGGACCAGAACCTTAATCTGGCGCCTTAGACCAACTCGGCCATCTCAACGCATATGTATTTAATCAATGTACTTTTGATGTTAATTTTTATTTTATTTTTCTGCAAAATGATTTCAAAGGTTAGTTTGCATTCGGCGGAATGCTTGTTCCTCCGATTAGGATGGGAAGCGCTAAGAAATAATAAATTTAAAAACTCGGCCTTTTATCATTCAAAGACTCTAAATTTTACCTTTCTTAAAATGCAAAATTATACGCTAATCCTACCAAACATATTCATGAGGTTGTTTGAAAATGAGTTGTACCTTACTTGAGTATCTCATGATTGTGCTATTTTCACTAAGCAAATATTATTAAAGTCTGTTTCTTTTCTTGAATTAAATCTGTCACAATATGCTCCTGTAATAGTCCCAAAGAAAATTATCTACTTCCTTTCCACCAACAAAAAAGGCTGCCACTAAGAAAAATACTTCTCAATGGTACTTGTATTCGTTTCATAATAGAGGCCTAATAGTATATAAACATGTGCATAAAGCAAATTTATTTTTATTTTAAAAATTCAAAAAAAAAATTAAAATCCAAAATTGAGTACATAGAAAGCTGTTGCTTTGGCCTACTATTTACATGAGAAATTTTTTTTTAAAAAAGTAAAGTTTATGCAAGTGCCTATATAGAGGCTCAATGCACACCTTTGCATGCAATCAAGCCTCTTGAGAATAACATACTCATTTTGAGCCTAACTCTCTCGTGAAGTCAAAATACAACTGATTATATATTTTAGCATCATTTGTTCACTGTGGCATCAAAATTTATTTTAAAAAATATATAATTATGTATATGTTGACACCCCACTTAAATGTGAAAATTAAATTTTCAAATGGATTTTCTACCATTTGGCACACTAATTTAAGGTTCTTTGTGAATTTATATTTGAATTTTTAACCCATGTATTTGCAAGCCCAAGTTTGTGTAGGGTCCATGGGCCTCCAAATGCTTCAAGCCCACTACGAAAGTGACGGTCACTAATCCATATGGCAAATCAGGAGCAATTTACATCCAAAACGAAGTAGAGAGTATTTTCTCAAGACAATTGAAGCAGAATCGACGTAATGGACGGTTTAGATTAAACAAATATTAGTATTTTATGAAATTTTAATGGTCAAAATAAATTTGACCAAAGAAAAAGGTAGATTTGCAACATTTCAAATGGTGGACAAAAACTACTAGATCCAACCTATGAAATGAAAATCTGAACCGTTAAAATGGATGAAGGACAGCAATAAGTGTGGGACCCATCTAAGATCAAGGGAAATATGTGACGATTGAAGCATGGATAAAAGACACAAAATGCACAAAATCAAGGGCTAGAAAAGATTTGACTTACTAGCCAAGCAAAACCATGGGCCCATTGGTGGTTTCCAAAAACCACTCATAAAATTACCAAAAAGTCCATTTTGTTAGATTTTTACAAAAAAAGGAAATAATGAAGTTGTGTAAAATATTTAAAAAAATACCAATGTGCAATTTTTAAAACTTTAAAAGCTATAAAATGGGTGCCCTCTCCCCCTCGTTCAACACGTTGGAAAGACGCCCAAAAAAAAAAAACACTCCAGCCCATTCCTTTTCTCTTGCATCACCGCCTCTTTCATTTTCTTTGTTTTCGTGTTCTTTAAAAAAAAAATTTCAGCACATCACGTTGTTTCCCTAGATACCATCTCCTTTTTTTCATCTTTTCATTAAAAAAAAAAAAACCAAGCAGCAAAATCTACAGCGCGTCCTCTTTCTTCCTTTTCATTTTTCGTTTTTTTTTTTTAAAAAAAAAAACTCCAGCACGTCCTCTTTCTTCTTTTTCATTTTTCGATTTTTTTTTTTTTAAAAAAACAAGCTCCAGCATGTCCTCTTTCTTCCTTTTCATTTTTTTGTTTTTTTTAAAAAAAACAAACAAACAAACAAGCTTCAACACGTCCTCTTTCTTCCTTTTCATTTTTCGTTTTTTTTTAAAATAAAAAATAAAAAATAAAAACCCAAGACTTCCAGTGCGTTATTTCCTCTGCGTCATCATCATCCCTTTTCAAATTATTATATATATATATATATATATATATACATATACATATATATAAGCACTTATTTCCCATTACATCATCCCTTTCCCGTTTAGTTTCATTTTCATTTAAAAAAAAAAAAAAAAATCAAAAGAGAGCAAAAACTCACCAGCACGTTATCATTTCTCCGCTTTGTCATTTTATTTATTTTCTTTCGTTTTTTTTTAAAAAAAGCTGCTGCTGAAACCTTTTTTTAGGTTTTTTTTTTGACTACTCATAATTTTTTTTTATCCAAAATCAAAATACGTATGCAACAAGTATGTGTCGTTATATTCATAAAATAAATATATAAAAAAAGGCATAAAATCAAATAATTATAAGAGACATTTTATTCTGCGCAACAAGAACAATTACTCGCATCTAACTTCTAAATTGAGTTAGGGCCTCAAAAAAAGCCTAGGGATTAAATTCCCGCCTCCACCCTCCTGAGCTTTTATATAAAAAAAATGTATGTTAATTATTCGCACTCCTAGGACCGATGTACTAGAAAAATAAAGTTGTATTTTTTTTCTAGTTGTAAGTTCACCCAGAAAATCTCTGTATATTAGTTCCTTATTGTACACAGACTAACCACCGTTATATAGTTAGTGGCGACTCCAAAAGTTAATATATTAAATTTTATTAATATTTGTACGCATGTTAATAACTGTTAATTGCTTCTAATTGAGATACATGTTTGTGTTTGACTAACTCGCATCATTTAAAAAACTCTAAAAATTCGCATCATCTAAAAGTCTTAACGCTCGCATCTCCCTTCTTTAACCCCCATGTCTACATATTTTATATTTTTTTCATTTCTGATCTTGAACCCCTCTTCTACATCTTTTACATTTTTTTTATTTGCACATTTAATTTCTGTATCTAACTTGTATCATATCTAACCAGCTAACTCGCTAACTTGCATGTCATATTTATTTTTCTCTCTGGCATATGTACATTTACTTTCCTGTTTGATCAACAATTATTTTTTTAGGCCCATTTGCAGGCCCATCGTAGCGCGCTAAAAACCACGTGCTATAGTATAGATGTAAAAAAAAAATTACATCCACTCATGAATTCTTTAAAATAAATATTTTACATAGAATTATTTATCGATATAGAATTGATATTTTCGATATGACAACTTTTAAATTGATATTTAAATCAGCCACTTTTATAATATTGTTTCATAAAAATTTTTCAGATAGGTTATGTACATTAGATTTAGATAAAACTCGATCTTTGAGTTAAGTAAATAATTCTAAATAGATTATGCAAGTTAGATTTTGATTCAAGGTGATCTTAAAATGAAGTCGATCTGTTCACAATTTAAATGTGATAGAGATGAAATAAAGATACAAATGGATTTTTCTATTCTTCAAAAATCGTTTTATAATTTTCAAAAAATAACAACTTTTACAATTTCTCGTACCATTTTTTGGATTCTTATAATAACTTTCCCGTTCCAAAAACACAATAACATTTTTTTTATCTGACTTTTTTTTACGGAAATCTCACTTCATTATCCCATTCTTATCTAATAGTAATGAAGACGCCGAAATATATACCTTCTAAACATGCTATTGAGAATATTTTTTTATCCTATGAGACTAATTTAATTAGGGTGCATTTGTTTACCATCAAAACTTTTCAATTTAAAAATTTTCACTCTTCACAACTATCTTTTTTAATCATTTTTTTCGCATCTTCTCATATAATTACCCTATTTTTAATTATTTTTACACAATTATCTATACAACTAACTTATCTATTTTAATTTTTTTCTTTTTACTCATTATTATCCATATTATAAATCACATCATTTTTTAATTTCAAAAATTTTATTTCTTGGCAGAAATTCCATTATATAGGTCACTTTTAATCAATCTAGTAAGGCTCGGTCTTAGTTGGTTGAGTTGGAGGTTTTTTTTTTTTTTGTTTATAGAAAAATAATCAAGTGTCCCAACAAACCATATCTAAAGTTCCAGTATGTAATTCAGTATGGCTCGGAGAGCACATCTCATTCATTCATTGATCTTTCCTTCACTTTACAAATCAAATTGGCAATAATGCCAGGAAGATATTCCCTCCAAACACAGTTATCGGATATGCACTCGGAGCTAATGAATGTGCACCTTGATTCCCACTGCGCAGCACATGTAAAGAGTTTGTCCCCCATCTTCGCAGTGAGTGACTTGATTTTCTTGATTAAAACCTCTACATCTGCATGAATTGGTATTCCATCTGTTAGGAAATTTATAACCAGCATAGAGTCACTCTCCAAATCAATTTCAGAGACATGCAACTCCAGCCACTTAATGCCCAGAAGTATGACAGCACCAAAACAAACAATATTATTATTGGATTTGCTTCATCCATCCACTTCCAACGTCAACCATCCTGGCTTAGGACTCACCCAGTGTATTCAAGCATCTCGCAGCAGAATTTTAGATTCCTTCGGTAGGTTGGTTTCACAAAACCTATCCAAACAGGCAAGGGGCCAATCATGAACATCATCAAAATTCGACCGCAACCCGCTTTGCACAAAGTTTATTCTGCAAATACAATATACGCCAGCTGAGGATGAGGAATAGTTTGAACTTCTCCGAGTCTCTCTTCTGAAACAACCTATGGCAAATGTCCTGGATGTTTGGCATGCTCTCCTTAGGGTCTGTTTTAAGCTACACAAGATTCTTAAATTGAATCTGTACCTTCATTTCTAAAATAATTTTCTATTTTTTGAAACAGCTTTTTTGATTTCAAATACAACTTTTTATATTTTTAATACAATTTTTCCTATTCTTAATACACATTATAACATTCTCGGGTAAAAATTTTATCCAAAAATCCTGTATCATTTGAAGTAGGCCCTTACTGTCAATTGACTGTTTGATTGCATCTTAGAAGACATGAAAGCTGATACGATCCAAGCCAACAATCTCAATCGAATTGCAGGAGAATAATGATTTTATTGAGGATAAATGGGACTACAGCAATCGGTTTACGAATAAATTACTGTAAATTCCAGGCTATAAAAGCTGGGCTCAGAGAATTTTCTATTATCTCAACAAAACTACCAATCTACTATCTTCCTAAGCTAATCTAATTGTCTAAGACATTTCAAAATCTAAAATTCCCCTTCTCATTCGTCTATTTATAAGCTCAAAGCCAGTGACCATCCCAACCCCCTTTTCTTACACAGCCATGCTCCCTTCATACATTGCCCTTCCCATATCCTGTTAATACTAATGCTGTCATTCCCCACCTATTAAAAGCCACCTTCCCCTCGAAGTAAAATTCCTAAGTAAAATGAAAAACGGACAAACAAGCAGAGCCCAAAAACAAACAACCAAAATGAAGTATCAAGCCCAAGTCTTCCAACATACAAAATCCAGCACAGCAGCTGCAAAATTTTCATGCTGAATCCACAAGCATTCTTGCAAAACAGTTAAGGCGCTGATGCCATACTGTTTCTTGTTGACAGCATCTCCATCAACTCTACGACCTGAAATCCCTGAAATTGGAGGTTCAAAGCGGCACCATTGATGACATCTTCACTCTCCATCTTCCTTGAGATATGATATTCAAAACTGCCCCATCTCTCCCTGAGTCCCTTCTTGCAAGTAAACTCCTCTGGTAGACGATCCAGTGGGAAGAGACTATGGCAGCAAACCAACCACCGGATCCCAGCTTAACTTGCAGTCACTCACTTCATAATGAGCCCCAACCCATGGGAAGCCTTCCCATAAGAAAAAAAATGAAGTAGGGACATTGTGGTAATTTTACAGCGTGAATATATTTGTTTAAAAACATTAGTATATTTGGTTTTTTGATAAAATTTGTATTATATATATATAAAATCTCAATCTATTTCATTCATTTGCTAGATCAACTACTAAAACGTAAGTAGACATAATTTTATTTGACAGTTTTTAAAAATATTCGTGTACAAAGAATTATTTTTTAATAAAATTTCATTATAATTGGTAAAGTTGAAAAATATATTTTATATTAGGAGTTATGTTATATTATTTAAAGTTAATGTAATTAAGGTACTCTAAAAAATAACAATTTCATTTATTATTTTTGATTTTTTGAAAATTTATTAATATTTTTTTATTTTTCAAATATAATAGAATCTAACCACATCTAACAACATCTAACTGCATTTAATTTTTGAAATTAATAAGTTAATCTTAATTTAACATCTGTAATATGATCCTAAGCTCTTATAAAATAATTTATCCCTTAATAACGGAATTTGAAACCCATATAATACGATTTAATGAAATCATCTTAATCTAACAGCGTCTAACAACATCTAACCGTATTTAATAGCATCTAATCACATCTAACAGCATCTAATTTTTGAAATTAATAAATTAACCTAATTTAACACCTATAATATGATCCTAGGCCCCTTATAAGGTCATTTATACCTTAATAACGGAATTTGAAACCCAAATAATATGATTTAATGAAATCACCTTAATCTAACAGCGTCTAACAACATCTAACCGCATCTAACAACATCTAACCGCATCTAATAGAATCTAACCGCATCTAACCGCATCTAATTTTTGAAATCAATAATTTAATCCTAGTTTAATACATGTAATATGATCCTAGGCTCCTTATAAAGTCATTTATACCTTAATTACAGAATTTGAAACCCAGATAATATGATTTAATGAAATTCACCTTAATCTAACAACGTCTAACAACATCTAATAGCGTCTAACTGTATCTAACCGCATCTAGTTTTTGAAATTAATAAGTTAATCCTAATTTAACACTTGTAATATGATCCTAGGCCCCTCATAAGGTCATTTATACTTTAATTACAGAATTTGAAACTCAGATAATATGATTTAATGAAATCCACCTTAATCTAACAGCGTCTAACCGCATCTAATTGCATCTAACCGCATCTAACAGCATATACCGCATCTAACAGCATCTAATTTTTGAAATTAATAAGTTAATCCTAATTTAACACCTATAATATGATCCTGGGCACCTTATCAGGTCATTTATACCTTAATTACAGAATTTGAAACCTAGATAATATGATTTCATGAAATCCACCTTAATCTAACAGCGTCTAATAGCATCTAACCTCATCTAATTGCATCTAACAGCATCTAACCGCATCTAATTTTTGAAATTAATAAGTTAATCCTAATTTAACACCTATAATATGATCCTGGGCACCTTATCAGGTCATTTATACCTTAATTACAGAATTTGAAACATAGATAATATGATTTAACGAAATCCACCTTAATCTAACAGCGTCTAACAACATCTAACCTCATCTAATTGCATCTAACAGCATCTAACCACATCTAACAACATATAATTTTTAACACTTGTAATATGATCCTAGGCCCCTTACAAGGTCATTTATACCTTAATTACAGAATTTGAAAATCAGATAATACAATTTAATGAAATTCACCTTAATCTAACAGCGTCTAACAGCATCTAACAGCATCTAATCGTATCTAACCGTATCTAACAACATCTAATTTTTTATTTACCTAATTTGTGTATTTTGTAAAAGATATATACTTAATAATTCATTTCAGAACTACGCAAACCTTTAAATAATTTTAAAACTAAATAAATATATAAAGTTATAATTAAAAATAATAACTAATTAAAATTAAATTAAATAGAAATTTATGTAAATATAAAAAACTATAATAATTATTATATATGAATTTTTGAAAGTAAAACTATAATAAATTATATCTATTTAAATTATATGAGTGCAATTTAGATTTAATAATATAATTATTAACTTTTATTTGCGTTATCCATAAATAGTTAATTGGTATTAAATGTGGTATAAAAATGTAATATCTATATAATTTATAAAAATTCTAATACATGTGATTTCTTAAATTATAAATAATAAATATAATAAACATATAAATGTTATATTTTAAAATTTATCTACAATATAATTTCGATATATAAACATGCACTCAAACATAAAAGCGAACGATATAAAATAAAATAATTATTTTTGAAAAATAAAGAAATGTAATCTATATATTCATAAAATCTTAACACAGTAATATGATTTTATATAAATGAGGCCCATACAAATTTTATAATTTTCAAAAGGTATATAGGATGATCCTTGAATTAAATAAAAATAGGTAAAAGTCAAACTGAACATTATTCGGCATGGAGCTAAGGGTTATTAAAAATTGTCTCTCATTTTTATGAACTAAATTAATTTAAATTGAAACTCTATTATATTTAAATTAAGTTTATATCTACAATAACTTGGTTATTTTAACTTAAGCAAAAAAATATCTGAATTATTTTCACGATGAAAATTTAGATTGTGTATACTTTTTATTGTAAATTCATGAAAATAAATATTAAGCTAAAAATAAAAAATTTAAAATAAAAAGGAATATCTAAATTATTTTAGTGATGAAATTATACCAAGTTAAAATAAAAAGGAAGATCTAAATTATTTTAATGACAAAAATTATACCATGTAAACGCTTTATTATCCCTTATTTTTATACATCAAATTAATTTGAATGAAACTTACATGCACTCGTTCTTTTTAGTTATGGAGACAATATTTGCAAGTTATGTTGCTGCATGTGTATGGTTTGATGTCCACCGCTGGAGCACCATGCTTTGGTGCTCCAGCGTTGACGATGGATGGAGGAAGTCATGGCTCTACCGCAAAATTCATTCCGCTCCAAATCTGATGCCGCCAAACTTCAATCAGACGATCGAAGTCATTGGACCGAAAGCTCGTGAAAACACCTAAGTTCAGCAGTAGCGGTTTCTTCTCTGGTAGTAGCCATGTCCATCATCTAATACGCCACCGCCGCTGCATCAAAACCCACCAACCTACCGAAGAAGGATTGCTGATCAGAACTGACCAATGAATCAACGCAGGCTTCCTAACTCTAGTGCCCAACTTGTAGGACCGGATTTATTCTTTAGTTGCTTGAATTTAAGAAAACTGCGCTGATTTTCTTCTTCGTCGCCGGTTGCTGCTGCCAACCACCGCTCAACGCTACTGGCTTCATTGTCGCCCTCTGCCGACTTCTCAAACTCAATAGCCCTCTGCTGGCTGCTCAAACCCAACAGCCCTTTGCCAGCTTCGCATCTCTTACCGACTGTAGCATGCGTGTAGTTTTTTTTTATCGGAGAATATTTTACGTCATATCTCAATTCATATTACATTCAAACCCTGAGACAATTCTAACAAGCTTACAACGGAAGACGACAACAAGCTTCCATATATCAAGTGGGGAGACTACTAGCTCCCATCTAAGTATAAAGGAGAACCAAATGCTCCCACCTCAAATATGGTTCGAAATCCCCGTGGGGATTCGAACACTCACCGGCTGGAAATGGGAATCCCGTTCTGCAGCCAATGACCAGACGAGCGTTCCATATAGCATGCGTATAGTTGATGCTGCGAAAAATACCCTCAGCCCAAAATTTTCGATAGACCAAAAATGCCCTGATAGAAATTGACGGCTAGAGATGAGGTTCCCGTGAGAAAATTGGGGGGAACGGCTTCCCATGGCGCTCGAATATTTCTCGTAGTTGTGATGTTTAGACTTCTCTCATAGCCCTCTTCCCCTGTGCTGCTCTGTGCCGATTTAACAGATGCGATGGGGGAAACAATAAATATGATTGAAATTTAAAATAAAAATTAGATTATATGTAATAATGTAATATAGGCATCAATTGAGTATACTGCAGTGAATATAAATAAAAGTTGATACTTCAGTTATTTATCAGGATACGATTTCTACGTATAGTACCATGGAGGAGCCCTTTACGACCAGGGCTCTAATCCATGAGGCCCAACCCATGGGAAGCCTTCCCCATGAGAAAAAAAGGAAGTAGGGGCATTGTGGTACTTTTCCAGCATGAGTATATTTGTTTAAAAACGTGAGTATATTTGGTTTTTTGATAAAATTTGTATTATATATATACTAAATCTTAATCTATTCCATTCATTTGCTGGATCAACTACTAAAATATATGTAGACATAATTTTTCATTATTTAACAATTTTTAAAAATATTTGTGTACAAAAAATTATTTTTTAATAAGATTTCATTATAAATGGTAAAGTTGGAAAATATAATTTTTATTAGGAGTTATATTATATTATTTAAAGTTAATGTAATTAAGGTACTCTAAAAAATAACAATTTCTTTTATTTTTCTTGATTTTTTGAAAATTTATTAATAATTTTTTATTTTCTGAATATAATAGAATCTAACCACATCTAACAGCATCTAACTGGATCTAACCGCATCTAACTACATCTAATTTTTGAAATTAATAAGTTAATCATAATTTAACACCTATAATATGATCCTAGGCCCCTTATAACGTCATTTATACCTTAATTACGGAATTTGAAACCCAGATAATATGATTTAATGAAATCACCATAACCTAACCGAATCTAACAGTATCTAACCGTATCTAACCACATCTAACGGTATCTAACCGCATCTAATTTTTGAAATTAATAAGTTAATCCTAATTTAACACCTGTAATATGATCCTAGACCCCTTATAAGGTCATTTACACCTTAATTACGGAATTTGAAACATAGATAATATGATTTAATGAAACCACCTTAATCTAACAGCGTCTAACCGTGTCTAACCGCATCTAAAAATATCTAACTGCATCTGACCACATCTAACAGCATCTAACAGCATCTAACAGTATCTAACCGCACCTAATTTTTGAAATTAATAAGTTAATCCTAAGTTAATACCTTTAATATGATCCTAGGCCCCTTATAAGGTCATTTACACCTTAATTACGGAAACCCAGATAATACGATTTAATGAAATCCACCTTAATCTAACAGCGTCTAACCGCATCTAACCACATTTAACCGCATTTAATTTTAGAAATTAATAAGTTAATCCTAATTTAACATTTGTGACATGATCCTAGACCCCATTATAAGGTCATTTACACCTTAATTACGAAATTCGAAACCTAGATAATACGATTTAATGAAATCTACCTTAATCTAACAGCGTCTAACCGCATCTAACAGCATCTAACCGCAGCTAACCACATCTAAGTTTTGAAATTAATAAGTTAATCCTAATTTAACACCTGTAATATGATCCTAGGCCCCTTATAAGGTCATTTACACCTTAATTACGGAATTTGAAACCCAGATAATACGATTTAATAAAATCCACCTTAATCTAACAGCATCTAACCGCATCTAATTTTTAAAATTAATAAGTTAATCCTAATTTAACACCTATATATGATCCTAGGCTCCTTATAAAGTCATTTACATGTTAATTACAGAGTTTAAAACCCAGATAATACGATTTAATGAAATTCACCTTAATCTAACAGCGTCTAACAACGTCTGACAACATCTAACCGCATCTAACCGTATCTAATTTTTGATATTTTATAAATATTTTACCTAATTTGTGTATTTTGCTAAAGATATATAATTAATAATTCATTTCAGAACTACGCAAACCTTTAAATAATTTTAAAACTAAATAAATACATAAATTTATAATTAAAAATATTAACTAATTTAAATAAAATCAAATCAAAATTTACGTAAATATATAAAACTATAAAAATTATTATATATATGACGTTGTAAAACTAAAGTTGTAATAAATTATATATGACTGTAATTTAGATTTAATATATAAATATTGTTGGAATTATGTGGAAAACTAGCTAAATCTATGTTTTGATGATTAACAAATCAATTTGAGTAAGTCTTCGCTACTAACATGTTTGTGGAAATATTTAAGGCATATACATTTGAAGAAAATAAAGCATGGAAGGCCAAGTCGTTCTCCAAGTCAACCTCAAGATCGACTTCAAGAAGCCAAATCTGTCCAGAGTTGAAAATGGGTGAAGAACAAGTGAAGTCGCAGGCCAAGTTGACTCCACTTGCGACTTTGGAAGCCAAGTCGCAAACGAAGTCGACTCCAGCATCGACTTCAGTCGGGAGATTCACTCCAGAGCTGAATTTGGGATGGAAGAATGCCGAAGTCGCAAACGAAGTCGACTCCAGTTGCGACTTGGGCAAAGTCGCGGATGAAGTCGACCCCAAGTTCGACTTGATGTTATCAAAGCTCAAAGATGGAGTTTTCAGCTCATTCCCAAGATCAACTTAAGATCTCTAAAGACCAAATCAAGGATACAAGCTCTTTATCAAAATCAAGTTTATCAAGTCCAAGGCAAAGATTCAAGCATGCTCCAACATGAAGAAATAATCAAGTCATGAAGATCAATATGAATCAAAAGCAAGCAAGGTGCATGAATCTACCATGCAAGATTCAAGTTCTTCAAAGATTCACAAGGTTCAAGCTAATCCAAGAAGAAACAAAGTCAAGCTCTTCAAGAATAACAAGATCTACAAGTATAAGGAGCCATTCTAGAATGAAAGCAATTGAAGGAAAGAAGCCTAAGCAAAACAAAGCAATCTCCAAAGTCTTCAAGATCATCAAAGCCAACTGACAAGGTGAAGTCGCACCTGAAGTCGACTTCACCTGCGACTTGGGTCAAGTCGATACCCAAGTCGACCCGACCTGGAACTTGAAGTTGCGACGGAGAGGCGAAGTCGCACCCGAAGTCGACTCCATCTGCAACTTGGGCGAAGTCGCATCCGAAGTCGACTCCGCATGCGACTTGGGTCGCAACGGTCGGATAATTTTTGAAACGTTGGCGCATTAAATGCGCGCCACCTACCTTCTAACGTTCGGATTCCTTCCACAATTATAAAAGGGAGTTATTATGGACGAGGGAAGCAGCTGAGAATCATTAAGTGTGCTTAACTCCTATATTCAAGCGCTCTAAAGAGATCAAGTCATTCAAAGAGGAAGAACTTTGCTTCAAATTGCAAGAGCTATATTTCTGAATCTTCAAAGCCTATATTACGAGTTCTTCTCTGCGCCAAATTGCTTCTACACATCTGTAAAGTGTAGACTTCTTTTATTATTTCTTTGTTTGTATTGAACTTGATTTAGTTTGAGGAACTAAGATCAAGTGTAAGCAAGGTAGTGTGTGATTGGAGTGGAACTCATCACCTACCTGTGCTGTGTTGTGTTGAAGCCCCCTAGAGCTGGAATCTAGAAGAGAGCAGTGACTCTAATTGTATTGAGGAATACAATAGTGGAACCCAAGTCACAAAGGAGTGTGAGCTTGGAAGAGTGGAGTAGGGAGGTTGCCCGAACCACTATAAAATCTTGTCTGCTTGATTTTATTTCTGCTCTCTACATTACATTGCTTTCCATTTCGTTTCTTCATTAAGGGGACTAGATTAATCCGGGGTAAAGTTTCTGTTTAAGTTATAAATTTTTAAATACCCAATTCACCCCTCCCCTCTTGGGTAATTGTCATTAACTCGGGACCAACAAGTGGTATCAGAACAGGTCTTTGAGATAAACCAAAGAGATCCAATCTCATGGCATCCCAATCTACTTCCGTTCCCGCTTTTGCAGAGGGCCAATCATTTTCTAGGCCACCATTGTTTGATGGGAACAATTTTGGCTATTGGAAGCTTCGAATGAAGCAACTCATCATGGCTACCTACATAGACTCTTGGATTGCAATCCAAGATGGTGTAACATTGCCTATAGATGAAAGAGCTTCCAAGTGGACCGAAGAGGAAGTAAGAACTGTAAAGAGCAATGCTAAAGCTATGAACTCACTATTTTGTGCTCTTACAGCTTCCGAATATGATAGAGTATCATCTTGTCAAACCGCTAAAAAAATATGGGATACTTTAACATCCATTTATGAAGGAACCTCTCAAGTCCAAGGGACTAGGAGAAATATTTTGATAGGAGAATTGGAAAGCTTTAGAATGTTAGAAACAAAAAATATTTCTGAGATGTTTGCAAGGTTTTCTAAAATTACTAACCCATTAAAAGGTCTTGGAAAGACTATTTCTGAATCTGAACAGGTCATGAAGATACTAAGAGCTCTACCGAAATCTTGGACTCCAAAGATTACGGCAATTGAAGAAGCCAAAGACCTAAACACACTAAAGCTAGAAGATCTAATTAGCTCATTAATGTCACATGAGCTAATTAAGAGAAGAAACGAAGACAATCACAAAGGGAAGAAAGCTATTGCGTTAAAAGCGGCACACAACTCAGAAGAGTCTACCTCCTCTTCGCATAATGATAATGAAGATATAGCACTACTCACTCGCAAATTTCGAAAGTTTGTGAGAAAAGAAAGGAACTTCAGAGACTACAAAGAAAGACCACGAAGAGAGAAGAAGAACGAGCCAACAAAGTGCTATAGATGCGGCGGGATGGGACTTATGCAAGCTCAATGTCCTACGCCGGAAGAGAAATCAAAAGATCAACAAGAAAGGAGGGAAAGACATGAAGGCAAAAAATACCAAAGGCCAAAGGGGAGAGGCATGTACGTCAATGAAGAGACTTCATCAACAAGCAGCTCCTCAACCGACGAATTTGAGGCGGCAAATTGTGCTAGAATTTGCTGCATGGCACGGATCGAACAAGAAGAAAACTTGTTATGTTTGAACACAACGGAAGTTTTGGAAGAACAAACCATCTCAACAAAATGCACGAGCAATGAAGAGATATGTTTCAAGGCAAAGGCAAACAACGTATGGTTCATGGACAGCGGTTGTTCAAGGCATATGACCGGAGAAAGAAGTCTATTTCATAAACTTAAGCCTTGCAACGACGGAACGGTTGCCTTTGGTAATAACGAGAAATGTAAAATTAAAGGTAAAGGAAACATTTATAGCATTTCTAATGCATGCATGGAGGATGTTTTGTTTGTTGAAGGACTCAAGCATAACCTAATGAGCATTAGTCAATTATGTGACAAAGGATACAAGGTTGTGTTTGAATCATCTATATGTAATGTATTTGATGGAGAACATATCATGTTTAGTGGAAAAAGACATGGAAATGTATATTTGGTTTCACTTGATGAACTAGATGGTCAATGTCTAATGGCCATTGATAATGATCCATGGGTTTGGCATAAAAGGCTTGGACATATAAACATGGGAAATATAAAGACCCTATGAAAAAAGAGTTTGGTAGAAGGCTTGCCAAAGTTGAAATATGACAAAGACAAAATTTGCAAGGCATGTCAATTATCTAAACAACCTAAGATGCCTTTCTCTACCAAAAAGGAAATCTCCACCACTAGGCCACTTGAATTGCTACACATGGATCTATATGGGCCATCCGATATTTTAACCATTGGTGGAAAGAAATATGTATTTGTTATTATTGATGATTTTTCAAGATTCACATGGATAATTCTCTTAGCTAGCAAAGATGAAGCATTTCCTATGTTTTCAACTTTTGTAAATTTGGTGCAAAATGAAAAACAAAGTACTATTATGACTATAAGAAGTGATCATGGTGGTGAATTTGAAAACAAACAATTCATAGAGTTATGTAATGAAAAAGGAATTCATCACACATTTTCTGCACCAAGAACTCCACAACAAAATGGAGTAGTTGAAAGGAAAAACAGAACTATACAAGAGATGGCTAGAACAATGCTAAATGAGAGCAAATTATCCAAGAAATTTTGGGGTGAAGCTGTAAATACAGCTTGTCATGTTTTGAATCGAGTTACCATTCGAGCAATCTTGAAAAAGACCCCATATGAATTATGGAAAGGAAGGAAACCAAATATCTCTTATTTTCATGCTTTTGGATGCACATGCTATGTTTTGAACAATGGAAAAACCAACTTGGGTAAATTAGATGCTAAAAGTGATGAGGCAATATTCCTTGGGTACTCATCAAATAGCAAAGCATATAGAGTATTCAATAAACGAAACCAAGTGGTAGAAGAGTCCATGCATGTTGTTTTTGATGAAACTAACCCATGCTACAAAAGAAAAGATGATTTAAGTGATGCAGATGATGTAGCAAGCAATTTTGAAAAACTGCATGTAGAAAAGCAAGAAGATTCAATAGAGGAAAGGGTAAGTGAAGGTAATTATAAACCTCCAACTGATTTGAAATTCAAACATGCCCATCCAATTGAACAAGTTATAGGGAATGTGTATGAAGGTGTAAAAACTAGAAGGTTAAAGCAAAATGTTTGTGGACAATATGCCTTTGTATCTAAAATTGAACCATCCAATATTGATCAAGCTCTTGGTGATGAAAACTGGATTACAGCAATGCAAGAAGAGCTAAATCAATTTGAAAGAAATCAAGTTTGGCACCTTGTTCCTAGACCAAATGATTGTACTGTTATTGGCACCAAGTGAGTCTTTAGGAACAAATTAGATGAAAGTGGACTTGTAGTGAGAAACAAAGCTAGACTTGTGGCAAAAGGATACTCACAAGAAGAAGGAATAGATTTTGAAGAATCCTATGCCCCGGTTGCTAGATTGGAAGCAATTCGCATCTTACTAGCTTTTGCATCTCACATGAACTTTAAATTGTTTCAAATGGATGTTAAAAGTGCATTTTTGAATGGATATATAAATGAAGAGGTGTATGTTGAACAACCACCTGGATTTGAGGAGAAAGATCAATCTAAATTTGTATACAAGTTAACCAAAGCATTATACGGACTAAAACAAGCTCCAAGGGCTTGGTATGATAGACTAAGCAAATTTCTGATTGATCATGATTTTCAAAAAGGAAAGGTAGACACCACTTTGTTTATCAAGTATAAAGAAAAAGATATTTTGATCATTCAAATTTATGTTGATGATATCATTTTCGGTGCTACTAATGAGACTCTTTGTCAAGAATTTTCTGAGCTTATGCAGAAAGAATTTGAGATGAGCATGATGGGAGAACTAAACTTCTTCCTTGGACTGCAAATCAAGCAATTAAATGAAGGAATCTTCATCAACCAGTCCAAGTATATCAAAGAAATGCTGAAGAAGTTTGGCATGGAAAATAGCAAAGGAGCAAACACGCCAATGAGCTCAACAATCAAAATCGACAAAGATAAAAAAGGGAAATTGGTTGATTTGAAATTGTATAGAAGCATGATAGGATCTTTGTTGTATTTAACTGCTTCTAGGCCTGATATATTGTTTAGTGTGTGTATGTGCTCTAGATTTCAATCATGTCCAAAAGAATCACACTTGGTAGCTGTGAAAATAATTTTCAGATACCTAGTTGACACTACCAACATAGGACTTTGGTATCCAAAGGGCTCTAATTTTGATCTAATCGGCTACTCGGATGCGGATTTTGTCGGTTACAAAGTAGATAGAAAAAGCACTAGTGGAACATGTCAATTTCTTGGGAACATGTTGGTTTCATGGTTTTCAAGAAAACAAATTAGTGTTGCTCTATCTACGGCGGAAGCCAAATACATTGCCGCCGGGAGCTGTTGTGCCCAATTATTTTGGATGAAACAGCAACTTAGGGACTATGACATGGATTTTAAAGATATACCCATTAGATGTGATAATACTAGTGCCATATGTTTAACTAAAAATCCAGTCTTGCATTCTAGGACCAAACATATAGACCTTAGACATCATTTTATTAAAGAACATGTGGAAAATCATGATATATGTCTAGTATATGTAAGAACTGAGGATCAAATTGCAGATATATTCACAAAGCCCTTAGCAAAAGAAGCATTTTATAAGATAAGAAATGACATAGGAATGATTAATTTAACTTAGCACAAACTAAGGGGGAGCACACCCACCTATCTCTTTCTTTACCCTCTAACCTTTTGCTATATTGACAAAAAGGGGGAGAAGAGTAGGATTTGAGGGGGAGAAGAGTAGGATATGTTTGGGGAGAAGAGCAGGATATGTTTTGCATGAGCATGAGAATGATAAAATTTCACAATACAAAATGAGCATGTTATCTTTTAAGAAATTGAAAGGTATATACTCAAATCGGTTTTGTCAATCATCAAAAAGGGGAGATTGTTGGAAATATGTGGAAAACTAGCTAAATCTATGTTTTGATGATTAACAAATCAATTTGAGTAAGTCTTCGCTACTAACATGTTTGTGGAAATGTTTAAGGCATATACATTTGAAGAAATAAAGCATGGAAGACTAAGTCGTTCTCCAAGTCGACCTCAAGATCGACTTCAAGAAGCCAAATCTGTCCAGAATTGAAAATGGGTGAAGAACAAGTGAAGTCGCAGGCCAAGTCGACTCCACTTGCGACTTGGGAAGCCAAGTCGCAAACGAAGTCGACTCCAGCATCGACTTCAGTCGGGAGATTCACTCCAGAGCTGAATTTGGGATGGAAGAATGCCGAAGTCGCAAACGAAGTCGACTCCAGTTGCGACTTGGGCAAAGTCGCGGATGAAGTCGACCCCAAGTTCGACTTGATGTTATCAAAGCTCAAAGATGGAGTTTTCAGCTCATTCCCAAGATCAACTTAAGATCTCTAAAGACCAAATCAAGAATACAAGCTCTTTATCAAAATCAAGTTTATCAAGTCCAAGGCAAAGATTCAAGCATGCTCCAACATGAAGAAATAATCAAGTCATGAAGATCAATATGAATCAAAAGCAAGCAAGGTGCATGAATCTACCATGCAAGATTCAAGTTCTTCAAAGATTCACAAGGTTCAAGCTAATCCAAGAAGAAACAAAGTCAAGCTCTTCAAGAATAACAAGATCTACAAGTATAAGGAGTCATTCTAGAATGAAAGCAATTAAAGGAAAGAAGCCTAAGCAAAACAAAGCAATCTCCAAAGTCTTCAAGATCATCAAAGCCAACTGACAAGGTGAAGTCGCACCTGAAGTCGACTTCACCCGCGACTTGGGTCAAGTCGATACCCAAGTCGACCCGACCTGGAACTTGAAGTTGCGACGGAGAGGCGAAGTCGCACCCGAAGTCGACTCCATCTGCAACTTGGGCGAAGTCGCATCCGAAGTCGACTCCGCATGCGACTTGGGTCGCAACGGTCGGATAATTTTCGAACGTTGGCGCATTAAATGCGCGCCACCTACCTTCTAACGTTCGGATTCCCTCCACAATTATAAAAGGGAGTTATTATGGACGAGGGAAGTGATAAGTGAAAAAATGATATTATATTTTATAAACATTTTATACCAAATTAGTGGGTAATTAATTGAAATGTATATGAAATTTGGTTTTAAATATGATTTTGCAATTAAATATTAATTTCAAGCAATGTAAACAACTTCTATATTCTTTTGGCTTGAAATTACATTTTATTTGTTGCCATAGGTAAAATCACTAATGATTAATGATTTAATGCAGGGAAAAAAATAGGTTTACCAAGATGATCCCACATACAAACACACTCGAGCACTAGGCGCCAACACGCAGATCCGCGTACGAGTCAGAAGCAAAAGCATTTAATATGTGGCCCACCGAAACTATTCAGCAGCAATGGGTAGCAGAAAATGTACATTCCATGGACCCCACCAGCTTCTCTTCTTCAAACGAGATGGGCAGCAACAAGACAAATACAATGACAAGAATGAGCAGCATTGCATTTTCATGATGGACCCCACCAAAAGCATTGTATTCAACATGAATAAATCCAACAGCAAACAATGCAGAAAATGCATTGGCCCACCACCATCAGCAACCTCACGTGATGAGCAGCCTCTCCATGAAGTGAATTCAATACAAGTGCAGCAGCAAATGCAAATGGCAGCAGCAAATGAGAAGGACCACACATCACGTGAGATGGCTGCTCACTAATCAACAACAAATGCAGGACACGAATTCAGCAAATTTCATTGCCCATTTCACGTGAATGTGCACTTCATTCCATCAGTAACGATTTATTCCAATGGGCCCCATCCAGCAGCACATCCATTTATGCAATCTCACGAGAATGGAGCAGAAGCAACAAATCCTCAATTCAAGTTGCGTGAAATACATTAAGTGATGGACCCATTTGTTCAGCTATAAAACAGCAACCATTTAGCAGATTGAGGGGGCGACAAAAAGCATACACATATTTTCGTTGCATGTAAAAAAAATTCCAAGAAGCTGTCGAAGAGAAAATCTCTGCGAGGATACCATTGCAAATTATTTTTAGCAAGGATTTTAGAAGAAGAGGAGATTGAAAGCAAGGTGGAGAGCGCGTGCAAAAGACAGACTGGCGAATTGCGTGGAGCAACCAACACACCATTGGAGCTTCAATCCAATAAGCTTTTCAATCTTTTCTTTGTTTAATTTTTGTTATCTTGTTTAAGATGGATTGTAATGTTAATTTTATTTTAAACTTGAACATGCTTGGCTAAACCTTAAAATCTGGGGTTTAGGACGTAGCATGCGTATAATGCAATGTGGTTTGGATTTTTAAATTATTTATGATGGATATTTTTGTTAATTTAATATCTTGTGATTTTTAAGCTTACTTTGTACATGGGCCCGTACCTTTGCATGATCCCATATATTAGGTGATGGAACTGAGAGGTAGAAACCTAATATACGATAGTCAAGATATTAAACCTAGAAATCTAAAACCATGAAAATAGGCATGATAACCTTGAGGAAATTCCATGAACAAACCACAGATCTTAATGGATTCTAATTAACTTAATTCCATGAGAATAGGTGATTAAGAAAATTAGGATACACCTTGTAGGTTTCGAAAGAAGGTGCAAGGATAAAATAGGATTTGTTCCCCTTTAACAAATAATGTCTAAATTAAATAATTATACCACTACCCGTTGCAAAATACGTATGTGAAACCCTAGACCCTAGATACCCGCACTCTTATTTTTCTTTTCTCATTAAAATTTGCAATTTTCTCTTCCCATTTCATTAATTTCTTTTCCTAAATTTGCTTCCACTTATCTATTTTATTTGCAATATTCTCTCCATAATCAACACGAAAACATTTAAAAGCAAAATTTACAGTCCTAAATTCCCTGTGGAACGATAATTTATATACTACAATCTACGACCCATGCACTTGCGGTAAGATTGCGAACAAGTATTTTGGCGCCGTTGCCGGGGAATTCGGTGTTACTTTAAATTTTTTTTTAGATACTTTCTTTATTTTTTTTAATTTTTTTTTTTTTTTTTTCTTTCCTTCTCTATTTTTTTTTCTATTCTTTTTCTATCTTTACTTTCTATTTTTTGTCTCCGTCTATTTTTATATATATTTTTAAATTATTATTATAAATGTATAATTAAAAATAATAGTAGATAATATCTTCAATTATAATATATCTACGATTTTTAATGTTCACATAAGCTTCTTCTATTTTCGTGATCCTAAGTAATTCATGGGATTGGTTCAACAATCAATTTAGTAAATAACTATATTTAATAGAAATTTTATAATAAAATTTATTAAAATTATAACATAATATTATTACAGTTTATATTACAAGTTTAACGTATTAATATACTAATTATAATTTATTGTTACTAGAATTAATTAATTTAAAATAAAAATAAAAATTTATTTACTTCAAGTGAAATCAATGTTAAACTATCAATTTAATAAATATTTACGTTGAATAAAAAATTTATAGAAAAATTATATGTTCCAAAACTGTAATTTAAACTATGCCAAAACTTAAATTGGTAAAAAATACTTAATTTAAATCATTATTTAATTCTGTATCTCAAATTAATAATTAAGTAAATAATGTTTTAATTATATGTCCCAAAATTGTAACAAAATAAAGTTTAATTATATTTTAATTGTAACAAAATAAAGTTTAATCAAATTGATAATTTTATTTTATATAAAATCTTTCAATCGACTACGCTTGTGAATTGAATAATTGGACATCTATACAAATCTAAAAGTAAATAGATTAAATAAAAGTAAATATTTACTTAAGTTTAGATAAAAACAAATTATACCTTAAATACATTAATTTAAATTTATTTAGTAAGATTTCGTATTAAATTTTCGCATGTAATTACAAAAAGAGCTAATTAATTATGATTTTTATATGAACATTCATCAAAAGTATATTTTTATATATTTTTTAATTTTTCTATAAAATGGATTTATTTTGCAACGTTTTTGAAAATATAAAAATTTGAAGATAATTACACATGTTAAGAGGAATTAAATAGACTAAAACATTAACTTTGAAATATGCATTAGTATATTAATATAATTTTTACAAATTTAATTAGATAAATCATACACATATATGATTATAAATATATTTTAAAATATGGGTACAAACTAGGTCATTGTATAATTTTTAGTTAAAATGAAGTAATTATAAAATAAAAAATTACACAAAATGAATTCAAAAGGAGGTAAAAATTAACTTAAGAATATTTTCAAGCTTATTGAAATTATTTAGTTAAAAATTATACATTTAAGTGCACATTCATATTCACGCAGATACAGCGGACGTCCATGCACCGGTATCTTTTGAGAAAAAGGTAGGTCCGGTGACCGAGTGATTATATTTCTGAAAATGTTTTTCTTTTGTGTGTAATAAAAACGTGCACCGTGTCGTAGAAATTTAAATGACATGATCGTTGTCACTTAATCTTATTCGACAATTGCAAATAACAATATGCTTGTGCACGAATTAAGGTGGTCCGTTGGACCACCCGAAAATTTCTTTTTCTCCCCATAGCATTTGGTCGGTCGGTCGGTCGGTCATGGCTGCCGCTGCCAAGGAAGAAAACCCATCACCTTGCCCCTCCATCAAAGCCAGCCAAATAAAGTGAAAGGAGAACTCAATAGACACATTTTGCTGCCCACATTCATCTCTTTCGATTCCAGGCAGCGAGCAGCCATGAAAAGCCCATCTCCAGCAGCCCATGTTTTTCTAGATCCGACCATCTGAACCGTAGGATTGAAGATCGGAACTGGTCAATCAAAAGCATATGCAAAGCCCTCAAGTGCGGCAACAATCATAGTCCTTGGCAATCAAGAAGCAACTAGGAAAATGTGCGCCACGAACGGCAACAAATTCAAAAAAAAAGGCTGGGAGGTGATGTGTTTCACGAATTTGATGACCGCATATAACCACTTGCAACTCTTTTCCCATTCCAACAACCATTGCCAAAAACACAATTTCGGCCTGAGAAGAAAATGGGCGGGACGAGAGGGTGCGAATGAGAAAGCTAATTTCCTGTTGATTTTTCAATTACTACAATGCCCATAGATCCTAGCCATTCAGCTTAAATGAATGGTGGAGATACAGCTTCCCACGAGAAAAAATAGGGAAGTGCTTCCCATGGGTTGGCCCTCCTAATCCATTGAATTCAGGGGTTTTATTTATTTATTTTTCGGTCTATAGAAGCTTTATTTTAGGCCACTGGATTGTTAAGAGGGACAGCTGTAAAATGTCATCGCTTGATAGGTTAGACAAAAAATTGAAAAAAATCTACCAGATTGCAATCTTCCCCTATTCCAGGGCCCATCTCCTTCACCAAGACTGCGATCTCCTCATCTCCATGCCGCCTATCCTTGTCGATCTCCTTCGTCACCACGACTGCCAAGTCCCATCTCCATGCGGCCTCTCGTTCTCGTGCATTCTGCCTCGGCCTCATCTCTTCTTCCTCTTATTCTTTCTCCTACTTGTCTTCCCTCCACTACCCTGTACAACTAGGACAATGTTTCAATATTGCAATCCGATGATTTCAATGCATCGGCTGAAAATCCTATTTATTATTATTATTATTATTAAAATTTTCTTTTATAAAACTCTTAATGTAGGTGCATTTAATCTATAACCTAAATTTTACCATTTTTAAAAATATGTATATATTTTTTTAGTTTTAAAAATAAAGGGATTTTTGTACTTTTTAAGGGTGTGTTTGGGAATGGATAAAATTTTGATGAAAAGTTGTAAGATAAGAAGTTGTCAAATGATGTGATATGATAGGGGTAATAATGAGAAATAAATAGGATAAAGTTGAAATAGATAGGTTTGTTGTGTTGGTAGTTGTGTAGAAATGATTGAAAAATAGGGTAGTTGTATAGGAAAATGTGAAGAAATAATTAAAAAATAGGGTAGTTGTGGAGAGTGAAAAGTTTTAGATTGAAAAGTTTTAAATTGACAACTTTTTGTTGTTGCCAAACACTCCCTAAATGAATAAATTATCCCAAATTTCAATGCATCAAGTTGTATTGAAACACTTCTTAATTATTTTTATATAACTATCCATGTAACTAATATATCTATTTTACATTTATTTTTTCATTTCATTATTATTCATATTATATTATATCATTTGCTTTCATTTCAAGAATATTTATATAAAAATTTTCTTCAAAAGTTCTTTTACTTCCCAAACACACTTTAAATTTAAAATTTAACAATTTTTGGGTACTCTTTAATAATTTAGGTTTTCTTGAATCATACATACCAATTTGCAAATGAAGAATTTTGTTTTGAAGGAAGCTGATTATATGCACCGGACCACTAAGGTGCACTTAAACTTTTTTTGAAAATTTGTTTACACAACTGTTAATATAAGTGTATTTTAACATATGTATCAATTTTTACCATTTTTAGATATTTTTAGATATTTTTATTTTTAAAAACAGTGACATTTTTAGTAATTTAAAATTACTAAAGTGCAACTGATTTTAAAAAATCAAAAAATATCTTAAAATCTCTAAAATAGTAAATTTGATATATATGTTAATACACTTACATTAATACTCTTACGAAAATGTTTCAAAAAAAATAAAAGAATGGGTTAAATGCACCTAGGTGCATTGAGCTTGAGTGCACGCCAGTGCAAAACATCATTTCTCTATTTTTGGATTGTATCTTCTCAAATTCGTGGATTAACAATATAATTTTTCTTTGTACATTGAATGAAGTCAAATAAAGTTATATCCACACTCCAATAAAATGAATTAAGGGTGTGTTTGTCAATTATTAAAGGCTATAAAATTTACAACTTTTCCAATAAGTAGATAGATATAACCTCCACTGGATCTAAAATTGTATTTGCATCCAACAAAGTCAAAATCAGAATACCGAATGATCTCTAACTTACCTAACTTTCTATATGTGAACATTAGTGTTTTGTTCTCTTAAAAAAATTTAAAACTTACTTGACTGCTTCTGAAAGATCCATTTCTGAATTACTTAGATATCTACTCAACATCCAAACGTTGTATGTAATATCTAGATGCATCTGCAACATTAAAAATAGCATCATAAATTAGCAAAATATTTTGCATCATCATCATTAAAAGGTTGGTTTGTCAAGTTACAACTTGAAAAAAGTAAGAAATGAAAACGAATTTGCCCTTATTTAAAAGCATCCCCGTCTCTGACCATCAACGCCAAAATAAAATGAGATACCGGGGTAATGTTTATCTTCGTAGTCTGTTCCTTTATTTTTGCAGTCATAACAGTATGGGTTCTCCGCATAAAAATAGCCTCCATCGGGCACGCTCGCCTCGCCATTACGATCCCAGTAAAGGGCGTTGAAAACGTAGGATGATATTCCAAAGCCACCTTCTGATGGGTAGTGCCCATTTCCCATTTGGGTGGAAGAGTGACCTAAATCCGTCCGTCCACTACAATAAGGTGTTGATGAAAGCCTCACTTCTCCTCCCCAGTTGATTGTATTTGCAGCCAAAAAATTATTATTGAAAATAGAAGCTGGCCAGTATCCCACTTGTTCATCTTGAAATTGCAACTGCCAATTTTTGGATGACTGATCCTGTATGTATAGACGTGTATTAGTAATGAACTACTGATAATAATAATTCAAGAAATACAACCAACGAAGTCTTGGGTAAAAGTTGTTAGAGATGGTTCTTTGTTACCAAGTAAATATTGAGTTCAATATTTATTTGAACGTCAGTACCATAGACGGAAATGTCTCGTATGAAACCTCCCAGATATATCGTTGAGCATGTTTGAACGAAACCAGGACAATTCAGGTTGTAACAGCCCGTTGTGCGTGAATCATCTGCCTGTACTCCAGCAAGAAGATAATAAATTAATAAATAAAAACTCAAGAGATCAAAAATTAGTCAAGATATTTAATTTGCACACATAAAAGGGTCCCTTGAGGTTTAAGATCTTGTTAATGCTTCTCTAGCGTAGGCTAATTTATATATTTTTTAAAATTTTTCATGAAAATATTTTTCCATATGTATTTTTTGTTATTGGAATCTAACCACACAACGGGTATTACAATCAATTACATTCACACCCCTCACAATATCCAAGAAATTTTTTCAACTCTCACAACTCAAGAAGATAGTTCTGGCGAATAGACTAAAGGTGGTTCTCTAGGATGTCATCGGGAAAGAACAGAGTGCATTTGTGCCCGGGCGGCTTATCACTGATAATATGCTGATTGCCTATGAAGCGATCCACTCCCTTAGAAGGCGTAGGCACGGGCGCAAGCGTGAGATGGCGATTAAGCTGGATATGTCAAAGGCCTACGACCGAGTTGAATGGAATTTTCTTAAGTAAATGATGGGGGCTATGAATTTCAGTCAGAAATGGATCAATTGGATCATGAGTTGTTTATCCACGGTCAGATACCGTGTTAATGTCAATGGTTTCAAGTCTGCATACTTCCAACCTCTCAGGGGACTTTGGCAGGGTGATCCACTTTCCCCGTACCTATTCTTGTTATGTGCGGAGGGACTATCCGCTCTGATCCATTATGCGGCCGGCCGGGGGGCAATTCATGGTATCAAACTACACTCGCATGGCCCAACGATCACTCACCTTTTGTTTGCAGATGATGCGATTATCTTCATTAGGGCGGACAGGGAGGACATCAAGAACTTGATGGATATTCTATACCAATATGGAGATTCCTCAGGCCAGATGGTAAATGTGGACAAAATTGCAGTTTTTTGCAGCAACAATATGGATAGCTCTTCAAGGAGGGAAATGATAAATCTCCTCGGATCTGCGGGAAGCAAGGTCCGTCTGTTGGAAACAATGTTCAAAATAATTTAAATTGACCAAAGCCTGAGTTTTGATGATTAACAAGGACTTATTTGAGTATATAAGGAGTACTAACATGTTTGACAAATGTTTAAGGAAAGCAAAGAAGTCAAGTCGATCTCCAAGTCGACTTGGACTTCGACTTGGGTGAAGTCGATCCCAAAGTCGACTCAAATATCGACTTGAGAATGAATCCCAAAAGGCAACAGGTGAAGTCGCAGGTCAAGTCGACTCCACTTGCGACTTGGGAAGTCAAGTCGCATACGAAGTCGACTCCAGCATCGACTTGGAGTATCCAGAGCTGAAAAGTGGAAACGAACATAACAAAGTCGCAAACGAAGTCGACTCCAGGTGCGACTTGGGTGAAGTCGCAGGCCAGGTCGACTCCATCCACGACTTGAGATGTTCAAACTTTCAAAGATACAGTTTTAAAGATATTCAAGAGGATTTATCATTCAAGTCCAAGGAATCAAGATGAAAAACAAATGAGTCAATTTCAAAGTTAAGAATCATGTTCTACATTCAAATCAAGTCTATCAAGCTCAAAGCAAATCTTCAAGCTAGCTTCCAAATGGAGTAAAATCCAAGTCATAAAGACCAAGTGAGTCCAAAGCAAAGCAAGGAACATACATATATTGTGCAAGAACTCAAAGCTTTCAAATGGTTTGCAAGATTCAAGACATTTTCAAGAAGATCAAGGCGTTTCTGCAATAGACCAAGCCAAGTCGCAACCCAAGTCGACTTCAGGATCGACTTGAGTTGAAGTCTGAAAGCCAAGTCGACCCAAGTCTCAGACTTGAGTTTCTGAAGAACCCAAGTCGCAGGCCAAGTCGACTCCATGTGCGACTTGAAAACCAAGTCGCAGGCCAAGTCGACTTCATCTCAGACTTGGAAAATAACGGTCAAATTTTTGAACGTTGGAGTTCATTTATTACATGCCAACTACTTCTACAACGTTCATATTTTCCTCAATCTATAAAAGGACATTCAAATGAACGTGAGAAGATACAAGAGACACTACTCTAAAGATCAAAGAGAGAAAAGAAGTGCAAGAAAGACTATCAAATACGTTTTCTCCATAATTGAGTGTTTCAAAGGAAGAAAGAGCTTCAAACTGCAAGTTGCTTCAACAATCATCATTCAAGCTATTTTTGACTTCTTCCTCGAGCTCAAAACTGCCTACACAAATCTGTAAAGTGTAGTTTTTTATTCATTTCTTTATTTGGTTGTATAAATCTTGATTTAGCTTGAGTAGCTAAGATCAAGTGTATGCAAAGTAGGGTGTGATTGGAGTGAGACTCATCACCTACTTGTGCAAGTGATTGTGTATGCCCCCTAGAGCTTTGAATCTAGAAGAGAGCAAGTGGCTCTAGTTGTGTATGCCCCCTAGAGCTTTGAATCTAGAAGAGAGCAAGTGGCTCTAGTTGTATATGCCCCCTAGAGCTTTGAATCTAGAAGAGAGCGGTGACTCTAAGTGTATTCTTGGAATACATAGTGGAACCCAAGTCACAACGGAGTGTGAGCTTGGAAGAGTGGAGTAGGGAAGGTTTGCCCGAACCACTATAAATCTTGTGTTCTACTTATTACTGCTTTATTTTATTTGCTCTCCATTCGCTTAAAAAGGGGATTAACTTTTTCAAGGGGTTAAGATCTTTGAGTTTACCAAAGAAATTTTAAAGAACCCAATTCACCCCTCCCCTCTTGGGTTTAGCCATCAACTCGGGACCAACAAGTGGTATCAGAGCAGGTCTTTGAGTTTATCAAAGAGATCTTATTGAAATGGCATCCCAATCTACTTCCGTTCCCGCATTTGCTGAAGGCCAATCCTTTACAAGGCCACCGTTGTTTGATGGGAACAATTTTGGATATTGGAAGCTTCGTATGAAGCAACTCATCATGGCTACCGATATGGACTCTTGGATTGCTATCCAAGATGGAGTAATATTGCCTACCGATGAACGAGCTTCCAAATGGACCGATGAGGAAGTAAGAATAGTGAAGAGCAATGCCAAAGCTATGAACTCCTTATTTTGTGCTCTCACTGCCTCCGAGTATGATAGAGTATCCTCTTGCTTAACCGCCAAAGAGATATGGGATACACTAACCTCTATCTACGAAGGAACTTCTCAAGTCCAAGGGACGAGAAGGAATATTTTGATTGGAGAACTAGAGAACTTTAGAATGCTAGAAACAGAAAATATTTCTGAAATGTTTGCTAGATTCTCTAAGATTACTAATGCTTTAAAAGGTCTTGGAAAAGCAATATCTGAATCTGAGCAGGTCATGAAGATTTTAAGAGCTCTACCCGAATCATGGACTCCAAAGATCACTGCAATTGAAGAAGCCAAAGACCTCAACACGCTGAAGCTTGAAAACTTAATTAGCTCACTTATGTCACATGAGCTAATTAAGAAAAGGAATGAAGATCAACACAGGGGCAAAAGAGTAATTGCCTTAAAAGCCGCACAAGACACCGATGACACATCTTCTTCTCAAAATGACGACGAGATTGCTCTACTCACAAAACGATTCAGAAAATTTGTGAGGAAAGGCAAAAATTTCAGAAGCTTCAAAGAAAGAACTCCCCAAGAGAAGAAGAAAGAATCAACCAAGTGCTACCGATGCGGCGGTTCGGGACATATGCAAGCCCAATGTCCAACTCCCGAAGAAATCAAGGCAAAAGAACAAAGAAAGGATCGAGGGGACAATAGAAGATTTCAGAAATATAAAGGAAGAGGCATGTACGTGAATGACGAGGAATCTACAACGAGTAGCTCCTCAACCGACGAAATCGAAGCAGAAGAATGTGCGAGAATTTGCTGTATGGCACAAATCGAGCAAGGAGAACAAACTACCTCAAAATGCACAAGCAATGAAGAGGTAAGTTCCAAATTCTCCCTTCCTAATTCAAGTTATTCTTCCTCTCATGAATGCCTCAAATGTGCTGAGTTAGATGAGCTACAAATGGCATATGATTCTTTATATGAAGAAATGAAGAAATTAGGAAGCAAGTTTACAATTAAGAAAAAACAATGTGATACAGTAATAATTATAAATGGTAAACTTGCAGAAGAAAATGATTTGCTAAAAAAGGAGAACAAATCATTAAATGAATCATTAGCCAAGTTCTCTAATCCAGGAGAAAACGTCAAAATGTTTTTGAATATGACCTCCCAAACACATAAAAGAGGTCTTGGGTATCATACATTTGAGCAAGGAGAAAGTAGCAAATCAAATGTGAAATTACTTGAGAAATATCAAACTAAAACTGCATCTATATACAAGCCACAAAAGAAAAATTTTAAGTGGACTAGAAGACCAATGATTGAACCTTTATATGCTTGGAGACCTACTCCAAGATTACCTATGGCTTGTAATTTCTGCAATAAGATGGGTCATAAAACTTACAAATGTAACTTTAAGAAACTATATGACAATGGTGCTAAATTAGTTTGGGTTCCAAGAAACACAAGATTTGGGCTTTCAAAGTTAGATCAACTTAGATTAGATTCTATTACTAACCCAAATGGACCCATAAAATGGGTACCAAAAAGATAAGATTTATTTCCTTATTTTTCAGATATGTTTTAAGGCAAAGGCAAACAATGAATGGTTCATGGATAGCGGTTGTTCAAGGCATATGACTGGTGAAAGAAGTTTGTTTCATAAACTTAAGCCTTGCAACGATGGAATGGTTGCCTTTGGAAATAATGAAAAAGGTAAAATTAAAGGTAAAGGAAATATACTTAGTACCTCAAATGCATGCATGGAAGATGTTTTATTTGTTGAAGGACTCAAACACAATTTAATGAGTATTAGCCAATTATGTGATAAAGGATATAAAGTTGTGTTTGAATCATCTATATGTAATGTATTTGATGGAGAACATATCATGTTTAGTGGTAAAAGACATGGAAATGTTTATTTGGTTTCACTTGATGAATTGAATGGTCAATGTCTTATGGCCATTGATAATGATCCATGGGTTTGGCATAAAAGGCTTGGACATGTAAACATGGGAAATATAAAGACCCTATGGAAAAAGAATTTGGTAGAAGGATTACCAAAGTTGAAATATGACAAAGACAAAATTTGTAAGGCATGTCAAATATCAAAACAACCCAAAATGCCTTTCTCTACCAAAAAGGAAATTTCCACCACTAGGCCACTTGAATTGCTACACATGGATCTATATGGGCCATCAGACATTTCAACCATTGGTGGAAAGAAATATGTGTTTGTCATAGTTGATGATTTTTCAAGATTCACTTGGATAATTCTCTTAGCTAGTAAAGATGAAGCCTTCTCTATGTTTGCAACTTTTGTAAATTTGGTGCAAAATGAAAAACAGAGTACTATTATGACCATAAGAAGCGATCATGGTGGCGAATTCGAAAACAAACGATTCATGGAATTCTGCAATGAAAAAGGAATTCACCACACATTTTCTGCACCAAGAACTCCACAACAAAATGGAGTAGTAGAAAGGAAAAATAGAACTATACAAGAGATGGCTAGAACTATGCTAAATGAGAGCGATCTATCCAAGAAATTTTGGGGTGAAGCTGTGAGTACAGCTTGTCATGTTTTGAACCGAGTTACCATTCGAGCAATCTTGAAAAAGACCCCATATGAACTATGGAAAGGAAGAAAACCAAATATCTCATACTTTCATGCTTTTGGATGTACATGCTATGTTTTAAACAATGGAAAAACAAATTTGGGCAAATTAGATGCAAAAAGCGATGAGGCTATATTCCTTGGTTATTCATCAAATAGCAAAGCATATAGAGTATTCAACAAACGAAACCAAGTTGTAGAAGAATCCATACATGTTGTATTTGATGAAATTAACCAAAGTCCGAGAAAGGAGGATGAACTAAGTGATGCAGATGAGACAAAAAGCAAAGAAAAACCAAAGGAACTCGAGCTCAAGCCAGAAAATCCAGAGGAGGAAGAGGTAAGTGAAGGTAATGACTCTTACAAACCTCCAACTGATTTAAAGTTCAAAAATGCCCATCCAATTGAACAAGTCATTGGAAACATATATGAAGGAGTAAAAACTAGAAGATCAAAACAAAACGTTTATGGCCAATATGCGTTTGTATCGAAAATTGAACCAAATACCATTGAACAAGCTCTTAATGATGAACATTGGGTTATTTCAATGCAAGAAGAGCTAAATCAATTCGAAAGAAACAATGTATGGCATTTAGTTCCTAGACCAAACAATCATATAGTCATTGGTACAAAATGGGTATTTAGGAACAAATTAGACGAAAGCGGTCTTGTAATTAGAAACAAGGCACGATTAGTAGCCAAAGGGTACTCCCAAGAAGAAGGAATTGATTTTGAAGAATCATATGCACCCGTGGCTAGATTAGAAGCCATACGTATCTTATTAGCATTCGCTTCACATATGAATTTCAAATTGTTCCAAATGGATGTGAAGAGTGCATTTTTGAATGGCTATTTGAATGAAGAAGTATATGTTGAACAACCCCCTGGTTTTGAAGATAAGGATCAATCAAAATATGTGTATAAATTGACCAAAGCACTATATGGATTAAAACAAGCTCCAAGAGCTTGGTATGAAAGGTTGAACAAATTCTTGATTGATCATGAATTTCAAAGAGGGAAAGTAGACACTACTTTGTTCATCAAATATAAAAATAGCAATATTTTAATTGTACAAATTTATGTAGATGACATAATCTTTGGTGCCACTGACGAAAATCTATGCCAAGAATTTTCTAAGATTATGCAGAATGAATTCGAAATGAGCATGATGGGAGAATTAAATTTCTTCCTTGTACTACAAATCAAGCAACAAAGTGAAGGAATATTTCTGAACCAGTCCAAGTATGTCAAAGAAATGCTCAAGAAATTTGGAATGCAGAATAGCAAAGGGGCAAACACTCCAATGAGCTCTACAATCAAGATCGACACGGATGAAAACGGTAAAAGTATCGATCAAAAGCTTTATAGGAGCATGATAGGATCTTTGCTTTATCTAACTGCTTCTAGACCCGATATCTTATTTAGTGTTTGTATGTGTTCTAGATTTCAAGCATGTCCCAAAGAATCACATCTACTTGCTGTGAAAAGAATTTTTAAATATTTGATGAAAACCACAAACCTTGGACTATGGTATCCAAAGGGGTCAACCTTTGATCTAATCGGCTATTCGGATGCAGACTTTGCCGGATATAAAGTAGATAGAAAAAGTACCAGTGGAACTTGTCAATTTCTTGGACATATGCTAGTTTCATGGCATTCAAGAAAACAAACAAGTGTTGCACTATCTACTGCGGAAGCCGAATACATAGCCGCCGGTAGTTGTTGTGCCCAATTACTTTGGATGAAACAGCAATTAAAGGATTATGGTATTGATTATGTTGATATTCCTATTAGATGTGATAATACAAGTGCAATTTGTTTGACTAAAAATCCTGTATTGCATTCTAGAACCAAACATATTGATGTGAGACATCATTTTATTCGTGAACATGTTGAAAATCATGATGTGTGCTTAGAATATGTAAAAACAGAAGACCAAATTGCTGATATCTTTACCAAACCTCTAGCCAAAGATTCATTTTGTAAGATTAGGAATGATATGGGGATGATAGAGCTTAACTAAGGAAAAATGCATAAGAAAATTAAAATTGGAAAATGTCAAGTCGATGAGTCAAGTCGACTCCAGGGACGCCAGGTCGACTCCGCTTCAGAAGCGAAGTCGACTCCGCTAGGGTCGAAGTCGACTCCGCCCCCAGGCGAAGTCGACTCCAGAAGGACCGAAGTCGACTTCGCCTAGGGCAAGTCGACTCCGCGCACGCGACCGTCCGAATTCCGGGAATTCTTTCTCTTTTTCTTCTCTCCTCTCTTCTTTCTTTCTCATTTTTTTTCGGCCTCTCTGTTTTTCTCTTCTCCTCCGGCGATTCTCCCTATTTCTCCATCTCCGGCGACAGTCTTTTCTCCGGCAATTTCTTCTTCCATCTCCGGCAAAACTTTTTCGGCAAATCCCTTTCTCTCTTTCCAGTTTTATTCACCATTCCTTTCAAATCCCATTCTCAAAATCCAAACTCCAAATGGCACCAAAGAAAGCAGTATCAAAACCATATCCCAAACGGGTTCCCACACAACCACAACCTTCATCTCAACCAAAAGAAGTTCCTAGAAGAACTAGGACTCCATCAAAAAGAGCCAGAGAGGAACCATCAACTTCGACGGGTAAACGGGTTCGATTCCAAACCTCCACTCAATCATCTGATCAAGCACCCAGGTCGGAAAATCAACAAACCACCTCACAGAGCACACAATCCGGGACAAGCAGAAGGGGCACTGCAGCTGGGAAAGCCCAAGTTTTGAAGATGCCCACTACCTACTTCAAAACCGAGCTCCAACATAGCTGTTTCTACAAAAAGTTCTAAGAACGGAAGGTATTCATACCCAAGATTATAGATTTCAATTTCTTGAAAGAATATGGATCCGACATAGAAGATCTATTGGATTTTCAAGGATGGACCAACTTGCTAAAGGAAGACGAAAGGGTCTATCCAGATCTTACTCGAATGTTTTATTATCTTTGGGATGAAGAATACTTTGGAACATTCGTCAAAGGAGTCGAAATGGATCTTGGAATCGGGATAGTTGCAGGACCAACTGAAGTAATGAGTCATTTAGGACACATACTTGGAGTCCCGTATGAGGATGAGCCTATTCCAGAAGATCTCACTATAGATCAAATGTATAATCAGCTCACCCGGAGCAACAAGTACCATCCGGGAATCAAATTCCTTCGGTACATGGATTTGTCACCTAGGCTACGGGTACTAAGGCTTCTCATTGCCCACTGCATCTACCCAAAGGGCGGTGGAAGAAATCAATTGAATCCACAGGAAGCTGGGATACTATGGAAAGTGGCCAACAGGGTCAAAGTAAGCATTCCCAAATTATTTCTAGAAGCCTTGGCAAATAGAAAGGACAACCCACGTGGAGTCCTTCCCTATGGCACATGGATTACAAAGATTTTGGAATTCTTCAAAGTGGATATTGAAGGCGAGCCTTTCGAAGTGCTCAAATCCACAAATGCCATAAATAAAGCTCTCATACAAAGAATGAAGATCAATTTGCTTGAATTAAGGCATGACGCCTCAGAAGAAGAGCATCAAGAGGACCAAGCACAAGCTGAGGGGGAGCAACCTTCCGAGGCACCGGCTGCTCCAGAAGAGCCACCATCGCCTCAATCCCACGGCTCCTACTCCCCACAAGGATCCGCTGCAAGAGAACGGGTGCCTCCAACCTCTTCTGAGGAAGTCACCCTAAAGGATTTGAAAGATAAAATCATAGCCATGAGGGCTGAAATGGGACAACAAGAAAACCGGATGACAAGTCTTGTCACCGGTGTTCTTAATGCACTTGAAGATATGCATTCCCGACAAGATAGAATCGAGCGGGAAATGCGACATATCCGCTATCATCTTGCATCAGGCCATCATAAAAAGAGACCCATGCCTGAACTCGATCCCTACGAGTCGGGATCAGTTCATAGAGAAGCAACTCCCGATCACGCTTCTCTTGTTTACTCCTCGGCCCATCATTGTCCCATCAAACCTATTCCATATCCTATCTCTCAATTTCAATTTACCAAGTCTTTGGTACTTTTTGAATGACTGACAAAAAGGGGGAGGAAGATAATTAGATTTGAGTGTTTTTATTTTGAGAGTGTTTTTGGGTTGGGTAGTTTGTATCTAGGATAGTTTCATTTATGCTTCATTGTATTCTGTAATGAAACTTCATATATATAATGATGTTTGATATGATATGATAACTGGTTTATGATTGATATATGTTTGATATAGAGTTTGAATGAATGATATATTTGATCAATGATTACAATACGAAGTACTCTTAATGATTAATAAAGTATTCAACATGATTTACTTGAAACGTATTCAAAAAGCTCTGACCTATAAGACAAATGCTCTGTTTTTCAAAAGACATATGAACATGATTAATGCTTGAAAGGTACCAACTCAAATGAAGTTTTGTCAATCATCAAAAAGGGGGAGATTGTTGGAAACAATGTTCAAAATAATTTAAATTGACCAAAGCCTGAGTTTTGATGATTAACAAGGACTTATTTGAGTATATAAGGAGTACTAACATGTTTGACAAATGTTTAAGGAAAGCAAAGAAGTCAAGTCGATCTCCAAGTCGACTTGGACTTCGACTTGGGTGAAGTCGATCCCAAAGTCGACTCAAATATCGACTTGAGAATGAATCCCAAAAGGCAACAGGTGAAGTCGCAGGTCAAGTCGACTCCACTTGCGACTTGGGAAGTCAAGTCGCATACGAAGTCGACTCCAGCATCGACTTGGAGTATCCAGAGCTGAAAAGTGGAAACGAACATAACGAAGTCGCAAACGAAGTCGACTCCAGGTGCGACTTGGGTGAAGTCGCAGGCCAGGTCGACTCCATCCACGACTTGAGATGTTCAAACTTTCAAAGATACAGTTTTAAAGATATTCAAGAGGATTTATCATTCAAGTCCAAGGAATCAAGATGAAAAACAAATGAGTCAATTTCAAAGTTAAGAATCATGTTCTACATTCAAATCAAGTCTATCAAGCTCAAAGCAAATCTTCAAGCTAGCTTCCAAATGGAGTAAAATCCAAGTCATAAAGACCAAGTGAGTCCAAAGCAAAGCAAGGAACATACATATATTGTGCAAGAACTCAAAGCTTTCAAATGGTTTGCAAGATTCAAGACATTTTCAAGAAGATCAAGGCATTTCTGCAATAGACCAAGCCAAGTCGCAACCCAAGTCGACTTCAGGATCGACTTGAGTTGAAGTCTGAAAGCCAAGTCGACCCAAGTCTCAGACTTGAGTTTCTGAAGAACCCAAGTCGCAGGCCAAGTCGACTCCATGTGCGACTTGAAAACTAAGTCGCAGGCCAAGTCGACTTCATCTCAGACTTGGAAAATAACGGTCAAATTTTTGAACGTTGGAGTTCATTTATTACATGCCAACTACTTCTACAACGTTCATATTTTCCTCAATCTATAAAAGGACATTCAAATGAACGTGAGAAGATACAAGAGACACTACTCTAAAGATCAAAGAGAGAAAAGAAGTGCAAGAAAGACTATCAAATACGTTTTCTCCATAATTGAGTGTTTCAAAGGAAGAAAGAGCTTCAAACTGCAAGTTGCTTCAACAATCATCATTCAAGCTATTTTTGACTTCTTCCTCGAGCTCAAAACTGCCTACACAAATCTGTAAAGTGTAGTTTTTTATTCATTTCTTTATTTGGTTGTATAAATCTTGATTTAGCTTGAGTAGCTAAGATCAAGTGTATGCAAAGTAGGGTGTGATTGGAGTGAGACTCATCACCTACTTGTGCAAGTGATTGTGTATGCCCCCTAGAGCTTTGAATCTAGAAGAGAGCAAGTGGCTCTAGTTGTGTATGCCCCCTAGAGCTTTGAATCTAGAAGAGAGCAAGTGGCTCTAGTTGTATATGCCCCCTAGAGCTTTGAATCTAGAAGAGAGCGGTGACTCTAAGTGTATTCTTGGAATACATAGTGGAACCCAAGTCACAACGGAGTGTGAGCTTGGAAGAGTGGAGTAGGGAAGGTTTGCCCGAACCACTATAAATCTTGTGTTCTACTTATTACTGCTTTATTTTATTTGCTCTCCATTCGCTTAAAAAGGGGATTAACTTTTTCAAGGGGTTAAGATCTTTGAGTTTACCAAAGAAATTTTAAAGAACCCAATTCACCCCTCCCCTCTTGGGTTTAGCCATCAACTCGGGACCAACACCGTCAATATTTGGGTCTTCCGGCTTGACTTGGAAGATCCAAAGCTGGTTTGTTCAAGAGCCTCAAAGAACGCATTTGGAACCGAATTCAGGGTTGGAAAGGTAAGTTGCTTTCATGGGGGGGGGGAAGAGGTGCTAATCAAGGCGGTGGCTCAGGCTATACCATCATACACGCTAAGCATCTTCTTACTGCCCAAATCTTTCTGTAATGACATTAATGGGATGCTAAGCAAATTTTGGTGGGGCGAGAAGGATGGTAGAAGGAAAGTGAGCTGGGTGGCATGGAAGGATATTTGCAAACCTAAGCAATCGGGCGGAATTGGATTCAGGGACTTCCACAAATTCAACTATGCACTTCTTGCAAAGCAGGTCTGGAGGTTAGTATCCTATAATACATCGTTTTGTCACAAAGTTCTAAAAGCCAAATACTTTCCATATTCGGACTTATGGACTTGCAAGGCGAAACCGTCTGATTGGAGGATTGGTGATGGACAACGGGTGAAGTTCTTTGCTGATACTTGGTTGGATTCTAGGGTGGATAAGGCGGGACCCCTTCCACTTTCAATCCCGGAGGATGTGAGGGTTAGTCACTTTATTGATGGCAGATCAAATTCATGGATTAAGGATCGGGTAGTGGCTGCGGATGGGGAGGCAAGATGGCAGGAGGTTAACATGATTCTCCTTACCCAGGGAAATGTGGAGGACTGTATGTTCTGAAAGCATGAACCAAATGGACATTACATAGTCAAATCGGCATATAGGCTCTTGTGTTCTGGTGATGACCACGCGGCGTTCACTGGTGCTATATGGCTATTTGGCGAACTAAACTCCCAAGCAAAGTCATTATTTTTAGATGGAAAATTATCCAAAATGCCCTCCCAACCTTACAAAATCTTCTCCAGAGGGGCATTGAGGTCGATCCGTGTTGCGTGTTATGCAGAAATGGGGCCGAAGATGTGAATCACCTTTTCTTACGGTGCGCAATGACGGGAGGGGTTTGCTGGAGGGCGGCAAGGTTGACCTATCAGGAGGCATCCATCCAGGAGATCTTGGAATTGTTAGTGAGAACAAACAAATCCAAGGACCTTGCTCTTTTCATATTATGCTGCTGGCGGGTTTGGTATATTCGGAACAAATTCAGAGAAGAGAGAGTGCAACCAAGGTTCACGGATATTTTGGCATAGTGTGCGGAATTCCTTAACCAGCATCGGAATGCTAAATCCCTTGCTCAATCGGGAGTGCTGAACAGATCTCTTGTGCCCCGATGGTGCAAACTGCCCACGAGGTTTGTAAAGATTAACGTGGATGCTCGCACACATGGAGATATGGAAGCTTTTGCATGTGCTGCCGTTGTCAGAGACAATTGGGGATCTTTTGTTGCAGCTAGAGGGTGGAGACAGGCTGGTATGACGGAACCGATACTTATGGAAGCTACCGCCTTTCTTTTGGGACTTAAATTGGCGCTCCAGCTTAAAATCAGTAATGCTCAGTTTGAAACGGACTCTCTTATTCTGTGCAACTTTTTGACCAGTATTGAACCTATTACCTCCTCGGTGGGTTTAATAATTTCTGAAATTAGGACCATACTTAGTGGGAATTTGTCTTTTTCGATCCATCATGTTTTGAGGCAAGGAAATGCGGTTGCTCATTCCTTAGCCGAGCTAGTGTTGAGTTCTCGTGTTGATCACCAGGTGTGGTGGGGCAACCCCCCCAAGCTATTGTTGGGAAATTTTGTACAGATAATTTTTTGGCAATGAATTGCTTGGATTACTCTATCCCTAACCCCTTTCATATTGAGAGGGAGTAGGGATACGGTATTTTCTTTCATAAAAAAAAGAAGACAGTTATAAAATTACTCTTTATAACTCATACATAAAATAGTCTAAGATTTATTATAAATTTTACAAAAGTGTAATTGCATTTTATAATACTTATTTTTTTACCATAAATTGGGTTGGTTTCAATTCAATCTCGACTTCCCCTTGGATTAAAACATTTTGAAAACAAATACGTTTTATAACCTGATTTAAATAAACCTAATTTCAAAAATATATTTTAGTTGATGTCAGATGACTTTGAATTTTCTTTTTTTTTTAAAAAAAAAAGAAGAAATGATTTTGAAGTGCAGTAGATTATTTTCTCGTTGGATTAGCAGGAGCGCCCACCTTTACACTGAAGTTATAGAGATTTGGGAAGAAAATCAAGCTTCACTAAAGGAAAGTAGGGTTATTTATTTGTGTTTTTTTTTCCTAAAAAAAATGGCTTGTAAATATAGTTGGAATGTATGCAATTTTAAAATGCTCCATAGATCTTATCATGAATCTGATACTTATACCAAAAGGTTCAACACTTTTTGGTAGGGTCGAAATCTTGAACTATGGGTGCGTTTGGGAATCCATAAAACATGTCAACTTAAAACTTTTCAATCTAAAACTTTTCACTTTCCATCACTATTATATTTTTTAATCATTTTTTTCATATTTTTCTATACAACTACCCTACTTTTCAATCATTTTTACACAACTATCCACACAACTAACCTATCTATTTTAACTTTATCCTCTTTACTACTTATCATTACCCCTATCATATCACATCATTTGACAACTTTTACTCCTCAAAACTTTTCATCAAAAGTTTTATTCATTACCAAACACACCCTATATGTTGACTTGAACGAATTTTCTCTTGCTTATGTATTTTTAGATGCTAAATATAAGAGAATGGAAGCTCAAATTTGGGCTAGACGAGGACACCGAAATGACAATCATGTATACTCGGTGTGTGGAACCCTGACAGTATACGAGTTGTTTCGACTGTATACGCGTCATTTCGATATTTGTAATTTTGTAATTATTTTATGAATAAATAAAAATTCATGAATTATATTGATGGATATGTGTATTGGAGATTGAAATAATGCGATTAGGAATTTAACCCCGTGAATAGTGCACGTGAATAGTAAACGTGAATAGTAAACAAGGGGTTAAGATGTATGATTAAGAGTTAATCACTTGGATTAACTTAATCATAAAAGACAAAATAGAGATTTAATCACTACAAGACAAAATAGCAATTCTTTTGGATATTTTAATCCAAGTTTGGATTTTTGCGGAAAAATAGAAAAAAATTCATAAATTGCAATCCGGGCGTCGGAATTCGATGAAATTTTTTATGGATGGTTAAAAATTCATGATGGACATGATGAATGGGCTAAGATGTGATGAAAATCACAAATCAATGGTCAAGATGAAACGTCAAATGCAAAGTGAAAAAGTAACTTCACTTTTTCATTAATTATGTATTTGACTTTAATTAAAATTAATAAATAAAAATTAAAAAAATTAAATGCAATGCAGAAACATGTCAGGTCGTGCAGGGGGAGTACCATGACCAAATCAATGGTCCAAATTCATCCAAATCATAAATCAAGGGCTAGGATTAATTTAGCTTAATTTAATTAATTTTAAAAAATCAAAAAATAGGTAGAAAATTAGGGCTGCTATAGGGGGGCTGGAGCAGGCCTAGGGTGGCTGCTCTTGGCTCAAGGCACCTTTGGAAATTAGAAAAAAACACATTTGCCATTTTACACCCTAAGCTAGAGGGGGTAAATTGCAAGTAATGAAAAAATGGACCCCTATAAATAGAGGAGCAGCCCAAGAACGAAATTCACAGCCATCCCAGCTCAAAAATCACTTGAGCAACTTCATTTCCCATCCTCGCACGTTTTAGCTTTAAGGAAAGAGGAGAATCGAAGGTTGGAGTGAGAAAAGGCGAGTTGAAGAGGCATAACTTCGCTTGAGGTAAGTGGATTCCCCTCAAACTTGTTTTGAATGTTAGATGAAGTAAAACCATGCTTAGATAATGCCCAAGCATGATAAAATAAGTATAGATATAATGTTTAAATGGAATTATGCCAAAACATCAAAAATTTGGAGCGAATATAGGGTATTCGGCAAAATAGCATATGATATGTGAAAATAATGCTCCAAAATTGATAAATGATGATTTGGGATGAATGATTATGATAAATATGATGTTAGAATAATGATATATTAATTTCATGATTTTTGGAATTAAGGATTATGCTTAAGTGAATTTATGATAATTTTTAGTATATGGAGAAAATGATTTTTTTGGGCAAGTAAATAATGATAAATTCAAAATATAAGAAATGTACAATGATATACTAGGCATAAGGTATGTCATGGTATTTTTTATTTTTGAAAAAAATATCAATTTTTGAAACCCATGAACAGTAACCACGTTGCTGTGAACAGTAACCACGGATGAACAGTGATCTGGAACAATGATCTGCTACAGTGATATGCTACAGTGAACAGCGTGATTTTTGAGAAAATTTGGAAATTAATATTTGAATATAAGTATGGAATTTTTGAAGAATTTATGGACAAAAATATCTATGTAAAGAAATAATGCCCAAATATTATAAAGCATACATGGGAAGCAGCTTAAATAAAGGAAATGAAATATCCTTTGTCCTTGAATAGGAAAAAGAAAAGAGAAGGTCGAAGACACCTCCTAAGAAGGTAAGCAAGTTATATGTTTTGCAAATTATTTCCAAAATGCTTGAAATTGTTTGCAAGTTGCTTTATGAAATTTATTTAAGGTTGGCCATACCTATAACTGCTTTACATGAACTGAAGTTTGTGAAATTGTTTATTAAATGTTTTTTATGAAATTGTTTATGATTTGCAAATATCATGCCGGCATGTGTATGAGAATGAGCATGTGCACGAGGAATAGGCCTTAGTCGAGGTAGTAAGCGGACCGGATGTCCCCCTCGCTATTGCCAAGTCGCTTAATAGGCCCAGGCCGGCGGCGACCTCCCTGAAATGGGAGCATGTATGGGATGGGAATATTTTTATTCCAATGAAAATGTTTATGGAATAGTTTTTTATCATAACTGTGTTATGTGAAATATATTTCAAATTGGATGAATGATGGAAATTTTCCATGTATTGATGAAAGAAAAAAAAAAGAATCCTGCCGTGTGATCAGGGCAACAATCCTGAGTCACGTTTACCAATCAAAACGATCCCGGAGTAAGGCTTCTAGGCACCTCGGTTCGGGGCGTCACACGGTGGGCTGCGAATTTTAAGTTAATTTAAAGGTTAATGAGATTGCAACTAAAATCCTTAATTTAAAAGACTAAAATTTGAGTATATGGAGTAGCGAAGCATGGACATTTTGCGCATGTAGATTTTGCATGTTATTTTAATTAATTTCACTGCAGGGAAAATTTTAAGCTAAAGTCCCTAATTTTAGTGCGTGAAAGCAAGCCTACATAAAGGTTGGAAGTGGACAACCACATGCACGATGAATTCAACCATATTATTTGGCTTTAATCATTAAACTGTTTGTTGTAATGCATGTATATGATGATGGAGCAATAAGCTTGCAATTTAGCTTTATGAGATGTAGTGCCCCGAACCGGGGTGCCTAGAAGCCTTACTCTGAGATCTTATTAATTGGTAAATGTGAATCAGGATTGTTGCCCTGATCACGCAGCGGGTTCTTATTGGATATTCATCCCCTTAATCCTAATTCCTTAGGATTTTATATCATTTATACATTCAATTTCTATCAAATACCATTTTAGGCTATTATATCATTTGAGAGTTACACATCTCATCTCATAATCTTTATACTTAATTATATCATGATATTTTATGCCTTAGCATTTACCCATAAAAATTTTCGTCAATCCATAGGCATAAAACATAACATAATCCTTCTACAACATTGAATAACAATTTAATTGTTAACATTCAGAAGTTCATACACAGGTAGCTCATAGAAATTCATTCATCCTTGAATCTCCACCTATGCTCCTTGCTTCCTCCTTTCACCTGTCTATGAGTTTGGAAAACAAAACATGAGTCGAAACTCAATAAGCAAGCTGTATATTTTTCAGGCAATTCATTTTTAATGCAACATTCTTTAAAAATATTTCTCTCCATTCAGTAGAGACACTTAGTAAGTGATCAACTACATGTGGAGCAGATATTTTTTCATAAAACATTCATGAAAATCATTCATGAAAACCATTCATGTAAACCGTTCGTAAATCCCAGTTTTTGGGCATTTAATAAACATTAGATGTGCAAATTCATCATTTCCATTCATGACATTATCCTTCATGTGACGGTACGCTAGCACGGGGAGCATTCTTTCATAGCATGATCCTTTCCATCCTTGGCGCCGGACCTTCCGACTTGGCAACGTCAAGGGGGACTCCTTGTCCACTTACTACCTTGACTAGCCTGCTTGGCTTCCATTCAATGCATGACCTTTAGTCACCCCGGCATTATATACCCCTTACACATGGAACTTGTCATTCTCATGTAGAGAATTCTTTGCACTATCCCTTTTAAACATTGTTTCAAAGAAACATCGTATAAATCCATACTTCATCACATTTCATACATAAATGCGAAACGGTAAGCAAATCACTTGGCATATTTGAAATAATATTTTAATACACATTGAGATAAATGAATGACCATCCTTAAATACCTTGTAATGAAAGATAAAATCATTTAGAAAATTTGTTTGCTTACCTTGCTTGCTTAGCTTTTCGTCTCACTTATCTCTTTGCATTTGCCTATACATATAAGAATGACATAGCATTCATATACTTTCTTTTGCTTGCATTCAACTCAGATTTCCAACCCATTTTCATTATCATTCACAACCCACTTAAATTTCAAGTCGGGTGTACGTCCACATCATAACTTATGCATTATACCATTCACCATATTTTTAATACTCATTTTTAAGGTATCATTCCCATATACCATAACACATTCATTAGTCATTCATTTGACATCATACGGAAGTTTATTACTTTCACTTATCATTTTTCACATATTTTCCACATTTCGCACATTGTGCTCATTCTTAAGCACTTAGTTGATGTCTTAATCCTCAAATATTAATCTCAAATTTTCTTCAAAATCAAGCTATTCATTGTTCATAGTTAATGTTCATGATTACTGTAGCAGATACTGTTTACGTTACTGTAGCAGATAACTGTAGCAGGTTAGTGTTCACAGCGTTGAAAAGTTACTGTTCATGGGTTCCAAAAATTGACACTTTTTCCAAAAATAAAAAATACCATGACATAAGTTATGTTTAGTATATCATGGAAAAATTCATGAATTTTGAATTTATCATCATTAACTTGGTCAATTAAATCTTTTTCTCCATATACTAAAATTCATCATAATTTCACTTAAGCATAATCCTTAAATTTAAAAATCATAAGATCAATATATCATCATTTCAATATCATAACTATCATAAACATTCATCCAAAATCATCATTTAGCAATATTGGAACATTATTTACTCATTTTATATATGATCTTCCTGAATGCTCTATTTGCGCTCTAAATTTTTTATTTTTGGCATAATTCCAATTAAGCAGCATAACTATACTTATTTTATTATTCTTAGGAATTATCAAAGCAAAGTTTTACCCTACTTAACATCCGAAAGAAATTTGAGAAGAATCCCCTTACCTGAAGTGAAGATATCCTTCATCCTTTCTTACTTTCTCTCTCTAACTTCCTTTCCTTCCTCTCTAAGACTAAAAAAACGAATTTGGAAGGTGGGAGTGCTTGAATTTTTTAAGCTTGAGCTTGGTTGGGTGTGCCTTGGACGTTCCCATGCACCCCTATTATAGTTTTGCAATTTTCATAAAATTATAATTTACCCCTTGCTTGAGGTACTTAATTCTAAATATTCTTTTTCAATTTCCATGATTTGTCTTGAGTAGTGTGCAGCCCCCTAGCTACTGTTCACGCCACCCTAGCTAGCCTATTTAATTAATAATTTTTTATTTATTAAAATTAATTATTTTAAGCTAATTAAATCTCAACCGTTGATTCTTGATGAGGATGATTTTAGGCCATTGGATTTTGGCCCCAAAAGTCCTACCCCTTGCACGCCCCTACCCTCCCTTGGAGTTTGTGCATTTAATTTTTTTTTATTTAATTAATTAAGTTTAACTAAAAGTCAAACCTAATTTAATGAAAAAGTAAATTTGCTTTTTGATCCTCAAATGACGTTAAATCTTGACCCTTAATCCATAATTTTTGATAGATCTTAGATTACTCATCATGTTCATCTAAGATTTTGGTCATCCATAAAAAATTTCACCTCAATCCTGTTGAAAACAAGTGTTGAAATCAAAGGCAAAATACCCAAAGTATGTGTTTTGATGATTAACAACTCAATTTGAGTAAGTTTTGGGTACTAATATGTTTTGTGCAATGTTTAAGGATATAAAAATGAAAAATATGAAGCATGACAGGTCAAGTCGATCCCCAAGTCGACTCAGGCATCGACTTAGGCCAAGTCGACTCTAGCATCGACTTCAAAGGGCATTTTTTGTCCAGCGTTGAAATTGGGGACCAAGAGCTGCCAAAGTCGCAAACGAAGTCGACTCCGCATGCGACTTGGGTGAAGTCGCAGCCCAAGTTGACTCCAGCATCGACTTCAGACTGACAGCACAGAATTTGAAGAACAAAGTCGCAGACCAAGTCGACTTGACATTCGACTTGAGTGAAGTTGAAGACCAAGTCGACCCAGACAACTAACTTGGATCAAATGAAGAACAAATCAAGTCCAAGATAAGAAAAGTTGCATAAATTCATCATTTTGGATCAAGAACACACATTTGGACATTTTCATGAACTCCAAGATCCAAGAATCTGAGATTTCAATACATGGAACCAAATGTTTTCAAGTTAGGATGATCATACTAAGTAATATAATTCAGTGAAAGAACATTCAATTTGAAGAAATTTAAGTGACCAAAGCTATCTCCAAGAAATTCAAGATCAACTAGCAAGCTAAGGAAGTTAAGTCGCACCAAAGTCGACTCCAGTAGCGACTTGGGTCAAGTTTCAGTCCAAGTCGACCTGAAGAAGAGACTTGAAAATTGCAGAAATCCAAAGTCGCACACGAAGTCGACTCCACATGCGACTTGAGTCAAGTTCGAGACCAAGTCAACCTGAGGAGGAACTTGAGCAGCCTGCGTACACCTGAAGTTGCGCCCAAAGTCAACTCCAGCCTGCGACTTGGGTGAAGTCGCACCTGAAGTCAACTCCACCGGTGACTTGGGTCGTAATGTTCGAAAATTTGAACGTTGGTGCATTTATTATGCGCCAACCAACTCTCTAACGTTCAAATCTCTCCTTCTATTATATATAGACACTCAAGTGAACGTGAAAGCATATAGAAAAGAGCAGAAACAGAAGATACTAAGTTCAAAATTCTATTTTTCTAGCCTTGAGTGATCTATACACTTTTGAAGGAAGAACGAGCTTCAAACTTGCTGCTTGCTTCAACACTAATCGATTCATTTTCTCTACGAGTTCTTCCTCTAGCTGTAACTTGCCTACACAAACTGTAAAGTGTAGATCTCTTATCTTTTCAATTTGATATTCGGTTTTGCTGCTTGGTTTGATATTGGTGTTTTAAACCAAGTGATAGCAAAGTAGCATTGTGACTGGAGTGGGACTCGTCACCTACTTGTGCTAAATATTATATAAGCCCCCTAGAGTTAGAATTTAGAAGAGAGCGGAGGCTCTAGTTGTATTCGTGAAATACATAGTGGAACCCAAGTCATAAGGAGTGTGAGCTTGGAAGAGTGGAGTAGGGAAGGTTGCCTGAACCACTATAAAATCTTGTCTATTAATTTTTATTTCTGCTTTCATTATCTTATTACTTTCCATTTGTTTCATTAAAGGGGATTGAATTAATCTGGGGTAAAGTTTCTGTATAAAGCAAAAAATTTTAAATACCCAATTCACCCCTCCTCTCTTAGGTAATTGCCGTTAACTTGGGACCAACAAATCCGACGTCCGGATTGCAAATTATGAATTTTTCTTCATTTTTTCTTCAAAACCACCCTTAAATCCGAAAATTATTAAAAAATTCAAAAAGCATTACTATTCCTCTTTTGTCTTTTAGTGGGAAGCTTTCTTTTTCTTCTTATATGATTAAGTTAATCCAAAGTGATTAACTTAACATATTCCTTAATTCCACATTTACTATTCATATTTCACTATTCATCCGAATTAACATTCCATAATTAGCTATTTAATCCTCTAATTCCATTATTGCAAAAATATCATCAATATATTTCATATAAAGATTAATACATTACCTAGGGTTTATAACTCTAGGGTTTCATACATAGTCATAAAATTAGGGTTTCATAATCCTCTCTCCCTTATAATAGGTTTTGTTCCGAAACCTATTACATTTCAAATATCGGAGGTATAGCTCATATAAAATAGCAAATCTTATCATTTTTCTCTAATACTTCAATGACTCACTACGCTTCCACTGCGCTATTCTGATTTGGTAGCACTGTTAGTATTGGTCCAACAGACCTATCATTTATCTCTATTATTTCCTGTTCCTTGTTCCCATATGGGATTTTCATTACAATTGTCCTTTTCTTTATGTCATCCATCTCTTATTCTTATGGAAGGCATACTATTATTCTTATATATAGAGAAATTGTAGAATTTCTCATCTTATCATAGGGTAAAATCTAGGCTACCCGTCCTTTCGTACAAAATAGAAATCCATAGCAATCATTTTTATACAATGTTCATATAATATAATACATTCATTCTATAAAATAGAGCAAAAGTTGCTCTCACATAGAGTTTCATACATGTAATTTCATACATGTCTTATGATTTCAGTCTATCTCTTTTATCATAATCATAGACAACTCATCATATAATCACCTATCTAGCATCATATGCTATAAATTTTCATACTTAAAAAGTTTTCCATGCCTATTTACCAATCCATGCTTTGATACCAACTTCTGTGGTATCAGACTTATCCTTTCATCATCCTTTATTTTCTCCTTCTCCCGCCTATTTACTAATCCTTGCTCTGATATCAACTTCTGTGGTATCATACCTATCATATCACATAGATATAGCTTATCATCTCACATAGATTTCATCTCATCTCATAGCTATCATATCACATGCATACATTTTATGCATTCAAAATCCTTAGAGATAGTTATATCATCATATGATATACATGATTTTATGATTATCATGATGAAATGCATGATATATGATGATGATAGTAGTGATGTTTATGATGATAGATAATATCACATGATTGTGATTGTGTGAATTGACTATAAATTATATGATGATGATATGATTAGTGATGATGATATAACTATCTTTTAGGATTTTGAATGCATAAAATGTATGCATGTGATATGATAGCTATGTTTATGAGATTAGATCATATGCCTATGTGATAAGATGATATGCAATTGAGATGATAAGTATGCGATGAGATGAAATCTATGTGAATAGATGATAAGCTATATCTATGTGATATGATAGGTATGATACCATAGAAGTTGGTATCAGATCATAGATTAGTACATAGGCGTGGTAAGAAAAGATTTGACATAACAAGGATGATATTTTAGCAAGGATTGATAGATAAATGTAGAAGGAAAATGGAAAATGATGAAAGAGATAGATTGAGGTTATAAGACATATCCAATACGTATTGTCTTATATTGTGCGTCATTATGACACAAAAATATGATTATTTAAGAAAATATAGCTGATTTGCTATATTTTATGATGTAGATAGTATATGAAAAAAAATGATGCTCAATGATATGACTAATTAAGGAAATATAGCTGGTTGCTATGTTTCATATTGTAGATGGTATATGAAGAAAAAATGATATGAGATCAGATGAGATGAAGGAGGTAGGAGAATCTAAGAAAAGACAAAGGATAAAAAGAATATGAACAACTGATGGGTTATGGAACCCTATATAGAGACCTCCCTTACCGAAGGTAAACTATGCCTCACTTAAGGTAGCACAGGACTGTACTATATTTTACATATGTTTAAGGTGTGATGTCATGACAACATATGATAGACACCAAGGCGTCAACTTTCTAAGTGATTGTTGGTCTAGAGTTATGTTTATGATAAAATTGTTGGAAACATGTGGAAAATAAGCCAAGTCTATGTTTTGATGATTAACAAATCAATTTGAATAAGTTTTTTGTTACTATCATGTTTGTGGAAATGATTAAAGGTTATACAAATGAAGAGAATGAAGCATGGCAAGCCAAGTCGAATTCCAAGTCGACTCAAGCATCCACTTAAGCCAAGTCGATCCCTAAGTCGACTCCAGCAGCGACTTCAAAATATCATTTCCTTCCAGAGTTGAAATCGAGAATGAGAGTTGCCGAAGTCGCATCCCAAGTCGACTCCGCTTGCAACTTGGGTGAAGTCGCAGACCAAGTCGACTCCAGCATCGACTTCGAAACGTCATTTCCTTCCAGAGTTGAAATCGAGAACGAGAGCTACCGAAGTCACATCCCAAGTTGACTCCGCATGCGACTTGGGCGAAGCCGCAGACCAAGTCGACTCCTGCTTTGACTTCAGTGCGGAAATTGCCGAACGAGTTAACTCAATGACAGATTTGAGTGGAGATGAAGATCAAGACGACTCAAACACTCAAATGAAGATCAAATGAAGATCAAAGCAAGAAGGGTTGCATGAATCCATCATGTTGGATTATGAACACACATTTGGACATCATTAGGCGTTCTAAGATTCAAATATTCAAGATTACAAGGATTCAAAGTTTGCAAGTCACGAAGCTAAAAGGACATCAAGCTAGGATGATTATATTGGGTTCCAAAAGATATAATCAAGGGAAGAACAACCAAACATGAAGAAATTCAAGCAAGCAAGGCATTACAAAGAACTTCAAGTTCAACTAGCAAGCTGAAGAAGTGAAGTCGCACCCGAAGTCAACTTCACCTGCAACTTGGGTCAAGTTGAGGACCAAGTCAACCCAGACTGGAACTTGAAGAAGTTGTGGAAAGCCGAAGTCGCACCCGAAGTCGACTCCATCTGCGACTTGGGTGAAGTCGCACCCAAAGTCGACTCTACCTGCAACTTGGGTCACAACGGTCGGAAATTTTTTGAACGTTGGCGCATTAAATACTCGCCACCTACTTCCAAACGTTCGGATTCCCTCGTAAATTATATAAGGCATTCAATATGAATGAGGAGGGTAGTTGAGAAATCATTAAATGAGCATAACTCCCATCTCTAAGAGCATTAAGTGATTAAGTCATCATATAGAAGAAGAACTCCGCTTTCAAACTGCCAAGAGCTGCTTGCTGAATCATTAAGCCTACGTTACAAGTTCTTCTCTGCGCCAAATCTGCCTCTACACAACAGTAACGTGTAGAAACTTTCTTTTGTTATTTCTTATTGTATCGAACTTAATTTAGTTTGGGTAACTAAGATCAAGTGTAAGCAAAGTAGTATGTGATTGGAGTGGAACTCGTCACCTACTTGTGCTGTGAATTGTTGATGCCCCCTAGAGCTGGAATCTAGAAGAGAGCAGTGGCTCAAGAGGTGTGAGCTTAAAAGAGTGGAGTAGGGAAGGTTGCCCGAATCACTATAAAATCTTGTTTGTTGATATTTATTTCTACTCTCTGCTCTATATTGCTTTCCATTTGTTTCTTCATAAAAGGGGACTAGATTAATCCGGGGTAAAGTTTCTGTTTAAGTTTAAATTTTTAAATACCCAATTCACCCCTCTCCTCTTGGGTAATTGTCATTAACTCGGGACCAACAAGTGGTATCAAAGCAGGTTTTTGAGTTTTACCAAAGAGATCTTTTGATATGGCATCTCAATCGACTTTTGTTCCCGCATTTGCCGAAGGCCAATCTTTTACTAGGCCACCATTGTTTGATGGGAATAATTTCGGCTATTGGAAGCTACTTATGAAACAACTCGTCATGACTATAGATATGGACTCTTGGATTGCAATCCAAGACGGTGTAACATTGCCTATTGATGAAAGAGCTTCCAAATGGACCGATGAGGAAGTAAGAACTGTTAAGAGCAACGCTAAAGCTATGAACTCACTGTTTTGTGTTCTTACTGCTTCCGAATATGATAGAATATCCTCTTGTCTAACTGCAAAAGAAATATGAGATACATTAATATCTATCTATGAAGGAACTTTTCAAGTCCAAGGGACAAAAATAAATATTTTGATTGGAGAATTGAAAAGCTTTAGAATGCTAGAAACAGAAAATATTTCTGAAATGTTTGCTAGATTCTCTAAAATTACTAACGCCTTGAAAGGTCTAGGAAAAGCAATTTCTGAATTTGAACAGGTCATGAAAATCTTAAGAGCTCTACCGGAATCTTGGACTCCAAAGATTACCGCTATAGAAGAAGCCAATGACCTCAACACATTGAAACTAGAAGACCTTATTAGCTCATTAATGTCACATGAGCTAATCAAGAAAAGAAATGAAGATCACCACAAAGGCAAAAGAGTCATTGCATTGAAAGCGGCACATAACTCGGATGAGCTCACCTCCTCATTTCACAACGATGATGAAGACATTGCACTACTTACTCGCAAATTTCGAAAGTTTATGACAAAAGAAAAGAACTTCAAAGACTTCAAAGAGAGACCACGAAAAGAGAAGAAGAAATAGGCCACAAAATATTATAGATGCGGCGGTATAGGACATATGCAAGCTCAATGTCCTACACCGGAAGAAAGACCAAATGATCATCAAGAAAGGAAGGAAAGATATGAAAGCCAAAAATTTCAAAGGCCCAAGGGAAGAGGAATGTATGTGAATGAAGAAACTTCATCAACAAGTAGCTCCTCAGCCGATGATTTTGATGCAGCAAATTGCACAAGAATATGTTGCATGGCGCAGATTGAGCAAGAAGAAAATTTGAACTCAACGAAAGTTTTGGAAGAGCAAACTACCTTAACAAAATGCACAAGTAATGAAGAGGTAACTTCCAAATTTTGTCATTCTCAATTTACTTATTCTTCTATTCAAAAATGTCTCAAATATGCTGAATTAGAGGAATTACAACATGCATATGATTCATTATATGAGGAAATTAAAAAATTAGGAAACAAGTTATCATTAAAGAAACAACAATGCAATTCCATTATTATTGTAAATGGAAAACTAGCAGAAAAAACAACAAAGTTGAAAGAAGAAAATGAACTACTTTTGAAAGAAGTGGAAAAATTGAAAAAGGAGAATGAATCATTAGCTAAATTCTCTAATCCAGGAGAAAATATGAAAATATTTCTAAACATGACCTCTCAAACCAATAGAAGAGTTCTTGGATACTCCATATTTGAGCAAAGAGAAAGCCGCAAATCGAATGTGCCAATACTTGGGAAAAATCAAACCAAAACTGCACCTATTTACATACCTAAAGGGAAACGAGTTGTTTGGACCAAAAGACCAACTTTTGAACCACTAAATACTTGGAGGCCTACTCCTAGATTACCAATAGCTTGCAATTTTTACAACAAGATGGGTCACAAAATTCATAGATGCAACTTTAAGAAACTGTATGACCATGGTGCAAAATTAGTTTGGGTTCCAAGAAACACAAGATTTGGGCTTTCAAAGATAGAACAACAAAGATTAAATCAGTTTACTAACCCAAATGGACTCATAAAATGGGTACCAAAGAGATAAAATTTATTTGTTCATTTTTTAGATATGTTTCAAGGCAAAGGCAAGCAACGTTTGGTTCATGGATAGTAGTTGCTCAAGGCATATGACCGGTGAAAGAAGTTTATTTCATAAACTCAAGCCTTGCAACGATAGAACTGTTGCTTTTGGAAATAATGAGAAAGGTAAAATCAAATGTAAAGGAAACATTTATAGTATTTCAAATGCATGTATGGAAGATGTATTATTTGTTGAAGGACTCAAGCACAATTTAATGATATTAGTCAATTATGTGACAAAGGATAAAAGGTTGTGTTTGAATCATCCATATGCAATGTGTTCGATGGAGAACATATCATGTTTAGTAGAAAAAGATATGGAAATGTATATTTGGTTTCACTTGATGAACTAGATGGTCAATGTCTAATGGCTATTGACAATGATCCATGAGTTTGGCATAAGAGGCTTGGGCATATAAACATGACAAATATTAAGACCCTATGAAAAAAGAATTTGGTAGAAGGATTGCCAAAATTGAAATATGACAAAGATAAAATTTACAAGGCATGTCAATTGTCAAAACAACCTAAAATGCCTTTCTCTACCAAAAAGGAGATTTCCACCACTATGTCACTTGAATTGCTACACATGGATCTATATGGGTCATCCGACATTTTAACCATTAGTGGAAAGAAGTATGTGTTTGTAATAGTTGATGATTTTTCAAGATTCACATGGGTAAATCTATTAGATAGCAAAGATGAAGCCTTCTCTATGTTTGCAACTTTTATAAATTTGGTTCAAAATGAAAAACAAAGTACTATTATGACCATTAGAAGTGATCATGGTGGTGAGTTTGAAAATAAACGATTCATAGAATTATGTAATGAAAAAGGAATTCACCACACATCTTTGGCACCAAGAACTCCACAACAAAATGGAGTGGTTGAAATGAAAAATAGAACCATACAAGAGATGGATAGAACAATGCTAAATGAGAGTAAATTATCCAAGAAATTTTGGGGTGAAGCTGTAAGTACAGCTTGTCATGTGTTGAACCGTATTACCATTAGAGCTATCTTGAAAAAGACCCCATATGAGCTATGGAAAGGTAGAAAACTAAATATTTCATATTTTCATGCCTTTGGTTGCACATGTTATGTTTTGAACAATGGAAAAACTAACTTGGGAAAACTAGATACTAAGAGTGATGAGGCAATATTTCTTAGTTACTCATCAAATAGTAAAGCATATAGAGTCTTCAATAAAAGGAACCAAGTTGTAGAAGAGTCAATACATGTTGTTTTTGATGAATTTAACTCATGCTCCAAAAGAAAAGATGATTTAAGTGATGCAGATAATATCACAAGTAACCTTGAAAAATTGCATGTAGAGAAGCAAGAAGAATCTATGGAGGAAAGGGTAAGTGAAGGTAATAATTCCTATAAACCTCCAACTGATTTAAAGTTCAAAAATGATCATCCAATTAAGCAAGTCATAGGGAATATTTATGAAGGTGTAAAAACTAGAAGGTCAAAATAAAATATTTGTGTACAATACGCCTTTGTATCCAAAATTGAACAATCCACTATTGACCAAACTCTTAATGATGAAAACTGGATCATAGCAATGCAAGAAGAGCTAAATCAATTTGAAAAAAACCAAGTTTAGCATCTTGTTCCAAGACCAAAGGACTGCACTATCATTGGCACAAAATGGGTCTTTAGAAACAAGTTAGATGAAAGTGGACTTATGGTGAGAAACAAAGCTAGACTTGTGGCAAAAGGATATTCACAAGAAGAAGGAATAGACTTTGAGGAATCCTATGCCCCGGTTGCTAGATTAGAGGTCATTCGGATTTTACTAGCTTTTGCATCTCACATGAATTTTAAGTTGTTTCAAATGGATGTTAAAAGTGCATTTTTGAATGAGTATATAAATAAAGAGGTGTATGTTGAACAACCACCTGGATTTGAGGAGAAAGATCAATCTAAATTTGTATACAAATTAACCAAAGCATTATATGGATTAAAATAAGCTCCAAGGGCTTGGTATGAAAGATTAAGCAAATTTTTTATTGATCATGACTTTCAAAAGGGAAAGGTAGACACCACTTTGTTTATCAAGTATAAAGAAAGAGACATTTTGATTATTCAAATTTATGCTGATAATATTATTTTTGGTGCTATTAATGAGATTCTTTGTCAAGAATTTTCTGAGCTTATGCAGAAGGAATTTGAGATGAGTATGATGGGGGAGCTAAACTTCTTCCTTGGTCTACAAATCAAACAACTAAGTGAAGGGATCTTCATAAACCAGTCCAAGTATATCAAAGAAATGTTAAAGAAGTTTGACATGGAAAATAGCAAAGGGACGAACACGCCTATGAGCTCAACCATTAAAATTGACAAAGACGAGAAAGGCAAACCAGTTGATTTAAAGTTATATAGAAGCATAATAGGTTCTTTATTATATTTAACTGCTTCTAGACCCGATATACTGTTTAGTGTTTGTATGTGCTCTAGATTTCAATCATGTCCAAAAGAATCACACTTGGTAGCTGTAAAAAGAATTTTCAGATATTTAGTAGATACTACCAACATAGGACTTTGGTATCCAAAGGGTTCTAACTTTGATCTAATCGCCTACTCGGACGCGGATTTTTCCGGTTAGAAAGTAGATAGAAAAAACACTAGTGGAACATGTCAATTTCTTGGGAACATGTTGGTTTCATGGTTTTCAAGAAAATAAACTAGTGTTGCTCTATCTACGGCGGAAGCCGAATATATTGCCGCCGGGAGCTGTTGTGCCCAATTGCTTTGGATGAAACAACAACTTAGGGATTATGGCATGAACTTTAAAGATATACCTATTAGATGTGATAACACAAGTGCAATATGTTTAACTAAAAATTCAGTATTGCATTTTAGGACCAAGCATATAGACCTTAGACATCATTTTATTAGAGAACATGTAGAAAATCATGATATATGTTTGGAATATGTGAGAACAAAAGATCAAATTGCAGATATTTTTACCAAACCTCTAGCAAAAGAACCATTTTATAAAATTAGAAATGATATGGGAATGCTTGAATTAACTTAGAAAAAGCACAAGATGAGGGAGAGCACAGGTTCAGGAGGAGCAACCCCGCCATTCTCAAGGGATTAACCCGCTCCATCTCTATTTTTGATCAATTGACAAAAAGGGGGAGAAGAGATCGAGATTTGAGTCTCCGTTTTAAATGTTTGTATGAATGATTTTAACTTGTGATATATTGGAAGTGAAATATGTATGTTAAACTCATGTTTTTAACTTGTGATTTATTAGAAATGTATGTTAAAAATCAAAATGCAAAAATAGTTTGTTTTAAATACATTGAAAGGTATATACTCAAATCAGTTTTGTTAATCATCAAAAAGGGGGAGATTGTTAGAAATATATGAAAAATAAGCCAAGTCTATGTTTTGATGATTAACAAATCAATTTGAGTAAGTTTTGGTTACTAACATGTTTGTGGAAATGATTAAAGGTTATACAAATGAAGAGAATGAAGCATGGCAAGTCAAGTCGAATTCTAAGTCGACTCAGGCATCGACTTAAGCCAAGTCGATCCCTAAGTCGACTCCAGCAGTGATTTCAAAATGTCATTTCCTTTCAGAGTTGAAATCGAGAATGAGAGTTGCCGAAGTCGCATCCCAAGTCGACTCCGCTTGCGACTTGGGTGAAGCGCAGACCAAGTCGACTCCAGCATCGACTTCGAAACGTCATTTCCTTCCAGAGTTGAAATCGAGAACGAGAGCTACCGAAGTCACATCCCAAGTCGACTCCGTATGCGACTTGGGTGAAGTCGCAGACCAAGTAGACTCCATCTTCGACTTCAGTGTGGAAATTGCCGAACGAGTTAACTCAATGACAGATTTGAGTGGAGATGAAGATCAAGATGACTCAAACACTCAAATAAAGATCAAATGAAGATCAAAGCAAGAAGGGTTGCATGAATCCATCATGTTGGATTATGAACACACATTTGGACATCATTAGGCGTTCTAAGATTCAAGTATTCAAGATTACAAGGATTCAAAGTTTTCAAGTCACGAAGCTAAAAGGACATCAAGCTAGGATGATTATACTGAGTTCCAAAAGATATAATCAAGGGAAGAACAACCAAACATGAAGAAATTCAAGCAAGCAAGGCATTACAAAGAACTTCAAGTTCAACTAGCAATCTGAAGAAGTGAAGTCGCACCCGAAGTCGACTTCACCTGCGACTTGGGTCAAGTTGAAGACCAAGTCAACCCAGACTGAAACTTGAAGAAGTTGCGGAAATCCGAAGTCGCACCAGAAGTCGACTCCATCTTCGACTTGGGTGAAGTCGCACCCGAAGTCAACTCCACCTGTGACTTCAGTCGCAACAGTTAGAAATTTTTTGAACGTTGGCACATTAAATGCGCCACCTACTTCCAAACATTCGGATTCCCTCGCAAATTATATAAGACATTCAATATGAACGAGGAGGGTAGCTGAGAAATCATTGAATGAGCATAACTCCCATCTCTAAGAGCATTAAGTGATCAAGCCATCATATAGAAGAAGAACTCCGCTTTCAAACTGCTAAGAGCTGCTTGCTGAATCATTAAGCCTACGTTACAAGTTCTTCTCTGTGCCAAATCTGCCTCCACACAACAATAACGTGTAGAAACTTTTTTTTTTATTTTTTGTTATATTGAACTTGATTTAGTTTGGGTAACTAAGATCAAGTGTAAGCAAAGTAGTGTGTGATTGGAGTGGAACTCGTCACCTACTTGTGTTGTGAATTGTTGATGCCCCCTAGAGCTGGAATCTAGAAGAGAGCAGTGACTCTAGTTGTATTTGTGAAATACATAGTGGAACTCAAGTCACAAGAGGTGTGAGCTTGGAAGAGTGGAGTAAGGAAGGTTGTCCGAACCACTATAAAATCTTGTTTGTTGATATTTATTCCTGTTCTCTGCTCTATATTATTTTCCATTTGTTTCTTCATAAAAGGGAACTAGATTAATTCGGGGTAAAGTTTCTGTTTAAGTTTAAATTTTTAAATACCCAATTCACCCCTCCCCTCTTGGGTAATTGCCATTAACTCGGGACCAACAAAAATGACAGATTATATAGGTATAATCTGTATATGTAAGGAAAAACAACTTTACACTAAGAAAGGCAAAGATAGAAATAAGAAAGGTAGAAAAAAATAAAGGAATTTCCTTTGATTTTTATGAATGTATTATGTTTAATGTTATGAAAATACATATGCATTTGATTTCATTCAAATGCTGAGTTATATGAAAAAGGAAAGGTCATTGATCTTTCTAGATTATATAATTGACTATGTATGATGATTATCTGATAAAAAATGATCATATTGATTATATATGATGTAAATAATTTTATGATAAGATATTGTTGGTCCCGAGTTAATGGAAAAACTCAAGAGGGGAGGGGTGAATTGGGTATTTAAAATTTATAACTTAAACAGAAACTTAACCCCGGATTAATCCAGTCCCCTTAATGAAGAATCGAAATGGAAAGCAATATAATGTAGAGAGCAGATAAATAAATCAAACACACAAGATTTTTATAGTGGTTCGGGCAACCTCCCTACTCCACTCTTCCAAGCTCACACTCCTTGTGACTTGGGTTCCACTATTATATTCTCTCAATACAATTAGAGCCACTGCTCTCTTCTAGATTCAAGCTCTAGGGGGCATATAACACACTGCTCAAGTAGGTGATGAGTCTCACTCCAATCACACACTACTTAGCATACACTTGATCCTAGTTCCTCAAACTAGATCAAGTTCAAACACAAATAAATGAAACAACAAGGAAATCTACACTTTACAGATGTGTAGCAACAATTAGGCGCAGAGAAGAACTTGAAGAGTTGGCTTTGAAGATTCTGAAATGAAGCTCTTGCAGTTTGAAGTAAAGTTCTTCTTCTTTGAGTGGCTTGATCTCTTTTGAGCTCTTGAATGTAGTAGTTAAGCACACTTAATGATTCTCAGCTACTTCCCTCGTCCACCTTGAATGCTATTTATAATTTTGGAGGGAATCCGAACGTTAGGGGGTAGGTGGCGCGCATTTAATGCGCCAACGTTCAAATAAATTCCGACCGTTGTGACCCAAGTCGCATGTGGAGTCGACTTGGCCTGCGACTTGGCTTCCAAGTCGCACCTGGAGTCGACCTCGTGTGCGACTCCAGTTCTTCAGATTTCCAAGTCCGAGTCTGGGTCAACTTGGCCTTCAGTCTTCAACTCAAGTCGATCCTGGAGTCGACTTGGGTTGCGACTTGGCGTGGTCTTTTGCAAAAACACCTTGATCTTCTTGAACTGGCTTGAACTTTGTAAAAATGGTCTTCATGACTTTGGGTATTGCTTCATTTGAAATAAGCTTGAAGATTAGCTTTGGACTTGATAGACTTGATTTGAACTTTGAATATGAATCTTAGCTTTTGATCTTCAAGAAACTTCAGTTGCTATTTGAGAATGAACTTTGCATCTTATTTGGATTTGATAAAGTCCAAATGGATCCTTGGAATAAGCTTGAAACTTCAATCTTCAAGTCTGAACTCCTCAAGTCGAAGTTGGAGTCGACCTCGTCTGCGACTTCGCACAAGTCGCACCTGGAGTCGACTTCGCCTGCGACTTCGTCATGTTCGTTTTCACTTTTTCAACTCTGGATACTTGAAGTCGATGCTGGAGTCGACTTCGTCTGCGACTTGGTTTCCTAAGTCGCACCTGGAGTCGAATTGGCCTGCGACTTCACTTGCTTGTTTTCTATTTTCAATGCTATCCACCTTTTTCCATTTGAAGTCGCTTGTGAAGTCGACTTAGGTATCGACTTCACCCCAAGTCGACTTGGTAATCGACTTGACTTCTTTGTTTTCCTTAAACACTTGGCAAACTCATTAGTACACTTTATATACTCAAATTAGTCTTTGTTTAATCATCAAAACTTATGCTTTGGTCAATTTGTTTTGTTTGGAACATTGTTTCCAACAGATATGACCATATTAACATGATTTTCGGGACGAAACTTATTATAGGGGGGAGGATTGTGAAACCCCGATTTTATGACCATGTATGAAACCCTAGGGTTATAAGCCCTAGGTAATATATTAATCTTTATATGAAATATATTGATAACATTTTTGCAATATATGGAATTAGAGGATTAAATAGCTAATTATGAAATGTTAATTCGGATGAATAGTGAAACGTGAATAGTAAACGTGGGATTAAAGAATATGTTAAGTTAATCACTTCGGATTAACTTAATCATAAAAGACGAAAAAGAAAGCTTCCCACTAAAAGACAAAAGAGGAATAGTGATACTTTTTTAATTTTTTAATAATTTTCAGATTTAAGGGTGATTTTGAAGGAAAAATGAAGAAAAATTCATAATTTGCAATCCGGACGTTGGATTGAGGTGAAATTTTTTATGGATGACCAAAATCTTATGATGAACATGATGAGTGATCCAAGATCTATCAAAAATCATGAATTAAGGGTCAAGATGAAACTTCATTTGGAAATTAAAAAGGTAGCCCACCTTTTTCATTAATTACCTTTGACTTTTGGATGAAATTTAATTAATTAAAAATCAAAATAATTAATGAAAAATCAGCACAAATGTCAAGGAGGGCAGGGTCGTGCAAGGGGGAGGACTTTTGGGGCCAAAATCGAATGGCCTAAAATCATCCTCATCAAGAATCAACGGTTGAGATTTAATTAGCTTAAAAATATGATTTTTAATAAATTAAAAATCATTAATAAATAGGGGCTACTAGGGGGGCGTGAGCTTCTGTGTAGGGTGGCTGCACATTGCTCCACACATTTCATAAAAATTGGAAAAAATATTTAGAATTAAATACCTTGAGCAAGGGGGTAAATTATAATTTAATGAAAAATGAAAAACTATAAACGTGGATGCTATAAACGACCAAAGGCACTCCAAACCAACTCCAAGCTTGAAAAATTCAAGCCTTCCCACCCCAAATTCGTTCCAAGCCTTGAGAGAGAAAAGAAGAGAAGGAAAGAGAGAGAAAGAGACAAGTAGGAAAAGAATTCTCCACTTGAGGTAAGGAGATTCTACCCAAAATTTTTTTGAGTGTTAAGTGGGGTAAAACCATGATTAGATAATATCTAAGCATAAGAAAATAAGTTTAGTTATGCTGCTTAATTGGAATTATGCCAAAACATCAAAAATTTGGAGCGAGGATAAAATATTCAGGAAAATCATGCATAAATGAGTAAATAATGCTCTAATATTGCTAAATGATGATTTGGGATGAATGTTTATGATAGTTATAATGTTGGAATGATGATATATTAATCTCATAATTTTTGGATTTAAGGATTATGCTTAAGTGAAATTATGATGAATTTTAGTATATGGAGAAAAAGATTTAATTGGTCAAGTTAATGATGATAAATTCGAAATTCATGAATTTTTCCATGATATACTAAACATAAGCTATGTCATGGTATTTTTTATTTTTGGAAAAAATGTCAATTTTTAGAACCATGAACAGTAACTTTTCAACGCTGTGAACAGTAACCTATTACAGTAATCTGCTACAGTAATCACGAACAGTGATTTGAACAGTAACTATGAACGAACAGCGTGCTTTTGAAGAAAATTTGAGATTAATATTTGAGGATTAAGACATCAACTAAGTGCTTAAGAATGAGCACAATGTGCGAAATGTGAAAAATATGTAAAAAATAATAAGTGGAAGTAATAAACTTCCATATGATGTCAAATGAATGTGTTATGGTATATAGGAATGATACTTTAAAAATGGGTATTAAAAATACGGTGAATGGTATAATGCATAAATTATGATGTGCACGTACACCCGACTTGAAATTCAAGTGGGTTGTGAATGATAATGGAAATAGGTTGGAAATCTGAGTTGAATGCAAGCAAAAGAAAGTATATGAATGCTCCGTCATTCTTATATGTATAGGCAAAGGCAAAGAGATAAGCGAGACAGAAAGCTAAGCAAGTAAGGTAAGCAAGCAGGACCTTTGAAAATGAGATTTTATTCTCAAATGCAAAAATGCTTTCAAGTTGTTTTACTTGAATATTTCTAAAGTTGTTTAAGGATGATTATTCCTTCATCTCTTTATTACTCTTTGAAATGATTAGTTAAAATCTTCCCTATTTTCAAATTGCATGCTAACATGGATTTAAATGACGTTTTCATCGAACCGATGTTCTAATGGATGGTGCAAAGAATTCTCTACATGAAAATAACAAATTGCCATGTGTAAGAGGTATATAATGTCGGGGGTGACGAAAATCATGCATGGAATGGAAATTAAGTAGGCTAGTCGAGGTAGTAAGTGGACAAGGAGTCCCCCTTGATGTTGCCAAGTCGGAAGGTCCGACGCTAAGGATGGAAAGGATCATGTTATGAAAGAATGTTCCCCGAGCTAGCGTACCCTCACATGAAGGATTATATCATGAATGGAAATGATCCATTTGCACATCCAATGTTTGTGAAATGGCCAAAAATTGGGATTTATGAATGGTTTACATGAATGGTTTATGAAAAAGTTTCTATTCCATTGGTAGTTGATCACTTGCTAAGTGTCTCCTATCGAATAGAGAGAAATGCATTTAAACGAGAATGAAATATGCTTGCTTATTGAGTTTCGACTCATGTTTTGTTTTCCCCCTTTAGACAGGTGTAAGGAAAATTCAAGTGATGAAAGACATGTTCTTGTTGAGAAAGGAAAAAAGAATTTTCAAAGGTTTGTAATCCTTTGTATATAGAAGCATGAACGAATGCCTTAAGGGATATGATACTATTAGTACAAATGTTCAGGATACCTTGCATAGGTAATATATGATTTAGAAGGCAAAAGATTTAAAATGCCTTGTATAGATATGATATGACTGAGGCAAAGAATGCCTTAAAAGATAAGTGCTTGTATGCTAAGAGTTGATAGATCCTTGTTATTGACATGGAATGAAAAGGGCATGTTAGGTCAAGAAGACCTTTAATGTAGAAGAGACAAGTTAATATGTTATGAATGATATGTACAATTGATTACAAGTGTATTGTCGTTTCTAAGATGAATTGTGTGAAATGCAAAGACATGAAATGATGATGGATAAAAGAAATGAAAAAATTTGGACGAGATCAAATTAAGAACTCGCCGCGTGATCAGGGCAACAATCCTGAGTCACGTTCACCAATCCAAAATGGTCCAGGAATAAAGCTTCTAGGCACCCCGGTTTGGGGCGCCATAGAAGTTATACCATCTTCTGTGGCGCCCTAACCCGGGGTGCCTGGAAGCCTTACTCCGGGACCGTTTTGGATTGGTAAACTTGATTCAGGATTGTTGCCCTGATCACGCGGCGAGTTCTTAATTAGATCTCGTCCAAAAAAATTTCATTTCTTTTATCCATTATTATTTCATTTTTTTGCATTTTACTTCATTCATCTTACAAGCAACAATACGCTTGTAATCAATTGCACATATCAAGTGCGCGTTTCATCCATAATATCTCAACTTGCTCTTCTACATTAAAGGTCCTCTTGACTTAATCATGTCCTTATCATTTCATACATACATACATCCATTAGTTCTTAGCATACAAGTATTTATCATTTAAGACATTCCTTATCTGAGTTATATCATATCTATACAAGGCACTTTAAATCTTTTGCCTTCTCAATCATATAATACCTATACAAGGTATCCTGAACATTCGTACTAATAGTACCATATCTCTTAGGGCATTCGTTCATGCTTCTATATATAAAGGATTAAAAACCTTTGAAAATTCTTCTTTTCTTTCTCAGCGAGAACATGTCTTTCATAACTTGAATTTTCCCTGCACCTGTCTAAGGGGGGAAAACAAAACATGAGTCGAAACTCAATAAGCAAGCATCTTTTATTCTCGTTTAAATGCATTTCTCTCAATTCGGTAGGAGACATTTAGCAAGTGATCAACTACTAATGGAATAGAAACCTTTTCATAAACCATTCATGAAAACCTTTAATAAACCGTTCATGAAAATCGTTCATGTAAACCATTCGTAAATCCCAGTTTTTGGTCATTTCATAAACATTGGGTGTGCAAATGCATCATTTTCATTCATGACATAATCCTTCATGTGAGGGTACGCTAGCTTAGGGAGCATGCTTTCATAACATGATCCTTTCCATCCTTAGCGCCGGACCTTCTGACTTGGCAACGTCAAGGGGGACTCCTTGTCCACTTACTACCTCGACTAGTCTACTTAATTTCCATTCCGTGTATGACTTTCGTCACCCCGGCATTATATACCTCTTACACATGGCAACTTGTCATTCTCATGTAAAGAATTCTTTGCACCATCCATTTGAACATCGGTTCAATGAAACATCATTCAAATTCATGCTGGAATGCCATTTTCAAATAGAGAAGAATTTTAATCAATCATTTCAAAGAGTAATAAAGAGATAAAGGAAAGACCATCTTTAAACAACTTTAGAAACATTCTAGTAAAAAAACTTAAAAGCACTTTAACATTTGAGAATTTTCAAAGGTCCTGCTTGCTTACCTCCTCAGTTTGCGTCCTCGACCTTTTCTTTCCCTTTTTCTATTCAAGGAAAAGGGCATTTCATTCATTCCATTCAGGTTGCTTCTCATGCATGTTTTATAATATTTAGTCATTATCTTCTTATATAGATTTTTTTATCCATAGGCTCTTCCAAAATTCCATCCTTATATATAAATATTAATATCAAATTTTCTTCAAAATCATGTTGTTCACTATTCACAGTTACTGTTCAAAATCACTGTTCATGATTGCTGTAGCATATTATTGTTCACAACGTTGAAAGTTACTGTTCATGGGTTCCAAAAATTGATATTTTTTTTCAAAATAAAAAATACCTTGGCATAGCTTATGTTTAGTATATCATGGAAAAATTCATGAATTTTGAATTTATCATCATTAACTTGGCCAATTAAATCATTTTCTCCATATACTAAAATTCATCATAATTTCTCTTAAGCCTAATCCTTAAATTCAAAAATTATGAGATTAATATATCATCATTCCAATATCATAACTATCATTAACATTCATCCCAAATCATCATTTAGCAATATTGAAGCATTATTTACTCATTTTATGCATGATTTTCCCGAATGCTTTATCCTTGCTCCAAATTTTTGATGTTTTAGCATAATTCCAGTTAAGCAGCATAACTATACTTATTTTCTCATATTTAACCATTCTCTAAGCATGGTATAACCTTATCTAATATCCAAAATAAGTTTGAGAAGAATCCACTTACCTTAAGTGAAGATATCCTCCTTCCTTCTTCTCTTTCTCTCTCTCTTCCCTTCTTTCCTTCCTTCCTCTTTTGCCTAAAACGTGGGTGGGGGTTGGATTTTGAGCTTTCGCTCAAGCTTGGGATGACTTGGATTTTGTGTCCAAATCGACGGTTGAGATTGATGATTATCATGAGATGGATGGATGAGATTGATTTGGAATAAAAAATGCATTTTCATAAAAAAACGAAATACATTAAATAGAGCATGCTACAGTGGACGTGAATAGGGTTGCACAAGGCTCCATGCCATGCATGGAAATTTGTGATTAAATCAACGGTTGAGATTGGATTGATCATGGATGATCAACAGTTAAGATTAATCACACCTTTTGATGAAAATCAAGCAATTAATGGATGGATCAGCAATGGAAACTTGTGACCAGCAATTTTCCACCTAGGATAAGGAGAAATTACTAGGAAATGACATGGAAATGATATATTTGGAATTTAATCCAAATTTCAAGGGGGTAGAATGCAATTTCATGAAATTTGGGATACTATGTTAATGATGATAAATTCGAAATTCATGAATTTTCCCATGATATACTAAACATAAGCTATGTCATGGTATTTTTTATTTTTGGAAGAAATATCAATTTTTGGAACCCATGAACAGTAACTTTTCAACGCTGTGAACTACCTACTACAATTATCTGCTACAGTAAACGTGAATAGTAATCTGCTACAGTAATCATGAACAGTGATTTCGAACAGTAACTATGAACGAACAGCGTGATTTTGAAGAAACTTTGAGATTAATATTTGAGGATTAAGACATCAACTAAGTGCTTAAGAATGAGCACAATGCGCGAAATGTGGAAAACATGTGAAAAATGATAAGTGCAAGTAATAAACTTCCATATGATGTCAAATGAATGACTAATGAATGTGTCATAGTATATGGGAATGATACCTTAAAAATGAATATTAAAAATATGGTTAATGGTATAATGCATAAGTTATGATGGTACCCGAATTGAAATTCAAGTGGGTTGTGAATAATAATGGAAATGGGTTGGAAATCTGAGTTGAATGCAAGCAAAAGAGAGTATATGAATGCTATGTCATTCTTATATGTATAGGCAAAGGCAAAGAGATAAGCGAGACGAAAAGCTAAGCAAGCAAGGTAAGCAAGCGAATTTTCTAAATGATTTTGTCTTTCATTACAAGGTATTTAAGGATGGTCATTTCTTTATCTCAATGTGTATTAAAATGTTATTTCAAATATGTCAAGTGATTTTCTTACCATTTCGAATTTATGTATGAAATGTGATGAAGTACGATGTTTCTTTGAAACAATATTTAAAAAGGATGGTGCAAAGAATTTCTACATGAGAATGACAAGTTCCATGTGTAAGGGGTCTATAATGCCGGGGTGACTAAAGGTCATACATGGAATGGAAGTCAAGCAGGCTAGTCGAGGTAGTAAGTGGACAAGGAGTCCCCCTTGACATTGCCAAGTCGGAAGGTCCAACACCAAGGATGGAAAGGATCATGCTATGAAAGAATGTTCCCCGTGCTAGCGTACCGTCACATGAAGGATAATGTCATGAATGGAAATGATGAATTTACACATCCAATGTTTATGAAATGCCAAAAAACTAAGATTTATAAACGGTTTACATGAATGGTTTTCATGAATATTTTATGAAAAAGTTTCTGCTCCGCAGGTAGTTGATCACTTGCTAAGTGTCTCCATTGAATGGAGAGAAATATTTTTAAAGAATGTTGCCTGAAAAATATATAGCTTGCTTATTGAGTTCCGACTCACATTTTGTTTTCCAAACCTATAGACAGGTAAAAGGAGGAAGGAGGCAAAGAGCATAAGTGGAGGTTCAAGGATGAATGAATTTCTATGAGCTACCTATGTATGAACTTATAAATGTTAACAATTAAATTGTTATTCAATGTTGTAGAAGGATTATGTTATGTTTTATGCCTATGGATTGGCGAAAATTTTTATGGGTAAATGCTAAGGCATGAAATATCATGATATGATTAAGTATGAAGATTATGAGATGAGATGTATAACTCTCAAATGATATAATAGCCTAAAATGGCATTTGATGGAAATTGAATGTATAAATGATATAAAATTCTAAGGAATTAGGATTAAGGGGATGAATATCCAATAAAAACCCGCCGCGCGATCAGGGCAACAATCCTGATTCACATTTACCAATCAATATATATTGGAGTAAGGTTGTGACGCACAGGCGAGGGCACCACATGGGAATACAAGAAAGCTGGAGAAATTTAACTTTTCAGTTTACCATGTGACCTATGGACCTTTGCTTTGAAGTTCAACTGATTAATTAATGAAAATTTCAGTTGTTGAATGAGTGTTTTAGTTTAAGATGTCAAGATTTATATGCGTATTGGGTTGTGCATGTAAGAAGATGCTAGTTGAAATGTAATCCAAGTAAAAAAGCTACGCAGCCATGTAAACAGTTACCGTGATGATTTATAATTTTTTTTAAAATATAAAGTAAATGGCTTTGATTTGAAATGTTAAGATGTGTTGATTTAGTTTGATTAACTAAAAACTTGACCAAATTCAAGTTAGATCCATGCTCAGAAATGAGGATTTAGCCATAACAGTGGTGTTGTTAGAAATTTATGGCCTGCATGTTGTTTTGAATGATGCATTTGATATTTTAGAATTAAAGAAAAATATCACTGGGAAGGAATGGAAGCTCCAGCTGAGTTGAAGCATGGGGTCGTGACAGGGCAACCATGTTGGACTTGAAATTTCAATTGCATGCTTATTGTAGTATAAGAATATGAATAAAAAGATGCTAATGAAACCTAAAGTTAATGAAATTTTTGTTTCTTTCCATTTAAATAATGAATTGATTACTCATATCACATTTAATGAGCTTACATGTGTTGCATATTTAAATTATGTTTATTGATGAAGGTTATTGTTGCTAGGAATGGTAACAATTTCATTTGAAGGACAAATGAACTCCAACTTTGAATTCAAGCTCAACTGTTGAGTAATGATAAAATGATAAATGTAATGACTACTCGTGAACTTGGTTGGTCTACATGCAGAAGATTGAAAACCTAGTCACATTCGAGTTAGGTTTATGTTATTAAATGAAATTATTTTGAGTGCGGAAGATGATTATTGATGTGAATATGAATTGAACGTATTCTAAATAAAATTTTCTTACGTCGTAATGTCTTCGACTCTTAATGAGATAATGGAATATATATTTTTTTTTCCAAAAAGGGACTCGACAGTTAATGTCAGCCATGACAGCCATGTATTAGGGGAAGTTGGAATTTTTATACTGCTTTAACGAATATGTGTATTATTTTTGAAAATCTATTAATGGTAATAGATGAAATGGAAACCTAAATAGGGTTCAACTACGGTGATAAATAGGGCCACTATTGTTTACGAGGTTTTTTTAAAAAAATTAGTCTGATTTCAGGATCACTAGAAACACTTATGCTTCCAATTAAGATGCGTAATACAGTTTTGTTAACAAGTTAACAAGTTTTACTGCTTTAAAAAGATATTGGAATCAAGTTCTATGACATTTCTATTGGTTGGAAATGCTGTAGGTCATGGTTTCACATATATTTAATTTGTAAATTAATTTTTATCATTTTTGGAGATGCGTATATATTTATTTGGATTTTTAAATACAAGGGTATTTTAGTTATTTTAAAATGTTGAAAATGACTAAAATATTTATGTGTTTTAAAATAAAAAATAAATATAAACATATCTTCAAAGATGGTAAAACTTGGTTTATAAATTAAATACACAGATTCACAATTTTATAAAAAAATTGTAAAAAATAAAAAAAAAACGTTTTTGGAGGCATTTGTGAATTGTGACATGGCACAAATGATCATTTGCGGAGGTTGATTCGTTAACGTAAGCTACCAATAGTTTATGTTAGCTCAATTTGAAAGTGTATTTTTAATTTTTTATGAAAATGTTGTCGAAAGTTATTTAATTTATTTAACAAATTTTATAATTTTTGAAGAGCTATGCTTTTATGAAACTCCTCAGCTATCAAAACCCATCCATTTATACATCTTCGATGATTGGCAGAAAATCCACTGCATTCATTTTATTTAGAATCATTTATGTCATCACCTTTTCATTCATCTAGTATCATTATGTATAAGCTAAATCTACTCAATGTGTAAAATTAACATAATAAAATTGTTTAATTCTAAATATTGATTTTAAAATTTTATTTTTAATATTTGAACCATCTAAAACATAATTCTTATGTGGATAAAAGGTTCTATAAATTATTATTACATTCTTATGTATATGTTAATGAATGTGAACGTTTTCCAGGTTTTACGCATAAATATTAGTATTTTCGAGCAAATGCGGCTTATTCACATATTTGATTTAGATGAAATTTGATTGATAATATAATGGATGAAGTGGAATTTTTTTTTAATCAATTATCAATATATTAAAAATGGAGAGGTTTATATGGATGTGTAATTTGGTTATGTAGAAGATGAGTCCTTTTTGAATATTTATATATTTTATATTTTTAGAAAATCAACAATTTTGGTTTGAAATGACTTAAATACTTCTAAAAAAATGTATTTTTTAAAGAAACATTTATACATATACAAAAATTATAAGTTTTGATATATGAATTAAATATATTTAGGAAAAAACACTTTTCATAAGCTGCTACCAGGACCCTTCATGAAATGGGCAAATCATAAATATGTCCGGAACAGAATGTTGCAAAAATATTGATAGAATTGATGCACCAGCATCGTCTTTTCCGTATCTGGTGGAAAAGGAAGAGAACAGCATTGGTGGGAACAGGTTCCCACCGGCCTTAATGGGAGCTCTCCTCGCCATTTGTATTTTATTTTATTTCAAAGATCTCACTGCACATATGATTTGAAATGTAATTTTGAATTATAAGGCTTACGGAGCTAAAATTGCCAAAATAATAAAATTCCAAACATCGGGATTTAAAGCTGGTCAGTGAAGTGTTCATTTATTTAACTTGGCTCTTACTAAGCCCACGTATTCCTTCCGACTGAGAACAGCTTCGATGGGAACTCCTTCCAAAAACTAATTTTTTGATTTTTTTTTTCAAAAATCTAATGACACATATTATTTAAAATATGATTTTGACCATTCATAATAAAAATTAAAAAAGTCAGATGTTCTCGTGACCTTAAGGGTGTGTTGGCAATATATAAAACTTTTCACCCCTTATAACTATCATAGTTTTTAATTATTTTTCAATTTTTTATACAACCACTCTACTTGTTAATCATTTTTAGACAATTATCTATATAACTAACTTATCAATTTTAGAGTGTGTTTGGTTGGAGGTAAAACTTTTTTATAAAAAGTTTTCAGGGTAAAAGTTGTCAACTTGATAGAAAATGATATTATATGATAGGGGTAACGATAATGTGTAAAAAGAATAAAGTTAAAATAGATATGTTAGTTGTATGGGCAGTTGTGTGGAAATGATTGAAAAATAGGGTTGTTTATATAGGAAAATGTGAAAAAATAATTAAAAAATAGAGTAGTTATGAAGAGTGAAAAGTTTTAAATTGAAAAGTTCCAGTTGACATTTTTTGTGTCCGACCAAATACACCCTTAACTTTATCCTTTTTAATTTTCATCATTATCCATATCATATCACATCATTTTACAATTTTTACTCTTTAAAATTTTTCATCAAAAGTTTTACCTATTTCTAAACACACCTCAAATATGTAAAAATAATGAAATTCACATATTTAGCAAATAAAAATTAGTATATAATATTGTAGGAATTTTTTTTTTTAAAAAAGACTTTTTTAGACTCATCTAAACCAGATATATGTATATAACATTTCAGATCATACAAATCTTATTTAGATATTATTTATAACCTAAAAGTATATATATACTATTAATATCTTTATATCATAATTTTTTAATTATCGCCATTGTATTTGAATTATTTTTATTATGAATGGACAAAATCATATTGTAAATAATATATGAGGTCAGATTTTTGAAATAAAATTAAAAAATTAGTTTTTGAAAGGAGTTCCCATTGAGATTGTGGAAACACCGTTCTCCTTCCCACTTACCTACGACCTAGGTGAATGGGGAATGTACACATCAGTAGACCAGTCAAAGGATATTACATTTGTAATTGTTATAGAAGGCATTCATTGGTTATTCTTGTTATGGTATCTACTCATTTCATATCTTTTCAGAAAGAGTTCTCACTAGTGAAGAAGTAAAATAGGTCTCATATCTTAACATAAATAAATAAATAAGGAGACGTGATCTTATGTGGCCAAGCTAAGCACTTGGGTGCTTAGCCCATCCAAAATTTTATAGTTTACTCCCTTTTGCATATGATGTTTTCGAAAAAAATAAATAAAAAGTCAGGAGCAGAACGCTCATCTCTCACTCTCGCTGCCATGAAAGAAAACCCACTACCAGTAAGAGCAGGCTTCAGTCATCAACAAGAAGCAAATTTGGCTGACGAAGGGGAAGATGAAAATTGGTAGAGCTTGAGTTTGTTTGGGATTAAAAATCAAAAGGGTGGAAAACGACAGAAATTGGAAATGATTTTGAGAGAAAATTGATAGGGGGAGCATAAATTGATCAAATTCGACGGAGAATTTGGGGAATCAGCACTGGGCATTAATCATATGCATGTGATTGGCACGCAAGCATCTATATTGAGGTAGATTGATTGTCATATTTGATTATGTGAGATCTCCAGCCAGCAAAGGGGGAGATAAAAAATGGCAAAGTTTTTTTTTTTTTTAGAAAAAGGAAAAGTAGAGAAAAGCACATAGTTCTTCTTTCATAATACAAGAAAAAACAATTGCCATTGAAACATTGTTCTTCCCTTAATAAGATGTATATTTATTTTTCTTTGAATCTTACAACAACGAGGAAAAAGCTATAAATTTTTACAAAATTAAACCCTCCATCGTCGTCATCCGCTACCTGCCATCATCGTATTTGAGTGACCTTCAATGCTGGTTGGAGTTTGCGAGGAGGAGATTCCAGTGAGAGGCGGTAGGTAGGGGCGGCGCAAGGGGGGAGCTGGAGATGAAAGAGGGCTAAGCTTGATTCGGACCTCTCTCTATTTTCTTTTATTGAACAGCCCCTACACTGAGGCGAAATTCTAATTTTCCTACACATCAGATCGGGATTTCGAAAATCATACCATCTAATCGGAGGGCGCAAATGGTCGGGCTAAGCGCCTAGGCACTTAGCCTGGGCGCATAAGATCAAAACTCATAAATAAATCTCATATATTTGGGGGCCCATCCAGTGCACATGAAACTTTAGTGTACCTTGTGCGAAGACCAATTCTTTTATTTTTTTGAATTTTTTTTATAAAAACATGTGTGCCCAAGCATGAAGATTATATATGTGTATAGGTACAATTTTATAGAATTTTGACGTTATTTAATAATTTTTAAATTTAAAAGTAAAAAATATTACAGAATTAAAAATATAAAACTTTATATATGAAAAGTACATGCTTGGGCCTAAATATTGATACGAAAAAATCAGAAAAAAAAAAAAAAAAGTCTGGAAAAACTTCATTGCACACTGTGCACCGAATCAGCCCCTCCATATCTTTTGAATAACTTCTTTCCGTTGCTTTTGTAGAATAATTTGCAAATCCACGCCTATCTTTAACTGTAATTGTACTTTTTTAGACTGCATTCCATCTTTGATGCGACACAAGACTTGCAGGGAATACCCCCAATATTAGAAACTCCTTACTAAATTGGTGCTAGACACAATAAAAATATTGACACCAACTGCTAACTTGGCATACCTGTTATCAACTTCATCACCCGCTAAAAATAAAATTAATTTTTTTGATGAAATAAATATGGATAATAATTAACATATTTGAACCATCCCTAAACTCACAACTCTATCCAGCAAAAATAAAAATACATAAATAAATATAAATAATTAATATTTTGTGCTTGAAATTTTTATTTTGGTTAATTCACATAGTTATTTATGTATGATAGAAATTTCAAACTTAAACACCTATAAACAAAAATTAAGAGAATTCAGTGTATTTGATTTTAGCAAGTATAGGCAGATTGAGAAATAATTAAAACTAAATTTTAAAATCTAATATTAATTATCAAAAATGACATAATTAGTAAGAATATGTAATTATTAACTTAATTCATGAGAAAAATTTTCATAAATTATTTGAAGAATTTAAGAATTTATCGAATAAGAAAATACTGTTAATAGTAGTGTGATTAAGGAAATTTCATCTACACCATATTAAATTTTGAGGCTGAATTAATTATTAATTGATAAATTAATGATATGAAACATGATATTTAACAATGAAGATTGGTTACTTTAATAAGAAAATTATTTTAGATAATTAAGAAAATATAAATTTAAAACTAAAGAGGTAATATATATGGAATACCCAAATATAATTATCTAGTTACCTTTATTAATTTAAGAAGTAATAAATTGATACTATAAAAAATGATGTTTAGAATATATATTAACTAGATAAAACTATCATTTTTCAGTGTCATGCTTTGGGCGTTAGAGCAAATTATAGCACAAGTATTAAATATAGTCTACACGAGGTAGGTAGAGTTCTTTTCTTCTCTTTTTGATTTTATGTTGTAATGTACACTTATGGCATAGATGTTTTGGATGCCATTATTTTATAATTTTTAAGTGAATGAATATTATTTATTATAATGATTTATTGTGATGCCGATGTTGGCCTTTATTAATGCTAGCATTATGCATTTTGAAATTGACATATATTACTTGTTACACAAGCATATTCATAAGTCACGGTTGTAGTTCTTGATTTGTGAAGTGTTGCTGTTGGACCATCGGTGATGACCATTGGCACATCCTGACCGGGGATCGAGATGTGATACCCTGGGTGACATTGGTTCCGACCTACTTGTCTGACTGGTATGAATTTGGTGGGTTACATATTTACTCTATTTGACCCTTATGGTTTGGAATTAGTCTGCGGGACTAGTGGTTCTCAAAGTAATAGCTGGGGCCAGAGTTGTTCATGTAATGTGGCACAGTGTGACTGCGGTTGTGTGCAGAGCACGACAAGGTATCAGTTACACATTTGGTTTGAATACAGGTATTTCCTAGTCCACCCATATTGTGCTAGTTTGGTCATTCGTGTTAAGCAGAGTTAGCCACTTTTGCTATGTTGCATTGGCCATTCAGTTACACAGTAGGTAGGACTTTGGGGCGAGATACTGAACTTCCTATTGGAGTCGAGACCTTGCTGGTTTGGTTTGAAAAGTGACATATATTTGATACATTGATGCATGCCTGGGTATAAACATGCATTTCATATGATTCAAAGCTTGATTTAGATTTGAAAATTGATTTTGATTTAATGACCTATGCACATTAGTTGTTCAAAAATTGTAAATTTTCATTTATATGTTCTACTTACTGAGATTACCCAGACTCATGTCTTCTTGTTTCCTTTTATTTTAAATGACAGAATCGTGTGTGTAGACCACTAAGTGGATTGTGGTTTAGCTAGGACAAGCAAATAGAGATGTTCAATTTATTACTTACGTTCCGACCCTCTCTGAGCGTAGACACTAAGGTATATAAATTTTGAAATTGAATATATGTGTATATTAATTAGCGTAGCCATGTACATATAAGATGTTTGCACTATGTTAGCATCTGTGATTGCTCTTTTCGTTACTATAGATCCTAGATATTAGCTATCGGGTGCCCTAATAGTCTGTAATGATCGTTGCACTATTGTGTTGACTTAGTCAGTGGGGCGTTACAAAGGAGTTGTTTATTAACATCTAAAATTTTTCAATACAAAACTTTTCATTCTTCACGGCTACCTAATTTTTTTAGTTATTTCTTGATATTTTTCTATAAAACTATATTTTTCAATTATTTTTATACAATTGTACATACAACTAACTTATTTATTTTAACTTTGTTTTAATCTTTTCTCCTTTTCATTACCTAAGGGCGCAACTCAGGCTTATGAAATTCGGGTTCATTTTAATCCTGTCCTTAATCCTATTTATAAAAAATTAATCCTAACCTTAACATTAATATTAACTTAACTTAACACTAACTTTATTATTGAAAATTGGTTTGGGTTGAGTTTTGGGTTAAATTTTAATTTTTGATAAATTTACATTTTATTTAAGAGTGATAAGTTTAGAATTTTATATGAATATATAATAATAACAAATCATGTAAGTAAATATAACAATATCTAATCAAACTACAAATTTTAAAAATATAGCAATATAAAACATATTTCTAGAAGAAAATTTAATATAAAAAACAAGATAAAGGAAGAAAATTAATGGATGTAATGTTTTCAAATATAAATAACATAAAATATACAAAATATAAAAATATTGTTTAGATATCATCTATGTAATATATTTTATAATAATATAAAATGAAAAATTAGGCTTGCGTTTTTTGGGTTTGGGTTCGCTTGAACTTTAATCCTATCATATTTTCAAATCGAGTTCTTTAGAATTTGGCAGGACAGAAATAGGCCATAAAAAGCGGTGAGGATTCAAAAGTGGACAACATTGCAAACTAGTGCAACTGGGTATAAGGAAAGTTGTGTATTGCATAGCTATTAGGAGTGTTAATTGTAATGGTCAACCCGCCAATCAGCCCGTCTACCAATTTATAAATGGATTTAGATTGAAATTTTTGAATAAATGGTTTATGATCCGTCAATCCGTTCGACCATCTAATTAAATAAATGGATTAAGATTGAAATTTTACAACTTGTCAACTTGTTTATATAACCCATTTAATCTATTAACCCGTTCAACCCATATAACCGGTTTATAGGTTATATATAGTAATATATATGATACTAAATTTTTGTCCCTTATTTTTCCCATTCCCGCTCCTAAGTTCACACTCGCTCTTTCCGTGCCCTAAATCTTGCCCTTGTTTTGAGTGCCCAACCCTCTCCTACCCTACGACCGCTCGATTTTTCTTTATGCTTGGTTGTCGCCTCCCATTTTCTCCCTTCTACCCATCGTTGTGAAGCTGCTTCCCGTGCTCTCTCTTCCTTTGCCCTAATCTCACCGCCTGTCTGCTTCTCCGCCTTCCACTCTTTCCCTTTAGTTTGCCTTAAGGCTGTGCTACCCTTAAGATCGAATTCGCCTGCCTTTATTTTCTCTCAACGGTAAATCGTTGCTTCCTTCTCTCCCTTCAGCCTTGCTCTTTGCCCTAAGATTCTTGCCACCTACCTCATTTTGTTCGCCTCCTCTCCACCTTGACGTCCAATTATCCCACCTATTCACCGCTCCTTTTACTTTGCTACTATCAGATCTTGACTTAGCAAGCTAGTTTCACTCTCTTTCTCTCATGTGCTCCCTCGCTCTCCTCTCGAGTGAGCTCGCTGCATTACATAAAATATACAAAATATAAAAATATTGTTTAGATATCATGTATGTAATATATTTTATAATAAATATAAAATGAAAAATTAGGCTTGCATTTTTTGGGTTTAGGTTTGCTTGAAATTTAATCCTATTATATTTTCAAATCGAGTTTTTTAGGTTCGGGTTCTTCACGCTCGGATTGTAAAAAAGCAAGTTTTAACAAATTTTCACATTTTAAAACTTTAGAAAGACTAAAGCATGCATCCAGTTGACACTTGAAAGTAATTTGCCCAGATGGGGACCCTTCATGCGGTACCTAAGGCAGATTATCAAACCACAAAATCAAAAACCGATTAAACATCACAAATGCGAGAAACAATAGTATTAAACTATAAATAAGGCAAATGCCAACATGCCATGCAGGTTAAGAAATTAAGAGGTAAAAATGCTTCCAATAAACGAACACGGAATCTGTACTATACATGTAGGCTAAATTTTTTAGGTTACGAGAAAATCAATTAAATGCATTGCCTGATTTGAATCCCATAACTTCATCTGATTCTGCTGCTGGATTTGTATGTGTTTTTATAATGGAAATTATTGGTCTATCTTCATGATTCATTACATTGGGCAAAGCTTTTGCATGGAAGGATAAATCGTACTTAATCTAGCAGAATGAACACTTCTTTCACATTTTATGGTCCAGTTGGTGGTGATCATCCTAATATCCTCTTTGCACCAGGTGTAAAAGCTGCCGATCGTATAGTTGCATTCAGTCACGGTTATGCTTGGGAGCTGAAAACAACAGGAGGCTGAAGTCCTCATGGAATCATTAATGAAAACTGGATGGTGAGTGCTATTGTCAATGGAAGCGAGGCTAAAGAATGGGACTTAGAAGTTGATTGATCAAAAATTCTCCATCGAGGTTCTTTAGACAGGCTAGTCTAAATGCAAGCCAGCCCTCCAAAAAAAAGTTGGTCTACTTCCACTTGACGACGTTCCAGTGGAATGGTTTCATTGATCCCCAGAAAGGTGTTGATCTAACTCCAGAAGTCATATGTAGAAACCCCACTATTAGTATTAGGCCAATGGGATGAATCTTTACTTTTTTAAGTCCGCTGCACATTAGAATTATTTGATGATCATAAGGGTGGTCCAAGTCATGATGGAAATCGTTATCGTGCTTTAACCTTGTATTCTAAACTCATTATAGAGATCTGAGTGCAACCGTGTGCATTGGGTTTAGTGCACTAGGGTGTTTTACCTTTTTCTAATTTTTTTAAATATTTTTTTATGTCGGCCTAAGCAAGGTTTTTCCTTATATTTAGTTTTATATTTTTTTGAATAATTTGTTTTGAATTTTAAAAATAAAAATAAGTCATTTCTCGTATGCCAGCACCTACAAGAAATGACTTTTTTATTTTTAAATTCAAAATAAAATATTTTATGAAATGATAAAAATGGAAAAACTACCTATATGGAAATTAAATGCTTAGGTCCATATATTAATTTTTAAAAAAATAAAAAATTAAAATTTTTCAAAAAAGGGTCACCACAGTGCACATGGGTGGACTAAATTTGTGCTCTACAAAGTTTGGCAACAAAACAATTGTTGGGATCATTTCAATTGGCAAAATGACCCATTTAAAGATCAAAGATGCAGATTTACCAAAAAATATATTTTAATGACGAACAGTTCAGATGCGGTAGGATTTGAAAAATCATAAGGTACAATTTAGCCACTAATGACTAATGAAGATGCACAAGACGAAGGTTCAGATAGGATGGTTGGCGGCTCAAGTAGAGTCGGCAAAAATACGTTTGCTTGAATGACTAAATCAATTCCTGGATTTAAAAAAAAAAGAAAGAAAAGATCAAGGGCTATGCAATGGACGGTTCAAATGACGAGAAACCAAGATTCGTCTACGGACGCAGACAGTTACAGACTACAGTTAACCCAAAACAAATGGGTCAAGTGCATATATGGTGATACTGACATAGCTCAATAATCATATACTTTTTTTTTGCTTGGTAATAACTATAAACATTTGAAAAATTAGAAGGTGCAATTATAGGCCTTGATATCCTTAAAATGCGCTGCAATTCTGTTTTTAGATGTTTGCCTCAACTTATGTATCCATTTGCTTGAAATTTTTTGTAGTCCTTACGTTACACAATATGAGCTCTTTCTTAATGTGTGACAGTGCGGTAATTTTATTGCCAAGCTAAACAAGCCCTTACTAGTTACTACCCTTTGAAAACCTTGGGCAGTTAAGTATTTTTACAAAACTAATAGAAAAATCACATTGAAGGACATTAAAAAAAAATTTCTATATTCACAAAGAAGCCTCATCGTAAGCTCAAAAAAAGAAATGGACTAAGTTGTAAAAGTCCTCCAAAAAAACCCCTTACACTAGCGGCCTGGCTAGCCTTCTTTTCAAATAGTTGTTAGTTAAGTACTGCTACAAACTGATAGAAAAATCTACATTCTTTTACAAAGAAGTATTATCCTAAGCTCAAAAATCAAATAGACTAAGTTGCAAAAGTCCTCTCCATGAGCCTGTAGACAGATGCATCAGCCCAGCATAATGTGGGAACTGGCAAGGGAAAAGGGAAAAAATCCCATGTATATGAAGAAACGGGACATATATTATGAATAATGCATGTATCTGAATACATATCATTGTAATGCATGTATAAAAAGGATTAAATGGTGTAATGTATGGTTTCGAAAATAGTGTGCCCAACTTGGCATCTTAGTTGGCAAGTTGACTTATTGACCTTGAATTTTTGACCTATAAAATTTACAGGTAAAGTTTCTATTTTTAGAAAATAGTAGTAAAGTATAAGACTTGATTCTTCTCCAACAAGTTGGCCCCACATCCCAAATCAATCCACAAGATTTCCCAAAGATTTCCCCTTTCAAAAAATTTTCGTTTTAAACGCACTGCGTAACTCTCATGCATTGCAAGATGTCCCCATGCATTATGCTTGGGTTTCGGGGAGGCGTTCGAATAGGAGAGGTTATAAAAGAGGAAAGAAAACAATGGGAAGAAGGGAATTTTTGGGCATAGAAGCTTGTTCGTAAGAGAGAAAGGAGATTGGACATGGAGAAAAGTGAGAAAGTCTTAACAGGGATTTGTTTTCTCTCTACGAAGGTAAGCAGATTTTATGCTTAATTTCGGAATAAGAAAATGCACATATTTTCTTTTGTTTTTTTCTTCCAAATTATATTTCTAATGAACAAATTTCATTGCAAACAAAAAGAAAAAATTTTGTTTAAATTTATTAGATGTGTTAAATAAGTTAAAAATGATATTTTAATATTTATTTGACATTAATCAAAGGTGATAAAATGTTAGTCTTGGTTGTGGAACCCATCAGAAGAAAAATGGAGAAGACGATCTTGTGCATTTGGGTTTTTAGGGATTTTTTGAAAATTTCAGAAAATCCCTCTAGATTGCATTACAAAAGGTCTAGGTAAGCTAAATTGTATAAAGGCTCTTTTCCATGCACTAGGCTCAATTAATACCAACCTGAAAATTTCACGGGCTATATAAATACCAGCAGGAGTTGGCTAGGCTTGGAAGACCCCATCAGAAACTTTGTGAGTTGGACATGTAGAAACCCAACTGAAAAATCTTTCTGAAGCCCAGAGAGACTCAAGCTCAGCCAAAAGCCACCCCAAAATACAGTTAACAGGCTTGTCCAGGAACCAGCCCACAAGCCAGAGCCTGTCGTGCCACATGGCACGTAATGAGCCATTAGATTTATTTTCTTCATATTTTTTGACCTAGAACTTCAATTTGGACGATTCAATAGCCGATTTCTAATTTTTTGGACATTCTGAATCTTCTAGATGGGTTAGATTTACCATCAGAGGTCACAATAATAAGATTTTGGTAGGACAACCCTATGATATTTGATTAATTACTACTTTGTGACCCAACTAAGATCAAGTAAGCATGTTTGTATATGTTGGCTTAGTAGATAAAATAAATAAGCTAGATTTTGGGATAATTAGAAGAGTATATAGATATTCATGCATTTTAGATAAATAAAAGAATGCAGGATATACTCATTTATACATTTTTCTTTAACTTACTAAATTTTACTCACTTTTGGTGTTTTTAATTGTCCCGCAGATAACACAGCAAGTGGGTCGCAAAGGCTTTATCTGGAAGTTTATGGAGCCTACATAATATTATTATTTATTGAATTATGAACTTCAAATTGGGATGTAATAAGTTTAGAAAGCATTTACTAACAATAGATTTTTTTGGATTTATTACTTTAATGCAAATTATTAGAATGTTTTTTTCTTATACTTATATAATGTTTTCAAATTGGCTCAACACGTGATAGATCTTGGGAGATAACTTCTAGGCCCAAATCCAGTGTGCAAATATTGTTTTTGAGCCTGAGGTGTTACAAATGGTCTTCGTTTTTTATTTTAAATAATGCTCGCTTATTAAGCATATTTTACCTTTTGCTTTTAATTGAACAGTAAAGGCAAATTGTTAGGGTTGATATCAAGTTATAAGCATACACAAAATATGGATAATAAGGTGGATCAGCTCCAAGCCTACTTCACCAAAGAAAAGAATAATTAATTCATTATCAAATTATTACAACTTTTCTATAAACCTCATGAATATTTTGGATGGTTTAGATATTAAATTGAAACCTCATGAACCCTTATAATAAACGGATCATTTTAATTCTGAATTACATTTCTAAATATTTTAAAAATAATTTAATTTTAGCATATTCATAAGTGATAATAAGCAATCGTACACAAGATGCTAAACTATAAAATGATTAAAATCCCATGTAGTTTTAAGTATTTACTAAGATGCTAATTATATCATATATACTAAGAAAACTTCATCATTCATGAATTAATTTAATTTGCGAATTTAAATGAAGAAGTATGTATTTACTAGAATACTAAATTAAAATTAAAAATTTTAGAAATATATGATAATTAATGTTCTTTTTAAAATAACTTTATAATTATTTTGTTGAAGAAAACACGTTACAATATGCGTTAAATATGCGTGTGAACAGCTTCATGGAGCAGTAGCTCACACCCCTGGTATGCTCTTGGTTAGGTAGAAAGCACATTATCCATGCATGCTCAGTAGCGCCTTCGTTCTCACACATTTCTGGTATATTTAGTGATTTTCTGTTTGCGACTTGAGCGCCTTCGTTGCAAGCTTCAATCTCTCGTTTGGTTGCTTGCGAGGTAGCTACTTTCGCCATATCTCAACTTTCTCGTCTTTTGTCGGCAGCACCTTTGGAGAAGGTAAAATTCTGAACCGTCACTACACTCAGTGCTATATTTTCAATCATATCTAAATGAGTTTATTTGAATTTTCTACGTTATTTTCTTGCAACTATTTTTTTCTTGAATTATGCTACGTTGTATTTGATACCTTTTGTCTAGAGCAGATTAACAATCTTATAATTAGATATTCATGTGTTATTTCTTTAAGTTTTAAATTCCGTATTTGAAGTTTATTTTTTGAGTTAAATAAATCTTTTGCTGAAATAGAAAATTTTAGCCTTAATTCATTTTAAATTTGATAGTTAATGACAGTTTTATCCTCTCTTATTATAGAGGAATGCTTAGATGGAGAATTTTACAACCGTTTTCAATTTAACTCTCGTTTTAATTTCATGCATTTTCATCGTGTTTGCTTCTTATTCTTTGCATTTAGAACCTGTTTAGAGCACGTTGAATAGGGTTGAGTAGGTTTCAGCATATCATAGCTTGTTTTAGTAGGTTTTAATATATTTAAATATTTTCCAATACATTTCACGTATTTCCAACTTTTTTTTACCACTATTAAAACGCTTTAAATTAGCTTCTCTTGTTTTAGCATTTATTTCTATCATTATGATTTTTTATATTGTTTCATGAAACTAAATGTTGTTTAAGTATTTTTTTCAGATTATCCAACAATGAGCGGCTCGAGCAATAATTCCATCCCTACACCCATAAATGATTTCAGAGAAAAATCGACATTTTCCCTATCTGCGGGAGAAATTGGAGCAATTATTACTGCTGTGATTATTTTGATTTCCACTTTTATCATTTTTGTGATATATTGGATGAGGAGATTAAGAACTCAGCAGGAGGGTGGGGGAGTTGAATTGGGCATGTTGGAGAGCAGTGGCAATAGAAATGTGTCCCTAATGAACGAGCTTCGTATTGCCACCAACAATTTTAGTGAGGATAACATTGTGGGAAGAGGAGCATCTGGGATTGTTTACAAAGGGGTGCTTCACGGATCCCAGATTGCCGTGAAAAGGATAGATACCAGTTCTAGAGGATCTAGCGAGTTTGATGCGGAGGTTCAAGTGCTAGAAACGGTTAGGCATCGACATTTGGTCAGTGTAAAGGATCATTGCACAGAGGGAGATGAGAAGTTTTTGGTATATGAATACATGCCAAATGGCACTTTGAGGGAACATATAGCCGATCGGGAACGATATGAGGTGCTCAGCTGGGAGCAGCGGCTCACCATTGCACTAGATGTTGCACGAGCGATGGAGTATTTGCATAGGTTGACTGACCCAATGTTCATCCACCGAGATCTGAAGACGTCGAACATATTGCTGGGGGATGACATGAGAGCCAAAGTTTCAGACTTTGGCTTAGTTAAGCCTATTCCACATGAAAACTATTCCATGGAGACAAGGATGGCTGGAACATTTGGATATGTTGCACCCGAGTATGCCAGTAAGTATAAATTTTATTTTTCTATATACATGCATGTAATGAGTGATTTTGCAACTTTATTTCGTTTTGATGCATTGTCTTTGAATCATGCTACTTCCATTTTCATAACCAGTTTTTTATTTCAATTCAGGCATGTGCTTATCTTATTGTTAGGTCTGACCATTTCCATGATTTGTTATTGATTTTATAATCATCTCAATGAAATTGTCCTTAATTTGGTTGGACTGGTAAAACATCAAATATACAACTCTACAACCTCCATATACCTTAAATTCCACTAAGCATTCTTTTTAATTTCGCTAGAACATAAATTTGAATTTCCAATTGCAGATATGAATTATAACTACATTACTTGTTGTTTCTTCTTAATCTCTAGTTTTCTCATATAGTCAGCATATGTTTTTTAGACCCAAATTTCCATTTTCTTTCTTTTTCTTGTCACAGATGATTTAAGTGCTGCATCTGTTTTTAAGTAGTTTATTTGATTTAGCTGAGCCCTTGCATTGCTTCATTTTCTTCATAAAATTTTGATTCCAACGTAGCCTAAGTTATGACAGCCCATGGCTCATGCAATTTATGACGTCAAATGGGCGTTTACTTGCTATTGCACTTGATGTCCATTATTGTAGTGCACTATTTAATGATAAATTATCATAAATACATCTGCATGATGTTTGTAAAGATGAATTAAGCTATCATTACAACTGCAATGTGTATAGGTTTGCAATTAGTGGGCAACACTGCTCAAACATTGATCTCTAAGATGCTCTTTATTTTTTTTCTTATCGAAATTGTTGTTCAAAATATTTTATTAATTTAAACATGTTTTCCAACAAATTTGTCTTGTTATCCTTTTTGTTTTTGTTTTTGTTTTTTTTTTTTTTGCCATTATGGTTACTACTTCCTCCGAGATGTTTTGAGGAGGGTATGATTAACCAGCTTTAAATTACTTTGTAGGCTATTATTGCTAAAAGTTTACTTCTTTAAAACTTTTATGAATTCTACTGAAATGTTTTGATCTAGGATCTAATTATTGAAAAATAATTTTGATTGTCCTAGTGTTTGGAAGGCTCAGCACCAAGGCTGATGTTTATTCCTACGGAGTGGTATTAATGGAGATTTTGTTGGGAAGAAAAGCACTAGATATCAGGCTACCACAGGAAGAGGTTGACATCGTCCAATGGTTCCGCAGCAATAGAAGTCCTGATATGCTCAGGAATATTCTGGATCCTGCACTCCATACTGATGAAGAAATGTTCAGCAACATAACATTAGTTGCGGACCTTGCTGCGCATTGCACTTCAGAGGAGTCTAGTCTAAGGCCAGATATGAGGAATGTTGTGAGTATTCTCTCTCCTCTGGTAGAGCAATGGAATCCACCCAGTCCTCCAAAAGAAGAAGATGGTGATAGTTTCGCACGAAGGTGGCAAGGTGAGGGAACATCGCGTTGGGCAGAAGAGGGAACATCTTTAATGGGAGGTCTTGGTACCCAAACAAGTTCAACCGACTATATTGACGGATAAAAGGCCAACCGTTGGATCCACGCTCCATTCCCTCCTCTCCTCCTCCCAAAATACTTCATTCCCTCAAGAATTGAAGCCGGCCATTGTTTATCTCTCTTCTTCCTCAGTGATCTCGATTTTCAGTCTCCCTCCTCCAGATTCCTACGAGAAACCCTGCAATCTGCCTTTGAGGTGGACATCATCAGAATCTTCAGCCTCGCTTCGTTGAAATTGATGCAGCTGAATCTTATCTTTCATTAAAAAAAAAAAAAAAAAAAAACCTCTTTTCTTTTTCTTTTCTTTGTGGCGAATGATAAGGAATGTTGGTTTGCTGTGTTTTTTTTTTTCTTTATTAATGACTGTGTTGTTTGATTTCTTCCCGAAACTCCTTATTTTTCATTCCATCCAGTGAATGTGGAAATGACATCTGTGAATTTGGTTATCAATCTGAATCCCATCTCTTTCCCACGCTCCTTATTTTTTGATTTGAGTGCAAGATTTGGGCATGTTGTAATTTCGTAGGACGGATGATAATCGCGGGCTGGTAGATTCTTACATTTTTATTAATGTGTAATCATTGGATAAATTTCTTCTTAAATTGTCTGTCTACATATGTCATTCTGAGTGAAAGAAGTTTACATGTTCTAATTTCATAGCTTAATATTGCATTGATGATGCGAATATTAATGTAGAACTGCTCTGAGGGATCCAAATTGAGTAAGCAAAAATCTTTAATGTAGAATTTGCACTACTGCTTTTGTATTACACCACTCCATTTGTAATTCAATTCAGTGAATATTAAGAATTTGCGAATAGGCATATAAGACGTTTTTCTTTTGTATTACACTATTGCTTTTGTAAGTCAATTCAGTGAATATTTTGTAGGCTGCCCTGAACTTGAAGCCACAGCTAGGGGCGCACTCCGTGCGGATTTTACCCGCCTCGAACCCAGTACCTCTTTTCGCCTTACTCATTTAATTCTTCGTTGAATCTGGTACCAAACTCTATAACATTAAATCCAGCCAAGACTGAGTGCAAAAAATAAAATTATTTTTCAAATTAATTCAAAATATAAGCTTAAAATAATTACATGTAGACATTTTTTCAATAAATTTAAGAGTATAAATTTTAAAACATTTACATGAAGTCTTTTTACAATAAATTTTAAAATAATTATGTGGAGAATGTTTCTACGATAAATTTAAAAATGTAGATTGTAAAATAATAATATAAAGAACGTTTCCATAATAAATTTTAAAATAATTATTTGAAGAATATTTCTACAATAAATTGAAAATGTAAATTTTAAAATAATTATATTGAGAACATTCTACAATAAATTTAGAAATAATTTTATATGGAAACTAATTTATCCGCCGAGGAATAATATTTTATGCAATTTAGATGTTAATTATATAAAATTGAAACTGATATATAAATCAAATTATTTTATTACATTGATGTTATATATTTTTAAAATGGCCCTTGCATATTTTTTATTTAGATGAAACTTGAATGCTTACTTAAATAAATAATTCTAGAAAGATTAGGGTTCTGTTTGGCAATCCGCATAAAACGCATGACGGGTTTTAGCATGGAAAAACTTGTCGCATCACCCTTAAGCAGGCTGGTCGGACGCTGGAGTTATTGCGGCTGCCTCTTCCCGAGCCCATGCCCAGTGTATGCGAATTAACGCCGGCAGCATCCAACGCTGGGGAGTGTTGACGAAAGAAGACGGTGATGCGAACGACGCTAGGGGACAGTACAGGGACTGCAAACGAACCACGCATTCAAATAGGCCAAACAGCCACCTAAGCTATCTCACAGACAACACACTACCATTCTAAAAAATTCATTTGTATAAATGATGATAACAATTTTACTACGTTTTTAATTTTAAATATTATAATATTCTTATCAAATTTTGAAATGTTTCATAATAATTTTGATAATTAGATGATAATAAAATTGGAACACATAATTTTGTGAACAATGCTAAAAATTATTTTTCGTGCACATTTTTCTAATTTTTAAAGTTTTTCTCATCCGACTATTGAAAATATTTTACTTTCGTGATGCTAAAAAAAATTTTCTTTTTAACATAAATGTTGAAATATAACATCATAACAAAGTGAATTTGAAACTTTAAAAATTGATAATTAATTATTTATATTTTTGAGAAAATTTATGAGAAATTAAAAAACATAGGAGTTAATTGCATTAGCATCTCTCATACAATGGTGGCTTTTTAATTTTTAGATTTTTATTTTCTTCATCTTCATGTCAATCGCATATACACAGTTTTATTATTTTATAATATTTTTACACATCTCATTTTTATTTTGAAAATTATCAAATTCAGGAGTACTTGTCAATTTCACTATTTAATAACTTGATTTTATTGTAACAAAAGTAAAAGAGTAATATAACATCATATCAATAACAATTAACTTATAAAAAAGAATCTGCAATAATTCATTTTAGAAAAAGAAAACGATTGATTGGTTTGAAAAGAATCTGAATTCCATTTTTTCTTCATCACATGGCAAGAGTGTGTTTAATAAAATTTTATAAACTTCAAATATTATTTTAATATCTTGATAATAAGAAATATTATCAATTAACGAAATGCCCGCTTTTCGTGTGCATGGGTGCGTAGTGTGATTTTTTTTATATTCAAAAAATAATAGAATTGGTTAGAAAATTTAAAATTTCAGATTTATGCCTTAAAAATATAGAATCCAATTGTATGCTCCTGGGAGCATGCAACGCAGCATGCTCCCGGGCGCATACACCTATTTTGCTTTATTTTTTTAATTTTTTTTTTACAATATTGCTAATGTATGTGTATTTAAGATGTGTATAAATTTTTACCATTTTTGGAGTATTTTAGATATTTATTTTTATAATGATGATCTTAGGCCGGTTTTATCATCTTCACCTAAAATGCTACTGATTTTCAAAATTAAAAAAAATATATATAAAATACTCCAAAAATGGTAAAAATTTATACACATCTTAAATACACATAGGTTATCAATATTGTAAAAAAAATTTCAAAAAAATAAAAAATTAGTATATGCGCCTGGGAGCATCGAGGATCAATGCTCCCGTGAGCATAGGATCAAACTCCTAAAAATAAGTACTTGAGCTCACTCGTTAGTGTTAAAAAAACCCATGACTTAAATATGTTATATTAGCACTAATCAAATAATTAAAATGTGTTAACCATTATCAATACCTGAGATATTTTAATTTTTGAAAATTTATCTGATACGACTCACTTTACCCGAGATCTCACTCATCTTAGTTGCCTCGTGGGCGGATGGCTTCAGTGCGCATATGCGGTAGCTAACCAAGATTATTTATTTGGAATGAAAACCATATAAATTTAGTAGTATTTATTACTAAACTATAATACAAGTATTTTAATGGTGCATATGTTTTTAGACTATAAGTAATATTTATAATATAATTTGTATAAAAAGGATGATTTAGTTAGGCCGACTAAAAAAACTTATTTTTTTATTTTTTCACATATACATAAAACTAGGTGTATTTAATTTATAAACTAAGTTTTTACCATTTTGGATATTTTAAGTATTTTTTATTTTTAAACATAGTGGTATTTCCGTAATTTGTCTAAAAAATTACAAAAATGCAACTGTATTTAAAAATAAAAAATATTTGAAAACATCTAAAAATTATAAAACTTGGCTTCTAGTAAATATACTTAAATTTACATGTCTGTGAAAAAATGAAAAAAAATAAAAAATACATTTTACGGCCACACGCATGACTACAATATGGATGTGTCTTTTCCATGTCATTTTCCATACAATCTTCATCATTAAATATTATTTCTTATCTTAATAATTATTAATTAGTAGTTACGTTAGCCTCAAAATTTAACGTGGGTATAGATAAACCTTTCCTTAATCACACTAATAGTTAACAGTATATTTTTATTCAATCAAACTCTTAAAATTTTCCAAACAATTTATGAAAATTTTTCTCATGAATTAAGTTAATAATTACATATTTTAACTAATTATGTCATTTTTTGTAATTAATATTTGAGACTAAAAATTTAGTTCTAATTATTTTTCAATCTGCTCATATTTGTAGAAATCAGAGACAATGAGTTCTCTTGCTTTCTCATAATAAAATCAAGAAATTTAAGGTTAAAATTCTTATCATAAATTAATAATTATATCCATTGACTAAATAAAATATTTTCAGCACAAAATAATAATTATTTATATTCGTTTATGTATTTTTATTTTACTAAACAAGGAGGAGTGTTTAGAGGTGATCCAAATCATGATATTTTTACTTATATTTTTCTAATTTAAAATTTAATTTTCATATTTAGTGATATTCTTGATGTTAAATATATCATATAAAATTTTTAGCTTCAAGTTCATTGCATAAAAATTATGAAAATCAATTAATGCAGTTTGTTTTGACAGCCGTTTTACCCTGTTCATATTGATATTTTAGAATTTTTAACTCAAATATTTTATAGAAAAATTGGAAATTAATTATTTGGTATATCATGAGTTCCTAGAAAACTTTTCATGCTAAAAGTCCTTTTGTTGCTATTTATCATATATATTTCCTTTTGGTTCTAGATTTATTACATGGTTTTTTTTTTAAAGATATTACATGGTCTAAGTTGTTTAACTCATAAGCAATTTAAAAAGCTAATCTAATCCACTAATCAGAGTTTCAAACATAGAAGCAACATATAGATCATAACACATGATTTATTCAACTCTAGTCCAGTAGTTTGGCTCATTAAAATTTATTTTTTATTGAATTTTTAATAGTTTAGATCAACCGATCATAGTTTCTCATAATATGTCTATTTAAGTTATAGAATTGAAAATTCTCAAATCTACCATCCATTAGGGTGTCCAACATGATCTAACATGATTTTCTTTTGGAAAATTAAATGTTATACATTTTTAATAGTCTAGATCATCCAGATCGGTATGGAATTATAGATTTAATGGTTGAGATCATTCTCTTGCTATCCAGTGGTATATAATCTGTTTGGGCGCATTGTGATCAATATTTTAGGCAGAATTTCTCCAATAAGAGCTTGTACTCATGGCTCACTTTCTCATTAATAAAATCCCTCTATTATTAAACTACATCTTGCATGGCTCGAATTTATTTAACCGAAATTGCACTTGATAACAAGATCCTACTGTTGAATCCAATAGAACAGCCTCGATTGATCTTCTCCTATTAAGATTAAGCAAAAATAAACTTGTCACTAACCTTTTTAAAGCAATTCAATAGCAGAGATTGAGTTGGATCACTTGATCGAAGCTTATCTTCCTCTCTCTCTTCCCTTTCTGCTGTCTTTCTCTCATCCCTATTTTTTTTCCTATGTGAACATGCTGTGCTGGACAAATTGTACATCTATTATCTTATTTATTAATTGCTTTACTCATTATTTATTTTGGTTAAGCTTATACCACCTAGAAAACTTTTCACGAAACCGTTGCTGACTGGGCTCCCCTCTTTCCACGTGTGAGGCTCTAGAATCGTGGATGCATATTTACAATGTGGCCTTCTCCATTCCATGTATTTGCACATGAGCTATGTTTTGTAAAATTTTAGTTAGGCCCAATTTTTAAAAAAATATACCTAAAAAAATTCAAGTTAATATTCAAAAATTCTCAAATAAGTCTCACTCACATAATTAAATGTGCTCTTCATGATGATATAAAAATTTCAAAAATTTAGAGTACAATTTACTATATAAAATTTTGGAAAAGTATTTACATTTCTATGTTCCCTCTTTATAATTCACAAAAATTTCGAAACTTTCAAAATTTTCTCCAAGTGTTTACACGCTAGATGGACAACATTCCAACATATAACCGCATGAATTCCAGTGCCATGAGTCACCACTCAGGTATATGCGCTAGTGGCCATTTCATTTTATTTTTGGAAATCAAACTAGGTGAAGTCGTGTATATTGGTACTGAAGAAACATTCCATGTTTCTTTTCGGCTCTCACTAAGGAAACTCTCCAATGGACGACCTCTCTTATCCTTTGAGATCCCGCAGTTTCTGTAGCCAAACTCATGAAAGCATGCTATGCTCATAGTCCAGCAGAGCATCTCTTTATATGCCATTATCGGTTGAGATCGGTTTCACTGTAAGCGTTTTTACATTTGGTGACAATGAAAACGCCACATCTGCCGTCGATTTAAGATGGGCTGTTGAGATTTGTTGGGGTAAAATTGGAAGACAAAAATTACTTTTGCGTGTAGGACTTGCGTGTAGTAAAATGCGGGAGTTAGCTTCCCCGTAAGGGACTTGCTGACAGGATAGAGAGAGAGAGGGGACTTGCATTGATAGGAGAGAGAGGACAGAGAGATTGCAGAGGAAGATCGAGAAGAGGATTTGCCGGAAAGAGGAGGCGCCGACCGTCCCCGCTGATGCCATCACTTCCACTGTCGCCGTCACTGCCAGTTGCTGATGCAGAGGAAGAGAGATCGCGAAGGGAGATTGCAAAAGAGGATTTGCCGAAAGGAGGAGCTGCCGACCGTACCTGCTATTGCCGTCGCTTTCGCCGTCACCGTCACTGCTAGTTGCCGTCGTACTCTCCCCAGAGAAGAGGAGAACCTAGGAAGGGGCATCGAATCTTGCTGTCGACAAAGGTGAGGTCGAAAATGTTATATTGTTTTTTAGAAGTTCTTTCATTTTGCATGTAAACAATTTTGATTTGAATGGACTTTGTGCATTTCCCTTCCACCTGCGTGTTTAGATGAGAGAGAGAGTGACTAACAGAAGGAGAGCAGAAGAGGGAGAGGGAGATCGGGAAGAGGAGAACTCGAGAGGAGAAGGAGCCGACCGTCCACTTGTTGCTCCCGCTATCACCATCACCTGCAGGTATAAACGTGGGCTATCAGACTATCACTAGAGAAGAGGCGAGGAGAGGCGAGGGAGAGGCACTAGATCTTGACATGGACGAAGCTGAGCTCAGAAAATGTTACATGTTTTCGATTTTTTCATTCCCCATTTAAACAGTCTTGATTTAATGTGTCATTGTGTATGTGCCCTCCATCTGCTAGCTTTCTAATCCAACTCATCCACTCTTATAGATTTAACCCCCCAACTCACGCTTAAATTTCACCCCGGATAGACCCAAAATAGTCGGCACAGAAAAGAGGAATTTCCCTCTCATTGATGAAAATAGAAAAGGGCATTTCCCTCTAAGCAAGTCACAAAAAATCTTCTTGGATACTTGCAAATTTATATTCACATGCAAAAGAGAAAAAAAGCTTTTGCCCAAGGCTTCCAGAATTGTAGTGATGTGATTTTGATTTTTTCATTTGTAGCTAAAAGTTGTCATCATCATAAATGGTTTACTATACATCTACAAATGCATTATCATCTGTTGGCTGCATTTTATCTTTCCTTATTCTCATCTAAATTTGCTTTAGATTAAAAGTCATTTAAGAACTTACTCAAGAAAAAAAAAATTTCGATGGCCATTAAACACCTTCTCGGTTGCAGAAAAATGCCTCAAATTTTCAACTACTATGATTTTATTCGTCATGAGAGATGATAAGGCATAATATAAGATTATTCGGGCCTTATTGAATATATTCTATTTTCATACACACGATTATTGACAACACATGGTTAACATCCCAAAATCATATATCTAAATACTTAAGTCAATGGATTTATGTACATATGTAGACGCCCAATTATGTTCATTTTTGTATTTTATTATACCTTTATTTAACCTTATTATTATACTTAAATAATTTACCAACTATATAGAGCAGTATAGCCATTTTAGAAGACTAAAAGATGCTTTGGTATTTTTTATTATTATGCAATTTTGGAGAGTGATAAACCGATGATTTGTTATTTTTCCCATGCTAGTTATTTAAGAGGAAATAGAGAGCTAGGATTTGTTGATTCCGTTGGTGCTTTACCTATTTGGGTTTACTATAGACAATGAGGTCTTTAGTTTCATCTCTATGAATTCGTTATAATTTAAAACCAATTACATAATATTGATTTGGATTGGTTTGAATAGTTTTCCATCTAACATGTCCATTATCCATTGTTGTTTTCATCATGATATTGCGTTTAGAATAAACACAAGATGGTTTCCTTCCATTAATTGCATATGGTATTTTCTGTATCTTATAGGAATTGTTTCAGTTGGAGTGACTAAATGTAGAGGAAAAAATGAAACCATTTTTTGAGAATTGAGATGTATGACTCATTATGTTGGTTTTTATATCTTCTTGGTATACCTAATTTCATGTTTGCTTCAGTTCTTTCTTTGAAATAATATATTATCTGGTCATTTGATTGATGTGTGGAATTAATGAACCTAATATATTTAGATCCTGCACTTTATTTGATTTGATTTATGCATCGGTGGTGTTGTAGTGCTGGTGCTAAGAGTTTTGTTTTGGCAATCTGAAGCATGTGATTCCCGATCTTACATTTCTAATTATATTGCATTTTTTCTATTTTCCAGTTTGAATCATTTATTAGATAAGTTGTTGAATGAGTGCAGTCATTGCTATTCTCATGATATTTTTAATAGAACTCCTGTATATTCACATTTCAACCTAATTTTCAAATTTAGCTATCTAAATGTTAGTGCGTGTAATAAGCAATGTGATATCATAGATGCACATATTGGCTTAGTTGGTGTATTAGAGAAAATACTACAACCCTTGTAATGACGTTATAAATAACCATTTAAATCTCTTTTTACAAAGTATTACAAGTCTTGTTTCTATCTTTTTATTGCATTTTGTAGTTTCTACCAATAACTATGCAAAAAAATGCGACATAATCTGTTCACTGCTTGGAAATGAAATATTTGAATCAGTGAAGTTATTGTTGTTTAAAATTTGTTAGAATATTGTCAATGACACAGATTTTCATTATTTTGAATATTTGGAATTTCTAAATGGAATGAGTTGTGATCGTGTATTTATTGAAATTGTTTCAACAAGATGGCACCATCTGCTTGATTTAAATAAATTCATGGTCTTTTTTGGGATATTGCTTTTATTTGAAAATTGAAAAATAGAACTCATACTAATTGATCAATAGGCTGGCCCCCCTTTGATTTGAATCCATATTGAGCTCCACATGTTCTATTTTTCTTAGTAATTGCCTATTTGGAAGCAGTAGATGTTATTAGTAATGAATCGGGATATCTGCCGAGTAATGTATTTACTTAGACACCCAAATCATCCCTTAAAATGCTTTTAAGTTTGAAACGATTTCATTACACTTTTAAGATTGATATTAAAATGGAAATGAAAACCAAATCTTGGTCATTCCTATTTATTTTAGTATATGACTACAGTTCGATTTGATATTGGTTTTTGACATCTACTTGACTTAGATACTGCATTTCAATTTTCTAGTATAAAACTAGTTCATGCATCGGAAATAAGTAATTTTCTTGGATTAAATTCCTACTATGCAAATAAGCAGTTCTCTATTTTGCAATGTAAATGAGTATGGGAATTCACATCTATCTCTGTGCTTAATCCAATATGTTGCATATGCGCTTTCTAGAGATAGATGTTTTATTCCTTATTTTTTTATGTAATTACATTGCAATATCATTTACCATCATTTGCACCATCAAAACTAAATGCAATTGTGAAAAATAGAAACTATTACAGAAATGCTTGTATATTAGGTATTGGTTTCATGAATGAATAATTAAAATTATTCATTGTTTGGGGTCTTGTCATTGTTGCTTAAAAAAGGAGTTTTCGAGGAATGTAAGATTACCCATGTATGAGCAGATTCTATGATACAAAATTATTGTATGAATGCACAAAATATATGTGGTTCACAAATTTAGTTACTGGATATCTACAATTTTACATTTATGTTCTTTATCGTGGGATTATTGTATGTCTTTAGTTAGTATATTCTTTCAGTAATTGGTAAAGGAAGTGACTTAATCCTACTTTAGTCTTGATCAATGATGTGATTATATGAAATAAACAATTTTGGCAAGAGTCCATAGTTTGCAATTTGAAAAATACAAGGTTGTAATGTCAATTCCCTATCTTTTTCTCTACATATGCTCGTATATATTAGTGGATTTTTTCTATGGGTCATAAATGTTATGTGAAAGCATTTTCAAATCAGCTTATGCATTCATTTTCTCCCTGATCAATCTGTAATTGGATTATATGTTGGTTGCATTGAATATGTGCAACCTGCTTCATATTCTATGGGTTTGGAGCTGCTGAACTTTAGTGGATGTTGTTATTATGAACCCAAGTCTGGTGCGTGCTATTGTTCACACAAAAACTTAGATACGCAGTTGGTTTTGATTTATCAATTCCTTACTAAATTGAGTACATAGTTGGCTGTAAAATTGCATGTTAAATTTGTTGCTAGAATGAAGATGTAGATACGGTTCTAAACTGGGTCTTGTTCAATTAAAGTTAATGTGTTGAGTTGATGAATATGTCATATTTGAATTTCCACCACATACCTCATTATTAGAAACCATACTGACATGTTGAAAATCAGAATAGATGGATGACATCATTTTATATCTAGCTCTATTTATTGAGGAGCTTGAGGTTTAGCTAGATAAATGATGTGTTGGGGAATGGATAAAAATATTGATGAAAAGTTTTGGTGAGTAAAGGTTGTCAAACAATGTAATTTAATAGGGGTAATAATGAGGAGTAAAGAGGATGAAGTCAAAATAGATAGGTTACTTGTATGAGTAGTTGTGTAGAACCGATTGACAGGTTATGACTCATTTTCATTCCTTCCTTCTAGATATTCTAGATTATTTGTTTCGTTTTATGTGGCTGTTTTGATATCAAGTTTGAATGCTTGGCGTTTATTTTTGTTTTTTTTTTTTGAAGATGCAATAAGCCAATCTTTATTGGCGAAAAAAATACAGAATCTGTTTTCATCTTGGATGACTTCAAATCTTATCAGATTGCTTTCTGTTCCATATTACATTTGCTTGAAGTGATTTCTGGACCTTTTCAGATAATTCATGTTTGATGCTAAACCCAATTTGAATGATTTGAGTGATTTGAGTCATTCTCGCTGATTATTCGAACCAGCTTGAGTATATTTGTTTAAGTCTATTGAAGGCTTAGATCCATCTTGGCTGTTTTCAAGTTTTGGACGGATTGCAAATTATTTTATTCTCTGTTGTCACTTTCAACATGCAAAAGCCCAATCTTCGTTCTGTATTTCCGCCCTTGTTATTTGATGAATTGATTTTTGTCATCCAGAGATATGCGTTGATTTCCATTGATTGATTTGTATGGGTATGAGATTTGTTTGGGTCTATATTCATTTTGGACTATTGATGGCTTTGGGCGAATTATAAATAAGCCAGCATTCGTACTAGATGACAAATTTTAACTTCTGTGGTGATTTTTGTTGCTAAGTTTGAATCCTACGTGTCATCTTTTGTCATTTTGGTCTTTGGAACAGCATATAGATTCCCGTATATGTTATGTTTCAATCGTTTTTGCATGCTTTGTTTAAATCCATACATCTTTTTTCCATATTTTTAAGGTATATTTCAGAGTGATAATTTTCCTGGTGTATTACAAGCCAGCAGATTGTTTGCTATTAATTGATTTTTGGACAACTAGATTGGACACATCAAACTTTTTCGTAATCAGATTTTACTCATATTAATTCAAGAATGGGAGAAGAGACTAGCTACATGTATATGTGTATGTGCATATCATTTAATTAGGTAGTCTTTTGTTCCATCTGTGGAGTTTCTGTTTTGTAGAAACTAGAGTGTGTGATTGGTTATCTTGTTTAAGCCAGATTATGGTTTCTTTTGTTGAGTTCTCCATCATTAATCGACAATAGAAGGAGAGAATGTATGAATAACTGTATCAATTACAGTAAATTTGGAATGGATTGTACATGGTGTCAGTTCGGGATTTGTGAATCAAAGGTGTTGAGACTTGTATTCATCATGAATGATTTTGATTGCTGCACTCTTGGAATTTCTGTTTTGATATCATGTACTTTCAGTCTTGTATATGAACCAGTTCTGCTGAGGAGATTATGGTGTATTGCTGAATTATATACATCAGTTGCTGAAATGAGAATTTCTCCATATGTGTATGTTCATTTTGTTTGGAAATGGAATTGAAATGTTTCATGGGGATAAAATGAAAACCTCTTCACAGATTGCAATCAAATTAGCCTAAGTGTCTAAACCAATCAGAATGTAACAGAAATCTGTTTGAATAACAGGAAATGCAACAAACACTTATGGAAACCCATTTTTAGGTTGCAATGGGTTCCTAAACCCTTCCCTTTGCACAATTAAGCAACCTCCCTAGAATCTCTGATATGAACCAGTTGGGCAAAATTTTGTTTTTCTATTGTTTCTCAAAAACTAGTGGCGACTCCAAATCTCAATCATTACTGCATTGCCTAAATGCATTCCAATTTTAGTGGGGTGGGAACAAATAGTTTGTATAATTTGGGGATGGAAAATGGATCTTATGGAATAATAGAGTCCTAGTGCTTTCCCTATAAATAATGTATGTATGCAAGCAATCAAGGTCAATTTACTTTAGCTGGATTTCTGTTTAGTGGATACATTTAAGTTGGATAACCTTATTTTGTTGAGTGGAATGAATTTTTGTTACTTTTCTATGTATTCATCTTGTGTTTTTTCAAGAATTTGTGAATAGAAATGGTTGTAATCTGTTCGGTACTTGGAAAGGAATGTTTGAATGAATGAAGTAATTGGATTATTGCATTTTGAAATTTGTTACAATGCTTAATGCGATACTGCATATTCTCATTTTGCAATATAAAATATGAAAAAATTGTATGGTTAGTATCCTATGCAAATTTCAAGCTGTCGTGAAAAGGATTATTAAAACTATTTATAGGTTGCATAAAATATACTATGTACATTAAAAAAACTATGTTCAGATTTTCAATCTGTCAAGTTTCATTATTTTTAGGGTTCAAGGTTGTAAGATACAATTAGAGTTGTTAGGAAAGATATGAAATATGATTCAAGGTCGACAAGAATGATGCGGTGGGATTCAATCTAGCCACTCGACTTAGATGGAAGAAAAAATTAGCAAGAAATTGGTAAATTCCAAAAAAATTATACGAAAGCCACTAATAGCATTAGAAATTTTAGTTTTCAATAAGCTCATTTTGGGTTCACAAAGCTTTTAAAGTTCCATATATTTTGCACATGGATTCTATCGAAGGCAGCCACGTTGGTCTAAAGAAACTTGTTCAAAGGTGACGTGTTCATTTCTATTTCTATCCTGAGTGTGCTTGGATCTTATTAACTCGTGACTGTAATACCCACTACACCAACGAGACCTGATCTTCTACGACCGGTCGGAAATCCGGTGATTTCCGACCGGTCAAAAAATATTTTTTTTGTTTTTTTTTGAAAAATAATTTTATAAACATGTTAATCTAGTTATATTTAATCTATAAACCAAATTTTATCATTTTTAGATATGTATATATATTTATTTTGGATTTTTAAATACAGGGGTATTTAAGTCATTTTAAGAATATTTAAAATGACTTAAATACCCCTGTATTTAAAAATTCAAAATAAATATATATACATATCCAAAAATGGTAAAATTTGGTTTATAGATTAAATATAACTAGATTAACATGTTTATAAAATTATTTTTCAAAAAAAATTAAAAAAATATATTTTTTGACCGGTCGGAAATCACCGGATTTCCGACCGGTCGTAAATGATCAGTCGGCCTACACCAACACGCTAGAATAACTTTTTAAAGAAATATTATGAACTCTTGTGCAACCATTTGATTCTATTTTGCAGTTTTGATTGTGGGATATTCTACATGTGCAATGTGACATACTATAATGGACCTGGATCCCTAGTATATAGCCAGGTATGATTAAAGATACATAATTTGTCAATATTTTTTGATAAAGTCCCAAAATTTTCAATGAAGTAGCATATCGTATAGATATAGCTCCATTGGCACTGTGACTTCTTATAAGGCTAAAAACCGCTTAACATAGAATATTTGTCACGGGTAATGGAAGATTTTTAACTCTTATTTATATGTACAGGATGTGATACTCCCACACACTCATATTTAGCTTTGTTACTGATGTTGGTATATTTGATGTAGGTTGATATCGACACGACATGTTGGGTCATTTGTGCGCACAAGTCAGATAGCCCACACAACAAAGTGAGGAACCAAACTATGCAAATGGCATATCATTTCAACCGATGACGATCTGCAAGAATTAGCTCATGAAATTTCAAACAGTGAAATTATGATCTACTTTATGTAAAAATGTTTGTATTATTGACGATATTAGTTAATGGCTTTCGTAGATACTGTTTAAACAGATACACTTTTTTCATCAAATATAGTTGTTGTGGGATTTATATGAGGCATCATTCGTTGACATCTGACATATATCAATATGCATACAGGTTATCTCAAAATCAATGCAAAAAGTCGAGAATTCATCGATATGTATGCCACTATATACATGCCAGGTTTAGTCAGGATCTGACAATTCCAATTATAACAAGAATGCTTAGGGGATCCACTATGGTGGAGTATGTGGCTACAGTGTTAGCAATGTCCGACATAAGAGCAACACTTGTGGTATGTTATTTTAGCTCCATAGAAGTCTTAACTTGTTCATTAGAAAATATTAATCATATCAAAGCAGTAGTATTATGAAGCTTGCTTCAAAAGCTCCCTCTCTTAAAAGAAGTGAATTATGAAAGATTTATCCATTTTGGAATCTTGTAAAACATGCACAGGTATGAGGAGGGTAGCACTGGACACTCTTCCTTATAACTCATAGTGCAATGAAATAATGTATTAGAACCACTTTGGGGATGGAACCCGATGGGGAAGGGATGTCATTATCACTGAAAGCTTATTCGTCCAAATGTTAGTAAAGTGCTTAATCTTAATAGCAGTGTGACATAAGTTGTTGAATAATTTGTATATATCAACTACACAAATCGTGTTAATTCATGAACAATCATTCGCTTTCCCAAAAAAATTCGTACACGTGATTTCATGTAGATGTAGAACGAATGTAAATTATAAAATAATGATTTTACAGCATGTTTTCTAACGTTGGTTGTTGTGGTCTTATTATTATTGCTGCATGTAATATATTATCTAAATAGTAGTGTATATCATATATGTTTTTCATGACTTATATTCATAAATAATTTTGACAATATACGTATCAATCCAGATTAAACCCAGTTTTAAATATTTTCCTATTTATTTATATATGGGTTAGAATAGGCCTGGATCAAGTTGAAAATAAAATTATTTTCATCCAATTTATTTTTTGAGTGATAGATTTTGTATTGTACTACAATATGGATGTGTCTTTTCCATGTCATTTTCCATACAAAATATTCTTTTATGCAAAAAATAATAACTTAGTTTTAATAATTCATTGGGCCAATGGTGTAGCAAGCCAAATGAAAAAGTAAAAAAATCTTTTTAAATAGATTTTTTGAGATGGGCTAAATGGGGCATTTACTTAGCCTGACTTAATAAGATCACTTCTCAATAGTATAATGCCTATGTGGGAACATTTTTATGGTAATTTGATTTATTTGTCCTAAAATAATTTTATTTTTAATAGGGGTTGAATCAAAAGGTTTATATATTGAATAAATTAGCTACACAAATTTTATTTAGCTTCTCATATTGTTGGCTTGAAAATAATTTTAATCTCAAAAAATTTTGTTTGAAGCCATGTGAGAATATTAATTAATGGATAATTTTAATTGTTCATCCATATGTAATTTATTTTTAAAAAGAGCGACATTGAAAATAGTGTAATGTGCACATGAGAACATTTTTTGATAGGTAAATTGAATTATTTGTCATAAAAGTGATAAATTAGTTACATAACTTTTATTTGGCAGCTTGTATGGTTGACTGGAGATAATTTTCATAAAAAATAGTGTAGTGTCCATTGAGAACATTATTTTATGGGTACCTATTTATCACATCAATAATTTTATTTTTAATAAGAGTAGTATCAAAATTATTAAATGCCAAATAAATTATTAAATAAATTTTATTTGGCACCCCATCTACAAACTTCAGCTAGAGACTATCCACACTTCTGTCCAACTTTAAGATTTCAGGATTCAAAAAGGTATCCTCATCAATGTTGTCTAACTCATCTTTCAGAATGGCAAATTAATAATGGAAGACAAACTCCACATATACCCATGAATTTTATCCATAATTCTACTCATACTCATAAATCTTCAAAATTTTCTCTTATACCCATGAATTTTCATCTTAATTTCACCTGTACTTACATTATTAGGGATCTATTAAATGGGACGTTAGCCCCCAGTAAAATAATGAATATGCCCAAGCTCTCATGTAAAGTTATTTTTCTTAAAGATTTATATTCAAATAAGATATGATTTTGTAGTTGTAAAATTATTAAAAATTCATTATAATATAAATTTTTAGCTATAAAACATAATTACCCTTGTCCAGCAGAATAAAAATATAAAAATAATTATAAATAATTGATATTTTGTGCTAAAAATATTTATTTTGGTTAACTCATATAGTTAATTTCAGACTTAAACTCCTTCATTTGATTATAAATAAAAATTAAAAGGGCTCATTGTCTCTGATTTCAATAATTATGGGCAGATTGAGGAATAATAAAAATAAAATTTGAAACTTAAATAATAATGATTCACATTGATATAGTTATTTAAAATATGTAATTATTGAGTTGATTCATGTTGAAATTTTTCATTAAATATTTAGCAAATATTGAGAATTAAATCTGATACAAATAGACTACTAAAAGTTAATATGATCAAGGGAGGGTCCGCCTATGATTATATTAAGTTTTGGAGCTTAAATAATTATTAATTAGTAATTAAAAATATGAGAATGTTATTTAATACATGAAATTGAATATTTGTAAGACATGATTGAATACGATACAGAAAATACAAATAACAAGTTAAAGGAGTTATTTGATGATTCTATAAAATGAGCACCAACTTAATTGATTTTACGAACTTGGTGGAAGTAATGTTTTAGAATTATTAAAATTTATTATAAATGGTTATTTTTGAATAATTTAATTTATACAAGGAACTACATATTGACTAAATTATAAAAGTTATGATACATAGATGTATCTATACATCTAATGATGTAATATCATGCTAAATCATTATTAAAAATTTAATTTGAATTAAAATATTGATTAGATAAAAGTGTTATTTTCCAATACATTGATTTTTGCATTATAGCGAAATGCAATAGAAGGATCGATATGAAATTTACACAAGGTAAGTATAGCTTTTTCTTTTCTTTTGATTTAATATTGTAATGTATGATCACGTGCATGGAAGTTTTGGATGTGATTATTATATAATTTTCACATGGATAAATATTACTAGTTATTCTGATTTATTGTAATTTCTAGTTTAGCAATTTATGTGCTAACATTATGCATTATGGCATTGGCATTTATTGCTTAGGATGCTAGCATATTCGTAAGCCATGGCTGTAGATGTGAATTTGTGAAGTATTATTGTTGGACTATCGGTGACAAAATTGGCACATCTTGACTGGGGATTGGGATGTGATAGCCTGGGTGCCATTAGTGCAGGATTTGGTGGGCTGGAGACCTGATTTGTTTAGCCCTTATGATTTGGCTAATGCTTATTGTGACCTAGTCTATGGGACTGGTGGTCCTTAACATAATGGTCGAGGCTAGATCCGTTCGCGTAATGTGGTGCAACGTGGCTATGGCCTGTGAAGAATACAGTAGGATATCAGTTACATCTCCGGTTTGGATAAATGTATTTCCCGATCTATCCATATTATGAAAGGTTGGCCACTCATGGTAGGATGCAGTGATGGCAACCTAGGTTGTGCAAGGGGTTGAATTACTGGACAAGATACCAAACCTTCCCATTAGATTTGAGACCTCGTTGGATGGATTGGAGAAGTGATATGAGCATGACACATTGATATATGCTTGGGCATCAAAATCTGTTTCATATGGATTTAAATTTGATTTGGAAATGTGATTTAATCTATATTTTATCAACCCCTGTACATAGAGTTCTTTTGATTTTATTTATAACCAAATCAAAGATTTTAAGACTGAAATTCTTATCATAAATAAATAACTACATGAATTAGTCAAATTAAATATTTTCAAAATAAAATATTAATTATTTATATTTATTTATGTATTTTTATTCTGTTGGATAGGGTTTTGAGTTTCGGGATTATTCAAATCACATTAATTTTTATCCATATTTATATCATTCAAATTTTTTTTATTTTCTCAGTGATATCTAGAATATATTCTATATCATATAAAATTTTTTCCCTCAATGTCATTGTATAAAAATTATTAAAAATGAATCAATGCAGCAAGTTCTAACTACCGTTCTGCCCTATTTAGGCTAATTTGCTGGGATTTTCAATTTATAGTCTGCTAATCATTTCATGAAAATTTAGCCATTCCTTAATGCTAATATCATGAGTTCTCAGAAAACTTAACATAATAAAAATCATTCATTTACTATTTCTTATATATTTGTTATTTTGATTACAGCTCCATTATAGAGGTGGTGTGAATTAAGTTATAAACAGTCATAATAGCTAGTCTCAACCACTAGTTACAACTCTAATAATATATTTAATACATATATTATAGAAATAATTTATTTAATCTTGATCCAATGGTTTAGATCATGAAATTATATTTTTAATTATTTTTAATTAAATATTTAACTATTTAGATCAACTTATCACCATTTCTACTAATATAGACATTATTGAGACGAATTGCAAATGCTCAAATCTAATCATTTATCAGAGTGTACACACATAATCTAACATCATTTCTCTATATAAAATTAAAATTCATGCACGTTTAACTATTTGGATCATCTAGATTATACATGGAATCATAGATTTAATGGTTGAGATCATTCCCTTGTTGTCCAATAGTATATAATTTGTTTGAACCTGCTTTAATCATAATTATAGGTAGAATTCTTCCCAAATAATAGGTCATAATCATGACCATGTTTAAGTATAGAAAACTCCCAATTCATAGATTGAAATTGACCTCATCAAATTTAGTAAATCTAATTTCTATTTACATCAACTTCCTTCATTCAATTCTGAAATCTTTCTACCAAATTCAACGGTCCAGATTGATCTTTACCTTTGATCCTTGCTTAATTTAGAACAGAAGACATAAAATAAATAAGAACTAACCAGGATGTTGATGATTGATGGTTGAGATCAACTTAATGAAGGCCCTATTTCCTCTTTCCCTCTTTCTCCACCCTCTCACTCCTCTCTATTTTTAACTATTTTAGTTCCCCTCCACTCAATGTCACCTTGCTATGCTGGGACTGAAATATTTATCTTCATTAGCCTATTTATTCATTCATTAATTTTGGTTAAAATCATGCCGCGTAAAAGGTGTTTCTAATCTACTTGCCACCTCACCATCTCTAATTAATGTTTATGCCACATATTTTGCAGATTTTTATTTATATATTTAATTTAAAATTATCAATCCCTTCCAAAAAATATCAATCCGCTTAGCTAAATGAAATTAATAAAATAATTAAAAATTTGAGCAAGGCAAGATTTGATACTTAGCATATTGTTTTCAAGCCATCATCCCTACCACTTTGGTAATGCCTAACATTTATAAAGCATGGACTAAATAATATATATTTTGAACTTTTCATTTACCATTTATAGCCCCTGTTTTCCAATTTGCAAATTTTCCCCTCGTTTATTGTAAAAGGTCAAAATACTCATATTTCCTTCCAAAACTTTCCAAATTAATAATAATGATGTATTTGAATATATTCTATATTAATAGTAAAAATTTAAGCGTTTGAAACATGTATTATCATATAAAAATTTATAAAAGATATTTATTCTATATTTATTCCACCCACCATTTAAAAATTTTATCCTCAAAATTCACTAAATTATAGCATAAATGTATTTCATTCCAATATTAGTAAGAGAATTGATCATTTGCGGCGGGTCGAAAACCACTCTTATGTCCGACCACGTCTTCCGACCATTGGATCGAGCGGGTTTATTCATAGTCATACGATTAAAGAGAGCAAAATCAGAGCTTGCAATCAATGCGGAGAAAATTTATACCGGCTCTCCAAGAAAATTACATGCAACTCCCTTGTCGACTACCTCACTCTCCATTCTTGGTACCCACTTCTCTCTGTCGCCTACTCTAAATCTAGTACTTTTGTCTCCTTGCTTACCTTCGCCTCCCCTATCCCATTTTCTCTCTCCCTTCTGCAATGTTGCGGTGAACACCTAGTGCTTAAAACTGCTACCTCTTGCTATGTTAGAACTGGGGCTGATGGCAAATTGATTAACATCATTCGACAAATGGGTAGTGGCTAGTATGGGGAACACTAGGAAGGGACCGAATTAAGAGTGGGAAGGCCTTCTTTTTTGAATTTTCTTAGCTCGATGACTAAAATTAATGGATTAAAAATGATGTTTATTGGAAGAACCCTGTACCAATTAGCCGACAACTGCTAAACACATTGTAAGCAGTTCCCTACGGCATGTGAGCAGTATGATTACGTAATTGAAAGCTGAAATGTGTTGTCCAAGCTTGGAGTGTGTGGCTGCACCATAACTTCTTCATTAATAGGCTGATCTTGAACATGAACACAATATTCCCCATTATGGTGTTGAAATGCCAATTATGGACATTGGTCTTGAACATGAACACGACGTTCACCATTATGGTGTTGAAATGCCAATTATGGACATCCCACAAGACAAAGGCCGCCTAATTTCTTATTAACAGATGTTATAACTTCTATGTTAGTATTGAAAAGAGCCCAAAACAAAAAAAGTATCATCGGCAAACACTGGATAAGATAAAAAAAATTTAGTCCTTCATTGAGCTGGAATGCAGTTGGGCAAGAGCAGATCAAAGGAACCAACACATGCACCTGGCGATTGAGGTGCCCAAATGGGGTTTTGTTTTTTGGAGTTCCAAAAAAGGAGTTTGGGATTCTTCTCATTAATTACTCCGCAAATTACCAAATCCTCCAGAGAAATTGCAATGTCATTGAAGGAATCAACTTCAACTACAGTCTGAAAATAATTTCTCCTACAATGGAAATCGATTAGTGTGAGCAATAGCTGGAAATAAGAGATGCAAGAGGAGGGTAGAATCTGCAAATGGCGAAAGCTATCGCTGGAGACGAGACAAAGCACGACGATGAGAGAGATGGGCGGAGGGAGGCGTGAGAAGAGCCGTTGATGATGAGAACGACCAGAGGGGAAGGCGTGAGAAGAGAGGAGAGAAAAAATCAAAAATATGACTAACAAGGGCTCATTTGAAAATTTTCAGCAAGTTTGAATGCTCTATCAAGCTCCATTTTTGAAGCTGCATCCAACGGCTATGTGCGCTCTCACACAATCGAATGGTAGAGACGGGTGGTTGAAAACAAGGCCTGTTGATGACCAGTCATAAATGATCAGCATTCTACTAATAAAATGTCAATAAATCTCATTAAAATTCTATACGAAATAACTTGATTCAATTAACATAATTTCAATCATTGCTTGTTTAATAATCGTTATTTCACAATTAGCAAAGATAATCTCAATAATACTTTCTTTAGATTTACTTAATGTATTGACTTAAAATAGCCATAAATGACTTTTTTTTGTAGTCATCTACCTTTCATACTAAGAGAGCAATATACTAAATTTCAGCTAAATTAATGATTAACCACAAAGCTCATTCTCTTTGGAAAATTTTATCCTCAAATTTAAAGAATTATCATTACCATATTGGAAAATTTTCCCAACCAACTTCCTCTTACTAAATAATGTTCCTATAACACCCCCAAATTACAAACAATCATCAAAAGTAAAACAACTATACAAGCAATTTTCATAAATTGCGCAATGAAGCAAAATATATGATTCTCATATGCTTTACCATAGTTCCTTCTTAGCATCATTTTATCAAATAAAATATATGATTTATATCATTACCTAATAGTGTCACCCCACTACTAATTATCATCAAAATCATATCACAACTTCACCATCTAAACTTCTATCAGCGCCTTCAATTTCCAACTCATTTTCTACCATGTAAGTATCTTATCCATTGCTAAATAAAGAAATTTTTTGTAAAACCCTTATTTTAAATTTTAAAAAATTTATATTTTTGCAAATATGTGCACATAATAAATATTTTTTAAAATTTTTGTATGATAATACATGTTTCAAATATTTGATTTTTTCTATTAATATGTAGAATACATTTAAGTATGTCATATTATCAATTTGGAAAGATTTAGAAGAAAAATGTGGGTATTTTACATTTTACAAGAAACTCAGTGCAAATTTGCAAATTTGCAAAACATGGGCTGTAAATAGTAAATTAAATGAAATGAGCAAAATGCAAGATTCCAAGTGCCAGCCCATGTACCCACCAAGGAGAGGAAGTTATGCAAAGTCAAAATCTTCTTTTCTAAAAGCATACAAATGGCAGGTTTCTTAACCAAAATAATTAATTAATTAATTAATCACATAAATTTAAGAAAATGAGGTGGCTGTTAAGCCCCTCTTGCTGGAAAATTCTGGGATTTATGATAAGAAGTGATGGCCCATCTTAGAGTAGAGAGTAGAGAGAGAGAGAGGAAGAAAGAGAGAAAGAGAAGGTGGAGCTTTGATCAAGTTGATCTCAACCCTCAATCATCATTATCTAGGTTAGTTATTAGTTGTTTTATTTCTTCCTTTCTAAATTAAGCAAAGGTCAAGGGTAGAGATTAATCTACACCATTGAATTTGGAAGATAAATTTCAGATTTGAGTGATGTAGCTTATGGCCCATAAACATCAGATTTATCAAACCTAATTGTGCCTAGATTAAATTTAATGATGGAAAATTTTGATTCTTAGGGATAGGCTATAATCAGGGGTTGTTATGTGAGAAAATCCTATCCAAAAGTTTGATCAAAGTGGACCTAAATAGAGTATATATCATTAGACGACAACCACTGAATCTATGATTCTGTGTATAATCAAGATGATCCAAACCATTAGATGTGTGTAAAATTTAATTTACAGAAAGACATAATGTTAGATCATGAGTGGACACCTTGATAGATGATTATATTTGGGCATTTGCAAATTTGCCTTAGCAATCTTTATATTAGTGGAAAGTGTAATTAGTTGATCTAAACTGTTAAAAGTTTAACTAAAAATATAATTGTTGGAAACAATACTTCAAAACAAAGTAAAATTGACCAAAGATTAAGTTTTGATGATTAACAACAACTAACTTGAGTATATTTAAAGGACTAATGAGTTTGCCATTTATTTTAAGGAACTTAAGTAGCCAAGTCGATCCCCAAGTCGACTTGGATTTCGACTTAGGGTGAAGTCGATCCCAAAGTCGAGTTAACTATCGACTTGAGAAAGAACCTCAAAGGCAAAATCAACTTGCAGGTGAAGTCGCAACCCAAGTCGACTCCACATGCGACTTGGGAAGTCAAGTCGCAAACGAAGTCGACCTCGCTATCGACTTCAAACATGAAAAACTGTCCAGAGCTGAATTGTGGGGCACGAAGCTGCCCAAGTCGCAGGCCAAGTCGACTCCAGGTGCGACTTGGGTGAAGTCGCAGACAAAGTCGACTTCATCCGCGACTTGAGAAGTTCAGACTTCAAAGATGCAGATTCAAAGCCTATTCAAAGAATCTCTCACTCAAGTTCAAAGCAAAGATTCAAGATAGAGATCAAATCAAGTCTATCAAGTCTTAAAGACCAACTGAGTCAAATGCAAAGCAAGGCGCATGATTCAAAACTCAGGCTCTCCTAAGAATCATCAACAAAACAAGCCAAGCAAGATAGAGGAAGATCAAATGAAGAACAAAGCGTATTTCGCAAAGACCAAGTCAAGTCGCAACCCAAGTCGACTCCATGATCAACTTGAGTTGAAGTCGAAAGCCAAAGTCAACTCAAGACTCAGACTTGGAAACTGACAAGGTGAAGTCGCACCCGAAGTCGACTTCACCTGCGACTTGGGTCAAGTTGATGCCCAAGTCGACCCTGACTGAAACTTAAAGTTGCGACGGAGGAGCGAAGTCGCACCCGAAGTCGACTCCATCTGCGACTTGGGCGAAGTCGCATCCGAAGTCGACTCCACATGCGACTTGGGTCGCGACGGTCGGAATTTATTCGAACGTTGGCACATTAAATGCGCGCCACCTACCCTCTAACGTTCGGATTCCCTCCAAAATTATAAAAGGCATTCATGGTAGACGGGGGAGGTAGCTGAAAAGTCATTAAGAGTGCATAACTACCATCTACAAGAGCTTTAAAGAGATCAAGCTAACCAAAGAGGAAGAACTTTGCTTCAAACTGCAAGAGCTCAACCACTGATCATACAAAGCCACTTCAACAAGTTCTTCTCTGCGCCAAACTGATTCTACGCATCTGTAAAGTGTAGTTTTCTTATTAGCAACTAAGATCAAGTGTAAGCAAAGTAGTGTGTGATTGGAGTGTGACTCATCACCTACTTGTGCTGTGTTTTGTTGATGCCACCTAGAGCTGGAATCTAGAAGAGAGCAGTGGCTCTAATTGTATTGAGAGAATACAATAGTGGAACCCAAGTCATAGGGAGTGTGAGCTTGGAAGAGTGGAGTAGGGAGGTTGCCCGAACCACTATAAAAATCCTGTGTGCTTGATTTATACTTCTGCTATTTACATTGCTTTCCATTTCGTTTCTTCATTAAGGGGACTAGATTAATCCGGGGATAAGCTTCTGTTTAAGATATAATTTTTTAAATACCCAATTCACCCCTCCCCTCTTGGGTTTTGCCATCAACTAGGGACCAACAATAATCTCATAATCTAAATCATTGGATCAAGACTAAATAAGTTATTTTTATGATCTATGTGTTAAACCTATGATTAGGGCTGCAGTTAGTGATTTAAATTAACAATTATAATTGGTTATAACTTAATTTACACTACCAATGTATTAAATCTGGAACTAAAAAGAAAAATATAAAAGAAACAGTAAACGAATAATTTTAAAATGTAAATTTTACTGAGGGCTTTTTATATTATCATTAAGGAATAACTAAATTCTTATTTAAAAATATTTAGTAGATTATAAATTTAAAATCCTAAAAAATTAGCTTGAACAGTGCAGAACGACTGTCGGAACTAGTTGTATTAAATGATTTTTAATACTTTTTATATAAGGAATTTTGATATTAAAATTTTATTTGATATAAAATACATCCTTAATATCATTTAAAAATAAAAATAAATTTTTCCATGATATAAATATGGGTAATAATTAATGCGATTTAAACCATACCTCAACTTATACCCTTGTCCAGCAAAAATAAAAATACATAAATAAATAAAATTAATTAATATTTATGCTAAAAATATTTTTTTAGTTAATTCATGTAGTTATTGATGTGTGATAGAAATTTCAGACTTTAACACCTTGATTTGATTATAAACGAAAATTAAGAGAATTCTATGTGTTAATTTCAAAAAATATGGACAAATTGAAGAATAATCAAAATAAAATTTAAATTTAAAATAATAATTAACAAAATTAATATGGAAATTTAAAATATGTAATTATCGAGTTGATTTATGCAGAAAATTTTTATTAAATACTAGACATTATTTGAAATTAAATTAGATATAAATAGACTGTCAAAAATTAATACGATCGTTATTTGTAATTAATTATATGAGAATGATGTTGAATAGATAAAATTAAATATTTATAAGATAAGGTTGAATATGATGCAGAAAATACAAATCGCAAGTTAAATGAGTAATTTGGTAATTCTCTGAAACAAGTTCCAACTCAGAGTAATTATTTTATCAATTTGGATAAAGTAATATTCTAGAATTAATATTATAAATGATAATTTTGGAGTGATATTATTAATATAAGGAATCGTATTCTAACGAAATTATAAAAGTTATGATACGTAGAGGTATCCATACATCTTAGGATGAAATATGATGTTAAATCATGATTAGAAAAGTTTTGAATTAAAATATTAATGAAAAAGTGTTATTTTTCCAGTGCGATGATTTGAGAATTGTAACGAAATATGGTACAAGGATGGATTCAAAATTTACACAAAGTAAGTAGAGTTCTTTTCTTCTCTTTTAATTTTTTATTGTAATGTACGGTCATGTGCATAAATATTTTGGATGCCGTTGTTTTCTACTTTTGAGGGAATAAATATTATTGGTCTTGATGAATTATTGTGATGCTGAGGTTGGGCTTTATTCATGCTAGCATTATGCGGTATGACATTAACATATATTGATTGGTATGCTGGCATATTTAAAAGCCATGACTTTAGTTGTGGATTTGTAAAGTATTGTCGTTGGACCATCAGTGACAACCATTGGTACATCCTCGTAGGGGATCAAGATGTGATAGCCTGTGTGGCCTCAGCTCAGACCTCCTTATTTGACCACTATAGATTTGGTAGGTTGCAGATTTACTTTATCTAGCCCTTACAGTTTGGAACTCATCTGCAGGACTGGTGGTTTTCAATGTAATTGTTAGGGCTAGAGCCGTTCGCATAACGTGGTGCAGTGTGGTTATTGCTGTGTGGAGAGCACAGCAAAGTATCAGTTGCACCTCTTATTTGAATATAGGTGTTTCCCGGTCCACCCACATTGTACTAGTTTGGCCATTCATGTTAGGTAGAGTTGGCCACTCTTTCCATACTACATTAGCCATTCGGTAGCACAATAGGTAGGACTTCGGAGAGAAATACAAAACTTCCCTATTGGAGTTGAGACCTTACTAGTTTGATTTGATAAGTGACATGTGCTTGATACATTGATGCATGCTTGGGCATAAACATGTATTCCATATGATTCAAAGCCTAATTTAGATTTGAAAATGATTTTTTGTTTAATGACCTCTGCACATTGGTTGCTCAAAAATTATAAATTTTCATTTATATATTGTACTTACTAAGTTTACTTGGACTCATGTGTTTTTTTTCTATTTTATTTTAGCTGGGATAAGCAAATAGGGATCAACTTGTTACTTATATTTTGGCTCTCTCTGAGGGTAGACACTTATATATAAATTTTGGACTTGAATATATATGTACATTAATTATCTTAACCATATAAATAAGATGTTTGCCCTATGTTAGCACCTGTGATTATTTCTTTCATTACTAATAATTTTGGAGATTAGCTACCGGATACCCTGACAACCTGTATAATCTAAAACTCTTAATCTATGTGTAATTACTATATAATCTAAATTTTACCATTTTTGAAATTGGGTAAATATATATTTTTTAAAAAATAGAGGGCTTCCGGTACTTTTTGAATGACTAAACTACCCCTTTTTCCCAAAAAAATCTATACACATCTAAAAATGGTAAAAATTAGATTATAGATTAAAGACACTTAGACTAAGAATTTTATAGAAAAGAATTTTTCAAAAAAATAAAAAACAGAATTTCTAGACAGATGCATTGAAGGATGCATTGAAATAAGGGTCGGGTGTAAGTGCAAACGTTTGCACTTACACCTAAAATGCAAATGAGGGTAAAAAGGTAATTTCATAGCATGAGAATAGAATTATGGGCAGAGTGTGAGTATGGGTAGGTGAAATAAATTATAGTACTTTGAGGTGCATATATTTTTATGGTTATTCATATGATTTTAATAAATTACTATAGATGATGGGTGATCCATAACGTTAAATTGAATGATATTCATTCTATATTATAATCTGTAATGTAGGACTGAAATTATAAAATTAAGAATAGTTTTATTTAAATAAATAAATTTGAACGACTGATATAATTTATCTTGTTTGACCGTTAATATAGATTTTACAGATTTTACAGATTTTACGGATTTTACAGTTTTTATGAAATTCGTGGAAATGATGTGTTCCACTGGTAATCTTGTATTCATTTTTTCAATGAAATAAATTTTACAGGTTATTCGAGTATCACGGATACAGCGCATATGAAATTAATAAATTTTATATATTTTACGAGTTTTATAGATTATATGATTTTGATACGTATTCGTTTGATAAGATAAACCAGTTATACAGTTTTAACAGCTAAAATAGGATTGATGACATTTCATTTTCACCAATTAGATGGACAATACAGCTTTTACAGGAATTATGCAAAATCGTAAACTAATATATACATGATTTATGAATTTTATAGAGTAATCAATTTGTAATGTACTGATATGATGAATTTGATGGATTTTATAGATTATTTATAAAATCTATATGAAATATATTATCCGTAAATGTAATATGAAAGATAGTAATAATATTATATATGAAAATATAGATTCTTATTAAAATTTAAACAAATCCAATAATTGGATATTGTACGTAATTAATATATTTAATAAGTCAATAATAATTATTTATGCTTTTATTTATTGGAAAGATAGAAATTTGTATAAATTATATGTTTATGTAATAAACACGTATATTAATCATAGTCAACATAAAACCCGTCCCCTTACTCATTATGTACTTTTTTTAACCCCATATTTTGACCCAAAAATGAACAAATATTGTAATGCTTGTGTGTATTTTTATTGTTTCTCATAGGAGAAATTTAATTTGTAATAGACGGTGTTAAAAAGTAAATAAATGACCGTTACTATCTTATTTATGTCTTCTATGATTTACTATAGTTTTTCACCTCGTACCATTAAACTTAGAATAAAATGACACAAATTTTAAAATATTTACTATTATTTATTTACTTTTTTGTGTAAATTTTATAAAATTTACAATGGCATAAAAGTAAATAAATGAACATAAGTAAAAAAATAAATTAACGCACGAATTTGCAATGAAAAAATAAATCAAATAAATCAAAAAATAAATTAATGTCACGAATTTTATATGTCACATCTTAACGTTACCTCAAAAAATAAAGAATTTGTATAAAACTTTGGTAAGAATTTTATGTAATATTGAATTTTAACTATTTATGACAAAAATAGTTCTAATCGGGAGCGTTTAATGGTTAGTTCGTTTCAATCAGTCATGTGCGAGATTGAACAAAACATGGTTTTGGATTTTTTAAAAGTACACATCATTACTGATTGCTTTGCATGATATGGCTAGAAATTTTTAGTGAAGTAGAAATTCACAATTTATAATTACATTAATAAAAAATGTTGTTAAATGCTAAATTTATTTATTAGACCCAAAAAATAATGTATGAAATTATTTTGTTGTTCGATCTAGATTCAAACATATATTGTTATAATTATTTTGGAGTTTATATTATGAAAATCTACTAAGATCATTAGTATTTAGATATTAGATTATATGCATCAGTAATAGTAGAATGACCATCACAACCACCGTTAAAAAAGTATTGCTATAAATGCATTTTTTTAGAATTTGTGATGAATAATTTATTGTAATAATTCAGAAAAAATTTTGACATCATTCTCCGCATAATTGGTTTGAGTTTTATATATTTAAAAATATGATATAAATGTTCTTCATGTATTTAATGTAAATTTTATGGTTTTAATTTTGACATAGAAATGTTCTTCTTGAAATTAATTTAATATTTAGATTTAGAAATTTTGTAGAATAATTTTTCGTCTAAAAATTTGAAATTTCAAATTCTAAATATATTATACAAGCGTTCTCCATATAATGATTTGAAAAATTATGTCTTCAAAGGAATGGTGTGAACATTTATCTGTACTTATTTAAAAATTAAGTTTTTAAATTTCTTTTATAGTTGTGATTCGTATTCGTATTTTAAGAATTTTATATATAAATTTATTTTTGAAAAATTGTATTTATTAAATTTGTGTACAGATTTTAATTGAAGGTATTTTTTATAGCATCATTCTCCATATAATTAGTTTATAATTTATATTTTTACATTTAGTATGTTAATTTTTTCCATGTATTTATTATAAAATTTACCATTTCAAATTTGCTATAGAAATGTTCTTCTTTTGATTATTTCAAAATTTAGATTTTAAATTTTTTGTAGAAATGTTTTTCTATAAATATTTGAATATATATATAAATTTTTTGTAGAAACATTGTTCATATAAATATTTTCAGTTATAAAATTTTTCAATTTGCTGTACAAAAATTCCCGGTAATAATTTTAAATCTCATATCTTCAAAGTTATGGTGTAGACAAGAAATTAGGACAGAAAAATGGATAAGTTTTGAAACCGTATCGATAAAGAAAATCAGACAGAGAAATTTTTGAAGTTCTATGATACCCTGCAATTTTTAAATTTCAATCCGTAAGTATGTGACATACATATATGAAAATTTAATTCTACGAAATAATAATTTTAATTCATTATAGACCAAGAAATAATTTTAATTTTATATGTTAAATACACTTAAATAAACAAGTGTATAAAGAAAAAAGAAAATAAAAATATTACAAATGAATTTTTGAGGTGGGTTAAGCTAGGTATTTGCTTATCCCAGGCTAACAAGATTACTTCTTAACTTTAATTACTTGTCAAGTAAGTAATGCTACTTGCAATAAAAGTGGTATCAAAATTATTAAGTACCCAACAAATTATTGTACAAATTTTTTTGTCATCCTAAGTTGTTGAGTTGAAAATAATTATAATTGACAAAATTAAGTGCAGCTTCACTGCGCCACAATTAAGGTGCGGTTATCTCAAAACGGACCTCATATGATTTTAAAATTATTATCTGCTCCACCAATTGTAATTTTTTTCATCCATCTTGACGTATATAACAAGTTTTTCTTTTTTTGATTATATACAAAGCACCCCGTATGATATATTAAACTACTTCTAAAGCCCATGAGAGAGAGAGGGCTCCAACACAAAGAATATGAAGATATCCATAGCCCCAATCGTAATATGGAGACATAGCTCCAAAATGCAATGAACTTGGATCGAAACCTAGATATCAATCGCGCTAACAACCTGGTAATTTTTATTTTTTTTATAAAGCAACCTGGTAAATTGGATGCACGCATTCTCCACAAAATTCAAAACTTTGAACAAAACAGAATCTAGTGCACTTGGATGCTTTTAGCTTTAGTGCACCTCATTGCATTATCATTTTTAAATTTTTTTTGTATTTTTTAATATTCATATATGGCCCTAGCATGAAGTTATCACATACATATATAGTTTTTACATTTTTACTTTAAAATAATTTTTTAGAATTTCAAAAATAAAAAAGATCTAGTGCATGAAATGGGCTTTTTTATTTTCAAAATTTTAAGCAAATATTAAAACAAATTAAAAATATAAAAACTATATATATATACACACACTTCATATTTGAGCCCAAATATGAATTTCGAAAAAAATACAGAAAAGGGACAATGCGGCAAGATACATTGGATCGGGTTCAAGCTTGAACAAGCTTTTTTGCATGTTGAGGCATACGTTGGTTGTACTTATTGCTAATAAAATTCACAAAAACCCTTTTCTATAACCTCTCCATCTGGTTGCATCTCAGTGATTTTAAAACGCCCGAATCAATTACTTCAATCATCACTAATTTAACAACCTAATATATCCAAAATGAACTTCTTCATGTGCCCTATAATTGCGATCTTCTAAGGATTAATGCCAACTAGTTAAAGTTGTCAACATCATCATCATTATTACCACTTAATGAATTTTACAGTTATTGATTAATATTATACCTTCTACAGTATCCTTTTCATCTAGATGAATGATACCATGAAAATTTTCGTGACATTCCAATGCTGAAATCAATGAGACTAGATAATCTTCATATTTTACAGTCAATTTGATAATTTTGCACTCACAAATCATGTAGCCTATAGAAGAGCTCTATTGTAAATGATCTTTGATGTCTTGACAAAACATTTCTTGCCAAATATGATTATTGGATTCGATTTTCTAAAATCCTCAAGGTGCATCCAAACGGAAAGGTTCCATGGCAAGTTCGTAGAACGGATTGACTTGAATTGGCAGCATGTATAATCAAATCGGCATCGTCGCGTAAAATGTATCTGTGAAGTCTCTTTTTTTTTCTTCTTCTTCTTTTTCTGGTGAAGGTGTTGCGAAAGCATTTGCGAGGCACCGTACAAGCATACAACAAAGTATTTTCGTCGCATTCCAGGGACATGTTGGCGCATGCTTAGACCTCCCAATTCCACATATAATGGGTGATGCCGACAATCTACCAACAACGATAGGGCATGAATTAGTCTTCGTTAATTCCCGTCTCATAAATGGTCTCTCACCTTTTGAAGTTGAAAGCAGAAGCGCAGGGTGGAGATACTTTTCGTTGCCTTTGCTCAGCCTTTCATGTGGTCATGTGGGGAACATCTTTCTACAAGAGGTGCTGTCGATCACTTTGGAGAGACAAATGCCGGTCATTAGTTGCATGTTTGCTTCTGTAAAAACTCCTAGGATGAGAGATTTTAATGGAGACCATAAGATGTGGAAACATTATAATGTTTGATTTCTCGGAAAATTTTGAAACACGAAGGCTTTACCAATGCTGCTGGATGAACAATTCTTCCTATGCTTATGGAGGGTTATTGGTTTGTTCTATGGATGGACCATGCGAGCAGCAAAGGACGCATCAAGAGCATGTTTGACTGGGTTGGAGAAGAAGAATCCCTTATCCGTGACGAAATCAGGAGGCACATATCTGTCAACAGGATCTATACTGAATTCTTGCAATAGATTAATCAATATTTTGAATGCGTGGAACATCTTAAGCCAGTGAAATGAAAGAATTTGGTTCAAAGCTCCATTAAGAAACCTCCTACCAATCGTTTGCAGCACCATGCAAAAAATAAGTTACCACCATGAAGCACGCATATTTCTGGATTTCTAATATATATTAACAAGGACAGAAATAGCAAAAGACACAAGATGGAAGCTTGACAATAGGAGGGAACATTACAATGCAGCAATTAAATACGACAAACAACCAAATCTCAGAAGTGCATATGCAAATTGTCGAAGAGAGAGAGAGTATTGATAGTTTACATTGATACTTTTGAGGAAACTAAGGAAACAATGAATTTTCCTTGCATCAAAAGAAGTTCAATCTGAACATCATGTCAAGAAGTATGAGCAAGATCTATGAACCTACTTTGTAAAGGACACCCAATCCTGAACATGGAGCATCCAGTAAAACCTTATCAGACTTCTGGGAGGATTTTTGCTACAAAAACAAAAAGCTCACGGAGTGAAAACCAAAGATCACAAAAAGATATTATTCTAGCATGGATGAGGATAACGAGAAAAAAGGAAGAATAAGAGGGAACCCAAACCTCAGTATCGACTTTTTTCTCAACAAGAAAACAAGATTATATTAAAAGAGGAACAACAGAGAATTTAATGTCAAGAAACACAGATAAAGACTGGTAGTAATTTTTCTTTGTGTTCTCAACACTGCCAATCATAGGGATCTGCTTCATCAAGATATCAGATACACTAAAAGAAATCAGTTGATGTCTTATAAATCTTCTTATATTTCAAACATGAAAGTTTGAATTGTAACAGATGCGTGAATACTGTTGCCATGCAATTGTAAGGTGACGGATCAAGACAGCAAGTTTGAATTGCAAAAGACCACATAAAGTTAAGACTATTTCCCTACAGTCGAAAGTACACATAATGCACCATCTTCGATAAACAGTAGTATGACATCTTTAAGAACCACGTAACTAAATCCTAAATCTAGAGTGCAAATTCATTCATGCATTTATTCAACTTCTAAAAATAAAACCTATAAAACTGATAAGAATTTAAATATCAAGCAAGGTAAAGTGGTAAACCAAGCAACATTTCAGCTTGTAACATTTCTTGAACCAAGCAAATACATCAGAATTTCAATAATCATCATCCATATATCCATATCAGACCATTTATATAGAAAAACTGTTGTATTGGTATAGCTATTCATAAGAAGACTCGCAGCATCTAAGCCAATCTTGAGACAAACCTTATTCCTCTCCACCCAGACACAAGAAAATAGGTCCTTCATTTGATCATGGATCACAAATCAACGAATTTTAATCTTTCTTCTGCTTGCTTTTTGTGCCCTGAAGGTGTTTGTCCTTCTGTATCGCAGCTTGGCTGATCAATGAGCTGGATCACATGCTATGCAAAATTTTGTCGCTTGTCTAACCTGATAAACATGAGCAGTGGAAGGAACACATGCCCCAACTAAATACCTAGTGAAAAATATGGTTCCAATTAACTGACCTATGGAGATGCCTCAATGACATTTATCTAATTGTGAATATATAGTTCTTGTTTTGTAACAAAGAAGCAGCCAATAGAACTCCTAGGCTCCATAATGAACTGCTCCTGGAAGGTTCCCATCCGTCTGCTGGCAATATCAATGGAGATATCTTGGAAGCTTGGCATGCCCTCTGCCTGCACACCATCTCCACAAATAAGAAAATGTGTCTCAGTAATGAGTGATCCTGACACGCGGATGGCAACTCCGTATTGCCCATGTAAATGGCACTGTAGTTTCTCTACGACATGGATGAGTTTCTCATGGGGCCGATCACCTGCCAATGTTCTTCTTATGTCTGATAGTGTATTGAATATGTCATTAGGGCCAACTGAAATTTTCTCCTAGAAACTGGGACATTTAAATAGAGATTGGTGATAGCAAACACAAGCAACTTCTGGTAGCTGGTAGGGGTATTAGAGTTATGTCTCCGAATCAAAGGTTCCTTTCTTGGAAAATACATAGCAAATGATTGAAACAGTCTGCCTAATAACCAATAGCCGTACCTGAAGGTTGAAACTTGATTATACAAGGTTTTTGCATGATGCCAAAGTTCATCAGACCCATCGAAAAGCATGTAATAGTGAACCATAAGCATCTATAGCAGTTGGAATGGAGTTTACAAAGCTGTCAAATAACATTCACGGAAAAATAAGGAAAAGCATTTCACATTTCTAGCTTGACGTATAAGCCCATAATAACATGCACCAATGGAGCTCCTACATTCCTTGGAGCATGACAACTTTGACGATTCCATGGCGCTGAATTTCATTTCCATTCAAGTGCTAAGCTCACATTTTTTTATAACAAAGAAAACTAAGGATTTCTTTGCAAATAAAGAGATGAATGTTGGAACCATTTGGCTACATTAAAATTTTCGATTGCTGCTGAAACAAGAACATGAAAATTTACAATGTTATGGGACATAATTGAATCCATCAAGATCTTGTTTTTCAATCCTTGAACAACAGTCCTCACCAATAAGTTGGGACAAAAGGAGAAGAAATGAACCATTGGTCTCTTTCATAAAGTTGGCCAAGTAACACTTACTGGGTCCATTTGCTTTTCAATAAAACTTTTCTCTCCACATTTTTTCATATCTTTCTATACAACTACTCTACTTTCTAATTAGTTTTTCTTAACTTTTCATACAATTACTCTCTATTTTAATTTTATTCTTTCTACTCCTCATTACTACCCTTATCATATCACATCACCTCTCCCATTTCAATAACTTTTCCACCAAGAACTTCTCATTTCAGAAGTTTTATCAAATACCAAACACACTTGATAATCAACATAAACAAAATAATTTCTTAGAAACCCAACCTTCCTCATGCACACCTGAGTAAAGGAAAGAAGGAAAGAAATGAAGAGATCCATCTTTAGGATTCAGACCTTCGGTCCTAATATGCTTGATGACTAATGGTGAGTCAAGACTGCTTACCATAGAATGACAACTCAACGAAAGGAAGAAAATATAGATGCACATAGAACTCACATCTGCTAAATCCTTCAGTCTTTGTGTTGGATCGAAGATACTTTGAACAAATGCTGCAATGTCCACTTGTATATCACTATATTTCCTTATAAATGGATGCGATAATAGCTGCACTACATTCAGAAAAATCATTATTAAAAGATACTGGACGACTCAAAAAAAATCACCTTAAGCAGAAGAGCTATATTTCAAATAGCCAGAATCAACAAACAAAGACCCTAAAAAAAGTTAGTAGTTTCCACAAACAAGCCTAAATCACTAGGCATTGAATTTCTCAGGGATAATTCACCAACAATAGTTGCTGAATTGAAGGTAACAATCAAAATCTTTTGTTGCAGATGATAACATTTAGTTGCCCATTTACCATGCGCATGTTTGAAACTAGCCATTACTGATCGTATTGGAGCAGTACCAGAATATTGACTAGATGAAAGAAACACAACCAATGGTTTGGATCAGCATTTTTTATCATCCCTAGGCAACAACGTAAGATTGCAAAATTGACATCAGCCTCTGAAATAGACAGAGATAAGCAGTAGTAAGGGGAAGTAAAAGCAATGTATAGTTTGCAAGTGGACAAGATCTTGATTTAATTGATCGATATTGGATTTTTTACAAAGCATCCAAGTATGAGTCATTTCAACTTTGCCTTGTAAATTATATATTCAGTTGTTATAAAGTTTTGTTCCATCTTAAACTATAAATCAATATGCTTTTCTCAAACTTTTTGCTAGTATTATTTTATTGAAAGTTGACATTTGATTACAAAAATCTATAATTGTACAATATAACATAAACTTGGGACAATACACTCAAGCCGACCCAAGGCACACCTTTAGCGGGATGTGCACTATCATATCAAGATACTCGTCTGTCGCTTGAATATAAATACAGAAAACTAAAGAGCCATCATGTGTTGACAACAACAACAGCAGAAAAAAAGTTAAATACTGACACAAAAGTGAGATGGGAATAGTATTAATCAGTGGAATAGATAATTGAAAGGTCGTATGTAAGATGTTGACAAGAAAAGAACTGCCTTACCTTCTCAGCCGAAGGCCTTGCATCTGGATCCTTCTGTAGGCAGGCATCTATGAAGGAGCAAAATTCAGGGGAAAATAAATTTTTTGGAGGTGAAGGAGATGGATCATACAAATTCTGTTGATTAACAAAGATTTCATTGCAACTTGGAGTAATGTGATGCACAAGGGGATAGAATGGGATTAGAAAAAAGAAAAAAGAAAAAAAAGTTCTGACTTGCTGAACACATCGAATTGGACCGAACGGGGCGCTTCTGGGCGATGTTGTGCGCTTTCACATAATGCCGCGTCGAGGTCCATCTCAGGAGGACTTGCTTCTGAGTGCTGTCGGCATAGTCCTTTGGATCAGTTGTGTGGCAAGCCGACTGATTCCGCGACTTCTGATCTTCCGCTAACCCTCTGGCATGTGGGAGCTTGCTAGTGTATGGAACGGCTATCTCTCTTGGCCTTCCGACCTACTTATCATTACAGCCCCAGAACGGCGAGGCAGATGATAACAATTACACAACATGCAAGATACGATGAAAATGAAAATATAACAATAAACATGCACATGGAAAGAAACCTTACACAGAAGGAAGCTGCCCAACGGAATTTGCCAGGACGTGGGCAATGGGACGCGGGAGGGAGCAGCAGCAGCAGCAGCAGGGGATAAGAAGATGGCTGCTACCGGGACTGCAGCCGGATCTCAGACTCGGAGAACGATCGCCGATGATGAGTCCCAGGAGCAGGAAATAAGAGGGATGAGGCAGGGAGGAGTGAGAGATGAGAGACGGAGAGGAAAGGGGGAGAGCAGCGGCAGCGAGGAATAGGATGGACGAGGCAGGGAGGAGGGAGAGAAGAGAGACGGAGAGGAAAGGGAGGGAGCAGCGGCAGCGATGAGGCAGGAAGGAGGGAGAGAAGAGAGACGGAGAGGAAAGGGAGGGAGCAGCGGCACCGATGCGGCAGGAAGGAGGGAGAGGAGAGGGACGGAGAGGAAAGGGAGAAACAGGGATTGAAGTCGACAACTACACGCGTGTACATGTCAGTCCATACCATTTTTTCCCTTTGAAATCTCAGCCGCAAGTTTTTCATGGACGGCAGATTAGGCATTTTCACGTTCATTTCAAATACAAACGTTTTCACTGAAACCGGACTCTTGAAATAAACTCCGAGAAATAAACAAATATTCCTCTAATCTACTATAAAAGAAAATAAAAAGTTAAAAGTAGATCAGTAAAGTGGATAGTGTAATTGTTATTTATTAAAAAAAAGTTGAGGGCAAGTTCCGCTAAGAGTAGTGAAGGAAAAAAAAACGTCTTTTCACTAACCTAGAGAAAATATGGTGGCCATAGAGATTAAAGGGTATTTATTTACAACGAAAATATTTTAAAATAAAACCTTTAAATCTAAAACTTTTCACCCACTGTAACTACCTTATTTTTTAACTATTTTTTACTTTTTCCTATATGTACAATTGTCCTACTTTTCAATAATTTTTACACAATTACCTATACATCTAATATATCTATTTTAACTTTATTTTCTTTACTCTTCATCATTACCTCTATTATATTACATTATTTTTTCTCATTTTGAAAGTTTTTCACTAAAAACTTTTCATTGGGTGTGTCTGAAAAATGCTAAAATTTTTGAAATAGAAGAAAATAATATGATAAAATACACGTAAAGAGAATAAAGTTAAAAATAGATAAATTAATTGTATAGGTAATTATGTAAAAATGATTGAAAAGTAAAATAGTTGTGTAGGTAGATATGAAGAAATAATTAAAAATAAGATAATTGTAGAGAAGAAAATATTTTAAATGAAAAATTCTAGTATGACAAGTTTAGTGTTAAACAAATACTCCCTTAAAGTTTTATCACTTCCCAAATACACTCTAATTCAGTTTACAATTCTATGAGTGTAAGAAACTTTATTTCCCAACAAGCCTGATACACCATTGATGATCTTAAGATAAATTAATCTGTTCCATTAAATATTTTATTATGTATAAACATCATTTATACAAATATGTGCGCAACATATTTAACCAATGCGTTATTATAAAACTTGTGAATAAAAAGTTTCTGCATAATGTAAAATATTATTTTCAATTCAGATAATAATTATTATGTTAAATGAATTAGATTAACACTCTTTTGGACTATAGAAAACTGCTATCAAATGTGAAATCTCTGATTGAGGAGATAATCAGGTACATTCAGTGTTTCGAACAGATTTCGTTTAAGCACGTTTTGAGAAGTGACAATTTTTTTGATGAAAGAGAAGTGACAATTAAGCTGCAGATGGCATGGCAAAGATGGCAATAGAAAGTTAGGAGTTAGAATACAGAGGGGTCATCCTCCTACTAGCTTAAATGTTTCTCCAAAGATATGATTTCTCGTAGCCGTGATGTTTAGACTTCCCTCGCAACCCTCTTCCCCTGTGATCCGCGCCTGTTGAATAGATGTAGGGGGAAACAATGATAAGATTTGAAATTTAAAAAAAAAAAGTGAATTAGATTAATGTAAATAATGTAACATAGGCTTCAATCAAGTATATTGTAGTGAATAAAAATAAAAGTTGGCACTTCAGTTATTTATTGGGATACGATTTATGCTCATAGCGGCATGGACTCTAATCCATCGGATTGAGAGACTTTAGTTATTTATTTCGATCTGTAGCGGCTTTATTTTAGGCCACTAGATTGTTGAGAAGGCTGATGTAGAATGTTTGCGATAAACAAAAAAATTGGAAAAAAAACTACCAGATTGCAATCTTGCCCTATTTGGGGGCCCATCTCCTTCACCACGACTATGATCTCCATGCCGCTAATCCTTGTCAATCTCCTTCTTCACCGTGACTCCCATCTCCATAGGGCCTTTCCTCCTCACGCATGTTACCTTGTCGTTGTCTCACCTCCCTCTTGTTCTTTCTTCCCCTTGACTTCCTTCCGCTGCCCTCTCTCTCTCCAGCATCTCCTCTTTTTTAATATTGTTATAGCTAAATCAATAATTAAATCGGTAAAGGAACTGATCTAGTTCGAACCCGCTGAATTGGTTAAACAAACCAGCTAGAACCGATGACGTCAATATGACTATTTATGATGTCATAAATGTGTAATTATTTTTACTTAATTATATATTCATAACTTCTAAATCTATATGTGAGACTTTAATCATTACAATAAAACATGCAAATTAAATTAATAAAAAAATTTTAAAATTCATTAACTAAGCACTAAGCACAAATATAATATATTAAATTTAAAAATCAACTAAATTAACTAACCTCTAATGTAATAAGCCTTGAATCTTGCAATCAACAATGGTGATCAAATAACTACTTAGCATAGTAATGAAAATTTTGTAACTTAATCATGCAATCGAAAATATTTTCTCAAATACATAAATGATAACAATATAAATTACAACGAAAGCTATTTATTAGTTAATACAATAGTAGATTTTAGAAAATGCACGCAACTAATAAATGAGGTTTTGCACCATGCAATAGATATTAATATTATGCACTGCCTTTTTTATTAAAAAAATGATGCTATTGACCAGATATGAAGAAGGCAACAAAAAATTACCAAGGAGATGCCAAATGGAGGGGATGGAGGCTTCAACAGTAGTGCATAGTAGTGAATAGGTGAGACTGAAAAATCCCACCAACGAAATAGTCATTCATCCAATCGAAGATCCAAAAAATAAGTATCATGTATTGCATGCTGCAGACAACACCTGTCCCAGACTTTCGAGCTTCCATTTGGAAAGAAATTGGCATCAATAAACTGCAGAAAATTGGAGAGAGAGAAGGGAAAAAAATGAAGGGAGAAGGGAATCGGGTTTAAGGAGAAAGGGTAAGGAAGTTGGCGGTTGGCGAAGAGGGTTGGGAAAAAGTGAAGTTGATTGCAGAGTTGAGGAAGCAGACAACATTTTTTGGGATCTAGGGAATGACGGGATCTTAAAAGTGAGATCAGCTCATAGCTCACGAACTCAGCTCTAACGAAGAAGATATTAACAGAAATAGGTGTTAGGTGGGTTCCTCCCACGTGAAGTCAAAAGTGGGGGGCCCCACCCATTTGGCATTATTCAATAATGCCCCACCTGCTCTTGTCCCCCTCCTTTTCTGCTTTCGGCGTGTGAGAGAGAGAGAGATATCACATCTCTCTCTCTTCTCCTCTCAGCAGCGTCTCCTCTCCCGGCAGCGACGATTTTTTTTTCGTCAGAGAGAGAGTCTCTCTTCCCTTCTCAGATTTCAGAGAAGCAGCAGCAGCAGCTCCGGATTTTATCGTCATATGCTCAAGGCTTCTACGGCAATTATCTCTTCCAGCCATCAAGAGAGAAAATTCCGCCGTCATCTCAGATTTGGTGAGATCTATCCTGGTTAATTTCTGTATTAAAATCCATCCTTATTGTGATGATGAAATCCTCTAGTTTTTACTAGAGAAGACATTGCATTGTATTCCCATTATTTTATAGTGGAAGATTTACGTGGACTGGGTCCCGTGGTTTTTCCCCTTTGGTAAAGAGGGGTTTTCCACGTAAAATTGTGGTGTGTTTTTCCGTGGTTTGATTGTTTATCATTTGCAATATTTATTGTCTGTGATTAATTATTCCTGTTTAATCCACACAAAAAGGGGATAGGCTAAAATCCCAACAAGTGGTATCAGAGCGAGGTTTTAGTAATCTTGTGCCTTGTGTTGAACGATGGAGGTTAATACAAGTAAAATGATTAATTTGAATGGTTCAAATTATCATGTGTGGAAGGGAAAAATGGAAGACCTGCTATATGTCAAAGATTTTTATTTGCCTGTGTTTGCGGAACAAAAACCCGTAGAAAAAACTGATGCTGAATGGACTTTACTTCATCGTCAAGTATGTGGGTATATCAGGCAGTGGGTGGATGATAATGTTTTAAACCATGTCAGTGAAGAAACAAATGCACGTTCTTTATGGGACAGGCTTGAACAGCTGTATGCTCGAAAAACCTGGAACAACAAGTTGTTTCTAATAAAGAAGTTGATGGGCTTGAAATACAGGGATGGAACTCCTTTATCAGATCACTTGAATGCTTACCAGGGAATTCTTAATCAGTTGGCTGGGATGAATATCAAGTTTGAAGATGAGGTGCAGGGGTTATGGCTTCTAGGCACATTGCCGGACTCGTGGGAGACGTTTAGAATGTCGGTATCTAACTCAGCTCCAAATGGTGTAATCACTATGGATTTGGCTAAGCGTAGTGTTTTAAATGAAGAGATGAGAAGAAAGTCACAGGGTCCGTCACAGTCAGATGTCTTAGTCATGGAAAAGAGGGGGAGGAGCAAGAGTAAAGGTCCGAAGAACAGAGACAGAAGCAAAAGCAAGTCAAACAGGTTTGCCAATGTTGAGTGTTATCACTGTGGTAAAGGGGGCATATAAAGAAGTATTGTCGACAACTCAAAAGAGACTACAAAAATGAAAAAGGGATAGAAAAAGAAACTGATGATAGTAATGATGTTGATAGAGTTTCTGCCATCACAGATGACTTCCTTGTTGTGTATGATGATGATGTTGTCAACCTTGCATGCCATGACACTAGTTGGGTGATTGATAGTGGTGCCTCCATTCATGCTACATCACGAAGAGACTTCTTTACATCTTATACATCCGGAGACTTTGGGAATGTTAAGATGGGTAACAATGGTGTAGCTAAAGCCGTAGGCATGGGAGATGTGTGCTTGGAGACCAACAATTGTACGATGTTGCTTTTGAAAAATGTTAAACATATTCCTGATATTCGCTTGAATTTGATTTCAGCAGGTAAACTTGATGACGAGGGGTTTTGCAACACCTTCAATGATGGTCATTGGAAGCTTACTAAAGGTTCTATGATTGTGGCTAGAGGCAAGAAGTGTTCCTCATTGTACTTCATGCAGGCAAAGGTTTCTTCTTGTATTATCAATGCAATGGAGAATGAAAGTACAACAGAGCTATGACATAGAAGACTATGCCACATGAGTGAGAAGGGTTTGATGGTTTTGGCAAAGAAAAATCTTCTTTCTGGATTGAAGAATACAGCATTGAAGAAATGTGCTCATTGCTTGGCAGGGAAGCAAAACAGAGTTGCCTTTAAAATATCCCCTCCTTCAAGACAGCCGGGTATACTTGATTTAGTATATTCTGATGTTTGTGGTCCCATGAAAGTAAAAACACTTGGTGGTGCTCTCTATTTTGTGACTTTTATAGATGATCATTCAAGGAAGTTATGGGTCTATACCTTGAAGACAAAAGACCAAGTGTTAGATGTGTTTAAACAGTTTCAGACCTCAGTTGAGAGACAGACTGGGAAGAAGTTGAAGTGTTTCAGAACTGATAATGGAGGTGAGTATTGTGGTCCTTTTGATGAATATTGCAAACAGCTGGGTATTAGGCATCAAAGGACACCTCCGAAGACTCCTCAGTTAAATGGGCTAGCTGAGAGGATGAACAGAACACTAGTTGAAAGGGTAAGATGTTTGCTTTCATATGCACAGTTGCCAGGATCTTTTTGGGGTGAGGCTTTGAGTACCGTTGTACATGTGTTAAATCTCACGCCTTGTGTTCCTTTAAATTTTGATGTTCCAAACAGAGTTTGGTTGGGAAAAGATGTATCCTATAGTCACTTGCGTGTCTTTGGATGTAAGGCCTTTGTGCATATTCCCAAAGATGAGAGGTCTAAGCTTGATGTCAAGACAAGGCAGTGTGTATTTATTGGCTATGGCCAAGATGATTTTGGTTACAGGTTTTATGATCCGGTACAGAAAAAGCTTGTAAGAAGCCGAGATGTTGTGTTTATGGAAGACCAAACCATACAAGATATTGAGAAAACAGTTAAAACAGTTTCTCAATATTATGATAATTTAACAGACTTGGATCCAGTTCCTTTGACACATGTGCCAGTACAGGTTAGAGATGAAGTTCAAGATGACCAGGATGGTACAGTTGATGTTGATACTCATACACAGGTTGAGATTAATGATGGCATTGTTGAGCAATCACCAGTACCAGAAGTTCCACCAGATGTTCCACTCAGGAGGTCTACTAGAGATCGCCATCCTTCTACACGATATTCTGTTGATGAATATGTGTTACTGACTGACGGGGGAGAGCCCGAATGTTATGCAGAAGCCATGGAAGATGAACACAAGAAGGAGTGGGTTGAAGCCATGAGAGATGAGATGAAGTCACTGCATGAAAATCATACATTTGAGTTGGTAAAGTTGCCTATGGGCAAAAGAGCCTTGAAGAACAAGTGGGTATACAGAGTGAAGCAAGAACAAGATACTACACAACCTCGATACAAAGCTAGATTGGTCGTCAAGGGATTCAATCAAAAGAAAGGTATTGATTTTGATGAGATTTTTTCTCCAGTTGTTAAAATGTCATCTATTCGTGTGGTTTTGGGTCTAGCAGCTAGTCTTGATTTGGAGATTGAACAAATGGATGTAAAGACTGCTTTTCTTCATGGTGAACTAGACAAGGAAATTTATATGGAGCAGCCAGAGGGTTTCATGGTAAAAGGAAAAGAGGACTATGTGTGCAAGCTGAGAAAAAACCTCTATGGCTTGAAGCAAGCACCAAGACAATGGTATAAGAAGTTTGAGTCAGTTATGGAGAAACATGGCTATCGAAAAACAACTTCTGATCATTGTGTCTTTGTGCAGAAATTCTCTGATGATGATATTATTATACTATTGCTTTATGTCGATGATATGTTGATTGTTGGAAACAATTCTTCAAGGATTGATAGGTTGAAGACGCAACTAAGTCAAATTTTTTCTATGAAGGATTTAGGGCCGGCAAAGCAAATTCTTGGCATAAGCATTCATCGTGAGAGGAATGCCAAGAAGTTATATCTGTCACAGGAGAACTACATTGAGAAGGTACTTCAGAGGTTCAACATGGACAAAGCTAAAGCGGTTAACTCTCCTCTTGCTACTCATTTTAAGCTAAACATTGAGCAGTGTCCCTCTACAGATGCAGAGAAGAAAGACATGGAAAGGGTTCCATATGCTTCAGCTGTGGGAAGTTTGATGTATGCAATGGTATGTACAAGACCAGACATAGCTTATGCAGTTGGTGTTGTAAGGCGGTTCTTGTCTAATCCTGGGAGAGAGCATTGGAATGCAGTTAAGTGGATTATGAGATATCTACGAGGTACTTCCAGTTTGAGACTTTGTTTTGGCAATGAGAAACCCTTACTAATTGGCTACACAGATGCAGATATGGCAGGAGATGTGGACACTCGAAAGTCTACCTCTGGTTCCTTGATTACTTTTGCAGGGGGAGCTGTAGCTTGGCAATCAAGGCTACAGAAATGTGTTGCACTTTCTACAACCGAAGCAGAATTCATTGCAGCGACTGAAGCATGCAAAGAAATGTTGTGGATGAAGAGGTTTTTACATGAGCTTGGCTTCAAACAACAGAGATATATAGTATTTTGTGATAGTCAAAGCGCAATTCACCTTGGTAAGAATTCTTCTTTTCATGCAAGATCAAAGCACATTGATGTGAGGTATCATTGGATAAGAGAAGCTATTAATGACAAGTTGTTTGAACTTGAGAAAATCCATACCGATTATAATGGCTCTGATATGTTGACGAAGGCTCTACCAAGGGAGAAGCTTGAAGTTTGTCGTTCTATCGTTGGGATGACAAATCCCTCCACGTAGTCGGAAGGGGGAGATTTGTTAGGTGGGTTCCTCCCACGTGAAGTCAAAAGTGGGGGGGCCCACCCATTTGGCATTATTCAATAATGCCCCACCTGCTCTTGTCCCCCTCCTTTTCTGCTTTCGGCGTGTGAGAGAGAGAGAGATATCACATCTCTCTCTCTTCTCCTCTCAGCAGCGTCTCCTCTCTCGGCAGCGACGATTTTTTTTTCGTCAGAGAGAGAGTCTCTCTTCCCTTCTCAGATTTCAGAGAAGCAGCAGCAGCAGCTCCGGATTTTATCGTCATATGCTCAAGGCTTCTACGGCAATTATCTCTTCCAGCCATCAAGAGAGAAAATTCCGCCGTCATCTCAGATTTGGTGAGATCTATCCTGGTTAATTTCTGTATTAAAATCCATCCTTATTGTGATGATGAAATCCTCTAGTTTTTACTAGAGAAGACATTGCATTGTATTCCCATTATTTTATAGTGGAAGATTTACGTGGACTGGGTCCCGTGGTTTTTCCCCTTTGGTAAAGAGGGGTTTTCCACGTAAAATTGTGGTGTGTTTTTCCGTGGTTTGATTGTTTATCATTTGCAATATTTATTGTCTGTGATTAATTATTCCTGTTTAATCCACACAAAAAGGGGATAGGCTAAAATCCCAACAATAGGGACGGTAATTGCGGTGTTAAAGCTCTATGGAAAACCAATCTTCCAAGGAAAGTTCAGATCTTTGATTGGAAAATGCTCAAAAAGTCACTGCAACCAAAGTCAATCTGCTCAAGGGGGATTCAGGTCGACCCTATCTATTTATTTCGCAGATCCAGCGAGGAGGACAAGGATTATCTCTTCTACGCTTGTCCTCTGTTTAATTGGCGGCTGAGGAGTCCTTTCTTTAACAGATCGTTTTTCGCAAGGATGGAGAGAGTAAGAGATATTTTCAAGCATCTTTCAGATACCTAGGATAACTTCATCCTCTCATTATTCATCACAATGGGTGGAGGTACTGGTTTACTAGAAACAGCGTGCTTTCTAAAGCTTTCCAACAGGGGAGGGGGGTGAGGGGTGAACATGAAGGCATGGACATCCTCCAATGGAGTTGGCAGTACCTTCATAACTTCATGTCAGCAAAGGGGCTTACGAATGCAGGTTCCTGGTGCGCGAACAATGTGGTTGGATGGTGGCTCCTCAAACCTAGATAGGTAAAAATGAATGTGGATGACAAGGAGGAGTTGGGTTTTGGGGCTGTGATGCGTGACCCGAACGGTGCGTTCATGGGGGCTAACTACTAGTCTAAACAAGGGATAGCAAGCTCGTTATTGATGGAGCTGAATGCTATTTTCCTAGGTTTGAGCTAGGCAAAGGAATGGGGCATCAGAAGAATTGAGATTGGAAAGTGACTCATTGATTGTTTTCAACTGGTTATCAGGCAATGGATACCCTCAATCCAGCCTGAGGTACTTGTTGGAAGAGATTAAAACTTTGGAGACGCACTCTGTGGACTCAAATTACTATCATGTGTTAAGGAAAGGCAACCAACTAGCACACTACTTAGCAAAATATACAATGTAGATTGAGCTTGAATGTGTATGGAGGGACAACCCCCTAGCTTGTATTTCCGGTGCATTGTATAATAATCTCTCTAAGTTAATGCAAATCTTTATTTTCAAAAAAAAAAAAAAGTTTTGTATCAAAAATTTGTCTTTCAGAAGTTCTATAAAACGTCAAACATACATTAGTTAAGCATCTGCAACATTAAAAATAGCATCATAAATTAGCAAAATAGTTTGCATCATCATCATTAAAAGGTTGGTTTGTCAAGTTACAACTTCAGGGGGAAAAAGTAAGAAACGAAAACGAATTTGCCCTTATTTAAAAGCATCCCCATCGCTGACCATCACCGCCAAAATAAAATGAGACACCGGGGTAATGTTTATCTCCGTAGTCCGTTCCTTTATCTTTGTAGTCATAACAGTATGGGTTGTCCGCATAAAAATAGCCTCTATCAGGCACTCTCGCCTCGCCATTACGATCCAAGTAAAGGGCGTTGAAAACATAGGATGATATTCCAAAGCCACCTTCTGATGGGTAGTGCCCATTTCCCATTTGGGTGGAAGAGTGAACTAAATCCGTCCGTCCACTACAATAAGGTGTTGATGAAAGCCTCACTTCTCCTCCCCAGTTGATTGTATTTGCAGCCAAAAAATTATTATTGAAAATAGAAGCTGGCCAGTATCCCACTTGTTCATGGTCACATTGCAACCACCAATTTTTGGATGACTGATCCTGTATGTATAGACGTGTATTAGTAATGAACTACTGATAATAATAATTCAAGAAATACATCCAACGAAGTCTTGGGTAAAAGTTGTTATGGTTCTTTGTTACCAAGTGAATATCGAGTTCAATATTTCTTTGAAAGTCAGCACCATAGACCGAAGTGTCTCGGAAGAAATCTCCCGGATGTATCGTTGAGCTTGTTTGGACGAAACCAGGACAATTCAGGTTGTAACAGCCCGTTGTGCGTGAATCATCTGCCTGTACGCCAGCAAGAAGACAATAAATTAATAAATAAAAACTCAAGAGATCAAAAATTAGTCAAGACATTTAATTTGCACACATAAAAGGGTCCTTTAAGGTTTAAGATCTTGTTAATGCTTCTCTAGCGTAGGCTAATTTATATATTTTTCAAAAATTTTCATGAAAATATTTTTCCATGTGTATTTTTCGTTATTGGAATCTAACCACACAACTGGCATTACAATCAAGTACATTCACACCCCTCACAATTTTGAAATTTTTTTTTCAACTCTCACAACTCAAGAAGACGGTTGTAAAATCACTCTTTACTCACTCTTTACTCTCCAGGGTCAAGGTGATTCTAAAACCCACCACTTCCCATAGGTTTTACCATGACAGTATCCCGTTGTGGCATGTGTATTTAATTCATATATCAAAATTTTAAAATTTTCAAAAAAAAATTTATATGTTTTTCATTTTAAAAAAATCAATAATTGGGGTATTAGTTTTTTAACATTTTTGAATACGTTTATTAAAACATATGGTCCTATGTAAGGTCGCACCCCATTTTCAGATTTTATATTTTAAAAATCAATAATTGGGGTATTAGTTTTTTAAAATTTTTGAATATGTTTATTAAACCATATGGTCCTATGAAAGGCCACACCCCATTTCAAATTTTATATTTTAAAAATCAATAATTGGGGTTTTAGTTTCTAATTCTAAAATTAAAAATACTTTTTAAAGAGAAATGATCTTATTATCCTGGGCTAAACAAATGTCTTGCTTAGCCCGTCTTAAAAAACTAATATACAACACTTTTGTTCACTTTTTTCTTTATACACTTGTTTATTTAAGTGTATTTAACACATAAATTAAGTTTACCAATTTTGGATGTATGTATATTTTTTTTAGATTTTTAAAGATATCAAAAAATATATACATATATTTAAAAATGGTAAAATTTAGTTTATGTATTAAATATACTTAATAAATAAATATATGAAGAAAAAAGTAAAAAAAATAAAAAAAAAAATATTGTAAATATATTTCTTTAGTTGAGTTAAGTAGGACATTTGTTTAGCCTATGCTAACAGAATGACTTCTCCTTTTTAAAATCAAAAACTAGAAAATTTGATATATAACAGATTTTTATTTTTATATGCTTCATATTTTAGTCGTACGTAACATATATTTTACTGAATTATATGTATTTTGGCTACAATTATTTATTCAGCTGCAAATACTTAGTTCTTTTTCAGTAGGGTCATTTGTTTAAATATATTTTTATATTAAATGCAACCAAAAATAATATTTAATGCAACTATTAAAATTTATCTATAAAAAGATGATTAGGTATAATAAATCTTGTTGTATTGTTAAATCTTTTTGTAGTGCACCGAATGGGATCAAACTTTTTTTTTTTATGGAAGGAATGGGATCGAACTTGAACCCACATATTTATTAAAAATTCAAAAATAAAAAAGGGCCTGACTTACACAAGCGAATTGGAACTCATACATAAAAGAGTCTAAGATTTATTATAAATTTTACGAAAGTGTAATTGCATTTTATAATACTTATTTTTTTACCATAAATTGGGTTGGTTTCAATTCAATCTCGACTTCCCCTTGGATTAAAACATTTTGAAAAGAAATACGTTTTATAACCCGATTTAAATAGACCTAATTTCAAAAATATTTTAGTTGATGTCAGATGACTTTGAATTTTCTTTTTTTTTTTTAAAAAAAAAAAGAAGAAATGATTTTGAAGTGCAGTAGATTGTTTTCTCATTGGATTAGCAGGAGCGCCCACCTTTACACTGAAGTTATAGAGATTCGGGAAGAAAACCAAGCTTCACTAAAGGTAAGTAGGGTTATCTATTTGTGTTTTTTTTTCCCTAAAAAAAATGGCTTGTAAATATAGTTAGAATGTATGCAATTTTAAAATGCTCAATAAATCTTATCATGAATCTAATACCAAAAGGTTCAACACTTAGAAAAAAGTTCAAAAGTAATGGTAAGAGTAATTTGCAAATATATCCACTAAGTTTAGCCATAATTGCAAATATATCTATGCCACTATCAATAGATTATTACATTATCATGGAGTAAGTATATTTTCAAAGATATCTATGCTATGATGATATGTTTGCAAAAACTAAATGTAACCACGTAATTTTTGAATTTGCAAGTATGCTCAAATAGTTTGCATATCTTTGCATTTGGGTTATTTGTAATTTTAAATTATATGGATATATTTGCAATTATGGTTAAATAAAGTGAGTGTATTTGCAAATCACCCTGATGGTAATAATATAAATTATTTCCATTGATCATATTGGAAGCAACACTCACCGTCCAATAAATAGTAAATCGGGTTAGCTTATCTTCATACAACAGGTCAGAAACCTGAAAGATATCAAACATGCATGTGTAAATTTAATTAAGAAAATAGAGGTTGCCCAAAAATTCAGTGCATGTTCTTTCGCTTCATGCAAATTAATTTGAGGAAATCATGCATGGATAAAGTACATATTAGCTATAACTTTGCTTAATTGTAAATTGTACCGTCAATCCCGCATAAATTAAATTATCACCATCACCAAGGACTATCAATGAAGAGCTGGCTTCCCCTGGCTGAACACTCACGTCCCAAACATTTAATAAGGCTGTAGCTCCATAGTATGTGCCGGCGTTTAATATCAACTTGGCATTCTGCAATCAAGGAATTAACTCTTGGTGAGTGCATTACGTGTTAGGGGTAATTTTAAAAAAGCCAGGAAATTCAATCAGAATGAGGGTAATTTGAAAATATATACACATAATTTGACCATAGTTACAAGTATATCTACATATTTTTGGAGTTTACAAATAATATGCCCGCAATGTTACGATGCGGTCATGCTTCTGTTACAATGCCATTATAGCATGGATATATACGTAAATATATGCAAACAACTTGAATATATTTTTAAATTATTTTTATACAATATTTGTAAATGTACCTACATAGTTTGCATATATTTGCAAATATGCCCACACCATAATGAGAATGTGATGGCGTCATAAAGTCGAGGATATATTTACAATTATAGTTAAATTATGTAAGATTAATTGTAATTTCTGAAATTATTGAAATATATTTGCAATTATTGTTAAACTAAATAAGTATATTTGTAAATTACTCATAGAATAATATGTCCATGAGATCTTTCACAAGACAATCTAATGCAAACGGTTGCATGACCCATATATTAAAAAATAATATTTAAAGTTATAGAATTTCATACATGAAAATATAAGTTTGGCCCCACATGTTAGTAAAAAAAAATAAAAAAATAAAAAAAGAAATGCGTTATGCAAACATTTGCAATGAGGCTCAATGCAAAGCGCCTGAACTTCTCTAGTTAAATTGATGTTATTGGGCTTATTAAGCATTTCATGCTACCTCAAGATCATTGATTTACACTTGGTATTGCGACCGGTGTGTGTTCGTGTTGAGCATGTTACCGATATGACCAGATCCACTCACTTGTGATACTGTATTCGCAAATGTTTCGGATTTCTGTGCGACGAGATCATTGTTCCTCGTTCTGAGGATGGGGACAGTTCCTTCTGGACAACTTTCATTTGTGGGAGATAATTGCGACGGCAATCCTCGGAAGGATGATGCGTTACTTGCCATTTTCATCTTTTTGATGTACTTGCTAGGCCTCATCTAGCATAGATGGTTGACAAAATCTCAGTAAAAAGGAATTCAAATAAGTAGATTTTTATAGATAATTAAAGAGTAAGGCAGTGATATATGATACGTGTGGATCGTCGACGATCATAATATAAAATGATTATCACTTGCAACTGAAGAGATCAAGGAGGAGAACAACCTGAATGGTGTGATTTTTAAGTGCAGGATGATCAAACGCAGGCTGCTTGTAGATATCAACACAGTCAAGAATGTCACCATTTTCAATCTGTTTATAGAAGTAATAATTACTTTAAAAAACAGGTAAGTTGAAGGTAAAGAACAAAGTCGGTTGATCATTTCGGACTTGTTAATTTTTTTTGAAATTTTTTTTTATAGACATACTAATTTAGTTATATTTAATTTATAAATCAAGTTTTACTATTTTTGGATATGAGCATATATTTATTTTTTATTTTTAAATATAAGGGTATCTAAATCACTTAAATCCTCTGTATTTAAAAATCCAAAATAAATATAAACACATATTTAAAAGTGGTAAAACTTGATTTATAATTTAAATATAAATAGATTAACATATTTATAAAAAATTTTAAAAAACAAAAATATATATTTTCCAGACCAAGGATTTCTAACTGATTTGAGAAGAGCACAACTCAAGAACAAATGTTTAAAAGACCCCCAAGAAGTAATTAAACCCACCAATCACCCTACCTGAATGGTTTTGACAGGTTTTGTAAGATTCTTAAATGGTTTGACATGCCTTATCCTCCTGGTGTTTAGTAGATTTTCTGGAGCTGCAAATACATGAATGATAAGAATAGTCACAATGGCCACTTGCAACCAAATACCCTTCGTCCTATGGCAACCTCCTCCCATAGCTAATATCTTCCTGCAAAAAGTCAACACCAAACGATGGATAGATATATGGTAACTTAGAATCCAATGCAAATGATCTAGAAGAGGGAACAGGGATACTAACTTAAATTTAAGTTGTAGAACTAACCAACGAAATTGTCAAAGTTGAAGCAAGATCAAGAGATCATAGTTAATTATTAAGTACAGAACCAAGTTAATAGCAATAGATTATAATCATGAAAGGAATATATGCACACAAAATTGGAATTTAAGTTGTAGAACTAACCAACGAAATTGTCAAAGTTGAAGCAAGATCAAGAGATCATAGTTAATTATTGAGTACAGAACCAAGTTAATAGCAATAGATTATAATCATGAAAGGAATATATACATACAAAATTGGAATTTAAGTTGTAAAACTAACCAACGAAATTGTCAAAGTTGAAGCAAGATCAAGAGATCATAGTTAATTATTGAGCACAGAACCAAGTTAATAGCAATAGATTATAATCATGAAAGGAATATATACATACAAAATTGGAATTTAAGTTGCAGAACTAACCAACGAAATTGTCAAAGTTGAAGCAAGATCAAGAGATCATAGTTAATTATTGAGTACAGAACCAAGTTAATAGCAATAGATTATAATCATGAAAGGAATATATACATTCAAAATTGGATGGTTTGTGATGAGAAATTGAAGAGGAGTAGAGCTAATTATCTCTGGTGAATATTGAGAGACTAGTGCCGAAGTAGCTGGATAGAGTTCCAAAGGCTGTAGGACTGTTACTAGCTACTCTGCAAATCAGCTGTGGCAGCCTTTGGTTATTGGCCAACTAGCTGCACTCACGGCAGGATATATGTATGAAATATTCCCAAAAGATTCTTATCTTGGGGATTTGTTTTGCAATCAGGTTTTCAATTTTAATAGAATTCAGCAAGAAACCGATCCGAACTTGGATAGTTGCTATTGCTAGGAAACTAACTATAGGATAGATCCAATGTGATGATTAGCACAAAGGTGTTACAAGGAAAAGAGTGAAACCGAATAATAAGTGGAAAATCAAAATTATCATACTTTCAGTCGGTATTATCGGGATCTGATACAGTGCACCCAGGTGCTTTAACCTACTTTTTTTTTATTTTTTTGTATAATTTTTTATATAACTGTTAATCTAAGTATATTTAATATGTGTGTTAATTTTTATCATTTTTGGAGTATTTTAGATATTTATTTTGATTTTTGAAAATCAGTGGCATTTTAGTAATTTTTAAAAATAAAAAATAAATATTTAAAATACTCCAAAAATGGTAAAAATAGATATACATGTTAAATACATTTAGATTAATAGTTATATAAAAAATTTAAAAATTTTTAAAAGTGGGTAATGCACTTAGCATAATGAGGCTAGGTGCATCCGAATGCATTTAGCCTCAACCTGGTATTATCTATTGAAAACGGTGAATATGAACATGAATTTTTGTAATGGATTATGGGTGTTCTGACTTACATTGAATCATCACTTCAATATATCTTTTTAATCTATCTTTTTATCAATCTAGCATCTTCAAATGAATTGTGATGTAACTATCCTTCATCCTACCTATCTTTTATCTCACATACTAAGGTAACGTTTGGTACTTTGATCACGTCTTACCATGGGTAGCCATGAGAAATGGCGGGAATCATATGACTTTCCCATTTTTCAATCTATTATTTAACCATTTAATAATCTTATTTTTTCAATTTTATTTTCGTACTCCATTTATTTTTCTTTCCAACTACTTTATTTATTTCAACTTTACCTTTATTATTTATACAATTATGATATTATTAAAATATTTCTTTTCAACCCACAAAAATATACTACTAAACGTCTTCTATCACCGTACCTACTAATTTATGGGGAAATACGAAAGGAGGCTTCCATGAGAACTTATCGGAACTCCTCCAAAAATTGTATTTTGAATTAATTTTTAAAGATTAGCCATATATTAACTTTAAAGTATTATTGTGACAGTTAATTAAAATTCATACAAATCAGATGTCAAATAATATTGAAATAAATAAAACATATATTTAACACATACAAATGACATTACATAATTTTAGTAATGTACCAAATGTTTTTTACACTTAGCTAGTTAAATGGATATATATAATATTTCAGATTGTATAAATTTATACTATATGTGTTATTTATATCGAAAATTACAACTATTGTTGAAATTCCTTAATTCCATTTTATAAATTAGGGTGATTTGCAAATAAACCCACTTAGTTTGATCATAATTACAAATATACATATATAGTTCTAAAAATTGCAAATTACACCATACAGTTTGACCACAATTGCAAATATACTTATGTCATTATGATGTCGTTACTGCACCATTACGGTGTGGGTATATTTGTAATTTCAAAAATTAAAAGGGTATATTTAGTTTTTACACATATACTTGCATAGTTTACAAACCATTGCAAATATACTTATGCTGTGATGGTGTACTATTAGCACGGGTGTATTTACAATTATGGTCAAACTATGTAGGGATAATTTTGCAAAATTTGAAATTATGTGGCTATATTTGCAATTATGGTTAAACTATGTGGGTATATTTATAAATTAACCTATTAGTTATTATAATCTGAATTTTATAATTTTTACTGCCAATAGTTAAAATTATATTTTAAATCTACTAAACTGTATTGTGTGGTTTGATCTTCTCGAAATAATGATAAATCATATTTCTTTTTGAGGATTTCCTAACCACACAGTCCGTTGAAGCCTCTCCCCAGAGAGACTTGCCCCATATAGTAAATACGAAAAGTCAGACATAGAAATGAATTTCATTCCCTACTATATGTTGGGATCATCGTGTTTATTTTAAAATTTTTTAATACTTTTATTAGCGGCGCTTAAATAAGGTTATATCAATTTTCAAATTTTTTTTCAAAATACAGTAAAAGGGCAACATTTATTCTGATTTTGAAAAATTTTAAAAAATTCTAAGCCAGATATACATGTATCTAAAACAATCTTTAAAAATTTATATCACCTTATTTCAATTCGGCCCAGGAAAACATAAATTTTAAAAAACCTAATGACAGGAAATCGATTTCCTAAATTACCTTAGGAATATAACCCTTACACTTGTCAAATTCAGTTAATTACAAGTAAGTAACTGATATTGATAAACAGTTGTACACTAGGGGTTTTAAAATTGGAAGAAAATTTATATTTTTGCAAATATGTGTACAAAATAAATATTTTTAATTTTTTTTGTATGATAACACATATTTCAAACACTTAAATTGTAAAGTCCAGAAAATAATAATAACTAGAATGAATTACTGCAAGCTCGATTTAATATTTTGGGCCATTTAATTAATGAAACTCATACATATATTTTGGTGGCCTAAAATACAAACAAGAAAGGGTAATAAATGTTGGAATTTTTTTAAAAATTTGTGAATAGACGACAAGATGCAAGGTGCAATAATTAATAAAATATAATGATTTAATTAACAAATGTGTTGAATAATTTAATGAAATTAAATTATTTAAGGTATACAAATGACTAGAAAAAAATAGTGTAATGGGTAAGATTAAAATTTGCAAGGCGTAGATACGACAATGTAATATTTAACACATTACATTTTTTTTGAAAAAAAAAATAACAGTGTCCGCACATGCACATGCACGTGTGGAGCACCCGAGCCAAAGGGGCTTTCCCCCTTTTTTCTCTAGTCCGTTCAGGAGTGAATCTAGGTTGTAAAAATGGAAATCCAAGATGGGTTTAAGCTTCCCATGGATTAAAGGTTGATGGCCATGCATGAAAGTGAGATGACTTTGCATTTAGGGCTTTTGCTATTTTCAGATTTGCATGCCAAATCAGATAAGAGATCTAAAAGACCTAGCTAAAATAATCATATGCTAAATGTTTTAATTGAACTTATCCGTACTTGAACAAGAAAAACGGATATGGATAGTGATTACATGATAGGATTTTTGTTAGCGTCGCTTAAGTAAGGTTATATCAATTTTCAAAGTTTTTTTCAAAATACAGAAAAAGGACAACATTTATTCTGATTTTGAAAATTTTAAAAAAAATGTAATCTTGGTATAGATATATCTAAAACAATCTTTAAAAATTTATATCACCTTATTTCAATTCGGCCCAGGAAAACATAAATTTTAAAAAACTTAATCACAGGAAATCGATTTCCTAAATTACGTTAGGAATATAACCCTTACAGTTGTCAAATTCAATTAATTACTAGTAACTAACAGATATTGATAAACAACACGTAAACCCCTTGTTTTAAAATTGGAAGAAAATTTATATTTTTACAAATATATGTGCAAAATAAATTTTTTTAAATTGTTTTGTATGATAACACATTCTTCAATCACTTAAATTGTAAAGTCCAGAAAAATAATAATAAGCTGAATGAATTATTGCAAGCTTGATTTAATATTTTGGGCCATTTAATTAATGAAACTCATATATAATATTGATGGCCTAAAATACAAACAAGAAAGGGTAATAAATGTTGGAATTTTAAAAAACATTTGTGAATAAATCACAAGATGCAAGGTGCAATAATTAATAAAATATATTGATTTAATTAACAAATGTGTCGAATAATTTAACGAAATTAAATTATTTAAGGTATACAAATGACTAGAAAAAAATAGTGTGATGGGAAGGATTAAAATTTGCAAGGCCAAAGGGACTTTCCCCCTTTTTTCTCTCGTCCGTTCAGGAGTGAATCTAGGTTGTAAAAATGGAAATCCAAGATAGGTTTAAGCTTCCCATGGATTAAAGGTTGATGACCATGCATGGAAGTGAGACGACTTTGCATTTGGGGCTTTTGCTATTTTCAGATGTGCATGCTAAATCAGATAAGAGATCTAAAAGACCAAGCTAAAATAATCATATGCTAAATGTTTTAATCGAACTTATCCGTACTTGAACAAGGAAAGCAGATATGGGCAGTGATTACATGATAGAATTTTTGTTAGCGTCGCTTAAATAAGGTTATATCAATTTTCAAAGTTTTTTTCAAACTACAGTAAAAGGGCAACATTTATTCTGATTTTGAAATTTTTTTAAAAAATCTAATCTAGATATAGATATATCTTAAACAATCTATAAAAATTTATATCACCTTATTTCAATTTGGCCCAGGAAAACATAAATTTTAAAAACTTAATCACAGGAAATCGATTTCCTAAATTACCTTAGGAATATAACCCTTACACTTGTCGAATTCAGTTAATTACTAGTAAGTAACTGATATTGATAAACAGCATGTGAACCCCTTGTTTTAAAATTGGAAGAAAATTTATATTTTTACAAATATGTGTAGAAAATAAATATTTTAAAATTTTTTTGTATGATAACACGTATTTCAAACACTTAAATTGTAAAGTCCAGAAAAATAAAATAATAACTGGAATGAATTATTGCAAGCATGATCTAATATTTTGGGCCATTTAATTAATGAAACTCATACATACATACATACATATATATATATATATATTGATGGCCTAAAATACAAACAAGAAAGGGTAATAAATGTTGGAATTTTTTTAAAAATTTGTGAATAGATGACACGATGCAAGGTGCAATAATTAATAAAAAAATATTGATTTAATTAACAAATGTGTTGAATAATTTAATGAAATTAAATTATTTAAGGTATACAAATGACTAGAAAAAAATAGTGTAATGGGTAGGATTAAAATTTACAAGGCGCGGATAGGAAAATGTAACATTTAACACATTATGTTTTTTTTTAAAAAAAAAAAAATAAGAGTGTCCGCATGTGCACATGCACGTGTGGAGCACCCAAGCCAAAGGGGCTTTCCCCCTTTTTCCTCTCGTCCGTTCAGGAGTGAATCTAGGTTGTAAAAATGGAAATCCAAGATGGGTTTAAGCTTCCCATGGATTCAAGGTTGATGGCCATGCATGGAAGTGAGACGACTTTGCATTTGGGGCTTTTGCTATTTTCAGATTTGCATGCTAAATCAGATAAGAGATCTAAAAGATCTAGCTAAAATAATCATAAGCTAAATGTTTTAATCCGTACTTGAACAAGGAAAACGGGTATGGATAGTGATTATATGATAGGATTTTTGTGAAATTTCAAGGGATTCATAGAATTCCCAAGGGGCTTTTGTATTCTATGATTTTTTTCACATTATACAAGTCAATCTAATCTTAAATAATGAGAATTTTGAATTAGTAAAGTCTTAATATATGAAACCATTATTGACAGTCTTGTATAGGCTTGAATCCAAGTTGTATGTTTCAATTTCCATAGGGCTTTTGAGTTTTATGAATTTTTCAGCAGTATTCAAGATGATTTCAAGTTTAAATGATGGAGATTTTTATTTTATTAAGCTCCAAATTCATGAATGCACGCCCAAAGTCATGTATAGGTGTGAATTTAAGTTGCAGGTTGGATTTAAAATGAGAATCATGTATGTTAATGATGTTTATAATAATATCAAGGTAAAATAGATTTAATTCGTACCTGAATAGTGTAAAATGACCATAGACGGGGTATAAGCATGAGTTTTATGAAAAAAAAAGCATGTATGTAAGTATTGCTGGTTATTAAATCTTTGGAATTTATGTGACTTATTGCGTTTTTAAGAATGTATGTAAATACTTATATGATTTCAAGCATTGAATTATGAAAACATGGATGAGGAGGGGAATTATGAATTTTGTAACTGCAATTTTGATATTATATGCAAAGTTAGTACACTATCACCGTTGTAGGCATGATATAAATGTATCTAGGAAATTTAATCTATAAATTATAAATCTCAATCTCAAAGTCTACGGATGATAAGCTTGAATTTTCATGTGTTCCTTATGATAAATGGAAAAGAAAACTTTACTCTCATGCATAAGATGCAACTTATGAATCTAACTTAAATAAATGAGACACCCAATTAAAGTAGACATTAACTTGGGTATATTTAGTTGAAAACTATATGCGGAAGAATGTAAATGCGTATGTTTGAATTTATACTCTTGATTATGCATTACGATGCTTTCAAAAAAGAAATTTTATTAAACTAAGATTTGATTCACTAGAGAATTGGAATTTTTAACCATGATAGTAGATAATGATAAGTGGCTTAGCTTCTTAGTAATGCATTGAACAGAACTTTCGTATCCTTATATTGTTGAAAGCCTAGCCAAGAAGAAGGATACTCTTCAAGTAAGGGTTTTATGAGTAATACTTGTAAAAGTACAAATTTGGAGAATTTTAAAATAAAATTTTTAAAGATGATGAAACACGTTGAAGCTGAATCCACGTTTTAAATGGTATTACGTGTCTATTTCATTGAGTTAATAACGAAAATGCATTGGTTTTGTAACTATTTGATTTGAAAATGTAGGTATTTGAGCAGAGTTAACTGTTTAACTCATCACATGAGTATGACCTTTGGTTTTGGTGATTTACATGCATATCTAGTTGGAATTCTTCAATTTTAAAAATTAAAGGAAAAATCAAGATGGTAAATAGATGCTAAAGATATGACCTGACGACAAGCTGCATTTTTAAAATGCCATATTTGTGTCAATTTAATAATAACATAAAATATTTCATAATGTATATTATGAAAATAAAAGGAAATGGAACCCAATGATCAAGATATATAAGTAAAAAAATGTAAATAATCCTGCAAACTAATTTATCCTCACTGTTTCATGATCTTGAAGAAAGGTTGTTAAATTCCTAAGTCAAAGAGGCTAGATTTAAGACTTATATTACCTTGGCGATGAGCTTTGATATGAAAAGGAAGCTTAAACTGAAAAATTTAGGTATATACAAGCATGTATAAATTATAAATTCCTATCATAGTACTTATGATAAGTTTATATAATTGAGAATGATGAAAGAAAGCTTATGTTACTATTTCGTAAGAAATGTTCATGCAAATATTAATGTAGAAATTGAAATGCTTCATAAACACACCCTTTATTTAAAATTCATAAAATAATTATATAAATTCTTCAAGTTGATTTGAATATGATAATCATAATCACATCACTATAATCTCGTAAATCAACACTACTATCTATGTCCAACATATTTGTCTTTAAATGATACCATCAATAAACAATGGTGCTAATTCTACTTTTTTCATCTAAAAACACTTGGCTTATTATATTAGCTAAAGTACAATATTTATGAGCTACTAAAAATAGTCATCTTGAATTTAGCAAAATTCCACTTACATCAACTTTTAAAGTTAATCTTCTCACAATTGGCTTCAAATTACTAAAACAGACATTTAGATATCCATATTTTTACTTTAATAAACTATTGAAGGGTGAAATTACATAATCTATAGGGCTGCCCAACATTATTATATGACAACAATTTCTAAAGGTTAATCGGATATGTCTAATAGATTCAGAATGCTTTAAAATACAAAAATTGATTGTTGAATTGTCAAATAAGACATCAATATCAAAATTTATGTTAAAAATAATTTGGACGGTCTATAGGCTTCCTTGTGTTGCTGGTGTCAACTACCCTGGCATGTCTCGCTTGGCTAGACAATTGGGCTAGGAGTTTTTGTGTAGAATATTTTTCAAAGACTATTTTATAAATTCTCACTAATATAAGGTGATTTTGCAAAATATTTAATTCCTGAGGTTTTCTGAAACCTTTCTTATAGAGCCTTTTAACAATTTTGGAGGGTATTTTGTAACATTCATCTTAGGATTTTCTCCTGTAAACTTCCCAACAAGGTTTGTGTTTTTCTAGTGTTTCTTGAAAAGAGTTATTTTTCACAAAATTACAAATTTATTGGAGTTTTTGCAAATTTTTTCCATAAGTCAAAATTAGAATAGTTTCTTTTTCCTCCTTTACATTTGTCTCTTGTGCGTCTTTGGTAAGTTTGAGGCTTCCACTTAAATGTGCTCCAATTCGAGATTTACACATAGATTTAAGTTCCTTATTTTTATATAGATTCTACCCATAATACTTATTTAAGAAATTGACAACAAATTTATAGAGTTTGGCATAAATTTTCTCAACCCATCTAAAACCAAAATCCTCATCCAAATGTGCTTTGCTCCGACTTTTAGGTATATATTTAAATTCCTTATCTTATATAGATTTTACCTATAGCCCTAATTTAAAAAATAGATAACAAATATACATAGTTTGGAACAAATTTCTTCATTCATTAGAAACATAAATTTTCATTTGATCAACACTAAAAGCATACAAAGAATTACCTTAATGGCACGTTCATGGAGGAATTGCAATTGTTTCTCTTTTTGATTTTTGATTTCTTTGCATCGTCTCCTCTCTTCGCTAATGCTCGCCTGTCAGCGCTTCCTATTAGCACACATTTTATTTTTATTTTTCAAAATTATCTTTAATGGTTGAGTGAAATTGTAAATTCACGGCATGTTTGGATATATGTAAAACCTTTCAAATCAAAATTTTTTAATCTAAAACTTTTCACTTTCGATAACTGTTATAATTTTTAATTATTTTGTCACATATTTCTATAAAACTACCTTAGTTTTTAATTGTTCCTATATAATCACCTATATAACTAACGTATCTATTTTAACTTTATTCTTTTTAATCATTCTTTCACATCGTATCATTTTCTTTTATTTTAAAATTTTTATACAAAAATTTTTTAATCGAAATTGTGTCACTTCACAAATGCATTGTCACATTAAAACTTACAATTCATATAATCTAATCGTCAAATCAATATTATTTTCTTTGACTTGATATGTAAACATTTCATCTCTTTTAATACTTGTAAAAGGCTTCATGTTTAATATTTGCATCTTTTCCATGTAGTTTATGCATTTTACATAAATCTCTCTTGTTCACGATGGACTTTTAATACAATATTATTTTGTGTTTGATTTTTATTATAAACATACTAGGCTAAATCTTTAATCTGGGGTTTAAGATGTAGCATATATATACTGTAGCGGATATTGTAGTTTGATTTATTTATGACTAATATTGTGTGTTAATTTAATACCTTGTGAATTAATGCTTTTTTGGTGTGAAGGCTCACACTTTAGCAATGATCTTCATATATTAGTTAATGAAACCGAGAGGTGAAAGTCTAATATACGAAAATCAAGATATTAAACTTAGAAAACTAAGACCATGAGAATAGATATGATGACCTTGAGGAATTTCATAAACTTCCACGGAACTTAATGTATTTTAATTGACTTAATCCTGTGAGAATAGGTTGTTAAGAAGATTAGAGTACGCCTTATAGGTTTCGAGAGAAGGTATAAGGATAATTTAGGGATAGTTCTTCTTTAATACATAATATCTGGATTAAATAACATGTATCTGTTGCAGAAGCGTACGTGAACTCCTAGATCCTAGGTGCTCTCAATCTTGTGATTTCTAATCCCTGTTCTACATTCTACAGATTAACTTTTTTTTTTCTATTCTTTTTTCTCCTTATCTTTTTTTTTTTTTTTTTTTTTTTTTTTTTTTTTTTTGATGAAAGAATTACTCTACCCCGATCCTCCCCCAGTGAGTGAGAGGTTCGGGGTGGAGTGATCCGGAATATTCATTGTCATAAAAATGTCAGTACAGATTTTCTGAACAATAGCTTGTGGGGGAGTTCCCCACCAAGACACACAATCCATGTCAGACCTAGAGGTCAGATCCGCGATAGCATGAGCTACCGAGTTTCCCCGTCTAAGGACATGAAGAGCCGAGAAATGAGCATTTTCATGAAGAAAAGATCTAATCTCAGAAATAAGATGGCCCGCAGGAGATAGAATCCTGATATCATTTGACAGATAGGTGTAAAGAAGAAGTGAGTCGGTCTCGATCTGAACAGTGGGGAGCAAAAGACTGGACGCCCAAAGAGTGCCGAGATGAAACGCTGTTGCTTCCCCCAACAAAGGATCCCCCACATCCGCCCGCTTCCAACCCCGAGCAGCAATAAAATGTCCACGAGAATCCCTGATAACTGCAGCAAGGCCCATGATTCCCCCAACCCTAGGAAGTCGGGCATCAACATTTACCTTAAAAACGCCAGCCGGTGGCCTTACCCATCTGGGAACAAGGGGAAGATCCAAAGCGTTTGCCCGATCGAGAAGCTTTACTCGCCTCCATTGCTCAATATACTCCATACACCATGGGATAATGTTAGCAAAACCAGGCAGGGCCCCCTCGGCCTTCAATTTGTTACGAACAAACCAAATTCTCCAACAAAACACGATGAAAAAAACCAACTCATCGCACCTGGGTTTGGAGGCGAGGAAACACATGATGTCCCGAATGGAAGACGCCCATAAGCGTGCCTGAACAACCTGTCGAGATAAGCTTTCAATTCTAGCACAATTCAGAAAAAGGTGCCGAGCGTCCTCCGACTCCCTCCGACAGAAGAGGCAGTGAGTATCCACATCAATCCCCCTATGAGAGAGATTGCACAGTGTTGGAAGAGCACCCTTGAAGAGCCGCCACCCAAAAATCAAAATCTTGCTCGGGAGCCGTGTCCCCCAAATGGCCCTATAGCAACAAGAGAGATAATGCCTGTCAGACCCAGTCGAAAGCCATCTGTGAGCCGACTTAACAGTGAACTGGCCATCCGCCTCGTGCCTCCAGAAGATACAATCGACTTGTGGGCGAGATAGAAGCGGAACACGACTGACAGCCTCCCATCCTGCCTCGCCGGATGCGGCCAAAACCCGGTCCATAAGCCACCCATTAGATTCCCCAATAAAGAAAGACACCGGAGCATCCTCAGAAATGGAATGCGGAAGCGGTCCCGCCATACATACTCCCTCATCCAACCAATCGTCCTTGAAAAACCTCACTCTCTTGCCATCACCAATCCGCCACCTACACCCCGGTAGAATCGTATCACGTGCCTTGAGGATGCCCTTCCAAGTGTACGAATCCGAATTTCTAGACACGCACTCCCAAATGTCCGACTTGGGAAAGTATCTAGCTTTTAAGACCTTTGAGCAGAAGGAGGTCGAACACGTCGATAGTCTCCATACTTGTTTTGCAAGAAGCGCAACATTGAATAGATGGAGATCCCTGAATCCCATCCCCCCCGCACATTTGGATGTACACATGTCCTTCCAGGCCACCCAGCTCATCCTGCGCTTATCCCCCCGATCCCCCCACCAAAATTTGCTTAACATCCCATTAATTCCATTACAAAAAGCTCGGGGTAATAAAAAGATGCTCATAGCGTAGGATGGAATGGCTTGAGCCACTGCCTTAATAAGCACCTCTTTCCCTCCCCAAGACAGTAGCCTCCCCATCCACCCCTGAATTCTGTGCCAAATGCGATCCTTGATTCCCTTAAACATCGCACATTTAGATCTTCCCAACCATGCCGGGAGACCAAGATACTGACTGACCTCCTGACCCGAAGAACCAAAACGGCTAGACCATGCCTCCCTTTCACATTCATCCATGTTGGAGCTGAAAAAAAGAGATGTTTTGTCCACATTCACCAACTGACCCGAGGAGGCAGAGTAAATCCTGATAATGTCCAAGAATTTCGAGATATCCTGCAGCTCGGCCCTGAGAAAAATAAGGGCATCGTCAGCGAAAAAAAGATGGGAAATTTGGGGCCCCCGATGATTAAGTCTGATACCATGCAAAGATCCACAGGTCACCGCTGACGAAATGAGTGCCGATAAGCCTTCCGCACAGAGGAGGAATAAGTACGGAGATAGCGGGTCCCCCTGACGAAGCCCCCTCTCAGGCTTGAACGGTCTAGATTTGAAGCCATTGATTTTCACACGAAAACTGACCGAATTCATGCAGCATAGCATCCAATTAATCCATTTCGGGCAAAAATTCATAGCTTCCATGATCTGTTTTAGGAAACACCATTCAACCCGATCATAAGCTTTGGACATATCAAGCTTGACAGCCAGCTCGCGTCTCTTGCCCCCCCTACGCCGCCGGAGGGCATGAATGGCTTCATAGGCGATCAACATGTTGTCTGAAATAAGCCGTCCCGGGACGAAAGCGCTCTGTTCCAGCCCAATGATGTCGTTCAGAGTAGCCTTTAGCCGATTTGCCAAAACCTTTGCCAATATTTTATACACAACATTACATAGGCTGATAGGCCGGAAATGCGATAGAATTTGGGCTCCCGCCTTCTTTGGAATCAACACCAGGGTAGTTGAGTTTGCCTCCCGAATATGGTTTGCCAAGAAGTTTTGGTCCCCTGCCTCCATAAAAGATTTGCACCACTGAAAGATATCACTTCCAACAATATTCCAGTGCTTCTGAAAAAACCCCGGAGACAACCCGTCGGGCCCAGGAGCCTTTGAGGGTCGCATGCTCTTTACGGCCTTCACCACTTCCGACATGCACAGTGGCCTAGTCAGCTCTCCCCTCTGGACATCAGATAGTTTCCTTGAGATAAGATTAGAAACCCAGCTAGCATTCGAAGGAGAAGAAGATGTATAGACCTCCGAGAAGTGAGTGGCAGCGAGATTTAACATGTCATCTTGGTCACTGACCAGCCTCCCCTCCTCATCAAAAAGCGTCTCAATGAAGTTTGTTCTCCTACGATTGGAAGCCAGCCGATGAAAAAAACCCGTGTTCCTATCCCCTTCTCCTTATCTTATTTAGTTAGAAAGTGTTTAGATTCAGTGTCTTAAGTCCCGAATTCCCTATGGATTGATATTTATATACTACAATCTATGACTCATGTATTTGCGGTGAAATTGTGAACACTCTTGGTCTTCACTTTTTTCAAATTAATTTCTTTTAAAACAAACTTTCATCAATCGATATTCACCTCCTTCTCTTCTCATTTTACTAATTAAATTGAGACTTTTCATTTATTAAAAATAACCATAGTTTTTATTAACTAATTTAGTTTTTAGGTTTTCCATCCATTCCTCTCTAGTATAGAGTGTAAAAACAACTATAAAACTTAGAATTCCACACTACCCAAATCAAACTAATCTAAGTTGCATACTTAAAATTTTTAGTACTAAAAATAGTGAAAAATAAAATAAATAGATTAATTTGAAAAAGATTAATGGTAACTAATTAACTGTTTTAGCCTGATAGGAAGAGAAATAGGATTTCTTACTTATGCATGATAGGAAGAGAAATAGAATTTCTTACATATGCATGAAATTAAAGTTATGATCATCCTTGATATTTCACTAAAAATTCTATATTTCTCCATTTTCTATTGTTATGAAAATTATATAAATTTTACTTAATTCATATACCAAAATTTATAATTTTTAAATATATGTTAAACAATTTTGGGATATTTAATTCGTATTCATCCCAAAGTTGTCGATTTTAAAATTCAATGAAACATCCATAGAATACATATCTATATTTTTATATTTCAGAAATCAATAATTTTGGTGTATTTAAATTACTTTAATCCAAAAACTCATTGTAAAAAATTGTATATGTTAATATATAATTTATATATACTCAGGATAAATTTTTATTAAAAATAAAAACAAGCCTATTAGTTAGGTATGATAAGATTAGGGGATCCAATCATTTCATCTTGTTTTAAATGAGCCCATTTTAAACCGGTCCGAAAACATATTTTATTTTTATTATCTTTTTATAAATTTGTTAATATAGATTTAGTTAATATATAAACTAAGATTTATTAAAATGATTAAAATACCTCTATGTTTAAAATCTTAAATAAATTAGTTTATATATTAATACATCTAGATTAATAATTTTATAAAATTTTTAAAAATAAAAAATAAATATTTGTTGGCAAACGGCTTCGTTCATGCGCCTGGGATCAACCCCGTCTGGTCAATGAAGTTTGATGTGGTCAGATCATTGGCCCGAAATATATACTTTTGTTTTTAATTTTTTTATTTTATAAAACTGCCTCAAATCTGGATTTTTACGCATGAGCATGAGTCGCGTATAAATGAAAATTTTGGCCAGTTACAATAATGAAATAAAAAATTATGGAAAAAGTGAATGGTGAATAAAAAATATTAGATCAAAATAACATTTAAAAATAGAATGATAGAAAGTGTGGTTGTTAATTTTGAATTAATCGATTTCGATAATTTATTTAATTTCAAAATTATTTAGTGTATGGATGTCTTCATGAATTAATGACATGAAAGTTAATTCTAATATTAAATGAATTTTACAAGAGAATCAAATAAATACAAGTTCTAGTGTTCTACATAAGAATTATAAAAAATGGGTAATGGGGAAGCCAGCATCCGTGTGAGGCACACGGGTAGCTGTGTCAAATAGAAAACGAAGAGGAGTGAAGATCCTCCTGTTTTACGTCACGCGCAAGAAGGGAGGAGACAATCGGAAGGGAGGAGAGAGAGGAGAAGAAGAAGAAGAAGAGGGAGGAGGAAAGGGCAGAACGATGACTGCCGTAGCCAACGAGGAGGCTGCTGGAAACTTCGTTTGACGCCGGAAATGAGGAGGAAGAGGGAACCCAGTGTTGTCGCCATGGCCGACCAAGGTAAGCTGGAGGAATTGGGGCTTTTAATTATCTCAATCTGAATATCCATATCATGGCTAGATGCATGCAAAAATCATGTAAATGAACCAGTTTAAACCCCTATGGAACGGGATTTGGGCTCGATTCGAATCTTAGTTTAGGATCCGAGCTTGAACAGTTAATAGGACTTAGGGTTTCGATTTCTTTCCTAAAACACCAACTGCACGTGCAAACCAATGTAGGATCCGTGTGTTTAGGCGAAGATTCTTGTTGGAATCATGTCCTATCTGGACTCCAACCTAAGTGGTTGATCGCCAACCAGCTGGTAGGGTCGAAATCTTGAGTTGTATGTTGACTTGAACGAATTTTCTCTTGCTTATGTATTTTTAGATGCTGATTATAAGAGAATGGAAGCTCAAATTTGGGCTAGACGAGGACACCGGAATGACAATCATGTATACTCGGTAGGCTGCGAATTTTAAGTTAATTTTAAAGGTTAATGAGATTGCAACTAAAATCCTTAATTTAAAAGACTAAAATTTGAGTATGTGGAGTAGCGAAGCATGGACAATTTATGCTTGTGGATTTTGCATGTTATTCTAATTAATTTCACTGCAGGGATAATTTTAAGCTAAAGTCCCTAATTTTAGTGCGTGAAAGCAAGCCTACATAAAGGCTGGAAGTGGACAACCACATGTACGATGAATTCGACCATATTATTTGGCTTTAATCATTAAACTGTTTGTTGTAATGCATGTATATGATGATGGAGCAATAAGCTTGCAATTTAGCTTTATGGGAATACAAGAAAGCTGGAGAAATTTAACTTTTCAGTTTACCATGTGACCTATGGACCTTTGCTTTGAAGTTCAACTGATTAATTAATGAAAATTCCAGTTGTTGAATGAGTGTTTTAGTTTAAGATGTCAAGATTTATATGCGTATTGGGCTGTGCATGTAAGAAGATGCTAGTTGAAATGTAATCCAAGTAAAAAAGCTACGCAGCCATGTAAACAGTTACTGTGATGATTTATAATTTTTTTTAAAATATAAAGTAAATGGCTTTGATTTGAAATGTTAAGATGTGTTGATTTAGTTTGATTAACTAAAAACTTGACCAAATTCAAGTTAGATCCATGCTCAGAAATGAAGATTTAGCCATAACAGTGGTGTTGTTAGAAATTTATGGCCTGCATGTTGTTTTGCATGAAGCATTTGATATTTTAGAATTAAAGAAAAATATCACTGGGAAGGAATGGAAGCTCCAGCTGAGTTAAAGCATGGGGTCGTGACAGGGCAACCATGTTGGACTTGAAATTTCAATTGCATGCTTATTGTAGTATAAGAATATGAATAAAAAGATACTAATGAAACCTAAAGTTAATGAAATTTTTGTTTCTTTCCATTTAAATGGTGAATCGATAACTCATATTCACATTTAATGAGCTTACGTGTGTTGCATATTTAAATTATGTTTATCGATGAAGGTTATTGTTGCTAGAAACGGTAACAATTTCATTTGAAGGACAAATGAACTCCAACTTTGAATTCAAGCTCAACTGTTGAGTAATGATAAAATGATAAATGTAATGACTATTCATGTGAACTTGGTTGGTCTACATGCAGAAGATTGAAAACCTAGTCAAATTTGAGTTAGGTTTATGTTATTAAATGAAATTTTTTTGAATGCAGAAGATGATTATTGATGTGAATATGAATTGAACGTATTCTAAATAAAATTTTCTTATGTAGTAATGTATTAGACTCTTAATGAGATGATGGAATTTTTTTTTTTCCAAAAAGGGACTGGACAGTTAATGTCAGCCATGACAGCCATGTATAGGGGAAGTTGGAATTTTTATACTGCTTTAACGAATATGTTTATTATTTTTGAAAATCTATTAATGGTAATAGATGAAATGGAAACCTAAATAGGGTTCAACTACGGTGATAAATAGGGCCACTATTGTTTACGAGGTTTTTTTAAAAAAATTAGTCTGATTTCAGGATCACTAGAAACACTTATGCTTCCAATTAAGATGCGTAACAGTTTTGTTAACAAGTTAACAAGTTTTACTGCTTTAAAAAGATATTGGAATCAAGTTCTATGACATTTCTATTGGTTGGAAATGCTGTAGGTCGGGGTTTCACATTTATTTAATTTGTAAATTAATTTTTATCATTTTTGAAGATGCGTATATATTTATTTGGATTTTTAGATACAAGGGTACTTTAGTTATTTTAAAATGTTGAAAATGACTAAAATATTTATATGTTTGAAAATAAAAAATAAATATAAACATATCTTCAAAAATGGTAAAACTTGGTTTATAAATTAAATACACAGAATCACAATTTTATAAAAAAATTTTAAAAAATAAAAAATATGTTTTTGGAGGCATTCGTGAATTGTGACCTGGCACAAATGATCTTTTGCTGAGGTTGATTCGTTGACGTAAGCTACCAATAGTTTATGTTAGCTCAATTTGAAAGTGTATTTTTAATTTTTTATGAAAATGCTGTCGAAAGTTATTTAATTTATTTAACAAATTTTATAATTTTTGAAGAGCTATGCTTTTATGAAACTCCTCTGCTATCAAACCCCATCCATTCATTTTATTTAGAATCATTTATGCTATCACCTTTTCATTCATCTAGTATCATTATATATAAGCTAAATCTACACAATGTGTAAAATCAACATAATAAAATTGTTTAATTCTAAATATTGATTTTAAAATTTTATTTTTAAAATTTGAACCATCTAAAACATAATTCTTATGTGGATAAAAGGCTCTATAAATTATTATTACATTCTTATGTATATGTCAATAAATGTGAACATTTTTCAGGGTTTACACATGAATATTAGTATTTTTCGAGCAAACGTGGCTTATTCACATATTTGATTTAGATGAAATTTGATTTTTTAGCTAAACAAATGATAATACAATGGATGAAGTGGATTTTTTTTAATCAATTATCAATATATTAAAAATGGAGATGTTTATATAGAACCGTTTCTGTGTAATTTGGTTATGTAGAAGATGAGCCCTTTTTGAATATTTATATATTTTATATTTTTAGAAAATCAACAATTTTGGTTTGAAATGACTTGAATACTTCTAAAAAATGTATTTTTTTAAAGAAACATTTATGCATATACAAAAATTATAAGTTTTGATATATGAATTAAATATATAGAAAAACACAACAAATAATGCATGTGATGTACCTGCATTTGAAGTCACAACACTCATGTGGAAAACTTATTGATTGTATTGTACCGTTTTTGATAAATTTTAATATATCAAAATGTGTATTCATTATTAGTCATAGGCAGAATTTTAAGTTATAACTACCTAAATAATTAATCATTTTGGAATTTAATCTCCTTATATATACCTAACTATGCTTTAAGATAACTAATCTACCTATTAAAGTACTGGGGAACAACTTTTAGCTATAATGTGTCTGCATATTTGAAAGAGATCAAAAATTTTTAGCTAATCTAATTTACTATGAACATAACTGCCTTTGGTTGATATAATTTGCATGTTATACATTGTTATATAGCTCTTTTCTTAGACATGCCATGTTCACATATGCTTGTTTAATTTAAAATTTTATTTGAATCATGTGATGCATAGTTTTCATATTATAATATGGATGGCAATGTTGGTGGAGCTTCAATAAAGCGGCTTATCATTCCAAATGAAATGAGTGTACTGTAATAATATAGAAATATAAAGGGAGGATAAGCATTTGATGTGGGTACAGTCATTACAGATGATGTGACAACGGTTGCCAATGAGAGGTATTAATTCAAGTCTGTTAAATTTGATAGAGCAAGAGAATATAAGAAATAGTTTCTTCCCCGTTACTCCACTTGAAATGAATCTAGTAGTTGGATTGGAGTTTGATTCGTATGAAGATGTTTTCAAATTTTATAATGAATATGCTTAGTTCAGTGGTTGTAGAGTTAGAAAGAATAAAACAAAGGTGCTAAAGTATGGAGTTATCTTTAGGCATATCCTTAGATGCTTTAAGGCTAGTACACGGAACCTAAAATGGAAGAGTTTTCAAACTAAAATTTTAAATCATGTCGTGTTTCGTGTTATGATTATTCTACAAAAATTCTTGTAAACCTAAAATTAGAAAGTAACATTTATCATTTTACTCAATTTGTGGAGGCACATAATAATATTTTGACTCCCCCGAGAAAGAGGCATTGATTGTGGTCATATACGAAGGTGATAGATGAACAATTGAGCATAATTTCAAGTTTGAAATCATCAAATATTGGATTGTCAAAGTCACTAGATCTCATGTTACTGAAATAGGAGGTCATGATCAACTTGAATTCACGGAGAGAGATGATAGAAAGTGTTAAAGGTAAAGCAACAAGCAATGCATGAGAATGATACAGAGGATTTTCTAAACCATTTTTGAACAAAGAGTAGAAATGATCTTGATTTCACTTGGCAGGTACAAGTTGATAAAGATATGAGATTGAAATCATGTTTTTAGGTAGATGACTAATCGAAGGTAGATTATATAGCTTTTAGTGATATGGTGTTCTTTAATTTAATATAAAATAACTGAATATGGCATGTCATTTAGGTCATTTGCCAGTGTCAACCACCATATGCAAACTTGCTTATTTAGAGCAAGATGGGTTTTCAGAGAGACTATTGAAGACTTCAAGTAGCTATTACAGATATGGCTTGATGCAATGGCCAGTGTCTACCCAAAGGCAATTGTAACAGACCAAGATACAACCATTGGTCAAGCAGTTGCTTGAGTTTTCCCATGCACTAATCATATTCTATGTTTGTGGCATACATGTAAGAAGTTGCTTGATAAGCTATCCCACATCTACTAGACGCATGTAGTATTTAAAGCTACTTGAGATTATTGTTTGTATGGTGTGTAAAGTATTGAGAAATTTGAAATTCATTAGCCATAGATGATGGAGAAGTTCAAACTGCATGGAAATTCATGGATTGAATACATGTGCCAAAGTCAACATAAGTAGATTCCTACATTCACAAAGAAGATATTTACAGTTGGAATGAAAACAATGCAAAGAAGTGGAATCTTAATGCAATGTTAGATGTGTTTGTCAATCATAAATCTAGTTAAATTGACTTTGCTAATGGTTATGAGAAGTTGCTTCAATAGAGATAATGAGATGAAGGGAATGCTGAATTTCAAATAACAAATTCTAAACCAATGTTGTGGACAAGATTCAAACTTGAGGCTAAGATGGCAATGACATACACTTTGAAGTCGTTTGACATATTTCAAAATGATGTTTGGGAGAGTATTTACCTTATTGCAGATAAGATCAAAAGTGAACATGACATATTAACCAATGTTGTGGACAAGATTTAAACTTGAGGCTGAGATGACAATAACATACACTTTGAAGCCATTTGAAATATTTCAAAATGATATTTAGGAGAGCGTTTACCTTATTGCACATATAAGATCACAAGTGAACATGACATAAAAACATGGCATATTTTCAGACTTATTGACTATCGATGTGATAAAGTGGAAGACGGTATTACGGGATGCAATGGAGATGAAAGTTTTTAATATTTGGTAAATAAGAATATGTGTCGGTATTTTTCGGATCAATTTGGTGGACAATTATTTGTTGCCATATGAAATTTTCTTTAAAAAATATATTTATAATATTTGGCATTAAATATTATTTTCAAGTTATTTTGATGATTTTATAATTTTAGTTTTAAACAAAAAAAATTGCTATGTTAGAAATAAGCAAGCATGAGAAATATATGATGAATATTATTAAAATTAGTTGTGCAGAATTTTATTAACATTTAAAATTATATATTTTGTAGGTATGCTATCTAAATACTTTGTAGCATGAAGAATTCAAGACCGTCTAAACAATATTCATGTGTAGTTGTCCATTCAATTAGCAAATAGAGGCTTAACAATTGCTATTTTGGCAGCAACCTATTTCTAGAGTCAATATAATGTCTTGTCGATAAAGTCAACAGTCGCTACTAAAGTACAAAATCGATGATAATGGGAGAACAAACATAGGTATAATAACATAATTCATTAGATCATTATAAATCAGGCATTTCACTAATTTCAACTTAAACTAGATCCAAATAATTAAATTTACAGAATATATACTTCACATCCTAACTACATTGCTCTTAAAAATTAAAATGAATAATTAACTCTAGATCTAGTTTCATCAAATCCTAGTCTCATCTAGTGCACCAACCCCATGTTGGTCTCCACTCACGTTCCTGTTATATAAAAAATGATAAAATAAAGGGTGCGTTTGTTTGGCACAAAAAAATGTCAACAAAAACTTTTCAATCCAAAACTTTTCACTTTCCATAAATACTCTATTTTTTAATTATTTTTTCACATTTTCCTATACAAACTACCCTACTTTTCAATCATTTCTACACAACTACCCATACAACTAATCTATCTATTTTAACTTTATTCTCTTTACTCCTCATCATTACTCCTATTATATTACATCATTTTCTATCAATTTGACAACTTCTACTTCAAAAATTTTTCATCAAAAGTTTTACTCCTAACCAAACACACCCAAAATGAGTTTGGACAAACTCAGTAAGTAGAGCATATAAAGGTAAACTGGTAAAATTTGAGTAAACAATATGCACAAATGTTGATAAAACATAAATTAAATCACAGATTCAAATTAATTTTAAATCCATTGGAACATATGTTGATGTACAAGCACACATCAATGCATCATACGAATGTCACTTCTCCAATCTAGCTAACCAGGTCTCAAATCTAATGGGGGAGGTTCAGTATCTTGCCCCGTAATCTAACCTGTTCTACAACCGAAGTTGCCATCACAACTATCGAGCATAAATGGTAAATCCCATACACAATACGGATTTATCGAGAAACACTTTTATCCAAACAGGAGGTGTAACTGATACCCTGTTATACTCTCCACACAGTTGCAGCCATACTGGACCACATTACGCGAATGGCTATGACCTCAACCATTGTGTTGATGACCACTAGTCATACGAACCAAGTCACAATATACATTATTTAAATCACAAGGACTAGACAAACCAGGTTTGCAACCTACAAAATCTATACTGGTCAGACAAGTAGGTTTGAACTAATGTTTCCCAAGCTATCACATCTCAATCCCTAGTCAGGATGTGCCAACGGTCGTCACCGATGATCCACGACAATACTTCACAAATTCACAACTACATCCACGGCTCATAAATATGCCATCATACCAAGCAATACATGCCAATTCATAATGCATAATACTAGCATAAATAAATGTCCAAACTCAACATCACAATGAATCATCGTGACTAATAATATTTATTCACTAAAAAAATTATAAAATAACGACATCCAAAATAACTGTGCCTGTGACCAACATTATGAAACAAAATCAAAAAGAGAAAAAAAAAGTTCTACTTACCTTGTGTAAATTTTGAATCCATGATTGTACCATATTTCGCTGTTCAAATCGTCACATTGGAAAATAACATATTTCTTTCACTAATATTTTAACAAAAATTAACTTTTCTAATTATGAGTTAGCATGATATTCCTCCCTAAGATGTATGAATACCTCTATGTATCTTAACTTTTATACTTAGTCAACATGTAGTTCCCTGTATAAATTGAATTAATCCAAAATTATCATTTGTAATAAATTGCATTAATTCTAAAACATTACTTACTCCAAGTTAATAAAATAATTAATTTGAGTTGGAACTCATTTTACAAAATTGTCAAATTACTCTTCTACATTTTAATTTGTATTTTCTGCATTGTATTCAACCCTATCTTCTAAATATTTAATTTTGTCTATTAAACATCATTCTCATATTATTAATCGCTAACTAATAATCATTTGAGCTCCAAAACTTAATATGATCACAGGTGAGCTTTCCTTAATAACTTTCAGCAGTCTATTTATATTCAATTTAACTTCCAATATTTATCAAATATTTAATAAAAATTTCTTGTATGAATCAAATTAATAATTATATATTTTAACTAATCATGTCATTTTGGATAATTATTAAAGTTTAAAATTTTGTTTTGATTATTTCTCTATATGCGTATACTTGCTTAAATCAAATACACTGAATTCTCTTATTTTTTATTTATAATCAAATCAAGGTTTTTAAGTTTGAAATTTCTATCATACATCAATAAATACATGAATTAACGAAAATAAATATTTCTAGCATAAAATATTAATTGTTTATATTTATTTATATATCTTTATTCTACTGGACAGGAGTATGAGTTTAGGGATGGTTCAAATCATGTTAATTATTAACCGTATTTATGTCATCCAAAAATTTATTTTTATTTTTCTGAGTGATATTTAAGATGTATTTTATATCGCATAGAAGTTTCAGATGAAAATTTGTTATATAGAAATTATCGAAAATCATTTAACACAACTAGTTCTGAAAGTCGTTCTATAATGTTCAAGCTGATTTCCAGTATTTTTAATTTATAAATTACAAGACATTTTAAGTTAAAATTTTGGTTATTTATTAATGGTTATGTAAAGAGTTCTTAGAAAAATTGTCATACTAAAAATAGTTCATTTACTATTTCTTATATATTTTTCTTTTCAATTTCAGATTTACTATATGGGTTATATAATTTAAGTTATAAACACTTAAACAGTTATACTTGTTAGTCTAAACCATTAATCACAGCTCTAATCATAGACTTAATACATAAATTGTAGAAAATAACTTATTTTATATTAATTCAATGATTTAGATTATCAAAATACTGTTTTAAATAAATCTTTAACGGTTTAAATAACTTATCACCATTTTACTAATACAGGCATTATTGAGACAGAATTACAAATGCTCAAATCTAATCATCCATCGAGGTGTCCACCCATGATCTTACATTATTTCTCATTATAAAATTAAATTTTATACACATCTAATAGTTTGGATCATCTAGATTATGCAATTAAATCATAGATTGGACTTATTTAATCTGATTTTCACTTGATACGAAATTATTATTGTTACATCCCACGAAATGACCTAGATCTATCTTCTTCAATCAATAGTAAATAAAAATAAACTTGTCACTAAACTTTTTGAAAGAATTTCATGGCTGAGATTAGGTTGAATTTCTTGGTTAGAGCTACCCTTTCTCTCTCATTCTAGCTTTCTATGCAATTAAGCTAGAGTTCCCCCTGCTAGAGTTCTCCCCCCCCCCCCCCCCCCCCTTGATGTGAATCTGGTGGGTTTTAAAGCAGAGTTTTATTTTTAATATATTATATATTTTTATTTATTTTGGGTGCTAATATGCCACATATCAACCATCTAGAAGCTGATGTCCACATGTCACTATTCTAGAAGTTAACATATTGACTTATGTTTATAAGCTGCCACCTTGCCATCTTGATACTTAAATTAAAATTTCTGTTTATGTATTTACTTTAGAAAAATAAAAAATAATTAATCCCTATTAGTTAAATAAAAATTAAAGGAAACAAATAAAAATTAGAGCCAAAGAGATTTGAACCTTGGATGCATACTTTTAATGGCATTAACCCTGCCAATACATCACCAGCTATATCTTGGGAGCTAAATATTATATGTTTTGAAATTTCATTTACCATTTACAGCCCTTATTTTCAGATTTACAAATTTGCATCCGGTTTATTATTAAATGTTAAAATAATCATATTTTCCTTCCAAAATTTTCTAAATTAATAATGATGACATGTTTGGGTGTACTCTACATAATAATAGCATAAATTAAATATTTAAAACATGTATTATCATACAATTTTTTTTTATTATGTAGACGTATTTGTAAAAAATATAAATTTTCTTCCAATTTTAAAACAAGGGGTTTACAGTCAATCACAACAGAAATTTGCTTCTCCCTCAGCTACTCCAATGGGGTGAGGGGGTCGGCTGTCTAGTCCGAACCTCTCCAATGGGGTGAGGGGGTCGGCTTAGAGAAACTTTTTCATCAAAAAAAAAAAAAAAAAAATGTAAATACAAGCTATCCAAAATAGCAAAAATTCAACACCGCTCGTCTGGTCCATTCAATTTTCCAACCGGTCAAAGTTGAAAATTTGCGTACAACAAGTTAAAGATTCAACCCACCGTCCATTAATTCTATCCATCTAAACCATCGGCATTTTTTGGACAATAAATCAGTGGCCAGAAACTAGCAGATTTATCCAAGCCATTGATATAAAACCATCTAGTCCACTGCAGGCCACCGTCATCCACCGTTCAATTATTCAATCCGCCGCCTCACTTTCCAGCCATGGTAGCAAGAGGCAGGTGAGTTGCATAAATTCAGCAATACCGTCACCCGCATGCAGCATGCAGTGTAGTAATTCTGTACCATGTATATTACGCACAATATTTTTTAGGCACACACTGTTCTTATAAATAGGTGGGGAGGGTAAGCAACGAAGACATAACAACTCATGACACAATTTCGGAGAGACAGAGATAGGTGGAGACGTGTAGCAAGGAAAAGACTTTAAGCGTGGAAGCGGAGATTAAAACTTGAAGGAGTAGATTTTTCTTCTCTTTTATTTTTATTTTTTTGTTTATCTAAGATGGATGTTATTTTTAATTTTTATTTTAGCTTTGTGTCTAATGTAATTATGCGTGACTAAAAACCTTATTTTAGGGTTGCAATTTTTGAACCATGATTAAAATTATAAAATTTCTTTTATTTCATGATTTAATATTGGATTATTTGCTTAACATAATCTTAATGCTTCTATGAGATTAGTCATCTTATAAATTGATCTGAGAATTTTATGTGATGCTTGAAAGAGAGAGCGTGAAATTAGACTAAAGGTTAAGTAGCACATGATCTATACATAATTTTAAGATGAGATTATCTAGTGAGATGTGTGAGATTTGCTAATATGGATAGAAAATACTTATTAGTCATGTGTAGTCAATATTAAGGATGTAATGAATGTTCTTTGTAATTTTAATGTCTTATGGTTTATATTAAAAGTTAAAATTAACAGGTAAGATTTATACGGCTATTAAAAGAGGAGTATAATTAATACATTCTCGCTTCTACGTAATCAGGTCACTCAAAAGTGAACCCATATAACTCCTTCAAAATCTAAGATTTTGATCCTTAATAGAAAATTCAATTTATTCATTATATTTGACATCATTTGTTTATTTAAGAGATCAATTTCATCCCAATCAAGTATATTTATGGGCTACATTTGTTCAATACTATATATATTCATGTGTAAATTATGAAAAATGCTTAGATCTATTTACACATGTATTAGAATATAATAATACTTTATAGAATTATTTATTCATATAGAAATGATATTTTGGATGATTTAGATGTCGAAAATACTATTTTAAAATTGATATTTTTGCATTTTCCACAATGTACACGTTAATATATACATTTTCTAACGAATGTAACCCATAAACATACTTGATTGGAATGAAATTTAATCCTCTAGATAAACAAATAATGTTAAATAAAATGAATGAATTTGATTTTTCATTAAAGATCAAAATTTTAGATTTTGAAAGAATTGCATGGGTCCACTTCTATATAGCTTGGTTACACAAAAATGGTTCTGTAATTAATATTGCCCTAAACTAGTTTTTCATATTAATAAAATAACTCAAAAAATTATAAGCTCTTTCGACTTGCTTCTCCTATCCTCTTCACGCATGCCTCCTTTTTCAACAGCAGCAAAGGGAGAAAAATCGTCTTTCGCTGTGGTCAATCGTTTTTAATTTATAGATTAAATATATCTAAATTAACTTTTTATAAAAGGTTTTTTTTTTTTAAAAATATTCTTGGGATGGTCTAGCCTCATTTCAGATGGGTTTAAAATGATCATGTTTACATGGATTTTCAATCAGACATCAAAAAATTTATTAAAAAAAAAAAGTCTACAGTGTTCCCAGTTCCGATGAATAAACAAATCTGTTTATTATTAATACTAGTATGTTATCATTTATGCTTTATAATTCTATCTTTTAACCATTAAAATGGAGGTGTCAAACTCCACATTTGTTAATTACTAACTTGGTTTATGAATAACATGCATCAAATCATGCTGCATAGACCTTAAGTGTAGACTGTAAAAAGACGACGTCTGCGTGTTCCTTCTCAGGCAGCCCTCAGAAAGCCCTGTTTGGGGCTTCGTCTTGCCCATCTATTATTGGTTATTTCCTACGGATAATCTGTGGGTTTCAAACTACATGACTTTGAATATAAGCACCTCAATTTTCATAAGTTTTGTGGTAATTTTACCAATTCAAAATACTATCCGAACTTCATAAAAGGTAATTTTTCCATTACTAATTTCGTGAAAGGATTAGGTTAGCAGTCTGCAACAATTTGTTTTGCATCACGTACGGGATTCTTTGACACTCTTTAGAAACCCCACCTAAAGATGGGAGCTAAATTTTGTAACGGGCTTCCTACCATTGCGCCCAAATGAAAATTTACTTGTTTTTCACTCATCTCTAGAAATAGCCTTTCCATATGTTTACCCATTTTATTGTTTATTTCTAAGCTCAATTTTAAACCTAACTAAGTGTTCATTACTTTGCCTTGGCTCCATTTATATATGAATGGCTCGCCTATGAAATCATGGCCCCACTATAGGATTTGTACTTGAATATTAGACCTTTTGAACGTGAGCTTAAATTGTGTAGGAACTCTCTTGAAGATTAGGCTCTCATTCTACGAAGCCCCTCTTCAGAAGTGATGGCCACCAATAAAGACCCTTGATTAAGAGTAATCTATATGTAAGATAAAGAGAATAATATTTTTTCTCAAACCAAGAAGACAAAAAAGGGCAACACCATGAATAGTAAGGTCAAGTAGATAATCAAGATTTAATTAATTTTTTTTTATTTTTTATATTTACAACTTAACCAAAGTACATAGTATAATCATAGCTTCAAGAGTGTAAATCTAACAAAATAACTATAGAGACATTCCTCCGGAAAATCAAAGAATAATACCTCCTGCTGGTGCTCAAAGCAAGAATCTCCTTGGGTTTAATCGTAATTGATTCTATACACCTGAGTGCATTAAGTTTCTGTGCATCCCAATACAAAAATCCATCTTTTAATTTTTTTTTTTTTTTTTGGAATTTTTTTGTGCAACTGCTTATACAAATATATTTAACATGCGTATCAAGTTTTAACATTTTTAGAAATTTGTAGAAATTTATTTTTAATTTTTTAAAATGAGTAACATTTTTGTAATTCAATCAACGAGTGCGCCAATCAGTTATCATCACGCAACACATGAGTGAAACACAGGCAGCCTTTTCCGGCAGAGAGGGATTTGATTTCAGCTACGATGATTGCCACCTTTGATCTTATGACACATGCTTTGGTCACAAAGTTAATAAAAATATGAGAATCACTTTCTATTTCGAACTCCTTAATCTGCCTCTCAAGCATCCCCTTTTTAAGCCAAATAGCAAAGCATACGATTCCATCAACAAGGGTTCCATCATTCCTGACAGATTCCAATACCGAGCCGCAATGAAATTCCGTTGATTACCTCTAACGACTGCCCCAAAGCCTGTGCATCCCATCTGAATATTTCTTCTGCCATCAACGTTGACCTTCAAATACCTATTTACAGGTTCCCTCCATCGTACCACCATCTCCCCGTGCTGATTACGGGGGGTGTTTGGCAATTGAAAAAAAAAAAACCATGTTAAAACTTTTCACTCTCCACAATTATCATATTTTTTTAATTATTTTTTCACATTTTCCTGTACAACTGTACTACTTTTTAATCATTTCTATACAACTATCTACACAACTAACTTATGTATTTTAACTTTATATTCTTTACTATTCATCATTACCCCTATCATATTACATAATTTGACAACTTTTACTCTACAAAACTTTTCATCAAAAATTTTATTCATTACCAAACACACCCTACATGTATTACCAAATATGTTAGCCATACATACCTTTCATAGAAATCCGAGACCTGATCTTCTACGACCGGTCGTAAATCCGGTGATTTCCGACCGGTCAAAAAATATATTTTTTTGTTTTTTTTTTTGAAAAATAATTTTATAAACATGTTAATCTAGTTATATTTAATCTATAAACCAAATTTTATCATTTTTAGATATGTATATATATTTATTTTGGATTTTTAAATACAGGGGTATTTAAGTCATTTTAAGAATATTTAAAATGACTTAAATACCCCTGTATTTAAAAATTCAAAATAAATATATATACATATCCAAAAATGGTAAAATTTGGTTTATAGATTAAATATAACTAGATTAACATGTTTATAAAATTATTTTTCAAAAAAAATTAAAAAAAATATATTTTTTGACCGGTCGGAAATCACCGGATTTCCGACCGGTCGTAAATGATCAGTCGGCTAGAAATCCAGTGCCCATTTGTGGATATTATGCAACCTCATCACATCTCCCTCGATGTATAATTTATTTCTTCTGATCTAGATGCTCCAACACATGCAAATATACAATCCTAATGATTCCTGGATTTTCTTTTGACCAGCCAATGACCGAAAAATATCTTGAAGGGAATTGCCAGAAAAGCCGTTACAATATGACGCCCTGAACTTGCTAAAGGTCTCACAGACCTGCTCGCATTCCCGGAAGAGATGGAAACAATCTTCATCAGCCATTTTGCAAAAATCACATGTAGTACACAGTTCCAAACCTCTGTTTTTCCGATCCACTTTGGTTGGTAAGGATTTCAGATAATTCCTCCACCCAAAAACAAGCACCTTCGGTGGTAGTTTTGTTCTCCATATCATCCCAAAAACCTCATGGCTAGAGGCATCACTCCCTGCCTTTCGTTCATTTCCCCGATGCGTTTATCTTCACCTCCCCTTTCAATAGTGGACTCCCATTGCATGCGCTGTATGCTCCCGGGCGCATACACTTATTTTTTTTATTTTTTTAAATTTTTTTTACAATATTGTTAATCTATTTCTATTTAATATATGTATAATTTTTTTTATTTTTGGATTATTTTAGATATTTATTTTTTATTTTTGAACATCAATGGCATTTTAGGTAATTTTAATGCCACTGATGTTCAAAAATAAAAAATAAATATTTAAAATACTCCAAAAATGGTTAAAATTTATACACATGTTAAATACACTTATATTAACAGTTTTATAAAAAAAATTTTAAAAGTTTTTTTTTTAAAAGGGTGTATGCGCCTAAAATGCCACTGATGTTCAAAAATAAAAAATAAATATTTAAAATACTCCAAAAATGGTTAAAATTTATACACATGTTAAATACACTTATATTAACAGTTTTATAAAAAAAATTTTAAAAGTTTTTTTTTTAAAAGGGTGTATGCGCCTAAGAGCATGCAACACGGGCGCACGCAATCGAATCCCTTCAATAGTCTATATGCCGATTTCACTATGTATATTCCATCCGGTTTGCCACTCCAATACAAACAGGCCTCTTCATTCTTATTTGGTGACGGTTCTAACTGAATAGCTCTCCATCCATTTTCACCCACTGCAGTAAGCACTAGTTCTCTATCCTGTTCATTTGTCCCTCTTCTCAAAAACTCACACACCTTCATATTCTCGGTAATAGATGAAGGTAATGGGCGGAAGCAATCTTATGCTCCTCGCCGCATGCTCCCGGGCGCATAAACCTTTTTTTTTTAATTTTTTTTGAAAATTTTTACATAAACTTGTTAGCCCAAGTGTATTTAATTTGTGTGTAAATTTTTACTATTTTTGGATTATTTTAAATATTTATTTTTGATTTTTGAAAATCAGTGGCATTTTAGGTAATCTTAAATTACTAAAATGCCACTGATTTTCAAAAAAAAAAAAAAAATCTAAAAATCTCCAAAAATGGTAAAAATTGATATATACATTAAATACACTAACAAGTTTATGAAAAAATTTTCAAAAAAAATTTAAAAAATATATGTATGCGCCTGGGAGCATGCAACACTGCATGCTCCCGGGAGCATAGGAGCATGCTCCGGTAACGGGCCTATCTTTTGTAGCTCTTCATTAGTCCATCTGTCATTAAAAAAACTATTTATTTTCCATTTCCAACACGGCATATACGTCCATTTTTAATCACACTCGTAACCCCCAATATACTCTTCCAAGTATATGAATTTGTTGGCTTAATCTTGCAATCCCATATCCTCCAAGTACTTAGCTTTTAGTATTTTATGGGAAAAGGATTCAGATCTGGTAACAATACGCCATGCTTTTTTAGCCGGTAAAACTTTATTGAAAAGACATAAATCTCTAAAACCCAGCCCCTGTCTCCTTGTAGAGGAACACATCTTATCCCATGAAACCCAACTCATTTTCCTTCTTCCATTATTTTCCCCCAATCTGCTAAACATGGAGATTAGTTGCATACAAAACTTTTTTGGTATATAAAATATTCCCATTGTATAATTTGGGAAAGCTTGAGCCATAGCTTTAGGGAGTATCTCCCCACCCTCCATTACAGATATTTGCTCTTCCATCCTTACATTTTTCTCCATACTCGCCCCTTAATATCCTTAAAGATTTTTGAGCGTTAGCTTTTCCAACCCATATAGGTAATCTTAAATATGTCTAAATTGATTGCTCTTGAGCTTCCATCAACCTTTCCACATTCTGTCTCATTTCCTAGCTCGTATTCTTGTTCAAGAACATTGTTGTCTTTTCCATATTCACTAGTTGACCCGAGCAAGTCCCATATATGTAGATAAGCTGCTGCAAGTGTCTTATCTCATCATTTGTGGTTCAAACAAAGAGAAGTGCGTCTTTGGCAGAAAAAGATGGCTAATCGTAGATCCTCCTTTGTTTACCTGCAACCCATGTAATTTGCCTTTGCCGATAGCCTTATCTATCAGTGTGGAAAGTCCCTCCGCACATAACAAGAATAAATAAGGGGATATTGGATCTCCCTATCTCGAACTAGGCTCGAAACAATGGAATCAATCTTGAATCTATTTATTGTCACCCTATATGCTACTGTGCTCAAACAGCATCCAATTCATTTTTCAATGAAATTTATCTTCCTCATCATTCGGCAAAGGTATTCTCATTCCACCCTATCATATGCTTTTGCCATATTTAAGTTAATTGCGACATCCTCTTTCCTACCCTTCTCCCTCTTCCTAAGTGTATGAACCGCCTCATAGGCAATTAGCATATTATTCGTTATTAACCACCCCGAGATAAATGCACTATGTTGTTCACTAATAATTTTTTCCAAGCACCCTTTTAACCTGTTTGCCAAAATTTTTGATAACAACTTATATGCCACATTGCAAAGACTTCTAGGCCTGAAATCTGTAGCAATGGATCTAAGCCATTGATTGAAGATCTAAGATGTTGAAGCATTTAAGAAATACCAGGAAAGTGGGGCCTGTCCAAAAAAATCGTAGAAATCAAGAGCAGATCAATGCATAAGATGGAGCACAAAATGAAGAGTTAAGGAGTTGTCTTTCTATCCCAACAAAACCATCGGCTACAAGTGGTTTTCAAAATCACCTCAAAAATTACAAAATGGGACCCCCATAAGTTTACATTTTGCAAAATGGCCAAGGTGGGCCCCGTAAATTATCGTCAAGACCAACGATCGTGCAATTTTTTCAAATCCAAAAGTTGTAAATAGGACCCATCTCCTCCCACATGCTGCGAGCTTTCTCACACCAAAATTTCCATCTGTATTCCACGTCTATCTTTTCCAAGAATTTTAATTATTTTCTTTCTTTCTATATAATCATAGCTGCCGATTGCTATGGTTTCCATGATAAAATGCATTTGGTATCAACCCACAATGGTGTATTGAACTTGACCGCACTTATTATTTTTGTGGTTCCATTTACTTTTTGTTAGCATCATTCCATCACCGTTTCTTGGATGATTTTGATGACGACTATCAATTCGCATATGCTCTGTTTCGTTGCCTGTGCATCATCCCTGTTATAATCGGAGCCCAATCCAGTGCACCCGGGTGCATTCAGCGTCAATGCACCCGGGTGCACTGCACCTATTTTTTTTTATTTTTTTTTGAAAATTTTTTCATGAAGCTGTTAATATAGATTTATTTAATATATGTATCAATTTTTACTATTTTTGGAGATTTTTAGATATATTTTTTAGATTTTTTAAAATCAGTGGCATTTTTCGTAATTTTAAATTACCGAAAATGCCACTGATTTTTAAAAATCTAAAAAAAATATTTAAAAGTCTCCAAAAATAGTAAAAATTGATACATATGTTAAATAAACCTAGATTAACCATTGTATAAAAAAAATTTCAAAAAAAATAAAAAAAATAGGTGCAGTGCACCCGGGTGCATTGAGGCTGAATGCACCCGGGTGCACTGGATTGGGCTCCGTTATAACCCGGGTCTGGCAAACATATCTCCAACGCATTGCTGACACTTCTGTGATTGCTTTATATTATTTTTCTGCATTCATTTTAACTTCATCAACATACCATTCATGGAGTATTTGATGCATGCATTTTCTATGCCATGAAGGAGACTTCCATCTCACCACTCGAGCCCACTAAGCCTACAACCGAAGTCTTCACTCCATGCTTTTAATCGAACTCCAATCGTAACTCTCTTTTTTTTTTTTTTTTGATGAAGAACTCCAATCGTAACTTTGAGCATATGATTATTATTATTTTTTTAATGAAAGGATCCTTTCCTATCCCAGCTCCCTGTCATTTTGATAGGAGGGAGGGATAGGAGGGTCTGTATGATGCATTGCCAAAAAATTGTCTGTACAAATGTTTGCCACAATGGCTTGGGGGGGGTTCCCCCACCAAACATAGCTATCCAAAAAATGAACAGAAACAAAATCAGCTAAGGAATGAGCAACCCTGTTTCCTTGCCTTAATACATGACAAACAGAAAGAAAAGGAGAATCTTCCAAAATAGATTTGGTTTCCGCCATCACAAATCCCGCCGCCGACGTAATGGTAGAATCAGTCGTCAGATAGTTGAAAAGTAGAAGAGAGTCAGTTTCCAACTGAACTTTGCCTAAACCAAGTTGGAGGGCCCATTTTACTCCCCAAAGAAACGCATTAGCTTCCATAAGTAACGGCTCCGTCTTACCTCTCCACCTCCATCCTTTCGCCGCAATAAAACGACCACTGGAGTCCCTAATAACCGCCGCAAAACCCATATACCTCATTCCTCTGTGTTTTCTCGCATCCACATTCATCTTGAACACGCCCATCGGCAGCTTAGCCCATCAAGGAACAAGAGGTTGGTCAATCGCCCCTTCACGGAAAAGAATTTTTGCCCTCCGATGTTGCTCCAAGAAATCATAACACCAATCGGGAATCCCTGCAAACTCCGGTTTGTGCCCCTCCTCCCTGAACCTGTTCCGCATAAACTACATCCTCCAACAATAAAGAATAAATATAGCCAGGTCCATGAATCTACAGTTTAGAGTAAAGGATCTCAACACCTCCTGTATAGTCACCCCCCGCGGGGGCTCGCCTTATAGCCCTGATCCACACATTCCTCATGTGAGCGCAACCTAAGAACAGGTGGTTTGCATCTTCAACATAGGTCCTACAAAACAAGCATAGAGGGTCCACAGCAATATCCCTCCGCTGTAGGTTCAGCAGCGTTGGGAGAACATTTTTGAATAATCTCCACCCGAAGATAAGGACCTTACTTGGGAGCTTTGTCCTCCATAAGGCCTGATAGATAGCTACATTCGAGGAGGTGGTGTTGGTCATCGATTTGAGGAATCCGTAGGCGGATTTGACTGTGAAAATGCCACTAGGTTCATGTTTCCAGAATAAAGCATCCTCCTCAAGTGATTGAGGGAGAGGGATTAGACTAATCCGTTGCCACCCGTATTCACCTGCCGCAGCCACCACAAGGTCTCTGTTCCACGAGCTTGTGTCTTCATTAATAAAATGGCTAACCCTCACATCGTCATTAATAGATACCGGGAGGGGACCCATCTTAGTCACCAATGAATCGGTCCACATGTCCCTAAAAAACCGGACCTGTCTTCTATTACCAATTCGCCATCTACATTCCGACTGGATTGCATCTCTGGCTTTCAAAATACTCCTCAATGTGAACGAATCAGATGCTTTCTCCTGACATTGCCAAATGTCTGCATTTGGGAAATAACGGGCTTTGAGAATCTTATGGCAAAGGGAGGTGGTACTAGTTGATAACCTCCAGACTTGTTTTGCAATAAGCGCTTTGTTGAAGCAGCAAAAATCTTTGAAGCCTAGCCCGCCAGATAACTTTGACTTGCATATTTCAGTCCATGCAATCCAACTCATTTTGCGCTTGTTTCCCTGTTCGCCCCACCAGAACCTGCTTAGCATGGCATTGAGATCGTTACAAAAAGACTTGGGCATTAGAAAAATACTCATCGTGTACGCAGGGATGGCCTGGGCAACCGCCTTGATTAAAACCTCTTTCCCTCCCCATGAAAGGAGCCTTCCCTTTCACCTTTGCACTTTTCGCCAAATGCGCTCTTTAATATTCATGAAAAGTCCCTTTTTGGACCTTCCCAACCATGCTGGAAGCCCGAGGTAGTGCTGAATCTGATTACCCTGTGAACCCAGCAGTTGGGATATCTCACGCCTTGTAGCAAAATCCATGTTGGAGCTGAAGAACACTGCAGTTTTATCAACATTGACCGCCTGCCCCGATGAATCAGAATACTGCTTCAAGATATTCAAAAAGTTCATGATGTCCTGGTCCGTTGCCCGAAGAAAGATAAGAGCATCATCTGCGAATAGGAGGTGAGATAGTGTAGGCCCGCGCGGGTTGAGTCTTATGCCATGTATACTTCCCTGAGCAATAGTCTCCGATATAAGTGCAGAAAGACCATCGGCGCACAGAAGGAAAAGATAAGGGGAGAGCGGATCCCCTTGTCTTAGGCCCCTCATAGGATGGAAATATCCTGATTTGAATCCGTTAATGTTGACCCTATACTGCACTGTCGATAAGCAGCTCATGATCCAGTCGATCCAAATGGCGCTGAAGTTCATCGCCACCATTATCTGCTTCAAAAACATCCATTCCACTCAATCATATGCCTTTGACATATTAAGTTTAATAGCTATCTCCTGCCTTTTCCCACCCCTGCGTCTCCTGAGGGAGTGAATGGCCTCATAGGCCACCAGCATGTTGTCAGTGATTAGTCGTCCAGGCACAAACACACTTTGCTGCTCCCCGATGATGTCCCCCAGCATAACTTTGAGTCTATTCGCCAACACCTTAGCCAGGATTTTGTACACCACATTGCACAGGCTAATCAGACGATAATGGGATAAGTCCTGAGGGGCGGCCTTCTTCGGAATCAAGATTAGAGTGGTTGAGTTGAAGCCCCGAAGATGATCATCCAATGTTGATGGGTCACACCCATCCATAAAAGATTTGCACCAGTTGAACACATCCTGACCCACCGTTGACCAGTGTGAGCAGAAGAAACCTGCAGACATCCCATCCGATCCCAGGGCTTTTGTTGGGCTCATAGCTTTCACGACTCTCTCAACTTCAACGAATTGGAGCGGTTTGATCATATCCTGCCTCTGGTCATCTGATGCCTTTCTAGTTGTGATGTTAGAGATCCACGAAACATTTGTTGAGCCTGAGGAGGAGAATAATGAGGAGAAGTGATTGACCGCTATCTCCAGCATCGAATCTTGGTCTCGTACCCACCTACCATCATTGTCTTGCAGTGCTTCAATGCAGTTTGCCCTTCTACGGTTAGAAACCATCCGATGGAAGAACTCCGTGTTTTTGTCCCCCTCGTGAAGCCAATGGGTCTTAGCACACTGCCTCCATAACTGTTCCTCATCTTTCAGGAGAAGGTTGATGCGATATTTGAGGTCCTTTATGGCCGCATCTCTATTGTTCGTGGGGCCTTGATTCATAAGGAGAGTAAGCTCCCTCTGATTCCGCTCAATGACATTTCTCAGGTTACCTCTCCTCGCCCGATTCCATTTTTGGAGATCCCTGCTGCATGACTGTATCCTCCACCCTAGTAGATTTGATGCAGATATATCCCCCTGGTTTGTTTGGACCAAGCTTGGCGAACAATGCGATGAGCCTCCCGATCACGAGCCCAGAATAACTCGTATCTGAACTCCCTTGGAGGCCTCCTCTTGTGTCCCATTGAGTCAAGGATCAGTAGAATTGGGGAATGATCTGACGTTGAGGCAGCCACATGATAAACCTTTGCAAACGGGTAACGAGATAGCCATTGGGGCATGGAGAGCCCCTTGTCCAATCTTGCCTCCACTCTTTGAGCACCACGCTGATTATTGCTCCAGGTCATAGGAGGACTCACAAATCCCAGGTCCAGTAAGTTGCATCTATCCATCGTACAACAGAAAAGATCCATCTGTCCTTGCGCACGTGTCCTCTGACTACAGTACTCAGTTAGACCCATCACCTCATTAAAATCGCCCATAACAAGCCACAGGATATCACTCTGCTCGCTCAGCTGAATAAGAGTATTCCAACTATGATGACGATTTTGAGTGTCCGGGTGACCATAGAAGCCTGTGAATCGCCAGTCCAGAAAACCAACGTCAATATGGTGGTTGGAGAAACTATGAATGTTCACTGGATCCTCATTGTTCCACAAGAGTGCCAAGCCACCCCTTCTAGCCGATGGCTCAACCGTAAAACAACAGTCAAACTTTAGCTTGCGTTTTATTCCCTCCATCTCCTTAGCATTACGCTTAGTTTCACTGAGGAAAACTAGCTTGGGAACTTGTTTCCTGACCAAGTCAAGAAGACACCGAATTGCACGTGGGTTCCCAAGCCCACGGCAATTCCAGGCAATGAGGGCCAGTTACGATAGGTGGGGCTGGGGACCCCCCTCAGCCACCACCTTTACACATCCCGTACTCCCACCCCCTCTCACCCGCTTTGGTGTTTGGTGCGCTTCGTTTGGGTCATCGGTTTGCCTCCTTTTTGCCATTGGTCCCCCTACGTCTCCATTCACGCCAACATCTCCGAACCTCTCCCCCCTCCTTGCATTCCGTTTCCATCTCCCTTTGAGTCACCGTGGTATCTCCCCCTCAATAGGAGTCGGAGCTCCATGCGGACCTTCATCCACAATTGGATCCCATCCTCCATCCCCAGGCACAATCTCTCCTCCTTTCCCCACGAAGTCATCCTCCTCAATAGGGAACCCAAAGCTCCCAACACCCATTGCTAACCCCTTCCCTACCTCTACGGCACTATTCTCCATACAACGCATCCCCTGGTCAGATGGCATTCCCAGATTTGCATCCATCACGCTGGTCTTGACCAGATTTTTGGGCAGACTGATCTGCGTTTGGCACGCGGATGAGCCCACAGTTCCCTCGCCCTCATCAGCAGCATCCATCTGACAAGCCTTCCACTCCGACCAGCTCCCATTGCCAGAAGCCCTCCTACAAGCCCATCCATTCCATTCCTGTGAAGTCTCCCCCAAACCACCACTTCCCGACGCCCCCATCTTCGAACACCCAGCATGAGAAGCACTCTGTTGTTGCTGGAAGCACGGGGCATTTGGGGAGAATAGCCTTCCAACATCAGCACTAGTACTACCACGATTTGGTTTAGGCATCGCATTCATAAACCCATCTGACCAGGGCCTGAAATCATTTCCCACTCCAAGCTCTACCCTTGCACCTGGAATGCCTCTGTCATCCCCTATCTGACTGCCCAAATACCTCACCGGGTTCATCCTGTTCCCTTGGTCCTTCTCAATACGAAGTCGCACTGGCCTTGCTCCCACACGTAGGCTGCTGCCATAAGGCAGGTCAGCTTCAGCCATCGTCCTCTTTTCCTTAGGTACAATTGTGCAATCTTTGAGTGCGTGTCCCATAACACCACAATAGTAACAGAAGAGAGGGAGCTTTTCATATTGGAAGCTAACCCACTTCCGCTGCTGCTCCCCTACCTTGATGAAAATACCTCTTCTCAATGGCTCTCTACAATCTACCACTACTTTAACCTTGAGCTCTGAATCAGTAGCTACAATTGCCTCCACCTCGTCAAATGAGTCTCCAATGCACGTGCCCAAAGCTTGCTTATCCACTATGTATAGAATACCCATTACATGAACCCACAGAGGCATTTTTACGAGCACAAGATTGGCGAGATCAGTTTCTTCTTACAGGTCAGCTAGGAGGACAATGCAACGGTCATACAGCCATGGTCGACCATCTAATATCCTAGCCTTGTCACTTGGGTCCGAGAATGATACCCTGAAAAGATTTTCTCCCACCTCTAAAAAATGGAATGTGCCCTTCGTCCTCCACAATCGCCTCATCATAGCTTTGAAGAGCTCCCGGTTGTAGTTCTTAGTTGTCCATATAGAACAGAGAACAGCAGTCTCCTCGCCCGGCCTAATTTTCTTTAAAGCCTCCCTTGAGATTGCCATGGTCTGTAATTCCGCACCCAGAAGATCTCCAATGCACGGATCCATGAAACTCTTTTGCCTCTTCTTCTGGGCTGCCTTACCGTAGCTAATAAGCTCCTTTAACAACCCTTCTGCCCACAATGTTCTCGTTTGATCCCACCAATCACCACTGTCCCCACCGCCCCGTCCTCCACCCGGCTCTGAGCACGTCCGTCACGCCTATCAGAGACACACGGGAGAGTTCACTCTCTCTAAAATCTCTGAGCATATGATTAGTATTCCATAACATTGCTTCTGTTTAAGCAATTAATCATTGTCAGTTTCATTCCAGGCCAACTTGATGCTATCATAGAATATTATTATGAGTTGGTTATGATCTAGATCTTAGACCAATCATTATGATTTTATTGTGGATTATCCTCTATTTATGTTAGATATCATCATGGATATGATTTTGACATGCAGACTCACGCTGAATTATTTGGATACTAAACATATGAGTGGAGTTAAACTTGAGAATTGACTCAACTTGATGGATGCACAATGAGCATATGTAATCTATATTATTTGTGAATATCCAGTAGGCATGATGAAAGTATTTATTTATAAATTCATTAAATTGACTTAGCAACCCAAATAAATGTGAGATATGTGGTTTGTGATTTACTCGTGAAATAGTCTAATCAGATTGCTCTAGATGGTTACATGCTTGGATACATGAGACTTCATTTAATTTCTTATTTGGTCTCATGCATGCTACAAAATTACTTTGGAATGTCCACTCATGGACCATGTGTTATTCCATGGTTTGTCTTTTTGTAGGATTGTGTGTTATTCCTTGATGGACCATGGATATTGGATATGAAGAACCATAGACACTAGGTTAGTAGTCGCACATTTTCTTTAGCAAAGTCATATCTACATATGGTTGTTTTACAGTTGCAAATTTCATTTGAGTTTATTTTTCAGTTGTTTCTTATATTATATTTTATCCACATGGCATATATTTAAGTAAATGCTTTGAACTAGGGCAATGTTGTATGACCAACCCTGGGTCTAAGTGGTTATAATTTCTCTGTCATAATCCAAGTGAGTGCGAACCACCTGATCATATTGTATGCTTTGAGCTAAATAGGACAGAAGAAAAATCTCATCTTTTTTTTGTATTTGCTCCCATCCAAAACAAAATGTTGGAAGGAAGTCCGGGCAATGTGGCAAAAAAAGGAGATGAAAAAGGAAAGATTTGTTAAAGAGAGTTTATTGTCTCTCCTGAGCTTAATTATAATATCTAAAATGAGTTGCAATATATACGCCCAATCAAAAAGTTTCTTTTACTTTGGATTATGCAACGTTTACACATATGGGTGTGTGACAAATACGATAACACATACTTCATCCAAATTAGCGAATTAAGCAAAATAGCAACAATAACACGTATGCTGGCAATGTATATATCGTTAAAGGGTCCGGGTTGCAAGTATACGATCGGCAACCCGAATAATACATGTGTCTTGCTTGTACTATTCTAAATTCTAATGCAAAATAGAGATAGATAATTGTTCAATCAAAACTTAAAGGCTGCCCATATTTGGATATATTTTGTTTAATAGCATCCCGACGCCTGACCATTGCCACCATAGAAAAATGATCGGCCAGGACGAGAAAAGCGTCGATTTCCATGATCTAGATAGTTGTAGCAGTTTTGGTTCGTTAGATAAAAACCACCATGATCAGGCTCACGGTCTACGTTGTCGCTTCCTCTGTAAAGGGCGCTGCCTACATAGGCCGATATACCAAACGCTCCTTCTGATGGGTAGTGCCCATTTCCCATTTGAGTTGTGGAGTGACGAAAATCTGCATCTCCACAATAATAAGCCGATTGAAGGCCCACCCGTCCTCCCCAATTGATAATTGTTGCAGAAGATAAATCATTGAAAATATCAGCTGGCCAATATCCCACCGGTTTGTCCAAAACTTCTAATCACCAATTATTGGAATGCATGTCCTGTACGTATGTATATATGTGTTTACTTCAGTCACCAAATAAATTCATTCAATGTACTAGTAACAACAATACGAGTTATATTACCAATTTGTTTAGGGTAAATTTAATCTATATTTCCAAGAAAATCTTCTAACTATAATAATTCGAGTAATATTACCAAAAAAAATTCATTCAACTAAATACCAAATAAAACTCAAGGAATATTATCAGAGTAAGTTTATATTACCAGGTAAATGTTGTAGCTGTAATCCAAGGAATATAAACAAAATATATGCATCCAACTTAATACCAAGTAAACTTTGTAACTATAGTTCAAGGAATTTTACCTAATTAAATTCCTTTAATTAACCAACAACAATAATTCGAACAACGATACCAATGTGTTTAGCGTTAAAATTATTTTATATTACCAAGTACATTTTACCAAAATAAATTTCTTTAGTTAACCAACAAGAATAATTCGAGTAATAGTACCAATGTGGTTAGGGTAAAAGTTATTTGATATTACCATGTAAATTTTGACATGTGCATCCATTTGTTGCCCACGGTACACTGAAGGAGGACTGAAGGGAGCTCCCAGAAACAACTCCGAGGATGTTTGAATGAAACCTGGACAATTGATGTTATGACAGCCCGTATAGCGTGAACCGTCCGCCTAGACACCAACATGATAATGAAAATTAATAAATATACATCCGCGAGACAAAAATTAATCAGGGTATGTAATTTGAATATGCAAATTGTATCTTAATAAATGTGATTCTCCACTTTTTGGCACATTATTTTCCATTTTACATGAAGCAGTATATTGAAGCATTTATTATGAATTATAAGAAGGTACATATACAGTTTTTAGTTTCAGTTTAAATGAAAACATTACTGTGATTTTAAAAGCTTTACGATATTTTAACTCTACATTTTGGGTCTGTTGAATATCAAGTTTTAAAAACAAGCCGTAGAAACAAGTAATCCGCAAATATATTCATATAGTTTGATTATAATTTTAGATATATTCACTAAGTTTCAAAAATTACAAATAATCTCTATATAGTTTAACCATAATTACAATTATAGCCATACTATCATGGCACCATCACATAATATAGTAGCATAAAGAGTTTGTTTAAAGCTAAAAATTTTCAACTTAAAACTTTTAATTTTTCGCAACTATTCTATTTTTAAGTCATTTCTTCACATTTTTTTATACAACTATTCAGACGACGAACCTAACGTTTTTCTCTTTACTCTCTACCCTTATCTCTATTATATCGCATCATTTTTTCACTCAAAAACTTTTACAACAAGAGCTTTTCATTCAAAAGTTTTATTATTTTCCAAACACAATTTGCAAATATGCTTATGCCTTTAGGATGCCATAATGGAACATGATAACATGAGTAGATACATCTAATTATATCAAATTATATGAATATATTTACAAATTAACCATATGTGATTAAGATTAATTTGAGCTCTTTTACAAAATGAGATATTTAAGTAAGCATAGTGTCTTGGTGAAATTATCTCTTTACTTGTGGTGCGAAGAGAAGTTATGGTTTGGATGATGACAAAACGAACTTGATTCACTAGTCTTAAGTTTAAATGCATTATTCATATTTGTATGTGGCTAAGATTGGTTTGTGTCCTTTTAGAAAATTAGATATTGAAATAAGCATGGTGTCTTTGTGAAATTGTCTCTTTACTTGTGGTGTGATATGCTGTTTGAAGAAGTTAGTTGCAAACTTATGCTTATCTTAAGAATGGAATTTCATAAGAATGCTTTGAGATTTTAGAATATGCTTATCTTAAGAATGATAGTTCGTTGTATGCTCTTAAAATGATAGTTGATTTATTTTAGCATGTTTAATATTTTTGGCAAAAAGGTCCATTTCATAATTGCTTTGTCTCCATAGTCTGAATTCAATATTGTGGTTGTGTTTTTTTATTGATTCCTTTTTCTCTAACTTCTTTTTAATAGTCATTACAACATTTTTTTAATTCGCTGCTTTGTCTCCATAGTCTGATTCCATATTGTGGTTAAGTTTTTGATTGATTCCTCTTTCTCTAAGTTCTTTTTAATGGTCATTACAAAATTTTTTAATTCGCTTTGATTGTCAAGCAATCGAATGCATTTTATAGAAGGACATCCTCCCACCATGCAAGTCTATTTATCTTATTATTCACTTCTCAGATTCACTCCTTCTCCCTCAATTCAACAATGAGAATGGGGTCAGTTTTGAATCAACGATCAAGTGCTCCTTTGGTGGCAAAAGTAGATGGAAACGGAAAGCAAGGCTTGGGGTGGATAGGGAGGGGGCCCATTCTAGCACCGCATTGCCTCAGGGTGGGGCCAAAAGGGGGCGGGAGGCGGATGAGGAGGAGCCGGGAAGCCAGCAAAAACGGACAAATGTGTTGGTAGTGCCTATTGATGGGGAGGTGGAGGCTGTGGGGATTCCCCAGCCCCACCTCAAGTGATATGGCTGTTTTGGCATGGAATTGTCGTGGGCTTGGGAACCCACGGGCAATTCGTAATCTTTTTGATCTTGTCAGGAGACAAGCACCCAAACTCATCTTTTTGTGCGAGACGAAGTGCAATGCAAAGGAGATGGAGCCGATTCGGCGGAAACTCCGGTTTGACTCGTGTTTTGTTGTGGACTCTGTCGCTAGGAGCGGAGGGCTAGCAATTTTTTGGAATAACGACCATCCGGCGTCGGTGCGGAGTTTCTCGGCTCATCACATCGATGTGGACTTTTTGGGCTGGCGCTTCTCGGGGTTCTATGGTCACCCCGAGGCTCACCGCCGCCATTTCTCTTGGAACATCCTCAACCAATTGGCTCCAGGTGATGACACTCCATGGCTCGTTATGGGAGATTTCAACAAGGTGCTTGGACCGTCGGAATTCATCAGTTCGAGGTCTCGTAACCAAGGCCAAATGGATCTTTTTCGCTCCACTATCGATTTATGCAATCTACAGGACATTTCTTTCACTGGAGCACCCATGACTTGGAGCAACAATAGGAAGGGCCCTCAAAGAGTGGAAGCGAGGCTTGATAGGGGCTTGTCAAATCCCTCATGGTCAAATTTATTCCCTCATGCTCGGGTAGCTCACTTGTCGGCGGCCACATCTGACCACTGCCCAATTCTTCTTCTGCTTGAACCCAGGACTGGCGGTAGGGGGCCGCCCAAGGAGTTCAGATATGAGCTCTTCTGGGCTAGAGATGCGGAGGCCACGGGAATCATCCAGAATGTGTGGGAGTCTGAATCTTTTAGGGGAGCAAATGCTACGGATGTGGTAACATGGAAAATCAAGAAGGCGGGCATGGAATTACTCAAATGGAACAGATCGAAAAAGGAAAATCTCAGACAGGCTATTAACAGAAAACAGAAAGAGCTCTCGGATTTGAGGGGGCTTTGTCCGTCTGATGCTCGTGATGATCAAATGAGGCTTCTTAAGCACCAAATTAACCTTTTGCTAGAAGATGAGGAGCAATTATGGAGTATTCGGGCCAAAACCCATTGACTTTTGGAGGGTGACAGGAACACAGCTTTCTTCCATCGGATGGCTTCCAATCGAAGACGAGCAAATTCTATTGAGATGCTTCGAGATATTGATGGTAGATGGGTCAAGGACCAAGACGAGCTGCTGAACATGACTGCATCCCACTTCTCAGAGATATATACCTCTTCTCGACCACAGATTGCAAACTGGGTCCCTAGTCTCTTTAAACGGAAAATCTCAGAGTCGCAGAGAAGGGATTTGATTAGACCATTGTGCATGGGCGAAGTGGTAAGTGCGGTGAAAGGGATGTGCCCTTCCAAAGCCCCGGGGCCGGACGGGTTGTCTCCGGGATTCTTTCAGAAACACTGGCATATTGTGGGGCGAGACATCTTTCAGTGGTGCAAATCAATCATGGAGGAGGCTAACCAAGCTCAAAGAGAGAGGTATATTCAGAAGGTTAATGATACAACCCTTATTTTGATCCCGAAGACCAAGGGAGCTCAGGAATTGTCACAGTTTCGGCCAATAAGCTTATGCAATGTCGTCTACAAGATATTCGCAAAGGTTTTAGCCAACAGGCTTAAAGCCATTCTCAACGAGGTCATCGGGGGGGAACAAAGCGCTTTTGTGCCAGGCCGTCTTATAACTGACAACATGTTAGTGGCATATGAGGCGATCCATTCTCTTAGGAGACGGAAGGGCGGCAAAAGACGTGAGGTGGCTATCAAGCTCGATATGTCCAAGGCATATGACCGAGTTGAGTGGATATTCTTGGAACAGATCATGGGGGCTATGAACTTCTGTCCATTGTGGGTCAAATGGATAATGAGCTGTGTATCGACCGTCAGTTATCGGGTTAAGGTTAATGGCTTCAAATCTAGGACTTTCCAACCTCAGCGGGGGTTACAGCAAGGGGATCCGCTATCCCCTTATCTTTTTCTTCTTTGTGCGGAGGGGTTGTCAGTGCTTATTTCTTCAGCGTCAACCACTGGCTCACTTCATGGTATTAGATTGAACCCACGGGGACCTCAGCTCACTCATTTACTATTCACAGATGATGCCCTTATATTTCTTAAAGCGGAAGACGGCAACATCAGTCAATTTTTGGAAATAATCAGGATTTATTCGGCGTCGTCCGGACAGATGATCAATGTGGATAAAACATCTTTGTTCTTCAGTTCTAACATGGAAAGGCACGAAAGGGAGACGCATTCTCATCGTCTTGGGTCGTCAGGGCAGATTGTTGATCGTTACCTTGGCCTTCCGGCTTGGCTTGGGCGTTCAAAGGGGGGACTTTTCAAGGGCATCACTAAACGGATTTGGCGGAAAATACAAGGGTGGAAGGGGCGTATATTGTCATCGGGAGGGAAAGAGGTCCTAATCAAGGCTGTAGCACAGGCGATCCCGCCCTATGCCATGAGTATTTTTCTGTTGCCTATGTCTTTTTGTCAGGAGATTAGTAGGATGCTGAGCAAATTCTGGTGGGGGGAAAGAGGGGATAAGCGCAAGATGAGCTGGGTGGCATGGAAGGACATGTGTAAGACGAAGTGTGCGGGAGGAATGGGATTCCGTGACCTCAAAGCTTTCAATGTTGCCCTTCTTGCCAAACAGGTATGGAGATTGTCCAATTGCAACTCATCTTTTTGCTACAGAGTTCTAAAAGCCAAATACTTTCCCAATACTGATATTTGGAGCTGCAAATCGAGATCGTCTGATTCGTTCACATGGCGATGCATCCTAAAAGCGCGGGATGTCGTTAAATCAGGGTGCCAATGGAGGATTGGTGACGGCAAGAGTGTTTGTTTCTTCTCTGATTCCTGGCTTGGCGTAAAGGTAGATAAGGTGGGTCCCCTTGCTCTGACCATCCCAGACGATGTGTTGGTTTCCCATTTCATTGATGAAGTGTCTAATGGATGGAACAAGGATAAAGTCATCGCAGCTGTGGGGGAGGGGGGGTGGCAAGTTGTTTGCCAAGTCCCCCTTCCCCGCCACCCTGAACCGGATGCTATTTTCTGGAAGCACGAGGCAAATGGACTTTTCTCTGTTAAATCTGCTCACAGATGGCTAAGGGAGGAAACTGCTGATCCCTTTGTTTCTACATGTTGCCGTGCCATTTGGAGGACAAAACTGCCAAGCAAGGTTCTGATCTTTGGGTGGCGCCTTTTCAGGAATGCTCTCCCCACTTGTTATAATCTGTCTCGCAGGGGTATTGATGTGAATCCCACTTGTGGGTTTTGTTCTCGGGGACTTGAGGACGCTGACTATCTATTCTTGGATTGTGCTTGTGTTGCTCGGTTCGCGCGGCAAGTGGTGCCTCATCGGCCTCCGACGACCTTAGTACAGGGAACTATATCCCTCCTCGCGCTCAACGACAACAGTGATGTGTCGAGATTGTTTATTGTGTATTGCTGGAGGTTATGGTTTTTGCGGAACAAATATAGGGCCGAAGGGATTCAGCCAGTGTTTACGGATCTGCTGCGCTGGTGCAGGGACTATATCGAGAGTGCCAGACGGATTTTGATCCTCGATAAGATGTGTGCCTTGGACACTCCTCTCGTTCCTAGATGGACTAGACCACCGGAAGGGGTTTTTAAGATGAATGTGGATGCCAGATGCTTAATGGACAGGGGGGTCTCGGGGTTTGCGGCTGTTATTAGAGATTCTAGCGGTCAATTCATTGCGGCTTGTGGGTGGCGACGACTGGGGTTGGGGGAGCCTCTTGTTTTGGAAGCGGAAGCGTTCCGTTTGGGCATTCTTTGGGCTCTTCAACTACCATTCAGCCAGGTCCAGATTGAGACCGACTCCTTGCTACTGAGTACATACCTGTCAAATGACTGTCAGGTACTCTCTCCGGTTGGTCATTCGATCTCCTTGCTCAGGACTATCCTCTCTAGTAACTCCCGTGTCTCTGTCCACCACGTTCTTAGAAATGGGAATTCGGTAGCCCATGCTTTAGCTGACTTGGTATGTTTGTCTGACTGCGAACATATGTCTTGGTGGGGAAATCCTCCAACAGCTATTAGTGAGAAAATCTGTATTGATAATTTCTTTGCTATGAATTATGCAGGTTCCTCTTCTCCGAACCCTTCTCAAGTTGGGAGGGGGTCGGCCTAGAGTAACCTTTATCAAAAAAAAAAAAAAAAAAAAAAAAAAAACAATCCAAAACACCTTGATTCCTTATCCCTCTTCCATCTTCATTCTTTGGCCACCTCCACAGCAGAACCACTTTCTCCTCCTCTTTTCTTTTCATAGTTAACTCAATTTCTCCTTAAGTCCTCATGTCTTCCATTTTCCATGTTTGCTATCTTCTGTTTCTCTCTATCGCATTAATTTTATCATGTAAATTTTAAGCATTTTGGTAGGTGGGCCCTGTGCAAATCTCTGGTCTGAATGAAGCTTTATTTTTTGGCTACATAAATAATTTTAAATGCAACAACAAAGTGACTTTCACATTATCATCAATATAGATCAAAACACATGAGATTACCCAATATTTCTTAATAATAATAATTTATTTATTTTATTATATTTTCATTTCACGTTAGTACTCTAAATAAATATATATAGATAAATAGTTAAGTGGTTTAGTTTTTTTAATGGGAATAAAGGGTTTAGATTTAAAAATAATTTAAGAAGAAAAAGTATGTGTTGGATGATTGAATGGTTACTCTTTAATAGAGCATAAAGCTATCCCCTTTTCTATAATATATATAGGAATATTCAAGTGTTGCATCCTCATTATGGTGCCATTATGCTAAAATGGGCCCCACGTGATCATAAAATTATAATTTACTCCACCAATTGTATTTAGAATGATATATTCTATTACCATACCCATTTTCATCCTAATCGGATATGCGTATGGACTATATATCTGAAAATAGTATAAATTCAACATAATAAAATAACTTGATGTCAATAACAACTTTAAAGTGATTCTTTCAACACGTAAATAATTTTCTATAAACCATTTTCAGATAACATGTAACCAATATTAAGTCTTTTTTTTTTTTGTTATCTTCACATATTTTTATGATTATAGGAAATTTTCTTAATTAGATGTGGATGTACAGGTAAAAATGTAGTGATGCAAACTAATAATATCATCGTTTTGAAAGCAACACTTACCGTCCAATAGACAGTAGTTCGAGTTCTCTGATCTCCATATAAAGTTTGCGAAACCTAGAAAGGATTTAAAAACGTGTGAACTTGAGAAGATTATTCTTGGCAAGAAAATCAGTGCAGGGTTCTTCAACTCATGCAAAATTATTTAAGTCATTCATGGGGAAAATATTTCTTAGCTATGACTTTGCTTGATTGTAAATTGTACCGTCAGTCCAGCAGAAATTAAATTGGCACCACTTGGGTTTGGTTTAGCAAGAATGATTAAACAAGAGCTCTCTTCATCGGGCTCAACGTTCAGCCCATCCCAAGTATTGATGGAGGCTTCAGCTCCGTAATAGTCTCCCTCGTTCATCATGAGCATAACATCCTAGAATTAATAAATATGTTAACTTCATTAATTTTAAATTTAAAAAATTAGAGTGTCAATAAATTCACGCTTGATCAGTGAATTCAAGGGCTAACAAAATTAACATCAGTTGACAATACATACAAATATGTTAAAATTTTTGTATCAAGTATGATGTATGCATATTTCTTCGAAATAATTTTTATTTATAGTAGATAAAATATTATTTCAAGAAAGATGAATGGGTAGATTTTAAGAAACCATAAATTGGTGAACCCCTAAACGAAGCATATTTCTACTTTTGTTGGAATTTTTGTGGGAAGGGGGAACATTTCCATTGAGAGGCCCAACCCATAGGAAGCGCTTTCTGCGTTTTTCTCATGGGAAGCGTCATATCCACCATTGATTTCAGCTTGACGGATGAGATGTACTTGGGTATTTTCGGTAGTCGAAAGTTTGGAAAGGGGGTATTCGTGTGCTTCTGCTCGCCGGTCGCCTCCTCTCTCTCAAGTCCTTTCCTCCTCCATCTGCTACCAAACTCAGATGGGTAGTAGATTAGAGATCAACGAAAGGGATGTTTGGCCAATCGGATCTTAGTTGACTTTATGGCTGCTGAAACCGAAAAAGTTTTCATAGTCACCGTCTTTGAAGAATGAGGCATTGCTAGCAATGGACTGCTTGGATTTGTTGCCGGATTTTGGGCCGGAAGCTGCTGTTCTAAGATGGAAACAGGGGTTGGATTGTTAGAAAGCTACGATTTGCTGCTATGTGGACGGAGGCTGGTGACAAGATGGTTTTGTAGTTTTTACCGATGCCTCATTTTAGGATGATGAAGATGCTCTAGCTTTTCTAATCGGAGGTCCACATAATCTATGCTTCTGTTGAAGCTAATCATTTGTTGATTCTAAGAGGAAAATCGAGCTCTAGCTTTCATGGCTGATGGGTCTTTGGAAAGGGGGTGACATTGTTCAGATGTTGGATTTAAGACATGCATCGCCGATTGATGTCAGAGAAGGTGCAGAAGGATTTAGCTTTTGATCCATGCTACTTGTTAGCTGGAGAAGATGTCTCTTGCCATCGCCGAGAACGGGAATGGGTTGAAGATGGTGGAGCACCATATTACGTGCTCTTGTGGCCTATCTGAAATCATATTCCTGCCTTTTTATATATCATTAATTACTTAATTAGTTTTGTAATCTTAATCTAAATCTTTTAAAGGTAGAAAAGGAAAAAGCCATGTTGGATAAAGGTTGGTAGGATTACCTTGTATGTTTTTTATAAAAAAAATATTACATGGTAGCATTTACATGAAAACAAATAAGCAATTAAAGTTCTAAAGATTTGTTGGATATATCTAGATTAGATTTCTTAATTTTTTAAAAAATAAAAGGGCAATTTTTTTTATGTTTGAATGCATGTTTATATATCAAAATTATATTATTTTCATATACATTTATGTTATATTTATGTTATTTACCTTTATATTTATTAGTTTCTTCTTTTATATTATTTTTAAAAGTTAAATTTCTTCTAAAAATGTATTATACATTTCTACGTATATAAAAAAAAATTAAGAATATTAGCAAGATATATTTTATAAATTTAAAAGTTTGTTTGAAAAATAAAAACAAAAAAGTTGGATATTAAATGTAATCATAATATCACCTCAATATTTTAAAAAATTCTAAAATATATATTAGCAAAATACTTACTTTCTATTTTCATAATTTTTTATATTACCTAATAACTATTGACTTTGCCAATTAGGCATGGTACGTGCATTGATTCTCATACTGCTAGTGTAGTTTTGAGTCTCTCTGTGGCGGGAGATCCTTATTATTATTGGTGAAGCTTTGTCCTCTAAAAGAGAATTTGTGGAGCATAATGTATTTTCCATATATGAATAAGCTTGATATGTAATATTAAATGTGATGTTAGACATTACCCATAAAAAAATTATTGGCTTTTTAAAAACATCTTTAACTTATAAGTTTCGTTCAAAAATATACCCCCTATTGTAGTATATGGAATTTATCTATCCATAATATATCGATTAAAATAAATATAGTTCAAATTTATCCATGATAATTTTTAACCTACTATTTGATTGAATAAGTAAAAATTATTTATTTTGTTCTAAAATATCAAAATAATTATTTTATATCTATTCAATTTTATTTTAGATTGTATTTAAATTAATATTTATTTTATGAATATTTTTTAATTATATCTAGAATTTTAATATTATGAATTTTAAAATAAAAAGCAAAGGCGATATAATTTTTGTCAATATAATAATTTTGATACTTCTCTTGGAATTGAGCTGTTATTTATGATGATGGTGGCCGAGCAAATTTATAAAATTTTATTTGTTAATATTCAATTTAGAACAAATTTAAAAATAAAAATAAAAATCATCTACAACACATTCAATTTATTTCAATTTTAATTTCATTGAACTTATTATTTATTATTAATTTAGTTTTATTAGTTTTAGTTTACCGCATAGGCAACAAAGGTAATATACTGACGATATGGGTTATTGCAGATGTAACCCATACTATGGCCACTGCAAAAGATTTTTTATAAAGTTTATATATGGTAGAATATTTATTAAATTGAATTTTTATATTGACTTAATTTGATTTAAATTAATATTTAGTTTTTTAAAATTTTATTATTATAGCTTAAATTATAAACAAAAAATAAAACATGAAGCACATTTTATATCTCGACAACCAAAAATAAAAATGTAGACATCATGGCCATAGTATGGTGTGTCTATTACATGTCGACATTCATAATTTTAAAAAATAGATAACATAATAATGAAGTGCACGTTGTTTTCACATATAGGCTTGTATTCCAAGGAGCCGGGTTTCGATTCTCATATATGTCAGGGAGCAATAGCTCCTTAGCAATGTTAAAGAAATTTTTTTTATACAAAGTCTCAATTTGATACAAATATTTATTAACCTGATAATTTTAATTATATCTAGAATTTGAACATTAGTAAGCAATGTATATGTGTCCCGCGAGCTTCCAAAAATGAATATTTTATTTTCTAAATATATATATGTGTCCCGTGGGCCTCCAAAAATAAATATTTTATTTTCTAAAAATATATATGTATCCCGCGGGCTTCCAAAAATGAATATTTTAATTTCTAAAAATATATACGTGTCCCGCGGGCCTCCAAAAATGAATGTTTTGTTTTATAAAAAATATATATGTGTCCCGCGGGCCTCCAAAAATGAATATTATATTTTTATAAAAATATATATGTGTCCCGCGGGCGTCCAAAAATGAATATTTTATTTTCTAAAATATATATGTGTCCCGCAGGCCTCTAAAAATAAATATTTTATTTTATAAATATATATATGTATCCCGCGGGCCTAGAAAAATAAATGTTTTATTTTTCTAAAATATATAAATGTCCCGCGGGCGTTCAAAAAATGAATATTTTGTATTTCTAAAATACATATATGTCCCGCGAGACTCCAAAAATGAATATTTTGTTTTCTAAAAATATATATGTGTCCCGCAGGCCTCCAAAAAAGAATGTTTTGTTTTTTTAAAATATATAAATGTCGCACGGGCCTCAAAAAATGAATATTTTGTTTTTTAAGAAATTCAAAACGTGTCCCGCGGGCGTCCAAAAATGAATATTTTGTTTTCTAAAAATATATATGTGTCCCGCGGGACTCCAAAAATGAATGTTTTGTTTTTTTAAAATATATAAATGTGCCACGGGCCTCAAAAAATGAATATTTTGTTTTTATAAAAATATATATATATATGTCCCGCGAGCGTCCAAAAATGAATATTTTGTTTTCTAAAAATATATATGTGTCCCGTGAGCCTCCAAAAATGATTATTTTGTTAATTTAAAATATATATGTGTCCCACGGGCCTCAAAAAATGAATATTTAGTTTTTATAAAAATATATACGAATCCCGCGGGCCTCCAAAAATGAATGTTTTATTTTTTTAAAATATATAAATGTCCCATGGGCCTCAAAAAATGAATATTTTGTTTTATATAAAAATATATATGTGGCCCGCGGGCGTCCAAAAATGAATATTTTATTTTCTAATAATATATATGTGTCCCGCGGGCCTCCAAAACTGAATATTTTATTTTTTTAAATATATAAATATCCCACGGGCCTCAAAAAATGAATATTTTGTTTTTATAAAAATATATGTGGCCCGCGGGCGTCCAAAAATGAATATTTTGTTTTCTAAAAATATATATGTGTCCCGCAGGCCTCCAAAAAAGAATGTTTTGTTTTTTTAAAATATATAAATGTCGCACGGGCCTCAAAAAATGAATATTTTGTTTTTTAAGAAATTCAAAACGTGTCCCGCGGGCGTCCAAAAATGAATATTTTGTTTTCTAAAAATATATATGTGTCCCGCGGGACTCCAAAAATGAATGTTTTGTTTTTTTAAAATATATAAATGTGCCACGGGCCTCAAAAAATGAATATTTTGTTTTTATAAAAATATATATATATGTCCCGCGAGCGTCCAAAAATGAATATTTTGTTTTCTAAAAATATATATGTGTCCCGTGAGCCTCCAAAAATGATTATTTTGTTAATTTAAAATATATATGTGTCCCACGGGCCTCAAAAAATGAATATTTAGTTTTTATAAAAATATATACGAATCCCGCGGGCCTCCAAAAATGAATGTTTTATTTTTTTAAAATATATAAATGTCCCATGGGCCTCAAAAAATGAATATTTTGTTTTATATAAAAATATATATGTGGCCCGCGGGCGTCCAAAAATGAATATTTTATTTTCTAATAATATATATGTGTCCCGCGGGCCTCCAAAAATGAATATTTTATTTTTTTAAATATATAAATATCCCACGGGCCTCAAAAAATGAATATTTTGTTTTTATAAAAATATATGTGGCCCGCGGGCGTCCAAAAATGAATATTTTGTTTTCTAAAAATATATATGTGTCCCGAGGGCCTCCAAAAATGAATGTTTTGTTAATTTAAAATATATATATGTCCCACGGGCCTCAAAGAATGAATATTTTATTTTTATAAAAATATATATGTGTCCCGCGGGCGTCCGAAAATGAATATTTTATTTTTTAAAAATTTAAATGTGTCCCGCGGGCCTCCAAATATGAATGTTTTGCTTTATAAAATATATAAATGTCTCACGGGCCTCAAACAATGAATATTTTATTTTTATAAAAATATATATGTGTCCCGCGGGTGTCCAAAAATGAATATTTTATTTTTTAAGAAATTAAATGTGTCCCACGGGTCTCCAAAAATGAATATATATATTTTTTAAATATATAAATGTCCCACGAGCCTCAAAAAATGAATATTTTATTTTTTTAAAAATGTATACGTGTCCCACGGGCGTCAAAAAATGAATATAATGTTTTATAAAAATTTAAATGCGTCCAGCGGGCTTCAAAAAATGAATGTATTATTTTTATAAAATATATAAATGTCCCACGGGTCTCAAAAAATGAATATTTTGTTTTTATAAAAATATATAGTGTCCCGTGGGCGTCAAAAAATGAATATAATGTTTTATAAAAATTTAAATGTGTCCCGCGGGCCTCAAAAAATGAATATTTTGTTTTTATAAAAATATATACGTGTCCCGTGGGTGCCAAAAATTTTTATTTATTTTTTACATTAAAAATAATTTTTGGAATTATTTATCTTGGGCTTCATTATTGGCCATTGTTGGTGTTGAAATAAATATTTGTCAAATATTTGTACCATAACTTTGTTCTAAAAAGTAAGTTGGATTATTTGATTAATTCATTTTTCATGGAGCTTCAATTCAAATTAATTTAATTCAACAAAATTAGAGATAATATTGGGTGAATTTTTGTAAAGTTTTTATTTAACAGAAATGACAATAATTGATAGCTTTTTTGTGACTACCTATCATTTCAATTCACACTTGTTATACTAAAATGAATAAATAAAAGTTAAGTAATAAAAATATTAATGGAATAGTTTATTTTATATTTTGCATTTCTTCATTTTTCAAAAAAGCAATTATTTTATTTTATATTATTTATTTTTATGTTTGAATGCATGTTTATATGTTGAAATTATGTTACAGATTATATTACTTAATTATTAAACTAGTACCAAAAAGTCATATATATTTATATTATCAAATGTTAATTATAGTAATTTAATTTAAATAAATATAATTTATACAATTTTATTTTTAAAAGTCAATATAATAATTATAGTTATATATATTTATTTAAATTTTATTTTATTCAATTTAAATTAATTACATATTTAATTGAATAATAATTTATTATTAATTTGTAAAATACATAGATTAGGTAAAAAATTCATAAATTATAAAAAAATCTCAGCCACAACATCAGTTGATCTGCTCAGCTGTAAATGGGACAGACGATTTAATATCGGCGGCAAGGTTGGTAAACACCCGACGGCATCACGTCACACCGGGACAGAGACATTTACTAGGCATTTTTAAATTTTCATGGACCCTGGTTCAATGCACCCGGGTGTACTTCACCCCTATTTTCTTTCTTTTTTTTGAAAATGTTTTTACACGACTGTTAATCTAAGTGTATTTAATATGTGTATAATTTTTTATAATTTTTTATAATTTTTGGAGATTTTTAGATATTTTTTTTGAATTTTTTAAAATCAGTGGCATTTTTAGTAATTTTAAAAATGGTAAAAATTTATACACATGTTAAATAGACTTAGATTAACATTTTCATAAAAAAAAGTTTCAAAAAAATTTAAAAAAAATGGGTAAAGTACACCCGGGTGCATTGAACCAGGGTCCAATTTTCATACCAGTTTATATAATGCACCATTCTAAAATCTTTTGAAAATTTTATGATATGCATACATCTCCCAGATCTGTTCCGGTAAATGCCTAAGTGGGCATGCCAATTAAGTTAATTTAATTTTTTGGGCTATTATATTAAATATTCGATTAGATTTGTAAACTTATATAATTCATACACTTTTTCCTAAAACTCTGTAATTTGAAAAATCCAAATTTAAATAAAATTGAGCAAATCTATATTAAATAACGATCCCAAAAATGTGTCCACAAGTAAATTTGAAGTTCATGTACGCAGTTGGAGGCTTGGAGCAAGCGACGAACTCTTAAAGTGAAACGAATGAACGGACGGAAAAAAACAAACATACCATTTGCAAATAAAACACCGACTATATATCTGGTGGTACGCGAAATAAGATATCTTCGGTGCAAAATTTGTGTATAAGTATATTTCTCAAATCTGTTTCGATAGATCCCTCCATAGGCATGCCAGTTAAGTTTTTTGGAATTATTCATATTTTTTTAATAACCGTTTAATGGAAATTTCTGGTCTTTTCTGATTTGTGTATTTTGGGCATTAATTACCTAATTTGGCTAGATATAAAGAAAGAAAAAGTATTGGCCTAATATACAATAAATAAGAAACGCAAATGTGTGTGCGAAAGTGAGTTTAGGATTAATTAAGTTATTTGCCGCATTAGAGTAGACCATACACAGATACATGACGGGGGTTGTTTCCTTGGTCAAAATAAAGCTCCAATTTTGACCGAAAATGCTCAGATTCGTCGAATCTAAGTTCAACTGCATTACTTTTAAAAAACGACTTATGAATGTAATATTTTTCACTAACGTATCTATTTCTAACAAATTATGAAATAAACAAATGTCTATAGAACATTTACATGAGATATAACACAAGGGTACATTTTTAAAGGTGTTATATAACATAAAATTTTGTATAAATTTTATATTCAACGTAAATTTTAATTAGATTATTTGTCCACATTGAGTTCATTTGGAGTAAATAAATTTGTATTACTAGTTTAATTTAATAGATAATGGTAACAGAAAATTACAATTATTATATTCTTTGTAATATAAACTGTAATAACATTATTATATAATTTGGACAAATTTTATTATTATATGTGTCCCGCGAGCCTTAAAAAATAAATATTTTATTTTCTAAAATATGTATATGCGTCCCGTGGGCCTCAAAAAATGCCAATTTTAATTTCTAAAAATATATATGTGCCCGCAGGGTCCAAACAATGAATATTTTATTTTCTAAAATATATATATGTGTGGCGCGGGTGTCCAAAAATGAATATTTTATTTTCTAAAATATATACATGTGTGGCGCGGGTGTCCGAAAATGAATATTTTATTTTCTAAAAATATATGTCTGTCCACCGAGCATCTAAACAATGAATATTTTGTTTTCTGAAAATATATATCTATCCCATGGGCGTCCTAAAAATGAATATTTTGTTTTCTGAAAATATATATGTCCCACGGGCGTTCATAAATGAATATTTTATTTTCTAAAATAAATCCGCGGGTTTAAATCAAAAACGAATATTTGATTTCTAAAAATATTTTATTTTTTATAAAAAATTTACAGGAGATATAACACAAGCGATCATTTTTAGAGGTGTTAACATAAAATTTTGTATAAATTTTATATTCAACGTAAATTTAAATTAAATTATTAGTCCACATTAAGTTCATTTGGAGTAAATAAATTTGTATTTCTTGTTTAATTTAATTAATAATAGTAACAAAAAATTACAATTATTATATTTTTGTAATATAATCTGTAATAATATTATTATAGAATTTAAATAATTTTCATTATAAAATTTCTATTAAACGTAGTTATTTACGAAATTGATTATTTAACCAATCCCAAAAAGAAACATATATTTATATATTAAATATAAATTACAGTTATATATAATTTATTATAACTTTAGTTTTATAGCGTCATAAATAATAATTTTTACAATTTTATATATTTACGTAAATTTTGATTTTATTTAATTCAAATTAGTTAATATTTTTAATTATTATTTATTTAGTTTTAAAATTATTGAAAGGTTTCCATAGTTATGAAATGAATTATTAATTATATATCTTGTGCAAAATACACAAATTAGGTAAAATATTTATAAAATTTCAAAAATTAGATGCGATTAGATGCGATTAGATGCGATTAGATACTGTTAGATGCCGTTAGATGCTGTTAGATGCCGTTATATGTGATTAGACGCTGTTAGATTAAGTTGGATTTCATTAAATCAAATTATATGAGTTTCAAATTCCGTAATTAAGGTCTAAATGACCTTATAAGGGGCCTAGGATCATATTACAGGTGTTAAATTACGATTAACTTATTAATTTCAAAAATTAGATGCTGTTAGATGCTGTTAGATGCCGTTAGATGCCGTTAGATTAAGTTGGATTTCTTTAAATCATATTATATGGTTTCAAATTCCGTAATTAAGGTCTAAATGACCTTATAAGAGGCCTAGGACCAATTACAGTTGTTAAATTACGATTAACTTATTAATTTCAAAAATTAGATGCTGTTAGATGTTGTTAGATGCAGTTAGATGCTGTTAGATGCTGTTAGATGCCGTTAGATGCCGTTAGACGCTGTTAGATTAAGTTGGATTTCTTTAAATCATATTATATGAGTTTCAAATTCTGTAATTAAGGTCTAAATGACCTTATAAGAGGCCTAGGATCATATTACAGTTGTTAAATTACGATTAACTTATTAATTTCAAAAATTAGATTCTGTTAGATGCTGTTAGATGCTGTTAGATGCTGTTAGATGCCGTTAGATGCTGTTAGATGCTGTTAGATGCCGTTAGATGCGATTAGACGCTGTTAGATTAAGTTGGATTTCTTTAAATCATATTAAATGGGTTTCAAATTCCGTAATTAAGGTCTAAATGACCTTATAGGGGGCCTAGGATCATATTACATGTGTTAAATTATGATTAACTTATTAATTTCAAAAATTAGATGTTGTTAGATGCTGTTAGATGCGGTTAGATGCCGTTAGATGCTGTTAGATGTTGTTAGATGCCGTTAGATGCGATTAGACGCTGTTAGATTATGAAGATTTTATTAAATCATATAATATGGGTTTCAAATTCTGAATTTAACGTCTAAATGACATTATAAGGGACCTAGGATCATATTACAGGTGTTAAATTAGGATTAACTTATTAATTTTAAAAATTAGATGCTGTTAGATGCTGTTAGATACTGTTAGATGCGGTTAGATGTTGTTAGATGTTGTTAGATGCTGTTAGATGCCGTTAGATCCGATTATATTCAGAAAATAATAAAATATTAATAAATTTTCAAAAATTCGAGAAAAATAAAAGAACTTGTTATTTTTGAGAGTACCATGATTACATTAACTTTAAATAATATAAAATAACTTCTAATAAAAATTATATTTTCTAACTTTACCAATTATAATGAAATCTTTTTTAAAAAAATGTTTTTGTACAAAATTTTTTTTAGAAATTATCAAATGATGAGAAATTATGTCCACATACATTTTAATATTTGATCTAGCAAATGAATGGAATAGATTGAGATTTTGTATATATATAATACAAATTTTATCAAAAAACCAAACATACTCACGTTTTTAAACAAATATACTCTCGCTGTAAAATTACCAAAATGCCCAGCTTCCTTTTTTTTTCCCAAGGGAAGTGCTTCCCATGGGTTGGGACTCTTCCATTGAATCCCTATCCATACTAGGGGCCTGGCGGTACAAGTATTGGGCAGCCGGTGCTTAAGAAAATCTACTATTCCGAGCTTTTCAATTTGGCACTTTTTATATCTTTTTTAAGACTTAGATAGTGAAAATTTTTGAGTGATAGGGCCAAATGTGTACAAAAGCCGGAAATATTCACTTCATTCTATTCAGAAAACATGGGGCCAAACACGTTATGTTGAGCTTGTATGAGATGTCCGCACTCCTGTTATTGGGTTCATAGTGGAATAGTCCTCCTCTGTAAGCATATGCATATCGTTGTGCCTTGTCCTGAGGATGGGTATGGTTCCTCCTGGGCAGCTTTCGTTTGTGGGCACCAATGATGCCGTGAAGGATGATGCACGTTTTCCCGCTATTGCCTCTTCAGTGTAGTTGCTTGGCCTCATCTATTACATACGGATAGGGATTTCAATAATAAAGAACTCAAACAAGTAGATTTCTATCGATGGTCGAAAGTTAGAGTATTGATATGTCAGCAGAATTTTTCGTTTTGGATGGTCAATGGTCATGACGATCACTCTCACGAGTCATGATAAGCCATTGAGGAGAGTGTTTGGAATGGAATGGTTATGTAGAGCAAGAAAAAGAAAAACCTGAATGGTATGATTTGTGAGTGCAGGATGATCAAAGGCAGGCTGCTTGTAGATGTCAACGCAATCAATAATGTCTCCATGTTCACTCTGTTTCAACACAAAAAATAATTAATTGAAATAAATAGGCAAGATAAAGAGAGAGAGGAGGGATCGTTTGGCTGACCACAAGTAACTAGTAGTTGAAACTTAAAAAAAATGCACCTTAATGGTTTTGATAGTCGCTGCAGGCTTCTTCAATGGTTTGACAAGCCTACTCATTTTCGTGTTTGCATGACCTACTTTACCTATTGCTGCAACTCCATCAATAATATTAACAAGAAGAACATACATAACGGCCACTTGTAACCAAATGCTTCTCCCTTGACACGCTTTTGCCATCCTTATGTATAGCCACCAGTTGCAACTATAGAAATCAAAATCCCAACAAGCAACAGATGGATGGTTAGAAACCAGTACAAAAGATCCGAAGAAAGGAACGAACGAGAGATAGTCGGAAGAAGACAACAGCTGGCTAGACTTGATATAAGCACGGATCAGCCCCAGACGTCGCAGGATATACGTATGGAATATTTCACGAGAATATTGTGATAGAGTCCCGCTTGTATTCAACCACCACAGGTGCAGCAGGAGGTCACGCAACAACAATTTCGCGAAACTCCACCCATTTTTTTCAGCTCATGATAGAAGAAAAATACACTTTATCTATTGTATTAAACATAATTTATTTAGCTATTAAATTAAATTTCATTCAAATTAAAATTTTACACCGGAGGAATTTACATAAAAATACGTATATTCGTGCGTAAAACATGAAAATTGCTTAGATACATTCATTTATAGTTAGAATATAATAATACTCTAAAAATCATTTATCCACGTAGTAGTAATAATAATAATATTAGATTGTTTAGATGTTAAAAATTGTAAACCCCCTGTTTTAAATTTGGAAGAAAACTTATATTTTTGCAAGTGTATGTACACAATAAATATTTTGAAATTTTTTATTGATAATACATGTTTCAAATATTTAACTTTACCCATTAATATGTAGAATACATTCAATTATGTCATTATTACCAATTTGGGAAGATTTAGAAACAAAATGTGGGTATTTTGACATTTTTACAAGAAACTAAGTGCAAATTTGCAAATCTAGAAATAGGGGCGGTATATGATTAATAAAATTTCAAAATATATAATATTCAGTTCTCCCATTATACATATATTGGAACAGAAGTTACGAAAATGTGATCCTTGGTTCAAATCTTCCTCGGATCAAAATTTTGATATTTTTATTCTATAGTATTATTTACATTAAACTAATGGGATTAAATATTTTATTTAAAAATCTGTAAAATATTTGGCATGAACATTAATTAGAAATGGCTAGGGGGAAAGTTGAATTAGCATAAGTCAAAAGCTGGGCATGTGGCATGCTATTATCCAAGAAAATAAATAATAAATAAATAGTGCTGGTGCTATAAATCAGCACAACACAGACGTTGGGAAAGGAGGCAGAAATTGTAGAACACAGACGTTGGGAAAGGAGGCAGAAATTGTAGAATGAAGAGAGAGAGAGAGAGAGAGAGAGAGAGAGAGGAGGAGGAGGAGGAGGAGGAAATGGGCCTTGATCAAGTGATCTCAGTCATCGATCATCATCAACATCCAAGTTAGTTATTATTTATTTTATATCTTAATTTCTATATTAAGCAAAGATCAAGGGTAGAGATCAATGTCGTCATTAGAAATCAAATTTATTAAATCTAATGGAAGTCTAATTGAATCTATGAATTGGGAATTTTTAGTTATTAGACATGGACAAAATCAGGATTGTTATTTGAAGAAAATTCTGCCCAAAATTGTGATTAAAGTGAGCTCAAACAGATTATATACATTGCACAGTAAGGGAAAGATCTTAACCATTGAATCCATGATTTCATGTATAATCTAGATGATCCAAATCGTTAGATGTGTGAAAGTTAGTTTTGCATAAAGATATGATGATATATCATATGTGGATACCTTGTTGAATGCTTAGATTTGAGAATTTGCAAATTTGTCTCAATGATACCTATATTAGTAGAAATGGTGATAATTTGATTTAGACCATTAAAGATTTAATCAAAATTATATTTTTATGATTTAAATCATTGGATTAAAACTAAATAAGTTATTTTCTATGACATATTTGTTTCTTACGCAATCATAAAAAACAACAAAATTTCAAACATTAACTTTTTCTAAATCTCAAAAAATTATAAATTCTTTAATTATTGATGAACTAAGAACCCTTTTTTGTGTTGTAGCTTGTCCTATGCTAATAGGAACAAAGTGTTTTCTCGCTGAGATTGTTCGGTATAATAGGAACGAACTCTCATCTTGTTGCAATTGTGCTGCTAATTGCAATGAAAAATTGTTTGTTGCAAATTTTGGTGTATTAATTTCCCTAACTTTTGCAACGAGACTAATTTCATTGCAATTGATAGGTACAATAGGAACGAACTCTCAGCCTGTTGTTGCTGCACCTATCAATTGCAATGAAAAGACTTCTTTGTAAAATTCTGTTGCAATTGTATACAATAGCAACCATTTTGGAACAAAAAATGTTTCATTGCAATTTATGGGTAATGTCCTACCAATTGGAAAAAAGCTTCATTTCGTTGCAATTGTGCACACCAATTGCAACAAAAAATTGTTTGTTGAAATTGCCAGGTTGTATTCTAACTACTTATTTTATATTTTAATTTTTACCCAGATCTAGACCATTTGTTATGTTTAATGTCATTTGTTTTATCATATTATAAATGATTTCTTTCATTGAAAACTTATATTTTGTAAAACCTTATATCTTTTTGAAGAGAATGTGTGGCTTTTTTTTATTTAAAAAATGTAGTATAAAAAATAACGGTCCAATACTTATTATTTTAGAACATATATACAAAATCGAATTTTTAGAACCAGAAATAAATGCATACAGTACTGCAAAACTTCATTACATGTGTTCACAATTTTGTAGTCGCATTTGGTACCAAATGCACCTAAGTCCTATTTAATTGTAACTAAAGTTTTATAGATATCCCGGCCCAATTTCACTAAGGATCAATATGATAAATAAATTTAAAATTAATATTTTAGTATCAAACTATTTATTATATATTTTATCGAACTAAATATTCATTTTATATATTCCGTGATAAATATAATGGATGAAAAATGGATGATATTATATACAAGAAGTGTTTAATAAAATATGTATACATTTGACGATGTACTTCACAACTAGTTTTTGAATTTACAATTTTAGCAATTTCAAGAAGATTTTTATATATCTTGGGACTATACATTGCAACTAATTTTTGAATTTTAATGTGTAGAATTCAATAACAACCCCTCAGATCTTGGACGGTTGATGCCGGTACCAGAAATGATGTATATAAAAAAAAGTGTTAGATAGTTTGAGCCATTAAGATAGTCCCATAAAATTAATATTTTAGCATAAATTATTTAAATTATATATAATGTGACTACAAAAACTGATTTTTTTTAACTAAAATTTCTTTGAAAAGTTTAAAATTTGGTTGTAAAAGAAAATTTTATTATCAATAATTTTTTGCATTTTCACATAGCAACCAATAAAAGAAATCTTTAAGTCAAAAAATTAAAAGAAATTTGAGTGGGCAAGTTCATATTTTTGTGTTTAGGCAACTAATTTTTTGATTTAGTTGCAAATTATTATTATAAGAAAAAGTAAAAACATCATTACAAGCACTTAAAAAAATTTTACCCATAAAAGTATCCTCATAGGTGAGGAGATTTTTATTTGCATACGCATTTTCTTCACAAATAAATGATTCTGGCCCTTGAATGACAAATAAATGATTCAATGGTTTGACAAGCCTCCTCATTTTTGTGTTTGCATGAGCTACTTTACCTATTGCTGCAACTCCATCAATAATAATAACAAGAAAAACATTTGCAATAGCCACTTGTAACCAAAGGCTTCTCTCTTGGCATGCTTCTGTCATCCTTATTTACAGCCAATAGTTGCTACTATAGGAATCAAAATCATCAACAAACAGCAGATAGACGGTCAGAAACCAGTAAAAAAGATCCGAAGAAAGGAACCAACAAGAGATAGTAGGAAGAAGACAACAGCTGGCTAGCGAGCTAAGTAATCTATGGATCAGACTCGAATATAAGAACTAGTAAGACGCTGCCCCCCAAATGTAGCAGGGTATACATCTGTAATATTTCTTAAACAAATGAGGGTTTCCATGATAACATAAAAGGTTTTAAATATAATGGATGCAGTAGATTTTTTATTAACCGTCTAGATATTAAAAATAAAGAGGTTATCTAGAAAGGGAATCTCATAGAAGCACTCATGGAGAATGAAAACGCTTCTATATAACTGGGGTTACATAGAAGCGATTCCATGTAATCCCCTTCATTCTTAAGATTTTGATGTTTAATGGAAAATTTAAGTTATTCGTTTTGTTTAACATCATTTGTTTAGCTAGAACACCAAGTTTCATATAAATTCAATATGTGCATAGGCCACATTTGCTCAAAAATAGGTACATTCATGTGTAAATTAGGAAAATGCTTAAATCCATTTACATGTGTATTAAAATATAGTAATATTTTATCATTTATCTACACATTTATGACATTTTTGATGGTTTAGATGTTGAAAATACTACTTTAAAATTGATATTTTAACATTAAACCATTTTATTACATTGATTTTATATATTTATAGATAAGACCCATATATAGTGAAATTAAACAAATGAAAAAATTTTCATGATAATATAAAAGGTGTTAAACATAGTAAATGGAGAAGATTTTTCATTAACCATGTAGATGTTTAAAAGAAGAAGTTACACAAAGAGGGAATTTTATAAAAGCGCTTCCGTTTTGAGAATATTGTGATAGAATCTTACTTCGGTGCAACCACGGACCACCATAGGCGCAGCAGGAAGTCACGTAACAGCAATTTCTTAAAATTCTATCCATTATTTTCAACTCATATTAGAAGAAAATTACACTTCATTTATCATATCAAACATCATATATTTAGCTATTAAACCAAATTTCATTCAAATTAAAAATTTTACAGGGGACAAATTTACATAAATATATAGATATGCGTAAAATATGAAAAATGCTTAGATGCGTTCACATATATGTTAGAATATAACAATAATTTGAAACATCATTTATCCACATAATAACATATTAGATTGTATAAAAGTCGAAAATATAATTTTGAAATTAATATTAAGTATCAAACTATTTTATTATATTTTTTTGAAGTATAACTATTTTATTGTATTGATTTTACATATTTTATGATAAATACAATTGATGAATAAGATTACATTGAAGAGGCGTTTAATAGAAGTAGTGCTTATTGTCATATATCCGTCTAAGATTTACTTCGGAAGATTCTGGGGATGTACCTCGGAACTAGTTCTTGAATTTCGAAGTGTCGAATTCAGCAACGACCCATCAGATCTTGGATGGTTGATGCTGGTAGGAAATTAAGACAGGCCAGAAATGATGTTCATAAAAAAGCGTTAGATGGTACAACCCATTAAGATAGTCCAATAAAATTAATAGCACAAATTGTTTAAATGTTAAGGATATAAAAAATAGCGCGACTACAGAAAAAGCTAAAATTTCTGAAAAAAGTCTTTTTTTTTTTTTTGATTGGTACAATTACATGTATCTCAACACATATTATACTTGAAGATCTGAGACATTCTTACAAATATAAGGGACACGTATTCCCAAAGAAATCTGGAGACATAGCTCCACGAAAGAATGAGGAAGACACAGCTTGCAACAACCACTTGGGAGACCACCTGCTCCTACACACCATCCATCCGGGAGACCACCTGCTCCCACACACCATCCATCCGGGAGACCACCTTGTTTCGCTCCCACCCATTTTTTCCGCCCGGAGCGCGATTCGAAGCTCCGCCGCTGCCCTGCGCACCTTTGCGCCTCTGACAGCCACCAACCAAGCTAGCCTCGGTTGGTAAAAAAGTCTTATTTTTGGTTGTTAAAGAAAAACTTAATCTCAAATAATTTTCGGATATGTCATACAGAAATAAAAAAAAAAAATTTAAAGTTTAAAAAAAATCGGGTAGGGAAGTTCATATTGTTGTGTTTAGGCAACCAATTTTTTTATTTGGTTACCTAGATATTATTATAAGTAAGGAAAACGAAATAATCATTATAAGCAATGAAAATTTTTTTGTCCAAAAAATATCATCATAAGCAAGTAAATTTTTTATTTGCATATGCATTTTCATGGTCAGTAAAGAATATCTTTTTTGTTGCTAATAAAGGTTAACTAAAATGTGTTTTGTTATAGTGAACTTAATTAAATTTTTTGTTATCAATTAAAATTGTTTGATAAATTGTTATCGACTAAACTTAAAAGAGCTAATTTTTTAGGGAAAAAAGCTAATACTCAAACTAATACTCAAACAACCGTGTTTTCTCTATTAATTTCATGTGTTTGTTTTCATATTTTTCCTTATTTTGTATTTTAATTTTTCCCAAATTTAGATTATTTGTGTGTTAAATATCATTTTCTTTATCATATTATAAATGTTTTCTTTCATTGAAAACTTATATTTTGTAAAACCTTATATCTCTTTAAAGTAAATGTATAGTTTTTTTTCAAAAAAATGTAGTATAAAAAATAACGGTCCAGTACTTATTATTTTAAAAAAATATATATAAAAAATTAAAATTTTAAAACCATAAATAAATGTACACACTACTGCAAAACTTTATTGCATGTTTTCACCATTTTTGTAGTCATATTTGGAGCCAAATGCACCTAAGTACTATATTAATTGCAACTAAAGTTTTATAGATATTCCAGCTCAACTTCAATGTGATAAATAACTTTAAAATTAATATTTTAGCATTAGACTATTTTATTATATTTTTATTGAATTAAATGTTTTTTTATCTATTTCATGATAAATATAATGGATGAAAAATAGATAAGATTATATAGAAGAAGTGTTTAATAGAATATATATATACTTCACAACTAGTTTTTGAATTTACAATTTTAAAAATCTCAAGCAGATTTTTATATATCTTGGGGGTCTACTTGATAACTAGTTTTTGAATGTTAATTTGTAGAATTCAGCAACAACCCATTAGATTTTGGACGGTCGATGCTGGTGCTAGAAATGGTGTGTATAAAAAAAAGTGTTAGATGGTACAACCCATTAAGATAGTCCAATAAAATTAATATTTTAGCAGAAATTATTTAAATTATAAATATATATAAAAAATAGTGCGACTAAGAAATTAATTTTTAGAAGCTAAAATTTCTGAAAAAAATTAAAATTTTGGTTGTAAAGAAAAATTTCAATGCCAATTAGAGATACAAGTCAGGTCTAGTTGTACCAATTTTTAGTGAATTCAAACTCTAAATTTAATATTAGAATTCGGGTTCGGGTTGGGTTTAGACTGGATTAGCATTAGTTTCAGTCTTGGTTTCGGTTGAAATTCAGGTTACTTTTAAATCAATAGAAGTTGAAATTATCGATAAAGATAATTCATTTTTGAACATTATTGCATCCATAAGTAAATAATTTATATATAAATATATTTACTTTTAATAAAAGTTTGTCTTCTAATACAATGAATGTAATGAATTTACCCATTACCCATCAATGTAAGAAAAATAAATAAAATTATATGAAATCACTATTTAAAGTTTAATAAAAGTAAGACATATATCTTATAGTTAATTAGTATATATGCTAGGGGGTGCAACTTGGACAGGTTGAGCTCGAACCCAGCCTACCAAACCCATTTTTAGGTAGTGTTAAAATTGTATGATTTTGAGCTTGAGCCCAATTTTTAAGGTTGAGTCCGAGACTGATTTGAAATCAATCTAGTTTTGGGTTGATAAGAACCCTAACTAGTAGACCCAAACTCGATTTCCTAATTAAAGATTTTTTTATGTCCATGCCATATAAACCCCTCTTTTCAGACCTTGCTCTAATTTTGCTGCCCCTCCCATTTTGCAGTCGAGGCCCAAGAAAAAGACAATCCTCCCTCCTTTCTCCTATTTTTCTGCACACCCATCAGAAGGACCGTCAGCTATTTTCATCGTTGCAGACGTCTGAGATTGACTCATCTTCACTCTTCATTAAGTATTAAACAATTTGCTGCAGATGGTAAATAGCTGCAGAAACCGTGAGTTGCAGTTTAAATCCCATTTCACCACATACCCATCAGCGGTTATTAGGCCGCCAAAATCGTCAATCACCAAAACTGTAAGCTGCTGCTTTTTTTAATTGAACGGTTTGATATGCTAGTTGTTACTCCATTTTTCCTTTCATTTTCACCCATTCTCTCCATTACCTACGATTTATTTTTTACGCATTTTTATTTCTTTCAGGACAGTTCAAGCTGTCGATCTTTGGATCAGGCATCATCACAGCAGCTAACCCTCCATCTCTCTATGCTCATCTTAGATAGCCACTGTGATGGCTACGTAGAATCAGGTAAATTAATCCTGATTTTTCCTTAATTTCAAAAGTAGTAATAACAAGTGGTATGGTTAGGCATGGTTAGGAAAAATATTTATTTATGAAGATATGAATATTAATAAAATATTACAAATAAATTAAGGAATACATAGTATAAGATAAATATATATATATATTATAATAATAAAGTATGAAAATGGATTTTTATAAAGGAATTTGAAAATTTTGAAGTACACCAAATGAGACTATTTAGATTCATGAACTTTTTAGGAAAATAAAAATAAATCTATACTAATTAGGAGTCCCAATTGTTGGAAATATGTGGAAAATAAGCTAAGTCTATGTTTTGATGATTAAAAAATCAATTTGAGTAAGTTTTGGATACTAACATGTTTGTGGAAATGATTAAAGGCTATAGATTTGAAGAATATGAATCATGGCAAGTCAAGTCGATTTCCAAGTCGACTCAGGCATCGATTTAGGCCAAGTCGAACCCCAAGTCGACTCCAGCATTGACTTCAAAATGACATTTCCTTCCAGAGTTAAAGTCAAGACTCCGAAGTGCCGAAGTCGCACCCCAAGTCGACTCCACTTGCGACTTGAGGTGAAGTCGCAGGCCAAGTCGACTCCAGTAGTGATTTGGAGGCGTCGTTTTCTGTCCAGAGTTGAAACCGAAAACAGGGGTTGCCGAAGTCGCATCCCAAGTTGACTCAGCATGCGACTTGGGCAAAGTCGCAGACCAAGTCAACTCCGGCATCGACTTCGATCGGACAGAGGAGAAATTTCAGAAGACGAATTGGGATTAGATCGATTTCAAGGCAGAACTAAGTAAAGATGAAGAGCAAGTCAACTCAGATGTTCAAATTGGAACATATGAAGACTAATCCAAGTTCCAAAGAAAGCAAGTTGCATAAACTCAACTGTTCTAATCAAGATATACTGAACTTGCTCATGAATACAAGATTCAAGACTCAAGGACTCAAGGCTTGCAAATCATGGAGCTAAAGGGAAACAAGCTAGGATGAAGACACAATGGTTCAAAGAGAAATAAATCAAGGAAGAATAAACAAGACATGAAGAAACCCAAGCAATCAAAAGCATTCCAAAGATTTCAAGTTCGACAAGCAAAACTGCCGAGGTGAAGTCGCACCCGAAGTCGACTCCACCTGCGACTTGGGTCAAGTCGATGGCCAAGTTGACCCAGTTAGGAACTTGAATTTGCTGCGGACAGGCGCAGTCGCACCCGAAGTCGACTCCATCTGCGACTTGGGCGAAGTCGCATCCGAAGTCGACTCCACCTGCAACTTGGGTCGCAACGGTCGGAAAATATTCGAACGTTGGTGCATTAAATGCGCGCCACCTACCTTCAAACGTTCGGATTCCCTCCACAATTATAAAAGGCATTCAATGTGAACGAGGGAGATAACTGAGAATCATTGAATGTGCATAACTCTCATCCTTAAGAGCTTTAAGTGATCAAGCCAACATTTAGAAGAAGAACTTCGCTTTCAAACTTACAAGAGCTGCTTGCTGAATCTCAAAGTCTACATAACAAGTTCTTCTCTGCGCCAAAACTGTCTCTACACAACAGTAACGTGTAGAATCTTTCTTTTATTCTTATTGTTGTATTGAACTTGATTTAGTTTGAGGAACTAAGATCAAGTGTAAGCAAAGTAGTGTGTGATTGGATTGGAACTCATCACCTACTTGTGTTGTGATTTGTTGATGTCCCCTAGAGCTGGAATCTAGAAGAGAGCAGTGGCTCTAATTGTATTTGTGAAATACAATAGTGGAACCCAAGTCACAAGGGGTGTGAGCTTGGAAGAGTGGAGTAGGGAGGTTGCCCGAACCACTATAAAATCTTGTGTGTTGGTTTATACTTCTGCTTTCTACATTATATTGCTTTCCATTTTGTTTCTTCATAAAGGGGACTAGATTAACCCGGGGTAAAGTTTCTGTTTAAGTTGTAAATTTTTAAATACCCAATTCACCCCTCCCCTCTTGGGTAATTGCCATTAACTCGGGACCAACACCAATTAGTGGTTTATATTCATTTAAACTATTTTCTTAAAATCTTACAATGCATGACTCTGAATCGTATAAGAATTTATGAGGTAATATTAATTAATATACTCTTTAATTTAAATGAAATGTATGGAATAAAATAAGTAAAAAAATAGTTAGATGGCTATTAAATTATATCTTGATATATATAAGACCATTTTACATGAAATCTCATGGATAGGTATATTTTAATGAATTAGATCATAAAAATTATTAACAACTAAAACTAAATGAATCTCATAAATTAGTTTCGATATTATATCTCAACTCACATTAATCATTTTGATATGAAATTTGATATAAACAACTAATTTAGTGGGCTTAAGATGTAAACGGATTAGCTTATGAAAATTCTTATGAAATTTTAAAGTGGACCAAGGAACGGTCCAATTGAAAAAAAAATAATGAGTGGACCGAAGAAACGGTCCAGTTAGAGTCTCCTATAAAAAAATTATTACAATTGGACCGATGGAACGGTCCAGTGAGAAATTGTATTTTAAAAAATAAATAAATAAAATTATTATAACTGGACGATGGAACGGTCCAGTGAGGAATTGTTTTAAAAAAATTTAAAAATAAAAAACTATTAACTGGACTGACAGTGGTATTTAAAAAAAAATTGAAAAAACTATTAACTGGACTGAACAGTTATTTTTTTAAAAAAAAACATAGAAAAAAATATTAACTGGACTGAGCAGACGGTCTAGTGGTATTTTAAAAAGAAAAAAGAAAAAACTAACTGGACCGAACAAACGGTCCAGTAAGATTTTTTTTTTTAAAAAAAAACACCCATAGAGTGATAATATAAATAGGGGTAAGAGGCATGAAGTACGCCAGAATCGGGAGAGAAAAAAAGAAAAAGAAGGGGAAGAAGGTAAAAGAAGAAAACGTGGAAGCAAGTAAGTATTTTATTTAAAGTTATGATTTTCGTTGATTAAGTTTTTACTTATTAAGTATATATTTATATATAATATAGAGAATACGTAAATAAAACATAGCCAATTATACGGGTAAACTAAAGATGGTACGGAAAATAATAATGAAGTAATTGAAATAATATAATGTTGCAAGGATTTCTTAACCAAAGAGGTTACCATAATTGTTGGAGATTTGGATCTTAAGTTAAAGGTCATGGCACCATTCCTACCTTTTGTGCTAAACCATTCTTTTATGTGATATATAAATATAATGCCGGAACTCTTTCACACATCCATGTTTCACACAAGTGGTAATGGACATCGAACTCATAGGCATGCGAGTTGGGTTCAATTCTCGTTCAGCCCTATTATTTTATATAACGTGTATTTTTATTATATTTTGATATTAAAGATAAGTAAATATATATGTATACATAGGAATTATAATACTAAATTTTTTTTGTAAATATTAATATCTTTATTTTAATTGTAGGAAAAAGGAAAGGAAAAGAAATTTTAGAAAAGAGTTTTATTCTCTAATCACTGTAAGATAAGTAGGCTATGTTTTCCACTTTAAAAATGTAAATTTGGAATTTTTTATGCTTTATAAAATCCTGTAAATATTTGATATGTGTTTAAATTATGCGCCTTGAGATGAAAATTTTTAATTTATTTTATGATGACATGTATATTTTCTTGTAATGATCATGATTCATGGTGTGCATGAAATGCATTAAGTAATCCAATGAATTGAGAAAGAAGGTGATGTTTATAAGGAAACCGAGCCTAGTCACCTAACCATAGGTCTTAAGGGTGGCGCCAGAGGTGTTTTAATTATTCTCTGGGTTAAGAAGGATGTATATGATTCATGCAATATATTGTTAAGCATGTAAGATTTCTTTAATATTGCTTTGGAATTTTATATACCTACTTACTAAGTAAGATACTCATACCTTTCAAAAATTTAAAATATAGCTTGCAGACCGCATGTGAGATAGGTCCACGTGCAACTTGAGGACAAACTTATCTCCACTATCTAATTTCTTAAATACAAAATGTATTTAGGCAAGGGTTTGTAATATCTTAGATAATTTTCATTACACTTGTAATATAAAATGCTTGTATGAATTTGCATTATAAAAAATGTATATAAAAAATATTTAGGTTGAAATTTTACAACTTGCCATAAATTGATTCCTCGAGTAAAGTAATTCTCATAGTATTCTGTGTTTGGGGCGCTAGAGCCACCCTCCCTGTTCATCTTCGTAATAGTCATTCCTTCTAATCTTTTATTCATCACATGCTTGATTCAATCCTAAAGGTTGTCAATTACTTGCAATTCTATAAACGTGTGCCTATGTTTGTGTTAACTATTAATATGCATTGATTAATATTTTGATTTAATTTTCTATGGATGTATTATGGGTGGAACTATTGGGATTCACATGGACAATTTATAATTGTGTTTAATTATTATGAAAAATCATATTTCAGTAATCAATTAAATATGGATAGTTTCGTTAAAAGAATATTAGATTTTTGCATTATATATATGCATTATTTATCCTTAAGTTTAATAATATAAAATAATGTTAGATTTTTTTATTTTTTAGGAAAAAAGAGTTTGTCTTGGTGGTAGTAATAAGACAAGAAGAATGAAGATTTTGAGAACTTAGAATGTTTTATTTTATTTTGTTGTAATTTAAGGATCTTAGTTGAATGTTGTAATTTGGTTATTTGAACTTGAGACGTGTTGTAGACTTGGACCTAAGATGGATTTCGTAATTTAAAGTTGGATGCTTAAACTTATGATCTTATTTAGCTTGATTTATTGTGCTTGTTGGATGATCTTTTATTGTAATCGACATCATAAGATTTCTCTTATAGTTGAATGTTAATATTTATGTATATAGTTTTAACTTGTGATATTGTTGTTAAATTACAGAATAAAAAAGGTCACACCTCTTCATTATCCAAAACATAGTTTCTATTATACTTATTGCAAAGAGGAGGTTTAAATGAGGCCACTTTCATTCTGTCTTTGAATTTTTCTTACTTTCATATAATAAATTATCCATTTAGATTTTTTAATGATAGATTTATGATTGAATAAGTATAAGATGAAGAATAGATAGGGTTAGGGTTAGAGTTGGAGTTTTAAAAATAAGGTTAGGATTAGATTTGATATGGAGTAGAGTTTCATAAGCCCGAGTTGCACCGCTAATATATGCAATAATTTTAAAGAGTTACTATATTTATAATTATTTACAAATAAAGTTAATATAGATGCAATAGATTCGACTTTTATGAACAAATGTAGATGATATTTAGGTTTTAGAATAAATGTTTTATAGCTTAATTAGGTTATGATTCAGACCAAGTAAGATTTTCGTTTCGGGTTAATATAAACCCAATATTAATTCCAGGTTCTCTGGAGTTAGGTTGAAACCAGGACTAATCTAATAAAAAGCTTAAAAATAAAATCCAAACTTGGTTTTGAAACTGGGTCCGGTTGGGTCGGGCGGATTCGGACCGACCTAGTACCAAGTTTTACCCCTATAATACTAATAATTTGTGGAAAAAAGAAATTAGGTTGGACAAGTTCATATTTTTGTGTTTATGCAACCAATTTTTTTATTTGATTGTCTAAACAAGTGTCATCATAAGCAAGTAATTTTTTATTTGCATTTTCATTTTCCTAGCCACTAAAGGATATCTTTTGATTTGCTAATGAAGTTACTTAAATTTTGTTTTCTTACATTGACCTTGATTAAATTTTTTGTTATATGTTGAATTTTTTTTATAATTTATTGTCAACTAGACTTAAAAGAGCTAATTTTTCAGGGGGGAAAAAGCTAATATTCAAACAACCATGTTTCTTTTATAATTTTGCGGGTTCATTTTCTAATAATTTCGTCTAGGCCCTTATTTTTGTATTTTAATTTTTTTTCCAAAAGTAGACCATTTGTTATGTTCAATGTCATTTGTTTTATCATATTGTAAATGATTTCTTTCATCCAAAACTTATACTTTGTAAAACATTATATCTTTTTAAAGTGAATGTGTAACTTTTTTTCTAAAAATATAATATCAAAATAATGGTCTAATACTCATTATTTTTAGAATATATATACAAAATTGAATTTTTAGAACCATAAATAAGTGCATACTCTACTGCAAAACTTTACTACATGTGTTCGTCATTTTGTAGTCACATTTGGTACCAAATGCACCTAAGTCCTATACACATTGCAACTAAAGTTTTATAGATGAATCCTGATCTTTTACGACCAGTAGTAAGCCAATCCTATTTTCGACCATTGTGTTGGGCCGTTAGATCAGGAGGAAAACACATCATTCATTGAATGATTTTTCAACATCAAGGCTTTGACATCAACATTTAATGTAGTGACAGTTTTATAGCTTCCCCCCGTCGTATTCTCCCTAGCCAGGTCTCAATAGAAATTTTTCATCTACTACTATCCCTTCCCCTTGTAACACATCGCTGACAAAGTTAACGGCTGCTATTAAAGTACAGGATCAATGATAATAATTAAACTAAATCTAAATGATTAAATTCATATAATACAAACTTCGCTTCTCTACTAATCACTCTTCAAAAGTCAAAATAGATAATTCTAGTCTGGACTCATCGAGTACTGGCCTCATCTGGTACATTAATCCCATGTTGGTCTCCACCTACGTACCTATTATCTAAAAAATGATAAAATAAGATGAGTTTGGTCAAACTTGTAAGTAGAGCATATAAATGTAAACTAGTAAAACTTGAGTAAACAATATGCATAAGGGTTGACAAAATGTAGACTAAATCACATATTCAAATCAATTTTAAATCCATATGAAATATATGTTGATGTCCAAGCATACATACATGCATCATTCGCATGTCACTTCTCCAATCCATCTAACAAAGTCACAAATCCAATAGGAAGGTTCGATATCTTACCTGGTATCTAGCTCGCTACATAACCTAGGTTGCCATCATTGCATCCTAGCACAACTGACCAACTTTGCACAATACGGATAGATCAGGAAACACCTTTTGTCCAAATTGGAGGTTAACTGATACCATGTTGCGCCCATCACAAAGTTGCAGTCACACTGCACCACATTACGCAAACAACTCTAGCCTCAACCGTTACATTGATGGCTACCAGTCTCGCTGACCAGACCACAATGTACATTATCCAAATCACAAGGTCCAAAAAAATCAAGTCTACAGACCACCAAATCCATACTAGTCAGACAAGTAGGTCTGAACTATCACTACCCAGGCTATCACATCCCAATCTCTAGTCAGGATGTGTCAACGGTCGTCACCAATAGTCCAACAACAATACTTCACAAATCTACAACTATAGTCATGGCTTATGAATATATCAGCATACTAAGCAACATATGCTAGCGTCATAATGCATAATACTAGCATGAATAAAGAGCCAAACTTGACATTATAATAAATCATCATATTTGATAAAATTTATTCACTCAAAGTTAGAAAACAATGTCTTCCAAAACATTTATCCTCATAAGTAAACATTACAACAAAAAATCAAAAAGAGAAGAAAAGATCTCTACGTACCTTATATAAAATCTCGGATCTATTCTTGTATCGTATTTTGATATAATTCTCAAATCATCGCACTTAAAAATAATATTTTTCTTTCATTAATATTTTAACTTAAATTAACTTTTCTAATCATGAATTAGCAAGATATTCCTTCCTGAGATGTATGGATACCTCTATATATTCTAGCTTTTATACTTTAGCCAACATGCAGTACATTGAATAAATTAAATCATTCCAAAATTATCGTTTATAATAAATTTTATAATTCTAAAACAGTACTTGCTCCAAGTTAATAAAATAACTAATTTTAGTTGAAACTCATTTCACAAAATTGCCCGAATTACTCTTTTATATTTTAATTTATATTTTTTTGCATCGTATGCAGCCCTATCTTATAAATATTCAATTTTATCTATTAAAAAATATTTTTATATTATTAATTAATAACTAATAATTATTTGAGCTCCAAAACTTAATAAGATCACAGGCGGGCACTCTCTTGATCACATTAACTTTTAGTAGTTTATTTATATCTAACTTAACTTTCAATATTCTTCGAATACTCTACGAAATTTTTTCTAAATGAATTAAGTCAATAATTATTTATTTTCGTTAACCATGTCATTTTGGATAATTATTAATTAAGTTTAAAATTTTATTTTGATTGTTCCTCAATCTGCCTATACTTGCTCAATCAAGGATTTTATTTCTTAAATTTCTATCATACATTAGTAACTTCATGAACTAACAAAATTAAATAAATTCAGCATAAAATATTAATTATTTTTATTTATGTATTTTTATTTTACTGGACAGAAGTATGAATTTAGGGATGGTCCAAATCATGTTAATTTTTCCCCATATTTATATAATTCACCAATTTATTTTTATTTTTATTTTTATTTCCGCTTAGTGATATTCGTAATATATTCTATATCATGTAAAAATTTCAGCCTCAATTTCACTATATAAAAATTATGAAAAATCAATTAATAGAGCAGGTTTGATAGCCATTCTGCCCTATTTAAGCTGATTTTTGGTATTTTTAATTTAGAAATTAAAAAAATATTTTAATCTAAAATTTTGGTCAATTATTAGTGGTATATAAAGAGTTCTGAAAAATTTTCATACTAAAAATAGTTAGTTTTCTATTTCTTTTATATTTTTCATTTCAGTTATAGATTTACTACATTAGTTATATAAGTTAATTTATAATTGTCATAATTATTAATCTAATCCACTAATTACAATTCCAATCATAGATATAACATTTATCATACTGCATCACTTATTTAGTCTATATTTAATGGTCTAGATCATTAAAATACTTCTTTTAATAATTTTTCAATGTTTAAGATAAACTTATCACAATTTCTAACAATATATCTATAAAAGCTACGGAATTGAAAATTCTCAAATCTAATCATCCATCCATCAAGGTATCATTGTATGGTCTAACATCATATCTTTGTGTAAAACTAAATTTTACACACATTTAAAGGTTTGGATCATCCAGATTATGTATAGAATCATAAATTCAATGGTTGAGGTCATTTTCTTGTTGTTTGATGATATATGATTTGTTTGGGCCCACTTTGATCAAAAATTTGGACCGGATTTTTCCTAAATAACAGCCCCTAATCCTAGCCATGTCCAAGTACCAAAAATCCCCAATTCATAGATTCAAATTAATCTTCATCTGATTTAATAAATCTGATTTCTTTGGACATTAACTTCCTCCCTTCAAATATGAAAATTTTCTCCTAAATTCAATGTTTCAAATTGATCTCTAGCCTTGATCCTTGCTTAATTTAGAAAGAATATAACACCCAGTTGACAAAGTCACCAGTCACTATTAAAGTACAGGATCAATGATAATGGGAGAATATACACGGGTTTGCACACATTCCATTAGGTCATTGTAAATTAGCTATTTCATTAAATTCAAATTAAAATAGATCTAAATAATTAAATTTATAAAATACGTATTTCACTTCTCTATTAATCATTCTAAAAATTTAGAATAAATAATTCTAGTATGGGTTTATCAAGTCCTAGCCTGTTCTAATACACCAGCCCCATGTTGGTCTCCTCCTGCATACTTATTATCTAAAAAAATAAACAAAATAGGATGAGTCCAAGCAAACTCAGTAAGTAGAGCAGATAAATATAGATCGGTAAAACTTAAATAAACAGTATGCATAGATGTTAACAAAATACAAATTATATAACAAATCCAAATCCAGTTTAAATCCATATGGAACATATGTTTATGCCCAAGCATACATCAATGCATCATGGTCATATCATTTCTCCATCCATCAAACGAATGTCTCAAATCCAATGGAGAGGTTAGGTATCTCGCCTCATAATCCAACCCGCTGCACAACCTAAGCTATCATCACTGCATCCTAGCACGAGTGACCAACTTTGCACAATATGTAAAGATTAGGAAACACCTTTATCCAAACCGGAGGTGTAACTAATACCCTGCTGTGCCCATCATGCAGCCGCAGCCATGCCGCGCTACATTACGCAAATAGCTCTAGCCTCAACAATTATGTTGAAGACCACCAATTCCACAGACCGGGTCATGACAAACATTAAATAAATCACCAGGGCTAAATAAATCAGATATGTAGCCAACCAATCAAACAGGTAAGTTTGAATCAATGTCATTTATGCAATCAATTCCCGATCTTTAGTCAAGATGTGCTAATGGTCGTTACTAATGGTCCAACAATAATAGTTCACAAATCCATATCTACAGCCATGACTCATGAATATGTCAACATCCTAGGCAATATATGCTAATGTTATAATGCATAATGCTAGCAGTAATAAAAGCCAAACTCGGCATCATAGTAAATCATCATAACCAATAATACTTATTAACTCAAAAATTAAAAAATAATGGTACCTAGAACATCCATGCTCATAATATATAGTACCACACAAAATAAAAAAGAATAGAAAAGAGCTCAACTTACTTTGTGTAAATCTTTGATCCATTCTTGTATCGTATTTCGTTATAATGCTCAAATCATCACATTGAAACATAACACTTTTATTTAATTACTATTTTAACTCAAATTAACTTTTCAAATCAAGATTTAACATGATGTTTCATCCAAAGAAGTATGAATATCTTTATGTATCCTAACTTTTATACTTTAGTCAACATGCAATTCTTTATATAAATTAAATTATTCCAAAATTATCATTTATAATAAATTTCATTAATTCTAGAATATTACTTTGTCCAAGTTGATAAAATAATTAGTTTGAGTCTGCACTCATTTCACATAATTACCAACTTACTTCTTTACCTTGTGATTTATATTTCTACATCATATTCAACTATGTCTTATAAACATTCAATTTTATCTATTAAACATCATTATAATATTATTAATTACTAACTAATAATCATTTGAGCTCCAAAACTTAATATGATGATAGAAGGCCCCTCCATTGATCATGTTAACTTCTAGCAATTTGTTTATATCAAATTTAATTATCAATATTTGCTAAATATTTAACGAAAATTTTTCATATGAATCAACTCAAAATATTTAATGAAAATTTTTCACATTAAACAACTCAATAATTATATATTTTAACTAACATGTCATTTTGGATAATTATTAATTAAGTTTAAAATTTTGTATTGATTATTCCTCAATCTGCCTCTAATTGCTGAAATCAAAGACATTGTCTCTTAATTTTTATTTATAATCGAATCAAGGAGTTTAAGTTAGAAATTTCTATCATACCTCAATAACTATATGAACTAATCAAAATAAATATTTTCAGCGTAAAATATTAATTATTTATATTTATTTATATATTTTTACACTATTGGACAGGGGTATGAGTTTAGCAATAGTTCAAATCATATTAATTACTACCCATATTTATATCATCCAAAAAATTATTTTTATTTTTACTAAGTGATATAAGGATGTATTTTATATAATATAAAATTTTCAGACTCAATTCCACTATATAAAAATGATTAAAAATCAATTAATATAGATGGTTCAGACAACCATTCTGCCCTATTGAGACTGATTTACCAGGATTTTTAATTTATAATATACTAAACATTCTAAGATGAAAATTTGATCATTCCTTAACGATAATGTAAAGAGTCCACGATAAAACTTTTATACTAAAAAATCATTCATTTATTATTTTTTATATTTTTCTTTTTAGTTTTGGACTTACTATAGCTCTAATCATATATTTAACACATATATCATAGAAAATAACTTATTTAGATTTAATCAAATCATTTAGATCAGAAAATTATATTTTTAGTTAAACTTTTAACGGTTTAGACCAACTGGTTACACTTTTCACTAATACAAAAATTATTGAGACAAATTTGTAAGTTCCCAAATCTAATTATCTATGAAAGTGTCCACAGATGATCTAATATCATTTCTTTATACAAAACTAAATTTTACATACATTTAATGGTTTGAATCACCCAGATTATGCATTTAACTACAGATTAAATTTATATAATCTAATTTTTATTGAATAGGAAGCTATTTTGCCAAATCCCATGAGATGGCCCAGATATATCTTCTCAAATCAAGATTAAACAAAAATAAAGTTCTCGCTAACTTTTTTAAAGGAATTCCATAACTAAGATTAGGCTAGACCTATTGATTAGAGCTCCCTCTTTAGTCTCTCTCTACTATCTACCTATTTTTCTCCCCACCATAAATAGCATGTGCCAGGCAGATTTCTATTTATTTCTATTTGCATTTATTCATTCATTAATTTGTTATTTATTTTGGTTAAAATCAAGCCACATAAGAGTGTTTCCACCCAACTTTTTGACTTGCTAAGTGAATAAATTTTACGAATCATGATTATTTATTGTGATGTTGAGTTTGGCCTTTATTCGCGCTAGCATTATGCATTATGACATTGGCATCTATTACTTGGAATGCTGGCATATTTATGAGCCATGACTGTAGTTATGAATTTATGTAGTATTGTTATTGGACTATCGATGACGATCATTGGTACATCATAACCAAGGATCAGGATGTGATAGCGTAAGTGGCATTGGTTCAGACCTACTTGTCTAACCAGTATGAATTTGGTGGGTTGCAAACCTAGTTTGTCTGGCCCTTGTGATATGAATGATGTATATTGCGACAATACCATCCACGGGACTGATGGTTCTAAATGTAATATTAAAGCCAGAACCATTCGCGTAATATGGTGCAACGTGGTTGCGACTATGTGGTAAGTGTAGCAGGGTATCAATTACACCTCCGGTTTGGATAAAAATGTTTCTCGATCTATCCGCATTATGCATAGTTGGCCACTCGTACTACGATGTAGTGATGGCAACTTAGGTTGTGCAGAGGGTTAGATTATACGGCGAGATATCGAACCTCTCCATTAGATTTGAGTCCTTGTTGGATGGATTGGATAAATGACATGCATATGATGCATTGACATATGCTTGGGCATCAACATATATTTCATATAGATTTAAGCTAGATTTGGATATGTGATTTAATCTATATTTTGTTAACACCTATGCATATTGTTTACTCACGTTTTGCTAGTTTATATTTAAATGCTTTACTTACTGAGTTTGTCAGGACTCGTCGTATTTTGTTAATTTTTTAAACAATAAGTATGTGGATGGAGACAAACATGGGGTTGGTATAGCAAATGAGACAAGGACCCGATGAATCCATATTTAAAATGATCTATTTTGATTTGATTTTGTAAAGGGTAATTAGTGAAGATAGGAAGTATGTATTATATGAATTTTATTATTTGGATCCAATTTAATTTAAACTTAATGAGATACTTGGTTCATGATATTCTAAGGAATTATATATTACACCTGTTTATGTTTTCCCATTATCATCGATCTTTTACTTTAGTAGTGACCTTTGACCTTGTCGACAGGGCGCTACACATACATTCTTAGTCTTAAGTGTTGATTCCATACAGGGTGCATAGTCATTTGGGCTTAGCATTCTTAAGCGTTGTTATGGCATGCTCATTAAGGTTTTTGATTGTTTTCTGCATTATTCTAACCATTATCTACTTAATGAATCTATCCACATTGATGAGTTTTATCATTATATTTTAGATTAGGTGAAAGGAGCTCGAGATGGGATCATCGGTGAACCCAACCCTAGAGATGCATCCCAGAAGATTGTAAGAAATTTTTTCCTTTAATTACTTGTTATTCTTGTACTTTTGTGAGATACAAATGTATATGATTGTCTAGTATTGCTTAATTGTAATGGGCATGTTATATATTTTTTTGGTATTTTTGGACACATACATACTAATATATACATATGATAGTCCTTCTTATGAGTCTCGATCTTTTCAGAGGATTTCAAATCAGTACAAAAATAATTTTAAAATTTTTTTTATAAACATGCTAATCTAGTTATATTTAATCTATAAACTAATTTGTATCATTTTTGGATATTTGTATATATTTATTTTGATTTTTAAATACAAGGGTATTTAACCCTATATTTACAAATCCAAAATAAATATATATGTATATCCAAAAATGGTAAAACTTGATTTATAGATTAAATATAATTAGATTAACAAATTTATTAAAAAATTTCAAAAAAATAAAATGTATTTTTTTAGACTAGTTTGAAATGATTATTTGGCTTTTTTATTGCTTTGTTGTAATTATTAGTATAAAGTTGGAATTCCTTATTATATAAATGATGTGTGACTGAATATATATAGGCAGTAAACTTTTAATGTGGATATTTTATCATATCAATATATGAATGCATGTTACCATGCCATTTACTTAATTATTATGAATGGTATTATGTTAACTAAGCTCAACATGTCGTGTACTTCCTACTACTCCCTTGTAGTTCATAAGGAGATGTTACCGAATTTTTCTTAAATATTCTATCACCCATTAATTAGACATTGGAAATATCTAGACAGTTAGGTGGTACAAAGAAAAATAGATTACTTTTGAAGAGAGAATTCACTTTCAAGAAACTCATACTTGTCGTGGACATTTGTAGGAAATCTTGCATTTTACAAAATCCAAATCCTCTAAATCGTATTCAAACTATAATTCAAGTATAAGGATATTTTGATCATTTACAAATACAAATAACAAACTATCGATATGTTGATTTGAATTATCTTCATTATTTTAATATTCAATACAATTTCCACCAAATTTATAAAATATTTTTATATAAATTAATAGTTTTATATTTATTCTAGCATTTGAGATTGAGAATGAATTTAAATCTGCCAACTTCAACACGCGACAGTAAAATATTAAAATCTGCCAACAATATTATTTTAGAAAAATGTAACTAATAATCTATCTGAGCATGTGTTCCATAGAAACATTCTCAGTGCATAATCTGTAATTAATAATTTGTTGGTTGCATGATATTTATAATTTGTTAATTTCATGATTGCATGATTCTATCCAAATTTATAATCGGTTGTTTGCATTATTCTGTATTTATTATTTATTAATTGGATGATTCTATAATTTATAATTTGTTAGTTACACGATTGCATGACTCAGTAATTTATAATCCGTTGAGTGCATCATTTTGTAATTTATCATTAGTAGGCTTTTGAAATTTAAAATTTTATTGTTGATGGGAATGCTGTATTTGTGGACTTTTGAAAATTTTTGTTTGAAAAGAATGATGTGTTTTTAGATTTTTAAATATATGTTTTTGTTGAGCATAGTTCTTAGGTTTTATATTATTATTACGAATTATTGAAGTATTCAACATTCAATTACTAATTTATTTTATTTTTTATTTCGTTAGATACTTAGATATGTTTATAAAAGTATAATTCATAAACACGCCGAGATAAATAGGGAGAATTCAAGAGTCAAGAATCAACATTCAATGCTCACTACACATTTCAGGTCCGTTAATATAGTTAATTTTTTTCTAATTTAATATGCCATATTTATGCTTGCTCGATTGTTCTTGAAAATTTTATGTTATTTCTTTCTAGAATGTTTTGTTACGATGTTTGCAGTCTAATATATAGATTTAGGAGTTATGAATATATAAAATTTTACCAATGTATGATTAATCAAAAATAATTAAATATTTATGACATCATAAATATGTTATGTTGACGTCACCAATTCAAATTAGTTTACTTAACTAATCAAATTAGTTTACTTAACTATTCAAATTAGTTCGAACCAGACCAGTTCCTTTACTAGTTCAGTTTTGACAACATTGATCCAAAGTCCTAATTAGATGGCATCTCATACAAAATGCATTGAAAAATTTGAATACGGATGTGGGCTTCCTTAGCAATCGCTATCTTTAGAAGGGCCACAAAATTTCTATGATCTAGACCCTTTTATGGGCAATTCCAAGAACAACATCCTAACTTTTGATTGTTGTAAATACCTTAAATTTTTTAGAGTTGACCAATCAAAGTCCATGTAGGATAGTTTACGCAGCAAGGGTTGATCCTTTGACCATTTGAGCTGGACAGTTAATAATAGGCCTTACTGTAATGCTTTATCGGTAAAGTCAGCGGTCGTTACTAATGTACAAGATCAATGATAATGGGAGAACAAACACAAGTGAAATAATATAATTCATTAGTTGATCATAAACTATATGTCTTACTAAATTTAAATTAAACTAGATCCAAATGATTAAGTTCATAGAATATATACTTCTTATCTTTAATATATTACTCTTAACAATTAAAATAAATAATTCTAAATCTAGATTCATCAAGTCATAGCTTCATCTGGTACACGAATCTCATGTTGGTCTCCATACGCATATCTATTATCTAAAAAAATAAAATAAGATGAGTCTGGACAAATCAATAAGTAGAGCATATGAATATAAACCTAAAATACTAGAGTAAGCAATATGCCTAAGGTCGATAAAACATAAATTATATCTTAAATCAAAATAATATTTAAATCTATACTAAACATATGCTAATGCCCAAGTATGCATCAATACATCATACCCTTGTTACTTCTCAAATTAATCCAACAAAGGTCTCAAATCCAAATTCGTTATCTCGCCACGAACCTCAAATTAACTTTTCTAATTATGATTTACATGATATTTCATCCTAAGCTGTACCGATGCCTCTATATATATCCTAGCTTTTATAATTTAGCCAACATGCAGTTCTTTGTATAAATTAAATTATTTCAAACTCATCATAATAAATTTTATTAATTTTAAAACATTACTTGTTTCAATTTAGTAAAATAATTAATTTGAGTTAGAGCTTATTTAACAGAATTACCAAATTACTCTTCCACCTTTTAATTTTTATTTTATGCATTGTATTCAACCCTATTTTATAAATATTCAATTTTATATATTAAAAATTATTATCATATTATTAATTACTAATTAATAATTATTTTATCTCCAAAACTTAATATGATCACAAGTGGGTTCTCCCTTGATTACATTAACTTTCAGCAATTTACTTTTGTCCAATTTAACTTTGAATATTCTTCCAATATTTTGACAGTCGTTCTATCATGTTCAGGCTAATCTTTCAGTACTTTTAATTTACAAATCACATAACATTTAAATCTAGAAGTTTGGTCATTCATTAATGGTTATATAAAGAGTTCTCACAAAATTTTCATATTAAAAATATTTTGTTTACTTTTTATTTTATATTTTTCATTTTAGTTTCAGATCTACTACATGCATTGTATAAGTTTAACTTATAAACAATTGTAATTGTTAATCTAAATTACTAATTACAGATCTAATCATAGATATAACACATAGATCATATCATATCACTTGTCTAGTCTGTATTTAATAGTTGGAACATTAAAAGACTTCTTTTATTAATTTTTTAATGGTTAAGATTAACTTATCACAATTTCTAATAATATATCTATTAAAGTTATAGAATTAAAAATTTCCAAATCTAATCATTCATTAAGGTTTCTATGCATCATCTAACGTCATTTTCTTGTGTAAAACTAAAATTTACACACATCTAACAGTTTGGATCATCTGGATATACATTCTGGCGCCCCAGTCCGAGACGTCACATCCTTACCTCAGGATCTATCGATTGGTAAATGTGAATCAGGATTGTTGCCCTAATCATGCGGCGGGTTCTTAATTAGATATTTATCCACTTAATCCTAATTCCTTAGGATTTCATATCATTTATACATTCAATTTCCATCAAATGCCCTTTTAGGCCATTATATCATTTGAGAATTACACATGTCATCTCATAATCTTCATTCATAATCATATCATAATATTTCATGCCTTAGCATTTACCTATACAAAATTTTCTCCTTCTATGGTCTCAAAACCATAACATTATTCATATACAACATTAAATCACAATTTAATGTCATCCTTCATATGACCATATAATCCATGAGTTCATACACAGGTAACTTATAGAAATTCATATATTCTTGAATCTCCACCTGTGCTCCTTGCCTCCTCCCTTTCACCTGTCTTTGGGTTTGGAAAACAAAACGTGAGTTGAAACTCAATAAGCAAGCATTTTATCTTTTAGGCAATTCATTTTGAAGGCAACATTCTTTATAAATATTTCTCTCCATTCAGTAGAGACACTTAGCAAGTGATCAACTACCTGTGGAGCAGAAATCTTTTTATAAAACTTTCATAGACATTTCATAAACATGGGATGTGCAAATTCATCATTTCCATTCATGACATTATCCTTTATGTGACGGTACGGTAGCTCGAAGAACATCCTTTCATAGCATGATCCTTTCCATCCTTGGCATCGGACCTTCCGACTTGGCAACGTCAAGGGGGACTCCTTACCCACTTACTACCTCGACTAGCCTGCTTGACTTTCATTCCATATATGACCTTTAGTCACCTCGGCATTATGTACCTCTTACACATAGAACTTGTCATTCTCATGTAAAGAATTCTTTGCACCATCCCTTTTTAAACAGTGTTTCAAAGAAACATCGTATAAATCCATACTTCATCATCTTTCATAAAAATTTATGAAACGGTAAGCAAATCACTTATTTCAATAGAAATAACATTTCAATACACATTTAGACAAGGAATGACCATCCTTAAATATCTTGTAAAGAAAACCAAAATCATTTAGTAAATTTTCTTGCTTACCTTGGTCACGTGAGCTTTCCGGATCTATCTTTTGTTTGTCTTTGCCTATACATGTAAGAATGACATAACATTCATGTAAAATCTATTGGCTTGCATTCAACTTAGTTTTTCAACCCATTCTCATACATGAATCCTATGTAGGTCAGGGACATAGAATCATAGATTCAATGGTTGAAATCATTCCCTTGCTATTCAATGATATATTATCTGTTTGGGGCCACTTTGATCACAATTGATGGCAGGATTCTCCCCAAATAATAGGCCCTAATCATGGCTATGTTCAAGTATCAAAAACCCTCAATTCTAGATTAAAATCCACCTCTATCAGATTTAACAAATCTAATTTCTGTGGAAATTAACTTCTTTCTTTTAAATTCAACAATCTAGATTAATCTCTACCTTGATCATTGATTAATTTAGAAGTTAAGAAATAAAATAAATAATAACTAACCTGGATGTGGATGACGATAATTAAATGCTAGGATCACTTGATCAAAGCTCCGCCTTTTCTTTCCCCATTCCTCTCTCTCTCTCTCTACTTTGATCTAAGATGGGACATCTCCTTATTTATAAGTTCCAAAATTTTCCAGCTAGAAGGGCATAACTGCCATTTTGTTTCCTTAAATTTTTGTGATTAATTATTCGTTTAATTATTTTAGTTGAGAAACATGTCATTTGTATGCTTCTAGAAAAGAAGATTTTGACTTTGCCATATTTAGCTTCCCATGGTCGGTTCATGGGCTGAAACTTGAAATTTTATTTTTCGCTCCTTTTATTTAATTTGTTATTTATAGCCCATGTTTTACAAATTTGCAAATTTGCACTCAATGTACTGTAAAATATCAAAATACCCATATTCTTCTTTCATGTACTCTACATATTAATAGTCAAATTTTCAAACATATATTATCATACGAAAACTTATTAATGGTATTTATTCTATATTTATCATATACACATGTTTGCAAAGTATAAATTTTCTTCTAAATTTAAAATAGGGGGTTTTCACTTGCCTAAATATTATTTATATATGCTATGTTACGGATGGTTTTTTATTTTTAATTTTTTAGATATTATCTCAACAAATTGGGTAGCTTGGTTCACATATAGGTGGTCCAGAGGTTTTAAAGGTCTATGATTTGAGTAGAGGCTATGTAAGAAAATAATACATATTTATTTTGCACTTTTACCTCTCTGAGTTTGTGGGTACCACTAGATAATATAAGATAAAAATTCTTTCCAACAGGATGTGTTGAAGAATTAGAATTCAAGCCTATCGATAAGATTTTTGCGGGGTGGGGGGGATTTTGTAACGCCTCGCCGACATAGTTAATAGTCGCTATTAAAGTACATAATTGATGATAATGGGAGAACATACATAGGTGTAAAACATAATTCATTAGGTCATCATAAATCAAATGTCTCATCAAGTTAAAATCAACTAAATCCAAATGATTAAATTCATATAATCACATACTTCACACCTCCACTAATCACTCTTTATAAAAAATAAATAACTCTAGATTTGAATTCATTGAGTCCTAGCCTCATCTGGTATACTAATATTATATTGGTTTCCACCCACATACCTGTTATCTAAAAGAAATAATAATAATAAGATGAGTTTGAGCAAACTCAGTAAGTAGAGCATATAAATATAAATTGGTAAAACTTGAGTAAACAATATGCATAGGTATTGATAAAACATAGAATAAATTATAGATGAAAATCAATTTTAAATCCATATGAAACATAAGTTGATGCCACTAAGAATACATTAACGCATCATATGCATGTCAATTTCCTAATCCATCTATCAAAGGTGTTAAAATCCAATGGGGATGTGCAGTATCTCGCCCCGTAATTCAACTCGCTATACAACTTAGGTTGCCATCACTGTATCCCAGCAGGAGTAGCCAACCTTGTATAATACGAGTAGACTAAAAAATACCTTTATTCAAATCGGAGGTATAATTGTTACTCTGCTGCGCCACCACATAGCTGCAATCATGTCGTACTACATTACAGGAATGGCTCAGGCCTCAACCATTATGTTGATGGCTACCAGTCCCATTAACGAAGTCACAACAAGCATTAACCAAATCATAAGGGCCAGACAAATCAGCCAGCATCCCACCAAATTATACCAGTCAGGCAAGTATGTCTGAACCAATCCCACCCAAACTATTACATCTCGATCTCCAATCAAGATGTGCCAATGGTCGGAACTGATGGTTCAACAACAACACTTCATAAATTCTCAACTGCAGCCATGGATCATGAATATGCCAACATACCAAGCAATATATGTTAATGTCATAATGCATAATGTTAGCATGAATAAAGGCCAACGTGTGGGCATCACAATAAATCATTATAACCAACAATATTTATTCACTCAAAAACTATAAAACAACAACATCCATAACATTCATGCCCGTAACCATATATCACAATACAAAATTAAAAAAAGAAGAAAAGAGTTCTACTTGCCTCACATAAATCTAGGATCTATTATTGTACCTCATTTCACTACAATGATCAAATCATCACACCGAAAAATAATACTTTATTTAATTAATATTTTAATTCAAATTAACTTTTTTAATCATGATTTAGCATGATATTCCTCCCTAAGATGTATGGACACCTTTATGTATCTTAACTTTTATACTTTAGCCAACATGCATTTTTTGTATAAATTAAACTATTCCAAATTATCACTTATAATAATTTTCATTAATTTTAAAACATTACTTGCTCCAAGTTAATAAAGTATTTAATTTGAGTTGGAACTCATTTCATGAAATTACCAAATTACTCTTCTACATTGTATTTTCGGTATCATATTTGTTGGTCCTGGTTTATGGCAAAACCCAAGAGGGGAGGGGTGAATTAGGTTCTTGAAAATTATTTTCGTAATTAGAAGCTTTACTCCTTGTAAGTTTAATCCCATTGATGAAACATGCTATGAGATAAAATGAGAGGGTGCAAATGAAATATAAAATGCAAGCAATCAAACCGCACAAGAGATAACAATATATAGTGGTTCGGGCAACTTTTCCTACTCTACTCTTCCAAGAGTACACCCGTTATGTCTTGAGTTTCACTATTGTATATTGAATACAATCTAGAGCACTCGCTCTCTTCTAGATTCTAGCTCTAGGGGGCATATATAATAATCACTTGTTGGTGAGACCAACTCCAACTAACCAAGTCTGATTTGTCAGTAAGACAAACTCAAACCAATCAAGTAAAACCCGTTAGTGAGACAAACTCAAACCAACCCCCTGTTTTATTTCTTCTTGAATTCGGTCTCCAACACCGATCCAAGGTAACAACATAAAACAAAATTGACAAAAAATAATTTATATTTTACCACATGTAATCAGTTAGCTCTAGAAGCTCCTTGTTATATGAAGAACCACACTTGAAGTAATAGCACTCGAAGCTTCAATAGTTGTTCAAATGACTTCAACACTTTAGAATAATGAAAGGTGTAAGCTCATCTTGTGTTTCTCTCTTTCTTTTCCTCTTCTCTTATTTTTTACGTTCATACTTCAATGATATTTATAAAGAAAAAAAATCTAGATGTTGGAGTGGAGGTTGACATGCGTCTAATGTCCAACATTCGAATTTTCGACCGTTATACGTTGAAGTCGCAAGTAGAGTCGACTTGGGATGAGTGGAGTCGACTTGGGATGGGTGAAGTCGACTTGGGTTGCGACTCACTTTATTAAAACTCGTTATCCACTTGCTGTCTAGAATTTTGCCTTCGAAGTCGTAGGCGAAGTCGACTTGGGTTGAGACTTCACTTTGCCGTCTGTCCGAAGTTGACTTGGCTGTGGGACTTCACTCAAGTCGCAAGTGAAGTCGACTTGGGCTGAGACTTCACTTTGTTGAACTTGCTATTCATGAACTTGAGCTCTTGAAACTTAAATTATTTCACATATTCATGTTCATACACATAATCAAAGACAAAATATCTGAGCACACCTACACAAATACATTAGAACCTTTTTAATGATATTTCAATTATTTGTTAATCATCAAAATCAAATTAATCTTTCTTAAAGTAAGTATATGATCAACAGTATTCAATCCTATCTTATAAATATTCAATCTTATTTATTAAACAACATAGTTATATTATTAATTACTAACTAATAATTATTTGAACTACCAACCGAGCCGTGCTCGGTTGGTCAGCGCTGTCAGTATAAGAATCTCGGCAGCGCTGTTGTGGGTTCGAATCCAGCAATTGGATTTTGGCCCTAAGAGGGAGATGTGTTCTCCCGTTGTTCGTGGGAGCAAGTGATCTCCTGTTTGACTGTTGGAAGCTGTGTCTTCCTATTTTCTTGGTGGAGCAGTGTCTCCAAATTTGTAAGAATGTCTTTGACCTTTAGTGTAATATGTGTTGAGATGTATGTAAATATATCCCAATAAAAAAATAATTATTTGAACTCCAAAACTTAATATGATAACAGGCAGGGTCTTCCTTGATCACGTTAACTTTTGCGATTTAACTTCCAACATTCTTCAAATATTTTATAAAAAATTTCATATGAATCAACTCAATCATTATTTATTTTAACTATTCATATTAATTTCGATAACTATTATTTAAGTTTCGAATTTCATTTTGATTATTCCTCAAATTGCCCATGTTTGTTGAAATCAAACACACTGATTTCTCTTAATTTTCATTTATAATCAAATCAAAGAGTTTAAGTCTGAAATTGCAATACATCAAAAACTATATAAATTAACCACAATAAATATTTTTAGCATAAAATATTAATTATTTCTATGTATTTTTATTCTGCTTGACAGGGGTATGAGTTTAGGGATGATTCAAATCACGTTAATTATTACCTATATTTATATCATCCAAATATTAATTTTTATTTTTTGAGTGATTTTCAGGATGTATTTTAGATCAGCTAAAATTTTCAGATCAAAATTCCTTATGTAAAAATTATGAAAAATTATTTAACGTAGCTGGTTCTATCAGTCCTTTTACCCTATTCAGGTTGATCTTCCATTATTTTTAATTTATAATATACTAAACATTTTAAGATGAAAATTTAGTCGTTCCTTAATAATAATCTAAAGTCCCTTCGGTAAAATTTTTATACTAAAAATCATTCGTTAAATATTTTTTATATTTTTCATTTTGGTTCGAGATCTATATAGGTAGTGTAAATTAAGTTATAAATATTATATTAGTTAATCGAAACCACTAATCAAAGCTCTAATCATAGATTCGAGACATATATTATAGAAAATAACTTATTTAGCCTTAATTCAACAACTTAGATAATGAGATTATATTTTTAATTAAACTTTTAGTGATTTAGATTAATTAATTAGACTTTCTACTAATACAAAAATTATTGAGACAGATTTATAAATGCTCAGATCTATCATTTATCAAGGTGTCCGCGTATGATCTAACATTATATCTTTATATAAAATTAAATTTTACGCACATCTAATGATTTAGATCATATAGATTATAGATAAAATCATAGATTTAAATGTTGAGATCATTCCTGTGTTTTCTACTAATATATAATTTGTTTGGACCCACTTTAATCGAACGTTTGGGTAGAATTTTCTCAAATAACAGCCCCTGATCATGGCCCACCACCAAGCATCAAAATTTCCCATCATTAAATTTAAACTAAGCATAATTAGGTTTGATCAATCTAATGTTTATGAGTCATAAGCTACATCACTTAAATTTGGAATTTATCTAACAAATTAAATGGTGCAGATTAATCTCTGCCCTTGATCCTTGTTGAATTTAATGAAAAATATGAAAATAAACAAATACTAATTTGGATGTTGAATATTGATGGCTGAAATTAACTTGATGGAAACCCCATCTCCTCTCTCTCTCTCTCTCTCTCTCTCTCTCTCTCTCTCTCTCTCTCTCTCTCTCTCTCTCTCTCTCTCTCTCTCTATTCTCTCATTCTTCCTCTCAATCCATTTGATCCAAAATGGGCCATTTAGTTTATTATAAGATCCAACAATTCTCAGTAAAGGTGTGAAATTTTCCATCTTAATTTACACAATTTTCATATTAATTTATTTTGGTTAGGAGGGTGCCATTTGCACCCTTTTAGAAGTTGGAATTTGATTTCCAACCTAGATGGCCGGTGCATTGTTTGCTTGTTATTTATTTTACAGTTTGCACTCTTTTTATTATTTATTTTATACTCCCAAGTTGCTGAAATTTATAATTTCACACAATTTGTTGAAAATATCAAAATACCCCTATTTTACTTCAAAACTTTCCCAAATTGACAATAATGATATATATGAATGTATTCTACATATTAATAGAAAAAGTTAAGTATTTGAAGCATGTATTATTATACAAATAGTTAAAAAGAATGTTTATTATGTACACATATTTGTAAAAATATAAATTTTCTTCTAAATTTAAAATAGAGGTTTTACAATTTTTAAGTAAGTAATTTTATTTGGGAATTGATTTTTGGCCCAAAATTACTTTTTATGACTTGATGATGATGATGATAATGATGATGATGATGATTATTATTATTATTATTATTATATTTTGGTATAGTTAATTTTTAATTAGTTATACCCAAATTGTAACATATGTGAGTGACGTATTTGAGTAGAGTAATTAGCATTAATAATTTTATATGCCTATAGAATTGCAGGAATATAAAATTATATAATGCTAAAAACTTTATGTCTATATATTTATTAGTTATATGCGATGCTCAAACGTACATGATAAATTAATGTATTTATATTGATTTGTAGGTATAATTGATGGCTAATGTGACTTGGTAATTATAAAAATTATATTTTGTTGCATGTGAAATACGAGAATAAATAACTATGTGAATTAGGAGGCACGTAGGTAAATAAATTTCTGTTTATAAAGAATGTGGGTAATGTATCAAGCATGGAAGAGAAAGATCATGGGAAACATGAACTACCAGACTTATATATATATATATATGTATATATATATAAAGAGAGAGAGAGAGAGAACTGTTCTGGTGCAACGTCATTGGACCGGAACAACGGTGCAGTTGCTCAAAAAATGGGACCCACACATATTAAAATGCAATGAAACTTTATATAATCATATCCATATATAAATCATATCTTAGATGGTTTAGATGTTGAAAAAATTACTTTAAAGTTGTTATTTACATCAAACTACTTTATTACGTTGAATTTGTACCATTTTCAGATGGGGCTCATATACATATCTGATTGGGATGAAAATTGATATGATAATAAAATACATTATTCTAAATCAATGGGTGGAGTAGATTATGATTTGATGATCATGTGGGGCCCATTTCAGCGATGCTGCACTTGAATATATTTCATATATATATATAGAGGGTTGTTCTGGTGCAACGTCACTGCACCGGAACAGCAGTGCAATTGCCCAAAAAATGAGCCCCACATATATTAAAATATAATAAAACTTAATACAACCATTTATCTATATATAAATCATACTTTAGACGGTTTAGATGTTGAAAAAACCACTTTAAAGTTGTTATTTATATCAAACAATTTTATTACGTTGAATTTGTAACATTTTCAGATGGGAACTATACACATATCCAACTGGGATGAAAATTGATATCGTAATAGAATACATTATTCTAAATATAATGGGTAGAGTAGATTATAATTTGATTATCATGTGGGGCCATTTTCAGTGCAACTGCAACGGAACAGCAGTACATTTGCTAAAAAATAGGCCCCCTACATATTGGAATGCAATGAAACTTTATACAGTCATTTATCTATGTATAAATTTTATAGCAAATTGTTTACATGTTAAAAAAACTACTTTAAAGTTGTTATTTACATCAAACTATCTTATTATGTTTAATTTATACTATTTTTAGATGGGATCCTATACACATATTCAATTGGGATAAAAAATTGATATGATAATAAAATACATTATTCTAAATATAATGGATAAAATAGATTTAATTTGATCATTTGGGGCCCATTTCAGCGCCACTGCACTGTAGTTATGGTGTAGTGGTGCTGCATTAGAATATGGCTCATATACATATATATGAGCCCTGGTCATATGCGGTCGGACACATGAAGGCCAAAAAATATATTTTTTTTAGTTTTTTCATTTTTTCATGGGCAAGTAAATCTAGGTGTATTAAGTCTATAAATCAAGTTTTACTAATTTTGAATATTTTAAGTATTTTTTTGATTTTTAAACACAATGGCATTTCCGTAATTTTTTAAACCAAAAAATTACAGAGATGCCACTGTGTTTAAAATTCAAAAAATATTTAAAATATCAAAAAATGGTAAAACTTGGTTTATAAATTTAATACACCTAGATTTACTTGCCCATAAAAAATATAAAAAATATATGTTTTTGGGCCAGACGCACGGAGGCAGCCGTGCATCCGATCACAAATGATCAGTCGGCTATATATAGAGAGAGATATATTCAGGTGTAGTGGCACTAAAATGGGCCTGATGATCTAATTATAATTTACTCCACCCATTGTATTTAGAATAATGTATTCTATTACCATATCAATTTTCATCCCAATCGGATATGTATATGGACCCCATCTGAAAATGATACAAATTCAACGAAATAAAATAGTTTGATATAAATAACAACTGTAAAGTAGTTTTTTCAACATTTAAACTATCTAAAGTATGATTTATATATGGATAAATGATTGTATAAAATTTTATTACATTTTAATATATATAGTACTCGTTTTTTGAACAACTGCACCGCTGCTCAATTTAGCTATATATATATATGGAATATATTCAGGCGCAGCATCGCTGAAATGGGTCCCTCATGATCATCAAATCATAATCTACTCCACCCATTATATTTAGAATAATGTATTCTATTACCATACCAATTTTCATCCCAATCAGATATGTATATGGGCCTCATCTGAAAATGGTACAAATTCAACATAATAAAATAGTTTGATGTAAATAACAACTTTAAATTGGTTTTTTCAATATCCAAACCAAGGTATGATTTATATATGGATAAATGATTATATAAAGTTTTATTTTATTTTAATACGTATTGAGCCCATTTTTTGGGCAACTGCACCGCTGTTCCGGTGCAGTGACGTTACACCTGAAAAGCTCTCTCTCTATATATATAATAGAAAAGCATGCACCGGAACGATGGACCGAACATAGAATGCATGCATGTGTCGAAGCTTGACTTGTGCTGGAAAGGTGTCAGGCACTTGCTTTTTTTGTGACATGACAATTTATTAGCAGCCATCATACGTGTTGCTTTTGGTTGATGGTTGAGAAATAAATAAATAAATATATATATGAATATAATATTAATAGAGCCCCACCACATGTTGGATTATTTTGCTCTTATTGTTGACATCTCTGACTAGTGTTCTTTTTGGGGAATTTTGCAAAAAAAAAAAAATCATTTAGAATATTTTGCAACGAAGGACGATTTTCTGTTTTATTGCAAGTACACCTATTAGAAGGGATTTACACTTTAGCCATGGTCTATGAACTTGAGCTGCCTCCTGGGCCAAGCTCAGTACCTTAGGAAGCCCAAAAAAGGGGCAAACAATAGAGGTGGTGTGGCAGTTTTTAAACTATCCGTTTTATTTTGCCATAACGTGATCATTTTAGCTTGAATTTCTATGATTGAATATTCAATTATTTTATTTTTGATATTTTTCGACTCAGTGGAAGGGTTTGATTTTGCAACTAAGGCCTAAATTTTAAGTTGTTAAATTAAATGGTTAGTTTTGTCATTGAATGAAGTTTAAATTGAGCCATTATTCATGTTGGGACTAATCCTTTATTTTATAAAATTGACCAAATCAGAGAAAATTTTCAAGAAATACTAATTTTTTGTTAGTAATTATAGGCATGTATTGATAATAAATATGTAATTTTTTATTCTTCCTTTCATAACTGTGGTTTAAAAATAGGTACATGACTAGTGTAAGTGGATTTTGAATTTTTTTTTATAAAGATTATTAATTATAATAATTGATTATTCCATAAATGTGTGATTAATCTTGAAAATTTGTATTAAATACTGGACTCAAATCACTTTTCTAAGATAGTAATTACAATTACTATCCATAGAAGCCTCCTACAAATGGATGTTCCTCCATTTGCAATTTCTTTGTAGATGATCGTGCTAATATTTGGTATGAGAAATTGCAACCTTGGGGCATCATAGATTATTCCTAGGATTCTTGGGGTGAGCCGGTTGGCCAAGAATGCAGCCATGTGATGGGTTTTTCCCCTGCTTTTGACTCTTACTAGAGGCTGGCGATTGCATGGTCATAGATTGCAGCCATGGCTGCTGAAGGAGATGTCAAATGGGGAAGACGACACAGCAGGACACGATTCATAGGAATTGTTCTTGCCGAAGATAGTGAAAATTGACAGACTATGTTCGTTGGATAAAGGTGGATAAGAAGAACGATTGAAGGCCGGACACGGAGATTTAAGTACAGTGACAAACGGAGCGTTGTCGGAAAGATAAGGCAGTGTTGGTGATCGGATTCGATCAGCAATTTGATTGCCACTGTTGCACTCAGTGGTGTTAAGGTTTGGAAGAGGAGACGACGCCCAGTTACGTTGCATCCACTGATGCTGTTGAATCCTGCACACAATGATGCGAAAGGGAAAATTGGTCATGTCAAAAAATAACTAAAATTAAAAAATCAAAAATTTATGGGTATAAGACGGATTCTAACATCCATAGGTAAGATAGGAAATATGGAAAAAATTCACAGGCATAGAAGGAAATTTGGAAAATTCATGGGTATATATGAGAAATTAAGATTAAAATTCATAGATATATTTGAGAATTTTCTTAAGATTTATTCTGAAATTATTTAAATTGGACAAAAAAAATGTAGGTATAAAAAAGACGAGCTTTACTAAGAAAATCAAATTCGTAGTTAAATTATGTCATTATTTTATATCAGCATAAGTTAAATATATAAATTCAATTATCTATGAAGTGATATCGTTAACAATATAAAAATTTTTAGTTAACAATACGAAAGTTTTTAATAACAAAATAATCACCATAAGTTAAATATATAAATTCTAGATTATACACGAAATGAAGTAATAAATACTAATTTTTTTCTAATTTTTAATAAAGACATTTTTTGAATTTTATTTAGTATTACATATATCAATTTATTATTTTTCTTAATCTTCATATTAAATATATGAAAAATGTTTTATTTTAAATATAAATTATAAATTATATGAATATATCCTTTTTAATTATGTGCATCATTGTGATTTCATGCGCCCATATCGTCATCGCTGATATCATTTCGTATATTTAAATTTTTTATAGGTTTTTGTGCCCCATCTTTATAATTTTATTCAGAATTTTTTGAATTATATAAATACGTTTCTTTGACTTTTGAAAATCAAATTTTTTTTGCAAATATCATATGTTCTAAAAAATGTGGATACTCCGTCTAATTGGGACCACAAACTTATAGCAATTTTTTTTAAAACTAAAAACAGGAGTGATCCAGGTGGTGAAGCATAGCGGTTGCAGTTAATTGCATGAAATTATAGTCTTTATATGAATATACTATCACAAATCCATCAAATATTATCAATACTTTTTAGCAAAATTTTAATTAATAAATATATAAATTTAAATGTAAAAATTAAAATATGCGTTTCGTACGTCTCCAAAGTCCAAACTAAGTTTTCATCCTAAAAACAAAAACAAAAAGTCCAAACCAAGTGAAACAATTTTCTGAGCGGTGGGAAAAAATCTCTTTCTGATCAAATGTCTTTCATGAAAATCGTAGTCTCCTCTTCTAATTCCTCAAATTTAGTTTAATAATTAAATTATAAATATTTTTTTAATTTTAATTATTGGTAAAAGTCTGTCTATTAAAAGTTAAAAAGCTTAATTTTCTTTTATTTGTAATTGTAATATTATATTCTCAGTAAAGATGATATTATTTTCTAAAAATAATAGAAGCTATTTCCATATATAATTAACTAATCTATTATTCGAATATTATTTCATCATATAAAATTATTTTACTTACGTAAAAATTTTATTTTTATTAAATTTGAAAAAGTTTTATAATTTAATCAAGTTATAAATAAATTGGTCAAGTTTCTATTAAATTTTTTTCTATATAACCCTTTCCATATTTAAAATCTTGATGGTTTTTGAAAAATCCTCTTCGTTCATTGTATTTAACATTATTTATATTATCTTTCAAGCCCTTTTATTATTTAGTATCATTGTATATAGATCTTATCTGCGATGTGTAAAATCAACATAATAAAATATTTTAATACTAAAATATCAATTTTAAAGTAATATTTTCAACATATAAATCGTCTAGATTATCATTTGTATATGAATGAATGATTCTACAAAGTATTATATTCTAATACATCCCTAAATGAATCTAAGTGTTTTTTGTAATTTACATATGAATGTATATGTTTCAACAAATGTGATCCATAGGCATGTTTGATTCAGATAAAAACTTGGTGTCCTAGATAAACAATGATGTTAAATACAATGAATAAATTGAATTTTCTATCAAAGATCTAAATATTAAAATTCGAAAAGGTAACATGGCTTTGCTTCTGTGACTTTGCTTCTATGTAATTTGGGTGCATAGAAGTCAAACCCTAAATAAAATATTTCAAAATTATATTATTAAAGATATCCACTGAAAACATTTATACTTCAACTCCAGCGTAAAATAGCTTGATCTTTCTAACATAATTTGATGAAGTCAAAATTATCTTGTCATTTTTAATGTATTATGTTAATTAGAAAATACATAAATTTAACAACAAATTCAACTAAATTATTGCAGCTACAACATGCTTGATTAATACGTGGTGTTGATAGAAACTCAAAATTTTAAATTTGACTATTCTTTTATTAGTATAGTTCAACTATACATTTATACTAGAAGTGACTTCTAATTTAATGATGACCCCATTCAATCCTTTTTTTTGAATTTTAAAATGAAAAACAATCTTGTTAGCTTGAGCTAAACAAATGGCTCGCTTAGCCCATGACAAAAAACCATTTAAAATATTTTTTTTTTATTTTTTATACACTTATTTATCTAAATATATTTAATATCTAAACTAAGTTTTATCATTTTTGGATATGTGTATATATTTTTTTTTGAAATTTTTAAATATCTCTATGTCTATATGTATTTAAAATACTTTTATCTTTAAAAATCTCAAGAAATATATGCATATATTCAAAAATGGTAAACCTTAGTTTATATGTGTAACGCCCCACCGACAAAATCAATAATCGTTACTAAAATATAGAATCGCTGATAATGGAAGAACATACACAGGTGCAATACAAAATTCCTTAGACTATCATGAACCAGATACCTCATTCAGTTCAAATTAAATTGGATCCAAATAATAAAATTCATATAATATATACGTTATATCTTCCCTAATTACCCTTTAAAAATCAATTAAATTAGATCATTTTAGATCTGGATTCATCAAGTCCTAGTCTCATCTAGTACACTAATTCTATGTTGGTCTTCACCCGCATACCTGTTATCTAAAAAAATTAACAAAATATGATGAATCTAGGCAAAACTCAATAAGTAAAACATATAAATGCAAACTAGCAAAACTTAAGTGAACGATATGCACAAAGGTTAACAAAAAAAGATTAAATCATAGATTCAAATTAGATTTAAATCCATATGAAATATATGTTGATGCCCAAGCATGCATCAATGCACCATGCGCATGTCACTTCTCCAATCCATCCATCACGATCTCAAATCCAATAGGAAGGTTTGGTATCTTGCTCCATAATCCAATCTGCTGCACAACCTTAGGTTGTCATCACTGCATCCTAGCACAAGTAGCCAACCCTACACAATACGGATAGATTGGGAAACACTTTTATCTAAACTGAAGGTGTAACTGATACCATGTTACGCTCGCTACACAGCCATAGCCATGCCGCACCACATTACGCAAACGGCTCTAGCCTCATCATCTATTACATTGAGGACCACCGGTCCCATAGACTGGGTTACAATATTCATTACCCAAATCACAAAGGCCAGACAAACTAGGTCTACAACCCACCAATCAGACATGTAAGTCAGAATTAATGCCACCCAGGTTATCACATCCCAATCCCCAGTCAAGATGTGCGAACGGTCATCACCGATGGTCCAACAACAATGGCTCATGAATATGCCAACATACCGAGCAACGTATGCTAATGTTGTAATGCATAATGCTAGCATGAATAAAGAACCAAACTCGGCATCACAACAAATCATCATATCTGATAACATTTATTCATTTAAAAATTAGAAAACAACGGCATCTAGAACATCCATGCCTGCACCGATACAGTACAACACAAAATTAAATGAAACGAGAAAAGAGCTCTACTTACCTTGTGTAAATCTCGAGTTCATCCTTGTACCGTATTTCGCTACAACGTTCAAATCGTCGCACTGGAAAATAAAACTTTTATTTTATTAATATTTTAACTCAAATTAACTCTTTTAATAATGCTCTAATACGATATCACATTCTAAGATGTATGGATACCTCTATGTGTCTTAACTTTTATAATTTAACCAACATACAGTTTCTTCTATAAATTAAATTATTCTAAAATTATCATTTATAATAAATTTTAATAATACTAAAACATTACTTGATCCAAGTTAATAAAATCAATTTAAGTCATAGCTCACTTCTTATAAATACCAAATTACTACTTTTAACTTTTCGATATATGTTTTCTGTATCATATTCAACCATATCTTATAAATATTTAATTTTATCTATTAACAAATATTTTTATATTATTAATTACTATATAATAATCATTTTGAACTCCAAAACTTAATATGATCACAGGTAGGTCTTTCCTTGATCATATTAACTTTCGATAGTCTATTTGCATATAATTTAATTTTCAATATTTTTCATATATTTTGTGAAAACTTTCCATATGAACTACTCAATAATCATATATTTTAACTAACCATATCAATTTGGATCATTATTATTTAAGTTTCAAACTTTGTTTTGATTATTGCTCAATCTGTTCATATTTGCTAAAATCAAACACACTAATTTCTCTAAATCTGGATTTATAATTAAATCAAGATATCTAAGTCTGAAATTTCTATCATACATCAAAAACTACACGAATTAACCAAAATAAATATTTTTAGCATAAAATATTAATTATTTATATTTGTTTATATATTTTTATTTTGCTAGACAGGGGTATGAGTTTAGGGATAGTTCAAATCACGTTTGTTATTGACCATATTTATATCATCCAAAAATTAATTTTTAATTTCACTGAGTGATATTAAGAATATTGGCCAGCGGGGGATTTGGTATAGCAGCTCACGTTCGTTTGTGCTGCGCGTTCCCACTGGACTGGTCTATATCATATAAAATTTTTAGATCAAAATTCCTTTCCTAAAAATTATTAAATATAATTAGTGCAGTTGATCCTGACAGTTGTTTTACCCTGTTCGGGCTGATCTTCCAGCATTTTTAATTTACAACATGATTAACCTTTTAAGATGAAAATTTGATCTTTCCTTAATGACAATATGATGAGATATCACACAAATTTCATGCTAAAAATCATTCATTTACTATTTCTTTTATATTTTTGAATTTCGTTCCAGATGTACTACACAGGTTATATAAGGTAGCTTGTAAACCATTGTAATTGTTAATCTAATCCACTAATTATAGCTCTGATCATAGGTTTAACACAAAGATAAAAAACAATAACTTATTTATTCTTGATCTAACAATTTGGATCATGATATTATTTTTTTAACTAAACTTTTAATGGTTTAGATCAATTGTTTACACTTTCCACTAATACAAGGATTATTGAGACGGATTTGCAAATACTCAAATCGAATCATCTATCAATGTGTCCACACATGATCTAATGTCGTTTCTATATGTAAAATTTCATTTTACACACATCTAATGGTTTGGATTATCCAGAACATGCATCGAATCATGGGTTGAAGGGTTGAGATCATCTTCTTGCTATTCAACGGTATAGGATCTGTTTAAGCCCACTTTGATCATAATTTTGGGAAGAATTTTTCCCAAGTAACTGCCCTAATCGTAGCCATTTTCAAGTACCAAAAATTGCCAATTCAGAGATTCAAAGTGACCTCCATAAGATTTAACAAATTTGATTTCTGTGGACAATAGTTTTCTCTCTTCAATTCTGAAAATTTTCTCCCAATTCAACGGTCCAGATTGATCTCTACCATTGATCCTTACTTAATTTAAAAAAAAGATATAAAATAAATAATAACTTACCTTGATAATGATAATTGATGGTTGAGATCACTTGATCAAGGCTCCATATCCTCTCTCTCTTTCTCTCTTCCCTCTCTACTCTCCTTCCCTCCCTTTTTTCCAACGAAAATAAACTTTGCCAGAACATATTTATATCTCTTCATTATTTCATTTATTTATTAATTACTTTATTATTATTTTGGCTAAAATTATGCTACAATTCTATAAGTTAACAGATTACTGCCACCTTGTCATCTCTATACTTAAATTAAAATTTTTGTTTATACATTTATTTTAGAAAAATTGAAAATGATTAATCCATTTTTGTTAAATGATATAATAAAAAATTAAATGATAAATAAAAATTGGAGAAGGAGATTCAAACCATGGATGCATATTTTTAAAGGCATTAGTTTCTGCCGTTACATCACCAGCTATGATACACACATCCCAGGAACTAAATATTATATATTTTGAAATTCTCCATTTACAGCCCCTATTTTACATATTTGTAAATTTATACCTGGTTTATTGTAAAATATCAAAATACCCCTATTTTGCTTCAAAACCTTTCCAAATTGATATTAATGACATACTTGAATGTATTTTATATATTAATAGCAAAATTTAAATATTTGAAACATGTGTTATAATAAAAAAATTTTAAAAGATATTTATTATGTACCATATTTGCAAAATATAAATTTTCATCCAAATTTAAAATAGGGGGTTAATAATATGTTAAATACATTTAGATAAATAATTATATGAAGAAAAAATAAGAAAAATGTTGTAAATGAGTTTTTTAATGTGGGTTAAGCGAGATATTTGCTAAGTGCAGACTAATAGGATCACTTTTCTTTTAAAATTTATTTGTAAGTTTAAATAGGTTCTTCTTATAATGCCCAATCGATAAAGTCAAAGGTTGCTACTAAAGAACAAGATCAATGATAGTAGAAGAATATACACGGGTGCAATAATAGAATTCATTTTGTCATCATAAACTAGGTGTTTCACTAATTTCAAATTAAAATAAATTAAAATAATTAAATATATAAAATACATACTTTACATCCTTACTACATTATACTTAAAAATCAAAATAAATAAATAATTCTAGGTCTAGATTTATCAATTTTTGCCTCATTTGGTACACCAACCCTATGTTGGTCTTCACCCGCATATTTATTATCTAAAAAATATAACAAAATAGGATGAGTCCGAACAAACTCAGTAAGTAGAATATATAAATGTAAACTGATAAAACTTAAGTAAATAATATGCATAGGGGTCAACAAAATATAGATTAAGCCACAGATCCAAATCAATTTTAAATCAATGTGAAACATATGTTTAATGCCCAAGCATGCATCGATGCATCATACATATGTCACTTCTCAAATCAATCCACTAAAGTCCCAAATCCAAATGGGGAGGTTCAGTATCTCGCCATATAATCCAGCTCGCTGTTCAACCTAGGTTGCCATCACTGCATTCCAGCACGAGTGGTTAACCTTGAACAATACAAATAGATCAGAAACACCTTTATCCAAACTAGAGGTATAACTGATACTCTGCTATGCTTTCCATATAGCTGCAACCATGCCGCATCACATTATGCAAACAACTCCAACCATTATATTGATGGCCACCAATCCTATGGACCGGATCACGATATACATTATCCAAATAACAAGGGTCAGACAAATCTGGTCTGCAACCTGCCAATTAAACAAGTAAGTCTAAACCAATGCTACCTAAGCTATCACATGTTGATCCCTAGTCAGAATGTGCCGACGGTCGTCCCCAATGGTCTAACAACAGCACTTCATAATCCACAAATGTAGTCATGGCTCGTGAATATGCTAACATATAAATCAATATACATCAATGTCATAATGATAATTCCAGCATGAATAAATGACCAAACTCAACGCCATAATAAATCATCATAACTTATATCATTCATTGACTTGAAAATTAGAAAGCAACGACATCCAAAACATCTATGCTCATAATCACAGATTATAATACAAAATCAAAAAAAGAAGAAAAGAACTCTACTTACCTTGTATAATTTTCGGATCCATCTTTGTATTGTATTTCATTATAATGTTCAAATTGTTACATTGGAAAATAACATTTTTCTTTAATCAATATTTTAACTCAAATTAACTCTTTTAATATTGACCTAGCATAATATCTCATCCTAGGATATACAGATATCTCTATGTATCCTTACTTTTATAATTTAGTTAAAATGCGGTTCATTATACAAATTAAATTATTCTAAAATTATTATTTATAATAAATTTCATTAATCCTAGAATATTACTTTCTCCAATGTTGATAAAAACAATTTAAGTTGGAGCTTATTTTTCAGAATTACTAAATTACTCTTTTACCTTTTAATTTGTATTTTCTGCATCGTATTCAACCCTATCTTATAAATATTTAATTTTATCTATCAAACATCATTATCAAATTATTAATTACTACTAATAACATTTGAGCTCTAAAACATAATATGATCACAGGTGGGCCCTCCCTTAATCACATTACTTTCGGCAGTCTATTTGTATATAATTTAATTTCGAAAAATTTTCAAATATTTTATGAAAAATTTTCAATTAAATTAACTCAACAATCATATATTTTACCTAACCATATTAATTTGGATCATGATTATTTAAGTTTCAAATTTCGTTTTCATTATTCCTCAAATTGCCCATAGTTACTAAAATTAGAAACATTGAGTCCTTCTAATTTTTAATTATAATCGAATTAAAGATTTTAAGTTTGTAATTCTTATCATAGATTAATAACCACATGAATTAACCAAATTAAATAGTTCCAATACAAAATACTAATTTTTTATATTTCTTTTTGTATTTTTATTCAGCTAGATAAGGTTATGAGTTTAGGGATTATTCAAATCACATTAATTTTTAACTATATTTATATCATCCAAAAATTAATCTTTATTTTTTAAAGTGATATTAATAATATATTCTATATCATATAAATTTTTAGCTTTAATTTCATTGTATAAAAATTATGAAAAATCAATTAATGCATCTGATTCTGATAGTCGTTCTACCTTGTTCAGGATGATTTATTAGTATTTTTAATTTACGAAATTAAAAATTATTTTAATCTACAAATTTCGTCATTCATTAATGGTTATAAAGAGTTATCAAAAAAATTGGAATACTAAAAATAGTCCATTTACTATTTGTTTTATATTTTTCATTTTGATTCCAGATTATATAAGGTAAGTTATAAACCATTGTAATTGTTAATCTAATCCACGAATTGTAATTTTAATCATAGTTGTAACACATATATCACACATATATCCTAGAACATAATTTATTTAGTCTTAATCCAATAATTTAGATCATGAAAATACAGTTTTAATTAAATCTTTAATGATCTAGATCAACTTATCACATTTTCTACTAATATAGTCATTATTAAGATAGAAATACAAATGCTCAAATCTAATCATCCATCAAGGTGTCAACGCAAGATCTAACATCATTTATCTATGTATAATTAAGTTTTATACACATTTAATGGTTTGGATAATCCAGATCATACATGAAATCATGGATTCAATGGTTGAGATCATTTCCTTACTGCCGAATAATACATAATCTGTTTGGGCCCACTTTGATCATAATTTTGGGCAAAATTTTCCCAAGTAACAGCCCCTGACCATGGCCAATCCCCAAGCATCAAAATTCCCCATCATTGAATTTAAACTAAACATAATCAAATTTAATAAATCTGATGTTTATGGGTCACATACTACATCTTTCATGTCTGAAATTTACCTCCCAATTTTGATGATTCAGATTAATTTCTACCCTTGATCTCTTTTTAATTTAATAAAAATATGAAAATAAATAAATTCTAACCTGAATGATAATGATTGATGGCTAGGATTAACTTGATCAAAACCCCATATCCTCCTTCTCTCTTCCTCCCTCTCTCGCTGCTCTTTTTCTATTTTGATCTAAGATGGGCTCTGATTTACAAGTTCCAGAAATTCCAGCAACGGGGGTAGACAATCAGTTACTTCATCTCCTGAATTTTTATTTTAAATTAATTATTTAATTATTGTGGCTAATAATAAGCCATTTGCCCCTTTCTAGAAAATCAATTTTGACTTTTGGCATTTTAACTCCACATGGCCTGCATTCCTGGATCTTTTTTTATTTTATAGTTTTCACCCCTTTCTTGTTACTTATTTTTTGCACTTAAGTTGCTGAAATTTGCAATTCACACCCGATTTATTTAAAATATCAAAATACCCCTATTTTGTCTCAAAACCTTTTCAAATTGATAATAATGAGATACTTGAATGTATTCTACATATTAATAGAAAAATTCAAATATTTGAAACATGTATTATCATACAAAAATTTTTAAAAGATGTTTATTATGTACACATATTTGCAAAAATATAAAAAAGGGGTTTACATTTAAACTCCCCTTTTTTACACAAAACATATTGTAGAGCTCTATAGAATATAGTTAGATCATTATTAGAATACTATTTTGGAACCAAATACAGTTATCAACCCATCCTTTTGCGTCCATTAAGATTGGTTCAGGTTTAAACTTTCCTATGAAATGTAAGAATGCAATTAGGATGATATATAGATTATTAGTAGTGAGTAGGTATTGGTTATCATCGTTTCCTCATTTTTAAACCTAAAGCCTAGATGAACTTGAATAAATTTTCATACTCATTATTACCCATATGTTACTCTTAAATTTAGCATCTTTACCTTTCAAACAAATCTGCTGCTATATTTAATATTGAAAAATACCGCTAACAACTAAACTCACACAGCGGTAAATCATGCTCGTATGGAATTCTCACTGTATTTAGAAAATATCTTGACATATGATATAGAGTAATACAGTCAATATAAAAATATATTTTATAGCAAAGTGTCGATTCAAACTTCAATATTCATCTTAGATTTTTAGTTCCCATCCATATGAATTTGGCTATTAATTCCTTTTTTTTTATAAAGGGCTATTAAACTCTTTGAATGAAAGGAAACCACTTAAGTTATCATCCATGTCATTTCAAGCTCTAATACATCCATATGTATAAATAATATATTTAAAATACATATAGGGAATACTTAGTAATCACCTTACATAATAATTTCCAATTTTAAAACATGAATCTTTCATGGATTAATTTAAATTTTATTTCATTATGCATTGAATCATACAAATAGGACATGAATTAATAAGGGTAGTCCTTGTCTTTTTCATTATCCAATTATCTAAATGTGATTTTTCATGTAAGAGTTTCTATTTTTTTCAATTTTATGTTCCTAACACTTTAGAGCCCTAAATCTTTTTCCTATAAATCATTATGCACATAATTCTGTCATATTTATTCATTATCAAATCATTAAAATTTTATTTCCACTCATGATTGGAATATGAAATTTCCAAGATTTCCTTGAAAATCATCAAAACACGTGTTTATAGCATAAAGCCAAACATTAAACTTGAACAATCAATCCCGGATAGTTGTAATTCCTTTTTTTTCTTGGAAACATTAGGCACAAGCAAGCACATAGCTGCCAACTCATCATTTATAGATTTAAAACTTATTTAATATAAAAAGGGCAAATTCCTTATACAATGTTACCCTTAATTCCACTTATATTCATGAATTTTTAAAAATTTCTCTCATACCCACAAATTTTCATTTTAATTCTACTTATGCTCATGCCATTAGGGATCCATTAAAGGAGTCATTAATTCTTTGGGAAATGATAAAATGCCCATCTATAATTATGATTTTATAGCTAATGTAATATGAATTTTTAATAATTCTACGACTATAAAATTATATATTATTTGAATATGAATCTTTATTTTTAAGCAAAACAATCTTAAATTACATTAGAGCTTGAGTATATTCATCATTTTACATGGGACTAACAACCCATTTAACGGAACCGTAATGGTGTAGGTATAAATGGAATTAGGATGAAAATTCATGGGTAGGAATATTTGAAAATCCATGGGTATAAGCAGAATCGGGGCTAAACTTTGTGGGTATATGTGAAATTTATCCTATAAAAATGATTTATTAATAGAAATTTCATACACGTGAATCTCGTCCAGTAAAAATTCCCTGTATAACTTATGTTTTGTCACCCTTATGCATAATGTTCCCTCAAGTTTTACCAATTTTCGTTTATTCACTCAACTTATTGAGTTTGCCCAGACTCATCCTATTATTGATATTTTTTTTAGATAATAGGTATGTGAGTGGGGACTAACATGGGGTTGATATACTAGATGAGGCTAGGCCTTCATAAATCCATACTAGAATTATTTATTTTGATTTTAAAGAGTGATTAATGGAAACGTGAAGGATATATTTTATAAATTTTATCATTTGGAACTAGTTTAATTTGAATTCGGTGAAACATTTGATTTATGATGATCTAATGAATTATGTTATTGCACCTATGTATGTTCTCATATTATCATCGATCTTATACTTTAGTAGCGCCCGTTGACTTTGTCTGTGGGGCGTTACAATTTTCTAGATTATCTAAAATAATTTTTTTATTAAAGAATCAATCTTCATCATTAAATATTATTTCTTATCTTAATAATTATTAATTAGTAGTTATGTTAGCCTCAAAATTTAACATGGGTATAGATAAACCTTTCCTTAATCACACTAATAGTTAATAGTATATTTTTATTCAATCAAACTCTTAAAATTTTCCAAACAATTTATGAAAAATTTTCTCATGAATTAAGTTAATAATTACAATTAAGTTAATAATTACATATTCTAACTAATTATGTCATTTTTTGTAATTAATATTTGAGCCTAAAAATTTCGTTCTAATTATTTCTCAATCTGCTCATATTTGTAGAAATCAGAGACAATGAGTTCTCTTGATTTTCTCATAATAAAATCAAGAAATTTAAGTTTAAAATTCTTATCATAAATTAATAATTATATCCATTGACTAAATAAAATATTTTCAGCACAAAATAATAATTATTTATATTCGTTTATGTATTTTTATTTTGCTAAACAAGGAGTGTTTAGAGGTGATCCAAATCATGATATTTTTACTTATATTTTTCTAATTTAAAATTTAATTTTCATATTTAGTGATATTCATGATGTTAAATATATCATATAAAATTTTAACTTCAAGTTCATTGCATAAAAATTATGAAAATCAATTAATGCAGTTTGTTTTGACAGCCGTTTTACCCTGTTCATATTGATATTTTAGAATTTTTAACTCAAATATTTTATATAAAAATTGGACATTAATTATTTGGTATATCATGAGTTCCTAGAAAACTTTTCATGCTAAAAGTCCTTTTGTTGCTATTTATCATATATATTTCCTTTTGGTTCTAGATTTATTACATGGTTTTTTTTGAAAAATATTACATGGTTTAAGTTGTTTAACTCATAAGCAATTTTAAAAGCTAATCTAATCCACTAATCAGAGTTTCAAACATAGAAGCAACATATAGATCATAACACATGATTTATTCAACTCTAGTCCAGTAGTTTGGCTCATTAAAATTTATTTTTTATGGAATTTTTAATAGTTTAGATCAACTGATCATAGTTTCTCATAATATGTCTATTTAAGTTATAGAATTGAAAATTCTCAATATTTTAGGCAGAATTTCTCCAATAAGAGCTTGTACTCATGGCTCACTTTCTCATTAATAAAATCCCTCTATTATTAAACTACATCTTGCATGGCTCAAATTTATTTAACTGAAATTGCACTTGATAACAAGATCCTACTGTTGAATCCAATAGAACGGTCTAGATTCATCTTCTCCTATTAAGATTAAGCAAAAATAAACTTGTCACTAACCTTTTTTAAAGCAATTCAATAGCAGAGATTGAGTTGGATCACTTGATCGAAGCTTCTCTTCCTCTCTCTCTTCCCTTTCTTTTGTCTTTCTCTCATCCTTATTTTTTTTCCTATGTGAACATGCTGTGCTGGACAAATTGTACATCTATTATCTTTTTTATTAATTGCTTTACTCATTATTTATTTTGGTTAAGCTTATACACCTAGAAAACTTTTCACCAAACCGCTGCTGACTGGGCTCCCCTCTTTCCATGTATGAGGCTCTAGAATCGTGGATTCATATTTACAATGTGGCCTTCTCCATTCCATGTATGAGCTATGTTTTGTAAAATTTTAGTTAGGCCCAATTTTTTAAAAAATATACCTAAAACAATTCAAGTTAATATTCAAAAATTTTCAAATAAGTGTCACTCACATAATTAAATGTGCTCTTCATGATGATATAAAAATTTCAAAAATTTAGAGTACAATTTACTATATAAAATTTTGGAAAAGTATTTACATTTCTATGTTCCCTCTTTATAATTTACAAAAATTTCAAAACTTTCAAAATTTTTTCCAAGTGTTTACACGCTAGATGGACAACATTCCAACATATAACCGCATGAATTCCAGTGCCATGAGTCACCACTCAGGTATATGCGCTAGTGGCCATTTCATTTTATTTTTGGAAATCAAACTAGGTGAAGTCGTGTATATTCGTACTAAAGAAACATTCCATGTTTCTTTTCAGCTCTCATTAAGGAAACTCTCCAATGGACGACCTCTCTTATCCTTTGAGATCCCGCGGTTTCTGTAGCCAAACTCATGAAAGCATGCTATGCTCATAGTCCAGCAGAGCATCTCTTTATATGCCATTATCGGTTGAGATCGGTTTCACTGCAAACGTTTTTACGTTTGGTGAAAATGCAAACGCCACATCTTCCGTCGATTTAAGATGGGTAGTTGAGATTCGTTGGGGTAAAATTGGAAGACGAAAATTACTTTTGCGTGTAGGACTTGCGTGTAGTAAAATGAGGGAGTTAGCTTCCCCGTAAGGGACTTGCCGACAGGATAGAGAGAGAGAGAGGGGACTTGCATTGACAGGAGAGAGAGGACGGAGAGATCGCAGAGGGAGATCGAGAAGAGGATTTGCCGAAAAGAGGAGGCGCCGACCGTCCCCACTGTTGTCGTCGCTTCCACTGTCGCCGTCACTGCCAGTTGCTGATGCAAAGGAAGAGAGATCGCGAAGGGAGATTGCAGAAGAGGACTTGCCAAAAGGAGGAGGCACCGACCGTACCTGTTATTGCCGTCGCTTTCGCCATCACCGTCAATGCTAGTTGCCGTCGTACTCTCCCCAGAGAAGAGGAGAACCTAGGAAGCGGCATCGAATCTCGCTGTCGACAAAGGTGAGGTTGAAAATGTTAGATTATTTTTTTGAATTTCTTTCATTTTGCATGTAAACAATTTCGATTTGAATGGACTTTGTGCATTTCCCTTCCACCTGCGTGTTTAGACGAGAGAGAGAGTGACTAACAGGAGGAGAGTAGAAGAGGGAGAGGGAGATCGGGAAGAGGAGAACTCGAGAGGAGAAGGAGCCAACCGTCCGCTTGTTGCTCCCGCTATCACCATCACCTGCAGGTATAAACGTGGGCTATCAGACTATCACTAGAGGAGAGGAGAGGAGAGGATAGGGAGAGGCGCCGGATCTTGACATGGACGAAGGTGAGCTCAAAAAATGTTACATGTTTTCGATTTTTTTCATTCCCCATTTAAACAGTCTTGATTTAATGTGTCATTGTGTATGTGCCCTCAATCTGCTAGCTTTCTAATCCAACTCATCCACTCTTATAGATTTAACCCCCCAACTCATGCTTAAATTTCACCCCGGATAGACCCAAAATAGTTGGCACAGAAAAGAGGAATTTCCCTCTCATTGACGAAAATAGAAAAGGGCATTTCCCTCTAAGCAAGTCACAAAAAATCTTCTTGGATGCTTGCAAATTTATATTCACATGCGAAAGAGAAAAAAAGCTTTTGCCCAAGGCTTCCAGAATTGTAGTGAAGTGATTTTGAGTTTTTCATTTGTAGCTGAAAGTTGTCATCATCATAAATGGTTTACTATACCTCTACAAATGCATTATCATCTGTTGGCTGCATTATCATCTTTACTATACCTCAAATTTTCAACTGCTATGATTTTGTTCGTTGTGAGAGATGATAAGGCATAATATAAGATTATTCAGGCCTTATTGAATATATTCTATTTTCATACACACGATTATTGACAACACATGGTTAACATCCCAAAATCATATATCTAAATACTTAAGTCATGGATTTATGTACATATGTAGACGCCCAATTATGTTCATTTTTATATTTTATTATACCTTTATTTAATCTTATTATTATACTTAAATAATTTACCAACTATATAGAGCATTATAGCCATTTTAGAAGACTAAAAGCTGCTTTGGTATTTTTTTATTATTATGCAATTTTGGAGAGTGATAAACCGATGATTTGTTATTTTTCCCATGCTAGTTATTTGAGAGGAAATAGAGAGCTAGGATTTGTTGATTCTGTTGGTACTTTGCCTATTTTGGTTTGCTGTAGACAATGAGGTCTTTAGTTTCATCTCTATGAATTCATTATAATTTAAAACCAATTACATAATATTGATTTGGATTGGTTTGAATAGTTTGCCATCCAACATGTCCATTATCCATTGTTGTTTTCATCATGATATTGCGTTTAGAATAAACACAAGATGGTTTCCTTCCATTAATTGCATATGGTATTTTCTGTATCTTATAGGAATTGTTTCAGTTGGAGTGACTAAATGTAGAGGAAAAAATGAAACCATTTTTTGAGAATTGAGATGTATGACTCATTATGTTGGTTTTTATATCTTCTTAGTATACCTAATTTCATGTTTGCTTCAGTTCTTTCTTTGAAATAATATATTATCTGGTCATTTGATTGATGTGTGGAATTAATGAACCTAATATATTTAGATCCTGCACTTTATTTGAGTTGATTTATGCATCGGTGGTGTTGTAGTGCTGGTGCTAAGAGTTTTGTTTTGGCGATCTGAAGCATGTGATTCCCGATCTTACATTTCTAATTATGTTGCATTTTTTCTATTTTCCAGTTTGAATAATTTATTAGATAAGTTGTTGAATGAGTGCAGTCATTGCTATTCTCATGATATTTTTAATGGAACTCCTGTATATTCACATTTCAACCTAATTTTCAAATTTAGCTATCTAAATATTAGTGCGTGTAATAAGCAATGTGATATTATGGATGCACATATTGGCTTGGTTGGTGTATTAGAGAAAATACTACAACCCTTGCAATGACATTATAAATAACCATTTAAATCTTTTTTTACAAATATTACAAGTCTTGTTTCTATCTTTTATTGCATTTTGTAGTTTCTACCAATAACTATGCAAAAAAATGCGACATAATCTGTTCACTGCTTGGAAATGAAATATTTGAATCAGTGAAGTTATTGCAGTTTAAAATTTGTTAGAATACTGTCAATGACGCAGATTTTCATTATTTTGAATATTTGGAATTTCTAAATGGAAAGAGTTGTGATCGTGTATTTATTGAAATTGTTTCAACAAGATGGCGCCATCTGCTTGATTTAAACAAATTCATGGTCTTTTTTGGGATATTGCTTTTATTTGAAAATTGAAAAATAGAACTCATACTAATTGATCAATAGGCTGACCCCCTTTGATTTGAATCCATATTGAGCTCCACATGTTCTATTTTTCTCAGTAATTGCCTATTTGGAAGCAGTAGATGTTATCAGTAATGCATCGGGATATCTGCCGAGTGATGTATTTACTTAGACACCCAAATCATCCCTTAAAATACTTTTAAGTTTGAAACGATTTCACTACACTTTTAAGATTGATATTAAAATGGAAATGAAAACCAAATCTTGGTCATTCCTATTTATTTTAGTATATGACTACAGTTCGATTTGATATTGGTTTTTGACATTTACTTGACTTAGATACTGCATTTCAGTTTTCTGGTATAAAACTAGTTCATGCATTGGAAATAAGTAATTTTCTTGGATTAAATTCCTACTATGCAAATAAGTAGTTTTCTATTTTGCAATGTAAATGAGTATGGGAATTCACATCTATCTCTATGCTTAATCAAATATGTTGCATATGCGCTTTCTAGAGATAGATGTTTTATTCCTTATTTTTATATGTAATTACATTGCAATATCATTTACCATCATTTGTACCATCAAAACTAAATGCAATTGTGAAAAATAGAAACTATTGCAGAAATCCTTGTATATTAGGTATTGGTTTCATGAATGAATAATTAAAAATTATTCATTGTTTGGGGTCTTGTCATTGTTGCTTAAAAAAGGAGTTTTCGAGGAATGAAAGATTACCCATGTATGAGCAGATTCTATGATACAAAATTATTGTATGAATGCACAAAATATGTGGTTCACAAATTTAGTTACAAGATATCTACAATTTTACATTTATGTTCTTTATCGTGGGATTATTGTATGTCTTTAGTTAGTATATTCTTTCAGTAATTGGTAAAGGAAGTGACTTAATCCTACTTTAGTCTTAATCAATGATGTGATTATATGAAATAAACGATTTTGGCAAGAGTCCATAGTTTGCAATTTAAAAAATACAAGGTTGTAATGTCAATTCCCTATCTTTTTCTCTACATATGTTCGTATATATTAGTGGATTTTTTTGTATGGGTCATAAATGTTATGTGAAAGCATTTTCAAATCAGCTTATGCATTCATTTTCTCCCTGATCAATCTATAATTGGATTATATGTTGGTTGCATTGAATATGTGCAACCTGCTTCATATTCTATGGTTTGGAGCTGCTGAACTTTAGTGGATGTTGTTATTATGAACCCAAGTCTGGTGCGTGCTATTGTTCACACAAAAACTTAGATACGCAGTTGATTTTGATTTATCATGTTAAATTTGTTGCTAGAATGAAGATGTGGATACAGTTCTAAACTAGGTCTTGTTCAATTAAAGTTAATGTGTTGAGTTGATGAATATGTCATATTTGAATTTCCACCACATACCTCATTATTAGAAACCATACTGACATGTTGAAAATCAGAATAGATGGATGACATCATTTTATATCTAGCTCTATTTATTGAGGAGCATGAGGTTTTGCTAGATAAATGATGTGTTGGGGAATGGATAAAAATATTGATGAAAAGTTTTGGTGAGTAAAAGTTGTCAAACAATGTAATTTAATAGGGGTAATAATGAGGAGTAAAGAGGATGAAGTCAAAATAGATAGGTTACTTTATGAGTAGTTGTGTAGAACGGATTGACAGATTATGACTCATTTTCATTCCTTCCTTCTAGATATTCTAGATTATCTGTTTCGTTTTATGTGGCCGTTTTGATATCAAGTTTGAATGCTTGGCGTTTGTTTTTGTTTTTTTTTTTTTTGAAGATGCAATAAGCCAATCTTTATTGGCGAAAAAAATATAGAATCTGTTTTCATCTTGGATGACTTCAAATCTTATCAGATGAGGCAGGTGTGAGTGCAAACATTTACACTTTTGCATAAAATGCAAATGGGGGTAATATGGTAATTTCATACCATGAGAATAGCATTGTGGATAAAGTGTGAGTATGGGTAGGTGAGATTAATTATAGTACTTTGGGGTGCATGTATTTCTATGGTTAATCATATGATTTTAATAAAATATTATAGATGATGACTGATCCATGACGTTAAATTGAATGATATTTATTTTAAATTATAATTGGTAATGTGCACCTAAAATTTGAAAATTCAGAATAGATTTATTTTAAAAAATAAATTTGATCGAATGATATAATTTAACGTGTTTGACCGATTTTATAGATTTTACAGATTTTACGGATTTTACAGTTTTTATGCAATTCATGGGGATGATGTGTTATACTGGTAATCTTTATTCATTTTTTCCATGAAATAAATTTTACAGGTTATTCGAGTATTACAGAAATAGCGCATATGCAATTCATAAATTTTATATATTTTACGAGTTGTATAGAATATATGATTTTGCTACGTACTTGTTTGATAACATAAACGAGTTATACAATTTTAACACTTGAAATAGGATTGATGACATTTCATTTTCACAAATTAGATGGGCAATACAAATTTTACAAGAATAATGCAAAATCATGAACTAATATATACATGATTTATGATTTTTATAGAGTTATCAATTTGTAATGAACTGGTTTGATGGATTTTATAGATTGTTCATAAAATCTATATCAAATATGTTATCCGTAAATGCAATACGAAATATACTAATAATATTAAATAATAAATATAGATTCTTATTAAATTTTAAATAAATCCAATAATTGGATCCTTTACCTAATTAATATATTTAATAAATCAATAATAATTATTTACACTTTTATTTACTGGAAAGGTAGAAATTTGTATATGTTATAAATTTTTATAATAAGCAATTATATTAATCATAGTCAAAATAAAACCCGTCCCCATACTCATTATGCACCTATTTTTTTTAACCCCATATTGTGCCTAAAAAATGAATAAATACTATAATACTTGTGTGATTATTTGTAAGCATCATTGATTTTTATTATTTCTCATAGGAGGAATTTAATTTGTAATAGATGGTCTCAAAAAGTAAATAAATGACCGTTGTCACCTTTTTTGTGCCTCCTATGATTTACGATAATTTGTCATCTCGTACCATTAAACTTAGAATAAAACAGCACAAATTTTAAACGATTTACTTTGGTTTACTAGAAAAATTATAAAATTTGAGACCACCCGTTATTTACTTTTTCATTCATTTACGATTTACTTTTATTAAAAACGATTTACTTTGATTTATTTACTTTTTTTGTATAAATCATATAAAATTTACAACAACATAAAAGTAAATAAATGAACATAAATCAAAAAATAAATTAACGGCACAAATTTCCAACAGAATAAAAGTAAATAAATAAAATAAATCAAAAAACAAATTAACGGCATAAATTTTATTTGTCACCTCGTACCATTACCTCAAAAAGTAAAGAATTTGTATAAAAGTTAGGTGAGAATTTTATGTAAAGTTAAATTTAAATTATTTATCACAAAAATAGTTATAATTTGTGATGATAAATTTATTGCAATAGTTGACAAAATTTTATAGCATCATTCTCCACATAATTAGTTTGAGATTTATATATTTAAATACATTATATAAATGTTCTTCGTGTATTTAATGTAAAATTTACGGTTTTAATTTTGCTATAGAAATGTTCTTTTTCAAATTAATTTAATATTTAGATTTAGAAATTTTGTAGAATAACTTTCATCTAAAAATTTTAAAATTTAAATTCTAAATATATTATACAAGCGTTCTCCATATAATGATTTTAAAAATCAAATCTTCAAATGAATGGTGTGAACTTTTCTATATACTTATTTAAAATATTAAGTTTTTAAATTTCTTTTATAGTTGTGCTTCAATTTGTATTTTAAGAATTCTATATTTAAATTTATTTTAAAAAATTCTATGTAATAAATTTAACTCTATTTTTTATGTAAAAAAATTATCTAAAAAAAATAGTGTAGTGTTCACGTGAGAACATTATTTAACAAGTAACTTTAATTATTTGTCACAGAAATAATTTTATTTTCGATACTAGTGTTATCGAAATTATAAAGTATCAAATAAATTAATTGCACATATTTTATTCAACATCTATACCATTTTTCCAAAAATAAATATAATCAAATTTGTATAATAAGTCAAATTGGTGTTCGACATCTAACCAGTGGTGGAGCCAATGTAGCTGATTTTTTTGAGAATTAAACGTTTCTTCTTGAAAATTATTCAAAACACAATAAAAATTTTGAAGGAAGAATCTTTTGCAGCCAAAATCAAAGTGGTGGATATCTTAGTATGGTAATTGAGTATGATGGGGTTTTACTTTTGATCTCGGAAATTAGTCGGCTCATGAGTTAAGGATGTGGTTTAAAATGGAGGCTGCACTCTATGTGGTGGAAAATGAACATCAGAAAGGCAAGAAAGATTTAACCATCTTTGTTTGAAGAGGTGAAATGTGTATTGTTGGGATTTTTAAAAATTATAATAAGTATAATATAATTTCATAGATAAATAACAAAACTAATATAGGTAAGATGGTTAAAGACGTTAACACCAATCCAACCAATCTTGGTATCGATTATTGCCGCTTGCATTTGGAAATTTTTGTTTGCGAGATGATATCATGCAACCATTGACAACAAGTGGAATTTAATTTTAATTTCACTTTTCTCACTTTCCTTAATTCTCTCATTTTTATATTTTGCCCCAACATACATCTTGAAGATACACAACAGAAACGAAAAAGAAGCAAGCCAAGAAAGCTGAATTACTTAATACAGTGAACAACCAAAAGCAAAATATCAGAAAGGAGTGATCCCAACTTCAAGACCACACGAGGATTGGTACAAAATAGTGTTAACAGCATATATTTTTAAGTAGATGTCAATCAGCATAATCTTCTTTCCCTTCTTCTTGTTCTTCTATGACTTCCAATTTTGTGGCCTGGGTTTCTTCAATAGCAGTCATCTCAACATTCGATGGAGCAGACGATACAAAAGGATTTGGAGGCATTGTCAAGCTGTCAATGCTTCCTTCTAGCATTTGAACCACGCTCTTCATGGAAGGCCGATCAACAAGGTACCACTGGATGCACCAAAGTGCAATAGTAGTTAACTTCTTCGCAATATTTGAGTCTTCATTTGAAGCAGCATAGAGTCCCAAATCTTCACCTCGATGTAAACGACCGTATATCCATTCCGGAAAGTAAACTTGGCTAGTATTTTCCACTGTGACATCAATGTTTTTCCTCCCTCCAACCATTTCCAACAACAACATTCCAAAACTGTACATATCTGATTTGTAGGAAACATTTCCAAAGTTCCTAGATAACACTTCAGGTTCAATGTAGCCCATGGTTCCTCTGGCTGCAGTCATCGACACAATGCTTTGTCCCTTGGAGCATAACTTTGCATGACCAAAGTCGGATATCTTGGGAAAGAAGTTATGATCCAGCAAGATATTGTGAGGTTTGATATCGAAGTGAAGGATTCTTTGGTCACATCCTAGATGGTACTCAATCCCTCTAGCAATGCCAATGGCAATATCTTGAAGCTTCACCCAACTCAATGAAGTGCTCTTGGATTGAGTAGAGAAAATGAATTTCTCTAATGATTCATTGGGCATGAATTCATAGATGAGTGCCTGGTTGAAGTTTTCAGTGCAGAAGCCCAGGAGACGAACCACATTAACATGGTGAATCCTACCAATAGTTTCCACTTCATTAACAAAGTCTCGTGCATCGTCATTTGACTTGTGTAGGATCCTTACTGCTACAGGAAATCCATTGTCAAGCTTCCTTTATAAACACTCCCATAACCTCCTTGGCCCAGCTTCTCCTTGAACTGATCAGTCATCTTTTTGAGATCAGAATAAGAGCATCTTGTGGGTTTAAGGGACTTGTACTCCTTCAAAAACTTTTCTACCTTGAGTTGGTTCTCTATGTCCTTTCTCCTTTCCAATCTCCAGGAGTGGTATATCTTCATTCCAACCATTGCTGCAACTAGGAAAGTAAGTGAAGCAACGCTGCACCCTGAATCGAAGAGCATATAAATCTATTGAAAAAATTCATTGAGATGCATACAAACTTAATGAATGATAGTGCGCTTGGATGATAATTAACTGACTTCAAGAATTTTAGTGACTTACAAGCATCTCAATTAAAATCTTAACCAAAGAAATTTAACTAGATAGCATCACCTTCTGATCAATCTACCATTCAACACTGTAAAGGGCATCTTATTGCCTTGCACAAGGGTTGCAAATGCAATTTTATAACGACCAATTTCTGAAATAAGTTTCCACAACCACGCTTTCATGGTGTTCAATAAGGGGCCACTGGATAAGTTATTCGTCGTGTGCTTTTATGATAGAAACCGCCTATATAAGAAGTTGTTGGCATGGGTTAATCTGGTTTTTTGCATTACTTGTGTCGTTTCTCTCTTTTACTCTTTGTTTCTTTCATTTTCTCTGTAAATAACAGTTCAATTTTGGACAAATTCAACACAATTACAATTTGTTCCTCATAGTTTCTAGCTGGAATCTACATGTCATTCGTAGTGTGTTTTCAATGCAAAATATCATGGATCTAGCTGGACATGCTTTTAGAAAACTCATAAGACTCCTCTGTATGTTATGATTTTGAAATTAAGAAGAGCCCAAGATTTCTTTTATAATCGTTTGCTACAAGATTTCTTTCTTGCAATCAGTTTCAAGATGATTTGTCAGCAGTTAATTTCTTTTGCATCCAAAGAAAAGATGATAAATTTAGCATGGGCGTAGAACTAATGTTATTGCACAAAACAGCAACATAAATGAAGATTAATAGTAGATCTACTAAATTTTTCATTCCTTCAGAAATATAAAGGGGAGAAGGAGATGGCTCCTACCTGGACTGCGGCCGGATCTCAGGCACGGTGGACGATCGCATGCGATGAAACGCGGGAGGGAGCAGGAGCAGCAGCAGCAGCAGGGACCTAAGTTCACGGGCAATGGGACGCGGGAGGGAGCAGCAGCAGCAGCAGGGTGAAGAGCTCATGGGCAATGGAACGTGGGAGGGAGCAGCAGCAGTAGCAGGGTGAAGAGCTCGCGGGCAATGGGACGCGGGAGGGAGCAGCAGCAACAGGGGAGAAGGAGATGGCTGCTACCTCGCGTGCGGCCGGATCTGAGGCATGGAAGACGATCGCAGGCAACGAGACGCGGGAGGGAGCAGCAGCAGCAGGGAACAGGAGGGACGAGGCAGGGAGGAGGGAGAGAAGAGAGACGGAAAGGAAAGGGAGGGAGCAGTGGCAGCAGAGAGCGGGAGGGATGAGGCAGGAAGGAGGGAGAGAAGAGAGACGGAGAGGAAAGGGTGGGAGCAGCGGCAGCAGAGAGCGGGTGAGGTGAGGCAGGAAGGAGGGAGAGAAGAGAGACGGAGAGGAAAGGGAGAAACAGGAATTGAAGCCAACATCTACACACGTGTAGATGTTTGGCCATTCCATTTTTGCCATTGCAAATCTCAGCCGCAAGTTTTACATGGACGGTGGATTAGGCATTTTCACGTTCATTTTAATTGCAAATGTTTTCACTGAAACCGGACTCTTATCAGATTGCTTACTATTCCATATTACTCTGCTTGAAGTGATTTCTGGACCTTTTCAGATAATTCTTGTTTGATGCTAAACCCAATTCGAATGATTTGAGTGATTTGAGTCATTCTCGCTGATTATTCTAACCAGCGTGAGTATATTTGTTTAAGTCTGTTGAAGGCTTAGATCCATCTTGGCTGTTTTCAAGTTTTGGACGGATTGCAAATTATTTTATTCTCTGTTGTCACTTTCAACATGCAAAAGCCCAATCTTCATTCTGTATTTCCGCCCTTAATGAATTGATTTTTGTCATCCAGAGATATGTGTTGATTTCCGTTGATTGATTTGTATGGGTATGAGATTTGTTTGGGTCTATATTCATTTTGGACTATTGATGGCTTTGGGCGAATTATAAATAAGCCAGCATTCGTACTAGATGACAAATTTTAACTTCTGTGGTGATTTCTGTTGCTAAGTTTGAATTCTACGTGTCATCTTTTGTCATTTTGGTCTTTGGAACAGCATATAGATTCCCGTATATGTTATGTTTCAATCGTTTTTGCATGCTTTGTTTAAATCCATACATCCTTTTTCCATATTTTTAAGGTATATTTCAGAGTGATTATTTTCTAGGTGTATTATAAGCCAGCAGATTGTTTGCTATTAATTGATTTTTGAACAACTAGATTGGACACATCAAACTTTTTCTTAATCAAATTTTACTCATATGAATTCAAGAATGGGAGAAGAGACTGGCTACATGTATATGTGTATGTGCGTATCATTTAATTAGGTAGTCTTTTGTTCCATCTGTGGAGTTTCTGTTTTGTAGAAACTAGAGTGTGTGATTGGTTATCTTGTTTAAGCCAGATTATGGTTTCTTTTGTTTAGTTCTGCATCATTAATCAACAATAGAAGGAGAGAATGTATGAATAACTGTATCAATTACAGTAAAATTGGAATGGATTGTGCATGGTGTCAGTTCGGGATTTGTGAATCAAAGGTGTTGAGACTTGTATTCATCATGAATGATTTGATTGCTGCACTCTTGGAATTTCTGTTTTGATATCATGTACTTTCAGTCTTGTATATGAACCAATTCTGCTGAGGAGATTATGGTGTATTGCTGAATTATATACATCAGTTGCTGAAATGAGAATTTCTCCATATGTGTATGTTCATTTTGTTTGGAATTGGAATTGAAATGTTTCATGGGGATAAAATGAAAACCTCTTCACAGATTGCAATCAAATTAGATTAAGTGTCTAAACCAATCAGAATGTTACAGAAATCTGTTTGAATAACAGGAAATGCAACAAACACTTATGGAAACCCATTTTTCGGTTGCAATGGGTTCCTAAACCCTTCCCTTTGCACAATTAAGCAACCTCCCTAGAATCTCTGATATGAACCAGTTGGGCAAGATTTTATTTTTCTGTTTTTCATCAAAAACTGGTGGCGACTCCAAATCTCAATCATTACTGCATTGCCTAAATGCATTCCAATTTTAGTGGGGTGGGAACAAATAGTTTGTATAATTTGGGGATGGAAAATGGATCTTATGGAATAATAGGGTCCTAGTGCTTTCCCTGTAAATAATGTATGTATGCAAGCAATCAAGGTCAATTTACTTTAGATGGATTTCTGTTTAGTGGATACATTTAAGTTGGGTAACCTTATTTTGTTGAGTGGAATGAATTTTTGTTACTTTTCTATGTATTCATCTTGTGTTTTTCCAAGAATTTGTGAATAGAAATGGTTGTAATCTGTTCAGTACTTGGAAAGGAATGTTTGAATGAATGAAGTAATTGGATTATTGCATTTTGAAATTTGTTACAATGCTTAATGTGATACTGCATATTCTCATTTCGCAATATAAAATATGAAAAAATTGTATGGTTGGTATCCTATGCAAATTTCAAGCTATCGTGAAAAGGATTATTAAAACTATGTATAGGTTGCATAAAATACACTATGTACATTAAAAAAACTATGTTCAGATTTTCAATCTGTCAAGTTTCATTATTTTTAGTGTTCGAGGTTGTAAGATACAATTAGAGTTGTTAGGAAAGATATGAAATATGATTCAAGGTCAACAAGAATGATGCGATGGGATTCAATCTAGCCATTCGACTTAGATGGAAGAAAAAATTAGCAAGAAATTGGTAAATTCCAAAAAAATTATACGAATAGCATTAGAAATTTTAGTTTTCAATAAGCTCATTTTGGGTTCACAAAGCTTCTAAAGTTCCATATATTTTGCACATGGATTCTATCGAAGGCAGCCACGTTGGTCTAAAGAAACTTGTTCAAAGGTGACTTGTTCATTTCTATTTCTATCCTGAGTGTGCTTGGATCTTATTAACTCGTGACTGTAATACCCACTACACCAACATGCTAGAATAAATTTTTAAAGAAATATTATGAACTCTTGTGCAACCATTTAATTCTATTTTGCAGTTTTGATTGTGGGATATTCTACATGTGCAATGCGACATACTATAATGGACCTGGATCCCTAGTATATAGCTAGGTATGATTAAAGATACATAACCTATCAATATTTTTTGATAAAGTCCCAAATTTTTCAATGAAGTAGCGTATCATATAGATATAGCTCCACTGGCACTGTGCCTTCTTATAAGGCTAAAAATCGCTTAACATAGAATATTTGTTGTGGGTAATGGAAGATTTTTAACTCTTATTTATATGTACAGGGTGTGATACTCCCATACACTCATATTTAGCTTTGTTACTGATGTTGGTATATTTGATGTAGGTTGATATCGCCACGACTTGTTGGGTCATTTGTGCGCACAAGTTAGACAGCCCACACAACAAAATGAGGAACCAAACTATGCAAATGGCATATCATTTCAACCGACGACAATCTGCTAGAATTAGCTCATGAAATTTCAAACAGTGAAATTATGATCTACTTTATGTAAAAATGTTTGTATTATTGACGATATTAGTTAATGGCTTTCGTAAATACTGTTTAAACAGATACACTTTTTTCATCGAATATAGGTTGTTGTGGGATTTATATGAGGCATCATTCATTGACATCTGACATATATCAATGTGCATACAGGTTATCTCAAAATCAATGCAAAAAGTCGAGAATTCATCGATATGTATGCCACTATATGCATGCCAGGTTTAGTCCGGATCTGACAATTCCAATTATAACAAGAATGCTTAGGGGATCCACTATGGTGGAGTATGTGGCTACGATGTTAGCAATGTCCAACATAAGAGCAACGGTTGTGGTATGTTATTTTAGCTCCATAGAAGTCTTAACTTTTTCATTAGAAAATATTAATCATATCAAAGCAATAGTATTATGAAGTTTGCTTCAAAAGCTCCCTCTCTTAAAAGAAGTGAATTATGAAAGATTTATCCATTTTGGAATCTTGTAAAACATGCACAAGTATTAGGAGGGTAGCACTGGACACTCTTCCTTGTAACTCATAGTGCAATGAAATAATGTATTAGAACCACTTTGGAGATGGAACCCGATGGGGAAGGGATGTCATTATCACTGAAAGCTTATTCGTCCAAATGTTAGTAAAGTTCTTAATCTCAATAGCAGTGTGACATAAATTGTTGAATAATTTGTATATATCGACTACACAAATCGTGTTAATTCATGAACAATCATTCGCTTTCCCAAAAAAATTCGTACACGTGATTTCATGTAGATGTAGAACGAATGTAAATTATAAAATAATGATTTTACAGCATGTTTTCTAATGTTGGTTGTTGTGGTCTTATTATTATTGCTGCATGTAATAAATTATCTAAATAGTAGTACATATCATATATGTTTTTCATGACTTAAACTCATAAATAATTTTGACAATATATGTGTCAATCCAGATTAAACCCAGTTTTAAATATTTTCCTATTTATTTATATATGGGTTAGAGTAGGCCTGGATCAAGTTGAAAATAAAATTATTTTCATCCAATTTATTTTTCGAGTGATAGATTTTGTATTGTACTACAATATGGATGTTTCTTTTCCATGTCATTTTCCATACGAAATATTCTTTCATGCAAAAAATAATAACTTTAGTTTTAATAATTCATTGGGCCAATGGTGTAGCAAGCCAAATGAAATTGGCATGGATAATTTTGTTAGCACCAAAACATAGAATTATTTTTTCATATTATTTAATAAAATCTATATTCAAATTTATTACATAGAATTTTTTAAAATAAATTTAAATATAGAATTCTTAAAACACAAATATGAAGCACAAATACACAAGAAATTTTAAAACTTAATATTTTAAATAAGTACATAGAAAAGTTCACACCATTCACTTGAAGACAAGATTTTTAAAATTATTATATGGAGAACGCTTTTATAATATATTTAAAATTTAAAATTTAAAATATATTTATATTAATAAATATATATAATTTTTTAAATTTTTAGATGAAAAATTATTCTACGAAAATTTCTAAATCTAAATATTAAATCAATTTGAAGAAGAACATTTTTATAGCAAAATTAAAACCATAAAATTTTACATTAAATAGATGAAGAACATTTATATAATATATTTAAATATATAAATCTCACACTAATTATGTGGAGAATGATGCTATAAATTTTTTTTGAATTATTACAATAAATTTATCATCACAAACTATAAAACAATGCATTTATAGTGGTAGTTTTTTAACAGTGGTTGTGTTGGTCCTACTATTATTGATGCATTAATCTATTATCTAAATATTAATGTATATTACTAGATTTTCATGGGCTAAACTCCAAAATAATTTTGACGATATATGTTTCAATCCAGATTGAACTACTAAATAATTTCATATATTGTTTTTGGGTCTAATAACTAATGTTTTACCTTGAAATTTGAATGATTAGAAACAAAAGAGAAACTGTAAAAATATTAGAAAGTTTGATTTTATGTTGCATTTAACAAAAAAATTTTCAATAATCTAATTATTACATTGTAGATTTCTACTTCATCAAAAATATCTTTATTTTTTATACCAGAGATGGGTCAAATGTATAAAAGGTAGAGTGATTGGTGGATGAGTTTTGGTCCTAAAATGCAAAGCAGTGAAGTATGATGTGTACTTTAAAAAAATCCGAAACCATGTTTTGTTCAGTCTCAGACCTGACCGGTTGAAACAAATAAGCCATTAAACGCTCCTGATTAGAACTATTTTTGGGATAAATAATTAAAATTCAACATTACATAAAATTCTCACTTAACTTTTATACAAATTCTTTACTTTTTGAGTTAATGGTATGAGGTGACAAATAAAATTTGTGCCGTTAATTTATTTTTTGATTTATTTTATTTATTTACTTTTATGCCATTGTAAATTTTATATGATTTACACAAAAAATAAATAAATCAAAGTAAATCGTAAATAAATGAAAAAGTAAATAATTGGTGGTCTCAAAATTTACAACTTTTCTAGAAAATCAAAGTAAATCATTTTAAAATTTGTGTTGTTTTATTCAAAGTTTAATGATACGAGATGAAAAATTATTGTAAATCATAGGAGATACAAACAAGGTGACAACGGTCATTTATTTACTTTTTGACACCACTTATTACAAATTAAATTCCTCCTATGAGAAATAATAAAAATAAATGTTACTTAAAAATAATCACACAAGTATTATAGTATTTGTTCATTTTTAAATCACAATATGGGGTTCAAAAAAAATTTATGCATAATGAGTATGACCGTTTTTATGCTGACTATGATTAATATACGTGATTATTATCAAATTTTATAACATATACAAATTTCTACCTTTCCAATAACTGAAAGTGGAAATAATTATTATTGATTCATTAAATATATTAATTAGGTAAAGGATCCAATTATTGGATTTATTTAAAATTTAATACGAATCTATTTTTTATTATTTAATATTATTATATCTTTCGTATTACATTTACGGATAATATATTTGATATAGATTTTATGAACAATCTATAAAATCCGTCACATAAGTTCATTACAAATTAATAACTCTCTAAAAATCATAAATCATGTATATATTAGTTCATGATTTTGCATTATTCTTGTAAAATCTGTATTGCCAATCTAATTTGTGAAAATGAAATGTCAGCAATCCTATTTCAGGTGTTAAAACTGTATAACTAGTTTATGTTATCAGACGAGTACGTAGAAAAATCATATATTCTATGCAACTCATAAAATATATAAAATTTATCAATTGCATACTCGAATAACCTGTAAAATTTATTTTATGGAAAAAATAAATAAATATTACCAGTATAACACATCATCCTCATGAATTGCAAAAAAACTGTAAAATCCGTAAAATCTGTAAAATCTATAAAATTGGTCAAACATGTTAAATTATATCATTCGTTCAAATTTATTTTTTTAAATAAATCTATTCTGAATTTGCAAATTTTAGGCGTACATTGCTGATTATAATTTATAATGAATATGATACAATTTAACGTCATGGATCACTCATCATCTATAGTACTTTATTAAAATCATATGATTAACCATAGAAATACATGCACCCCTGTGGCGCCCTAGCCCGTGCGTCACATCCTTACCTCAGGATCTATCGATTGGTAAATGTGAATCAGGATTGTTGCCCTGATCACACGGCAGGTTCTTATTGGATATTTATCCAATTAAATATATTTCATAGGAGTTTGATTCCTTCTTATTTTCGTCTCATGTATATCTGAGTCATTTCCATCCAATAATGGCATAATAAAGCATGATGTTCAAAAAAATTTCATCATTCTCATAAATCAGATGTCACTGCATGTATTATCATAGTTGTCAACATAAACCATCAAGGTAAATTTACAATCAATCATTCAACATAAGTTTTTCACAACATGAAACTTATATTGTTCTTCATTTCCTCAATGCTCAACTCTTGCTCCTTTGTCAGGTCTCTTCTTTCACTTGTCTATGGGTTTGGAAAACGAAAATGTGAGTCGAAACTCAATAAGCAAGCTGTATATTTTGCAGGCAATTCATTTTGAAGGCATGTTTATTCAAAAGCATTTTTCTCCCTTTGGTAGAGACACTTATCAAGTGATCAACTACCTGTGGAGCAAAAACCTTTTCATAAACCTTTCATAAACATTTCATGAAAATCATTCATGAAAAACCATTCACGTAAACCATTCGTAAAACATTTCATAAACATTGGATGTGAAAATTCATCATTTTCATTAATGACGTTATCCTTCGTGTGACGGTACGCTAGCTCAGGGAACAATATTCCATGACATGTCCTTTCTATCCTTAGTGCCAGACCTACCGACTTGGCAACGTCAAGGGGGACTCCTTGTCCACTTACTACCTCGACTAGCCTACTTGATTTCCATTCCATGCATGTCCTTTAGTCACCCCGGCATTATATACCTCCTTACACATGGAACTTGTCATTCTCATGTAGAGAATTCTTTGCATCATCCCTCTTTAAACACCATTTCAATGAAACATCATATAAACTCATGTTTCAATACATTTCAAGCATAAGTGCGAAACCATGAGCAATCGTTTATTTCAACAGAAATAAAGACTTCAATACACGTATAAACAAGGAATACTCATCCTTAAATACCTTGTAATGAAAACCAAAATCATTTAGAAAGCTGCCTGCTTACCTGAAGTTCTTAGCTTTCCGTCACCACTTTCTCTTTGCCTTTGCCTACACAAAAATGATATGATTTTTCATACATTTATTTTTTCTCATATTTCATTTAGTTTTCCATCCCATTCCATATACACACATCATTTATCTAACTTCACAAGTCATCATACACATATATGGCTTATTTTGCACCCATTAGCATAATTTACAGACATTCGGCTATCATACAACATAGCACATACATATAACCCTAAAATTAGGGTATCCATTTCAATATCATAAATTTCACTCAATAACCATCATTCATAGGTTCATTGAGCTTACTTGGCCATTTTTTTCCATTTTTCCACCATACACCCATCGGTGCTTGCTTCTACGTACATATCATTGTTTTAGCTTCATAAATCAAATTTTAAATTTTGGAATTAATATCATACCATCTCAAACAGATCCATAAACATGGGATTCATCTCATTTTCATGCATTTTTTCATAAAATCACTTTTCGTAAGTCATTCATCACCCATTTACCGTTATCCCTTCATATAGTCTTATTTAGCACATAAACACAATGCCTTTCATAAAATTTTCTAACTTAAAATTTTAAACTATTTTCAGCGGGTTAATTACCCTTAATTACCACTGCATTTAGGGTATTTTCACGGGATTTAAATCCATTCAACCATAGGTTTCCAAAACAGCAAGTTTGGAACCCGTTTTCCACCCGTTTTACGAGTCTTTCGACACATACCCCTATGTAGTCATATAATTCCGAATTTTCAGCAAATAAATCTATTTTTACTAATCTATATTTAGGGATTTAACACATAATTAACATCCATGCATTATCATTTCTCAAAACAGCAAGTAGCCTACACGTTTTGAGTCCCGTTTCACGTCGGTTTGACTTTCTTTCATAAAATTCATAAAAATCAGTTCTAGGGTTTATTTCTCTCAAATATTTTGGGCATCCATTATACCTTAAACCTAGGTTATTTTACCCTACATAACATTCTTAAAACATTCAAGTCCATTTACATAACATTTTTAACCCAAAACTAAGAAATTAGGTCAAAATCCATGCTTTGCATTTCATAACTTTAAAAATTCATCACTTAAGCATAAACCCTCATATATTTGACATAAATATATGATTAGTAGCTTAATCACATCACCATATCAAAACAGCAACTTGTCTTGGAGATTTAGGGTTTAACAACTTGGATTTTCCACTTAATACATATGCTTAACTCCATTTTCATCAATCTTAACTTAGAAATTCATTCTTAAAACTTAATACCCATTACATACTCATGCAAAGGCATGTTGAACCATCATTTTACATATTCTTTAAGCATGCTTCTCATTTCCAAATTTTGAGTTTAAGAACTCAAGTTAAACAATCTTAAAATCATCACATACTTACTTGGTTTTGAGCCAACTCAAACCCTAATCCTTTGAGATGATTTCTTCTTCAAATTTTCCTTCTTTTTCCCTTGGTTTTCCTCCTATTTTTGCTGGAATTTTTGGACATGAGCTGCTGGTTCCCCTTGGACGTTTTCAGCACTTAGAACTTTTCCCAAAATCCTCTTCATTTCAACGTGCAAGGGAGTATATATGTTGCTGGTTTTTTTTCCAGCTGTGGGGCTCACTTGGTGCTGCAATTCCACACCCCTTTAATGCACCCTTATCTACCATATGAGGTGGGTAATTCTCAGCCAAGTAAAATTGCATTTTACCATTTACAAAAATTACCAAATCTGCACCATCTTTGACCGTCCATGTGGTCTCCAATTCACGTCCCAGATGCTGCCCATTTCCATTTTTTTTCTCTTCAAAAACATGGGTAATTTATGACTCTAATTACCCTTTAATTCATGCATTAATTTGGAGTAAAAAAAAATTATAAAAATGGCAGCAATAAATCACATTTCTACACGTCAACCTATCCATCATGCTGTCCATTTATTTCAGCTGCATGTAGCTGCACTTAAATATTTTTTTATTGCTGTAACTTTGCATAATTGGTTGCATAATTTATGTACTTGCATCCCTGCAACATTTAGGCATTTTTAAGAAAAGCAAAAATCAAAAAGAAGCACCAAAACAGCCCTTGGACGTCCCCTCTTGGACACCTCCTCCATGACTTTGAAAATCCATCATAACTTGCATTAAATGGTTGGATAATTCTCACCTTTATATATGAAAAATAATTGCATAAAATTCCCAAGGAATGGCCTGCAATTTGCCACCTCAAATTCCCTTTCCATCAAGTATGGTACTCTAGCATTAATGGTATGTTGCTTTTGTGGAGCATAAGTCAAACATGCTCACCTTTTTCAATACAGGAATTTTCCCAACACCTCATGCTCAATCCAATACATTTAAAATAAATATCTCACCATTCCATTCAACCGTTTCAAATTTCAACTCAATCCGAGTTTTCTAGCTCCCGATATAACCGTTTGAAGTTAACGGTTGAAATTGATATATACTTAAAAATTCATAATTCTCATTTCATCAAGTATTTTCATAATCCCTTTATTCCATAATACCAAGCCCATCATTACTAACTTCCATTTCAAATTTCACTTGAATCCGCCTTATAGGCGTTGAGTTATGAATTTTTTAATATTTTCCATCAAACTTGTCAATTTCCATATTAATCTCCATAATTCATTTTAAATAATGGAAAATGATTTTTCATGATATATTTGAACATTTAAATCACAAATAATTTATTCTAAACCCATTGTCTCATTTTAGCTCAAAATCATTAATCACATCATCATTGCTAACCCATAACCCTAATTGCCATAATTAGCAAAAATCACATAATGCCTTCATAATTCCATAATCCACAAATAATCATCATATACATGTTCAATACGTACATATGGGTCCTACATGGGTTAGGGTTTCACAACCCCAAAGTATTGTAATTAATCTCACCTACCCATACTCACACTTTACCCACAATGATACTCTCATGGTATGAAACTACCATATTACCCCCATTTGCATTTTATGTAAAAATGCAAACGTTTGCACATGCACCTGACCCTTATCGGTTTGCTCAAAATCACACACAATGTCGAGTCTATGGTGCGTCGGTGCATTTTCCTCTGCAAGCGAAATCCAAGCAGCAGCCCTCTAAGAAAGACCTTCTACCAAGCATGCTATTACCCATGTCCAGGAAGTTTAGGTTGTTGTCGGCCTTGTGGGACTTGGGGATCGGTTGATTCATCAATAGATGGGATCACCCCAATAGAAGGAAGATGCCCAAGTTTATTGTAACGTTTGGATTGCCAACCTCCACCTAGGCAACACAACATCTCCCAAAAATCATGAGGTTGAGAGGTTAGATAAAATCACTTCATGTAAACATTCTTACATTATATTATCTATTATAATACATAATATAAACATATAAAAACTAAACGAAATAAATTTATCTAAATCTTCTCCAATTCATCTACATATCAACTCTATAATAAAATAAGCTTTATAAGAAAGTCCCCACTGCATTATTCATTTACACATAAAAAAAATGTTAAATTTGATCTTTCCTATTAAGTAGGATAATAATTCATATATATCCTCAAGGAACAGGATTTCTCCTCACTTCTGTTTGATCACCAACCCTAAATTAAGCTCCTGCCTTGGTGCTATCATTTAAAAACATAAACATAAGAAAATACGAGCCGAGGCCAACTTAATAAATAAGATATTGGTAAAACTCAAATGTTAAAGCAAATAAACATCCTTTTCATCAAATAACTCAAACATCAAATAAATGTTAAATGTTGTGCATTATAACATGATATAGGTGGTAAAATAAATAGCTTATAAAATCTATTTTGAAATTATTTAAATTGGACAAATAAAAATGTAAGTATAAAAATGGATGAACTTTACTAAGAAAATCAAATTAATAGTTAAATTATGTCATTATTTTGTATCAACATAAGTTAATTAAATATTTGAATTTGATTATGCATGAAGTGTGTAGTTAACAATACTAAAATTTTTAGTAACAAAATAATCACCATGGGTCAGATATATAAATTCTCAGTTATATGTGAAATGAAGTCATTAATACAAATTTTTTTCTAAATTTTAATAATAAAAATGTTTTCAAATTTTATTTAATATTACATTTATCAATTTATTATTTTACTTAATCTTTGTATTAAATATATGAAAAATATTTTATTTTAAATATAAATTATACAAATATATCCTTTTTAATTATATGAAGCATATGATTTCATGCCCCCATATCGTCATTGCTGAAATCATTTCTTATATTTTTTTAAAATTTTTTATAGGTTTGTATGCCCCATCTTCATAATTTTATTTAGATTTTTGAATTATACAAATATATTTTTTTGACTTTTGAAAATCAAAACTTTTTTTTGCAAAAATCATATGTTCTAAAGAATGTGGATTTTAGTTGAAAAAATGGGGAGTGATCCAGTGGTGAAGGATTTCTATTGCAATTAATCACATGAAATTACCGTCTTTTTATGGATATACTATCACAAATCCATGAAATGTTATGAACACTTTTTGTAAAATTTTAATTGATAAATATATTTTTAAATGTAAAAATAAAAATATGTATTTGTCCTCACTTACGGCTCCAAAGTCCAAACTAAGTGAAAATATTTTCTGAGCCACGAGAAAAATTTTATCTTTGAAATCACATATCTTTTATGAAAATTGTAGTCTCCTCATCAAATTCCTCAATTTTAGTTTATAATTAAATAATAAATAAATTTTGAAATTTAATAATTGGTAAAAGTTTTAGTCTGTTAAAGTTTTAAAATCTTAAATTTCTTTTATTTTTAATTTTAAAATTTTAATATAATATTGTCAATAAAATGATATTATTTTCTACAAATAATAGAAGCTATTTCCATTTACATAATTAACTAATTTATTATTTGAACACTTATTTCATCATATAAAATTCTTTTACTTAAATAAAAATTTTATTTTCATTAAATTTGAAAATATGATATAATTTAATCCACTTATAAATAAAATATTTTAAAATTATATTGTTAAAGATATCCACTAAAAAACATTTATACTTCAATTTCAATGTAAAATAGCTTGATCTTGCTAGCATAAATTAATGAAGTCAAAATTATCTCATCGTTTTTAATGTAGTACGCTGATTAGGAAATATATAGATTTAACAAAAATCTAAACTAAATTATTGTAGCTAAAACAATTTTGATGCATGTGTAATGTTGATAAAAGCTCAAAATTTTTGAATTCAGTACTGTTTTACTAATATAGTAAAAATATACATTTATACAAGACGTGACTTATAATTTGATGATGACTCCATTCAATCCTTTATTTTGAATTTTAAACTTTCTTTGCAAGTTTAAATAATTTATTTTATTCATACCATATATTTTTAATCATTACAAAATATTTTACAATTTATTAGGTTGTAAATAATTAAGATTTTAAATAAGATTTTAAACAAAAATATGATAAATAAGTATAAAATAAAAACTAAGCGCATTATAGTTTTATTCCTAGCATTGCAATTCATAATAAATTTATAAAATAAAAATTTTTATAAAACCTAAAGTTAGTGGCATAGAATTTTTATGGATTTAGTATTCCAATTTAATTAGAATGCCAAATTTTAAAAAGACATGATCTAATTAGAGGTTGAGTAGTAAAACTTCAAACAAATTTACATTTCATCAAATTCAATAATACTATTCTATCAATAAATATTTTAAATTTATATAGCACACTAGTCACACTTATATGTGAATAATATAATAAATTAATTTCTAAAAGAAAATTTTTGTCCTATTATTCTCGAATGTATTATTTAATGTTCATATTTCATATATAGAGGCTACTTTTAACATAAATTATACAAATAATACAAATGTTTCATCAAACGAGGACAATGCCTTTAAAAATATGTACTTTTTTGTGTGAAATACAAATGGTGGTAGTTATATCTTTTTAGATTATAAATATGTTTGAAGATAATGTGAGAATGAGTAGATGGAATGCGTTATGATAGGCTATGGTGCATTTTTTTACGGAATGTCATATGGTTTCAATAAAATTGCGTTGTTCCTGAACAATATGAGATGCGAAATGTGTAGTATGATCATCATAAATGATAATAGACAAATGATGCTTAAATTTTTGAATCATTAAATTAAATTTATCAAAAAATGCATATGAATGAATGAAGTAGTTTAACTTGTTTAATTGATTTTACAGATTTTATGAATTTTATCATTTATATAAATTTGTATAGCTAACGAGTTATATAGGTTAATCATCTTCATTTTTTCTATTAAATAAAATTTACAGGTTATTTGAATATTGTGGATTATGTGCATATATAATGGACAATCGTTGGGTGTTTTACGAATTATACAGAATATATTGTTTTGTCGTATAATCATTTAATGTCATATGCAAATTATATGTTTTGGCATCTTTAATAGGATTGGCGATATTTTATTTTCAAGTATTATACATGTAATACATATTTTATAATAATACTAAAAAATCCTAAATTGATATCTACATATTTGTTTTTTTACAAATTATTCAAATTTTAATAAACTGATGGGGTAGATTTTATTTATTGTTGATATAATCTATATTAAACACATTACTATAGATGTAATAAGCAAGTTATAAAAATTTTAAAAAATAAATTCTAGAAGCCTATTGAATTGTCATTGAATTTTTATATTGAATATATTATCTAGTTAATATCTTTAACAAAGTCAATAAATCTAATTTACATTTTAACTTGTTGAATAGGTACACAATAAGCTCTCTAGATTATAAGTTTGATATTAAAATGCATTGGTTTATTTTTTAAGTAATAAATATTTTTTTACAAATAATAATTTCATAATGATAATTTATTTTAAATTTTAAAAGATTATGATAAAGTTGAAATTAGATAAGCACAAATAATGCTCTTATTATGTGTTGAATTACTTGGTGCAACCATCGTTGTCCAATTACCCTCTCTTATCATTTTTATTTTTAACATGTTTTGTCTCAAAATTTTTAAACATTGAATAATTAGCCTTAAGCTTTGTAAATACCCTGCTTGAATATTGGAGGAAAATTTGTATTTTTCCAAACACGTGTATATAATAAATATAAAATAAATATCTGCTAGAAATTTCTGTATAATAATACCTGTTTCAAATATTTAAAGTTTGTTGTTAATATATATAGCACATTCAAATATGTTATTAATATCGATTTGGGAAGTTTTGGAAGAAAAATGTATTTTTACATTTTACAATAAATCAGGTGCAAATTTGCAAATCTATGAAACGGGAGCTCTAAATGGTAAATGAAAAACTCAAAATATATATTAGTTAGTTCCACCCTTTTACACATGTGGTAAAGTAAATGGCTTGAAATTGTCATACCAAAGTTCAAATCACCTTGTCTTAAAAATTTTAATATATTTTATTTTATTTTATTTTATCGATTCACTTAAGTAATAGGGATTAATTATTCTTAATTTTAAAATATAAAAACAAAAATATGCAAAATATTATTGCAGGAACATTTATTAAGGGATGTTAAGGTAGCAAGCTGAATTAGCGAAGTCAAGAGTTGATGGAGAACTTTTTATGTGGAATGTGTTAGCCAAAATAAATAAACAACTAAATAAATTAATAAAATAATGAAGACAAAAATCTTCTATAAAACAGTAGTTCATGTTGAAGTATTGAACTTGAACAGTGGAGAGTAGAGAGAGAAAAGGATAGACAAAGAGAAGAAGGGTAAGCTATAACCAATTGATTCAACCCTATCTCAGCCATAGAATTTCAAAAAAGGTTAGTATCAGGTTTATTTTTATTTAATCTCAATAAAAGAAGATAGAACTGGGCTATTTCATAGGATTTAACAACAGTAACTTGCTATTAAGTGAAAATTAGACTATGGATGGTTGAAACTGTTGGATGTATGTAACATTTAGTTTTGCATAAAAATATGATGTTAGATTATGTATAGACACTTTGATGGATGATTAGATTTGAGAATTTTCAATTTTGTAACTTCTGTAGATATTGTTAGGAATCATGATAAGTTGATCTTAATCATTGAAAAAATTAATAAAAAATCTTTTAATGATCCAGACCATTAAATACACACTAAATAAGTGGTGTGAAATCTATCCATCCCTGAGGATGTTTCGGTCAGTCACTTTATTGATGCAGGGACTAATGGTTGGAACAGGGACCGGGTCATGGCGGCTGTTGGCGAGGAGAGGTGGCAGTCTGTCAGCCGTGTTCCCCTCCCCCGCCATCCTGAAGCGGATTGCATCTTCTGGAAACACGAGGCAAACGGACAGTTCTCCGTCAAGTCAGCTCATAGTTGGTTAAAGGCGGTGCATGAAAACCCGTCTCCTTCTAGCTGATACAGGGCTATTTGGAAGACAAGGCTACCGAGCAAGATTTTGATCTTTGGGTGGCGACTATTCAGGGATTCTCTTCCTACTATGTGTAACCTATCGAGGCGGGGTATAGACGTGAATCTTCAATGTCTCTTTTGCTCGGCGGAATCCGAGGACGCTCACCACCTATTCCTGCGCTGTGCCAGCATTGTAAGTATTGCTAGAAGGTTTGCTCCGGCTAGTCATCCGATGTCCTCGGTGCAGGAAATCATGTGCCTCCTAGCTTCAAAAAACTGGTGTGATGAGTTGGCACTTTTCATTGTCTTCTGTTGGCGTGTCTGGTTTATGAGAAACAAGCTAAAGGCTGAAGGGACCCATCCTGTGTTTGCTGACTTACTTCCGTGGTGCAAGGAATACATTGAGCAATTGAGGCGAGTTAGGCTCCTTGATCATGAGTCATCTTTGGACACTCCGCTTGCACCCAGATGGACTATGCCACCAGAGGGAGCTTTCAAGATAAATGTTGATTCCAGATGTTCTGCGAGGCGGGGAGTCTCCAGCTTAGCTGCAGTTATCAGGGACTACCGTGGCCACTTTATTGTGGCCTGTGGTCGGAGATGGAAGGGAGGGGGGGGGAACCTCCTCTGGTTTTGGAAGCAAAAGCTTTTCACCTCCGTATTCGGTGGGCACTCCACCTCAAGCTTCGAAATGTCCAGATTGAGTCTGACTCGCTCCTCCTATGCACATACCTGACCAACGACAGTCACATCTTCTCACCCGTTGGTCATATCATCGATGCGATCAGATCGGCTCTCAAAGTCAATGCTCACATCTCGGTTCACCATGTACTGAGACAGGGGAACGCGGTGGCTCATGCTTTAGCGGACCTGATTTCTGTTTCTGCATTGGATTATATGTCTTGGTGGGGAAACCCCCCACAAGATATTGTAGAGAAACTCTGTGCAGATAATTTTTTAGCTATGAATTCTGTGGATTACTCTATCCCGAACCCCTTTCAAAATGTGGGGGGGTCGGGGTAGAGTTATTCCTTTTCATCAAAAAATAATAATAATAAGTGGTGTGAAATGATCTATGTGTTATATCTATGATTGGAACTCTAATTAGGAGATTAGATTAATAATTACAATAGTTTAGAAGTTAATTATTTTTAATATAACCCATATAGTAGATTTGGAATCGAAATAAAAAATATAAAAGAAATAATAAACAAACTATTTTTAGTATCAAAATTTTACTGAGAATTCTTTATATAACCATTAAAGGATAACCAAAATTTCATATTAAAATGTTTTGTAATTTGTAAATTAAAAAACTAGAAGATCAATTTGAATGGGGTGAAACAACTGTTAAAACTAGCTGCATTTATTGATTTTTGTAATTTGTATATAACTAAGTGAGGTTGCAAATTTTATACGATATAAACTATGTCATGATTATCACTCAGAAATATAAAAATAAAATTTAGAAATTAACATGATCTAAACCACCCCTAAATACATGCCCATGTCCAACAGAATGAAAATACATAAAGAAATATAATTAATTATTATTTTGTGTTGGAATTATTTTATTTAGACAATTCATGATTTATGATAGGGATTTTAGACTTAAACTTCTTGATTTGATTATAAAGAAAAGTCAAGAGAATTCGCAAATATGGGAAAATTGAGAAATAATCAAAATGAAAATTCAAACTCAAATATTAATTATCTAAAATGATATGGTTAGTTTAAATATATGGTTATTGAGTTAATTCACGTAAAATTTTTTATAAAATATTAAAAGAATATTAAAAGTTAAATTAGGTACGAATAGACTGCCAAAAGTTAATGTGACCAAGGGAGGGACCACCTGCGATCATATTAAGTTTTGGAGATAAAATAATTATTAATTTATAATTAATAACATGAGAATGATGTTTAACAATTAAAATTGAATATTTATAAAATAAGGTTAAAGATGATACAAAATATACAAATCAAAAGTTAGAGGAGGAATTTCGTAATTCTATAAAATAAGCTCTAATTCAAATTAATTATTTTATTACATTATAGCAAGTAATGTTTTAGAATTAATAAGATTTATTATAGAAGTTGATTTTGGAACAATTTAATTTATATAAAAACAAATTTTTAATACATTATAAAGTTAGAATGGAATTTTTTTTAATTATGATTAGAAATTAATTTCAATTGAAATATTGATTAAAAGTGCTTTTTTCAATATAATGATTTGAGCGTTGTAGCGAAATATGGTCTAAGAATGGATCCGAGATTTACACAAGGAAAGAAGAGCTCTTTTTTCTAGTTTTGATTTTATATGGTAATGTGTGGTTACAAGCATAGATGTTCTAAATGCCATTATTTTCTAATTTTGAGTAAATTAATATTATTGATTATGATAATTTATTATGCTATCGAGGTTGACCTATTTTCACACTAGCATTTGCATTGTGACATCGATATATATCGCTCGATATGTTGACGTATTCATGAGCCATGACTATAGTTGTGGATTTGTGAAATAATGTTGTTGGACCATAGGTGACGATCATTGGCATATACTAATTAGGAATCGGTATGTGATAGCCTGGGTGGCATCGGTTCCGACCTACCTATCCGACCATTGTAGAATTGGTGGGCTATAAACCTAATTTGTCAGACCCTTGTGATTTGAATAATATATATTGTGACATAGTCCATTGGACTAGTGACCAGCAACATAATAGTTGGGACCAAAGCCGTTCACGTAATGTGGTATGACGTGACTACGGCTGTGTGGAGAGCACAACAGGGGATCGGTTAAACCTCCGGTTTAGATAAAAACATGTTTCTTGATCTACTTGAATTGTGCAAGGTTGATCACTTGTGCTGGGATACAATGATGGCAATCTAGGTTGTACAGCGAGTTGGATTATGAGGCGAAATATTAGATTTGAGACCTTCATTGGATCGACTTGAGAAGTGACATGAGTCTGATGCATTGATGCATGTTTGGGCATTGATATATGTTCCATATAAATTTAAATTAGATTTGGATTTGTGATATAATTTATATTCTATTAATCCCTATTCACATTGTTTACTCAAGTGTTACTGATTTTTATTTATATACTATACTTAATAAGTTTGTACGGACTCATTTTATTTTGTTATATTTTTTGAGGTAATAAGTATGGAGGTGGAGACCAACATGGGGTTGGTATACCGAATGCAGTTAGGACTTAATGAATTCTGACTAGAATTATTTATGTTGATATTTTAAGAGTAATTAGTGAAGATATGAAGTATATATTTTATGAATTTAATCATGTGGATTTGGTTTAATTTAATTCAATAAGAAGTCTAGCTTATGGTAATCTGTCTAGCTTATGGTAATCTAATGAATTATGTTATCGCACCTATATATGTTTTCTTATTATTATCGATCTTGTACTTTAGTAGCGACTGTTCATTTTGTTAGAAGGGCGTTATAAGTTCATTTTGCACAATGCGATCAACTCAAAATAATATAATGTCTACGTGAGAAAATTATTTGATGGATAATTTGAATTATTTTTTCTATAAGTAATTTCTTAAAATGGAGTGAATATAAAAAATTTTAAGCATCAAAAAATTAGTTATACAAATTTTATTTGGCAGCCTATACAGTTGACCCAAAAGTAATTTTAATTAAGAAAAAATAGTATAAATGAATGATTTTGTTAGCCCGAGCTAAGCAAATCCTCACTTAACCCACCTCAAAAAATCCATTTAAATTTTTTTCCTTTTTTCTCCATACATTTATTTATTTAAGTTTATTTAACTTATAAACCAAGTTTTACCAATTTTGAAAATGTCTATATATTTTTTTAAGATTTTTAAACATAGAGGTATTTCAAACACATATATACACATACATATTTAAACATCTCAAAAAATATATACACATATTAAAAATTAAATACACTTAGATAAACAAGTGTATGGAGAAAAAGTAAAAAAATCTTTTTAAATAGATTTTTTTGAGATGGGCTAAATGGGGCATTTACTTAGCCTGGCTTAATAAGATCACTTCTCAATATTATAATGCCTATGTGGGAACATTTTTATGGTAATTTGATTTATTTGTCCTAAAATAATTTTATTTTTAATAGGGGTTGAATCAAAAGGATTATATATTGAATAAATTAGCTACAAAAATTCTATTTAGCTTCTCATATTGTTGGCTTGAAAATAATTTTAATCTAAAAAAATTTGTTTGAAGCCAGGTGAGAATATTAATTAATGGATAATTTTAATTGTTCATCCATATGTAATTTATTTTTAAAAAGAGCGACATTGAAAATAGTGTAATGTCCACATGAGAACATTTTTTGATAGGTAAATTGAATTATTTGTCATAAAAGTGATAAATTAGTTACATAACTTTTATTTGGCAGCTTGTATGGTTGACTGGAGATAATTTTCATAAAAAATAGTGTAGTGTCCATTGAGAACATTATTTTATGGGTACCTGTTTATCACATCAATAATTTTATTTTTAATAAGAGTAGTATTGATAAGTCTAAAAATTTTCCTTTAATTTTATATTAAATTCACGTTGTTAAATATTAAAATGATAATTAAATGCATGTTTTAAGCGGAATTTCATGAAAATCATATTTTTAATAGAATATTTAATTTTGCTTTAAAAATAGGTCATTTTGCAACATTCTTGAAGATATAAAAATTATGACTAAATTTTAATGTTGAAATGTGTATTAGCTTATTAATATAATTTATGCAAAATTATAAAATCACCTAATTAAAAAAATCATACATACAGTTATAAATATAATTTAAAATATGGTTATAAAACAAATTGTCAAAACATTTTAAGATAAAAAATAAAAATAATAAATAAATTCAAAAAGGGCTAAAAATAAAAGTAAATTAAAAATCTCTACAAGCTTATTAAAATCATTTTTTGACAAAAATTAAATATTTAAATCTGTTTTAGTTTGCTGCATGAGTACGCGCGAACATACACCGCCGGAGCACCATTTCAAAGCTCCATCTTCCCCAAATCGAACGGCAGCCATGGCAGCAACTGCAGCAGACAAGCTGAAATCAAACCCATTTGCCCGTCCAGCAGCTTCCAAATCCAACCCATCAACTGTCGATAGCAGCTTTTGAAATTTTCGGTCTGCCATTTGCAACCGACTCAAGCAACAGGCAGCCTTACGATCTATGCCAGACATTGTTGTGGCAACTCCAGGAAGAATGATAGAACATTTACGCAATTCTCAGTCAGTTGCTTTAGAGGATCTTGCAGTTTTGATACTTGATGAGGCAGACCGCCTTTTGGAGCTTGGTTTTAATGCCGAAATTCATGAGCTAATTCGTATTTGTCCAAAACGGAGGCAGTCTATCATCCCAAATCTGCTCCATTTCTCTTCACGGCTTCCGGCCAGCCCCATTTCAGCAGCACCTCCAATACAGGCAGCCGTCTTCTCCCAATCCAGGCAGCAGCACTCGGCGACGAGCTGAAGCCACCAAATCCATCGTCTCCTCCAACCAGCAGCTCTGCCGCAAGCCAAAAACGCCCTCTTCTCCACCATCTCGCCCAAAATCGGCAGCACTCCCGCAATACCAGCAGCAACGAATCAAGCAATAAAATTGCTGATTTCTTCCAAAATTGCAAGCAGGACAAGGAGTATGCTTGATTCAGCACCGAACGAAAACAGCAACAGGGTAGCCATGACCGAATCGCCCAAACTCAATTTCTGCCGTCCACCACGAACCAGAAATTTCGGCTGGCCTGAAATCCAATCAATACCAAGCAGTCTCTCTCTGTTCCAGCCGTTCTTTCATCTTCCGATAGCTTTCCCTAAAAACCCATCCCAAATTCAAAGCCACTGTTTTCCCCATTGTCAATCAAAGCAGACAACTCGAACGCCCAAACCTGCAGCCCAAATTGCAGCACCGTTCTCAAACAACTGTTGTCCCGGAAACCATACGGCAACCCCTCCTCTATTCCAGCCGACCCCATCTCTAAACCATACGGCGCTGCACCTGTAGTGATCCAGCTCGTCTTCTCCAACCAGAAAATGTTAGCCAGCTTGCCTTCAAAGTATGAAGATTGGGAAGAAAGCAGCCAAGGCAAACGACGAGATGCGGGAATCCCACATCGACTTTTTCAAAGGGAGAGAGGGGTTGCCCAACCCTTATAAAAGGAGGGTCCCTCTTGCCTTGAAACACACCTCCATACCCCACATACCCCTTGGGTGGGACCCATTTGGTGGGACCCCGTAGCAAGTGGGTGGGACCCATTTTGTGGGACCCGTAGTGAGGAGGTGGGGCCAAGCAATAAAAGTTTCCATTACGTGGAGATTCGCTGTTTACGGGTGATGTAAATTTTATTTTCCGCTTTATAGTTAGTATAAATTTGTAGTTGTTAAATTTTAATTTGTAGTTTTAATTTTTACTGCTTTATTTTCTGCTTTGTAATTGTTAGATTAAACTTAATGTAATTCGCTTTTCTGTTTTAATAGTAGAATTTAATTGCTTCTATTGCTTTCTTAGAATAGTTTTAATTTCGTTGTTAATTAGTTAATTTCTTTTAGCTTCTTGCCTCTATTTCTTTTATGCTCAAATCTTTTCTCTTCTTTCTTTCTCTTTCTAATTTCTTTCTTTTTCTCTCTCTAATTTCTTATATTTTCTTTTCTTCTCTCTCTCCTCTCTCCTCTCTCTTCTTTCTCTCTCTTCTCTCTTTCTCTCTCTTCTTTCTCTCTCTAATTTCTTCTATTTTCTTTCTCTCTTTCTCTCTCTTCTCTCTTTCTCTCTCTTCTCTCCTCCCTCTTCTTTCTTCTCTCTTTCTCTTTCTCTCTCTTCTTTATACCTTCTTTTCTTTCTCTTAAAACAATTCAAAACTACATCGCCTCTCTGTGGATTCGACCCGACTCACCGTTATTCTACACTATCACTCGTATAGTGGTAGCTTTAATGTGTTTCGGTTAATTTTAATTAAACTGGTGATCACAGTGCTCTTAACGACAAGCACTTGGTTTGCATCAAGTATCAAAATTATTAAATGCCAAATAAATTATTAAATAAATTTTATTTGGCACCCCATCTACAAACTTCAGCTAAAGACTATCCACACTTCTATCCAACTATAAGATTTCAGGATTCAAAAAGGTATCCTCATTAATGCTGTCTAACTCATCTTTCAGAATGGAAAATTAATAATGGAAGAAAAACTCCACATATACCCATGAATTTTATCCATAATTCCACTTATACTTATAAATCTTCAAAAATTTCTCTGATATCTATGAATTTTTATCTTAATTTCACTTGTACTTACATTGTTAGGGATCTATTAAATGGGACGTTAGCCCCCTGTAAAATAATGAATATGCCCAAGCTCTCATGTAAGGTTATTTTTCTTAAAGATTTATATTCAAATAAGATATGATTTTGTAGTTGTAAAATTATTAAAAATTCATTATAATATAAATTTTTAGCTATAAAACATAATTACCCTTGTCCAGCAGAATAAAAATATAAAAATAATTATAAATAATTGATATTTTGTGCTAAAAATATTTATTTTGGTTAATTCATGTAGTTAATTTCAGACTTAAACTCCTTCGTTTGATTATAAATAAAAATTAAAAGGGCTCATTGTCTCTGATTTCAATAATTATGGGCAGATTGAGGAATAATAAAAATAAAATTTGAAACTTAAATAATAATGATTCAAATTGATATAGTTATTTAAAATATGTAATTATTGAGTTGATTCATGTTGAAATTTTTTATTAAATATTTAATGAATATTGAGAATTAAATCGGATACAAATAGACTACTAAAAGTTAATATGATCAAGGGAGGGCCCGCCTATGATTATATTAAGTTTTGGAGCTTAAATAATTATTAATTAGTAATTAAAAATATGAGAATGTTATTTAATAGATGAAATTGAATATTTGTAAGACATGATTGAATACGATACAGAAAATACAAATAACAAGTTAAAGGAGTTATTTGATGATTCTATAAAATGAGCACCAAGTTAATTGATTTTACTAACTTGGTGGAAGTAACGTTTTAGAATTATTAAAATTTATTATAAATGATTATTTTTGAATAATTTAATTTATACAAGGAACTACATATTGACTAAATTATAAAAGTTATGATACATAGAGGTATCTATACATCTAATGATGTAATTTCATGCTAAATCATTATTAAAAATTTAATTCGAATTAAAATATTGATTAGATAAAAGTGTAATTTTCCAATACATTGATTTGTGCATTATAGCGAAATGCAATACAAGGATCGATATGAAATTTACACAAGGTAAGTATAGCTTTTTTTTTTCTTTTGATTTAATATTGTAATGTATGATCACGTGCATGGAACTTTTGGATGTGATTATTATATAATTTTCACATGGATAAATATTATTAGTTATTCTGATTTATTATAATTTCTAGTTTAGCAATTTATGTGCTAACATTATGCATTATGGCATTGGCATTTATTGCTTAGGATTCATTGTATAAAAATTATTAAAAATGAATCAATGCAGCAAGTTCTAACTACCGTTCTGCCCTATTTAGGCTAATTTGCTGAGATTTTCAATTTACAATCTGCTAATCATTTCATGAAAATTTAGCCATTCCTTAATGCTAATATCATGAGTTCTAAGAAAACTTGACATGATAAAAATCGTTCATTTACTATTGTTTATATATATGTTATTTTGATTATAGCTCCATTATAGAGGTGGTGTGAATTAAGTTGTAAACAGTCATAATAGCTAGTCTCAACCACTAGTTACAACTCTAATAATAGATTTAATACATATATTATAGAAATAATTTATTTAATCTTGATCCAATGGTTTAGATCATGCAATTATATTTTTAATTAAATATTTAACTATTTAGATCAACTTATCACCATTTCTACTAATATAGACATTATTGAGACGAATTGCAAATGCTCAAATATAATCATTTATCAGAGTGTACACACATAATCTAACATCATTTCTCTATATAAAATTAAAATTCATGCACGTTTAACTATTTAGATCATCTAGATTATACATGGAATCATAGATTTAATGGTTGAGATTATAATTTGTTTGAACCTACTTTAATCATAATTTTAGGTAGAATTCTCCCCAAATAATAGTTCATAATCATGGCCATGTTTAAGTATAAAAAACTCCCAATTCATAGATTAAAATTGACCTCATCAATTTAATAAATCTAATTTCTATTTACATCAACTTCCTTCATTCAATTCTGAAATCTTTCTCCCAAATTCAACGGTCCAAATTGATCTTTACCTTTGATCCTTGCTTAATTTAGAACAGAAGACATAAAATAAATAAGAACTAACCAGGATGTTGATGATTGATGGTCGAGAACAACTTAATGAAGGCCCTATTTCCTCTTTCCCTCTTTCTCCACCCTCTCACTCCTCTCTATTTTTAACTATTTTAGTTCCCCTCCACTCAACGTCACCTTGCTATGCTGGGACTGAAATATTTATCTTCATTAGTCTATTTATTCATTCATTAATTTTGGTTAAAATCATGCCACGTAAAAGGTGTTTCTACCCAACTTTTTGACTTGCTAATCTACTTGCCACCTCACCATCTCTAATTAATGTTTATGCCACATATTTTGCAGATTTTTATTTATATATTTAATTTATCAATCCCTTCCAAAAAAATATCAATCCCCTTAGCTAAATGAAATTAATAAAATAATTAAAATTTTGAGCTAGGCAAGATTTGATACTTAGCATATTGTTTTCAAGCCATCATCCCTACCACTTTGGTAATGCCTAACATTTATAAAGCATGGACTAAATAATATATATTTTGAACTTTTCATTTACCATTTATAGCCCCTGTTTTCCAATTTGCAAATTTTTCCCTCGTTTATTGTAAAAGGTCAAAATACTCATATTTCCTTACAAAACTTTCCAAATAGGGATCAACTTGTTACTTATATTTTGGCCCTCTCTGAGGGTAGACACTTATATATAAATTTTGGACTTGAATATATATGTACATTAATTATCTTAACCATATAAATAAGATGTTTGCCCTATGTTAGCACCTGTGATTATTCCTTTCATTACTAATAATTTTGGAGATTAGTTACCGGATACCTTGACAACCTGTAACAACAGTTGCACTAATGTGTTGACTTAGTCAGTGAGGCATTGCAATAAAACTCTTAATCTATGTGTAATTGCTGTATAATCTAAATTTTACCATTTTTGAAATTGGGTAAATATATATTTTTTAAAAAAGAGAGGGCTTCCGGTACTTTTTGAATGACTAAACTACCCCTTTTTCCAAAAAAAATCTATACACATATCTAAAAATGGTAAAAATTAGATTATAGATTAAAGACACTTAGACTAAGAATTTTAAAGAAAAGAATTTTTCAAAAAAATAAAAAACAGAATTTCTAGACGGATGCATTGAAGGATGCATTGAAAAAACTCCGAGAAATAAACAAATATTCCTCTAATCTACTATAAAAGAAAATAAAAAGTTAAAAGTAGATCAGTAAAGTGGATAGTGTAATTGTTATTTATTAAAAAAAAGTTGAGGGCAAGTTCCGCTAAGAGTAGTGAAGGAAAAAAAAAAGAAAAAAAGAAACGTCTTTTCACTAACCTAGAGAAAATATGGTGGCCATAGAGATTAAAGGGTATTTATTTACAACGAAAATATTTTAAAATAAAACCTTTAAATCTAAAACTTTTCACCCACTGTAACTACCTTATTTTTTAACTACTTTTTACTTTTTCCTATATGTACAATTGCCCTACTTTTCAATAATTTTTACACAACTACTTATACATCTAATATATCTATTTTAACTTTATTTTCTTTACTCTTCATCATTACCTCTATTATATTACATTTTTTTTCTCATTTTGAAATTTTTCACTAAAAACTTTTCATTGGGTGTGTCTGAAAAATGCTAAAATTTTTGAAATAGAAGAAAATAATATGATATAATACACGTAAAGAGAATAAAGTTAAAAATAGATAAATTAATTGTATAGGTAATTATCTAAAATGATTGAAAAGTAAAATAGTTATGTAGGTAGATATGAAGAAATAATTAAAAATAAGATAATTGTAGAGAAGAAAATATTTTAAATCAAAAATTCTAGTATGACAAGTTTAGTGTTAAACAAATACTCCATTAAAGTTTTATCGCTTCCCAAATACACTCTAATTCAATTTACAGTTCTATGAGTGTAAGAAACTTTATTTCCCAACAAGCCTGATACACCATTGATGATCTTAAGATAAATTAATCTGTTCCATTAAATATTTTATTATGTATAAACATCATTTATACAAATATGTGCGCAACATATTTAACCAAGCCTTATTATAAAACTTGTGAATAAAAAGTTTCTGCATAATGTAAAATATTATTTTCAATTCAGATAATAATTACTATGTTAAATGAATTAGATTAATACTCTTTTGGACTATAGAAAACTGCTATCAAATGTGAAATCTCTAATTGAGGAGATAATCAGGTACATTCAGTGTTTCGAACAGATTTCGTTTAAGCACGTTTTGAGAAGTGACAATTTTTTTGATGAAAGAGAAGTGACAATTAAGCTGCAGATGACATGGCAAAGATGGCAGTAGAAAGTTAGGAGTTAGAATACAGAGGGGTCATCCTCCTACTAGCTTAAATGTTTTCTCCAAAGATATGATTTCTCGTAGCTGTGATGTTTAGACTTCCCTCGCAACCCTCTTCCCCTGTGATCCGCGCCTGTTGAATAGATGCAGGGGGAATCAATGATAAGATTTGAAATTTAAAAAAAAAAAAGCGAATTAGATTAATGTAAATAATGTAACATAGGCTTCAATCAAGTATATTGCAGTGAATAAAAATAAAAGTTGGCACTTCAGTTATTTATTGGGATACGATTTATGCTCATAGTGGCATGGACTCTAATCCATCGGATTGAGAGGCTTTAGTTATTTATTTATTTATTTCGATCTGTAGCGGCTTTATTTTAGGCCACTAGATTGTTGAGAAGGCTGATGTAGAATGTTTGCGCTAAACAAAAAATTGGAAAAAAACTACCAGATTGCAATCTTGCCCTATTTGGGGGCCCATCTCCTTCACCACGACTATAATCTCCATGCCGCTTATCCTTGTCAATCTCCTTCTTCACCGTGACTCCCATCTCCACAGGGCTTTTCCTCCTCACGCATGTTACCTTGTCGTTGTCTCACCTCCCTCTTATTCTTTCTACCCCTTGCCTTCCTTCCACTGCCCTCTCTCCCTTCAGCATCTCCTCTTTTTTAATATTGTTAGAGCTAAATCAGTAATTAAATCGGTAAAGGAACTGGTCTAGTTCGAACCAGCTAGAACCGATGACGTCAATATGACTATTTATGATGTCATAAATGTGTAATTATTTTTACTTAATTATATATTCATAACTTCTAAATCTATATGTGAGACTTTAATCATTACAATAAAACATGCAAATTAAATTAATAAAAAAATTAAATTCATTAACTAAGCACTAAGCACAAATATAACATATTAAATTTAAAAATCAACTAAATTAACTAACCTCTAATGTAATAAGCCTTGAATCTTGCAATCAACAATGGTGATCAAATAACTACTTAGCATAGTAATGAAAATTTTGTAACTTAATCATGCAATCGAAAATATTTTCTCAAATACATAAATGATAACAATATAAATTACAACGAAAGCTATTTATTAGTTAATACAATAGTAGATTTTAGAAAATGCACGCAACTAATAAATGAGGTTTTGCACCATGCAATAGATATTAATATTATGCACTGCCTTTTTTATTAAAAAAATGATGCTATTGACCAGATATGAAGAAGGCAACAAAAAATTACCAAGGAGATGCCAAATGGAGGGGATGGAGGCTTCAACAGTAGTGCATAGTAGTGAATAGGTGAGACTGAAAAATCCCACCAACGAAATAGTCATTCATCCAATCGAAGATCCAAAAAATAAGGAGACCGGTTTCAGTGCAAATGTTTTCACCATGGGAAGAACGTGAAAATGCCCTATCTATCGTTCATTTAAAACGTGTGGCAGAGATTTGCAGGGGCAAAATTGGAATGGGTGCGTTGCTTACACGCGCGTGTAGGTTGGTCATTGGCTTCCTAAGGAAGCTTCTTACCGAAGCCATGGTTTTGCGTTGACAGAAAGGAGCGGATAGCTGAGAGCAGAACCAGGTGAGAGAAAAAAGGAGATGGCATAGCAAGTGAGGTCGCCGGTCGCTGAACCCAGTAGCTGGTCACGCCTATTAAGATTTTTGTTTCAAAAAGGTATAAAAACATAATCTTCTCTGTTTTAATGAAATCGACAGCCATGTAATCTTGGGATTTTTGTTTCCAATTGTGAATAAATCAGCAAGAAATAAGTCAATGTTTATTAGCCTAGAATAAAATCGTTCTATTTGTTTTTTTCTGTTGATTTTAGAGCTCTTTGATTTTTGGGCAATTGGAATGAATTGATTTATTCCCATTGATCGCCTCAATGGGTTTTACATAGGCCGGATTCATTTTATTTATTTATTTTTCTTTTCTAAAATCATGCTTTGATTCACGAAGTTTCTGTCCAAATCATTTTGGGGGTAGGGATTCACTTCTTTTTCGTGCTCTGAATTCATATCCGTGATCTAATCTTCATCTTTTGCATGTTGTGCTTAGCCTCTAATTTTCGAGCAAATGATGGGTATTTCTGTTTTTTTTTCTTTGTTTGTATGGTTTCATCTGTGTTTTTGGTCTATCCTTGAATAAACCGTTTTCTGTTTTTGTTGATCAGAATTCGTGCAAATGAAATCGCAATGCTCTATCTTCTTTCTGGTTTTGTGCCAAGTGGTTTTCTGGGACTGTGCATGGCCCTGGGCTAGACAGGAAAGGATGGCAGCTGGGTTTGTCTTGTCAATCAGCAACCAAAGATGAATTTGGAGGTATGAACTTGTTCTGCAGAGGTTCTTTGAAAGGGAGCAAAAATGGGTCTCTTTTGGATGCGTTTGATGAATCAAGTGCTGTAACATTTGACATCTTGAGTACTGAAATAACTTCCGAAACAATTGATTTCTTTGTTAGTGATGTTGGATGGGTTCTTGTCCATTGATCAGGCAATTGATGCATTGAGCAGAGGGAAGATGTGTCACCAACTTCACCAATTCTACTCAAATTTCTAAAATGTACATGTTGGACTAATTTTTTTTATTTATAATCAATGAAGAATTGTGAAATTTGGTAAAGATACTAAATTTTGTTGTACCAACATATGATCCTAGTGTTCATCATCGATTGCCTGTTCTTTTTCCTTCGTTGTTTTCATTGAATTATCTGCATCAGCTTGTCTAGTTGTAGCCTCAAACATTTATTCACCTATGACATGTGCAATGCAGCTTTTACATTTGCAAAATGCCCACAGGTGTTTTCCCTGTAGGGGGTTTCCAATCTTCTCAGCAAAATGGCTTATTCTTGTTACTTATTTGTAAATAAAATAGTGAATGTGCATGAGAATTCTACTCCATCTAGTTTCAAGTAAAAATACGCTATGAATAAAATTGTCAGGAGTTAAGCTAATCTGGTATCAAATTAGACAATCCTCAGTTTCCATATTTGAGCTTCACTTTCTCCCAAGACTGAAACCATTGTTTATCTATGTTTTGGCCTTCAGTTTGTGATTGTTGTAGATGATGAAAATGGAGATGAGGAAGGAGATTCGATTATGGTTGCATCTCTTGCTAGTGCACAAGCATTGGCTTTTATGATTAGGCATGGATTTGGGATAGTATCTGTGGGAATGAACGAAGAGGATCTGCTAGAGACTACCCCTGCCTTTGATGTCTGGCAACAACAATAAGGATCCATCTGTGCCAGTGTACACAATATCAGTGGTATGGCTCTTTGGCCTTTTCTATTTCACCTTATTCTTCTCATGCATCAAAATTGCATCAGACATGTGCATAAAAAATCTTATTCAAGAAACTACTAGGCCTATCAATCAGGAAAAAAGAAAGAAACCACTAGGCCTAACATTATTCATGTGGCTATGGCTGTTTTGGTGTCACAAACTGTCACACGTTTTTCCTTGAGCGGAAATATGCAAAAAGATTTTTTTCTTTTTCAGTTGTTATCATAAATCTGAGTCCTTTTTGTGAGTTTTAGATTTGTAAGTAACACACAACAAACCATGAAGATCATCTGAACTTTGTGATCAAGTTTTCCATAGTCCGCTTAATTAGTTGAAACTATACAGAAACCCGAATCTTCTACGGTTCTTCTAGTGATCTTCCATTTGCATCTTTCCATGCAAAAAAAATGCAAGATTTGTAGTTGTGATTTCATGATCTGGGTAGAAATCCATAAACCTAACATATATCTCCAAAATCTAGAAGAGGAAGCTAACGGGGTATAGCCCAGTTGGTAACGATTAACAACTCATGTCACTATTTTTTTGGGGCATTATGGGATCCAACCCGATGTTGGGGAGTTTCGTCCCCATCCTAGTGGTGGGAGCTGTGTTCTCCCGTATAGAGAGTGTTTAGTCTTCCCCTTAGAAAATTATAAAGGCATTTGAGATTGATTTATAATATAAAATGAGATAAAAAGATGTAAGGATTCTTTTTTTTTATATTTAAGATGTAAGGATTCTTGAATTTGATTGTAATATAAGTTGAGATGAGATGTACTATACGACCAATCAAAAGAAAAAATCTAGAAAGGAAAATAGAATGTTCCCATCTAATACATTTGTCATCCATCAATCTTACCTTTCTCCGATCTGCTCTATCTCACCACTGAAACCTTTTACTCAAACCTTCTTATCTCAAAGCATCAACAGAAAATTTTCCTTGCCCATGCACAAGCAAGAAAAATGATGATAAGATATGCATTTTTATTTGATATTTTCTATCTTATCCATGCTTCACCTATTATTTGCAAATAATTTGAACTATAGTCTAAATAATTTGCTCAATCAATTGAAAATTTTCTTGTTTGATTAACAATACACCCGCCTAGTTTGCTGAACCTGAATTCACCACCTGGATTAATGATTTAGCATTCACTGATAGTCATTTAGTGCAATCGACTGTTATTTTAACTTACCAAGTTTGATGTTATAATGTGACACACTCAAACGGATGAACCATTTAGTTTGCAGCAAAAAGATGAGCAGTTGGGAAGTTGTCAATTCTGAGACTAATGTAGCCCATGTTTTGGTTGCTGGTTCTGCAGGACATTGGTGTTCGTACTAAGAGATTGATGACAAACAATCTAGTTAAATGTACTGATTTGAAGGGTTATGGTTTGGCTGTTGTTGGGAGAGTTCCTGTGCTATCGCCCATCAAAGGAAAATCGAAAATATCTAGAAACGAAGCGTACAAAGATGGGCAATGTTTATGATTCAAATTTGCCTAGATCCATCGCTGGATTGGCTAACCCAAACACAAATAAATCAAAAGAAGCTGATGGACAGACAGACTGAATTCAGTACTTTTTATGATTCAATCCATTTTGATCGAGTTTCCATTATAGCATGTTGAGAACATTGCTCTTGATGAATTCACCTCATTTTTGCCTTAGTGGTCGATTCTTGTTTATTGTTGTAATGTTATCTATATTTTAGCTAAATTCAAATTTCAATGTTTCAAATTTTAATGTTTCAGCTAAGAGTAGTTAAGAGTTATTATAGGCAACCCCTACCTATTGCCTCATGCATGACACCACACAAACTCACTCCTCTTAATTAGTTGATTTACACACGTGTTTTATAAAATCTACTTTCAACTTTACCATAATTTTTTGTGAAATTTAAAATAAATTATCATTATTAAATTATTTGTGAGAAATAATGTTGAATTATTTGTAAAATAAGCTTTATTATTATTATTAAGAATAAACTATAGGAGTTTAATCTACAAAATTATTGTGTATAGAGCTTATTTTCTAATTATTCAATAAGTGAAAATGTATAGAGCTTATGAAATTTATTATTTAATATTTTTATGTTTTTTGTTGTATGAAGTTCTATGGTTGTATGACTGTAAAACAGGATGTAAAAAGTTGATACTTTTCTTGGTTGCCTATCACAAGTTCATATTCTCAATTTGTTCATTCCATTTATTTGAGCTATGATTAAGATACATTTCAAATATTATTGATTGCATATGGATGTATGATTTATTTAAGTTTCATTTATGGATATGAGTAACTGGAGATCTCTGAAGGGTTATTTCATTCAATGTATTTGTAGGCAGTGATTTTCTCGAACGATCGTAATTTTATACGACACGGCGCATATTTGTTGATAATGCGACATGGCAATCTAGCCATTGGATGAGTCTTGATTTCATCCTAGTCACTCCCGGTGCATTTAATGGAGGCGTGGCAGCATTTATCGCTGAAGTAACTGATAGCTGTGGAAAGACGAGAGCGGTAGCTGGTTGCATTGAATGCTCTGCAGAGACCACAACAATTTTGCTAACGTGGCGGTGAGAGAGAAAATCAAAGACGGGAGAGAAAGTAAAAGGCGGGAGCATCCTTGCTGCGTGAAATTTTCATAGCAGATGTGGTCGTGAGAGAGAAAATCAGAGAGGGAAGATCCTTTCTACATTCTCTGCAGTTTCAAAACTTTCACTGAAAGTTGGAGGAAAATCCAAATACGATCATCGGACGACACAGGCAAGCTCTCCCGGCACCGTCCTCAAAGGTATGGCTACTTTCGATTTCCATTTTTTCCTGTCCGATTTATTTTTTGAATCATTCCCGTTTGACTATTTGGTTTTTTGTTGCTTTTTGCAGTTAGTAACGGGCACATGTAGTGTGCAAAAAAGAAGGTTTCGGTGAGAGAGAAAATCAAAGATGGGAGAGAAAATCTTCTCCCTTTCGTTCGAAACCAGCAACTCCCAACATGTTCTCTCTTCCTTCAAAGCATCTTTCAAAATAGGAAACCACCCTCTCTTCCAACACCACATGTTTGGACACCTGCAATAGAGACTATAGCATAAACCCGCACGACAAGAAGAATGGATACCTGCAACGGGTGCCCATTGAAGGTATGCGTCTTCTCAATTTTTTATCAGACATGTTTTTTGAGCTATCATCTTCTCCAATCGGTGTATAGGTAATGCTCCAATCGATATATATGTAATTCGATGTATACCTGCAGCAAGCACACCATGTATACCTACAGCAAGCACACCATCTTCTCCAATCCATTCATAAGGGGAAGCATAGCTAAATGTATGCTATAAGGAAAGTCAACAAATGTACTACACTTACACAAAAAGTATAAATATGAGAGACTTTTTGACCCGAACTAGTCCAAAGCGAATAGCCAAATCAAACTATTAGAACAAGGTCCTTCGTTAATAAGGATGATAGCAAGGTTGGTCCACCTTATGTCGAAAGTTCAATTTCATTTTTATCCAAATGAATAACTTATTACAAGAAAGTTATATCACCTTTTCAAGTAGAACATTCTAATGATTAGAAGGGCGGTAGTAATAGTGAGACCATAGGGCTTAATATAAAATTAAGACACGGTAAACGAATATTCACATTGTGTGATTTCATTATTGTATGCAAGACATGAGTAAAGTAAATGAATACTGGTTTCTGTTGAAAATATGTGGACATCATGTTGCAATTGATTTGAAAAAATTCATCATAGTTCATTGATGCCTACTGATGAGCTCTGCTCCAAATTTTTATAAACCTTAATTTTTTGCACTATTGTCTATTCGTTTGCCACACCTAGGCATTTACAAAGTTCAACCTTCAAATTTGATATTTGTAGCTGTTTTGCCATCGCATCTTGGTAAATGTAATTTTTGTTGGAATTATGGTTTGTTCATATGGTATTTGGACTGTGTTTTTCTATGATTTTTGACCGATAGTTGAATATCATGGGGAGTTACATTTCGGATGTATGAAGTTGTTGGTTCTTGTTGCTTGTATCAAGTTGTTGGTTCTCATTTGTAAAATGCGATTGAACAGTTGATATCGACATAAATGACCGGGCTACCTACTTATTGAAGAGTTTCAGAATTAAGTTGCTAGATAAGGTGTTAAGCGTATGGATTCAAAAATTTTGTAGACAGATGGTTGGGCCAAATGCTACCAGTTATCTGGTTCTGTATTGCTGAATTTTTTAGCTCCTCATTGTACACCTATTCATTTTGAAGGCTGCTGAAATGTCTCCCAGTTAGTTTTGACTATTATACACTTTTTATGATAAATCTGCTCATGATGCTCGTCTTTGTACAATTTTGCGTATTGGAATGTGTTTAATGGTTATAGAAGATGTGTAGTAAAATATTATGACATTTACCAACCTATTTAAATAAGCAAAATGAGTTGTTGATGAATTTGTATGTTCTCTTCAAATTAGCACTAGTAGTCTTTTTCCTTAGTAAAAAAATAAGTATTTGCTAAAATTGCAAAAACTACCTAAGGTGTTGATAAAAAAATTCGCATTACACGATCCTTTAGGTTCATTCATCAACTGGTTATGAAACATGCTTCGTGGTACGTAGTATTCCTATTGGTTCCCATTGCATTGTATTTTTCATAATTGACTATCTCATAATGTCCATCATAAACATGTTGCACGTGTCTAATTTCAAGAAGTTGTCGTAACCTAACGTATTTTATTGCATCTGAATAGCTTAAGAATACATGGGGTTGGCAGTTCATGAAAAAGAATTTATCTGGCAGTATTAGTATGGAAGAAATTGGACATGCGTAAGGAATGGATTATCAAAGCAGAATGCAGACGCCTAATGAAGTAGAGTCCATGAAACCACATATTGGGCAGGAATTCAACACCGAGGACCAAGCATGGGATTTCTACTACACGTATGGCAAACACACAGGATTTAGTATCCGCAAAGGTCAGCATCGAATACTCTTGTCTACTGGTGAGGTGGTGTGGCAAAGATTTATGTGCTCAAGGGAGGGTCATGGGAGTATAGTAGGCACCAACATTTCCAAAGTTGACCAGTGAAGAAGAAAGTGAATCGACGACCATCAAGACGGGTTGGATGTCTTGCAGAGATGGTGGTGTGACGCAAGCGGGAAGCGGCATGGCAAGCAGTTCTCATTTGTAAATGCAGACTAGTGCCATATCAATATGCATATAGGTTATCTCAAATTCAATGCAAAAAGTTCTCAAATTTCATCAATATGTATGCAACTATATGCATGTCAGGTGTAGTCAGGATCTTTGACAATTCCAATGAATCACAAGAATGCCTAAGGGGATCCACTGTAGTGGAGTATGTGGCTATTATGGTTGGCATGACCAACGTAAGAGCAACACTTGCGGTTTGTTCTTTTTGGCACATAGAAGTCTTAACTTCTTCATCAAAAAATATTAATCATATCACAATACTAGTATTTTGAAGCTGGCTTCAGAAGCTCCCTTTTTTATAACAAGTGAATTATAAAAGATTTGCAAGACTTTAGAATCATGTTATACCCTAACATGCAACATGAGGAGGGTAGCGCATGACACACTCCCTTATAACTCAAGCTATTAATGAAATAATGTATTATAATGACTTTGGAAATGGAACCCGATGTGGAATGGATGTCGTTATCACTAAAAGCTAATTTATCCTTTCCAATTGGGAAACTTGGGAAGCAGTTTGACATAATTTGTTAAATATTGAGCATTGAGCAGGTAAAATATAGAAAGTAAAATTACTAAAAGACACTTGAGCAGGTAAAATATAAAAAGCAAAATTACTAAAAGACACGAACAACATACTATTACACGGACAACATTGTATCATTCAAATTTTAATTCCTATCTACCGAATATTGAGCAAACCATTTAAATCGCTCCAATTAATTTATTTAGCATTAAATTTCTTTATTGATACGATTGCCAAATGAAATGTATGCACTTAATTTATATGACAATCAATATTATGGGCTATCAAATATAATTTGAAATTATTATTTATTGGACATACAAATAAAAGTGCATCTATGACAAAAATTTGAATTTAAGTATTAATTCAAATTTTCATTTGTAAGTATAAATTTTCAACGATCTATGGTGCTCAAAATTGTTTTTAAAACTAATTTATTTGATCATTCATGATATGTAGGCTACCCTTAATAAAAATAAATTTATGTTTATAATGAATATTTAAAATTATCCATTGCTTAAGCTTCGTTGCTGCAGCTTAATTTATTTTTTGTATCATGAATTCTCATGTGAGAATTACTGTTAATGGAATTATAATTATTTTTTTGTCTATGATACTGGGTGCAATAAAAATTGAGCAAAATGAACTCACTAATTTATTCACTAATTTATTCAATGCTTAAAATTTTTGCTACCAACCACGTTAAAAATAAGAATAATAGATTCATATTGATGTATTCTTTTTGATTGATTAGTTTATTATAACAATTATAGCATTTAGTGCTTGTTTTGTACCTATTCAATCAAATTATTTCTGCAACAAATCATTACAATTATCTATTAAATAATATTCTCAAAAGAACATTACAATATTTTCTTCTGGATTAATTTTTCGGGTCAACAACATGAATTACGAAATAAAAGTACAAGTAATTTTTTTGATACTAAATAATTTTGATATTACCCTTGTTAAGAAATAAAATTACTTTAGCAACATAATCCAAATTACTCGTAAAATAATATTTTCGCGTGTACATTACATTATTTTTTTCTCAAATGTAATTATTTTTTAGGTCAACTGTACAAACTACCAAATAAACTGTGTAATTAATTTATTTAGTACTTAAAAATTTTGATACCACTATTGTTAAAAAATATAATTACATCTAATACAAATAATTCAAATTACTATCAAATAATATTCTCATGTCAATATTTTTCTATTTTTTCTCAATTATAATTATTTTCAACTCAACAATTTAGGATGACAAAAAAAATTGTGCAATAATTTATTGGGTACTTAATAATTTCGATACCACTTTTATTGAAAGTAGCATTACTTACCTGACAAGTAATTAAAATTGAGAAGTAATCTTGTTAGCCCGGGATAAGCAAATATCTAGCTTAGCCCACCTCAAAAATTCATTTGTAATATTTTTATTTGCTTTTTTCTTTTATACTTATTTATTTAAGTGTATTTAACATATAAAATTAAAATTATTTTTTGGTCTATAATGAATTAAAATTATTTTTTGGCCTATAGCACGGGCTAGGAAAAATAAGTACAAAATACACCTCGTTGATGTTCAATATTTAAAATTTAGGTCGCTGACTACATTTATAAAAAAAAGTGCATATAAACTCATTTTCCCAAATTGATAGGTGTATTATATGTATTTATTATAAAAAATTATAAAGCATAATGTTTATTTTGTGCTTATTTAATAAATCAAAATGTAAATAAACAACATGAATCCAAATTAAACCCATTTTTAAATCTTTTTCTATTTATTTATATATGGGTTAGAGTAGGCTTGGATCAAGTTGAAAATAAATTTATTTTCATCCAATTTATTTTTCGAGTGATAGATTTTGTATGGTACTACAATATGGATGCTGTCTTTTCCATGTCATTTTCCATACAAAATATTTTTTCAAGCAAAAAATAATAATTTTAGTTTTAATAATTCATTGGGCCAATTGTATAGCAAGCTAAATGAAATTGGCGTGGATAATTTTGTTGACACAAAAACATAGAGTTATTTAACATATTATTTAATAAAATCTGTATACAAATTTATTACATAGAATTTTTTTTAAAATTTTTTAGGTCTACAGCATGGGCTGAGAAAAATAATTGTAAAATGCACCGCATTAATGGTTTTCAAACTTAAAATTTAGGTCATTGACTATATTTCTAGAAAAAATGCACATTAACCTATTCTTTTAAATTGGTAGATTTATTTTATGTATTTATTGCAAAAAATTATAGCATAGAATGTTTATTTTGTATCTATTTAATAAATAAAAATGTAAATTAAGATAATACGATAACAAAATGATTAAATTAAAATTTAATAGAATTCTAAAATGTGTTACTTAACTTTTTAAAAAAACATCGGTATTACTTGATAGCTAATATATTTAATACAGATTATATGAATAATCTGTAAAATCCATAAGATAAGTTCATCAAAATTTGAATAATTTGTAAAAATCATAAAACATGTAGACACGAGTTCATGATTTTCTAGTATTCCTATAAAATATGTATTTTCCATATAATTTTTAAAAATAAAATATCATCAATCTTAGTTAAGATGTCAAAAACTATATAACTTGTATGTATCATTAAACTACTACACAGGAAAATAATATATTCTGTAAAATTTGTCAAATATCTAAAAACTGTCAATTACGTATGCACATTTTCTGATATATTTGAGTAACCTGTAAAATACATTTAACAGAAAAAAACGAAGATAGATAACCTATATAACTCATCATCCTCGTGAATTTCATATAAACTGTAAAATCCATAAAATTTATAAAATTCATAAAATCTGTAAAATCAATCAAACAAGCGAAATTACTTCGTTCATTCAGTTATATTTTTTGATAAATCTAATTTATTGTTCCAAAATTTTGGCATAAATTGTCTATTATCATTTATGATGATTATGTTACACATTAGACGTCTCGGATCATTCATAATCACGATCATTTTATTAAAAGCATATGATTTACTATAAGAAAACATCACGATTTATTATAAGTTGTCTCACCTACCCATACTCACATTTCATCTTCAATCATTCTCACATGTGCGAAATGACTATATTGCCCCCATTTGCATTTTACCCAAAAATAAAAACATTTGCAGTTGAGTCTGTCCCAAAAATAAGTATCATGTATTGCATGCTGCAGACAACACCTATCCCAGACTTTTGAGCTTCCATTTAGAAAGAAATTGGCATCAATAAACTGCAGAAAATTGGAGAGAGAGAGAAGGGAATCTGAAAAAAATGAAGGGAGCAGGGAATCGGGTTTAAGGAGAAAGGGTAAGGAAGTTGGTGGTTGGCGAAGAGGGTTGGGAAAAAGTGAAGTTGATTCCAGAGTTGAGGAAGCAGACAACATTTTTTGGGATCTAGGGAATGATGGGATCTTAAAAGTGAGATCAGCTCATAGCTCACGAACTCAGCTCTAACGAAGAAGATATTAACAGAAATAGGGACGGTAATTGCGGTGTTAAAGCTCTATGGAAAACCAATCTTCCAAGGAAAGTTCAGATCTTTGATTGGAGAATGCTCAAAAAGTCACTGCAACCAAAGTCAATCTGCTCAAGGGGGATTCAGGTCGACCCTATCTATTTATTTCGCAGGTCCAGCGAGGAGGACAAGGATTATCTCTTCTGCGCTTGTCCTCTGTTTAATTGGCGGCTGAGGAGTCCTTTCTTTAACAGATCGTTTTTCGCAAGGATGGGGAGAGTAAGAGATATTTTCAAGCATCTTTCAGATACCTAGGATAACTTCATCCTCTCATTATTCATCACAATGGGTGGAGGTACTGGTTTACTAGAAACAGCGTGCTTTCTAAAGCTTTCCAACAGGGGAGGGGGGTGAGGGGTGAACATGAAGGCATGGACATCCTCCAATGGAGTTGGCAGTACCTTCATAACTTCATGTCAGCAAAGGGGCTTACGAATGCAGGTTCCTGGTGCGCGAACAATGTGGTTGGATGGTGGCTCCTCAAACCCAGATGGGTAAAAATGAATGTGGATGCCAAGGAGGAGTTGGGTTTTGGGGCTGTGATGCGTGACCCGAACGGTGCGTTCATGGGGGCTAACTACTAGTCTAAACAAGGGATAGCAAGCTCGTTATTGATGGAGCTGAATGCTATTTTCCTAGGTTTGAGCTAGGCAAAGGAATGGGGCATCAGAAGAATTGAGATGGAAAGTGACTCATTGATTGTTTTCAACTGGTTATCAGGCAATGGATACCTTCAATCCAGCCTGAGGTACTTGTTGGAAGAGATTAAAACTTTGGAGACGCACTCTGTGGACTCAAATTACTATCATGTGTTAAGGAAAGGCAACCAACTAGCACACTACTTAGCAAAATATACAATGTAGATTGAGCTTGAATGTGTATGGAGGGACACCCCCTAGCTTGTATTTCCGGTGCATTGTATAATAATCTCTCTAAGTTAATGCAAATCTTTATTTTCAAAAAAAAAAAAAAAAAAAGTTTTGTATCAAAAATTTGTCTTTCAGAAGTTCTATGAAACGTCAAACATACATTAGTTAAGCATCTGCAACATTAAAAATAGCATCATAAATTAGCAAAATAGTTTGCATCATCATCATTAAAAGGTTGGTTTGTCAAGTTACAACTTCAAGGGAAAAAAGTAAGAAACGAAAACGAATTTGCCCTTATTTAAAAGCATCCCCGTTGCTGACCATCACCGCCAAAATAAAATGAGATACCGGGGTAATTTGTATCTCCGTAGTCCGTTCCTTTGTTTTTGTAGTCATAACAGTATGGGTTGTCCGTATAAAAATAGCCTCCATCAGCCACTCTCGCCTCGCCATTACAATCCAAGTAAAGGGCGTTGAAAACGTAGGATGATATTCCAAAGCCACCTTCTGATGGGTAGTGCCCATTTCCCATTTGGGTGGAAGAGTGAACTAAATCCGTCCGTCCACTACAATAAGGTGTTGATGAAAGTCTCACTTCTCCTCCCCAGTTGATTGTATTTGCAGCCAAAAAATTATTATTGAAAATAGAAGCTGGCCAGTATCCCACTTGTTCATGGTCGCACTGCAACCACCAATTTTTGGATGACTGATCCTGTATGTATAGACGTGTATTAGTAATGAACTACTGATAATAATAATTCAAGCAATACATCCAACGAAGTCTTGGGTAAAAGTTGTTAGAGATGGTTCTTTGTTACCAAGTGAATATCGAGTTCAATATTTCTTTGAAAGTCAGCACCATAGACCGAAGTGTCTCGGAAGAAGCCTCCCGGATATATCGTTGAGCTTGTTTGAATGAAACCAGGACAATTCAGGTTGTAACAGCCCGTTGTGCGTGAATCATCCGCCTGTACGCCAGCAAGACGATAATAAATTAATAAAATAAAAACCCAAGAGATCAAAAATTAGTCAAGATATTTAATTTGCACACATGAAAGGGTCCTTTGAGGTTTAAGATCTTGTTAATGCTTCTCCAGCGTAGGCTAATTTATATATTTTTCAAATTGTTCATGCAAATATTTTTCCATGTGTATTTTTCTTTATTGGAATCTAACAACACAACTAGTATTACAATCAAATACATTCACACCCCTCACAATATGGAAGAAATTTTTTCAACTCTTACAACTCAAGAAGACAATTATAAAATCACTCTTTACTCACCAGGGTCAAGGTGATTCTCAAACCCGCCACCTCACATTTCGCTTCCCACAGGTTTTACCACGACAATACTCCCGTTGTAGCATATGTATTTAATTCATATATCAAAATTTTCAAATTTTCAAATAAATGTATATGTTTTCCATTTTTTAAAAATCAATAATTGGGGTATTAATTTTTTAAAATTTTTGAATATGTTTAATAAAACATATGGTCCTATGTATGGTCACACCCCATTTCAAATTTTATATTTTAAAAATCAATAATCGGGGTATTAGTTTTTAATTCTAAAATTAAAAATACTTTTTAAAGAGAAATGATCCTATTAGCTTGGATTAAACAAATGTCTTGCTTAGCCCGTCTTAAAAAGCTCATTTACAACACTTTTGTTCACTTTTTTCTTTATACACTTGTTAATTTAAGTGTATTTAACACATAAATTAATTTTACCATCTTTGGATGTATGTGTATATTTTTTTGAAATTTTTAAAGATATCAAAAAATATATACATATATTCAAAAATGGAAAAAATTAGTTTATGTATGAAATATACTTAATAAATAAATATATGAAGAAAAAAGTAAAAGAAGTGTTGTAAATATATTTCATTAGTTGAGCTACATTTGCTTAGCCCGGGCTAACAAGATAACTTCTCTTTTCTAAAATAAAAAACTATAAAATTTGGTATACAACATATTTTCATTTTTATATGCTTCATATTTTAGTCATACGTAACATATATTTTACTGAATTATATGTATTTTGGCTACAATTATTTATTTAGCTATAAATACTTAGTTCTTTTTGGGTAGGGTCATTTGTTTAAATATATTTTTTATATTAAATGCAACCAAAAATAATATTTAATGCAACTATTAAAATTTATCTATAAAAAATGATCAGATATAATAAATCTTGTTGTATTTTTAAATCTTTTTGTAGTGCACCAAATGGGATCAAACTTTTTTTTATGGAAGGAATGGGATCAAACTTGAACCCACATATTTATTAAAAATTCAAAAATAAAAAAGGGCCTGCCTTGCACAAGCATAGGAGCTCCATGCTTGAAGCATGGAATTGGAACTCATACGTAAAATAGTCTAAGATTTATTATAAATTTTATGAAAGTGTAATTGCATTTTATAATATTTATTTTTTTACCATAAATTGGGTTGGTTTCAATTCAATCTTGACTTCCCCTTGGATTAAAACATTTTGAAAAGAAATATGTTTTATAACCCGATTTAAATAGACCTAATTTCTTTTCTTAAAAATTTAAACTAATTTCAAAAATATATTTTAGTTGATGTAAGATGACTTTGAATTTTTTTTTTTTTAAAAAAAAAGAAATGATTTTCAAGTTCAGTAGATTATTCTCTCATTGGATTAGTAGGAGCGCCCACCTTTACACTGAAGTTATAGAGATTCACTAAAGGTAAGTAGGGTTATCTATTTGTGTTTTTTTTTTTCCTACGAAAAAATGGCTTGTAAATATAGTTGGAATGTATGCAATTTTAAAATGCTCAATAAACCTTATCATGAATCTTACCAAAAGGTTCAATATTTAGAAAAAAGTTCAAAAGTAATGGTAAGAGTAATAAATACATTCACTTAGTTTAGCCATAATTGCAAATATATCTATGCCACTATCAATAGATTATTACATTGTCATGGAGTAAGTATATTTTCAAAGATATCCAAGCTATCATGGTATGTTTGCAAAAACTAAATGCACCCACGTAATTTTTGAATTTGCAAGTATGCTCGTATAGTTTGCATATCTTTGCATGTGGGTTATTTGCAATTTTAAAATATATGGATATATTTGCAATTATGGTTAAATAAAGTGAGTGTATTTGCAAATCACCCTGACGGTAATAATATAAATTATTTCTATTGATCATATTGGAAGCAACACTCACAGTCCAATAAATAGTAAATCGGGTTAGCTTATCTTCATACAACAGGCCAGAAACCTGAAAGATATCAAACATGTACGTGTAAATTTAATTAAGAAAATAGAGGTTGCCCAAAAAATCAGTGCATGTTCTTTCGCTTCATGCAAATTAATTTGAGGAAATCATGCATGGATAAAGTACATATCAGCTATAACTTTGCTTAATTGTAAATTGTACCGTCAATCCCGCATAAATTAAATTATCACCATCACCAAGGACTTAATGAAGAGCTGGCTTCCCCTGGCTGAACACTCACGTTCCAAACATTTAATAAGGCTGTAGCTCCATAGTATGTGCCGGCGTTTAATATCAACTTGGCATTCTGCAATCAAGGAATTAACTCTTGGTGAGTGCATTACGTGTTAGGCGTCATTTGAAGTGATCTCCGGGTCACGAATATTCAATATATAACTCATCTGGTTAAAAATTTTGTTTTAAAAAAGCCAGGAAATTCAATTAGAATAAGGGTAATTTGAAAATATATACACATAATTTAACCATAGTTACAAGTATATCTACATAATTTTGGAGTTTACAAATAATATACCCGCAATGTTATGATGCCGTCATGCTTCTGTTACAATGCCGATATAGCATGGGTATATACATAAATATATTCAAACAACTTAAATATATTTTTAAATTATTTTTATACCATATTTGTAAATGTACCTATATAGTTTGCATATATTTGCAAATATGCCCACACCGTAATGAGAATGTGATGGCGTCATAAAGTCTAGGATATATTTACAATTATAGTTAAATTATGTAAGATTATTTGTAATTTCTGAAATTATTGAAATATATTTGCAATTATGGTTAAACTAAATTAGTATATTTGCAAATTACACATAGAATAACATGTCCATGAGATCTTTCACAAGACAATCTAATGCAAACGGTTGCATGACCCATATATTAAAAAATAATACTTAAAATTATAGAATTTCATATATGAAAACATAGGTTTGGCCCCACATGTTGGTGAAAAAAAAATAAAAAATAAAAGAAATGCGTTATGCAAACATTTGCAATGAGGCTCAATGCAAACGTTGCGTTAGATCAGCGCCTGAACTTCTCTAGTTAAGTTGATGGTATTGCGATCGGTGTGTGTGTTCGTGTTGAGCATGTTACCGATGTGACCAGATCCACTCACTTGTGATACTGTATTCGAAAATGTTTCGGATTTCTGTGCGAAGAGATCATTGTTCCTCGTTCTGAGGATGGGGACAGTTCCTTCTGGACAACTTTCATTTGTGGGAGATAATTGCGACGGCAATCCTCGGAAGGATGATGCGTTACTTGCCATTTTCATCTTTTTGATGTACTTGCTAGGCCTCATCTAGCATAGATGGTTGACAAAATCTCAGTAAAAAGGAATTCAAATAAGTAGATTTTTGTAGACAATTAAAGAGTAAGGCAGTGATATATGATACGTGTGGATCGTCGACGATCATAATATATAATGATTATCACTTGCAACTGAAGAGATCAAGGAGGAGAACAACCTGAATGGTGTGATTTTTAAGTGCAGGATGATCAAACGCAGGCTGCTTGTAGATATCAACACAGTCAAGAATGTCACCATTTTCAATCTGTTTATAGAAGTAATAATTACTTTAAAAAACAGGTAAGTTGAAGGTAAAGAACAAAGTCGGTTGATCATTTCGGACTTGTTAATTTTTTTTGAAATTTTTTTTTATAGACATACTAATTTAGTTATATTTGATTTATAAATCAAGTTTTACTATTTTTGGATATGAGCATATATTTATTTTTTATTTTTAAATATAAGGGTATCTAAATCACTTAAATTATCTGTATTTAAAAATCCAAAATAAATATATACACATATTTAAAAGTGGTAAAACTTGATTTATAATTTAAATATAAATAGATTAACATATTTATAAAAAAATTTAAAAAACAAAAATATATATTTTCCAGACCAGGGATTTCAAACTGATTTGAGAAGAGCACAACTCAAGAACAAATGTTTAAAAGATCTCAGAGAAGTAATTAAAACCACCAATGACCCTACCTGAATGGTTTTGACAGGTTTTGTAAGATTCTTAAATGGTTTGACATGCCTTATCCTCCTGGTGTTTAGTAGATTTTCTGGAGTTGCAACTACATGAATGATAAGAATAGTCACGATGGCCACTTGCAACCAAATACTCTTCGTCCTATGGCAACCTCCTCCCATAGCTAATATCTTCCTGCAAAAAGTCAACACCAAACGATGGATAGATATATGGTAACTTAGAATCCAATACAAATTATCTAGAAGAGGGAACAGGGATACTAACTTAAATTTAAGTTGTAGAACTAACCAACGAAATTGTCAAAGTTGAAGCAAGATCAAGAGATCATAGTTAATTATTGAGAACAGAACAAGATCAAGAGATCAATAGATCCAGGTGCATTTAGCCTCAACCTGGTATTATCTATTGAAAATGGTGAATACGAACAGGATTTTTTGTAATGGATTATGGGTGTTCAGACTTACATTGAATCAGCACTTCAATATATCTTCATAATCTATCTTTTTATCCATCTGGAATCTTCAAATGAATTCTGATGTAACTATCCTGCATCCTACTTATCTTTTATCCATCTAGCATCTTCAAATGAATTGTCATGTAACTATCCTTTATCCGACTTATCTTTTATCCATCTGGCATCTTCAAATGAATTGTGATGTAACTATCCTTCATCCTACTTATCTTTTATCTCACATACTAAGGTAACGTTTGGTACTTTGGTCACGTCTCACCGTGGTTAGCCGTGAGAAATGGTGGGAATCATATGGCTTTCCCATTTTCAATCTATTATTTAACCATTTTTCAATCTTTATTATTTTATACAATTATGCTACTATTAAACTATTTCTTTCCAACCCACAAAAATATACTACTAAACATCTTCTATCACCGTACCTACCAATTTATAGGGAAATACAAAGGGAGGCTTCCATGAGAACTTATTGGAACTCCTCCAAAAATTGTATTTTGAATTAATTTTTAAAGATAAGCCATATATTAAATTTAAATTATTATTTTGACAGTTAATTAAAATTCGTACAAATCATATGTTAAATAATATTGAAATAAATAAAACATATATTTAACACATACAAATGACATTACATAATTTTAGTAATGTACCAAATGTTTTTTACACTTAGCTAGTTAAATGGATATATGTAATATTTCAGATTATATAAATTTATACTATATGTGTTATTTATATCGAAAATTACAACTATTGTTGAAATTTCTCAATTCCATTTTATAAATTAGGGTGATTTGCAAATAAACCCACTTAGTTTGATCATAATTGAAAATATAACTATATAGTTCTAAAAATTGCAAATTACCCCATACAGTTTGACCACAATTGCAAATATACCTATGTCATTATGATGCCGTTACTACACCATTACGGTATGGGTATATTTGCAATTTCAAAAATGAAAAGGGTATATGTAGTTTTTACAAATATACTTACATAGTTTGTAAACCATTGCAAATATACCTAAGTTGTGATGGTGCACTATTAGCACAGATATATTTGCAATTATGGTCAAACTATGTATGGATAATTTACAAAATTTGAAATTATGTGGCTATATTTGCAATTATGGTCAAACTATGTGGTTATATTTGCAAATTAACCTATTAGTTATTATAATCTGAATTTTATAATTTTTACTGCCAATAGTTAAAATTATATTTTAAATCTACTAAACTCTATTGTGTGGTTTGGTCTTCTCGAAATAATGATAAATCAATTTTTTTTTTTTTTGAGGAATTCCTAACCACACAGAGTTTCCGTTGAAGCCTCTCCCCCGAGAGACTTGCCCCATATAGTAAATACGAAAAGTCAACATAGAAATGAATTTCATTCCCTACTATATGTTGGGATCATCATGTTTATTTTAAAAATTTTTAATACTTTTATTAGCGTCGCTTAAATAAGTTCATATCAATTTTCAAAGTTTTTTTCAAAATACAGTAAAAGGGAAACATTTATTCTGATTTTGAAAAATTAAAAAAAAATCTAATCTAGATATAGATATATCTAAAACAATCTTTAAAATTTTATATCACCTTATTTCAATTCAGCCCAGGAAAACATAAATTTTAAAAAAACTTATTCACAGGAAATCGATTTCCTAAATTACCTTAGGAATATAACCCTTACACTTGTCAAATTCAGTTAATTACTAGTAAATAACTGATATTGATAAACAGCTGTACACCCCTTGTTTTAAAATTGGAAGAAAATTTATATTTTTACAAATATGTGTACAAAATAAATATTTTAAATTTTTTTTTGTATGATAACACATATTTCAAACACTTAAATTGTAAAGTCCAGAAAAATAATAATAACTAGAATGAATTATTGCAAGCTCGATTTAATATTTTGGGCCATTTAATTAATGAAACTCATATATATATATTGATGGCCTAAAATACAAACAAGAAAGGGTAATAAATGTTGGAATTTTTTAAAAAATTTGTGAATAGATGACAAGATGCAAGGTGCAATAATTAATAAAAAAATATTGATTTAATTAACAAATGTATTGAATAATTTAATGAAATTAAATTATTTAAGGTGTACAAATGACTAGAAAAAAATAGTGTAATGGGTAAGATTAAAATTTGCAAGGCGCAGATAGGAAAATGTAATATTTAACAAATTATTTTTTTTAAAAAAAAAATAAGAGTGTCCGCACGTGCACATGCACGTGTGGAGCACCCAAGCAAAAGGGGCTTTCCCCCTTTTTTCTCTCGTCCATTCAGGAGTGAATCTAGGTTGTAAAAATGGAAATCCAAGATGGGTTTAAGCTTCCCATGGATTAAAGGTTGATGGCCATGCATGGAAGTGAGACGACTTTGCATTTGGGGCTTTTGCTATTTCCAGATTTGCATGCTAAATCAGATAAGAGATCTAAAAGATCTAGCTAAAATAATCATATGCTAAATGTTTTAATCGAACTTATCCGTACTTGAACAAGGAAAACGGATATGGACAGTGATTATATGATAGGATTTTTGTGAAATTTCAAGGGATTCATATAATTCCCAAGGGGCTTTTGTATTTTATGATTTTTTTCACATTATACAAGTCAATCTAATCTCACATAATGAGAATTTTGAACCAGTAAAGTCCTAATATATGAAACCATGATTGGCGGTCTTGTATAAGCTTGAATCCAAGTTGTATGTTTCAATTTCCATAGTGGTTTTGAGTTTTATGAATTTTTCAGCAGTATTCAAGATGATTTCAAGTTTAAATGATGGAGATTTTTAATTTATTAAGCTCTAAATTCATGAATGCAAGCCGAAAGTCATGTATGGGTGTGAATTTAAGTTGCAGGCTAGATTTAAAATGAGAATCATGTATTTTAATGATGTTTATAATAATATAAAGATAAAACAGATTTAATTCGTACCTGAATAGTGTAAAATGACCATAGACGGGGTATAAGCATGAATTTTATGAAAAAAAGCATGTATGTAAGTATTGCGGGTTATTAAATCATTGGAATTTATGTGACTTATTGTGTTTTTAAGAATGTATGTAAATACTTATATGATTTCAAGCCTCGAATTATGAAAACATGGATGAGGAGGGGAATTATGAATTTCGCATTTGCGATTTTGATATTAAATGCATAGTTAGTACACTATCACCGTTGTAGGCATGATATAAATGTATACTAGGAAATTTAATCTATAAATTATAAAAGTTCAAGTTTACGGATGATAAGCTTGAATTTTCAACTGTTCCTTATGATAAATGGAAAAGAAAACTTTGCTCTCATGCATAAGATGCAACTTATGAATCTAACTTAAATAAATGAGACACCCAATTAAAGTAGGCATTAACTTGGGTATATTTAGTTGAAAACTATATGCGGATGAATGTAAATGCGTATGTTTGAATTTATACTCTTGATTATGCATTATGATGCTTTCAAAAAAGAATTTTATTAAACTAAGATTTGATTCACTAGAGAATTGGAATTTTTAACCATGATAGTAGATAATGATAAGTGGCTCAGCTTCTTAGTAATGCATAGAATAGAACTTTTGTATCCTTATATTGTTGAAATCCTAGCCAAGAAGAAGGATACTCTTCAAGCAAGGATTTTATGACTAATACTTGTAAAAGCACAAATTTGGAGAATTTTAAAATAAAATTTTTAAAGATGATGAAACACGTTGAAGCTGAATCCATGTTTTAAATGGTATTACGAGTCTATTTCATTGAGTTAATAATGAAAATGCATTGGTTTTGTAACTATTTGATTTGAAAATGCACGTACTTGAGTAAACTGTTTAACTCGTTACATAAGTATGACCTTTAGTTTTGGTGATTTACATGTGTATCTAGTTGGAATTCTTCAATTTTAAAAATTAAGGGTGTGTTTGGGAATGGATGAAACTTTTGATGAAAAGTTGTAGAGATGAAAAGTTGTCAAATGATGTGATATGATAGGGGTGATGATAAAGAATAAATAGGATAAAGTTGAAATAGATAGGTTTGTTGTGTTGGTAGTTGTGTAGAAATGATTGAAAAGTATGGTAGTTGTATAGAAAAATGTGAAGAAATGATTAAAAAATAAGGTAGTTGTGGAGAGTGAAAAGTTTTAACTTGACAACTTTTTATTGTTAATAAACACACCCTAAAGGAAAAATCAAGATGGTAAATAGATGCTAAAGATATGACTTGGCGACAAGCTACAGTTTTAAAATGCCATATTTGTGTAAATTTAATAATGCCATAAAAGATTTCATAATGTATATTATGAAAATCAAAGGAAATGGAACCCAATGATCAAGATATATAAGTAAAAAAATGTAAATAATCCTGCGAAGGATAAAATCCGCACTATTTCATGATCTTGAAGAAAGGTTGTTAAATTCGTAAGTCAAATAGGCTAGATTTAAGACTTATATTAACTTGGCGATGAGCTTTGATATGAAAAGGAAGTTTAAACTGAAAAATTCAGGTATATACAAGCATGTATAAATTATAAATTCCTATCATAGTACTTATTATAAGTTTATATAAATGAGAATGATGAAAGAAAGCTTATGTTACTATTTTTTAACGAAATATTCATGCAAATATTAATGTAGAAATTGAAATGCTTCATAAACACACCCTTTGTTTAAAATTCATAAAATAATTATATAAATTCTTCAAGTTGATTTGAATATGATAATCATAATCACATCGCTACAATCTCGTAAATCAACACTACCATCTAGGTCCAACATATTTATCTTTAAATGATACCATCAATCAACAATGGTGCTAATTCTACTTTTTTTCATCTAACCACACTTGGCTTATTATATTATGCTAAAGTACAATATTTATGAGCTACTAAAAATAGTCATCTTGAATTTAGCAAAATTCCACTTACATCGACTTTTAAAGTTTATCTTCACACAATTGGCTTCAAATTACTAAAACTAACATTTAGAGATCCATATGTTTACTTTAATAAACTATCGAAGGGTGAAATTACATAATCTATAGAGCTGCCCAACATTATTATATGACAACAATCTCTAAAGGTTAATCGGATATGCCTAATAGATTCAGAATGCTTTAAAATATAAAAATTGATTGTTGAATTATCAAATAAGACGTCAATATCAAAATTTATGTCAAAAATAATTTGGACGGGCCGTAGGCTTTCGTGTGTTGCTGGTGTCAACTACCCTGGCATATCTCGCTAGGCTAGACAATCGGGCTAGGAGTTTTTATGTAGTATATTTTTCAAAGACTATTTTATAAATTTCTCACTGATATAAGGTGATTTTGCAAAATATTTCATTCGTGAGGTTTTCTGATACCTTTCTTATAGAGCCTTTTAACAAGTTTGGAGGGTATTTTGTAACATTCATCTTAGGATTTTCTCCTATAAACTTCCCAACAAGGTTTGTGTTTTTCTAGTGTTTCTTGAAAAGAGTTATTTTTCACAAAACTACAAATTTATGGGAATTTTTGCAAATTTTTCCCATAAGTCAAAATTAGAATAGTTTCTTTTTCCTCCTTTACATTTGTCTCTTGTGCGTCTTTGGTAAGTTTGAGGCTTTCACTTAAATGTGCTCCAATTCAAGATTTATACATATATTTAAGTTCCTTATTTTTATATAGATTCTACCCATAATACTAATTTAAGAAATAGACAACACATTTATAGAGTTTGGAATAAGTTTTCTCAACCCATCTAAAACCAAAATCCTCATCCAAATGTGCTTCGCTCCGACTTTTAGTTATATAATTAAATTCCTTATTTTACCTATAGCCCTGATTTAAAAAATAGATAACAAATATACATAGTTTGGAACAAATTTCTTCATTCATTGGAAACATAAAGTTTCATTTGATCAACACTAAAAGTATACAAAGAATTACCTTAATGGCACGTTCATGGAGGAATTGCAACTGTTTCTGTTTTTGATTTTTTATTTCTTTGCATCGTCTCCTCTCTTCGCTAATGCTTGCCTGTCAACAATCTCTACTAGCACACATTTTATTTTTATTTTTTAAAATTATTTTTAATGGTTGGGTGAAATTGTAAATTCAGGGCATGTTTGGATATATATATATATATATAACCTTTCAAATCAAAATTTTTTAATCTAAAACTTTTCACTCTCGATAATTGTTATAATTTTTAATTATTTTGTTACATATTTATATACAACTACCTTAGTTTTTAATTGTTTCTATATAATCACCTATATAACTAACCTATCTATTTTAACTTTATTCTTTTTACTCGTTCTATTATATCATATCATTTTCTTTTATTTTAAAATTTTTATACAAAAAATTTTTCATCGAAATTGTGACACTTCACAAATGCATTGTCACATTAAAACTTACAATTCATATAATCTAATCATCAAATCAATATCATTTGCTTCGACTTGATATGTAAACATTTCATCTCTTTTAATACTTGCAAAAGGCTTCATGTTTAATATTTGCATCTTTTCCATGTAGTTTATTCATTTTTCATAAATCTCTCTTGTTTGTGATGGACTTTTAATACAATATTATTTTGTGTTTGATTTTTATTATAAACATGTTAGGATAAACCCTAAATCTGGAGTTTAAGATGTAGCATACGTATAATGTAGCGAATATTGTGGTTTGATTTATTTATGACTGATATGTTGGCCCCGAGTTTATGGCAAAACCTAAGAGGGAAGGGGTGAATTGGGTTCTTGAAAAATTCTTTGGTAAATTAAAACTTAACCCCTTATGATTTCAATCCCCTTGATGAAACGTGATATGAGATAGAATGAGAGGGTGCAAATGGAATATAAAAATATAAACAATCAAACCAAACAAGAGACAACGATATATAGTGGTTCGAGCAACCTTCCCTACTCCACTCTTCCAAGCACACACCCGTTGTGTCTTGGGTTCCACTATTGTATTTTCAATACAATCTAGAGCACCCGCTCTCTTCTAAATTCTAGCTCTAGGGGGCATATACAATAATCACTTGTTGGTGAGACCAACTCCAACCAACCAAGTCCAATCTATTGGTGAGACAAACTCCAACCAATCAAGCAAAACCCGTTAGTGAGACAAACTCAAACCAACCCCCTGTTTTGCTTCTTCTTGAATTCGGTTTCCAACACCGATCCAAGGCAACAACATAAAACAAATAAATAAAAGAGAGATTACACTTTACAACGTGTATTCGATAAGCACCGGAAGCTCCTTGTCATGTGGAGATGATAATCTTGAAAGCACTCTTGGAAGTTGTAGCACTTGAAGCTTCAATAGTTGTTCAAATAACTTCAACACACTTAAATATTAGAAGACGAAAGCCCAACTTGTGTTTTCCTCTTTCTTTCCTCCTTCTCTCTTCTCTCCACGTTCATTCTTCAATGGTATATATAGAGGAAAAAAGGTTCTAGCCGTTGGAGTGGAGGTTCACGCGCATCTAGAGCTCCAACGTTCGGATTTTCGACCGTTACGAGTTGAAGTCGCAAGTGGAGTCGACTTCGGATGAGTGGAGTCGACTTCGGATACGACTTCGTCCTGTTAAAACTTGCTGTCCAGAATTTTGCCTTCGAAGTTGCAGGTGAAGTCGACTTGGGTCTGGGACTTCACCAAGTCGCAAGTGAAGTCGACTTGGGTTGAGACTTCACTTCCGAAGTCGCAGGCGAAGTCGACTTGGGTCTGAGACTTCACCAAGTCGCAAGTGAAGTTGACTTGGGCTGAGACTTCACTTTGCAGAACTTGCAATTCATGAACTTGAACTCTTGAAACTTAAATTATTTCACATTTTCATTTTCATACACATAATTAGAGATAAAATATCTGAGAACACTTAGACAAATGTATTAGATCCTTTTTAATGATATTTCAATTATTTGTTAATCATCAAAATCAAATTAATCATTCTTAAAGCAAGCATATGATCAACAATCTCAACATGATATTGTGTGTTAATTTAATATCTTGTGATTTAATGCTTGCTTGGTGTGAAGGCCCACACTTTGGCAATGATCCTCATACATTAGGTGATGGAACCAAGAGGTGAAAGTCGAATATACAAAAATCAAGATATTAAACTTAGAAAACTAAGAACATGAGAATAGGCATGATGATCTTGAGGAATTTCATGAACTTCCACAGAACTTAATGTATTTTAATTGACTTAATCCTATGAGAATATGTTGTTAAGAAGATTAGGGTACGCCTTGTAGGTTTCGAGAGAAGTTACAAAGATAATTTAGGGATAGTTCTTCTTTAATACATAATATCTGAATTAAATAACATGTATCTGTTGCAGAAGCGCATGTGAAATCCTAGATACTAGTTGCTCTCAATCTTGTGCTACAGATCAACTTTTCTTTTTTCTATTCTTTTTTCTCCTTATCTTATTTGGTTAGAGAGTGTTTAGATTCAATGTCTTAAGTCCCGAATTTCCTATGAATCGATATTTATATACAACAACCTACGACCCCATGCACTTGCGGTGAAATTGCGAACACTCTTGGTCTTCACTTTTTTCAAATTAATCTCTTTTAAAATAAACTTTCATCAATCGATATTCACCTCCTTCTCTTCTCAATTTACTAACTAAATTAAGACTTTTCATTTATTGAAAATAACCATAGTTTTTATTAATTAATTTAGTTTTTAGGTTTTCCATCCATTCCTCTCTAGTATAGAGTGTAAAAACAACTATAAAACTTAGAATTCCACACTACCCAAATCAAACTAATCTAAGTTGCATACTTAAAATTTTTAGTACTAAAAATGGTGTAAAATAAAATAAATAGCTTAATTTGAAAAAGATTAATAGTAACTAATTAACTATTTCAGCCTGATACGAAGAGAAATAGGATTTCTTACATATGCATGAAATTAAAGTTATGATCATCCTTGATATTTCACTAAAAATTCTATATTTCTCCATTTTTCATTTTTATGAAAATTATATAAATTTTGCTTAATTCATATACCAAAATTTATAAATTTTAAATATATATTAAACAATTTTGGGATGTTTAATTCATATTCATCCCAAAGTTGTTGATTTAAAAATTCAATGAAACATCCGTAGAATACATGTCTATATTTTTATATTTCAGAAATCAATAATTTTGGTGTATTTAAATTACTTTAATCCAAAAACTGATTGTAAAAAATTGTACATGTTAATACATAATTTATATATTCTTAGGATAAATTTTTATTAAAAATAAAAATAAGCCTATTAGTTAGGTATGAAAAGATTAGGGGATCCGATAATTTCATCTTTTTTTAAATGAGCCCATTTTAAACCGGTCCGAAAACATATTTTATTTTTATTATCTTTTTATAAATTTGTTAATATAGATTTAGTTAATATATAAACTAAGATTTATTAAAATGATTAAAATACCTCTATGTTTAAAATCTTAAATAAATTAGTTTATATATTAATACATCTAGATTAACAATTTTATAAATTTTTTAAAAATAAAAAATAAATATTTTTTGGCTAACGGCTTCATTCATGCGCCTGGGATCAACCCCGTCTGGTCAATGAAGTTTGATGTGGTCAGATCATTGGCCCGAAATATATACTTTTTGTTTTTAATTTTTTTTATTTTATAAAACTGCCTCAAATCTGGATTTTTATGCATGAGCATGAGTCGCGTATAAATGAAAATTTTGGCCAGTTACAATAATGAAATAAAAAATTATGGAAAAAGTGAATGGTGAATAAAAAATATTAGATCAAAATAGCATTTAAAAATAGAATGGTAGAAAGTGTGGTTGTTAATTTTGAATTAATCGATTTCGATAATTTATTTAATTTCAAAATTATTTAGCGTATGGATGTCTCCATGAATTAATGGCATGAAGGTTAATTCTAATATTAAATAAAATTTTACAAAGAGAATCAAATAAATACAAGTTCTACATAAGAATTATAAAAAATGGGTAATGGGGAAGCCGGCATCCGTGTGAGGCACACGGGTAGCTGTCTCAAATAGAAAACGAAGAGGGGTGAAGACCTTCCTGTTGTACGTCAAGCGCAAGAAGAGAAGAGAGAATGGGAAGGGAGGAGAGAGAGGAGAAGAAGAAGAAGAAGAGGGAGGAGGAAAGGGAGGAACGACGACTGCCGTAGCCAACGAGGAGGCTGCTGGAAACTTCGTTTGACGCCGGAAATGAGGAGGAAGAGGGAACCCAGTGTTGTCGCCATGGCCGACCAAGGTAAGCTGGAGGAATTGGGGCTTTTAATTATCTCAATCTGAATATCCATATCATGGCTAGATGCATGCAAAAATCATGTAAATGAACCAGTTTGAACCCCTATGGAACGGGATTTGGGCTCGATTCGAATCTTAGTTTAGGATCCGAGCTTGAACAGTTAATAAGATTTAGGGTTTCGATTTCTTTCCTAAAACACCAACTGCACGTGCAAACCCATGTAGGATCCGTGCGTTTAGGCGAAGATTCTTGTTGGAATCATGTCCTATTTGGACTCCAACCTAAGCGGTTGATCGCCAACCAGCTGGTAGGGTCGAAATCTTGAGTTGTATGTTGACTTGAACGAATTTTCTCTTGCTTAGGTGTTTTTAGATGCTAAATATAAGAGAATGGAAGCTCAAATTTGGGCTAGACGAGGACACCGGAATGACAATCATGTATACTCGGTAGGCTGCGAATTTTAAGTTAATTTTAAAGGTTAATGAGATTGCAACTGAAATCCTTAATTTAAAAGACTAAAATTTGAGTATGTGGAGTAGCGAAGCATGGACAGATTTACGCATGTAGATTTTGCATGTTATTTTAATTAATTTCACTGCAGGGATAATTTTGAGCTAAAGTCCCTAATTTTAGTGCGTGAAAGCAAGCCTACATAAAGGCTGGAAGTGGACAACTACATGTACGATGAATTCGACCATATTATTTGGCTCTAATCATTAAACTGTTTGTTGTAATGCATGTATATGATGATGGAGAAATAAGCGTGCAATTTAGCTTTATGGGAATACAAGAAAGCTGGAGAAATTTAACTTTTCAGTTTACCATGTGACCTATGGACCTTTGCTTTGAAGTTCAACTGATTAATTAATGAAAATTCCAGTTGTTGAATGAGTGTTTTAGTTTAAGATGTCAAGATTTATATGCGTATTGGGCTGTGCATGTAAGAAGATGCTAGTTGAAATGTAATCCAAGTAAAAAAGCTACCAAGCCATGTAAACAGTTACTGTGATGATTTATAATTTTTTTTGAAATATAAAGTAAATGGCTTTGATTTGAAATGTTAAGATGTGTTGATTTAGTTTGATTAACTAAAAACTTGACCAAATTCAAGTTAGATCCATGCTCAGAAATGAGGATTTAGCCATAACAGTGGTGTTTTTAGAAATTTATGGCCTGCATGTGGTTTTGAATGATGCATTTGATATTTTAGAATTAAGGAAAAATATCACTGGGAAGGAATGGAAGCTCCAGCTGAGTTAAAGCATGGGGTCGTGACAGGGCAACCATGTTGGACTTGAAATTTCAATTGCATGCTTATTGTAGTATAAGAATATGAATAAAAAGATGCTAATGAAACCTAAAGTTAATGAAATTTTTGTTTCTTTCCATTTAAATAATGAATTGATTACTCATATCACATTTAGGGTGTGTTTGGCAATTGATAGAAAATGTCAAATTAAAACTTTTCAATCTAAAACTCTTCACTTTCCACAACTATCATATTTTGTAATCATTTTTTCACATTTCCTATACAACTACTCTACTTTTCAATCATTTCTATACAACTATCCACATAACTAACTTATCTATTTTAACTTTATTATCTTTACTACTCATCATTACCCCTATCATATCACATCATTTGACAACTTTTACTCTCCAAAACTTTTCATCAAAAATTTTATTTATTACCAAACAAACACTTAATGAGCTTACATGTGTTGCATATTTAAATTATGTTTATTGATGAAGGTTATTGTTGCTAGGAATGGTAACAATTTCATTTGAAGGACAAATGAACTCCAACTTTGAATTCAAGCTCAACTGTTGAGTAATGATAAAATGATAAATGTAATGACTACTCGTGAACTTGGTTGGTCTACATGCAGAAGATTGAGAACCTAGTCACATTCGAGTTAGGTTTATGTTATTAAATGAAATTATTTTGAGTGCGGAAGATGATTATTGATGTGAATATGAATTGAACGTATTCTAAATAAAATTTTCTTATGTAGTAATGTATTAGACTCTTAATGAGATAATGAAATATATATATTTTTTTTCCAAAAAGGGACTGGACAGTTAATGTCAGCCATGACAGCCATGTATAGGGGAAGTTGGAATTTTTATACTGCTTTAACGAATATGTGTATTATTTTTGAAAATCTATTAATGGTAATAGATGAAATGGAAACCTAAATAGGGTTCAATTACGGTGATGAATAGGGCCACTATTGTTTATGAGGTTTTTTAAAAAAAATTAGTCTGATTTCAGGATCACTAGAAACACTTATGCTTCCAATTAAGATGCGTAATACAGTTTTGTTAACACGTTAACAAGTTTTACTGCTTTAAAAAGATATTGGAATCAAGTTTTATGACATTTCTATTGGTTGGAAATGCTGTAGGTCAGGGTTTCACATATATTTAATTTGTAAATTAATTTTTATCATTTTTGGAGATGCGTATATATTTATTTGGATTTTTAAATACAAGGGTATTTTAGTTATTTTAAAATGTTGAAAATGACTAAAATATTTATGTGTTTTAAAATAAAAAATAAATATAAACATATCTTCAAAAATGGTAAAACTTGGTTTATAAATTAAATACATAAATTCACAATTTTATAAAAAATTTTTAAAAAATAAAAAAATATGTTTTTGGAGGCATTTGTGAATTGTGACCTGGCACAAATGATCATTTGCGGAGGTTGATTCGTTAACGTAAGCTACCAATAGTTTATGTTAGCTCAATTTGAAAGTGTATTTTTAACTTTTTATGAAAATGTTGTCGAAAGTTATTTAATTTGTTTAACAAATTTTATAATTTTTGAAGAGCTATGCTTTTATGAAACTCCTCTGCTATCAAAACCCATCCATTTATACATCTTCGATGATTGGCAAAAAATCCACTGCATTCATTTTATTTAGAATCATTTATGTCATCACCTTTTCATTCATCTAGTATCATTATGTATAAGCTAAATCCACTCAATGTGTAAAATCAACATAATAAAATTGTTTAATTCTAAATATTGATTTTAAAATTTTATTTTTAATATTTGAACCATCTAAAACATAATTCTTATGTGGATAAAAGGCTCTATAAATTATTATTACATTCTTATGTATATGTTAATGAATGTGAACGTTTTTCTGGTTTTACGCATAAATATTAGTATTTTCGAGCAAACGTGGCTTATTCACATATTTGATTTAGATGAAATTTGATTTTTTAGCTAAACAAATGATAATATAATGGATGAAGTGGATTTTTTTTTATTTATCAATTATCAATATATTAAAAATGGAGAGGCTTATATGGAACCATTTCTGTGTAATTTGGTTATGTAGAAGATGAGCCCTTTTTGAATATTTATATATTTTATATTTTTAGAAAATCAACAATTTTGGTTTGAAATGACTTAAATACTTCTAAAAAATGTATTTTTTAAAGAAACATTTATACATATACAAAAATTATAAGTTTGGATATATGAATTAAATATATTTAGGAAAATATTTTTATGAAAAAACACCTTTCATAAGCTGCTACCAGGACCCTTCATGAAATGGGCAAATCATAAATATGTCCGGAACAGAATGTTGCAAAAATATTGATAGAATTGATGCACCAGCATCGTCTTTTCCGTATCTGGTGGAAAAGGAAGAGAACAGCTTTGGTGGGAACAGGTTCCCACCTGCCTTAATGGGAGCTCTCTTCGCCATTTGTATTTTATTTTATTTCAAAGATATCACTGGACATATTATTTGAAATGTAATTTTGAATTATAAGGCTTACGGAGCTAAAATTGCCAAAATAATAAAATTCCAAACATCGGGATTTAAAGCTCGTCAGTTAAGTGTTGATTTATTTAACTTGGCTCTTACTAAGCCCACGTATTCCTTCCGACTGATAACAGCTTCGGTGGGAACTCCTTCCAAAAATTAAATTTTTGATTTTTTTTTCAAAAATCTAATGACACATTATTTAAAATATGATTTTGACCATTCATAATGAAAATTAAAAAAGTCAGATGTTCTCGTGACCTTAAGGGTGTGTTGGCAATATATAAAACTTGTCAAGTTAAAACTTTTCACCCTTCATAATTATCATATTTTTTAATTATTTTTCAATTTTCTATACAACCACCCTATTTGTTAATCATTTTTAGACAATTATCTATATAACTAACTTATCAATTTTAGGGTGTGTTTGGTTAGAAGTAAAAGTTTTTAGGGTAAAAGTTGTCAACTTGATAGAAAATGATATTATATGATAAGGGTAACGATAATGTGTAAAAAGAATAAAATTAAAATAGATATGTTAGTCGTATAGGCAGTTGTGTGGAAATGATTGAAAAATAAGATTGTTTATATAGGAAAATGTGAAAAAATAATTGAAAAATAGAGTAGTAATGAACAGTGAAAAGTTTTAAATTGAAAAGTTCTAGTTGACATTTTTTGTGTCCGACCAAATACACCCTTAACTTTATCCTTTTTAATTTTCATCATTATCCATATCATATCACATCATTTTACAATTTTTACTCTTTAAAATTTTTCATCAAAAGTTTTACCTATTTCTAAACACACCTCAAATATGTAAAAATCATGAAATTTACATATTTAGCAAATAAAAATTAGTATATAATATTGTAGGAATTTTTTTTTTAAAAAAAGACTTTCTTAGACTCATCTAAACCAGATATATGTATATAACATTTCAGATCATACAAATCTTATTTAGATATTATTTATAACCTAAAAGTGTATATATATATATATACTATTAATATCTTTATATTATAATTTTTTAATTATCACCATTGTATTTGAATTATTTTCATTATGAATGGTCAAAATCATATTGTAAATAATATATGAGGTTAGATTTTTGAAATAAAATTAAAAAATTAGTTTTTGTAAGGAGTTCCCATTGACATGGTGGGAACACCGCTCTCCTTCCCACTTACCTACGACCTACTTGGCTTGGTCGCATAGTCAATGGTGAATGGGGAATGTACATATCAGTAGACCAGTCAAAGGATATTACATTTGTAATTGTTATAGAAGGCATTCATTGGTTATTCTTGTTATGGTATCTACTCATTTCATATCTTTTTCAGAAAGAGTTCTCACTAGTGAAGAAGTAAAATAGGTCTCATATCTTAACATAAATAAATAAATAAGGAGACCTGATCTTATGTGCCTAAGCTAAGCACCTGGGCGCTTAGCCCATCGAAAATTTTATAGTTTACTACCTTTTGCATGTGATGTTTTTGTAAAATAAAAAATAAAAAGTTACGAGCAGAACCCGCATCTCTCACTCTCGCTGCCGTGAAAGAAAACCCACTACCAGTAAGAGCAGGCTTCAGTCATCAACAATAAGCAAATTTGGCTGACGAAGGGGAAGATGAAAATTGGTAGAGCTTGAGTTTGTTTGGGATTAAAAATCAAAAGGGTGGAAAACGACAGAAATTGGAAATGATTTTGAGAGAAAATTGATAGGGGGAGCATAAATTGATCAAATTCGACGGAGAATTTGGGGAATCAGCACTGGGCATTAATCATATGCATGTGATTGGCATGCAAGCATCTATATTGAGGTAGATTGATTGTCATATTTGATTATGTGAGATCTCCAGCCAGCAAAGGGGGAGATCAAAAATGGCAAAGTTTTTTTTTTTTTTTTTTTAGAAAAAGGAAAAGTGGAGAGAAGTACATAGTTCTTCTTTCATAATACAAGAAAAAACAATTGCCATTGAAACATTGTTCTTCCCTTAATAAGATGTATATTTATTTTTCTTTGAATCTTACAACAACGAGGAAAAAGCTATAAATTTTTACAAAATTAAACCCTCAATCGTCGTCATCCGCTACCTGCAATCATCGTATTTGAGTGACCTTCAATGCTGGTTGGAGTTTGCGAGGAGGAGATTCCAGTGAGAAGCGGTAGGTAGGGGGCGGCGCAAGGGGGGAGCTGGAGATGAAAGAGGGCTAAGCTTGATTCGGGACCTCTCTCTATTTTCTTTTATTGAACAGCCCCTACACTGAGGCGAAATTCTAATTTTCCTACACATCAGATCGGGATTTCGAAAATCATACCATCTAATCGGAGGGCGCAAATGGTCGGGCTAAGCGCCTAGGCACTTAGCCTGGGCGCATAAGATCAAAACTCATAAATAAATCTCATATATTTGGGGGCCCATCCAGTGCACATGAAACTTTAGTGTACCTTGTGCGAAGACCAATTCTTTTATTTTTTTGAATTTTTTTTATAGAAACATGTGTGCCCAAGCATGAAGATTATATATGTGTATAGGTACAATTTTATAGAATTTTGACGTTATTTAATAATTTTTAAATTTAAAAGTAAAAAATATTACAGAATTAAAAATATAAAATTTCATATATGAAAAGTACATGCTTGGGCCTAAATATTGGTACGAAAAAATCAGAAAAAAAAAAAAGTCTGGAAAAACTTCATTGCACACTGTGCACCGAATCAGCCCCTCCATATCTTTTGAATAACTTCTTTCCGTTGCTTTTGTAGAATAATTTGCAAATCCACGCCTATCTTTAACTGTAATTGTACTTTTTTAGACTGCATTCCATCTTTGATGCGACGCAAGACTTGCAGGGAATACCCCCAATATTACGAACTCCTTACTAAATTGGTGCTAGACACAATAAAAATATTGACACCAACTGCTAACTTGGCATGCCTTTTATCAACTTCATCACCCGCCAAAAATAAAAATAATTTTTTTGATGAAATAAATATGGATAATAATTAACATATTTGAACCATCCCTAAACTCACAACCCTGTCCAGCAAAATAAAAATATATAAATAAATATCAATAATTAATATTTTGTGCTTTAAATATTTATTTTGGTTAATTCACATAGTTATTTATGTATGATAGAAATTTTAAACTTAAACACCTATAAACAAAAATTAAGAGAATTCAGTGTATTTGATTTTAGCAAGTATAGGCAGATTGAGAAATAATCAAAACTAAATTTTAAAATCCAATATTAATCATCAAAAATGACATAATTAGTTAGAATATGTAATTATTAACTTAATTCATGAGAAAAAATTTCATAAATTATTTGAAGAATTTAAGAATTTATCGAATAAGAATATACTGTTAACAGTAGCGTGATTAAGGAAAAGTTCATCTACACCCATATTAAGGGTGTGTTTGGTTAGGGGTAAAACTTTTGATAAAAAGTTTTTGAAGTAGAAGTTGTCAAATTGATAGAAAATGATGTGATATAATAAGAGTAATGATGAGGAGTAAAGAGAATAAAGTTAAAATAGATAGGTTAGTTGTATGGGTAGTTGTGTAGAAATGATTGAAAAGTAGGGTACTTTGTATAGAAAAATGTGAAAAAATAATTAAAAAATAGAGTAGTTATGGAGAGTGAAAAGTTTTGGATTGAAAAGTTTTAATTGACATTTTTTGGCCCCAAACAAACGCACCCTAAATTTTGAGGCTGAATTAATTATTAATTGATAAATTAATGATATAAAACATGATATTTAACAATGAAGATTGGTTACTTTAATAAGAAAATTATTTTAGATAATTAAGAAAATATAAATTTAAAACTAAAGAGGTGATATATATGGAATACCCAAATATAATTATCTAGTTACCTTTATTAATTTAAGAAGTAATAATTGATACTATAAAAAAATGATGTTTAGAATATATATTAACTAGATAATACTATCATTTTTCAGTGTCATGCTTTGGGCGTTAGAGCAAATTATAGTACGAGGATTAAATATAGTCTACCCGAGGTAAGTAGAACTCTTTTCTTCTCTTTTTGATTTTATGTTGTAATGTACACTTATGGGCATGGCTGTTTTGGATGCCATTATTTTATAATGTTTGAGTGAATGAATATTATATGTTATAATGATTTATTGTGATGCCGAGGTTGGCCTTTATTAATGCTAGCATTATGCATTATGAAATTGACATATATTGTGATGCCAAGGTTGGCCTTTATTAATGCTAGCATTATGCATTATGAAATTGACATATATTACTTGGTACGCAAGCATATTCATAAGTCATGATTGTAGTTGTGAATTTGTGAAGTGTTGTTGTTGGACCATCGGTGACGACCATTGGCACATCCTGACCGAGGATCGAGATGTGATAGCCTAGGTGACATTGGTTCCAACCTACTTGTCTGACTGGTATGGTTTTGGTGGGCTGCAGATTTACTCTATTTGACCCTTATGGTTTGGAATTAGTCTGCAGGACTAGTGGTTCTCAAAGTAATAGTTGGGTTCAGAGCTGTTCATGTAATGTGGCGTAGTGTGATTGCAGTTGTGTGAAGAGCACAACAAGGTATCAGTTACACATTTGGTTTGGATGCAGGTGTTTCCTAGTCCACCCACATTGTGCTAGTTTGGTCATTCGTGTTAAGCAGAGTTAGCCACTTTCGCTATGTTACATTGGTCATTCGGTTACATAGTAGGTAGGACTTTGGGGCGAGATACCGAACTTCCGATTGGAGTCGAGACCTTGCTGGTTTGATTTGAAAAGTGACATATATTTGATACATTGATGCATGCCTGGGTATAAACATGTATTCCAAATGATTCAAACTACAAATTTTAAAAATATAGCAATATAAAACATATTTCTAGAAGAAAATTTAATATAAAAAACAAGATAAAGGAAGAAAATTAATGGATGTAATGTTTTTAAATATAAATAACATAAAATATACAAAATATAAAAATATTGTTTAGATATCATGTATGTAATATATTTTGGGTGTGTTTGTTTGGGATACAAACATGTCAACCAAAACTTTTCCATCTAAAACTTTTCACTTTCCATAACTACTCTATTTTTTAATTATTTTTTAACATTTTCCTATACAAACTACCCTACTTTTCAATCATTTCTACATAACTATCTATACAACTAACCTATCTATTTTAACTTTATTCTCTTTACTTATCATCATTACTTTTATTATATCACATCATTTTCTATCAATGTAACAACTTCTACCTCAAAAACTTTTCATCAAAAGTTTTACCCCCAACCAAACACACCCTTTATAATAATATAAAATGAAAAATTAGGCTTGCATTTTTTGGGTTCGGGTTCGCTTGAACTTTAATCTTATTATATTTTCAAATCGAGTTCTTTAGAATTTGGCAGGACAGAAATAGGTCATAAAAAGCTGTGAGGATTCAAAGGTGGACGACATTGCAGACTAGTGCAACTGGTATAAGGAAGGTTGTGTATTGCACAACTATTAGGAGTGTTAATTTTAATGGTCAACCCGCCAACCAGCCCGTTCACCCATTTATAAATGGATTTGGATTGAAATTTTTGAATAAATGGTTTATAATTCATCAACCCGTTCGACCATCTAATTAAATAAATGGATTACGATTGAAATTTTACAACCTGTCAACTTGTTTATATAACCCGTTTAATCTATTAACCCGTTCAACCCATATAACCGGTTTACAGGTTATATATATAATAATATATATGATGCTAAATTTTTGTCCCTTGTTTTTCCCATTCCCGCTCCTAAGTTCACACTCGCTCTTTCCGTGCCCTAAATCTTGCCCTTGTTTTGAGTGCCCAACCCTCTTCTGCATTACAACTGCTCGATTTTTCTCTATGCCTGGTTGTCGCCTCCCATTTTCTCCCTTCTACCCATCGTTGTGAAGCTGCTTCCCATGCTCTCTCTTCCTTTGCCCTAATCTCACCACCTCTCTGCTTCTCCGCCTTCCATTCTTTCCCTTTAGTTTGCCTTAAGGCTGTGCTACCCTTAAGATCGAATTCGACTGCCTTTATTTTCTCTCAACGCCTTCGGTAAATCATTGCTTCCTTCTCTCCCTTCAACCCTGCTCTTTGCCCTAAGATTCCTGCCACCTACCTCATTTTGTTCGCCTCCTCTCCACCTTGACGTCCAATTATACCACCTATTCACCGCTCCCTTTACTTTGCTACTATCAGATCTTGACTTAGCAAGCTAGTTTCACCCTCTTTCTCTCATGTGCTCCCTCACCCTCCTCTCGAGTGCACTCGCTGCATTACATAAAATATACAAAATATAAAAATATTGTTTAGATATCATGTATGTAATATATTTTATAATAAATATAAAATGAAAAATTACGCTTGCATTTTTTGGGTTAAGGTTTGCTTGAACTTTAATCCTATTATATTTTCAAATCGAGTTTTTTAGGTTCGGGTTCTTCGCGCTCGGATTGTAAAAAAGCAAGTTTTAACAAATTTTCACAATTTAAAACTTTAGAAAGACTGAAGCATGCGTCCAGTTGACACTTGAAAGTAATTTGCCCAAATGGGGGCCCTTCATGCGGTACCTAAGGCAGATTATCAAACCACAAAATCAAAAACTGATTAAACGTCACAAATGCGAGAAACAACAGTATCAAACAATAAATAAGGCAAATGCCAACATGCCATGCAGGTTAAGAAATTAAGAGGTAAAAATGCTTTTAATTAACGAACAAGAAATCTGTACTATACATGTAGGCTAAATTTTTTAGGTTACGAGAAAATCCGTTAAATGCATTGCCTAACCTGAATCCCATAACTTCATCTGATTCTGCTGCTGGATTGGTGTGTGTTTTTATAATGGCAATTGTTGGTTTATCTTCATGATTCATTACATTGGGCAAAGCTTTTGCACAGAAGGATAATCGTACTTAATTTGGCAGAATGAACACTTCTTTCACATTTTATTGTCCAGTTGGTGGTGATCATCCTAATATCCTCTTTGCAGCAGATGTAAAAGCTGTCGATCGTATAGCTGCATTCAGTCACGGTTATGCTTGGGAGCTGAAAACAACAGGAGGCTGAAGTCTTCACGGAATCATTAATGAAAACCGGATGGTGAGTGCTATTGTCAATGGAAGCGAGGGTAAAGAATGGGACTCAGAAGTTGATCGATCAAAAATTCTCCTTCGAGGTTCTTTAGACAGGCTAGTCTAAATGCAAGCCAGCCCTCCAAAAAAAGGTTGGTCTGCTTCCACTTGATGACGTTCCAGTGGAATGGTTTCATTGATCCCCAGAAAGGTGCTGATCTAACTCCAGAAGTCATATGTAGAAACCCCACTATTTGTATTAGGCTAATGGGATGAATCTTTACTTTTTTAAGTCCGCTACACATTAGAATTATTTGATGATCATAAGAGTGGTCCAAGTCATGATGGAAATCGTTATCGCGCTTTAACCTTCTATTCTAGACTCATTATAGAGATCTGAGTGCAACCGTGTGCATTGGGTTCAGTGCACTAGGGTGTTTTACCTTTTTCTAATTTTTTTAAATATTTTTTATGCCGGCCTAAGCAAGGTTTTTCCTTATATTTAGTTTTATACTTTTTTGAATAATTTGTTTTGAATTTTAAAAATAAAATAAGTCATTTCTCGTATGCCAGCACATACAAGAAATGACTTTTTTTATTTTTAAATTCAAAATAAAATATTTTATAAAATGATAAAAATGGAAAAACTACCTATATGGAAATTAAATGCTTAGGTCCATATAGTAATTTGAAAAAAATTTAAAAATTAAAACTTTTCAAAAAAGGGCCACCTCAGTGCACATAGGTGGACTAAATTTGTGCTCTACAAAGTTTGGCAACAAAACAACCGTTGGGATCATTTCAATTGGCAAAATGACCCATTTAAAGATCAAAGATGCAGATTTACCAAAAAATATATTTTAATGACGAACAGTTCAAATGCGGTAGGATTTGAAAAATCACAAGGTACAATTTAGCCACTAATGACTAATGAAGATGCACAAGACGAAGGCAATTTTGATGGTTCAGATAGGATGGTTGGCGGCTCAAGTAGAGTTGGCAAAAATATGTTTGCTTGAATGACGAGATCAATTCCTGGATTTTTAAAAAAAAAGGAAAGAAAAGATCAACGGCTATGCAATGGACGGTTCAAATGACGAGAAACCAAGATTCGTCTACGGACGTGGACAGTTATAGACTACAGTTAACCCAAAACAAATGGGTCAAGTGCATATATGGTGATACTGACATAGCTCAATAATCATATACTTTTTTTTGCTTAGTAATAATTATACACATTTGAAAAATTAGAAGGTGTAATTATAGGCCTTGATTTCCTTAAAATGCGCTGCAATTCTATTTTTAGATGTTTGGCTCAACTTATATATTCATTTGCTTGAAATTTTTGGTAGTCCTTAGGTTACACAATATGAGCTCTTTCTTAACGTGTGACAGTGCGGTAATTTTATTGCCAAGCTAAACAAGCCCTTACTAGTTACTACCCTTTGAAAACCTTGGGCAGTTAAGTATTTTTACAAAACTAATAGAAAAATCACATTGAAGGACATTAAAAAAAATTTCTATATTCACAAAGAAGCCTCATCCTAAGCTCAAAAAAAGAAATGGACTAGCTTGCAAAAGTCCTCCAAAAAAACCCCTTACACTAGTGGCCTGGCTAGCCTTCTTTTCAAATAGTTGTCAGTTAAGTACTGCTACAAACTGATAGAAAATTACCGTGAAGGACATTAAAAATCTACATTCTTTTACAAAGAAGTATTATCCTAAGCTCAAAAATCAAATGGACTAAGTTGCAAAAGTCCTCTCCATGAGCCTGTAGATAGATGCATCAGCCCAGCATAGTGTGGGAACTGGCGAGGGAAAAGGGAAAAAATCCCATGTATATGAAGAAACGGGACATATGTTATGAATAATGCATGTATCTGAACACATATCATTGTAATGCATGTATAAAAAGGATTAAATGGTGTAATATATGGTTTTGAAAATAGTGTGCCCAACTTGGCATCTTAGTTAGCAAGTTGACTTATTGACCTTGAATTTTTGACCTATAAAATTTACGGGTACAGTTTCTATTTTTAGAAAATAGTAGTAAAATATAAGACTTGATTCTTCTCCAACAAGTGGGCCCAACATCCCAAATCAATCCATAAGATTTTCCAAAGTTTCCCCTTTCAAAATTTTTTCGTTTTAAACGTACTGCGTAACTCTCATGCGTTGCAAGATGTCCCCATGCATTATGCTTGGGTTTCGGGGAGGCGTTCGAATAGGAGAGGTTATAAAAGAGGAAAGAAAACAATGGAAAGAAGGAAATTTTTGGGCATAGAAGCTTGTTCGTAAGAGAGAAAGGACATTGGACGTGGAGAAAAGTGAGAAAGTCTTAACAGGGATTTGTTTTCTCTCTACAAAGGTAAGCAGATTTTATGCTTAATTTCGGAATAAGAAAATGCACATATTTTCTTTTGTTTTTTTCTTCCAAATTATATTTCTAATGAACAAATTTCATTGCAAACAAAAGGAAAAAATTTTGTTTAAAATTATTAGATGTGTTAAATAAGTTAAAAATGATATTTTAATATTTATTTGACATTAAGCAAAGGTGCTAAAATGTTAGCCATGGTTGTGGAGCCCATCAGAAGAAAAATGGAGAAGACGATCTTGTGCATTTGGGTTTTTAGGGATTTTTTGAAAATTTCAGAAAATCCTTCTAGATTGCATTACAAAAGGTCTAGGTAAGCTAAATTGTATAAAGGCTCTTTTCCATGCACTAGGCTCAATTTAAACCAACCTGAAAATTTCACGGGCTATATAGATACCAGCAGCAGTTGGCTAGGCTTGGAAGACCCCATCAGAAACTTTGTGGGTTGGACATGTAGAAAACCCAACTGAAAAATCTTTCTGAAGCCCAGAGAGACTCAAGCTCAGCCAAAAGCCACCCCAAAATACAGTTAACAGGCTTGTCCAGGAACCAGCCCACAAGCCAGAGCCTGTCGTGCCACATGGCACGTAATGAGCCATTAGATTTATTTTCTTCATATTTTTTGACCTAGAACTTCAATTTGGATGATTCAATAGTCGATTTCTAGGTTTTTGGACATTCTGAATCTTCTAGATGGGTTAGATTTACCATCTGAGGTCACGATAACAAGATTTTGGTAGGACAACCCTATGATATTTGATTAATTACTACTTTGTGACCCAACTAAGATGTAGTAAGCATGTTCGTATATGTTGGCTTAGTAGATAAAATAAATAAGCTATATTTTGGGATAATTAGAAGAGTATATAGATATTCATGCATTTTAGATAAATAAAAGCATGCAGGATATACTCACTTATACATTTTTCTTTAACTTACTGAATTTTACTCACTTTTGGTGTTTTTAATTGTCCAGCAAATAACACAGCAAGTGGGTCACAAAGGCTTTATCTGGAAGTTTATGGAGCCTACATAATATTATTATTTATTGAATTATGAACTTCAAATTGGGATGTAATAAGTTTAGAAAGCATTTACTAACAATAGATTTTTTTGGATTTATTACTTTAATGCAAATTATTAGAATGTTTTTTTCTTATACTTATATAATGTTTTCAAATTGGCCCAACACGTGATAGATCTTGGGAGATAACTCCTAGGCCCAAATCCAGTGTGCAAATGTTGTTTTTGAGCCTGAGGTGTTACAAATGGTCTTCGTTTTTTATTTTAAATAATGCTCGCTTATTAAGCATATTTTACCTTTTGCTTTTAAATGAGCAGTAAAGGCAAATTGTTAGGGTTGATATCAAGTTATAAGCATACACAAAAGATGGAGAATAACGTGGATCGGCTCCAAGCCTACTTCACCAAAGAAAAGAATAATTAATTCATTATCAAATTATTACAAATTTTCTATAGACTACATGTCTATTCATAACTCTCATATATAACTTGCGTAACCCGTACGCAATTCAAGACTCATTCAACTAAGATACGCAGAATACAAGATATACCTCATACAAATGTTATCATTAAAGTGATCTTAACTTGGAATTTGGAAGAAACGCACTTATCTATTGTTATCATTTTATCCCTGAAACCATCAATCAGAAATTTAAGAGGCATGTGCAGAGTGTTTAAACCGTGTATCGATATCAAATTAATCTTAGAAAATCCTATTTAACATCAATCTACAGGCAGACTTGTAGTCCTTTATGTTATCTTTGTCATGCCACATGTTATTCTTTTCTTAAGATCTTATTGTGAAATTAACCAAATTTTTAGATTTTTCAAATTATTTATTTAATTTGGAAGTAAAGTTCCACTCCAATCATAGACGTGCATGACCATCTAAAATGAAACAATTTCAACGTTATAAAATTACTTATTTAATATAATAATTTCAAAATAATTAATTCAATATCTAAACTATCTAAAATATCTTTCTCTTGAAGTAACATTTTATAAATTATTATTGAAATATAATGCATCTCTAAATTTATTTAAGTATTTTCCATTATTCTGACATGAGTATACAAAGCATGTGTGGCATATCCAAAACTCTTGTTAAAATAATTTTGGTATTATGATGAAGTAGATATGTTAAACAACATGACCTGTGATATTTTATTTCATTGTCAAGATAGGCTTAGACAGGTGTATTGAATTACTTGGGACCTGGATATATAGGTAAGTGGAATGGGCTGGCGAGTTACATAGAAGAGGTTTTATGCAACTCTTTTGAACTTTAAGTTTTTTATGCTCGATGGAAAATTTAATCTATTTATTGTATTTAATATTATTTATTTATCTAGAATACCAAGTTTGTGCATGACGCACATTAGCTCAAAATATGTGTATCAATGTGTAAATTTAGAAAAATGCTTAAATCCATTCACATATATATTAGAATTAATAATATTTTATAAAATCATTTTTTACATAAAAATGATATTTTAGACGGTTTAAATGTTGAAAATATAATTTTAAAATTGATATTTGATATTAAATTATTTTTTTACATTGATTTGACACATTTGAAGATCGGGTTCATGTATAGTGATGTTAGACAAATAAAAGGGTCTCCAACATACTATCAACGATGCTATATACAATATATGAAGTAGACCATCACCTTTCAAAAGATTCAAAATAAAAGAGATTACATAGAAGAAAAATGTCATAGAAGCATTCCTTTAGAAATAGTAAAGGTTCTTCATATATTAAAAAAACAAAGGCTCCACAAGAAAGGAAAGACTTTTAATCATTAATTTTTTTGTGCATTAGATAACTTCGGGGTTCGTCAATTTGGTCTCTCTAATTACCTGCTCAGATTCAAGTTCCCTAGATGGAGGTACGACTGTGTGCGGAAGTTTATCTCTTGTAATTATATTGTGAGAACTTTGCCTCCTGTAAGTTTACATAAAACTTGTTGTCTCTAAAATGAATATGCTAAATTGTAATATCAAATGTATCTTTGTGCACTCTTATAATCTTTTTAGTAGTAAATAATCATGATGACCGTGTAATATTTGATAAATATTTAAATTATTCAAATTATATTCTAGCAAGAAATTGCATAAAAAGTAGCCAATAAACAAATTCTACAAAACATCAGACCCATTTAAAGTTGAGATAAATTTTTGACAAGGATATTTTGATCATTCCTTGTAAAAAATTAACAGTATTAGAAAATGGAGGAGCCAAAATTATATATTTCTAAAGCTTAAAATCAATTGTTGCAAAATACAAAACTTAAATGTAAAACGTACGTTGGGGGGAGGTGTTGAGATTGGGTTGTGGACCACCCTTAAATTACAAAGAATTTTTTTTAAAATTTATACATTTTCTCATATTTAATACCTCTTGTTCTATTATTTATTCAAAAATCATTTAGATTAAAATTTGTTATCTTTTAAAGAATAGTATGATTCAAGAGCGAATACATAACCCTCAAGAATTTTGAAAAACGCATATTATTATTATAGTATATAAAATTTTGCAAATACACAGTTTCTGTAATCATAAATAATTACATGTGGATAAACTGTATAAATACTTTATGATGTGGTTCACCACAAAATGGGGTCCACATGCATTTAAATATATTAATATTTTGTATAATTATTTATCCAAAATATAACTTTAAAATTGTTAGTCAAAACTATTTTGTTATATTTTCTTTGTATTACTTTAGGTGGAGACTGTACATGTATTCAATTTGGATGAAAATTGATATATTAGTAAAATAAATAATTTTAAATATAATAGGTGAAATAGATTATGATTTTAAGATGGAATGGAGTGTATTGCTACCAACTGCAACTTGCAATCGGATTGCAATTGAATATTGTCCTCTCTGTCTATATGCAAATACTTAAAAAACTATAGCGCACTCAATGAAAATGGGCGAATTTTCATCTAAAATAACGTACCAATTTACTTCAGTAGCATACCAATTTTCATCAAGATAAACATGTATATGATTTCCATAATAAAATACTATAAAATCAATATAATAAATAATTTGATGTAAATATTAATTTTAAAGTTGTATTTTCAATGTTTAAATAGTTTAAAACATGATTTTATATAATAAATGATTATATAAAACATTATAATATGGTAATATATGTAGGACCTATTGTGGAGTAACACATTTAAATGTACTTATATGATTTCCTAAGCAGCTCCATATAAGTCCTTCAATTTTAATATTATAAAATCTTATAAAATTATTAATCTAAGCAGGATGAATATTTTGGATGGTTTAGATATTAAATTGAAACCTCCTGAACCCTTATAATAAACGGATCATTTTAATTCTGAATTACATTTCTAAATATTTTAAAAATAATTTAATTTTAGCATATTCATAAGTGATAATAAGCAATCGTACACAAGATGCTAAACTATAAAATTATTAAAATCCCATGTAGTTTTAAGTATTTACTAAAATGCTAATTATATCATATATACTAAGAAAACTTCATCATTCATGAATTAATTTAATTTGCGAATTTAAATGAAGAAGTATGTATTTACTAGAATACTAAATTAAAATTAAAAATTTTAGAAATATATGATAATTAATGTTCTTTTTAAAATAACTTTATAATTATTTTGTTGAAGAAAACACGTTACAATATGCGTTAAATATGCGTGTGAACAGCTTCATGGAGCAGTAGCTCACACCCCTCGTATGCTCTTGGTTAGGTAGAAAGCACATTATCCATGCATGCTCAGTACATATATTCGGATCCGATCTCCGTCCGTCCGTCCGTCCTTCCTCTCGAGAATCTTGTTGACCGTCAATATACTCTTGAGCGCCTTCGTTCTCACACATTTCTGGTATATTTAGTGATTTTCTGTTTGCGACTTGAGCGCCTTCGTTGCAAGCTTCAATCTCTCGTTTGGTTGCTTCCGAGGTAGCTACTTTCGCCATATCTCAACTTTCCCGTCTTTTGTCGGCAGCACCTTTGGAGAAGGTAAAATTCTGAACCGTCACTACACTCAGTGCTATATTTTCAATCATATCTAAATGAGTTTATTTGAATTTTCTACGTTATTTTCTTGCAACTATTTTTTTCTTGAATTATGCTACGTTGTATTTGATACCTTTTGTCTAGAGCAGATTAACAATCTTATAATTAGATATTCATGTGTTATTTTAACCACTTTAAGTTTTAAATTCCGTATTTGAAGTTTATTTTTTGAGTTAAATAAATCTTTTGCTGAAATAGAAAATTTTAGCCTTAATTCATTTTAAATTTGATAGCTAATGACAGTTTTATCCACTCTTATTATAGAGGAATGCTTAGATGGAGAATTTTTCAACCGTTTTCAATTTAACTCTCGTTTTAGTTTCATGCATTTTCATCGTGTTTGCTTCTTATTCTTTGCATTTAGAACCTGTTTAGAGCACGTTGAATAGGGTTGAGTAGGTTTCAGCATATCATAGCTTGTTTTAGTAGGTTTTAATATATTTAAATGGTTTCCAATACATTTCACGTATTTCCAACTTTTTTTTACCACTATTAAAACGCTTTAAACTAGCTTCTCTTGTTTTAGCATTTATTTCAATTATTATGATTTTTTATATTGTTTCATGAAACTAAATGTTGTTTAAGTATTTTTTTCAGATTATCCAACAATGAGCGGCTCGAGCAATAATTCCATCCCTACACCCATAAATGATTTCAGAGAAAAATCGACATTTTCCCTATCTGCGGGAGAAATTGGAGCAATTATTACTGCTGTGATTATTTTGATTTCCATTTTTATCATTTTTGTGATATATTGGATGAGGAGATTAAGAACTCAGCAGGAGGGTGGGGGAGTTGAATTGGGCATGTTGGAGAGCAGTGGCAATAGAAATGTGTCCCTAATGAACGAGCTTCGTATTGCCACCAACAATTTTAGTGAGGATAACATTGTGGGAAGAGGAGCATCTGGGATTGTTTACAAAGGGGTGCTTCACGGATCCCAGATTGCCGTGAAAAGGATAGATACCAGTTCTAGAGGATCTAGCGAGTTTGATGCGGAGGTTCAAGTGCTAGAAACGGTTAGGCATCGACATTTGGTCAGTGTAAAGGATCATTGCACAGAGGGAGACGAGAAGTTTTTGGTATATGAATACATGCCAAATGGCACTTTGAGGGAACATATAGCCGATCGGGAACGATATGAGGTGCTCAGCTGGGAGCAGCGGCTCACCATTGCACTAGATGTTGCACGAGCGATGGAGTATTTGCATAGGTTGACTGACCCAATGTTCATCCACCGAGATCTGAAGACGTCGAACATATTGCTGGGGGATGACATGAGAGCCAAAGTTTCAGACTTTGGCTTAGTTAAGCCTATTCCACATGAAAACTATTCCATGGAGACAAGGATGGCTGGAACATTTGGATATGTTGCACCCGAGTATGCCAGTAAGTATAAATTTTATTTTTCTATATGCATTCATGTAATGAGTGATTTTTCAACTTTATTTCGTTTTGAGGCATTGTCTTTGAATCATGTTATTTCCTTTTTCATAACCAGTTTTTGATTTCAATTCAGGCATATGCTTATCTTGTTGTTAGGTCTGACCATTTCCATGATTTGTTACTGATTTTATAACCATCTGGATGAAATTGTCCTCAATTTGGTTGGACTGGTAAAACATCAAATATACAACTCTACAACCTCCATATACCTTAAATTCCACTAAGCATTCTTTTTAATTTCGCTAGAACATAAATTTGAATTTCCAATTGCAGATATGAATTGTAACTACTTTACTTGTTGTTTCTTCTTAATCTCTGGTTTTCTCATATAGTCAACATATGTTTTTTAGACCCAAATTTCCATTTTCTTCCCTTTTCTTTTCATCTGTTTTTAAGTAGTTTATTAGATTTAGCTGAGCCCTTGCATTGCTTCATTTTTCTTCCTAAAATTTTGATTCCAACGTAGCCTAAGTTATGACAGCCCATGGCTCATGCAATTTATGACATCAAATGGGCGTTTACTTGCTATTGCACTTGATGTCGATTATTGTAGTGCACTATTTAGTGATAAATTATCATACATACATCTGCGTGATGTGTATAAAGATGAATTAAGCTATCATTACAACTGCATTGTGTATAGGTTTGCAATTAGTGGGCAACACTACTCAAACATTGATCTCTAATATGCTCTTTATTTTTATTCTTATCGAAATTATTGTTCAAAATGTTTTATTAATTTAAACATGTTTTCCAACAAATTTGTCTTGTTATCCTTTTTGTTTTGTTTTGTTTTGTTTTTGCCATTATGGTTACTACTTCCTCCGAGATGTTTTGAGGAGGGTATGATTAACCAGCTTTAAATTACTTTGTATGCTATTATTGCTAAAAGTTTACTTCTTTAAAACTTTTATGAATTCTACTGGAATGCTTTGATCTGGGATCTAATTATTGAAAAATAATTTTGATTGTCCTAGTGTTTGGGAGGCTCAGCACCAAGGCTGATGTTTATTCCTATGGAGTGGTATTAATGGAGATTTTGTTGGGAAGAAAAGCACTAGATATCAGCCTACCACAGGGTGAAGTTAATATCGTCCAATGGTTCCGCAGAAATAGAAGTCCTGATATGCTCAGGAATATTCTGGATCCTACGCTCGATACTGATGAAGAAATGTTCAGCAACATCACATTAGTTGCGGACCTTGCTGCGCATTGCACTTCAGAGGAGTCTAGTCTAAGGCCAGATATGAGGAATGTTGTGAGTATTCTCTCTCCTCTGGTAGAGCAATGGAAACCACCCAGTCCTCCAAAGGAAGAAGATGGTGATAGTTTCGCACGAAGGTGGCAAGGTGAGGGAACATCGCGTTGGGCAGAAGAGGGAACATCTTTAATGGGAGATCTTGGTACCCAAACAAGTTCAATCTACTATATTGACGGATAAAAGGCCAACCGTTGGATCCACGCTCCATTCTCTCTCCTCTCCTCCTCCCAAAATACTTCATTCCCTCAAGAATTGAAGCCGGCCCTTGTTTATCTCTCCTCCTCCTCAGTGATCTCGATTTTCAGTCTCCCTCCTCCAGTCTCCTACGAGAACCGCTGCAATCTGCCTTTGAGGTGGACGACATCGGAATCTTCAGCCTCCATTCGTGAATCTATGACTGGAATCTCCCGCCTGCAGTCATCCGACGAACGTCGTTGAAATTGATGCAGCTGAATCTTTTCTTTCATTAATAAAAAAAAAAAAAAAAAAAAAAAAAAACCTCTTTTCTTTTTCTTTTCTTTGTGGCGAATGATAGGGAATGTTGGTTTGCTCTGTTTTTTTTCTTATTAATGACTGTGTTGTTTGATTTCTTCCCGAAACTCCTTATTTTTCATTCCATCCAGTGAATGTGGAAATGACATCTGTGAATTTGGTTATCAATCTGAATCCCATCTCTTTCCCACGCTCCTTATTTTTTGATTTGAGTGCAAGATTTGGGCATGTTGTAATTTCGTAGGACGGATGATAATCGCGGGCTGGTAGATTCTTACATTTTTATTATATGTCGTTCTGAGTGAAAGAAGTTTACATGTTCTAATTTCATAGCTTAATATTGCATTGATGATGTGAAAACTAGGCTGATGTTTCAATGATGATCTTGGGCCGGTTTTATCATCTTCATGGTAGAAGGAAAAACTTTTTTTGAGGACTTTCAGGTGAATTACTAATAAGATTGAAATAGTTTTAGCCAGCTCTGGAGGTGCTTATTCTGTGCTCTTGCCACAGGCAGTGGTTGCTTCAAATGCGTCGCTCTTGATATGTTGCTAGAACTGCTCTGAGGGATCCAAATTGAGTAAGCAAAAATCAGAAAATAAAAAAAAAAGTCTGGAAAAACTTCATTGTACACTGTGCACCGAATCAGCCCCCTCCATATCTTTTGAATAACTTCTTTCCGTTGCTTGTGTAGAATAATTTGCAAATCCACGCCTATCTTTGACTGTAATTGTACTTTTTTAGACTGCATTCCATCTTTGCGACACAAGACTTGCAGGGAATACCCCCAATATTAGGAACTCCTTACTAAATTGGTGCTAGACACAATAAAAATATTGACACCAACTACTAACTTGGCATACCTTTTATCAACTTCATCACCCGCTAAAAATAAAAATAATTTTTTTGATGAAATAAATATGGATAATAATTAACATATTTGAACCATCCCTAAACTCACAACCCTGTCCAGCAAAATAAAAATACATAAATAAATATAAATAATTAATATTTTGTGCTTGAAATATTTATTTTGGTTAATTCACATAGTTATTTATGTATGATAGAATTTTCAAACTTAAACACCTATAAACAAAAATTAAGAGAATTCAGTGTATTTGATTTTAGCAAGTATACGCAGATTGAGAAATAATTAAAACTAAATTTTAAAATCTAATGTTAATTATCAAAAATGACATAATTAGTAAGAATATGTAATTATTAACTTAATTCATGAGAAAAATTTTCATAAATTAGTTGAAGAATTTAAGAATTTATCGAATAAGAATATACTGTTAATAGTAGTGTGATTAAGGAAATTTCATCTACACCATATTAAATTTTGAGGCTGAATTAATTATTAATTCATAAATTAATGATATGAAACATGATATTTAACAATGAAGATTGGTTACTTTAATAAGAAAATTATTTTAGATAATTAAGAAAATATAAATTTAAAACTAAAGAGGTAATATATATGGAATACCGAAATATAATTATCTAGTTACCTTTATTAATTTAAGAAGTAATAAATCGTTACTTTAAAAAATGATGTTTAGAATATATATTAACTAGATAAAACTATCATTTTTCAGTGTCATGCTTTGGGCGTTAGAGCAAATTATAGCACAAGTATTGAATATAGTCTACACGAGGTAGGTAGAGCTCTTTCTTCTCTTTTTGATTTTATGTTGTAATGTACACTTATGGCATAGCTGTTTTGGATGCCATTATTTTATAATTTTTAAGTGAATGAATATTATTTGTTATAATGATTTATTGTGATGCCGATGTTGGCCTTTATTAATGCTAGCATTATGCATTATAAAATTGACATATATTACTTGGTACACAAGCATATTCATAAGTCATGGTTGTGGTTGTTGATTTGTGAAGTGTTGCTATTGGACCATCGGTGACGACCATTGGCACATCCTGACCGGGGATCGAGATGTGATAGCCTGGGTGACATTGGTTCCGACCTACTTGTCTGACTGGTATGGATTTGGTGGGTTACAGATTTACTCTATTTGACCCTTATGGTTTGGAATTAGTCTGCGGGACTAGTGGTTCTCAAAGTAATAGCTGGGGCCAGAGCTGTTCATGTAATGTGGCACAGTGTGACTACGGTTGTGTGCAGAGCACAACAAGGTATCAGTTACACATTTGGTTTGGATACAGGTATTTCCTAGTCCACCCATATTGTGCTAGTTTGGTCATTCGTGTTAAGCAGAGTTAGCCACTTTTGCTATGTTGCATTGGCCATTCAGTTACACATTAGGTAGGACTTTGGGCGAGATACTGAACTTCCTATTGGAGTCGAGACCTTGCTGGTTTGGTTTGAAAAGTGACATATATTTGATACATTGATGCATGCCTGGGTATAAACATGCATTTCATATGATTCAAAGCTTGATTTAGATTTGAAAATTGATTTTTATTTAATGACCTATGCACATTAGTTGTTCAAAAATTGTAAATTTTCATTTATATGTTCTACTTACTGAGATTACCCAGACTCATGTCTTTTTGTTTCCTTTTATTTTAAATGACAGAATCGTGTGTGTAGACCACTAAGTGGATTGTGGTTTAGCTAGGACAAGCAAATAGGGATGTTCAATTTATTACTTACGTTCCGATCCTCTCTAAGCGTAGACACTAAGGTATATAAATTTTGAAATTGAATATATGTGTATATTAATTAGAGTAGCCATGTACATATAAGATGTTTGCACTATGTTATTATCTGTGATTGCTCTTTTCGTTACTATAGATCCTGGATATTAGTTATCGGGTGCCCTAATAGTCTGTAATGATCGTTGCACTATTGTGTTGACTTAGTCAGTGGGGCGTTACAAAGGAGCTGTTTATTAACATCTAAAAATTTTCAATACAAAACTTTTCATTCTTCACGGCTACCTAATTTTTTTAGTTATTTCTTGATATTTTTCTATAAAACTATATTTTTCAATTATTTTTATACAATTGTACATACAACTAACTTATTTATTTTAACTTTTTTTTATCTTTTATCCTTATCATTACCTAAGGGTGCAACTCGGGCTATGAAATTCCGGTTCATTTTAATCCTGTCCTTAATCCTATTTATAAAACATTAATCCTAACCTTAACATTAACATTAACTTAACTTAACACTAACTTTATTATTGAAAATTGGTTTGGGTTGAGTTTTGGGTTAAATTTTAATTTTTGATAAATTTACATTTTATTTAAGAGTGATAAGTTTAGAATTTTATATGAATATATAATAATAACAAATCATATAAGTAAATATAATAATATATAATCAAACTACAAATTTTAAAAATATAGCAATATAAAACATATTTCTACAAGAAAATTTAATATAAAAACAAGATAAAGGAAGAAAATTAATGGATGTAATGTTTTCAAATATAAATAACATAAAATATACAAAATATAAAAATATTGTTTAGATATCATGTATGTTATATATTTTATAATAATATAAAATGAAAAATTAGGCTTGCATTTTTTGGGTTTGGGTTCGCTTGAACTTTAATCCTATCATATTTTCAAATCGAGTTCTTTAGAATTTGGCAGGACAGAAATAGGCCATAAAAAGCGGTGAGGATTCAAAAGTGGACGACATTGCAGACTAGTGCAACTAGGTATAAGGAAAGTTGTGTATTGTATAGCTATTAGGAGTGTTAATTGTAATGGTCAACCCGCTAACCGGCCCGTCTACCCATTTATAAATGGATTTGGATTGAAATTTTTGAATAAAGGGTTTATGATCCGTCAATCCATTCGACCATCTAATTAAATAAATGGATTAAGATTGAAATTTTACAACCTGTCAACTTGTTTATATAACCCATTTAATCTATTAACCCGTTCGTTCAACCCATATAACCGGTTTACAGGTTATATATAGTAATATATATGATACTAAATTTTTGTCCCTTATTTTTCCCATTCCCGCTCCTAAGTTCACACTCGCTCTTTTCGTGCCCTAAATCTTGCCCTTGTTTTGAGTGCCCAACCCTCTCCTACCCTTCGACCGCTCGATTTTTCTTTATGCTTGGTTGTCGCCTCCCATTTTCTCCCTTCTACCCATCGTTGTGAAGCTGCTTCCCATGCTCTCTCTTCCTTTGCCCTAATCTCACCGCCTCTCTGCTTCTCCGCCTTCCACTCTTTCCCTTTAGTTTGCCTTAAGGCTGTGCTACCCTTAAGATTGAATTCGCCTGCCTTTATTTTCTCTCAACGGTAAATCATTGCTTCCTTCTCTCCCTTCAGCCTTGCTCTTTGCCCTAAGATTCTTGCCACCTACCTCATTTTGTTCGCCTCCTCTCCACCTTGACGTCCAATTATCCCACCTATTCACCGCTCCCTTTACTTTGCTACTATAAGATCTTGACTTAGCAAGCTAGTTTCACTCTCTTACTCTCATGTGCTCCCTCACTCTCCTCTCGAGTGAGCTCGCTGCATTACATAAAATATACAAAATATAAAAATATTGTTTAGATATCATGTATGTAATATATTTTATAATAAATATAAAATGAAAAATTAGGCTTGCATTTTTTGGGTTCAGGTTCACTTGAACTTTAATCCTATTATATTTTCAAATCGAGTTTTTTAGGTTTGGGTTCTTCGGGCTCGGATTGTAAAAAAGCAAGTTTTAACAAATTTTCACATTTTAAAACTTTAGAAAGACTGAAGCATGCATCCAGTTGACACTTGAAAGTAATTTGCCCAGATGGGGGCCCTTCATGCGGTACCTAAGGCAGATTATCAAACCACAAAATCAAAAACTGATTAAACATCACAAATGCGAGAAATAACAGTATCAAATAATAAATAAGGCAAATGCCAACATGCCATGCAGGTTAAGAAATTAAGAGGTAAAAATGCTTCCAATAAACGAACAAGGAATCTCTACTATACTGTGCAATGGACGGTTCAAATGGGTCAAGTGCGTATATGGTGATACTGACATAGCTCAATAATCATATACTTTTTTTTGCTTAGTAATAATTATACACATTTGAAAAATTAGAAGGTGTAATTATAGGCCTTGATTTCCTTAAAATGTGCTGCAATTCTATTTTTAGATGTTTGGCTCAACTTATATATTCATTTGCTTGAAATTTTTGGTAGTCCTTAGGTTACACAATATGAGCTCTTTCTTAACGTGTGACAGTGCGGTAATTTTATTGCCAAGCTAAACAAGCTCTTACTAGTTACTACCCTTTGAAAACCTTGGGCAGTTAAGTATTTTTACAAAACTAATAGAAAAATCACATTGAAGGACATTAAAAAAATTTCTATATTCACAAAGAAGCCTAAGCTCAAAAAAAGAAATGGACTAAGTGTTGGTCCTGAGTTAATGGCAAAACCCAATAGGGGAGGGGTGAATTGGGTTCTTATAAAATTCTTTGGTAAATTAAAAACTTAACCCCTTGAAAGTTTAATCCCCTTGATTGATGAAATGAAATGGAAAACAATATAATGTAGAGAGCAGAAATATAAATCAAGCACAAGATTTTTATAGTGGCTCGGGCAACCTCCCTACTCCACTCTTCCAAGCTCACACTCCTTGTGACTTGGGTTCCACTAATGTATTCCTCAAATACAATTAGAGTCACTGCTCTCTTCTAGATTCCAGCTCTAGGGGCTTCAACAAATCTCAGCACAAGTAGGTGATGAGTTCCACTCCAATCACACACTACTTTGCTTACACTTGATCTTAGTTCCTCAAACTAAATCAAGTTTAATACAAAAAAATGAAATAACAAAGGAATCTACACGTTACAGTTGTGTAGAAGCAGTTTGGCGCATAGAAGAACTCTTAGAATTGGCTTTGAAGATTCAGAAGTTGAGCTCTAGCAGTTTGAAGCAAAGTTCTTCTTCTTTGGATTGGCTTGATCTCTTTAATGCTCTTGAAGATGGGAGTTATGCACACTGAATGATTTTCAGCTGCTTTCCTCGTCCACGATGAATGCCTTTTATAATTGTGGAGGGAATCCGAACGTTTGAAGGTAGGTGGCGCGCATTTAATGCGCCAACGTTCGAATATTTTCCGACCGTTGCGACCCAAGTCGCAGGTGGAGTCGACTTCGGGTGCGACTTCGCCCAAGTCGCAGATGGAGTCGACTTCGGGTGCGACTTCGCCTTCCGTAGCAACTTCAAATTCCAGATTGGGTCGACTTGGGCATCGACTTGACCCAAGTCGCAGGTGGAGTCGACTTCGGTGTGCGACTTCACCTCGTCAGTTAGCTTAACGAACTTGAAAACTTGGAATGCTTTAGTTTGCTTGGGTTCCTTCATGCCTTTTGTTGTTCTCTTGCATTTTTCATTTCCTTTTGAATCATTTTCTTCATTTTAGCTTGCTTTTATTAGCTCCATATTTTGCAAGCCTTTGAACCCATATAGTCTTGAATCATATAATCTTGAATAACTTCTTGGTCGAGTTTATGCATCTTGCTTGGACTTCGATTAGTCTTCAAATGTTTCAGTTTGAGCATCTAGGTTGCCTTGATCTTCATCTTCATACAAGTTTGTCTTGAAAATAGTTAATCTCAGCTTGTCTTCTGAAATATCCCCTCTGCCCGATCGAAGTCGATGCCGGAGTCGACTTTGTCTGCGACTTCACCTCAAGTCGCAAGTGGAGTCGACTTGGGGTGCGACTTTGGCACTTCGGGGTCTGGACTTCAACTCTGGAAGGTTTTGTCATGTTGAAGTCAATACTGGAGTCGACTTGGTCTGCGACTTCGCCCAAGTCGCATGCGGAATCGACTTCGTTTGCGACTTCGTCAGCTCTGCTCCCCGTTTTCAACTCTGGAAGGAATCGACGCCTTGAAGTCGATATTGGAGTCGACTTGGCCTTAAGTCGATGCCTGAGTCGACTTGGAATTCGACTTATCCTTCCATGCTCTATTTTCTTCAAATGTATATCCTTTAAACACTTCTACAAACATGTTAGTAACCAAGACTTACTCAAATTGATTTGTTAATCATCAAAACATAGATTTAGCTTATTTTCCACATATTTCCAACACTAAGTTGTAAAAGTCCTCCAAAAAAACCCCTTACACTAGCGGCCTGGCTAGCCTTCTTTTCAAATAGTTGTTAGTTAAGTACTACTACAAACTGATTGAAAAATCTACATTCTTTTACAAAGAAGTATTATCATAAGCTTAAAAATTAAATAGACTAAGTTGCAAAAGTCCTCTCCATGAGCCTATAGACAGATGCATTAGCCCAGCATAGTGTGGGAACTGGCAAGGGAAAAGGGAAAAAATCCCATGTATATGAAGAAACGGGACATGTATTATGAATAATGCATGTATCTGAATACGTATCATTGTAATGCATGTATAAAAAGAATTAAATGGTGTAATATATGGTTTCGAAAATAGTGTGCCCAACTTGGCATCTTAGTTAGCAAGTTGACTTATTGACCTTGAATTTTTGACCTATAAAATTTACGGGTAAAGTTTCTATTTTTAGAAAATAGTAGTAAAATATAAGACTTGATTCTTCTCCAACAAGTGGGCCCCACATCCCAAATCAATCCACAAGATTTCCCAAAGATTTCCCCTTTCAAAAATTTTTCGTTTTAAACGCACTCCGTAACTCTCATGTGTTGCAAGATGTCCCCATGCATTATGCTTGGGTTTCCGGGAGGCGTTCGAATAGGAGGGGTTATAAAAGAGGATAGAAAACAATGGGAAGAAGGGAATTTTTGGGCGTAGAAGCTTGTTCGTAAGAGAGAAAGGAGATTGGACGTGGAGAAAAGTGAGAAAGTCTTAACAGGGATTTGTTTTCTCTCTATGAAGGTTAGCAGATTTTATGTTTAATTTCGGAATAAGAAAATCCACATATTTTCTTTTGTTTTTTTCTTCCAGATTATGTTTCTAATGAACAAATTTCATTGCAAATAAAAAGAAAAAAATTTGTTTAAAATTATTAGATGTGTTAAATAAGTTAAAAATGATATTTTAATATTTATTTGACATTAAGCAAAGGTACTAAAATGTTAGCCATGGTTGTGGAACCCATCGGAAGGAAAATGGAGAAGACGATCTTGTGCATTTGGGTTTTTAGGGATTTTTTGAAAATTTCAGAAAATCCCTCGATTAGATTGCACTACAGAAGGTCTAAGTAAGCTAAATTGTATAAAGGTTCTTTTCTATGCACTAGGCTCAATTTAAACCAACCTGAAAATTTCGTGGGCTATATAGATACCAGTAGGAGTGGGCTAGGCTTGGAAGACCCTATCAGAAACTTTGTAGGTTGGACATGTAGAAATCCAACTGAAAAATATTTCTGAAGCCCAGAGAGACTCAAGCCCAGCCAAAAGCCACCCCAAAATACAGTTAACAGGCTTGTCCAGGAACTAGCCCACAAGCCAGAGCCCGTCGTGCCACATGGCACGTAATGAGCCATTAGATTTATTTTCTTCATATTTTTGACCTAGAACTTCAATTTGGACGATTCAATAGTCGATTTCTAGGTTTTTGGACATTCTGGATCTTCTGGATGTGTTAGATTTACCATCAGAGGTCACAATAATAAGATTTTGGTAGGACAATCCTATGATATTTGGTTAATTACTACTTTGTGACCCAACTAAGATCTAGTAAGCATGTTCGTATATGTTGGCTTAGTAGATAAAATAAATAAGCTAGATTTTGGGATAATTAGAAGAGTATATAGATATTCATGCATTTTAGATAAATAAAAGAATGCAGGATATACTCATTTATACATTTTTCTTTAACTTACTGAATTTTACTCACTTTTGGTGTTTTTAATTGTCCCGCAGATAACACAGCAAGTGGGTCACAAAGGCTTTATCTGGAAGTTTATGGAGCCTACATAATATTATTATTTATTGAATTATGAACTTCAAATTGGGATGTAATAAGTTTAGAAAGCATTTACTAACAATAGATTTTTTTGGATTTATTACTTTAATGCAAATTATTAGAATATTTTTTTCTTATACTTATATAATGTTTTCAAATTGGCCCAACACGTGATAGATCTTGGGAGATAACTCCTAGGCCCAAATCCAGTGTGCAAATGTTGTTTTTGAGCCTGAGGTGTTACAAATGGTCGTCGTTTTTTATTTTAAATAATGCTCGCTTATTAAGCATATTTTACCTTTTGCTTTTAATTGAGCAGTAAAGGCAAATTGTTAGGGTTGATATCAAGTTATAAGCATACACAAAAGATGGAGAATAACGTGGATCGGCTCCAAGCCTACTTCACCAAAGAAAAGAATAATTAATTCATTATCAAATTATTACAAATTTTCTATAGACTACATGTCTATTCATAACTCTCATATATAACTTGCGTAACCCGTACGCAATTCAAGACTCATTCAACTAAGATACGCAGAATACAAGATATACCTCATACAAATGTTATCATTAAAGTGATCTTAACTTGGAATTTGGAAGAAACGCACTTATCTATTGTTATCATTTTATCCCTGAAACCATCAATCAGAAATTTAAGAGGCCTGTGCAGAGTGTTTAAACCGTGTATCGATATCAAATTAATCTTAGAAAATCCTATTTAACATCAATCTACAGGCAGACTTGTAGTCCTTTATGTTATCTTTGTCATGCCACATGTTATTCTTTTCTTAAGATCTTATTGTGAAATTAACCAAATTTTTAGATTTTTCAAATTATTTATTTAATTTGGAAGTAAAGTTCCACTCCAATCATAGACGTGCATGACCATCTAAAATGAAACAATTTCAACGTTATAAAATTACTTATTTAATATAATAATTTCAAAATAATTAATTCAATATCTAAACTATCTAAAATATCTTTCTCTTGAAGTAACATTTTATAAATTATTATTGAAATATAATGCATCTCTAAATTTATTTAAGTATTTTCCATTATTCTGACATGAGTATACAAAGCATGTGTGGCATATCCAAAACTCTTGTTAAAATAATTTTGGTATTATGATGAAGTAGATATGTTAAACAACATGACCTGTGATATTTTATTTCATTGTCAAGATAGGCTTAGACAGGTGTATTGAATTACTTGGGACCTGGATATATAGGTAAGTGGAATGGGCTGGCGAGTTACATAGAAGAGGTTTTATGCAACTCTTTTGAACTTTAAGTTTTTTATGCTCGATGGAAAATTTAATCTATTTATTGTATTTAATATTATTTATTTATCTAGAATACCAAGTTTGTGCATGACGCACATTAGCTCAAAATATGTGTATCAATGTGTAAATTTAGAAAAATGCTTAAATCCATTCACATATATATTAGAATTAATAATATTTTATAAAATCATTTTTTACATAAAAATGATATTTTAGACGGTTTAAATGTTGAAAATATAATTTTAAAATTGATATTTGATATTAAATTATTTTTTTACATTGATTTGACACATTTGAAGATCGGGTTCATGTATAGTGATGTTAGACAAATAAAAGGGTCTCCAACATACTATAAACGATGCTATATACAATATATGAAGTAGACCATCACCTTTCAAAAGATTCAAAATAAAAGAGATTACATAGAAGAAAAATGTCATAGAAGCATTCCTTTAGAAATAGTAAAGGTTCTTCATATATAAAAAAAACAAAGGCTCCACAAGAAAGGAAAGACTTTTAATCATTAATTTTTTTGTGCATTAGATAACTTCGGGGTTCGTCAATTTGGTCTCTCTAATTACCTGCTCAGATTCAAGTTCCCTAGATGGAGGTACGACTGTGTGCGGAAGTTTATCTCTTGTAATTATATTGTGAGAACTTTGCCTCCTGTAAGTTTACATAAAACTTGTTGTCTCTAAAATGAATATGCTAAATTGTAATATCAAATGTATCTTTGTGCACTCTTATAATCTTTTTAGTAGTAAATAATCATGATGACCGTGTAATATTTGATAAATATTTAAATTATTCAAATTATATTCTAGCAAGAAATTGCATAAAAAGTAGCCAATAAACAAATTCTACAAAACATCAGACCCATTTAAAGTTGAGATAAATTTTTGACAAGGATATTTTGATCATTCCTTGTAAAAAATTAACAGTATTAGAAAATGGAGGAGCCAAAATTATATATTTCTAAAGCTTAAAATCAATTGTTGCAAAATACAAAACTTAAATGTAAAACGTACGTTGGGGGGAGGTGTTGAGATTGGGTTGTGGACCACCCTTAAATTACAAAGAATTTTTTTTAAAATTTATACATTTTCTCATATTTAATACCTCTTGTTCTATTATTTATTCAAAAATCATTTAGATTAAAATTTGTTATCTTTTAAAGAATAGTATGATTCAAGAGCGAATACATAACCCTCAAGAATTTTGAAAAACGCATATTATTATTATAGTATATAAAATTTTGCAAATACACAGTTTCTGTAATCATAAATAATTACATGTGGATAAACTGTATAAATACTTTATGATGTGGTTCACCACAAAATGGGGTCCACATGCATTTAAATATATTAATATTTTGTATAATTATTTATCCAAAATATAACTTTAAAATTGTTAGTCAAAACTATTTTGTTATATTTTCTTTGTATTACTTTAGGTGGAGACTGTACATGTATTCAATTTGGATGAAAATTGATATATTAGTAAAATAAATAATTTTAAATATAATAGGTGAAATAGATTATGATTTTAAGATGGAATGGAGTGTATTGCTACCAACTGCAACTTGCAATCGGATTGCAATTGAATATTGTCCTCTCTGTCTATATGCAAATACTTAAAAAACTATAGCGCACTCAATGAAAATGGGCGAATTTTCATCTAAAATAACGTACCAATTTACTTCAGTAGCATACCAATTTTCATCAAGATAAACATGTATATGATTTCCATAATAAAATACTATAAAATCAATATAATAAATAATTTGATGTAAATATTAATTTTAAAGTTGTATTTTCAATGTTTAAATAGTTTAAAACATGATTTTATATAATAAATGATTATATAAAACATTATAATATGGTAATATATGTAGGACCTATTGTGGAGTAACACATTTAAATGTACTTATATGATTTCCTAAGCAGCTCCATATAAGTCCTTCAATTTTAATATTATAAAATCTTATAAAATTATTAATCTAAGCAGGATGAATATTTTGGATGGTTTAGATATTAAATTGAAACCTCCTGAACCCTTATAATAAACGGATCATTTTAATTCTGAATTACATTTCTAAATATTTTAAAAATAATTTAATTTTAGCATATTCATAAGTGATAATAAGCAATCGTACACAAGATGCTAAACTATAAAATTATTAAAATCCCATGTAGTTTTAAGTATTTACTAAAATGCTAATTATATCATATATACTAAGAAAACTTCATCATTCATGAATTAATTTAATTTGCGAATTTAAATGAAGAAGTATGTATTTACTAGAATACTAAATTAAAATTAAAAATTTTAGAAATATATGATAATTAATGTTCTTTTTAAAATAACTTTATAATTATTTTGTTGAAGAAAACACGTTACAATATGCGTTAAATATGCGTGTGAACAGCTTCATGGAGCAGTAGCTCACACCCCTCGTATGCTCTTGGTTAGGTAGAAAGCACATTATCCATGCATGCTCAGTACATATATTCGGATCCGATCTCCGTCCGTCCGTCCGTCCTTCCTCTCGAGAATCTTGTTGACCGTCAATATACTCTTGAGCGCCTTCGTTCTCACACATTTCTGGTATATTTAGTGATTTTCTGTTTGCGACTTGAGCGCCTTCGTTGCAAGCTTCAATCTCTCGTTTGGTTGCTTCCGAGGTAGCTACTTTCGCCATATCTCAACTTTCCCGTCTTTTGTCGGCAGCACCTTTGGAGAAGGTAAAATTCTGAACCGTCACTACACTCAGTGCTATATTTTCAATCATATCTAAATGAGTTTATTTGAATTTTCTACGTTATTTTCTTGCAACTATTTTTTTCTTGAATTATGCTACGTTGTATTTGATACCTTTTGTCTAGAGCAGATTAACAATCTTATAATTAGATATTCATGTGTTATTTTAACCACTTTAAGTTTTAAATTCCGTATTTGAAGTTTATTTTTTGAGTTAAATAAATCTTTTGCTGAAATAGAAAATTTTAGCCTTAATTCATTTTAAATTTGATAGCTAATGACAGTTTTATCCACTCTTATTATAGAGGAATGCTTAGATGGAGAATTTTTCAACCGTTTTCAATTTAACTCTCGTTTTAGTTTCATGCATTTTCATCGTGTTTGCTTCTTATTCTTTGCATTTAGAACCTGTTTAGAGCACGTTGAATAGGGTTGAGTAGGTTTCAGCATATCATAGCTTGTTTTAGTAGGTTTTAATATATTTAAATGGTTTCCAATACATTTCACGTATTTCCAACTTTTTTTTACCACTATTAAAACGCTTTAAACTAGCTTCTCTTGTTTTAGCATTTATTTCAATTATTATGATTTTTTATATTGTTTCATGAAACTAAATGTTGTTTAAGTATTTTTTTCAGATTATCCAACAATGAGCGGCTCGAGCAATAATTCCATCCCTACACCCATAAATGATTTCAGAGAAAAATCGACATTTTCCCTATCTGCGGGAGAAATTGGAGCAATTATTACTGCTGTGATTATTTTGATTTCCATTTTTATCATTTTTGTGATATATTGGATGAGGAGATTAAGAACTCAGCAGGAGGGTGGGGGAGTTGAATTGGGCATGTTGGAGAGCAGTGGCAATAGAAATGTGTCCCTAATGAACGAGCTTCGTATTGCCACCAACAATTTTAGTGAGGATAACATTGTGGGAAGAGGAGCATCTGGGATTGTTTACAAAGGGGTGCTTCACGGATCCCAGATTGCCGTGAAAAGGATAGATACCAGTTCTAGAGGATCTAGCGAGTTTGATGCGGAGGTTCAAGTGCTAGAAACGGTTAGGCATCGACATTTGGTCAGTGTAAAGGATCATTGCACAGAGGGAGACGAGAAGTTTTTGGTATATGAATACATGCCAAATGGCACTTTGAGGGAACATATAGCCGATCGGGAACGATATGAGGTGCTCAGCTGGGAGCAGCGGCTCACCATTGCACTAGATGTTGCACGAGCGATGGAGTATTTGCATAGGTTGACTGACCCAATGTTCATCCACCGAGATCTGAAGACGTCGAACATATTGCTGGGGGATGACATGAGAGCCAAAGTTTCAGACTTTGGCTTAGTTAAGCCTATTCCACATGAAAACTATTCCATGGAGACAAGGATGGCTGGAACATTTGGATATGTTGCACCCGAGTATGCCAGTAAGTATAAATTTTATTTTTCTATATGCATGCATGTAATGAGTGATTTTTCAACTTTATTTCGTTTTGAGGCATTGTCTTTGAATCATGTTATTTCCTTTTTCATAACCAGTTTTTGATTTCAATTCAGGCATATGCTTATCTTGTTGTTAGGTCTGACCATTTCCATGATTTGTTACTGATTTTATAACCATCTGGATGAAATTGTCCTCAATTTGGTTGGACTGGTAAAACATCAAATATACAACTCTACAACCTCCATATACCTTAAATTCCACTAAGCATTCTTTTTAATTTCGCTAGAACATAAATTTGAATTTCCAATTGCAGATATGAATTGTAACTACTTTACTTGTTGTTTCTTCTTAATCTCTGGTTTTCTCATATAGTCAACATATGTTTTTTAGACCCAAATTTCCATTTTCTTCCCTTTTCTTTTCATCTGTTTTTAAGTAGTTTATTAGATTTAGCTGAGCCCTTGCATTGCTTCATTTTTCTTCCTAAAATTTTGATTCCAACGTAGCCTAAGTTATGACAGCCCATGGCTCATGCAATTTATGACATCAAATGGGCGTTTACTTGCTATTGCACTTGATGTCGATTATTGTAGTGCACTATTTAGTGATAAATTATCATATATACATCTGCATGATGTGTATAAAGATGAATTAAGCTATCATTACAACTGCATTGTGTATAGGTTTGCAATTAGTGGGCAACACTACTCAAACATTGATCTCTAAGATGCTCTTTATTTTTATTCTTATCGAAATTGTTGTTCAAAATGTTTTATTAATTTAAACATGTTTTCCAACAAATTTGTCTTGTTATCCTTTTTTTGGTCATTATGGTTACTACTTCCTCCGAGATGTTTTGAGGAGGGTATGATTAACCAGCTTTAAATTACTTTGTATGCTATTATTGCTAAAAGTTTACTTCTTTAAAAGTTTTATGAATTCTACTGGAATGTTTTGATCTAGGATCTAATTATTGAAAAATAATTTTGATTCTCCTAGTGTTTGGGAGGCTCAGCACCAAGGCTGATGTTTATTCCTATGGAGTGGTATTAATGGAGATTTTGTTGGGAAGAAAAGCACTAGATATCAGCCTACCACAGGATGAAGTTAATATCGTCCAATGGTTCCGCAGAAATAGAAGTCCTGATATGCTCAGGAATATTCTGGATCCTGCGCTCGATACCGATGAAGAAATGTTCAGCAACATAACATTAGTTGCGGACCTTGCTGCGCATTGCACTTCAGAGGAGTCTAGTCTAAGGCCAGATATGAGGAATGTTGTGAGTATTCTCTCTCCTCTGGTAGAGCAATGGAAACCACCCAGTCCTCCAAAAGAAGAAGATGGTGATAGTTTCGCACCAAGGTGGCAAGGTGAGGGAACATCGCGTTGGGCAGAAGAGGGAACATCTTTAATGGGAGATCTTGGTACCCGAACAAGTTCGACCGACTATATTGACGGATAAAATACTTCATTCCCTCAAGAATTGAAGCCGGCCCTTGTTTATCTCTCGTCCTCCTCAGTGATCTCGATTTTCAGTCTCCCTCCTCCAGTCTCCTACGAGAACCCCTGCAATCTGCCTTTGAGGTGGACGACATCGGTATCTTCAGCCTCCATTCGTGAATCTATGACTGTAATCTCCCGCCTGCAGTCATCCGATGAACGTCGTTGAAATTGATGCAGCTGAATCTTTTCTTTCATTAAAAAAAAAAAAAAAAACCTCTTTTCTTTTTCTTTTCTTTGTGGCGAATGATAGGGAATGTTGGTTTGCTCTGTTTTATTTTCTTGTTAATGACTGTGTTGTTTGATTTCTTCCCGAAACTCCTTATTTTTCATTCCATCCAGTGAATGTGGAAATGACATCTGTGAATTTGGTTATCAATCTGAATCCCATCTCTTTCCCACGCTCCTTATTTTTTGATTTGAGTGCAAGATTTGGGCATGTTGTAATTTCGTAGGACGGATGATAATGGCGGGCTGGTAGATTCTTACATTTTTATTAATGTGTAATCATTAGATAAATTTCTTCTTAAATTGTCTGTCTACATATGTCGTTCTGAGTGAAAGAAGTTTACATGTTCTAATTTCATAGCTTAATATTGCATTGATGATGTGAAAACTAGGCTGATGTTTCAATGATGATCTTGGGCCGGTTTTATCATCTTCATGGTAGAAGGAAAAACTTTTTTTGAGGACTTTCAGGTGAATTACTAATAAGATTGAAATAGTTTTAGCCAGCTCTGGAGGTGCTTATTCTGTGCTCTTGCCACAGGCAGTGGTTGCTTCAAATGCGTCGCTCTTGATATGTTGCTAGAACTGCTCTGAGGGATCCAAATTGAGTAAGCAAAAATCTTTAATGTAGAATTTGCGAATTGGCATATACGACGTTTTTCTTTTGTATTACACCACTCCTTTTGTAATTCAATTCAGTGAATATTAAGAATTTGCGAATAGGCATATAAGACGTTTTTCTTTTGTATTACGCTACTCCTTTTGTAACTCAATTCAGTGAATATTTTGTAGGCTGCCCTGAACTTGAAGCCACAGCTAGGGACCCACTCCGTGCGGTTTACCCGCCTCCAACCTATTTTGGCCTTACTCATTTAATTCTTGGTTGAACGTGGTACCAAACTCAATAACATTAAATCCAGCCCAAACCGAGTGCAAAAAATAAAATTATTTTTCAAATTAATTCAAAATATAAGCTTAAAATAATTACATGTAGAACTTTTTACAATAAATTTAAGAATATAAATTTTAAAATATTTACATGAAGTTTTTTTACAATAAATTTTAAAATAATTATGTGGAGAATGTTTCTACGGTAAATTTAAAAATGTAGATTGTAAAATAATAATATAAATAACTTTTCCACAATAAATTTTAAAATAATTATTTGAAGAATATTTCTACAATAAATTGAAAATGTAAATTTTAAAATAATTATATGAAAAACATTTCTATGATAAATTTAAAGTTATAAATTTTAAAATAATTATATTGAGAACATTCTACAATAAATTTAAAAATAATTTTATATGGAAACTAATTTATCCGCCTAGGAATAATATTTTATGCAAATTTAGATGTTAATTATATAAAATTGAAACTAATATATAAATCCAATTATTTTATTACATTGATGTTATATATTTTTAAAATGGCCCGTGCATATTTTTTATTTAGATGAAACTTGAATGCTTACTTAAATAAATAATTCTAGAAAGATTAGGGGGTTGTTTGGCAACCCGAATAAAACGCATGACGGGTTTTAGCATGGAAAAACTTGTCGCATCACCCTTAAGCAGGCTGGTCGGACGCTGGAGTTATTGCGCCTGCCTCTTGCCGGGCCCACGCGCAGTGCATGCGAATTAACGCCGACAGCATGGGTCCAACGCTGGGGAGTGTTGACGAAAGAAGACGGTGATGCAAACGATGCCGAGGGACAGTACAGGCAAACGAACCACGCATTCAAATAGGCCAAACATCCACCTAAGCTATCTCACAGACAACACACTACCATTCTAAAAAATTCATTTGTATAAATGATGATAACAATTTTAATATGTTTTTAATTTTAAATATTATAATATTTTTTATCAAATTTTGAAATGTTTCATAATAATTTTGATAATTAGATGATAATAAAATTGGAACATATAATTTTGTGAACAATGCTAAAAATTATTTTTCGTGCACATTTTTTCTAATTTTTAAAGTTTTTCTCATCCAACTATTGAAAATATTTTATTTTCGTGATGCTAAAAAAAATTTCTTTTTAACATAAACGTTGAAATATAACATCATAACAAAGTGAATTTGAAACTTTAAAAATTGATAATTAATTATTTATATTTTTGAGAAAATTTATGAGAAATTAAAAAACATAGGAGTTAATTGTATTAGCATCTCTCATACAATGGTGGCCTTTTAATTTTTATATTTTTATTTTCTTCATCTTCATGTTAATCGTATGTACACAGTTTTATTATTTTATAATATTTTTACACATCTCATTTTTATTTTGAAAATTATCAAATTCAGGAGTACTTGCCAATTTCACCATTTAATAACTTGATTTTATTGTAACAAAAGTAAAAGAGTAATATAACATCATAACAATAACAATTAACTTATACAAAATGAATTTGCAATAATTCATTTTAGAAAAAGAAAACGATTGATTGGTTTGAAAAGAATCTGGATTCCATTTTTTTCTTCATCACGTGGCAAGAGTGTGTTTAATAAAATTTTATGAACTTCAAATATTATTTTAGTATCTTGATAATAAGAAATATTATCAATTAACGAAATGCCCACTTTTCATGTGCATGGGCGCGTAGTGTGATTTTTTTATATTTAAAAAATAATAGAATTGGTTATAAAATTTAAAATTTCAGATTTATGCCTTAAAAATATGGAATCCGATTGTATGCTCCCGGGAGCATGCACCTATTTTGCTTTATTTTTTTAAAATTTTTTTTTTACAATATTGCTAATCTATGTGTATTTAAGATGAGTATAAATTTTTACCATTTTTGGAGTATTTTAGATATTTATTTTTGCAATGATGATCTTGGGCCGGTTTTGTCATCTTCACCTAAAATGCCACTGATTTTCAAAAATAAAAAATAAATATCTAAAATACTCCAAAAATGGTAAAAATTTATACACATCTTAAATACACATAAATTAACAATATTGTAAAAAAAAATTTTAAAAAAATTCAAAAAATGGTATATGCGCCCAGGAGCATAGGATATGTATGAGATCTTAGTAAACTTATGTGGTTTTCTAAAAATGCTAATCCAGTACCTCTGTAATGAACTGTTTTAATACTTTCCACTGTTGTTATTACTGTAAATGGGCTATAATAATTGTTTCCACTGCTTCAATTGAGGCCTCCAATTCACATATGCACTGGAGTTAGGAATGGACGGAAAATATGAATCATACTTGGCTAGTATTTCAAATGGTGTTAAAAAATATAAATGCTGTAAAAAAATACAAATATTTATGAAAAGTTGGGTATAGATTTATTTTAACTATTTAAATGTTAAGTGCGGGACTCTGGATGGGTAACTAACATTAATTTTTCAGTTGTTTGTCAAAAATCTAATTATATATTGTATTTTAAATATAATTTTGATGTTACAATAAAAATTACATAAAATCATATATTAATAAGATCTTCAGTAAGTAATATAAAATTGCATCTTTATTTCATAAAAACTGATATATAATCATTACAACATAAGAAGATTTTTTAAACTCATATAAGTAATATATATATATATATATAACATTTCTAATTATATAAAGGGGCATGTTCTTTACGTCCAACCATCGGGGATAGTCATGCGTGTGACCGTAAAATGCATTTTTTATTTTTTTTCATTTTTTCATAGACATGTAAATTTAAGTATATTTACTATAATCCAAGTTTTATAATTTTTAGATGTTTTCAAATATTTTTTATTTTTAAACACAGTTGCATTTTTTGTAATTTTTTAGACAAATTACGGAAATATCACTGTGTTTAAAAATAAAAAATACTTAAAAGTATCCAAAATGGTAAAAACTTAGTTTATAAATTAAATACACCTAGTTTTATGTATATGTGAAAAAAAATAAGTTTTTTTAGTCGGCCTAACTAAATCACCCTTTTAATATAAATTATATTATAAATATTACTTATAGTCTAAAAACATATGCACCATTAAAATACTTGTATTATAGTTCAGTAATAAATACTACTAAATTTATATGGTTTTCATTCCGAATAAATAATCTTGGTTAGATCCCGCGCATGCGCACTGAAGCCATCCGCCCACGAGGCAACTAAGGTGAGTGAGATCTCGGGTAAAGTGAGTCGTATCAGATAAATTTTCAAAAATTAAAATATCTTAGGTATTTATAATGGTTAACAAATTTTAATTATTTGATGAGTGCTAATATAACACATTTAAGTCATGAGTTTTTTTAACACTAACGAGTGAACTCAAGTACTTATTTTTAGGAGTTTGATCCTATGCTCCCGGGCGCATATACCATTTTTTAAATTTTTTTTGAAATTTTTTTTACAATATTGTTAATTTATGTGTATTTAAGATGTATATAAATTTTTACCATTTTTGGAGTATTTTAGATATTTATTTTTTATTTTTGAAAATCAATAGCATTTTAGGTGAAGATGACAAAACCGGCCCAAGATCATCATTGCAAAAAGAAATATGTAAAATACTCCAAAAATGGTAAAAATTTATACTCATCTTAAATACACATAGATTAGCAATATTATAAAAAAAAATTCAAAAAAAATTTAAAAAATGGTATATGCGCCCGGGAGCATAGGATCAAACTCCTAAAATAAGTACTTGAGTTCACTCGTTAGTGTTAAAAAAACTCATGACTTAAATGTGTTATATTAGCACTCATCAAATAATTAAAATGTGTTAACCATTATCAATACCTAAGATATTTTAATTTTTGAAAATTTATCTGATACGACTCACTTTACCCGAGATCTCACTCACCTTAGTTGCCTCGTGGGCGGATGGCTTCAGTGCGCATGCGCGGGATCTAACCAAGATTATTTATTCGGAATGAAAACCATATAAATTTAGTAGTATTTATTACTGAACTATAATACAAGTATTTTAATGGTGCATATGTTTTTAGACTATAAGTAATATTTATAATATAATTTATATAAAAAGGGTGATTTAGTTAGGCCGACTAAAAAAACTTATTTTTTTTCACATACACATAAAACTAGGTGTATTTAATTTATAAACTAAGTTTTTACCATTTTGGATACTTTTAAGTATTTTTTATTTTTAAACACAGTGGTATTTCCGTAATTTGTCTAAAAAATTACGAAAATGCAACTGTGTTTAAAATAAAAAATATTTGAAAATATCTAAAAATTATAAAACTTGGCTTATAGTAAATATACTTAAATTTACATGTCTATGAAAAAATGAAAAAAATAAAAAATACATTTTACGGCCACATGCATGACTATCCCCTATGGTTAGACGTAAAGAATCATGCCCCTTTATACAGTCCGCTGTAAAATGGACCCCACACATATTAGATTGTAATGAAACTTTATACACTCATTTATCCATCTATAAATCATACTTTAGACGGTTTAGATGTTGAAAAAACCACTTTAAACTTGATATTACATTAAACTATTTTATTACGTTGATTTTGCACCATTTTAAGATGGAGACTACACACATGTTGGATTTGGATGAAAATTGGTACGGTAATAAAGTGAACAATTCTAAATACAATGGGTGGGGTGGATTTATGGAAAATGATCAGGTGGGGCCCACAGTGCATGGACTGCACGGTGCAGTCGCATGCACTGGATCATTTCCCATATATATATATATATATATATATATATATATATATATATATATATATATATTACTTATATGAGTTTAAAAAATCTTCTTATGTTGTAATGATTATTTATCAGTTTTTATGAAATAAAGATGCAATTTTATATTACTTACCGAAGATCTTATTAATATATGATTTTATGTAATTTTTATTGTAACATCAAAATTATATTTAAAATACAATATATAATTAGATTTTTGACAAACAACTGAAAAATTAATTTTAGTTACCCATCCAGAGTCCCGTTCTTTTCGCGCACGAAGATGCCATCACTTGCGTTCACACTTAACAGTTAAATAGTTAAAATAAATCTATACCCAACTTTTCATAAATATTTGTATTTTTTTACAGCATTTATATTTTTTAACACCATTTGAAGTACTAGCCAAGTATGATTCATATTTTCCGTCCATTCCTAACTCCAGTGCATATGTGAATTGGAGGCCTCAATTGAAATAGTGGAAACAATTATTATAGCCCATTTAAAGTAATAACAACAGCGAAAAGTATTAAAACAGTTCATTACAGAGGTACTGGATTAGCATTTTTATAAAACCACATAAGTTCACTAAGATCTCATATATATCAAAACGACTACTAGTCCTCCGAAAAAGAGAAAACTCAGAAACCCAACTGAGAAGCTTCTGAGAACATTATTTTTACAGCATCTTTTGTTTTCCATAACCCCTATAGTCACATAGGTTGATGACTATCTTCTTAGTCGGTTGGACACAATCCTGACAATCACATAGGTTCACAACCCCTTTTTTCTCCTTCCCCTTTCCAATGAAAGTTGTTCATGCTACCTCGGCCTGACCTATATCCTGAAAAACTTGGTAACATGAACCTTTATAACCACTCACTTGGTTATGTGCTTCCGATCATGACGTATATACACCAGGTACACGACCTTTGAATACAATATAACACCGCACCATTTCTTCGCTTGTACTTGTCACAGTTTCCAAAACAATGGCAACATACATATAAGAATTGATTGTTGCTGTTGTATGATATTGCATCAGATACCTGTGGTTTTTATAATAATCAAGACAAGAATAGGGAGGGAAAACATAAATCTCTAAAGAAGACCGAATAAACATCCATTGTAGTTTTTAAAAAGTAACAATCGCAGTGTTCCTGATCCACATTCAAGTCCAAACAAAGGTACATTACACATAAAACAACCTAGTTCATACAAACCCAATAACTATCACTAGCAGTATGTAAATAAGGTGTTCATTTAGATTCTATTTCTACTGAGGAATAACATCAACTCAAAGACCTTATTTAATCCCATTCAACATAATTGCACGCATATGATCGGTAGCTGCTATAAAAGATGAGGCAACGTGAGGGTTCTTGTTAAAGTAACACATAGCCACAGTTAAATCAGCATCAGGCATGTCCATGGACTCTAGAATTGCAGGCAATGCACGGTAATCTTCTACCCAATCTTATTTGTATGTGAGAGTATGTGTGTGTGACACCGTTCTGAGTTGACCTAAATAGGTTTCAGCAATAGCAGCAAACTCTTGCATCGGTGTCTGTGGGCGTCTACGGACGGACATTCTATGCCGAGGCTCAAAAGAGCTGGGTGATGGTCCACTGGCATGTGATGGCGCATGCGAATGGCTAGATGAACCTCCTATTGGGTTCCCAGATGAGTTTGAAATAGCAAATTCGCCACCCGAACCAAAGGCGGGCCCCTCGCTCTGAGGAGTCTCAACACTAAATGTCGCCCCTTCCTAATCCACACCGCCTTCTTCAGCCCATCCTTGTGGTGGCTCTTCAAACCCCACAGCGAAATGACCCGTGACATGATTACGGCAGAATAACTCATATAAATTATCCCAACTAAGATGTTGTGGCCGCCCGAATCTTTTGAACCTACTATCTTGCTGCAAAACAAAATAATATGCTGAAGAAGTTAGGTAATTCCTTCGATGGTGTTAAACAACGTGAATACTTATTTACATAAGCTGTATGAATAAGAAACTTATATAGATAGTCTAGTACCTGTATTAGTGCAGTCCAGGCAAATTCAGGGCCAACGAATCTGCTCTCTGCCACATCCCACCCCATTCCGGTTTTGCTTTTAATTTTCAAGTACATATTGTACATCTTTCTTAAGGTCATCACCCTATTTCGCACATGTCTGGGGCTGATGGATACTGCAAAGAGGTTACTTAACTCTTCGGCAATTGTATGGAAGACTACATCTTTAATTTTATTGGCCTCTATGGTTCCATTGTGTAAGTTTCAGAGAAGAATCTCTACTAACTTCTTATCTTGCATCTTTGTCCACTGATGGTGGTACTTGGATCCTGATGAACCTAAGTCACTTGTCTGCTGGTTGGAGTCCTCGCTAGGAGTTTCCTGCCTAATGAACACATGTCTATAGTGGTCCATGTATATCGCCTGCAAGTAGGGGTGGGAATCGGGGTGGGTCAGGGTGTGCCCAACCCTGACCCTCCTTTTCAAAAATCTTGTTTGACCCTTATTTTATACCGGGTCGGGACAAGGTCGGTTTGACCCTTACTTTTTTCTATAAGGTCTCAGGACAAAATTCGGGTCAGTATCGGGTCGGGTAAAAAATTGCGGGTCAAGTAAGAAATTTTTAAAAATTTATAAAACTATCAAGTATAAAGACAAATTTATATTAAATTTAACTACTATATGCTTGAATCTATAATTAATCAGTCAAAGTAAATATAAATAATTAAATAAAACATAAAAATTAGCATTGAACGAGGTTTTTTTTAATGTAAAATATCAAAAAACGGGTCAGCAGGTAGGTCCGCCTCGACCCGCCCCGCCACCCTGTAAAAAATCCGGATTTTGCCCCGACCCGCCCCGCCCCGCATTTCTTTAAAACCGTCAAAATCCCGACCTGCCCCGCCCCGCCCGGGTACACAATTCCGACCCGCCTCGGTATTAAATAGGGTCGGGGCGGGGCGGGTCACAGGTCGACCCGCCCCGATTCCCACCCCTACCTGCAAGTATGAAAGCACAACCAAGTGTAGATCGCACTTACAAAAAGGTTATCACATGAACATATGTAATTAAATTCAACTGAGTTTTTATAACCACAAGTAATAGAAAATGAAGTCATTATGTAGACAAACACATTCATAGCATGCCACCATACGTATTATAATAGAGGACAATCATCAAATATCTCATACATATGCAAATTTGAATTGACACAAACACTTCTTATATTGACACATTATCTGCCCACATTTGATTTGCTAATTCATCGTGTTTGGCCTTCCGCTCATGTCGAGTCTCGATAGACACCCCCCTCACCATAACTTCCATCTATTCATCATCTAAAATATCACTAGACAAATTGAAATTAGTAAGGCTTGGTTCCTCGATGATTTGACGGGGTAGTTCAAAACCATCTACAATAGTTATGTAATTATGAAGAATCGCACATGCGATAATCATTTGAACCTGAATCCTATAGGGGTGTAGTCGCGACTTGCAGAGATGGGAATCTTTTTTTCCACACAGTGAACAATCTTTCGACAATTGACCGCAAACGAGCATGTCTGAAGTTAAATAACTCTTCACTATTCCTTGGACTCCTCCAAGGTCCGAAACTGCTCATATGGTATGACACACCTTTGTATGGTGCCATTAATCCGGGCACATACGCATATCCAGCATCCACCAAGTAATAACGGCTTGTAGCAAATGAGGGTCATCTGTGAAGTAGGCAATCGCATACTTATGATTATGAGAAGGCGCAAATGGAAATTTTTTACCTCGTGGAATTGTTAAACGATTGGTGGAACGATCCAGTGCATCTTGTAGGACATGCGCATCATGCGCACTACCTTCCCAGCCAGCTAATATATATGAGAACTTCAAATTGAAGACACATGCTGCCAGAACATTCTGTGTGGGGTCCCCATGTCTATTAATAAATGTGAGACGATTTTCAGATAGAGGTAGGACAGGAATGTGAGTACCATCAATAGCTCCAATACTTTCCTAGTAAGTAAAAAAAAAAGTCAATAAACTCTACGTCGCTTGTGTCTGTCAACACTTTGAAAAAAATTATCATAGTTGTACTTGAAAGTATGTTGCTAGAGTTGGGTCAGAGGAGATCTTTTGGTGAGTTTGACAACTTGGACGAGCGACGCAATCTTCATATAGGGAGAAAACTGATTGTAGGCATTTATGAAAATGGCGGTGCACAGTCTCACCAGATCTACAAAAGTACGTACCGATGAATCGATTTCGTACATTATGGGCAAAAGTGTACAAAAACATTGCCAACTGTTCACGTATTGTTACATATCTAGTGGATTGCAAGATCCCTTTACTGTTTACTAAATTACATAATTGATTGAATGCGAATGTAAGTTATAAAATGCATCGTCGATCCCCCCCCCCACAGACCAAAGAATGCATAAAGAATTCACGTTGGAGTGCTAAGTCACAATTACTGAAATTCGTCTGACTTTCTTCTTGCTCCCGAGCTAGTGCTAAGGCTCCACCTAATAATACGAATGACCTACGTTGCTGATAGTGATGACCTGAACTATTTTGAACCGAATCCCCAATGGCTGGTAAAGCATTTTGGATTAAGGAATCCATATGTTGGGAAGAAGAACTATTCATGTTGGAAATCTCTGAAAAGAATTAATCACCAGTTAATTCAAGAAAATGCATGTACAGACAACACGCATGACGGGTACTAGTCATTGATGAGCAAAGATGTCTATGTAAGTAAAGCACAGATGTGAAAAGGAAAAAGACACCAGCGAAGATTGTGAAGTGGATATGGCATATCTTGCAGTTGTGTTTCCGGGTATATCAGAGCAATCCTACATCAAACCATAGTGACTTGGAGGCCTCAATTGATATGTTGATACAGATCGAGGCACTAGCCATTTTTCTTCATTCCTTTGTGAATATTCTTTATTTTTAAAAAAATCTGCAATAGTTATCAAAGATTCTTATCAGAAATATGTTATGTAGAAATATATATTTGATTTATGGTTCAGAGCTAGTATCTCCTACTGACAAAAAAACCCATCATTTCCTTCCTTTGTGGGGAAAAGCTGCGAACTACCCTAATGATTGTCCTGAATTCCAGTCCCTTAATGAAAGAGACCGTAGATGGAATGATAAATGGTTGCAAAAAGCACTAAGTAAGAAACTACAAGAATCACAAATGTCCAGCGACTTGGTTTCCAGCTTCCAAAAGATGAAGCTGCAAGAGAATGAAAATGCAGGCCATGTGGAAGATCAGCAGCCAAAAGGATTCAAAATGCCACCTCCAATAATTGTCAGAGAGAGTGAATAGACAAAACCAGGTAGAAGAACCTCAAAAGAAGAGCAAATCAGCTACCACAAAGGGATATTAGTCATTGATACAGAAGACGCTAGATCCGGCTTCAGGAAATGCAGTTGTTTTAGATTCAAGAACAACACAGCATGGGTAAAAAATTTTCCATTGATTAAAGACCCTTAAATCTGCAATTGGGACTAGTTTGTCAAGAAGTTTCTGTATGTTATTTGCTTTTAATGTGTATTGATTTTGGGTATGATGACCTCCTATCATAATTTTTATTTGTCAATGGAAACACGTCATCCTGTAAAACGTGCATTCATAGTTTATATCATGTGCACATAAATTTGGCTGAACTAGAAAGGCTAGGTGCTTACGATGCCTTCACACACGGAATCTGGCAAGAGGCAGATTTTGGCGTTCCGAGGCCTCTGGTAACTGTGCATTTGGGGCCAGAATTCTTGTCACTCAGCAAGCACATCCAGTTGCTGTTTTACCAAACAAGTTATTTCCATAAAGTTCTCCTTGAAGTACCCTTACTAGAAGTTCTTAATACACCCTGTCCAATTTAGCTAAACATAGGCGAGTGGGCGGGCATGTATGCCACATGCGTATGGACTGTGTGCATGTATGCGTGTGTGATTGCCAAATGTTAGGTTAATAGGTTTGTAGCATGGTTGGATGCATTTTGATTGAATATGCATGGGTGGGGGCGGGCATGGGCATATGCTTCCGTCTGCCCTCATGAATGCCAACACATTATGGGGGTAATCAGATTGTGAGTAACAAAAGCTAAAAGGAATGAGAGGGGAAAAAAAGAAAGAAAGAAAGAGAAACATCGAGGTTAGAAGTTCATTTCATTACCATCTGGCATAATGTCTTCATTGAATGTTTCATGTATGTTCTCATGGATCTGATTAATTTCAATTTTTTTATTGGAGTTAAGCAAATATCTCTGACTTTAACATGGTTTTACTCCCTTATTTGACAAGTATTCCGTATTGACAGTTCTAGTGAAATCTACTTTGCATTGACAATGATAACCTTCTTTCCTAATCAGGCAAACATGGAGATGATTATGAGAAGCCGGGAATTGATTGAGACCCGAATGATGCAAGTAGATTTACCAATTTTTTTAGTGCTATGCCTGATCAAGTGTTTATAATTTTATTTTGTCTCTCTTTACCATCTGATTTTGAGTTTGTCATCCACATTCCTTACAAGGCTCTACGTGAAGAGTTTTCTGCTGCGGACCGCAGAGTAGAAGAAGAATGTGCAGCTCACAATGCTACTAAAATGGTGCTTACTGAAGCTGAATAAATTGGAGTTCTATTTTCTGTCTTCTCATTTTTCCTTGGTCATTTTTCTGTTAAACAGGCTGCAATGGAAAGACAAGTTGAACTAGAACATAGAGCTATAGAGGCATCCACAGCTCTTGCAAGGGTTCAGGTAGGTTTGGAATGAGTTTCATTATTGTCGAATTAAGATTCTTGCATTGGTGAAATTAATTTGTTGAAGTTCCTTGCTATCTATTGAGCAAAAATCATGGTTTTGGTTGGTTGTGAATAGATGCAACTGGCTAGTGATTCTAAATGCTACTTGATGTGTTTCAGTGTTGTCAATGGCACTAGTAAGCATCGTGGGCTTTATGCCCACAGGTCGTGAGTTTGACCCTTTGTCCCCCAGTGGTGGGGGTGTTATGTTGTTCCTCCATGTTGTGAGAATTATGCATATAATAATTTGTAATATCAGATAACTTGCTGTATATATATACATGCAAGGAAAAAATTGCTATTTGATGTTTTTGTAAATATTATAAAAGCATTGGTGAGCATTTGGCCTTATCACAACCAGCTATACGAGAAGGGTTATGTATCTATGTCTTATTTAAAGCATGAGTATCAAATATGTTATTTCCTCATTCCTGGTTGTTTTGTAATCTGCATTCTAGTGAAGAAAATTTGATAATGAATTCACAATTAACAGTTTTTGGTTTGACTCATAACAAAAAAAAAGAAAAAAAAACTATCTTTTGGTTTGGAAATACTATGCATAGAGCATGACTTGAAGCTATGAGCATAATAATGTCAAATATCTACTAATCAACTCAGTTATGTAATATTATAATTCAAAATATTGTTGATAAACTACAAACCATGGGAGTATGAAAGTCTTACTTAAACATTTTGCATATAGCTTGATATATTTGTTTCATGTGCTGTCCAGTATATGATCATATACTGGAGAACTCCAGTTCACTGATTTATGTATAGAATTAAAGAGTTTCTTAGCTGCTAGAAGTCACTTGAATGCTTACTCTTCTGGAATGTCATTTATTATTTCATCTCTAGCTCATGGCATTGAAATCTTTCTTTACTCCACAAATATTCATTTTGTGACGGTATGTTGTGTATCAACTGTTCAGAGCTTGATATTGAGGCTTGTAGATACAGTATCTCAGATTTTCCAAAGTTTTAGTGACTAGAAAGATAGTGGCTGGACTAATAGCTTTACAAAAAGCATCAGTTCATTATGTGAGCATGACAGTAATAACACAAGATCTATTGAAAGGGGGATCCAAAAGAAATTGGCAGCCGATGCATTATTATGATGATTTCCGAACTATAAAGATATCAAAATATACAAGAATTGATGTAAAACAATGGACGAGACATAAAAATGATTCATGCAAAGGATGAACAATGGACTACAACTCTGTTGTTTTAGGAAGAAATTCCCAACACTAAGGCTGATGAATTTATGAATAATGCTGCCATCAGCCATGAATCTTCATGCTCTTTACTAATTAATTTTGGGTATCTATTGACAAATAATTAGCCCAGTTCTCTTCTGCGTGGGCATGAAAAAGTGGGGGTACATGGTTCAAGGGATAATACTTTTCATTTGCCTCTCCATGTTTGGAATTTTTTTTTTCATGTGAGGGACATTGACCTCGCTCTTTATGGGTTTACAGCATTGGTTGAAATTGGCATTCTATGAATTTAGGACAATCTAGGGAAATTCACTTCAGCTCTTTGCAAATCATCCCATGTGCCTCAATGGGCAAAAGTTGAATCATTTATGAGTTATGCTGAGGTCTCTAACGATTGAGAATGACCTCAATGTCAGAACACTGTCATCCCTAGGTCGCATCAGGTAGTTTCTTTTTTGCAAAATTAGCAGACAAAAAAGAATGGACAGCTACCTCTACCGTCATGTTAGAAGCTCGATTTCAAAATCTAGGAGTGACTTCCCTTTCGTTTCGATCATATTTCACATTCGGAAGTGGCTTGGTGGTGAGGTATAAGCTCTGATTGTGGAAAATGATTGAAGTGTTGAAACCATGTTGTGGCGTAAAAGCCAACAGCTCATCAGCGTTCTACCACAGACTCGATCATTCAACGGGTTGTTCTCGTGCAAATGATCGAACATGAAAAGGGCAAAACGGGTAGTTACCTCTTGGTCTCGGGCTGTCGCAGCTGATCGTCGGCGAACAAGGGGTTTTGCAGGCGAGCTAACGGACGGATCGGATTGTTGAACGACGATCTCGGTTGCTTGCCGTTTTTGCTCCCGATCAACCGTGGCTAGATGCCCTCTCAGACGCCGTCGCGCACGTGTCGCAGCTACCCATGCAGGAAGAAGACGTCGGGATGGGCCGGGCTGTGCGCCGATCAGCATCGATTGGTGACAGTCACGATAGGCGCCACTGGTAGTGCTCCTCGCGTTAGGGCTTTCTCTTACATCTCCCTCAGTCTCCGCAACGAGTGCATGTCTCATCCCTACCCGAGGTCAACAATGGCTTCTGGCTGCCGTACTATCAGCAGCAGCGCCTGCCAATTAGATGACAAGATAGGTTTTTGCATGTTCGTACCAGGCTTTGAAAAGTTTTATTAAAACACACGAGTTTTTGTTGTTGCCAAACAGCCCCTAGGTAAATTAGATTTTTTTAAAGAAGTGTTAGTCATTCTTATTAAAATAATTTGGATGTTCATATCTTTTAAGGTTATTTGATACCATAAAAAGATAACTTTTTTATAAAAAAAGCTATCTTTAATGGTGTAAAGAGGGCAGGTTTTTAAAGGGTCGATCCGAAAAGACAAAAGGTACTTTTGTAAAAAATTTGAAACCAAGTTTTTAAAGTTGTCGGACCCGCCTGGGTTGGAAAATTTACTCGACTTGCACTCCTACCATGACACCGGCCCACCTATAATTTGAATTTGAGACGGCCATGGATTTTTTGAGCAAGCAAGGTGTCTCGAGTTCAAGAAGTCATCTGCTTGAGAAGGAGGTGCCTTCCCGCGTGGTTTCCTTTGGGCGAAAATTTTCGCGCAGGAGATCGCATGAAGGGGATTCGAGACAGAAATATTAGAGGGGAAAAGGAAAGACTCGGGCAAGGAATTAAAGCAGGTGATAGAAAGGGAGTGGTTCCTCAAACTAGTGAAACCTAAAATGATGATGGTGACACAAGAAGAAAACCTATTACTAACAGAAATGCAGACCTTAGCGATTAGGCAAGGAGATCTCCCCATAATTGAGCTGGATGGCAAACTGGCAGTCTAGTGCTCCTTATGGTCGCAACGCAGCTACAACGAAGTCCTGTTTAAGGCTTCCGTTAGAAGAATTTGGAAAACCAAAGATAAAGTGGTTTTCTCTGAAAGTGATGATAATTTGTATAGGGTTTCTTTCAAATTCGAGGAGAAGAGAGAGCATATTCTATTGGGGAGACCATGGTTGTATGATTGCAAGTTGGTCCTGATGAAGAAACTGAAGCAGCTTATAAGATGAGAGGAGGAAGGCTTGTCCGCTTCGCCAATGTGGCTGGTGATAAGGGAGTTCCCTTTACCAATAGATGGGGCACATTTGGGGGAGATTGTGGGGAACTCCTTTGAGAAGTGCAGCAATATCAAACTAGATGCATCAATATTAGAGATTCAATCCGAAGAGGTTTTATTTATAAAGTGTGGAAACTCTATAAAATGATGTCTATCATTCCAATATGATAGGCTACCCCTCTTTTGCTATATATGTGGAAGATTGGGGCACAATTTTAAAGATTGTGGGGAGTATAAGGAAGAGTAGGGAATGAATGAGGCAAATCTCCCTTACCGTTGTAACTTTATAGTAGAATTTAAGGTGATGGGGCTCAAAAAAGAAAGATGGGTTGGGAATAGAGTATTTTCAAAAACCTATGTAGCGGAAACAATGCACCAAAAGGAGGACGTGGACCACTTAATTGACGTGGAGAGGGAAGGGGGGGAACTGAAGATACAAAAGCGGATGTATAGGAAGGGAGAAAACATATCAAACTAGAAGGAAGAAGGGTAGTGCTGGGGGAAATTAAGGATAACTAGGAAAAGAGGACAAAGGGAGTGATGTATGGATGAGGAGGAAAGCAAATGAAGGGGAGGAAGTTGGGAGATTAGAGTATAGCTTAGGTAGTCACTTCAAGTTAGATAAGGGGAAAGAAAATGAGTATCCTTTGGTCCATCATGCTATAAAACTAAAGGAGAAAGACGTGGAGGAAATGGAGGTGGAAAGACACAGAGGAAGAGATGCCTGAACAAGAGGAATCATTGGGAATGGGAGAATATAGGAAAGGTAATAGAGAAGATGATGAAAGGGAAATTGAAAGGTACGAAGGAAAATCAGGAAAGGGAATGCCAGAGGGGGAAAGAGGAGTGAAGAGGATTGAGCATCCTAGAAAAGGAAGGAAGTTGAACGAGGGGATTGAATGGGTTATGAATGTGAGGTCGCAACAGGGAGAAGAGGAAAAAGAAGAAGAGAAGGGGAAGAATGGGAATCAAAAGTTAGGAGAAGGATATGCAAAGAAGGAAGGTTTGAGGGGTGCGTCTGAGCTAGAGGGGAAAATGGGGAATATGGGGAAGGAACTAGTGGTAACCTTCGAAGGAGGGGAGTCCTCTCATGTAGAAAAAGGAGTTGAAAGTGAAGGGAAACAAGTGAAGACTTGGAAAAGAGTGGATAAAAACATAAAGGGGGAGTAAGTTGAGGTGGCAAACAAGATGGATGTGTCAGTAACCCAGAAAAGAAAGGAACAGATGGGACCAATAAGCGGAAGCAATGTAGCAAAGAGACTCAGGAGGAGTATAAATGAACTCAAGAGCAGCTTGGAGAACGAAGTGGAGGCTGAGGTAACTCCTCGGCCCCACTGGGAATAGATGGCAATTGTGGCTTGAAATTGCCATGAGCTTGGGAACTGACGTGCAATTCGTAATCTTCTTGACATTTTCAAAAAAAAAAGCTCCCGACTTGATCTTCCTATCGAAAACCAAAAGAGTACTTTAATCCTATGCTCCCAGGCGCATACACTTTTTTTTTTAAATTTTTTCATAAACTTGTTAGCCCAAGTGTATTTAATGTATGTATCAATTTTTACCATTTTTGGAGTATTTTAGATATTTATTTTTATTTTTGAAAATCAGTGGCATTTTAAGTAATTTTAAATTACTAAAATGCCACTGATTTTCAAAAATAAAAAATAAATATCTAAAATACTCCAAAATGGTAACAATTTACACACAGATTAAATACACTTGGTCTAACAATTTTATGAAAAAATTTAAAAAAAAAATTTAAAAAAAATAGGTGTATGTGCCCGGGAGCATGCTAAAAAATTTAAAAAAAAATTTAAAAAAATAGGTGTATGCGCCCGGGAGCATGCAACACTGCATGCTCCCAGGAGCACAGGACTGAAGTCCACCAAAAGATCAGGTACTAAAATAGAAGGTGTAAAAAGGAAACTGAGTTTTAATAGTTGCCTCACTATAGACAACTTGAATAAGAAGTGAGGAATTACCCTGTTGTAGAATGATGTGTGGGAAGTGCAAGTGAATAGCTACTTCAGAAGCCACATTAATGATGAGATCTCCATAAGGCATAACAAACCTCTCTAGCGCTTCACTGGGTTTTATGGAAACCCGTAGACTGGGAGAAGGGAATAGTCCTGGAACCTCATGAAACAGTTATGTGGCCAATCTCAGCGATCATCATGGGGGACTTTAATGAAGTGGTGGGTCCATATGAGGCTTTTAGTAGAAGAGTTAGACCAAAAAAACAAATAGAACTGTTTAGAGAAGCAATCAACTAATACAATCTGTTGGATGTTGGCTTCATGGGATTTTCAATGACTTGGAGCAAAAAGAGAAATGGGGAGGATCGAGTTAAAGCGAGGTTGGATAGGGGACTGGCTTGCACAAATTGGTTGAATCTATTCCTTTTTGAAAAGCTTTTTCATCTTGGGGTGGCTTCCTCTGACTACTGCCCCATTTCTCTCCAGTTGGACTAAAGAAAAGGGTTTAGGAGGCAACAACAAGAGTTCAAGTTTGAAGCATTCTAGGTGAATGATAAGGAGGTGCATGTGATTGTACAAAATTGTTAGTCTATGTCACACAGCAACGTAAACTCTCTAATGGAACAGGTATATCTGAAAACTATTCGATGTGGTAGAAAGCAGTTGAGATGGAATTCAAAAAAATATGGAAATGTTGGGAAAAATATTGTGGCCAGCCAAAAGGAGTTGTTCTCCCTAAAAATGATGGCACCTTCAGATTCTAGAGACTCCTCCATCAAGACTATTGAAGAAGAGATAAACACTCTTCTCGATACTGAAGAACAGATCTAGAGAAAATGGGCTAAGTGCATTGGTTGTTTGCTGGAGATAGAAATACTAGCTTCTTTCATCGTGTAGCCTCAAACAAAAGAAGTAGAAACTGTATACACAGTCTAAGAGATAAGGATGAAAATTGGTTCAGAGACCAAGAAGGAAAAGAGAGATTAGCTATAGGTTATTTTATGGACCTGTTCTCTAGTGCTAATCCAATGGTCATTGAAAGGATCACAGACAAGATAAAATAAAGGGATATCTGAAGTGGATAGAAGACTTCTAACCAAACAACTGAGTATCAATGAGTTTGAAAAAAGTAGTGAAAATGATGAACCCTTCGAAGGCTCCGAGTCCAAATGGAATGACGGTAGCATTCTACCAGAAATATTGGGACATTGTGGGAGCTGAGGCGTTTGGAATGTGTAGGGAGTTTTTTGAGAGCACAAATTGGAATGTGAATGAGAAATGGATTCAATGTATAAATGACATAAACGTTGTTCTCATTCCTAAAATGAAGGCAGCTAATTAGATGGTTGACTTTCACCTCCATTAGTTTATGCAATGTGTCTTACACGATCATTTTTAAGATTTTGGCTAATTCATTGAAGCCTTGCCTCCATAAGATCATATCCCAACAACAGGGTGCTTTAGTTCCTAGAAGGCTAACCACCGAAACATGTTGATAGCTTATGAGATAATTCACCATCTTCGAAGTAAAAAGAAGGGAAAAAAGGAAGAGGCGGTTCTTAAGCTAGATATGTCCAAGGCATACGATAGAGTCTAATGAGAGTACCTTTTCTCGATTATGAAAGCTATGAATTTCTATGAAAAAATGGATTAAATGGATGAGAAGATGCCTTTGCATGGTGCATTTTAATGTGCTGATTAATGGCTTGAAATTGGAGGAGTTTTTTTTTTCCAAATAGGAGTTTAAGACAAGGTGATATGTTGTCTCCGTATCTTTTCCTATTTTGTACTGAAGGTTGATCCGTATTGATTAGTGATTGGGACAGGAGGAATCTTATTTCCGGAGTGAGGGTCTATCCTGGGGGACCAGTCCTTACTCACCTCTTCTTGGCAGATGACGCATTGCTTTTCTATGGGCTAACATCCACGAGCTAACTAGGCTCCTATAACTTCTGGAGGTATATATCGAGTGTTCGGGGTGGATGATCAATATCGACAAAATGACACTATACTTTATTGCTAATATTTCTAACTCTTGCAGACTTGAAATCTAGTCATACCTCGACTTGGATGGTAGGGAGATCGATTGCTATCTGGGTTTGCATGCGTGGTTGGGAAGGTAAAAAATGGCAGCCTTTAAGGAACTAAAAGGGAGAATATGGAGGAAATTACAAGGATGGAAAGAAAATTACTATCTGTGAGGGGAAAAGAAACCTTGATTAAAGCAGTAGTGCAGGCAATCCCTTATTATACAATGAGTCTATTCCTTCTGCTAAGGAGATTCTGTAAGGAAGTGAACAACCTTTTGGTGAGGAGAGAATGGAGCAAAAGGAAAATGTGTTGGGTTGCATGACATAAAATGTGCACTCCAAAGGCATGTGATGGCCTGGGGTTCAGGGATTTGGAGAGTTTTAATTTAGCATTTCTAGCCAAACAGTTCTGGAGACTGCCGCAAGACATGACCTCATTGTGCTTTAACGTTCTGAGGGCCTAGTGGACAAGACTTATCTTTTTCGAAAGAAGAAAAATGAAGATAAAAACCACCATTTTGTTTATTGCAAGAAACTGGTGCAGGAATGCAGAAGATTTGTGGCTGATAAAAATTTATGGATGCTAAGAAATGCGTTGATGGGTGTTCTCGGCCAATTAGCAAAGTAGAATGACGAGAGTAGGCTGAGGGAGTTCCTTCTGTTATGTTGGAGAATTTGGCAGGACAGAAATAGACCATAGAAAGTGGTGAGGATTCAAAGGTGGATGACATTGCAGACTGGTGCAATTGGTATAAGGAAGGTTGTGTATTGCACAACTATTAGGAGTGTTAATTGTAATGGTCAACCTGCCAACCAGCCCGTCCACCCATTTATAAATGGATTTGGTTTGAAATTTTTGAATAAATGGTTTATGATCCGCCAACCCGATCAACCTCTAATTAAATAAATGATTTAAGATTAAAATTTTACAACCTGTCAACTTGTTTATATAACCCGTTTAATCTATGAACTCGTTCAACCCATATAATCGATTCAGGTTATATATATGAAACTAAATTTTTGTTCCTTATTTTTCCCATTCCCGCTCCTAAGTTCACATCACTCTTCCAGTGCCCTAAATCTTGCCCTTGTTTTGAGTGCCCAACCCTCTCCTGCCCTACGACTGCTCGATTTTTGTCTATGCCTGGTTGTCGCGTCCCATTTTCTCCCTTCTACCCATCGTTGTGAAGCTGCTTCCCATGCTCTCTCTTCCTTTGCCCTAATCTGACCACCTCTCTACTTCTCCGCCTTCCATTATTTCCCTTTAGTTTGCCTTAAGGCTGTGCCACCCTTAAGATCGAATTCGCCTGCCTTTATTTTCTCTCAACGCCTTAGGTAAATCATTGCTTCCTTCTCTCCCTTCAGCCCTGCTCTTTGCCCTAAGATTCTTGCCACCTAACTCATTTTGTTCGCCTCCTATCCACCTTGATGTCCAATTATCCCACCTATTCACCGCTCTCTTTACTTTACTACTATCAGATCTTGACTTAGCAAGCTAGTTTCACCCTCTTTCTCTCATGTGCTCCCTCACCCTCCTCTCGAGTGTGCTCGCTTGATTACATAAAATATACAAAATATAAAAATATTGTTTAGATATCATGTATGCAATATATTTTATAATAAATATAAAATGAAAAATTAGGCTTGTATTTTTTGGGTTCAGGTTTGCTTGAACTTTAATCTTATCATATTTTTAAATCGAGTTCTTTAGGTTTGGGTTCTTCGCGCTCGGATTGTAAAAAAGCAAGTTTTAACAAATTTTCACATTTTAAAACTTTAGAAAGACTGAAGCATGCATCTAGTTGACACTTGAAAGTAATTTGCCCAAATGGGGGCCCTTCATGTGGTACCTAAGGCAAATTATCAAACCACGAAATCAAAAATTGATTAAACATCACAAATGCGAGAAACAATAGTATCAAACAATAAATAAGGCAAATGCCAACATGACATGCAAAATAAGAAATTAAGAGGTAAAAATGCTTCCAATAAACGAACAAGGAATCTGTACTACACATGTAGGCTAAATTGTTTAGGTTATGAGAAAATCCATCAAATGCATTGCCTGACCTGAATCCCATAACTTCATCTGATTTTGCTGCTGGATTTATGTGTGTTTTTATAATGGAAATTATTGATCTATCTTCATGATTCATTACATTGGGCAACGCTTTTGCACGGAAGGATAAATCGTACTTAATCTGGCAGAATGAACACTTCTTTCACATTTTATGGTCCAGTTGGTGGTGATCATCCTAATATCCTCTTTGCAACAGATGTAAAATCTGCTGATCATATAGTCGCATTCAGTCACGGTTATGCTTGGGAGCTAAAAACAATAGGAGGCTGAAGTCTTCACGGAATCATTAATGAAAACTGAATGGTGAGTGCTATTGTCAATGGAACTGAGGGTAAAGAATTAGTATTAGGCCAATGGGATGAATCTTTACTTTTTTAAGTCTGCTACACATTAGAATTATTTGATGATCATAAGAGTGGTCCAAGTCATGATGGAAATCGTTATCGTGCTTTAACCTTGTATTCTAGACTCATTATAGAGATCCGAGTGCAACCGTGTGCATTAGGTTCAGTGCACTAGGGTGTTTTACCTTTTTCTAATTTTTTAAAATATTTTTTTATGCCGGCCTAAGCAAGGTTTTTCCTTATATTTAGTTTTATATTTTTTTGAATAATTTGTTTTGAATTTTAAAAATAAAAATAAGTTTTTTCTCGTATGCCAGCCATACAAGAAATGACTTTTTATTTTTAAATTCAAAATAAAATATTTTATAAAATGATAAAAATGGAAAAACTACCTATGTGGAAATTAAATGCTTAGGTCCATATAGTAATTTGAAAAAAAATTAAAAAATTAAAATTTTTCAAAAAAGGGTCACCTCAGTGCACATGGGTGGACTAAATTTGTGCTCTACAAAGTTTGGCAACAAAACAACCGTTGGGATCATTTCAATTGGCAAAATGAGCCATTTAAAGATCAAAGATGCAGATTTACCAAAAAATATGTTTTAATGACGAACAGTTCAGATGCGGTAGGATTTGAAAAATCACAAGGTACAATTTAGCCACTAATGACTAATGAAGATGCACAAGACGAAGGCAATTTTGATGGTTCAGATAGGATGGTTGGCGGCTCAAGTAGAGTCGGCAAAAATACATTTGCTTGAATTACTAAATCAATTCCTGGATTAAAAAAAAGGAAAGAAAAGATCAAGGGCTACGCAATGGATGGTTCAAATGATGAGAAACTAAGATTTGTCTACGGACGTGGACAGTTACAAACTACAGTTAACCCAAAACAAATGGGTCAAGTGCGTATATGGTGATACTGACAGAGCTCAATAACCATATACTTTTTTTTGCTTGGTAATAATTATACACATTTGAAAAATTATAAGGTACAATTATAGGCCTTAATTTCCTTAAAATGCGTTGCGATTCTGTTTTTAGATGTTTGGCTCAACTGATATATCCATTTGCTTGAAATTTTTACTAGTCCTTAGGTTACACAATATGAGCTCTTTCTTAACGTGTGACAGTGCGGTAATTTTATTGCCAAGCTAAACAAGCGCTTACTAGTTACTACCCTTTGAAAACCTTGGGTAGTTAAGTATTTTTACAAAACTAATAGAAAAATCACATTGAAGGACATTAAAAAATTTTCTATATTCACAAAGAAGCCTCATCCTAAGCTCAAAAAAAGAAATGGACTAAGTTGCAAAAGTCCTCCAAAAAAACCCCTTACACTAGTGGCTTGGCTAGCCTTTTCAAACAGTTGTCAGTTAAGTACTGCTACAAACTGATAGAAAAATTACCCTGAAGGACTTTAAAAAACTAGATTCTTTTACAAAGAAGTATTATCCTAAGCTCAAAAATCAAATAGACTAAGTTGCAAAAGTCCTCTCCATGAGCCTGTAGACAGATGCATCAGCCCAGCATAGGGTGGGAACTAGCAAGGAAAAAGGGAAAAAATCCCAAGTATTTGAAGAAACAGGACATATATTATGAATAATGCATGTATCTGAACACATATCATTGTCATGCATGTATAAAAAGGATTAAATGATGTAATATATGGTTTCGAAAATAGTGTGCCCAACTTGGCATCTTATTTAGCAAGTTGACTTATTAACCTTGAATTTTTTTACCTATAAAATTTATGGGTAAATTTCCTATTTTTAGAAAATAGTAGTAAAATATAAGACTTGATTCTTCTCCAACAAGTGGGCCCCACATCCCAAATCAATCCACAAGATTTCCCAAAGATTTCCCCTTTCAAAAAATTTTCATTTTAAACGCACTCTGTAACTCTCATGCGTTGCAAGATGTCCCCATGCATTATGCTTGGGTTTCGGGGAGGCGTTCGAATAGGAGAGGTTATAAAAGAGGAAAGAAAACAATGGGAAGAAGGGAATTTTTGGGCGTAGAAGCTTGTTCGTAAGAGAGAAAGGAGATTGGACGTGGAGAAAAGTGAGAAAGTCTTAACAGGGATTTGTTTTCTCTTTACGAAGGTAAGCAGATTTTATGTTTAATTTCGGAATAAGAAAATACACATATTTTCTTTTGTTTTTTTTTTCTTCCAGATTATATTTCTAATGAACAAATTTTATTGCAAACAAAAAGAAAAAATTTTGTTTAGAATTATTAGATGTGTTAAATAAGTTAAAAATGATATTTTAATATTTATTTGACATTAAGTAAAGGTGTTAAAATGTTAGCCATGGTTGTGGAACCCATCGGAAGAAAAATGGAGAAGACGATCTCGTGCTTTTGGGTTTTTGGGTTTTTTTTTTTTTGAAAATTTCGGAAATCCCTCGATTAGATTGCATCATAGAAAGGTCTAGGTAAGGTGAATTGTAAAAAGGCTCTTTTCCATGCACTAAGCTCAATTCAAACCAACCTAAAAATTTTGTGGGCTATATAGATACTAGCAGAAGTGGGCTAGGCTTGGAAGGCCCATCAAAAACTCTATGGGTTAGACATGTAGAAACTCAACTGAGAGATCTTTCTGAAGCCCAGATGGACTCAAGCCCAGCCAGAAGCTAGCCCAAAATATAGTTAACAAGCTTGTCCGGGAACCAGCCCACAAGCCAGAGCCCATCGTGCCACGTGGCGCTTGATGAACCATTAGATCTTCATATTTTTTGATTTAGAACTTCGATTTGGACGATCCAATAGTTGATTTTAGGTTTTTGGACATTATGGATCTTTTGGATGGGTCCGATTTACCATCAGAGGTCACAATAATAAGATTTTGGTAGGACAACCCTATGATATTCGATTAATTACTACTTTGTGACCCACCTAAGATCAAGTAAGCGTGTTCGTATATGTTGGCTTAGTAGATAAAATAAATAAGCTAGATTTTGAGATAAGTAGAAGAGTATATAGATATTTATGCATTTTAGATAAATAAAAAAAGCACGATGTACTCATTTATACATTTTTCTTTTAACTTACTGAATTTTACTCACTTTTGATGTTTTTAATTATTCCGCAGATAATACAGCAGATGAGTCATGATGGCTTTATTTGAAAGTTTATGGAGCCTACAAAATATTAGTATTTATTGAATTATGAACTTCAAATTGGGATGTAATAAGTTTAGAAAACATTTACTAACAATTGATTATTTTTGGATTTATTGTTGTTGACTTGTACTGTTTTGATGATAGACAAGTTAAGAATTTAATGCTTGAAATGTGTTGCTTGTATTTGATTTATGATGAATGGTTGTAACAAGTTAGCATTGAATTGTGTTATGAATCTGTCGAGGTTTTGCTGTAAAACTTCAACGGTTTTGGTTTGAAACTTCAACTGATTTAGTTTCAAACTTCAACTGTTTTGGTTTGAAACTTCAATAGTTTTTGGGTTAGAACTTTAACTGTTTGTTTAACAAGATCAATGGATAAGTGATTGGATGATGACATGGCTAGTTTGAGGAGTTGTCCTGGGTTGTTATAGGTTGTTGAGACAAATCCGAATGGTTACGGATTTGGTGGAGAAAATCTCTCCTGTCAATTTCGATTTGTTAAGTTGTTACAGGTTGTTGAGAAAAATCCGAATAGCTGTGATTTGGTGGAGAAAATCTCTCTTGGCAATTAGAAGTTAAAAGTTATAAATAGACAATGAATTTCAACTGAAAATTCAATTCAGAAAGAATATTTTCCAAAGTGCAGATCTGTCTCAAGGAGTTCTCTGTGATCCTCTATCCATCTGTCAGAAGCAACATATTGAAGATCGTTGTGACCATCCTACTAAAAGCTTCATCTTTGTGCTTCTGTGCTATTAAATTAGTTGTAAGCTTTATTTCACTTTTATTTATTTTACCTTGAATTAGAGGCTGTCTAATTCAAGAGGAATGCTTTCATCGTGATTTTTGGAAAGCTTCACGTGCCACATTGAGCTGTTTGTGTAACCCAAAAGACGATTGAGATCGTACCACTGTAACTTGAGTTTTAAGTTGACTAGTGGAAACCCGAGTCAAGGCGTTGGAGAGTGGAGTAGGTGTGTTAACTGAACCACTATAATTTGCGGTGTCTTCTTTGGATTATTTTTGTGGTGTGTGAAATTTATCATGTTCCTTCTTAGTTCACTCTTTGTGCTATTATTCCTTTTTTTATCAGTTTCATACGGGCCTAAAAATTGGTATCAGAGCGGTCTTTGAATTACTCCAAAGAAATCATGACAACTGAGAAGAAAGTGGAGATTGGATATGGTGAAGGTCATTCCATAACCAGACCACCATATTTTGATAGCACAATTTATAAATATTGGAAACGCAGAATGTAGATCTTTATCATGGGTCAGGATTTAAAACTTTAGAATGTTGTGACGGTGATGTGTTGTAATTAGAAGTGAAAATTGGGTCGGGTGGGGGGGGGGAGAGCCGCCAGAGCATGTTATGGTGTGCCTAACCCTGACCTCGTATTTTAAAAATCATTTTTAACTTTACTTTTTTTAATAATTTCAATTATAACTTAGCCTAGATAAATATGTGTATCAACCTTAAAAAATATTGATGTAAAGTTTGAATTACAATTAAATTTACTAAATTATAAATAATAATATTCATTCTTATAAGATATAAACAACAAAAATTTTATATTTTATTTCATTGATAAATATGTGAATGAGATAACTTTGTAAATGAGATAACTTGAACAACATATATACAATTAAGAAATAAAAATGTATCCATATAAACCAGTCACAAAGTTACATGTATATCAACATAAATATATCAACATACATCATATTTATATTAATAAGTCATAAAGTTAAACCTATTTATCCAGCAAAACAACATTCACGTAAATAAATCATGTAATTTTTTAAAATAATTTACATTTGTGGGTCTGGACATGATCGACCGGCCCCGCCCCTTAGAAGTGTAAGGTCTAGAAGTCCAAAGCACCCCACTCCACCATATCAAAATTCTTGCTCCGACATTTTGTAAATTCGGTCCAGATCGGGTCACAGGTTGTTCCGAATCTTCACCCATAGACTAATGTTGTTTGTCGTGCTGATATTGGAGGTAATGGTCGAGCACAGTGAAGTTGTGGCCAGGATCAGAAATCACTTGAAAGCTTTCATAGGCATCTAGTAGAGCTTTGCTAGTCGGTCTCATCTATGAAGGGTTCAATGCCATCGCAGGCATGACAGAAAAATAGGGAGAGAGTGAGGCAGCTATGGCTAGGGGTGTTAACGGATCGTGTTGGACGAGTCGAAGCTTAATCTTAATCCTAACCCATTTAAAATATCAACCCTAATCCGTTTATTAACCCATTTAAGAAACCTCAACCTAACCCATTTACAACCCATTTAATAAACGAGTTGGTGCGTTGTTAACAGTTATATAGTAAATAACCTGAAAGCCTAGACTCTAGTAGATGATGATCTCACAGGGAGAGACGAGAGAATATTTTCGGCATAGGAGAAATAGAAATAGGGCGGTAATGAAAAAATAGAATTAAGGCAGCAGTGGAAAAATGAAAATTATGTGACTGGACGAAGACTTAGAAAGGAAAAATAACCAAGGAGTTTACATATATATATATATATAACTTTAATGAGTTAAGTGAGTTAAACGGGTTGAATGAATTAAACAGGTTAAACAGGTTATATGGGTTAAATGAGTTACTAAATTGGTTGACAAGTTATAAAATCTCAACCCGAATCTATTTATTTAATTAAATGGTTTAACGGATCGGTGGATCATAATTCATTTATTCAAAAATCTAAACCCAAATTTATTTATAAACATGTAAAATGAGTGGGTTGTTGGGTTGACCATGAGTTATTAATGCTATGGCTGACTGTCGCAAATAGAGAGATAAAAGAGCCACATGTAATTTTTCTAGAAGAGCCGCAATGCAAATTTTCCTCACATTAATTGCAGTGTCGGACTCCAGTTTTTTGCCTTTAATCGTGTGGTTGAGGTTGCACCAACTAAATCCAACGACATGTCGGCATGGTCGAAAAGAGAAGTGGTGATCGACCGGACGTAAAAGATCATTCCTCAGAATGTAAGAGATAGGGTCTTGAAATTTCCAATGGTTAGGTGGTATTCAAGTGCCATAGGTAGGGATTTCAGCAACTGAAGGATCTTCAAAGATGGGTTTGGAGTTGATGTTGTTGCCACCATTGAAGGACAACAAACTAAAGATTTTCAATGCCTCCTCCTCGTAGACAGCAAGCTTAAAGTGTTAGAGAGAGAGAGAGAGTTTTGCGGTATTGGCAATGCATGCAGGAGCATATGAACCTTTTTTTATTTTTTTAAATTTTTTTATAAAACTGTTAATGTAAGTACATTTAACATATGTATTAATTACTATTTTTGTAGACTTTTAGATATTTTTTGGATTTTTTAAAATTCAATAGCATTTAAAATTACTAAAATACAACCAATTTTAAAAATTCAAAAAAATTTCTAAATGTGGTAAAAATTGATATACATGTTAAATAAATTTATATTAACAGTTGTATACAAAAAATTCAAAAAAATTTAAAAATGGGTCCATGCACTTGGGTGCATGCGACCAGAGCCCAAGAGAGTTACGCATGATTTGCTTTGTGTGCCATCTGTTTATTTTTTGCAAAAAAAAGTCACAATATGAGGTATTAAAAAAATAAAAGTCTCATCTTACGGTGGATAGTCAACCCATTCGATCCAATAGAGCGAGATACAGTGGGCTAAGCGTCTAGGCACTTAGCCAGGGCGAATGAGATCACATCCCCAATGTGAAAGAATGAAAAATACAATCTACAATAATGAAATTAAACTATAAAAATAAAAATATTCATAGTAGTTCGGTCAATTAATTAGTCCACTCTCCAAGTACACAAAAATAAGATAAAAAAAAGAAGAGCCAGAGTTATGACTTGTGTTGTCATAATGATGATTCATTAGTAGATTGATGGAAAATGATGATGAAGCAAATGAAGCCTCATATAAGGTGAATTATTCTTATTTTTTTGTCTAAATTACACTAGGAATACGCTACTTTACTTGAATTAGAAAATGATAAATATAAATATAAATTCTAGAAAAAAATTAGAAATTAAGAGAGAAAAGGCACTGAAGATGCAACAATAAATCAAAGGTATTGTGATTGACTATAATTTTTTTGACGGTACCCATTGAAAATAATTAATAGAGAAAAAACTTGGATATTTTTAAAAAACTGGTGAAATATTCATTTTAAATTTATATTTTCAACATTTAAACCATCTAAAATATCATTTCATGAATAAATGATTCAATGAAGTATGTTACATTCTAATGCATCATCATCATCATCATCATCATCATCATCATCATTATCATAAGTCATTTCTCACCTAGGTGGAGTCAGTTGTATGCATTCTGTTGCGTCATTCTTGGTGATTTAATATTAAATTTTTTATAATTTGTAATATTTTTAAATCTTGTTTAAGTACTTTCATTCATATTTTTTTGGGTCTTCTTTTCATTCTCTTACCATATTCTACTTGGATAGACTCTCTCCTCATAACCGGTGTCATTTCAGGCCTCCTTTTAACATGACCAAATCATCTTAATTTATTTTCTCCCATTTTATAACAAATTGGTCTTACTTTTAGATTTTCTCAAATTATTTCATTCATAATTTTTATCTTTTCTTGCATATGCAAAAGAATATAAATATTTTTAAAAATTACACATGAATACATATTTTGGAAGTGATAAAACTTTCGGATATAAAGTTTTTGGTATAAAAATTTTTAAATTGGAAGAAAATAATCTAATATGATAGGGGTAATAATGAAGAGTAAAAAGAATAAAATAATATTAGTTGTATCTGTTGTTATATAGAAATGGTTGAAAAGTAGGATAATTATATAGAAAGATGTGAAAAATAATTAAAAATAAGAAAATTATGGAGAATGAAAAGTTTTATATTGAAATTTTTTAGTTTAAAAAGTTTTGATATTAAAGAAATATGCTTTTAAGCAAATGCGGTGAACAAAACCTAGTCTCATATTTAAACTATAGGTGTGATCGGAAAGTAATAAAACTTTTGATAAAAAGTTTTTGAAGTAAAGAATTTTAAAATAGGAGAAAATAATATGATATGATATGAGTAATGATGAAAAATAAATAGAATAAAATTAAAATAGATAAGTTAGATATGTCGGCAGTTGTATAGTAATGATTGAAAAGTAGAGTCGTTGCGGAAGAAAAAGTGAAAAATCATTAAAAATAAAATAGTTGTTGCAATTGAAAATTTTTCGTATTAAGAAACACCTCCTAATTATGCTAAATATAAGGATTTTTCGTTAACCATCAAAGTATGAAATTTAAATGCAGTTACAAAAAATTGCTTCTATGTTAACCTTCGGGCCTAACAATTATTTCTCTGCGATCGGAGATGAAACACTATTTTTAAAAAATCAATTTGTATGGATTATAATCAATTCAAATATTTTCTACAATTTAAACTTGTATTAAAAAGAGATAATGTTAAATTATAATGTTAATATCGCCGAATCCTAATTTAATGTGAATCTTCTATAAATACTTGTGGTTTAATAGAAAACCCACTTTGATATCACCATGCCGATCGCTGCTCAAGAAAAAAACGGGACAATATATCGAGAAAAAAGATCTCAACCGCCAAAAACAGCACTTGTCAATCTCTTCATCAAAAAAGTTAAAAGATTATTTCATCCAGGGAAAAAAAAGAAGAAGTTAAAGATTACATGGCGCATCATTATTGGCGGCCGACGTATTTTACTATTGCCCGATCACAGTGAATTGACTTCATTCAGGGAAAAAAAAAAGAAGTTAAAGATTACGTGGCGCGTCATTATTGGTGGCCGACGTATTTTACTATGCCCCGATCACAGTGAATCGGAATTCCTGGCTAGGTTTTGACTTTAGAGGTTAAACCACCGCTAATCGAACGGGTGAAAGAGGTGTGGCCTGGTTCTAAGCTCTAACCAGTGATTTCAAAACGAGCCGGGCGTCTCGCGAAACTTCAAAAAGCACAGGTTCGACCGTTATACATCCGTAAAAATCAAGAATCAAAATAATAAATATGCAAAATACTTCAAAATAGTAGAAATTAATACATATGGTGTGTTTGGAAATGAGTAAAATTTTTGATGAAAAGTTTTAAAGAGTAAAAGTAGTTAAATGATGTGATATAATAGGGGTAATGATGAGTAGTAAATATGATAAAATTAAAATAGATAGGTTAGTTATGTGGATAGTTGTGTAGAAATGATTGAAAAGTAGGATATTTGTATAGGAAAATGTGAAAAACTAATTAAAAAATATGATAGTTGTGGAGAGTGAAAAGTTTTAGATTGAAAAGTTTGAACTTGACATTTTTTAGCTATTACCAAACATACCCATATATTAAATATATTTAGATTAACAATTTTGTAAAAAAAATTTATAAAAATAAAAAGTATGTGCACAGTGCTCGCGGAGCATACCACCACATTCCGTTCGGTCCTTCCCGCAGCGGAAATGAGCGCAACTAAAAAGACTGCTACGGAGCTTTTCTCGTTCCTCTCCGTCTCTCTTGAGTCTTCTACGCGTACACGCAAGCAGCGTCATTGGCATTTCGTGCGGAAATTAATTATTTGGAAAAAAACAAAAACAAAAAAAAAAAAAACCTTCTCTTCAACGTAACTGAATTACATAAAAGTCCGTTTGGTAAATACAAAAACTCATATAAGAGTGTAAAACTTTCAAAGAGCCATACCAAAATCTAAAAATTCTCATTTCATACTTTCAAACCAAGCTGCCTTCCGTTGATGGTACACCGTACACCGTACACCGTCCCTTGTGTGGCTATTTTCAAAAGCTATCATATGCAGCTCGTGGTAAGTGGTAACCCATAGCATTCGAACGGCAACGACGTGGATTTAAAATAAGAGTCGTGGCGTTAGTCTTCCCATCTTGTAGAAGCTTTTATCTTCTAAAAAATTTAGAGATATTATTGGATTTGTGTTTGAATCTTGTTTGAAATTTATAAGAATGTCTTATTACTTAACTGTAATATCAATTAAAATGATTATAATTACCAATAAAAAACAATCATATATAACTTTTTCATTTTTACAGTGTTAATGATTGATACAAAATCTACTTTATTCATTACATTTAACATAATATTTTTAGTTAAAAAACCAATTTTCATCTAAATCAAATTTGTGCATGGCCATAGTTGCTCAAAATTTGATATATCCATATGCAAATTAGGAAAAATACTTAGATCTCATCATATATATATTAGAATATAATAATATTTTATATAATCAATTATCCACATTATTTAGATATTGAAAATACTACTTAAAAATTAATTTTTAATATTAAATTATTTTGTTATATTGATAATATAATTTTATAAATGGTACCCACCTACAGTGATACTAGATAAACAAGATAGTTTCCATGATCACATAATGATATTAAATACAATAAATGGAATAGATTTTCATTAATCATCAAGATATTAAAAATGAAGTGGTTTACATAGAAGTAAAGCCCTTTTAAAAGATAGTCTAAATATTAAATTCCAACATTTAATTTATAAGATAAAATTTTAATTATATATATATTTTTTTAGGCTAATTACTACATATAATCATAAATTTTACCCTTAATTCCACTTATACCTACTAATTTTTGAAAAATTCAAATATACCTACATACTTTTCTAAAAGCTCTATTTATATCTATACTATTAGGGATTTGAAAAAGGGTCCGAAAGCCCCCTATGAAATGATGGATATTTTCAAGTCTTGATTATGATTCTATAGCTAAAAAATTATATTCTAATGAATTTTTTAGTACTTTTATAACTATAGAATTATATATATGTAAACGTGAATTTTTAACTTTGAGCAAACTAACCCTATGTAATATTAAAGCTTGGACATATTCAATTATTTCATGGAGAAGTTGATGGTCTCCTTAACAAATCCATAATAGAGTCAATATAAGTAAAATTTTGGGCAAATACATGGATATTTTGGGAATTTTTGAAAGTTTGAAGGTATAAGTAAAATTGAGAGTGAGTATAAGTAAAATTTGGGGTGAATATGTGGATATATTCAGAATTTTTAAAAGTTTGAGAGAATAAGTAAAATTTGAGGTAAATTTCATGAGTGTGTGTGTATATATATATATATATATATATATATATATATATAATTTGCCCTTTATTTATGCCTGTAAAATAGAATAATATATAATCATTCAATATTTCAAATAAACTTAGACTAAATTATAAAGTTGATGTCTCATAATTAATGTCACGGTTGAAAATGGTTTCAACTTTCAGCCAAACCTACGCCGGAAAAAAAAAAAACCATTCAATTCACACTTCGATCTTGAACAAATTGGTTCTAGTTAGTGTGAACTGACGACGTCGGCGTTACACGGTTATAATATCGATAAAAATTAAAAATCCATATTTATAACTCCTAAATGTTTATCTGAACTGTTATATTATGACAAGGAGTCTTCTATGAATGGATAAGTTCACCCCTCTCTGTAGCCAGAATATAGCATTCTTGGACTCTGGATTGGTCATGGTGATTAATACAATTTTAACATAAAAAAAAATTTATAACACCTAAAATTATATGCTCAACCGATATCGATCATTTTAATGAGCAAAAAATCCAAAAAAAAAAAATCGATAAAACTTTTAAAGTTACATTAACAATGCATAAATAGAACATGTTGTTAATGCAAAAATATAGTATGTTGATAAAAAATTAATAACTCTCGAAAGTAGATGAATTATTGTTGTCGTTATTATTTTAAAATTCCTGATTCGAGTGGTCCAATTATTGTTTATCTGGTTAAAGCAGTGGTGAAGCCACATGCCGCAAAGCTCTGGATCATTGAAAATTAAAAAAATTCCCTCGAAATTTTAATAATAATAATAATAATCATCATAATTGATGAATACCTTGTACACGAGTAAAATTTACCTTTAGTTTCATTCATATTCATGAACTTTTAAAAAATGTTTTTTCTACTCACAAATTTTTACTGTAACTCTACGTATACTCATGTCATTAAAAATCCATTCAAACAAGACGTTAATCTTTTATAAAATGACAAATGTTTTCATCTCTAATCATGATTTGGTAATTTTATAACTATAAAATAATATATTAATTGAATATGAATTTTAATTTGAGCCAAACAACTTTAAATAATATTAAAGTAAGTATATGTGAAATATCTAGATAAAAAATCATCGATATAGGAGATATTTTTAAAAATTTATAAGTATAAATAACATTACGGATAAAATTCACGAGCATTAGTGAAAGATCAGACCATTTATTTGCATCCGGTTCGCTGTCGGACGGGTTAGTCTGGCCCGTTCTGACAACTATGGTTGAGGTCGGATGGACATATGACCACGAGCGTCTGCGGCGTGCATCCGCGTCCACCCCAACCCAATAACTAATAAGCGGAAGGGGATAAGTGCAAGGCTGTCAAGCACCGGATGGTTTTGCGCATGGGCCGAGTGTGAATTGAAAAGCGTCCAGAGTAACCAATGCCCTTGTCGATTAGGAATTTAAGATTAGGTACGCCCACAGCAGCAGCTGCTGCAGCTCAGTGGAGGACCACTGACAGCCTTCCATCTATAAAAAAGCACTAGGCCTCATAAACAAGATTGGCTGTATGCTTCTTCCTAATTAATGCCGATATTTATGCAGTGGTGGCCCGCCATTACAAATATTAAAAAACCACGTGGCGTGTGCGCCAAGAAGCACCGAATTTTTTCAACTTGGTTTTGCGGACTGCAAAGGATAGATGCAAAGATAAGGAGGAATATTCGTCTTAAATGAGGCTCATGCATTTTCCATTCCGTGGCATATTCGGAAAATATTTCGGATGATCCGGACCGTCCTGTCCGTCCATCATGCTTTTAACAAGAATCAGTGAAAACCCAGAACAGCTCCAATATTATGGAAACTGTATAATTTCTCTGTTTATTATCTCATTTTAACTAATGCGAAAATCTCTCTTTTACCAACACCATTTACTCCTAATTTCCAATATTGGCTCCGCTGTTTTGTAAATTTTTGTCGTACTTGTAACATTTCTAACCTAAATGCCTGCGACATAAGTTTTAAAGACAGCCATTATTTACCTGATTGAAGAAATAATTTTGTCGGTTTAAAATTTCTTTCTTTAAAATAATTCAACTCTAATATGACTTTTCAATCATCTAATCTCATAAATTAGGGCTGAATTGTTTTAATTAAGATATTTTTTTAAATAAAATAGTCTTTTTAGTGGAGTAGATGATCATTGTGTTGATGATATAAGCGTGATAAAAATTAAGACATATGTAAATGGGTATGATAGAAATTTATAAAATATTATGGTATATTAAGAATTAAAAACAAATGTTACCAGTAGGAAAGAAACATCGTCTATTACAAATCATATAAGATTCTTAGATAAAATTTGTATTTCGGATGAGAATATAATAATATATATATTAGGAATAAGTAAATTTGTACTGGAAATGGGATAAAGTTGTGTTGTAAATTGAAAAAATTGTCTGAAAAATTGAGAAATTATCTTGAAAAATAATGATACAGATTCAAATCTTTTGGGTTGAAACAGGCATTAAATGTTTTGGCTATTGATCAATTCTCCAGCGAACATCAAGCTTAATCAATTGTGATTTGTTTATGAGCTTTAAAAGCAGCGTTTTACCTTCTTAACTATCTTGTTATAAACTTTTCTTTTTGTAGATGGCGTAGAAATTCAAGAGGCAAAGTTGCGTGGACATGCTTGATTGCTCAGTGAGCCATTCCGTGCAAACAACGAAACCAAGGGGCAGCGTGGAGACTCAGCGTCCCTAAGTAAGCTGTTCGCGCCTTTGTAAAATTGTGGTGAAAATACAATCCCCTGTTCGGAAGCATTGATACAACCATGAAATGAGACTTCTTTTTTTCCCTTCTTCTTTTGAATTTTGGTGCCTCGTTCAAAAACCCTTTCTCACGTTAAGATGTAGCGTGAGAAAGGGAAAAAGAGTGCACTTACCTCGTTTTTATTAAACTTGAAACGTCTTGACAGATCTCACCCTCAATACATTGATTGGATGAAGGATTGTTGTGTACTATAAACAAAAAATTATATTAGGGAGACTTTTGTACAATGCAAACCTTTCTGTATTATCACATATCTTAGCTGCTTTGCAATCATCACGTCTATATCCCAATTTTAAAAATATTTTCTAGACCAAACTACCCAATGCTTACCTTGTCATATTGCATCATTCTCCTACTTTTCAAATTCTATCTTATATAACCACATAAATCTTTCCTAATTTTTACTTCATCTTGAACACAATCCTAAAAATGGAAAAAATAATATTAAGAATAGGAAAAATAAAATTATTATGTATTGAAAGATAAGATTTTTAGAATCCATGAGAGATGTGACACTGATTTTTATATCATGGGCTGCCAACTCAACATGTAAACCTTTACTTTTTAACTAGGCTTGGGATTGACAATAAGATGGAAACTCTTACTAGCACTAGTTAGGAGTGCAACGTTTATCTAAATATAAGGTGATAAAAGAATGAGAATAAGAAGATCAAAAGAAAAATGGATGAATATAATTAAGCAAGATATGGAAATACTAAAAAATTTTAGAAATTTAGTTTTGAATCATTAAGAACGGCGCAATAGGATCTATGCAGCCTACCCTACTTAGGTAGAAAATGACTTGTAATGATGATGATTGAAGAATAAGATATTTTATGAGAAAAGTTATGAGTTGGGGTGCAACATAAAGGGGCTGACCCAACCTGTTTTTCTAACCCGTTGTAAAACAAATTAGATTTCACTTTTACTAACCCACCAATCCATTTAATGATTTTTTTAACCCATTTATTTTAAACAAATAATAGGAGTGCTAATGAATCAAGTTGGACAAGTACAACACGGTGCATTGAGAGAGGAAAAAATAGGGAGCGAGAGACGGAGGGAGGGAGGGAGGGAGGGAGGGAGCGGGAGCGAGAGAGAGGGGAAAGGTCACAAGAGGAGGAATAACAAGAGGTGGAGAGAGAGAGAGAAGTCGACTCAAAACGATGAGAAAGAGAGAAAAAGAGGGAGGGAGGCACAGAGGGAAGAAGCTTTCTGACTGCAGAGATAGCGTGAAGGTGAATAGAGGCACCGTTGCAATAGGGAAGATGAGGAACAAAGGGAGGGAGGGATTGATTGAATTCAAATGAAAAAAACAATTTAAGATTTAGAGTAAACATTTATATATCTTCTTTTAATGGCTTGTAAATCGTTTGATAGATATAACAGGTTGGATAGGTTAAATGGATAGTTAAACAAGTTGATGGATTGTAAAATCCTAACCCGTTTAATTATTTAAATGGTTGAATAAATTGATAAAATCATAAACCACTTGTTCGAAATCTTAACCCAAACCCCATTTATCAACAAGATAGATTAGTGAGTTGATGAGTTAACTATAATCATTGACACCCCCTAATAAACAGTCTATATTAAGAGTTACCAACCTGTTCACCTGTATAGTGATTCATTTAGCCCACCTAATCTAGTAACCCACTGACAAGCCGTTACTAAGCATATAACTTAAATATTAATATTTTTTAATTTTTTATTAATGCAGAAATTGTTGTTATCACTTGATATGTGTCCATTAAAATATTAGATTTGAAACAATTATATGCAACTTTTATGATTATCAAGTTTATTTCTAAACTATTATATTTTAAGTCTAAATTTATTTTACATCATGTAGTTGTAAATAAATAAATTGTCTTACAACCTATCTACCGTTTGTTTCACCCCATGTAGACAACCCAACAAAATTATTTATTAAATGGGTTACAAATGAATTAGGATTGAGTTTTTTTAAATAATATTATTAAATGAATTAGAGTTAAATTTCTATAAATAGATTAGAATTATGATTAGGTTTCGACCAGATCCAGTAGAACCTTCAGTTATAAGTAGTCTAATCCTCGTCTGATTTCATACCATGTGATACTTCTAAACAGCATGCCTATTATGACAAATTTTAAAGGGATTGATTAAACAGACGAAAATTTCATGTAGATATCTATATGGGATTTAGAAGTAGATATGACCATAGCTTCGTGATTTATGCATTAGCCATTTTTACTTCGCGAATTCAATGGAGATTGGATGCGAATAAAGTACTTTCATTTACAATCTCATATTTTTATTTGCTATTTAATTGAATCTGGGGACGGGGCAAAAAGGATAATTTTCTCCTTTTGCTGGGGAAAATAAAGCGGATTGAGTAAAAATTGCTTTCGGCCGTATCCAATTTTCTTTTCACATTTTTATTGAATAAAAGAAAATTGGGAGCAGTGACACGTACCCTAGAGTCCCAAAAGATTAAAATATAATCTCAAATAAATAATAAACTAATATATTATTTACTTAAAAAGAATTCTATATAGACTTAAATAGTTAATTATTACAGGCATGATCTTGAAGCCACGGGCCAAAAACTTATTTTTTATTTTTATAAAATTATTAATTTATATACATTTAATATACAAACTCAGTTTTATCATTTTTGAAGATATGTATATTTTTAGATTTTTAGATACAGAAGTATTTTAATATTTTTATAGTAAAAATGACTAAAATATTCTTATATTTAAAATTTTTAAAATATGCATGCATCTCCACAATTAGTTGAAAATGACTAAAGTACGTTTACATTTAAAAATCTAAATATACGAAAGCATTTCTCCAAAAATGATAAATTTCAATTTATAAATTAAATACACTTGGATTAATAATTTTATACACACTAGAAAAATTATATTTTTGGTCTAGGACTAACAAATGAATTTGTTAGCCCAAGCTAACAAGAGCTATTACTATTATAAATATTTACGTTTTATTTATTTTTCACGTAATTTTGCAATTTTTACTGCTACAGCTTTATGAAATTTTGATATATCATCATGTTTATTTAAAAGAAATTCCGTATTGATTCAAATATTTTACTATTATGCATTAAGTTTTACCAGAGAAACCTTATGAAATTGATTATCATTGAATGGCTGAGATTAATAACGGGATATGTTGTGAAGGAAAGGTTAATGAAGCAAGCACATGGTGCTCCTGCAAGAGACCAAACCGTTTCGGCAATTCGCTTGTAAAACCGGAAGTTGGTCGCCCGTAGCGATATACTGTGAAATGCCGCTATTGCCCTTCTAACGATAAGACGAAAATGCCGCTTAGAGGCTACGGCTGAGAGTCGTCGAGTCCGTTTCAGCAAAAGGGCATGTAGGAAGGTAAAATAAACGTGATCTGAAAGGGAGTAAAATAAACGTGAACTGAAAGAGAGTAAAATAAAATAATGACTTTAAAAAGTATTACAAAAAGTTAAAAATATATGAAGAAAGGAGGTACAAACCTGTTATATATATCTAGGGTTGTCATGAGTTTATATTAGGTAGCTAAAAAGTGAATTTTTTCATGATATTGTTAACAATAAGTATATTCAATTCAATTATTGAATTTATGTATTTTAAATGTTTATGTATATTTTATCTTTTTTATAAAAAAAATTGGGTTTTTAAGTCATTTTCAACTCTAGAAGATATTGATTTTTGAAAACCGAAAAATATATGTATATTCAAAACTTATAAAATTGTCATATGAATTAAATAAATTTGAGACAAGATTTAAAAAAAATACATTTTTGACAATACTTTCATTAAAAAATTTTAAAATACATCTTTTTTGTCCGAACTAATAAAATCAAAGCAATCAAGAACTAACAATGTTAACAAAATTGTATTATAGAAACAAAGGGAGACGATCCCATGAAATATCAAACAGCATAAAGGGAGATCCGAATGCAGTAAATCTAGCATGAATTTTCCATGCAAATGATTGATTTCGGTATATAGATAATTTAATTAATTTATCAAATTTAAAAGCAATGTGCTCGTTTCGTGGCTTATATATAAATTTACTGAGCTCAACCATTGATAAGGATTGAGCGAATAGCTAATCTCTTGACCCAAGCAGTTATCCACGCCTGGGCAACAATTGAGGAACACATATAATCCATCACTCCTAAGAGAGTGAAAGAGCCAAGCCCCGCTAAAGCGAGCAAAATCGAATGGGCACAGTGACGTCAACTTAGTTTTGCAACCAAAGAAGCTCATTAATGCTGCAGGTCTCAAGCGACCCATCATTGTCTAGCATTAATGACAACCCTGATGGTATGGAGGTAAGGTTGGCTTAATTCATCATAAGCCGCTCACAGCAAGCCTCATTCAACGCTCAGCTTATCAGAGGCAACTATGTCTTTGAAAGAAAGATTTAATGAGATGGTTACAAATCTTGCTTTGTCACTTGGACATAAATTGTCTCCGAACAAACTATGTATAAAAACATAACTCCCCTACACCATGAACTACTCAAGATGGCAAAACCTCTCGAGTCTGATACTTCAAAGCAGTTAGTCCCCTTAAGGTCGTCAGGGGCCGATCTAGTAAACTCGCCAAGCGAATCCACTCCCTGGGGATGAATTTTAGGAACCATTACCTCTTGTTTCCCTAGAGGGGAGTAGATCTCGTACCTCACTTCCTGTAACTAAAAACACTAGACGAATGATCTTTTCAGACCGGTCAAAAATTCGGTGATTTTCGACCGGTCAAAAAATTTATTTATTTATTTTTTTTTTGAAAAATAATTTTATAAACTTGTTAATCTAGTTATATTTAATTTATAAACCAAGTTTTATCATTTTTAGATATGTCTATATATTTATTTTGGATTTTTAAATACAGGGGTATTTTTAAATACAGGGGTATTTAAAAATCCAAAATAAATATATAGACATATCTAAAAATGATAAAACTTGGTTTATAAATTAAATATAACTAGATTAACAAGTTTATAAAATTATTTTCAAAAAAAAAATAAAAAATATATTTTTTTTGACCGGTTGAAAATCACCGGATTTCCGACCGGTCTGAAAAGATCGGTGCTCAAAATACTAATAGCGGAACTTTAGCCTCATGGTCTTTTTAATGACCTTGTATTCATAAATCATTTTTTTCACATAAAAGCCCAAATCTACCTCATCTAAACCTCTCCTTAAATGATCTAAGTCACTAATTTGATTCAATCAAGCCTCATATCAAAATTTAGACTCGATCATTTGGTGTTGTCTGTAGAAAATGATTTTTTTTTATCTTATTATCTAGGTTTATCCCACAACACATCTAACCATCAAGATAGGGCTAGATTGTTCAATCGAGAGAAAGTTGAAAAAGTTACTTACGTGGCTGCACCTCATTATCATCCAAAGGAAATGACCCTGATTAGGCTCTAAAATGAGTCATTCGCCGGATGTAAAGCATAGAGCACCTTCAAGCACATGCTAGGAGAATAAATTAGCCATTAGATGTAGACACGACAAATGGGGGAGCAACATGCTTGAATTTAAATCTTGCAAAACCTCATGTATACATTTCACAAGTATTTTATGGAAAGAAAAGTGGCGATATACCACCAAATTTTGGATATATCATTAAGGCCAACCTCGTCATGCCCTTTTTCGTGATTGAGGATGGGAAAAAAAAATTAGTGCAATTTGAAAAGATTTCTCGATTTCAGAACTAGATTTGAAGGGCTCGATTAGAATATTAGGCATTAGAGTCACTAAAAAGGGAGCTTGACCCAGCGACTCCTAACCACCCAGCTAAGGCATAAGGTCAGACAATCAGAGTGACAAAGCAACCCCAAATTGTTGGCTTGCATGAGCTTAAACGGTAAATGGAGTAGGCTATGGGCTCTATAATGCTGACAAACTTAGCCTCACAGTCAAACTAACGAGAATGCTAGCCAAACAAAAGAAAATCCAAAACAAAGCTTCAATGAAAAACATACGATCTAAACAAAAAATACATTACATCAAATCTTGAAAACGCTAAGGAGTTTCACTATGATGAAAGGAAAACAACTAATAGGAGACAATGCCTGACCTAATCTCCCATCTCCCCCATAAGAGTTGAGAAGCGGAGTTGCCTTATACCGCTCCTAGTGGCATCAAAGAAGCAAAAAAATTGCTCTAAAAAAATGCTTACACTCTTGAACTTTTTTGCCCCTCAACTAAGGCTGATGAAGCTTAATTACCTTATTTCAAAAGGCATGTGGACAGTCTGGCAATGAAGAAGTATTTTCAACCACTCCGAGGGTATAGAAAAGCCAACATGCAAAGTCACCAAATAATGACCACAAAAATGAAGAAAATGATATCAATTTCTTTATAAAAGAGTTTAATACAATCATTCAGGTACAAAGGATAACATGATCCAAAACCTCCCATTAAAGCATTCACTATCGTGAAGCACTAAAAGCCTAAAAAAGTGAAGGAGAGAGGAAAAAGAATATACTTAGAAGATGAGTGATGAAGAGAAAGAGAAAAAGGGGCAAAGACATTTAGGGGAAACCAAAATAGAGTAGTAGCGATGCTGAAGATCCATACACGAGCATCTTAGCAATGGCAAGCTATGAAATAAGGTCATTAGATCGACAATTACATCAATGGCCCAAAAATGTCTACGAAAGACTTGTACAGGGACAATTGCTCTTCAAATTAAACCCCAAAAAATTTGGACTTCAAGATTAATTTTAGATGAATAATTGCTCTTTGAACGAAGTCATGCTCCATAACTTAGTATCTTTCCTTTCTTCTTATCTTTCTTTCTATTCTCATTGTTGTTTGACTGAGATGGGCATACTTCTTTCATATGATAAATAATGTAAGATATTAAATTCTTTTTGCAAGAAATCCCACATTATCATCTTCCATGAACTCTTCATCATCAGAGGAACAATTAGATTTTCAACTTTTAAACCCCCTGCTTTCTTATTTTTTTTATGATCACGACGTCGCTCTTGTTCCACTAAATTTCATATGTCCACAATGATATAATGAGCTAATCAATTATAAAGTAAAAAAATATTTAGCATCTTCAATCGCAGTAACTTTTACTTCCCAGGATAGAGTCAAGGATCATAATAATTTCTTCACTAGCTTGGTGTCATTGATTTATTTTCCAAGTCAATTTAAACCATTACAATAGCTAAAAATCAATTACACATTTTAGTGACAATTTCATTTAGCAACATAGAAAACATCTCATATTAATGCATAAGCATATTATTTTTGAAATTTTAACTTAACTTGTGCCTTTATAGATTAATTGCAATTTGTCCCATGCTTCTTTAGTAGTAGAAAAAGTTGAAATTCTGCTATCTTTAGCTGAGACAATCGCATAGAACAAAGCATGCAATGCCCTAGAATTCAATTGAACTTCTTTCCTTTGAGTATCAGTCCATGTGGACTCATCATATTCAAGTAAAGTTACTCCCACTTGAATTACTCTCCATAAGTCAAAATCAAAGCCAACCAAAAGTCATCTTATCTTGATTTTTCAAATAATTGGTTCCATCAAAGCAAGTTGGCCTGGAAAGAGGTTGATCATCAAATCCACAATTTCTTATTAGATGAAAACCAATGCTAGGATAAAAATCATCACTAGATGTAGAAGTCCAAGTTTAAAAGATCCATTATCTTCATTTGTAACAGTTGTAGTGCCTAATTTATTTGGTGTTGCCATCATCAAAGCTTATTTTGATACCACTTATAGGTCTCGCTGTAAAGGATAAATAAACAAATACTCAAAAGGGAGTGAAATGAGAAAAAATCAAAATTTATTTCAATTAAAAATTTACTTGCAATAAAAACATTCTACCATAACTCACTAATTATAATCAGTGCAACATAAAACAGATATAATTTAAGGAATAAAATTTTTATAGTGGTTCGGCCGAACCAGGATTACTCCACGTAGTAAGTAATTACCAAGCTTTGGTTCCACTAGTCAATAGTGAAAATTGGACATAAATACAATTTCACAAACAAACTGTGTTTTGGATTAATTCAACTCTAAGTTGCACCGAAGTAATCAACCAAGTCTCACTCACTTGTTGATTCACTTCCTTCAATATATAACTCACATTAAGATAATACACACTATGGAAACAAGAAGAAAATACAATCATTAGCCAATAATGAAATGAACTTTAATCAAATTAGATGTAGATCTTCAAGTTAGTAGCGTTTAAATATGAACTTCAACAAAACCCCAAACTAGATTTATCCAACCCAACTTGCACCCCCTACATTATTACAATATTAGTTGTCATGATGTATAAATATCAATAAAAAACTTAAAAATTAATATATCAATTAAATAATTTTATTAAATTTTCAAATTTATCAAATAGGACCATGTATATCAAATTTCACATCATTCAAACAAGTTCCCCTTGAAGTGAACCCTTTTTAAATAATGAAGAAAATGTCAGGGCTCTAGTCGCCTTAAAATCTGTAAAATTTAATTTTGTAGCCATGATTGCTTAGAAAGGGCTCTAACCACCTTAAAATCCGTAAAATTTAATTTTGTAGCCACTCCATGTGAGGTTACCAAAATCATGTGAAGAAATCCATACTATCGATGGTGCTTGTCATAATTATTGGATTAATGTTGCACTTTAAAATTCATTTCTATCATAAATCTAACTTACCTATAAGAAAAATAAGAATTTCAATCGATTTATATTCATTACAAAATAAGTTGAAATATCAAAGCCCATCTAATTCTTTTACGGGTTAATTTGAAAAATTTTATGGGTTACTTACAAATATGAACAACATTAGAAATTTTGAGAAGCAAACCTAGCCAGAAGTATTTTTATGATTTTTTTACAATATTTTTTTTTTATTACAATGCATGTTTAATTCACAAATTTTTCGTTATAAAACTTTTTACTCACCACAACTATTTTATTTTAAAATATTTCTTTATTTCTTTTTATACAACTAATTTTTTTTTCAATTATTTCTACACAGCTGCTTATACAAGTAGTTTATCTATTTTAATTTTATTTTTTATTCATTATTATTACCCTTATTATATTACATCAGTTTTTTCATTTTAAAAATTTTTATATAAAAAACTTTTCATCAAAAGTTATATTTCTTTGTTGATAACGACTACTAACACCATACAAACGATATATACAAAGCTCCTCCACTGGAGATTGGTTGGACACATGGCCATTACCTGATCAACCAAGCAATGCTTATGTCGGTAAACCAAAAAAAATTTTATAATAGCGAAGGGCAAAAATTAAGCACCATCATTAAAATAGCATAAAAACTTACGGTTATATTCGGAAATATGACCATCATCCTGCTGCATTTGCGTGTATCCTTGCCAGCATTTCTCGGTCAAAAAGAGTTGCGGAATTTGGGAACTCGAGAGAGGAGACGGAATCCGATGTCCAAGAATTTTCATCCATGCGCGTACGGATTCCAACTCAGAATTTTGAGCCGCATACTGTGGCGCATACGGATTCCATTTCACAAAAACATGGACAACTCTTCTTCAATTTCGCTTCTACGGTACCTTTGTTTTATTTAATTCTCTTCATGTTTAATATCTTATTGGTTGATAAAAAATTCACTCTATATATGATATTTATTATTTTTATTATTATCATTATTATTATTATGAAAATTTTTATTTATTTAGTATTATCATATAAGGATCTCATCTATAAACGTACAAAATCAAAATAATAAAATAGTTTATTAAATATTAATTTTTAATTAGTATTTTCAACGTCAAAACTATCCAAAATATCATTACTAAGTAGATAAATGACCTTATAAAGTATTATTATATTTTAATACATATAGGAATAAATCTAAGCATTTTCTTTGATTTACACATGAATGCATCTATTTTTGAATAAATATGGCCTATACATAAGTTGGATTTGTATGAAACTTGATCTCGTAGCTAAACGGATGATATTAAATATAATTAACAAATTGGATTTTGAATCAATCATCAATACTTAAAAAATGAAGGAGGTTACATGAAACTTAGTTTACTAGTTACGCAAATGATGCTAAATACAATAAATAGATTGAATTTTGTATCGATCATTAATATAAACACCGTTATGTAACTCGGTTAAATAAAAGTGTGCCACTTAATAAAATAACTATTGAGTATTGAGGGAATTTTAAAACTTTGGCTTTTAACACGAAAAATTTTCAATTTATAATTTTTCATTCTCCATAACTAACTTATTTTTAAATTCTTTATTCACATTTTACTATACAATCATCCTACTTTTCTATCATTTTTGCACAATTACCTATACAAACTAATTTATCTATTTTAATTTTATTTTCTTTATTCCGTATCATTATCTCTATCACATTATATTATTTTATCTCATTTTTAAAACATTTGATCCAAAAATGTTTTATCTAACAGCGTGTGTGGGAAATGATAAAATTTTTGGATGAAAAACTTTTGAATTGGTAGAAAATAATATGATATGATAGAGATAACAATGTAGAGTAAAGAGAATAAAATTATAAATAGATACGTTAGTTGTATGGCTAGTCATGCAAAAATAATTAAAAAGTAGGATATTTGTATAGGAAGATAGAAAGAAATAATTAAAAAATAAGATAACTTTGAAGAGCGTAAAGTTTTATATTAAAAAATTTTATTTTGAAAAATTTCTGTTATAAATAAAATTGTCCTAAAAGTTTTATTACTTCCCAAATACACCCTTAGTTTCTACCAGTAGAATTAGAGACGAAAATAATGAGTATATTTGGAATTGACTCAAACAAATATTATTTAACATTAAAATGTCTTGAATTCTTGAAAAGTGGTGTAGTTTTCAAAATTCCAGGGGTTCAGTATCTAGACCGTTTCCATTCCGTGAAATCTTTTTAGAATCTTCTCTTTTTTTTATGAAAGAAAGTTGTCTTTATGTATTTTGTCAATTTCGAAAGGATTAAGGAGTAATTCTCCACAAAACTTTAAAAAAAAAAAGAGTATGTATTAGGCATGTAGTGAGAAATACTTAAAGGTATATATATACTGAAACATGAGGAATCGAGGACGTATGTCAACATTTCTTTGTCCCGGACAAATCATCATCATCATCCTCAACGGCTATAAATAACTGATTTGTAAGAAATCCGTCGGCTCTATCCAATACAATACTTTAATAATACACAATTCTACATGCATTGGAACAATAAAAAATCAGAAAACTGACTAAATACCATAAGGCAAATAAAACAAAATAAGAAAGGTTTGTAAATGCCCCGTAGCCTGTAGGAGGTCAGGAGCTATGGCGAATTCGGGATAGGATGCATTGGGGTGCAAATCTCATTTTTTGTATATTTTTTTAAATTTGTATAAGATTGTTAATCTAAGTGTATTTAACTTATATGTTAAGTTTTATTATTTTTGGAGATATATAAATATATATATTTAATTTTTTTAAAATAATGGTATTTTAGTCACTTAAAAATGGCTAAATTTCTTATTTTTTAAAAATTAAAAAATATATATACACATATCCAAAAATGATAAAATTTGGCTTATAGATTAAATATACCTAGAATAATAATCTTATAAAAAAATTTAAAAAAAAATATATTAAAAATGAGATTTTTGCACCTTATGCATTGAAACTTTTTCAATGCATCAGGGTGCAAATTCATGCACCCACTATCAACACGTATCGGTGTGAGTGGTAAGAGTCATGTTTCCTTTAAGCAAGGAATTGGGAATTGGGTTAAGTATTTTGTTGATTGGTTTTTATATTTACAATCATCTCAATGGAAATTATGATAACACTTGCAGACATTCTTACAATTTATCCTTTTTTTCTATTTTTCCTGGGAGAAGACACTAACAATATACTCCCATCAATCCCTTAAGGGGAAGCTCCATAAACGGAGACTAAACGCCCCCACTTCGAACCCACACCTACTTGGTCACTGGCAAGTGGATTACCACCTCGCCAAAGGCGAGACGGTAATTTAGGTCACGCACTATGAATGAAAAAATAAGTGTTAGGAGAACTTTCTTCTCAAAAACTAGAGATAAAATTGAGTGATTCAAAAGTGTGTGTGTATATAATGTTTAAAATATTTAGTTTTTATAGTGTATGCTGGCCTGTCAAACTTTTCTCAAGACGATAATTGGGTTTTCTTCTAAGATGTTGCAAAAGTAGGTTAAAGTGAAAAAAAATTCTCACTCTTTTCTTATAATATTTTTTATCTAACTTGATATCCTAATTATTTAACTACTCTATTTTATCATAAATGTTTCTTTCCTTTAATCATTTTTCACACATTGTCAAATTTAACCACCCAACATTCTAATCCTACATCACTCTCTAACTTTCCAACTTTCATTCCATGTTAAACACATACATTGGAGTTCGAATCTTATCAATTTTTTATAAAATAATTTTTACAAATATGCCTACGACATTTGACCAATATTGCTTTTGTGTGCATAAGTTTGCAGATATTGCAAATATACCAATAAAGTTTGTATGAAATTGCAAACGTGTCCCTTCTGTTATAATACTGTTAAATTTTTTTTGTAAAATAACAATAATGCACTTGAAGTTAAATGTTACACTTGCAAGTTTTGCAAATGTTATTGTTGAGTTATAGTGTTTTGATGATAGATAAGTTAAGAATTTAATGCTTGAAATGTGTTGCTTGTATTTGGTTCGTGACGAATGGTTGTAACAAGTTAGCATTGAATTGTGTTGTAAATTTGTCGTGGTTTTCCTGTAAAACTTTAGCAGTTTTAGTTTACAACTTCAACAGTTTTTGGTTCAAACTTCAACTTATTTAGTTTCAAGCTTCAACTATTTTGGATTGAAACTTCAATAGTTTTTGGCATGAAACTTTGACAGTTTGTTTAGTAAGATCTATGGATAGATGATTGGATAATGACGTGGAAATTTGGTTAGTTTGAGGAGCTGTCTTGGGTTGTTAAGTTGTTATAGGTTATTGAAAAAAATCCGATTAATTGCGGATTTGGTGGAGAAAATCTCTCTTTGTAGTTTCAGTTTGTTAAGTTGTTACAGGTTGTTGAGAAAAATCCGATCGGTTGCGGATTTGGTGGAGGAAATCTCTCTCGGCGGTTTCGGTTTGTTAAGTTGTTACAGGTTGTTGAGAAAAATCCGATTGGTTGTGGATTTAGTGGAGAAAATCTCTTTTGGCGATTGGATATTAAAAACTATAAACAGACAATGAATTTCAATTGAAAATTCAATTTAGAGAGAATAATTTCAAAAGTGCAGATCTGTCTCAAGGCATTTGATAACTCGTATTTTTCCGAGTTATTATGGCCCATTTCAGACTTGATTTGTGCGTTAGTTCGAGAGATTATGCTTAGTTTGCATTGATTTAGCTTAATTTTTATTTGCTTTTCATTTTAGGAGCATTATTTAGTTTTTAGGCATTTTTAGTTCGTTTACTTAGTTTTCCATCTTTTGCAGGAAAGACGGGACGTGTGAAGGCAAAGCGGGCGAGTTGAATGCAAGCTGAGGCAACCAGAGGCAGATGGATGGCGCCCAGGCGCCACCCTACGTGCCTTGGTCATTTTCAGCACACACAGCTTACAGCATGACTTCCAGAGAGTTGGCGCCTAGGCGCCACCCAAGGGCGCCCAGACGCCACTTTACCTACATGCAACCCAAGTTCAGACGATGTTGAAGCCACAAGTCAGGCAATACTCCAGAGAGTTGGCGCCTAGGCGCCACCCAGGGGTGCCCAGGCGTTAGGCATAATCAACCACAAGATGTAAAGGAGAAGCTCCAAGCCAGGAATGTCCAAGGAGTTGGCGCCTAGGCGCCAGTGCATGAACTCCTAGGGTTTATAGCATGTGTCCAAGTCAGCACACAGAGAGTTGGTGCCTAGGTGCCAGCTAAGGGCGCCTAGGCGCCAATACGCATCCGTACGCGCAAACTTCAGCGCGTAAGCTGCGCAAAAGGGACTCTATAAATAGTTTCAAGGGGTGCACGAGAGGGAGAAGAGAGAAGAGCCTAAGGATGAACTAAAGTGTAAGAGAAAGAGAAAATCAAGATTAAAGCCCGGATTGAAGAGAGGATTCAAGTCCCGTTGGTGGAAACCGCTGGAAAACAATTTTCTCTTATTCTTTCTAATTTCCTTCCTCTGCCTTTATGGATACTTTTTATATGGATGTATTGGATGTTAAGATCATGTATTTGAACTAAACCTCCATTAGATGGATAGTTAGGATGATTTGAATTTTAACTATATTGTTTCTTAGTTCTTAGAATATTCAAGAATGAATAGTTGATTTTATACATGATTGTGTATGATTTACCTTTGCATGCGTGGATTGAATGTTTTTTACAAGATTAGCTACCTTATAAAATGATTTAATTGCTTGATTTATCCTTGGAAGAGGAAGATCTTTGCTGAATCCATGTGCAAGGCATAGGTTTCTACCTTTGTGTAAGGAGAGTTGTTTAACAGATAAGAATATACCGTTAAACCCTATGTAGTCATTATACAGGTTATGAATTATCAATTTCACTTTATTTAATGGCATGGGAACATAGCACTTAAACAGAGTGTAATTAGTTTTATATAATGTTGGAAGACATCTTATAAAGATATATGAACTTGGGCTTGTAAATCCATATGCAATCCAATTAAAAATAACCAAAGCAATATAGTTTGGATTCAAGAATTCTGAGCTATCCATTTGTCATCCCTAATCAGAAAACCCGTTTAAAGCATCCAGTAGTCTCTTACCTTCACTATAATTTCTCATTGCAATTGTTAGTTTAGTTAAATCATAAATTCAGAATTTTCCACCCATCGAAAGCAATTTAACTAATTAATAATTTCATTAACAATTCCTCGTGGGAACGATACTCTACTCACTCTTTATTACTTGACACGACACATATACTTGCGTAAATAGTGAGCATTTTAATTGACATATACGCAGCTCGTCAGCATTCTCTGTGATCCTCTGTCCATTTGTCAGAAGCAACATATTGAAGATCGTCGTGATCATTCTACTAAAAGCATCATCTTCGTGCTTCTATGTTATTAAATTGGTTGTAAGCTTTATTTTATTTGTATTTATTTTACCTTGAATTAGAGGCTGTCTAATTGAAGAGAAAAGCTTTCGTTGTGATTTGTGGAAAGCTTCACGTGCCACCTGGAGTCATTTGTATAATCCAGAAGACGATTGAGATCGTACCACTGTAACTTAAGTTCTGAGTAGACCAGCGGAAACCCGAGTCAAGGCGTTGACTTAAAGAGTAGAGTAGGTGCGTTAAATGAACCATTTTAATTTGTGGTATCTTCTTTGGATTACTTTTGTGGTGTGTGAAATTTATCCTGTTCTTTCTTGGATCACTCTTTGTGTTATTTTTTTTATCAATTTCATACGGGCCTAACATTTGGTATCAAAGCGGTCTTTAAATTACTCCAAAGAGATCATGACAACTGAAAAGAAAGTGGAGATTGGATATAGTGAAGGTCATTCCATAACCAGACCACCATATTTTGACGGATCAAATTATGAATATTGAAAACGCAGAATACAGATCTTTATCATGAGTCAAGATTTAAAACTTTGGAATGTTGTTCATAAAGGTGTTATTTTACCTGGAGATGATATAACTAAACCTAATGAACAATAAAATGAACAAGTGCATTTAAATGCCAGAGCTTTAAATGTTTTTTATTGTCCACTGTCCATCTGAATTTAATAGGTATCTGCTTGTGCCACGACCAAAGATGTTTGGGATACACTCATAGTAACACATGAGGGTACTTCTCAAGTTAAAAAGTCCAAGATATCCAAGATAAATATGTTAACGCATGATTATGAACTTTTTATGATGAAATCTAATGAATTTATTACTGAGATATTTTGCTGATTCACCAATATAATTAATGACTTGAAAGCATTTGGTAAATCTATTGAGGCAAAGGAACAGGTAAAGAAGATATTAAGATCACTTCCTTTTTCTTGGACTGCAAAGATAACAACCATAGAGGATGCCAAGGATTTGATAACTATATCTATAGATCAGTTAATAGGCTCCCTTATGACACATGAGATCGTTATGAAGAAAAATGATGATAATGATCCAAAAAGTAAGAAGGTAATTGGTATCAAAGTTTACTCTAATCATTCTGATGATAATGCAGGTGATGAAGATGAAGACATTATTATGTTGACAAAAAAGATAAGACGTTTCATCACTCGAAATCCAGAGAATAACAACAACAACAACAGGAATGTAGCCGCTAGAAGGATACAGCGACAACCTGAAAAGTAAAGAGAACAAAAGGACTAGAGGAAATATTTTGAAAAAAGAGAATGAGAGAAAGTAAGGTGTTATAACTATTAAGGTTTTAGACATCTTAAGAACACATGCTCATCTCCTATTGAAAAGAAAGATTTCAACAAAAAAAAAATTAAAGCTATGGAGCATGGTGTGATAGTAATACTTTACTATCAGTCACTTCAGGATCTGATGATGATCAAGGGAATCTTGCATCACATTTAGAATTTATGATAAATCATGAAAATGAATCTGAACATTCTGAGGTAAGTTATACAACTGATCAATTAGAACAAGAATATGCTGAACTAGTTGGAGAATTTACTACCTTGTCAGATAAATATATAACATTAAAAATTAATCTCAAATGTGAAAAAGAAAAAAATATGAATTTGCAAATGCAAATAAAATCTCTTGTTGAGGAAAATGAAATTTCGAAAAATCAAATAAAAGAAAATAAAAAAGTAAATAATAGAAAGTCTAATAAAATTTTTAGAAATCAAAACGGAATTTGCAATTTTTGTTATAATTTTGGACATTTTTCATATATTTGCCAGTTAGAAAACTACAGACGTTTGGAGCAAAATTGGTTTAAAAACCTAAAATACATAATAATGATACTAACCAGTTTGGACCCATGAAATGGGTACCAAAATAGTAAAGTTTTTTTTTTCAGGAATGCATGAAATCAACTTGCCAATAAGATGGTATATGGATAGTGGTTGTTTACATCATATGATCGAAAATAAAAATGCATTCAAGTCTTTAGAAATGCAAAATAAAGGTAAGGTTACTTTTGGAGACAATAATAAAGGTTTCATCAGATGTGCGGGTACAGTAAGTTGTGGAGTCATTGAAATAAATAATGTATTTTAAGTAGAAGGGTTTAAACACAATCTCTTAAGCATTAGTCAATTCTGTGGTAAAGGCCTTGAAGTTGTGTTTAAGTTTGATGTGTGTATAGTTCGTGATAATATGAGAAATAATATTTGCTGTGAAAAAAGGAATGAAAATGTGTATATTAAAGATCTTAGTGTAGACCATATAAAGTGCTTATCTGCAGTAGATGATGACATTCTGATTCGGCATAGAAAATTAGGACATACAAACATTCACACATTAAAGAAACTGCAAAAGTTTAATCTTGTTGATGGTTGACCAAACTCAAAAATTAATTTAAAATATATTTGTGATATTTGTCAATTTGGTTAACAAAAGAATATTTCTTTCAAATCAAAAGGTATTGTGTCAACAATAGAACCTTTGTAGTTACTGCATATGGATTTATTTGAACCTACACGGACTAGAAGTTTGGCTGAAAAACATTATGTCTATGTTATTGTCGATGATTTTCAAGATATACATGGGTATTGTTCTTAGAAAGCAAGGATGAATGTTTTAATTTATTTCAAAAATTTTATTGCAAAATTCAAAAGGATCGTGGATTGAAAATATTTGCAATTCGAAGTGATCATGGAAGATAATTTGATAATCAGCATTATGTAGAATCTTGTGACGGTTTTGGAATAAATCATAACTTTTTAGCTCCTCGAACACCACAACAAAATGGAGTTGTTGAGCGAAAGAATAGAACATTGATTGAAATGGCTAGAACAACATTGATTGATGCTGATTTGTCACATAGTTATTGGGTTGAATCAGTAAATACTGCATGTTATAACATAAATCGTATTTATATTCGTCCAATATTAAAGAAAACTTCATATGAATTGTGGAAAGGTCGAAAGCCAAACAATGCACATTTTTATACTTTTGGTTATAAATATTTTATACTAAACAACGAAAAAGATGACCTTGGTAAATTTGATTATAAAAGTGATGAAGGCATTTTTCTTAGTTATTCTTCTTCCAGCAAAGCATATCGAGTTTATAATAAACGAACTTACACAATTGAAGAGTCAGTACATGTCACAAATGATGAATCTAACACTAGGCAGAGAAAGATTGTTTTTTTCATATGAAGAAGAAAATATTTTTGACATATAGAAAACATCGGAAGATAAAGAAATGGTAAGTGCAGGTAATGTTCTTGGAAAATCTCTAAATCTGCAAATACATATGAATCATCCTCTTAATTAAGTTATTAGTGATGTTTATGACAAATTCAAAACTTGAAATTCATTTCGAAATGTCTTGGGTCATTATGCTTTTATTTCTCACATTGAACCTAAAAAAGTTGATGAAACAATATCCAATGAAAATTAGATAATTGCTATGCAAGAAGAACCAGATCAATTTAAAAGAAACAATGCGTTGACACTTGTATCTAAACCTGATGATCATCCAGTTATTAGTATAAAATAAATTTTTAAAAATAAACTTGACAAGTCTGGGATCGTTATTAGAAATAAAGCATGTCTAGTTGCACAAGGTTACTCTCAAGAATAGAGTATTGATTTTTATGAGACTTTTGCACTTGTAGCTAGACTTGATGCAATTAGAATATTACTCGTATTTGCATTATTTAGAAAGTTTAAACTTTTTCGAATAGATGTAAAAAGTGCATTCTTGAATGGTTTGATAAATGAAGAAGTTTATGTCAAACAACCACCAGGTTTTGAAGACTATAAACACTTTGATTATATATTCAAACTGTCAAAAACTTTCTATGGATTAAGACAAGATCCAAAAGCTTGGTATGATAGACTTAGTGAGTTTTTGCTAGAGAAAAAATTTAAAAAAAGCAAGGTTGATACTACTTTATTTATCAAAAATATTCACAAAGACATTTTGATTGTACAGATTCATATGGATGATATTATTTTTGGGTCTGATAAGGAGTTGTATTGCAAGGATTTTGAAAAATTAATACAAAGTCAGTTTGAAATAAGCATGATGGGTGAGCTTACTTTCTTTTTGGGAGTTCAAGTAAAACAAATAAAAGAACGTATTTTTATCTCTCAAACAAAATATGTCAAGGAAACGTTAAAAAAGTTTTAAATGAAAAATGTAAAAATATGTTAACCCCCATGAGTGCAAGCATAAAATGGATAAGGATGAATCAGGTAACCTAGTAGATCAAAAGTTATATAGGAGCATGATCGGTTCACTTTTGTATTTAACTACCGGTCAACCTGATGTTTTGTTTAGTGTTTGTATATGTGCACGTTTTCATTCATATCCAAAGGAATCACACATGAGTGTTGTTAAACATATATTTAAATACCTGATTGATACACCTACCTTGGGCATTTTGTATCCTAGAGAATCCACTTTTACCTTGATTGGATATTCAGATGTTGATTTTGCAGGTTATAAAGTGGATAGAAAAAGTACAAGTGGTACTTGTCAATTTCTGGGTGGTATGATTATATCATGGTACTCTAGAAAACAAAGCTCAATTGCATTATCAATTATAGAGGTTGAATATATTGCATGTACTAGTTATTGTGCCCAAATTTTGTGGATGAAATAACAATTATGTGATTATGGGTTGTCATATATGAAAGTTCTAATTAGATGTGACAACATAAGTGCAATAAATTTGTTTAAAAATCCTGTACAATATTCACGCAATAAACATATTGAGGTAATACATCATTTTTTAAGGGATCATGTATCACAAAAAGAAATTTCTATTGAATTTATTCCCATAGAAGATCAACTGACAAATAATTTTACAAAACCACTCCCTTCTGAAAAATTTCTTCACATAAAAAGAGAATTGAGTGTTATCGATCCTTTTTCATGACACATGCATTTATGTAAATATTATATCATGTGATTGATAATTTTAAAATTATATATTTATTTGCTTATTTTAGTTTTATTTTTTAAATAAGGTTGATTTTGTTAAAAAAATTTAATAGGTTTTTTAACAAAATCATTTTTTAAAGACCAAATTATTTTAATAATTTTTTTGTACAATAAAATCATTCTAATAAGTTTTTTTTAACAAATCTAATAACAACAAATAAAACATAAAAAATATAAAACCGTTAAAAACAAAGAACCAAACCAAAGCAACGATTTTTTAAAAGAAAAAAAGAAAAAAAGGCAACGGTCAAACCAAAACAATGACTCTAAAAAAACGCAAAACTCAAAACCGATCAAAACAAAAGGCAACGGCAAACCAAGGTAAAATGTTTTAACAAAACAGTTTTAAAAAAATGTAAAAAAAGAAAAACGGAACATTAAAAATCCAAAAAGCAACGTTAAAAAACAACAATAAAATTGTCAAAACAAAAATAAAAACATAAAACATAAAACTGTTCAATAAGAGTTTAAAAAATATGTAAAACAAAAAAACAGAAAACATTAAAAGCCCAAAACCATTAAAAAAACCAAAAACAATACAAAATCAAACCAAAACGACATATCAGGAAAACGACAAAAGCAATGGAATCTTTTCAAAAAAAAGGAATAGAAAAGCAAAACTGTTTTCCTGTCAAAATAAAAAAATCGACAGCAAAACTAAAAAAAATAAAAATAAAAGGCGAAAATAAATAGTAAGATAAACAACGTGAAAACCAAAGGCTATTAAAAAAATCAGCAAGCATCATTACATAAAAAAAGGGAGACAAAAAAAAAACATTGAAATCAACCAATCAAACCAAGCAACATGCGGACTTATCAAATCCCACAATTCTATGTGAAAAAGGACACTTGTCATGAAGCTTAAAAAAATCTCTAGAGATTTATTTTTGCAGGTTTCTTCCGTATCTCCATCGTCAAGTCATCCTCCACGTCTCCTACCTACACACATCTCTTGAAAACCTACCACTCTCTCATCCTTTGCCCTATGCAGCCCTAAAATTCTCATCTACTTCTTATGGAATCCTTCTAGCCTCCACAATCCGAAAATTTTGATTTTTGAAAATCAAAATTCCCTAACTTTCCAACCAAGCTTCAAAAATTCTGTTTCTTTTCTTTTTCTCTCTCTTTCCATTGTTTGCTCATTCCACAAAAAAAAAAAACCATCTTACAAATCCATTTCATTCAATTCTGCATTCACTGTAATGGCTCGGAAAGATAGTACAACGACTGGAAAAAAAACACTCTTATGAGGAAAAAGGAAAGCGGAAGGCGGATTCAACATCCTCGGATCCTCCATCCACTCGTCGATGTTAAAGTTCTGGTATTCACATCAATGAGAATGCAAACCCTTCTCCTCGTGTTACATCTCGTATGTCTACCCAGCAAAGTTTCATGCAAGGTAATACTGTGGGTTCTAGACATTGGTCTCGTCAAACTACTCAAATGTCACACTACAAAAAATGTTGCCACCTCATCAAAAGTTTCAAATTTTCGCCACTCGTCTGATGAAGATACTTATACGGCTAAATGTTCACATCGAATATTTAACAAAGGTAAAAATGTGGATTTTTTATTTTTTGGCAAAGAAATGTTTGGATTTGTGCATTGGTTGAAAGAATATGGGCTTCTTGAATTTCTGAAGAAAGATTTTTATATCTATTCGGATCTTGTGAAACACTTTTATTTTAACTTAGCATTGGAAGGCACCACTTACACATCTTTTTTAGAGAAATCGAAGTTAGTTTCACAGAACAAGAGTTTGTTGGGTTTATGCTTTTACCAATTCATGTTACTGGTTCGTATGAAGACATTGATTTTGAGGAAGTTATTTTCTATTTTACACAGAATGAGTCGTTAAGTCAACAACAATGCAATTTTACAAATAAGAAATTTTCCAAATAAGATTATACATTGCTACATTTAGTTGTTGCACATTGTTTTCTACCTTAAGGGGGAGGACATGATATTGTTACACTTGATGATTTGGAATTAATGTGGGCAATTGTGAAAAACAAGCCCTATAACATTGCTAGTGTGATGTTATCTTATATGTTGTCACAGAAAAAGAGAGCAAATAGAAATTTACCCTATGTTATGTATTTAACAAGGCTATTAATTAGAATTTCAAAATTGATTTGAGAAGAGAAGCACCTATCAAACCAACAAGCTATGATTTGATAAATGAATCTACACTCGAGTGTATGCAATATACTCGTATTGGTGATGGTGAATGGGTTGTGAATTCAGTCTTACATGCAACAGTTCATCAGTCTCCTCCACAACACCAAAGGGTTTTTCTTTAAATTGATGATCAGGATATTAGACTTGGTCAAAGACAAGATGGATGGGATGGTTACTTGGGTGGTGATAGACATCATGGACATCAAAGTAGTTCTCCTAAAGATGCTAATTTTGAAAATGAGCTGCTCCCACTTTCGCTTTTCCATAATAGTGCAATAGCAGAAGTCAATTCTTTTACTTAAAAGTTTACGAACTTGCCTCACACTTCACCTACCAATCCAACTCCTCAAGTGGACACTGCTTCTACTAAACCCAATTGTGCACCTCAATCTTCAGCAACTATACTCCTTCAACCATATCCAGTTGATGTTGATTTCTCTTCTTTTCAATCTTTTTTAGAATCTAATTTTCAACAATTAAATTCTAGAATGGGAATAATTGAAACTAGAATAGATACTTTAACTCATGATTTTTATGAGTTTAAGCATGAAACTGTCATTTATTTTTCTCATATACAAGAAAGCATCACCACTATTGCATCCACTGTTGCTAACGTCACACTAATAGTGAGAAATTCAACTTCAACAATGATGCAACAACTTGAATTTGCTATTGGCAACTTGTGGAGTTGGGTGCTACTATGAGAGATTTAAGAGATAACACTGACAGAATATGTTTGACTGCTGGATTACCTGAATTGATTAATCTACAACAACCGTCTTGGTGCTATAGGTTTGCCCCCTGAACCACCATCTAGACCGCATTTTCCTGGAAAAGAGCCTTATGAGTTTCAAGTTTCACCCCATTTTCGAAGATCTAAACTTTCCAAATCCAGCAAAACCAAGGGCCAATCATCCAAATCCTCTAACTATTCATCATCTCATATTCATTTGTCGGATTATGTGATTAGTAAGGCTTAAGTTTCATACAGGTGATTCTGATTCATATAATGACAAACATGCAGAGTTTTTTTTATGATATTTTGGTGAACTTCAAAATTTTTTTCTATTTTTTGTTAGCAAATAAGTAACATTGTTAGATATTTATATGATTTATTTTTATCATAAACATGATATCATGCATATTGTTGCATTTAGTTAGATTTATTCTCCAGTTTTGCATTTTAGTTTGATTTTTCAAAAAGGCTATCTGATATTTCTTCTTTGTTGCTTTTTGTTAATGACAAATGGGGAGAAAATGACATGAATGATTGGGAGTATTAAAATGAGGGGAGTTTTGGTTGGAGAATTCATTATATTCTTAACATGTCACTTGTGGTTTGTCATCATAAAAAAGGGAGAGAATTATTGAGTTATAGTGTTTTGATGATAGAAAAGTTAAGAATTTAATGTTTGAAATGTGTTGCTTGTATTTAGTTCGTGATGAATGGTTGCAACAAGTTAGAATTGAATTGTGTTGTAAATTTGTTAAGGTTTTGCTGTAAAACTTCAACAGTTTTGGTTTGCAACTTTAACAATTTTTGGTTCAAATTTCAACAGTTTTTAGGTTGAAACTTTGACAGTTTGTTTAGCAAGATCTATGGATAGATAATTGAATGATGATGTGGAAATCAGTTATTTTGAAGAGCTGTCTTGGGTTGTTAAGTTGTTACAGGTTATTGAGAAAAATCCGATTGGTTGCGAATTTGGTGGAGAAAATCTCTCTTGGCGATTGGATGTTAAAAGCTATAAATAAACAATGAATTTCAATCGAAAATTAATTCAGAGAGAATAATTTCAAAAGTGCATATCTGTCTCAAGGAGTTCTCTGTAATCCTCTGTCCATTTGTCAGAAGCAACATATTGAAGATCGTCGTGACCATCCTATAAAAGCTTCATCTCCGTGCTTCTGTGCTATTAAATTGGTCATAAGCTTTATTTCATTTTTATGTATTTTACATTAAATTAGAGACTGACTATTCAAGAGGAAAGCTTTCATTGTGATTTGTGGAAAGTTTCATGTGCCACCTGGAGCTATTCGTGCAATCCAGAAGATGATTGAGATCGTATCACTGTAACTTGACTTCTAAGTTGACTAGTAGAAACCCGAGTCAAGACTTTGACTTAGATATTGGAGTAGGTGCGTTAATCGAACCACTATAATTTATGATGTCTTCTTTGAATTATTTTTGTGGTGTGTGGAATTTATTCTGTTCTTTCTTGGATCACTCTTTGTGCTATTATTCCTTTCTTTTATCAGTTTCATACTGTTCTAACAGTTATAAGTATATTTGCAAAAATATCTAAAACAATAATATACATATAAATATATAAAACAATAAAATATCAAATATATCTACAATATTTAAAAATTTGCAAGTGTATCATTTTGTATAGAGGGCATTATCGTTATTTTGCAGAAAATTCTAACGACATCCTAACGGAAGAGATATGTTTTCAATTTTATATAAACTTTTTAAACGTATTTGTAATATTGGTAAATTTAAGAAAACTGATGTAATATTGGTCAAACTTTATAAACATATTTATAGCAATAACTTTTATAAAGGATGTGTTTGGGAATGGATAAAACTTTTGATGAAAAGTTGTAGAGAGTAGAAGTTGTCAAATGATGTGATATGATAGGAGTAATGATAATGAATAAATAGAATAAAGTTGAAATAGATAGGTTAGTGTGTTGGTAGTTGTATAGAAATGATTGAAAAGTTGGATAGTTGTATAAAAAAATATGATGAAATAATTAAAAAATAAGATAGTTACGGAGAGCAAAAAATTTTAAATTAAAAAATTTTAACTCGACAACTTTTACTAATTACCCGACACACCCAAAATTACGGAGAAACGATCCTTGTCAGCCTCGTTTTAAAAAATTCAGCTAGAATTATCACGTGATATTTTGTTGAACACAGTAACCAAGAAACAACTCAATAATGCCGGTCAGCTAAAACGCATCGAAAAATGTGCAAAACAACCTTTAATCATTGCGACCACTTTTTATCATTGCTGACTTTGAAGGAAAAAACCATGAACATGAAAAGTTACGCTTAAAATTTATTTTTTCATTAGAGATTCAAACTCATTTCTAGAATCTTCCCTCGAGCAAATTAACTGGCACTTACATCAAACTGTTTAATTATAGAATTTCCATGAAAAAAGCTAACACTCTTTTTTGAGCCATCGGTATGAATGCTATACAGTGCACGTTCCCTCTTAAAGAGCTAATTTCTAGTTTAAGAATTTCGCATTTATTCGGCATTTTAACACAAATTCTTTGGGCTTAATAGATAAAGTTCCACCTAGTATTACAAACAAGCAAGTAATTCTACGCTTTTTAGGGCCAAATAAGCCCTAAGAAATATCATTTTTAATAATCGTAATTTTTATCGTAAAAAATTTATATTTTATTGCTGTGGAATGTTCTCAAAAATCTTACAAATTATGGACACATTTAATCTAGAGGGGTGGTCCCCAGAGCCAGATGCACTTGAGGCCATTTAACCCATTTTTTATTTTTTTTATAAATATGTTATGTAAATTTTACTATTTTTGAAAATATATACATATATATTTTTTATAGGTTCGGTTCTATATAATCAGTTACATACAAGTGGTTCCATATAACTCTCTCTGTTTCTGAGATTTTAATGTTTAATAAAAAAATTCAATTCATTCATTATATTTAATATCATATGTTTAACTATGAGACTAAGTTTCATCCAAATCCGATATGTGGATAAGGTGCATTTGCTTTAAAATAGGTATATTTACATGTAAATTAGGAAAAATGTTTAAATCCATTTATATATATATATTAGAATGTAGCAATACTTTATAAAATCATTTATCTATATATTTATGCTCCTTTAGATGATTTAGATATTGAAAATACTATTTAAAAATTAATAATTTTTATATTAAAAGTTAATATTTAATATTCAGTTATTTTATTATGTTGATATTACACGTTTGCAGATAGGGCACATATACAATGATGCTAGACAAATGAAAGAATTTCTATAATTATATAAATGTTGTCAAATACAAATGATGGAGTGAATTTTCATCAGTTATCTAGATGTTAAAAATGAAAAGAGTTACATAAAATAGGGTTTTGTAGAAGTGTTCTTGTTTTCTAGATGTTAAAAATGAAAAGAGTTACATAAAATAGGGTTTTGTAGAAGCACTCTTGTTTTATTTAAACATATGTACATTGTGATATTTTTTGCTTGTAAAAATTATCACAATACTCTTATGTTTAAAAATAAAAATATATATAAACGTATCAAAAAATGGTAAAACTTAATTTATAAATTAAATGTATCTAACTTAATATATAACAAAAAATAATTAAAAAATAAATTTTAACTAAGAGTTGTGTTTGGTAACTAATAAGAAGTTGGAGAATACGAATTTTGAAAGTTTTTTGAAAACCTAAGAGGACAACTAAATTAATTTTGGGTCAACTTAGTTCCTAGTTCCCTTATTCACATTGTAATATCTCGAGTATTTGAAACTGTTGGTATTAATATATAACTGGTATTAATATATAACCATGGTGCTCTAGGAAAGAATGCGGATCAGAATAATGTGTAAACTGTCGCGCAGTGACAACCATGTCTGTTGGTTAGGATGCTAATCATTATGTTAATGGTTAGCATATTCATTAATACTACAAACTGTCGAATGGCAACAGTCTGCAAACTATTGTAATCTGTGTCCTTTAGGGAGGAGAGTGAATTGAGCATTAAAATCTTTTCACAGATAAAAACTGTGTAATTAAACCTAGTTGATAGAATGAGAGTAAGTGATAAAATATACACAAAAAAAAGCAAAAACATAATCACATATATAATATATAATAGTGTGGTCTAGTCTCGAGCAGCTATTCCGCTCTTCATGACTGTATTATAAGTTCCATTATACCAATCCAATCAAAGAATTACAACACAAATTGATTTTCTGAACTCACCAGCTAACTCTTACAATCTCATTGGTTTTTCATCAAGCCAAATCAACAAACTCACTCCTTATGCTTGCCTACTTGCAAAATAAAGATGAACATGAGTTTTGTCATTAAAAATGAACATAAATGCAGTAAATGTGTATAAATATACTTCTGAAAAAGTTTATTTCACAAAATAAATAAAAGAATTGAGAAATAATAGCTAAAATCATCGTAAATTCCTATTAAAAAGATGCATTTAATACACTTGCATCAATATTTGGAGTTTTATTACAATCATCTTTTTTTTAGGAATTTAAAATCATCTCAAATGGTATTATATTAAGGCTTTGAGACATTTTTACAAATTTTCACACAATATTCAAATGTATATTAACAATATCTGTAATTTTTTCATTCGGTGGACACCCCACGTTGGCCCTTTGAAAGGTAGACGGGTTACCACGACGCCGTCTACGTCGTGGTGTATTAAATGCATCTTAAACGTTCCTTTTCTCTCTCCTGCATTCTGTCAAAGATAAATGTTGAAAGGCATCCCAGCATCCTAGTTTTATAGCCTGTTGGTTGTGGCTCTATGGATTCGATTCAAGGCCTTTTTGATAAAAACATAAAAATTACATTCATTTTTCTAATAATCTGTGTGGTTATATGGATTTTGACAACATACTTTTATAGATTCTAGTATTCTTCCAGAGATATGATTTTTTTTTTTCTTTTAGTCAAATGTTGACGGATTTTGACAAAACTTGTTCTAAGTCTTCTTAAGAGCTTTAGAGGGTTCTTCCAACCCTAATCTCATCACAAGCTTCAGAATCCTGAGTGACGGGCAAATCTATTCATGTTTTTTTTTTTTCGTTGTGTATGCTGAGTGCTTTGCTTCTATAAAATTTATTTTCTATTTTGCTTCTGTAACTCAGAAAATCATACCTTCTGTAGGAAATTTTGATTTTTGAAACTTATATGATGTTATTTAGGTGAAGTACAATGTACATAAATACTTTCTTAAAATTTATGTTGGATATTTGATGTGTTTCTTTCATAGCTCGGATATAATTCCACTACTTCCTTTTGTAACTTAAACATATGAACTTGAGTTGAAGCTAAACGTGTTGTGTGTTATTATATATCTTGTCCTTACATACTTTGCCTAAATCCTTTTCGTTATGATGATGTGCTGTCATTTGCTTTGTATTCTCTAGATTACTTGGTCTCCATGTTTTACATTCTAAATGCTTTGGAATTAAGAACGCTGTTGTAAAAACGCGAGCACAGCTCGGTTCATAAAAGTCTCGACCTTTGTGCTTGAATTCCCAAGATCGGTGAGGGAACTATCTTCCCTTTCAGGAGCATGTCTCGTATAGATATTTTGTTTTAGGAGCAAGCAATGTCTCCTCTAGATATTCGTCAGCAAAAATTGACAATATATACATATATATATGGGATGATTTGAGTTGTAAGATAAAGAAATAGAAAAAACGAACTATGCTGTTGTCTCCAAGGATAACCATTCCACTGAATTTTGCTTTAATCTCTAGGAACAGCTCTCATTTTTATGTTATACGTCGCAACACCTTGTATCAATGTACTACAAAATGATTTAGGTTGCATTCAAGCACATCTGTAATAATAGCACAGTTTTTGAATTTTTATTATTCATACTGCAATAGGCTAAAGAGAGTTAGTAATGTTGAACTTCGACGCAATTTTACTTAGATAATTTATTACATTGATATATGAAAATTTATATTTTATTTTTAAAAAAATTATAGAATTTTAAAAACCGAAAAATTATAAAATTTGGACAAGAAAAATCTCATTTGAGTCTTCATATCCATGCGAAAATCCAAAATTTTTTAAAAATGAATATGCTGGCGCAAGCATTGAGTTTCGATAGTTGTGCGTTGTGCAAGTAAACCGTGACTCTTACATATATAGTACACATTTTCTTGAAAAAAATAATGATTATATATTTACTACCAAAAGATGCTAATTTTTTTTACAAAAATATAAGTTTTCAATAGAAATGAATTTTAATAACATAATAAAAAAGTGGTGTTAAATAAAATAGATATCTTAGATTTGAAAAATATTTTAAAATAAAAGATAAGGAGCTGTGTTGAATAATTCCACAATATATAATGAATGTCGAAATACTTTTGTTCTAACTTTGATACTAAGTAAGGGTGTAATCTATTATAAAAAAAAGTACGGGTATAGATAAAATTTTTATTCCACCAACCCATTCGCATGACCACATTTAATTGAATGGGTTACTCATGAGTTAAGCTTGTTTAACCCACCAACTTCATATTCTAACTCATTTAACTCATAACTTGTATAAGTCATTCATATTCCATGAAAAGATAGTGTTATCTAATGTTTATTGTATAAGTCGTACATACTTATTAATTATAGAATCAATATTTTAATTAAAAATGAAAGTTGATTTTTTTATATCTATTAGATGATTAGTATTAGAACTTTTGTTAATTATGTAGAATTATGCTTTTTAAATAATTTTATTTTCATTATTCAATCCATTAATAACCACTTTTACCAACCTGTTACTAACCCACAACCCAATCCATTTTATTAAATGAATTTAGATTAGTTGAGGTTTTATAAATGAGTTATAGATGAATTAAGTTAAGGTTAACCTCCAATCTAAATAGCCCAACTCAGTTACACTCGTATTAGCAAGAGGGTTATCTGTATCTATGCTAACTTAAGAGAAATAATTACGCCTATGCAAATTTTTTTTTTTTAAGTTTACATTTATACTAATGATTCTTAAAATAGTTTACATTTATATTAATGTCGTAGGCTCTATTTCATAATGATTAAATACTAGAAGTGTAACTTAGGTCGGGCAGGTTCGGTTCGAAGCTGAACTAAACCATATGCTATTTTAAAAAACTTATACTCTACCCTATTTTTATTCTTAACATGCCCTTCTCTTTTTTAAAAAATTGGTTCGATTTTAAAACCCTATCTTATAAGTAGGAAATAGGAATCTATCATACTCATTTTAAGATATCTGACGAGTCGACCCACATGTACCCTGTTGAACTGAACTCCGATTAAATACTCCATTAGAGTTAACTCCACAAGTGAAAAAACATTTTAAGGATTTTTTAAGTATATTGATTTTATTTCTCACTTTTTAATGTATTTTATGGTAATTTTCCATGATAATTTAAGAAAATTAGATTTTAGTAGTACTTATTATGAATATTTACAAACTGTGAAAGATACCAACTCCAATTATTTAACATGAGGATTATTTCTTAATACAAATATTTTTGATATATTGATATTTTTATTGCTTTTAATATATTTATTTGTATATTATTTTCTTACAGTATAGATACGTTATATAATATATTATAATTTACAATGTATATTATGCAATAAATTTTATTCATATTATAATAATATATTATAAAAAGTCACGAAGAGCGTAGTAACCAATGAATTTAGCTTACCGAAGGAGTATTTATCAGATAGAGGCAAATAGCACTAGCATGGATGCAAAATATTAAAAAAATTATTAATTTAAATGAAAAATAAAAAATGCAAATATTTTGCTTTTGAATATACCGGTGCAAATAATGCTTGCAAAAACTGAATTGCAGAGGCCTCGTGGCTGTCGGCCAGGCTTGACTAAGTCAAGCCTGGCTTATGGAAATATAATAATTATTCGATGATTCCGAAGTTGAAAAGAAATTCTAGTCTCTAGCAACCTAAACAATTCAACACGGGCTCATAGCTATCTCCACGCTTCCGCCTCATTGACGGCCGTGGTTTCTTGAATTGTCCAACGATCGGCGGGGCATATACGAATAAACACGCATGACGCCGATGTATGATTGAGAACAAGCGGATGAAATTTTTAGAAATTTTAAATTAAAAATATAATATTTAATCCAATTTCAAGAAACGCAAATGGAAAGGAGGTTACTGGGGAAAAAAGATTCTCAAACGGGAGTCGTTCTCTGCAAACTTTGGCATACGGTTGTGGATATAAATTAAATATGCGAATATTTCTAATGCCAAAATTGATGTAATCTAAAACTTATATCTTATAAATATATTTAACATCATTTGAGCCTGAGTATTATAAAATTGATAAATTTTTAAAAATAAATTAATATTTTTAAAAAATTTTAATGACAAATTAGTTTCAATATTTTTAAAATTGACTCCTAATTAAGCCAGATCCAATAAAATTTTAATTTTGAATAATTTCAAATTTTAACATTCTCCAATCGAATTTTAACAAGATCGAACAGGGTTCATCATAAATTATATAGGTTTTTATGGTTTAGTCTCCCATTGAATTTCACTTAAATTATAACTCCAAAACCAGTTATTAAAAAATCGTCGATTTTGGGATTGTTTATTGGATTTTCCTAATCCTGTTTGGAACTTTTTGTGGGTGACTTTTGTCTGGTGAAAGAAAGCATGGGTAATGATTCTTTAAGGCCAGCCGACCTAATTTACATGGTTTTTTCAATTTATCTTAAGATATGTAAGTTTTAATTTAACGGTTCACATGGGTTTGCTCGGTATTCGGTAAAACTTTTGAAAAATATTTAGTTATATAAAGAGTATAAAGTTTTAGATGAAGAGTGGATTTGGATTTACCTAAAATATTTCAATCTAAACTTTCTTTACTCTATAATTACTCCATCTTAATCATTTTTTTAATCTTCTTATGCAACTATCCTACTTTTCAAATATTTCTATATGACTACACATATAACTACCCTATCTATTTTAACTTTATTCTTTTTACTCTTCATCATTTTCTCTTATTTTAAAAACTTTGGCACAAAAAAATTTTCTTTCAAAAATTTTATCACTTTGTAATACATCCTAATGTATTTTCTTGAATGCAAACATATCCTTAACATATTTTAACTTTACGATTTTAGGACATTTATATGTATTCTTATTGAATTTAAAAAATCAGGAGTATTTAAGTTATTTTACCACAAAAAGTCCTTTATTTTTTGAAATTCAATAAAAATGTATAAACATATAAAAGATTATAAAATTTGTTAAATGAATTAAATACACTTAAGATAACGTGTTTCATTAAAAAATCAAAAAAATATAAAATTGTCCGGCTTCCTCAATGGATCATTGCTTAGGAAGCATGCATGTTATTCTTCTTGGTGAATAATTTGTATGATATGAAAAATCATCTTAATTAAAATTATAAATAATTATATCAAATGTAAATATATCAAATTTTCTAAAATCATAATTTTTGACATTATAAATTGTAAAAGCTTCGATTTATGTGTTTAGACCAAATAATAGAATTTAAGTATAACTTTGTCTAAAAAAGATATAAAACAAAATGGAAAACTCAGGTATAAGTTGGCCCCCGGATTCGTGGGATGGCTAGTGCGCACGTTTCGTTCATTTTCCTTTTGTGTTTTTTAAAACGGAACGGCAGTTATGGGATGCCGTAAGGGTAAAGAGCGTCTTCCTTGCATGAGACACTTTCCAAAAGTGACTTCTTGCGATGTGTGATTGAACATCTATGCAGTTCAGGTTTTCATATTAAAGTCAATAAATGAAAAAATAAACGTATTAGATTTATTTATAACCGGTTATAACTAGCATTCAAGAATGAAATTTAAACGGTTAAATGCATATAAGCTTTTATAATATTCTTACTCATTTTTTAATTCAAACTCATAAATTATGTCCAACACAATAAAAATATATTATGGAAAAATTAGAATAATAGAATATTTATGGAACTAATATCACTTCAAATAAATATTTTAATAAATTAGAATTTAAAAATCATATATAATTAAAAATTTAAGTTATGATATTAAAATTTAACTAAAATGCAATTATTGTTTTATATATTAAACATAAATTACATAATTTATATTTTTAAATGCTTCACCTATCATGCTTTCTTGATCCTCGATCACCGAAAGGTATACTAGCCTATTTAAAATATCTTAACCTTTATTAACCTATTTAAAATACCTCAGTATAAATCCATTTATAACTCATTTAATGAACGAGTTGGTGAGTTGTTAATGAGTTATGTGATGCCATGTGGCAAGTAAAGGGAACAAGAAGAAAGGGAGAGAGATGGGAGAAAGAGAGAGGGAAATATGGAACAATAAGATAGAGAAAGAGGCAACTGAGAGAGGAGGAGATGGTCGAATAGAGAAAATGAAAGTGAGAGTGAGAGAGGGAAAAACAAGGAGAAAGGAGGAGATGGTTGGATGGAGAGTGAGGAGAGAGAAGAAAAAAGAAATAAATACAAGAGAATGGTTAGACGAAGAGAGAGTAAAGAAATAATAGGGAAACAAGGAGGACTGAAGGAGTGGTGAGAGAGAAAAAGAGAGAGAGGAAGAGAGAAAAGAAGAGATAGGGAAATAGGGAGAGAGAGGCAGGGAGACAAGAAGATTATTGATGGTGATAGTTGACTGTATCAGGACTTGTGTAAAGGTGAATGATGGCACCATCCCAGCAGGGAAGACAAGGAAGAAGGAGAGAGAAAATTGAAAAGGAAAATCAATTTAGAGTTTAGGAATATATATATATATATATATATCTTAATAGATTGTAAATGAATTAGCGAGTTAAATAGATTAGATGAGTTAAATGAGTTACTAAATAAGTTTACAGGTTATAAAATCTCAATTCTAGTCTGTTTATTTATTTAAATAGTTTAATGAGTCGGAGGATCATAAACCATTTATTCGAAAATCCCTATTTAAACACATTTTTAAATGAGGTTGAATATGTGGGTTGATAGATTGACCATGACCATTAACACTACCTAATTGTAAGCATAAAAGTCGAGGTGGGTTAAACCATTTAATTTGTAAGATCTATGACTCATGTATATTAATCTCCAAAGTGAACATGTGTTAGAGTTTGCAAGCATATATAGGTCACATGTTGAAATTTTAGGTACCGAATATAATATAATACATGCAATGACAAAATTCGGGTTTACCATGCATGAAGAACGTCAAGTGAAAAGTATGTGATATCCGCTTGCGTCGAGGAAAACACTTGTATGGTAAATTAGGGTTTAAGTATTCTAGGGATTAAGTGTATGCATATATATGAAAATTTTCAAGTAAATTTTGAAAAATATGCAATATATAAAGTAGAGTTTGTGTATTACAAATGTGTTATGTGATGAATACTAAGCTTCTTTTTCACATACACCTGAGCCAGTATAAAAGTATGCTAAGGTCAAATTAGCATGTATGTATTATATATGTTTGTTGGAATTTTTTACATATTTAGTCTTCTCTACTGGTTGATATTTAGGAGCTTGTGGTCTCACTCTTGATTAATTTGATCTATGATGAGTAAGATATTTGCAAGTTAATAGACCTATACTCATTAATTATGTTTTTCTGTATTTTTAAAGTCTTTGTAACTGAAGAACGGTTCAGATCATCTAAGAACTATGATAAATATATGATTTTGATGAGATTTTAAAAGATCACCAATTTGGCCTTGCTACAATAACATGAACCTTTAGGTTACTTGAGCTCTGATTTTTAACCCTTAAATCAACATCAAATTTTATGAAATAAAACTCTGTCCCAAAAAAAAATTTGTGTTCCGCAGCTTTTATATTGAATTCTTTTTTGAAAAATTGCAAAAAAGGGCCGGTTTTATACATATTTTAAGTCATGTTTTGCTTGCATTAAACTTCTCATTTAATTAAAATGTTAATTGGTTGATTAATTCTTTATTTATTTTCATGATCAATCATTGGAATCATGATTTAAAGGTGCATACATGTTGTATAAATTATTTCAAGACTGGATATGATATGGATCATAAAATATTAAGTTTTTTTAAAATATATACATGCATAAAAATTTCAGTATTTACAATCAATAGTTCAAGAGAACAAAGAATTAAGAAAGATTAATACATAGAATTAAGTAGGATAGAAGAAATGACGAAGTGTGTTAAGATAATAGGATGGAGAGCTATATATGCTATATTATCTTGGATGCCCAATTCGCCAAGATAGCAGGATGAAGAGCTAGAACTCCGTGGAATTCTTTTGCTTCACTAAAAATCGACAGACGTTTTGAATATTCGAAATATTCGAAATACGCATCGGTTGCCAAGAGTGTGCTTGAAACCGCATAATCGGCACCTGTATGATGGCAGTTTAGAACACGTGGAAGTACGTCTTTACATTCCATTTTAGAGGAACCATACTCCGGATTTAACACAATGCATCCATTCTCCGCCTGATAGGGATAAATTGTGTTTAACAATCACAAAAACTTGTCAATTTAAGCTTTTCAATCTAGAAATTTTTATTTTCTATAATTATTTTATTTTTGATCAATTTTTCATATTTTTCTATATAACTATACTATTTTAATTATTTTCCACAACTGCCTAAACAATTATTCTATTTATTTTAACTTTATTTTCTTTAAATCTCTTCGTTTTCCCTATCATATTATATCATTTCTAATATTTAAAATTTTTTACACCAAAAGCTACTTTTTTTTAAAAAAAAAGTTGTTTCAAATGCTTAGCACACCCAATTTCTTATACCACAACTTGGCATAAAGTTGGTCTTGAATCCATTGAGCAAAACCTTGTAGCTAACCGTGGTTAGGAAACACTTAATCCATCGAATCTATCTCTTGCTAAATTTCATCTTTTCATTATTTGATATAAGAAGTCTCATTCCACTCGATCATGTACCTTCCATGTATCCAATTTAACAGCTACATCCTCCTTTCTTTCTTCTTGCCACACACTATGTGAATAGCTCCGAAGGTGATTAGCATATTATTTGTTATTAATCTTCGCACTAATACTACATTATGTTGCTCTCCAATGATGCTATACAGGTAAATCTTCAACTTGTGCCTGGGAATTTTGTATATTACACTGCATAGGTTGAATGGCAATAGTTATCTTCATTGCTTCCACCTTTTTCGAAATTACGATAACTAAGGTAGAGTTGATAGGTTGAAGGCATCGCCATAAAGTACGCTCATTAATGTATTCCATGAAATCCTTGCATGCCATATATATCTCATCTTACATTACAGTCCAATGCTTCTGATAGAAACCAGTAGGATAACCATCTAGTCTTGGTGCCTTCATAAAATTCATATCCTTTATAGCTTGGACGACTTCATCCTTTTTAGCTGGCTAATTTCATTACTTGCACTCTATTTGTGTACTTTGGGGGTGTTTGGTTAGGCATATAACTTTTCAACCAAAACTTTTTAATAAAAAATGTTTAACTCTTTATAGATACTTTATTTTTTAAATTATTTCATCACATTTTCTTATATCAATTATCTTACTTTCTAATCATATTTACACAACTATTTATATAATTAACTTATCTATTTTAACTTTATTCTTTTTACGTCTCATAATTACCCTCATCATATTATATCATTTTTTATTAATTTAACAACTTTTACGTTAAAAATTTTTCATCAAAAAGTTTTATCACTTTCCAAACACACTCTTTTATCTACAATATCTAAATCATAGAAAGACTATTAGTTTTGTAAATGTTCCTGAATTATTCTAACTTCAGACGCTCTATGTTTGTGGTTGAATAACTCCAGGTTACATAAATTGTCCTATAAAAGCCCAAAGATTTTTTTTTCTCATATTTAAAGCCACATTGATGAAAAAGCCGATTGATCATTTTAGATCAGTCCAAATATATATATATATCTATTATTTTTTGAATTTTTTTTATAAATACGTTAATCTAGTTATATTTAATCTATAAACTAGTTTTACCATTTTTGGATATATGTATATATTTATTTTAAAATTTTAACTACGGGAGTATTTAAGTCATTTGAAATAAAAATTTTATAAAAAACATTTCAAAAAAATATATCATTCTTCGATTAAAAAAGAGATATTCTTGTCCTCATTTTGAAGTCATAAAGCTTGGCACCTTTTTTTTTTTTTTATAGAGATAAAGCATGAGACCTTTAAAACGGGGCTGATCCAATGCACTAAGGTGCCACCTTGCTACAAAATCCATTTTATAATTTTTTTTTGAAATTTTTTTCAGAAAACTGTTAATCTAAGTGTATTTAACATGTGTATTAAATTTTATCATTTTTGGATATTTTTAGATTTTTTTGGATTTTTAAATACCGGTTGTATTTTAGTAATTTTAAATTACTAAAAATGTCATTGATTTATAAAAATTCAAAAAAAATCTGAAAATTTCCAAAAATGGTAAAATTTGACACACATGTTAAATATACTTAGATTAACATTTGTGTGAAAAGATTTTAAAAAAATATTAAAAAATAGAGTTTTGCAGCAGGGTGCATCGAAAGTTCAATGCACCTTGCTGCATCGAAACAAGTTCCTTTTAAAACCAAAGAATTTCTTCATTTTTTAGTAAAGCATTGATCTTCCCCTGTTGCACCTTTGTCCGTTCATCCCTTGCATTTGAGGGGATAATAGATTTCAAATCTTCTAGCAAATTTTTGCTTTGCTAAATCTTCTTGCCTAGATTTCCCCTAATCTGTTTGTTCCACATCATCAGTTTAAAACCACATTTCCAGTTTGTTTCCTAGATTCTCCCAAACCGAAGGGTGTTGCTGCAGACCGTACTATTCTATCTGTTGTTTACAATTTGATCTGCCTCACCATCTCGTGCCCAAAAAAGTTCATATTTGAAATAATATCCAACTCTTGCAACCACATTAGAGTGCAGAACAAGTGTAATAGAGGCATGTTCAGATGTTGCAGTTGATAGATGCTGAACTTGATAAAAGAGAAAAAATAAAATCACTCTGCATTGGCTTTCACTAATCTTGCTTCTATCCACTCTTGAAGGATGAAATCATTCTTCATTGGCAAGACCTTTATCTAATCTTGACTCTACTCACTCTTGCCTATGCCTGTTCATCGAGCCTCTAAAATTCTAATCTAGTAGTTCACAACCATCCATAACCTCCCTGAAATTGGTCATTTGTAATTTAGATCTATGCCTCTTGCTTAAATATTCAGAATTTCCTATAATTTCGTTGAAATCTCCAATGATAACCAAAGACCCGCAGACTAGTTTCTCAACTACCTCATCAAATTTAAGAACTGTGACCTTTTTCTAACTCTTCATTTATTCAAGTCATTATTTAGAGAGAATTAGTTGTTGGGTGTTGACAACATCGAAGATGTATGTGTTGCTCCTTCATTTGGGTCTATTTTGCTAATTAAATCAAAATTCAATTTATCCATTGAATTAAAAAAAAATTTACTGTCTATGAGTCTAAGTTTCATCTACGCTAAATATTTGTGTGACCACATTTGATAGAATTGATAAAATTACAAAATCAATATAGAAAAATTGTTCAATTCATCTATTTATTTCAAAATTATAATTCAACGTCTATATCATTTAAAACATTCTTCATACGTACACAAATGATCATTATTACGTTATAATAAGTTGATGAAGGGATATAAGTCTCCATCAAAAAAAATGAAGGGACATAAGTGTTTTTTCACATTTTACATATGGTTATAAATATTTTAAAACGAATGTGATCCATCGATCGGAAAGATTTTCATACTACAATAAAATAAATGATTTAAACAAAATAAGCAAATTCAATTTTGATTTAATCATTTAAATGGGCCAACATAATTAGCAATAAAAGTACTTTAATGAGAATTGAGAGACAAGTAATGGAAGAGCTTTCACTTTATTGGGTTTGACCTAGCTCGGCCCAATGAGTTTTGTTTGCATAGAAATATTTTTCTTTAAAATAAATTATACAAATTGAAGTAAATCTAAATTATCAAATTTGATTTTAATTTTCGACCTGATTCTTAAACCGAATTTAATACAAAATCTGATAGATAAAGTTAAATAGAAGTTTCCATCAAAAATGTCAACTAGAAGTAAATTTTCATTATATTAAATTGAATTTTAATTTCGGCAGCCAAAATTTTTTTATCTTAACTTTACTTTGATTGAAAATTTTTATAACATTGCAAAAGCTGGACTAGTTTATTGGTGGCCTCACTCCAATTTACACAACCAAAAAACGTTTATTAATTTGCTCGAGCGACCCAAACTTAACTATTAGGTTTTTTTTTTCTTTTTTTTTGTGTTACTTTGGAACATATAAAAGGGGCAAAATTTTTTCCACATCTCTTGCACATTTTTTTATATTATTTGACATCTTTAAGTAAAATAACTTCTGAAGTGATTATTATTATATTTTAATTATTTTTTCATATACTTACTCTTAATCATTACCATTGTCATATTACATAATTCTTTTATGTTTTTTCGAAATTCTTAATTTTTTTTACTTTTCCACTCTTATGGCTGCATCTTCACAGATATACACATATAAACTCTATCAAGAGTCCGATTATATACAACATGATATATTTTAAGCTAAGATGTCTAAAATTAAATGATAAAATTATTAAATTTATATATCAAGTTCAAATATGCTAATTTATCATCTAAAAATTCTTCCTTTACAAATGAATAAAATTTACGCTTAATTATATTTTTGAAGCACATAGTGTTGGATTTGAGTATGCCAAAAGTGTATCTGAATTCATTAATGTCATAAATTCCACGCAAAATAACAGGAACTACATTATTGAATGCAGAGTTTTTCCCATAGTATTTTCTCTCTATAATATCAGCAACCGATGGGTAGCCACAAATTTGTAGGAGGGACCTAGACAACTCTGCTTAAATAGAGCATTTTCATCATATTCAAATAGAAAGAGAATCGACCACTTTGTGAAATTTTCATATTCCAAAATATAGTGTGCTATTACTTTTATACAAAATCTTAAAAATTATTATATATTAGGCTACCTCATAAAATCTTAGAAGATCCACCAGATCTTACAAGATCTAGCACGTAGAACACAACCCTATACTTTGATTAAATGATTTTTGATAGAATGATGATACAAATGATTTTAAACAATATAAATAGTTAAAATTTAATTTTATCATCAAAGTGTAGCCCATATAAAAGGTTCCCGTGAAAATCTGCTAAAAATAAACTTTGTAAGTTTGGTTAATCATAGATTAAACCTATAGTATTTGTAAAATATATCTTATTAAGTTTCAAGTCATTTCAAAATGAAGCTTAGATATCAAATGGGCCAAATACGGTTTTAATTTATTAAAAAAATCAAAAAATTATATTTATAATTATCTTATAGCTAAAAGGATCTTGGAAACATCGAAGTCATGGTTTACTTTGTAAAATTCATAAACCGCAAAGGCCCAAACTTTAGAGCTGATTTTATGATTAGGTAAAAATGTAGGGTTTATCGTGCAAAAAGCCCTATGAAAAACCATGGTTTGAGTAGCCAAGCCTCCGCAAATCAAAATCAACAAACGGATAAACACAACGGGGGTATTTTTGTCAGTAAGAGTGGCATGGTCGTAGTTAGAAAAAATATGTGGGATATTTTGGTAAATTAACAATAAAACATGGTCTCCAATAGAGATCGTCTTCTGCGTCTTTCCTTTCGTCCGTCCTCCTCCACCTCTTATTCCCTCCTCTCTTGCTCTCTCTCCCTCTCTTGCCGACGCCGGAATTTTGATTCTCTTTCTCCAGATTCCGTAGCTGCATTGCCTATCGGGAAGAGCAGCACTCTCTTTTTTCCTTTCTGATTGCTGTGAACGGCTGTGATTTCTCCATTGGTTGAGTTTTTGATGAGCGACCGTGCGGGCGGTGAGTATCTTCGTCTGTTGACTCTGTTCTCCAAAATTCCCCTTTGCTGTTTCAGTTATATTTCTTGAATTTTTCCTGTTCTTGATTCTCATTGTTTCTTTGTCTCTGACGCGATCTGCGTATTGTTATGATCTTATTTGGATTTATCCGTCTGTCATATGGCCAGGGGCTTTTTGAATGGGTTCGATTGGTTCTGCCGCCTCTTTTTCGGTTTTTCTTGATGAATTGGGATGATCGTTTGATCTGAAACTTGCCACCGTTGGAAGAGCCCTGCTGTTTTCAAAACGAGTTTTGATTTTTATGGATGAGTCGGTCAAAGTAGAATCATGTGAATGTTATCAGCAGCTCTATTGGTCCCTTGCGTTCGAATTATTCATGATCAAAACCATTCACGTGGTCTCCTTGTTTTCAAGTCGTTATACGGACAGTTGATTCTGACGCCGGGATGAAAGTGTTGACTTTTTGGGGAATGCTGTCAACCTTATTCAAAGCAAGGTTTAATTTTTATGGATGAGTCCGTCGAACGTAGAAACATGCGAACGGTATCAGCAGCTCTATTGGTCCCTCGCGTTTGAATGAGGCATGATCAAAAACCGTTCAAGCGGTGTCCTCTTTGACAGCTAAATTCTGACGGTGGGATGAAAGTGTTGGCCTATTGGGGGAATGCTGGCAATTACTTGTTTTTTTTTTTCAAATTTTTTGCGCCTCTTTTTCCTTCTTCAAAGTCTCGACTACTTCTCCACACAATTTGGAATTTCATCAGGAATCCTCTTTTTTCGGCGGTATCTATGAATTGTCTGGATCTGGTCCATATATTTCGTATTTTGGAGGGAGATGAATGTCCTTGCGCGAGAACAAACGGGGGATGGTTTCATCTCAGTGCTTGGTTTACCCCGCATAAGTTTTATAGGCGCACGAATTCAAGAACTGGCGACAACTTTCAGGAACATATGCTTGTTTTCGTCGTTAATAATACAATAATTGGTGATTGCCTTTTATTTGCCGATTTCATGGTATCCGCGGCCTGGTAGTGGAACGTGTCTGGACTTGCCATTCCCCTTTTGGTGCGACCGAAAAACCTTTCTCTAGATATTTGTAAAATGTAGTTTTTATGGTCTTTTTGAAAACTAACTCAAATTGCACTAATTTAATTGCAGAACATTGTCACTAAGCCTGTGGTATAAAAAAACTGTGCTAAGGTTGCTATGGTCTTCTGCTTCTTCTTCCCTTTTTCTCCAGCATTTTGTATGTTCTTTTTGTTTAGTGTCCGTTTGCTGGGAGTTAAAGACCTTGACATCTTGTGAGAAAATGATTGAAATATTTAACTATTTTCTTAATTATTACCTTTACAGCTCAATCATTTTTTATTATAAGTATTTTATTTTTATTCTCTTTACAGTTTACACAACACTTTTATACTTTTTAAAAAATGTTCTCACAGAATTTTCCCCACTTTTTTTTTTTTTTGGCTGTTTAACCTAACATCAAATGACCCCATGTATTTAAATATCAGCCGATATGCCCTTGTCAGTTATATCTTAGCGATATGTTGGGGTATCAGTCAGGGTTTTAAAATATTAGGTGTATTGGCCAAATGAATAAAATTATGAAAGTTCTATTTCTTTTCCTCTGTTGAACACGTTTTCTATTCCAAAACTCCTCTATTGCTCTATGCTTATTTTTAAACTAATATTCGCTATTTTTTTCTTGCAACGAAATAAATTTTTATTTTATTTTTATATATTTTTAATTTTCAGAAATGTAAAGATTTTAATAATTATTCTGAAAAACTAAAAAAAGAAAACGTTTTATCAGTTACACGAATCTATTTACAGTAATATAATTGATTTTTCTTGCAATTTATGCAAAATTTGAGGTTGTTTATAATTTAAAAAAATTTAAAAAAATCTAGAAATAAACTTGAACACCTCAAAAATAAAAAATTATCAACTTGTTTGTGGGTTTTTAGCTTCCGCAAATTTATTATTGTTAATCATAATTAAGTGATTTATGTTTATTTTATATTTTTACTTTTGTCATATCTGATTTTGTTATGTATCATGTATGCTGAATTATTAATGAGTTTATTTGTCTTGTTTATGATTTCTTTTTTCATATAAAATTCATATTGTATTTTGTTACTGTAGACACGGTATACTATCCTATATATAGGCAAAGTGCTAAGTAATTATATATCCTTGCATTTTCCAATTTTCTGATTTTTTACATGTTTTTTCATATTTTTTTATGTTAAAAAAAATTTCATGTGATACGGGCTGTTATAATCCGATATAATACGGCTGTACTATATCATTTTTAGAGAGGACCAATATGCCATTCGATACAGATACTCTGAACCATTAATGCCCTGAACTTAATGGCATTTTCTGAGAATCCGAAGCAACCAGTTTTGTATGACATATTTGACCAATTTTGTTGGTTTTACAGTGTCAAAATCAAATTTAATATTTCGAAGCAAAAGTAAAATAATCTTTTCTTTCCTAGGGGGAAAAAGGATCTAATCTCACTAGCCCTAATTTATTACTATTATTTTTTGAAGTTAAAGCTGATTGCTGCCATTTTCAAGTTTTGTCTAATACCTGTTCATTTTTCAGAGCTCTCAGTGTGGACATTCTGCTGATTCTTTTTCTCATTTTCAGAAATTTGCCCCCGTCTTTGACAGCTGGGCATATCTGCACTAAATGGAGCAGATTGTTGTTACTAGTAGTCAAATTCTTCAGATTAAGTGCAACGGTTCTCCAGCTGGATTTACAACACTGCTTCTACAGACATCATTGGTTGTTTTTAGATGATATATGTTAATTGCAGCTAACAGAGGCTGCAATTAAGCATGTCGTTCATCTTCTGGGTGATCTGTAATCACTCATATCATGAGAAGTGGGCTTTTCTCAACAAACAGTATTTCATACCACCATTCACCACTAATTCCTGCATTCAAGCAACCGAAGCTAAAAGACACTGCCTTGCCAGTGAAGAAGCTTGTGTCTTTAATTCTTGAGTCGCTAATCCTATCACTAAGTTTTACCATGGAAAGGTGATGCAAACTATGAAATTTGTCATCACGTAAATCATCTTCTTTGCCTTAATGAGACTTAATGTGCCGTCTGCACAATTTTGGAAACAGGTACAAAGCTATGGTAGAGCTTGGGGATGGAACTTGTGGAAATGTGTATAAGGCAGTCAATCTAGAAGCAAATGAGATTGTAAGTCAACTATATGCCAACTTGTGGAAATGTGTATGAGCTAGCCAATTTAGATGCTAAAATTGGGTTGTTTGGTTTTGATTTAGTGAGTCTGGGCCAGCCGGCCAGATCTTTTTATTGAATGGATTCAGAAACCTCTCCAAGACCAAATTCCATTACGTTGGTTGCACTTGAGGGCTTAACTCAAAATCATTTGAATTGCTGGCATATTTGTCATTGACGTGTGTTTATTGTTTCATGTAAATATTGTTAGTTGCTGTTGGGTTGATCCAATGTCAATGGTCACTTCTTGCAAAGGGCTGTGAGCTTTAGTAAACTCATCTGAGGGCTGGCTTCTTAAATGGGCCAAGCCGTTCTTTCGTCCAGATATGTGTAGCCACTCATTGCATGCTCTACACAGTATAGTTATTGTTTAAGAAAATGGGAAAAAGGCAGAGAATTTCAAATCAAGGGAAAATGAGCATAATATAACTGAATTCTATGCTTTTAGAGAATATTAATATTTTTTCTCAAATATATTTTCTCTTTTTTAAAATCATGAAGAAACGACATTTAATGTTTGTCGATTGACATTTATGTTGATGAACCTACTATGAGTTTAGCTGCACTTGTGTCATCATATCAATGTTATTAGATCCAGACCGGCCTATTTTTTAAAATCATGAAGAAATGACATTTATGTTGATGGATCTACTATGAGTCTAGCTGCACTTGTGTCATCATATCAATGTTATTAGATCTGGACCGGGCTGGTTCAACCGGTTCGACTTAGAACTGGTGGTTGGCCTGGTTCAACTATAGCCGGTTCAGTTTATAGCTTAAGAACCGGACAAACCATTTGAACTGCGGTCAAACTGATTAAAACCAATCAGACAGATTCAACTGGTTCAGAAAAATCAAAAGTATGGTTGTCTCATTTTTGCACTCTGGAAATTTCAGCATCATTCCATGCAACAAACATCTCCATCTCCTTTCCTCTGTTCTTGAAACATGTAAGATGTCATGCTTGAAATTGTAGGATGGTGAGTTTTAGTTTAAAGCATATCGCAGATAAAAAAAATTATTTCGTAGAAGAAGTGCATTGTGGATATTCTCCAACTAAGGTAAAATAATTGGTAATTTAATGTAATATTATTTCATTTTGTATTATTAAAATGCATTTAGATTCTACATTCAAAAACTTGAATACTATTTGCTTTTTTTAAATTGAAATTTAAGTCAAAACATATAGCTTTTGGTGCATTAAACTTTGGTGTTTGATGATAATGGTGGATTTATGGATGAATAAATGTACATTTTAAATTTGTAGTTCGATATTTTAGTGAATATTAACCAAGATGTTCTTCCATAAAATCAACTTTTTTTAACTAAATTAATGATGTTAATTTTTTAAATTTATTTTTAATTGAATATAATATTATATTTGCGCTTAGTAAATGTATCTTTGAAAAATCTCTTATTAATATTTTTACATGTTTTGGTGACTGGGCTGATAGGTTTTAAGTTAAAAATTTAGTCTTAGGTATTTATTAATATAAACAATTAGATATTTACAACACCGTAAATATATAATGCTAACATTACCAGTTCAAACCTGTTTACTAAATCAGTTAAACCAGTTCGATCCAGATTAGTCCACTAGTTCCTTTACCAGTTTGGTTTTGAAACATTGCAACATACTATACAGACTTCCTTCCACTTGCCAACTGTTGGGAGTTTATTGCTAACAACTGGTTTGTTTTGAGTTGATATTTTCATGTTCCTGTAGGTTGCTGTCAAGAAGATGAAGAGAAAATTTTACTCCTGGGAAGAGTGTATGAATCTGCGTGAAGTCAAGGTATTTAGTTGTTTCTGGAAAAAAGAAAACATAACTTTTATGTCAATTGCATTCTTGCAGCCTCATTAAAGATTGTGTAGTAATAAATTATGTTGTTTCTGCTGGTCCACTGGTTCTTTTTGTGAAACTTTCAGTTTAGTTCTGAGATTGACTTGATTATATTTTTGCAGGCCCTCTGTAAATTGAATCATCCAAATATAATTAAATTGAAGGAGGTTGTTAGGGAAAACCATGAACTCTTCTTCATATTTGAATATATGGTATGAATTTGAGACCTTGTACTTGTTTTCCATTCCTTTTGTTTGGTCATAATAATTGCCTAGGTTTCAGTAACATATATGTTCTGTTCTTTCTCATTGAATTCAAGACAAGGCAGGCAAATGGGAAATACCTATGAAAAGAAAATTTCTAAAAATATGTAGTTTATTCATTTTATGGTCAAATAGATGTAAATAATTGATTGGAAGCTTTCTCAAAATGTTTCTGATTCTAATCTCCGTAAATGCTAGTATGATAAAATTTTTCAGTGTGAATTATGCATGCTATATGTGTGCATGCTTTTTCTATTTGATTTTTGTGAGTTGCAGTCTCTAGTGTATTGGTAGTAAACCTGACAGTTAGCATCATTGGTTAAAAAAGAGTGTTCCTTTTCTGTCTTCTCATAAAACTCTAATAAATTCTTGAGAACTTTGTACATTCATCTTCTGACTCAGGTTTTAAGCTTCAATATGGCTAATGTTTTTCTTAACCTACAATAATCAATGCAGAATTCTTCCATTTTGATTATGGCTTGGTGCAAATAAATCTGGATGCAATATTTTTGTATACTTCTTTCTGACAGTTTTTTTTTTTTCCATATAATCATCTTTCTGTCAGTTTTGTATACAATATGGAATTGAAAAAACTTTGATTAAGAGCTTGTATGATGTATATTAGTTTGGCTTCTATTTGGTTTGATTTTTATTAGTTCTGATACCATGTACCAGGAATATAACCTCTATCAGATTATGAGAGATCACCAGACCCCCTTTTCAGAAGTGGAGATAAGGAACCTAATGTCCCAAGTATTGCAGGGTCTTGCCTACATGCATAAAAATGGTTACTTCCATAGGGACTTAAAACCTGGTATTTTATGCTTTATGCTTAGATATTCTGTTTCTTTGGTATCATTCCTGTCTACTCATGTGAATTGGATAATAATATTATTCTTTACATTTAATTATCTAAGAAAATCTGCTGGTGACGGGAGAAACAATAAAAATTGCTGATTTCGGACTGGCTAGAGAAGTGACCTCCAAACCGCCTTATACTGACTATGTTTCCACACGGTGGTGAGTGGGTAGTGTTCTGATTGTTCCTTGTACTCTGTCTTCTGAAATCAAGCAATTTTCCATGCTTCACTCTGATACATTTTATACTGTCTTGTTATGCATGCAAGGTATCGAGCACCAGAAGTTCTGTTGCAGTCTTCAGTATACACACCAGCAATTGGTATAACATTCACCCAAGTTTTTGTTTGCATCTTCTTCGTTAAAGAACAACTAAATTGATGAACAGCATAGTGTAAAAATGAAAGTAAATGGGCATACCTATCGCTTGATGCTCTTTGCCAATTTCAAGTCTAGGAATGGCAAGATGTATGCAGACTTAACCACATTTTGGGGGCAGGCATTTTCTGTTACTGAAACCTACGCTAGTCTATGCCCCTTTCTATGTAACCCTTTCATTTTCAACATCTTGATGGTTGATGAAAAATCCACTTCATCTATTGTGTTTAGCATTACTTATATTATTATCTAAACCTTTTCATTTGTCTAATGTCACTGTGGATATACCTCATCTACAGACATGCAAAATTAACGCTATAAAATGATTTAATGCCAAATATCAATTTTCAAGTAGTATTTTCAACATTTAAACCATCTAAAATATCATTACTATATGGATAAATGATTCTATAAAGTATTATCACATTTTAATATATATGTCAATGGATCTAAGCATTTTCCCTAATTCACATATGAATGTGCCTATTTTTGAGCAAATGTGGCCTATGCATGTTAGATATGGATGAAATTTGGTCTCATAACTAAACAAATGATGTTAAATACAATGAGTGGATTGGAGTTTCTATCAAACATCAAAATCTTAAAATTTGAGGGGGTTTCATGAAACCGCTTCTATTTAACCCGATTACATTGAAGCGAGCTCTAGAAAGAATTATGTTCCCCGATGATTTGTTTAAAGATACATTCACATTTTATAAAGACACATCCACATTTTATTCAAAATTTTAAAGAGCAACTTGGAGTTGTTTGTTTTCTGTGTTACAAGTGAATGAGGCTGCATTGCGAATTTCATTTTCTTAAAATCCATTTTATAAGATAGGCTGGTGTTTCTTGAAAACATGCCTTGACTTTCAGCTCTATGAGCAAATATGATCCCCTGTCTTTACATTCACTTCTATACCCTCATACTTGCATGATGATGTGGGACACTAGCCTGCTTTCAATTATAACTGAGCATTGTGCCATGCATCAATTTCTGGGAACACTAGCAAGACTTGCAAAATTGTGACTGCATTTGGGCTTTAATAGTGGATGTTGCTCAAAGAAAATGCTTGGGCATTAGATAATTGGAATACCACTTCATAATCTATGGTATTTTTAAAGTGTTATTCCTATTACTTCACATAGGATTTATAATGGAAATAATTACAGTATTGTTGCACGTGTTATCCGATTTTCTTGGTGCAGGATTTGTAATAGAAAAGTAAATAAGATGCTGCTTATTTCACTATGTAATGTTACTACTAATAAGAGTTTGCTTGCGGTTGCGTTGGCTGGATTACATTTTTAAATTTATCACGGTGAGGGTGTGGATAAGCTTGTAGGTGACATTACAAAGCAATGCCAAACAGGCCCTAACTAATGTTGCTTCAAGTTCTTTTCTGATGTTGCAATGATAACTTTTCTTTTTCTTTCGTCTTCTTCTGGTTAGAAATCAATGGGTTTGCTGGCTACATAGCAGCAATGTTGTTAAACAATTTCATTGAATGATTTTTGGTCATTAAAAATGTGAAACATAGGCCAACTAGGTGACTGCCTTGTTGGTACATGCTCTTGTCAACAGAAGTGCAGGCGCAGTTTCGAAATCTCTCCTTGGTGGAACTCTAGTTTTCCACCCAGTTTGTGGTGGTCCAGTTTTTGGGAGTTTATCTCCCTTTGATATAGGAGGGGCTTTCTCTCCATAGAGGATTTATGGGAGCTTAGTGTGTCTCCATATGAATGAGCAATGAGCTTTACTTGTAATATCAAATGTGATGTTGTAAATTACCAATCGAAAAAAAAAGTGTGAAACATAGGTGATGGACTCAAAAATTCCAAAAAAGAGATAAGGGAGGAAAAGAAATAGAGAAATTCTATTGTTTTGAAGTTAGACCAATGATATGAGGTGTATGGTTCTGATTGTTCATCTTGATATATTTGTTTTGTTTGATTTTTTTCACTCTTTTCCCTTCGGATGGACAAACGATAAATGGAAGGTTTTGCAGATATGTGGGCTGTTGGTGCAATACTAGCTGAACTTTTCACATTGTCTCCTCTCTTTCCGGGTGAAAGGTAAAATTTTGTCACCTCAGACCCAAATTTTCTCTCTTATAGGTCCATAATATGACTTCCCTTTCTTACCATGTTTATATAAATATGCGGTGACTAGCTTTCCATTTGTTTTCAGTGAGACAGACCAAATATACAAAATATGTTGCGTCCTTGGGACCCCTAATTATAATACTTGGCCTGAGGGGATGAACCTTTCACATCTGCTTAATTTTAGGTTTGCAGAGGTACATCCTTCTGCTGCTACTTATTAGTCTTCTGCCTTGTGTTTCTCTCTCTCCCTCTCTCTCTCAAAAATATTTTTGTAAAACTTTTGCAGGTCATGCCCTCCAACCTTTCAGATCTGATTCCAAATGCTAGCTTGGAAGCAATTGATTTGATTTGGGTGTGTATTAATGATTTTTCTATTTTCCTTTGTTTTCAACTTGCAGTTGTTATGATTTTCTACTGAATGTATAGGTGCACTTTGCATCTTGATGTTCATGGGATGAATTTTTTTTTGGGCAGCAACTATGTTCTTGGGACCCGCTGAGGAGGCCAACTGCTGAGCAGTCACTACAGCATCCTTTCTTCCATGTAAAGAAATATCTCTCCCTCTCAAAACTATAATTTGGTAATAGGAAATTTTTTATTTTAATCCTTTGAGCAGGTTGGATCATGGGTGTCTCGTCCACTTCTGGATCCTTTGCAGCCGACAATACCAAGTCATGCTGCTGAGTTGACAGGCATGGGTTTAAAAAAATGATAGTTCCTTACATACATTTACTTTTTTCTTTTTGATGAAAAGTTTGTTACGTAATTTTCAAAGATGTCATTTGAGGATATGATTGCCTTTTCTTTTTTATTCCAAGGCCTGAATATTTTGATAAAGCTTATTGGGTGATTTTATTGCTGTTGCAGGAACAGAGCCAAAGCTTGAGTTGAATCTTTGGGATTTTGGCACTGAATCGGATGACTGTTTTCTAGGCTTAACTCTGGCTGTGAAACCAAGTGATTCTAATCTAGGTAATGGTGGTGTCACCCAAGAATTCCAGAGTCAACTTCACCTAGATTGTGGAGATTATGCCAACCATTTACATTCTATTGAACAAAGTGGGGAAAATATTTATAAAAGATGAAGAGTAAAATTCACGGTGCAAAACATTTCATGCACACTGCATGCAAAGTGAACTTTTCAAAGATTGTTTACATGTGGAAAGTTGTTTTTTTTCCCCGTTGTGGGAGGATGATTGCATACCTTGCCTACTTGATTTAAGAAGAGAAATGCTAGGCATGCTCACAAGAGGTTGGCAGTACAATTTTTTATACATTATAAATCTACAATACATGTATAATAGCCACTTTTAGGATATGGCGTTGGTGAACCTGCTTTATCACAAAGCCTTTGAACCAGATATTGCGCACTTTCATCACCATCATGTTTGACCTGTAGCCCACACTTATGTCCATGTAACAAAGTTCTCCATTAATCATAATGATCTGTGTTTTCCTGTCAGTTCTGTTGTGGTTGATCTTGCATGCACTTGATTAATTCAAGCTTTCTGATAGATTTTATTATTATATTATTATTTTTGCAGAAATGGTTCGTCAGGTCTCCCAAAATGCGAGAGAGGTTGGTTTCTCTTTGAGTTACTGATTCTTCTATTTCTCATCATATGTGTAGGATGTCATGTCGGCAGTGGATGTTTGTTCGCACATGGGAAATGGAGATGTTTTCTTTTTCCTTAAAACAAAGAACAGGGATGGGATTTTTTGGGAGCCTATGAATGTTACAAGCATCCTCAGATATGTCAGATGATTTTCTAGCTTTGTTACTTTGACACTTTGTTATCTTGTAACACAGGAAATCCTCTTTTGCTCTGGATTTCAGGACCACTCAAGGGAAAGAGGTGACTTTCATCTTCATTCGTCAGCATTGTGTTGTACTTCTAAATGCATTTTTTCTTGTAAATACTGATGTGCGTTTGCCACAGCAGATTACCAATTTGGGGAATTTTTTGTCTCGGGCAATGTGATAGGGCTTTTGATGGTTCAAATGATGGACCGTGTGTTGTGGTCTGTTGTTATTTGTGCTGGAGTTTTTCACCAGTTTAATTGCACGAGGAATGCGATGAGGTTGTACATAAGGCCTAGTGATAAATTTGATGGGCTTGGCTAACACTGGACTGCTTATGTCAACCTGTTTCGTTAGGTGGATTGCCTTTTAAGGAAATTCTTGATGGACAAAATACCAAATTCCTTCTTTGAGTCACCTATGACAACATAAATGTGAATTAAAAGGTCGGCAGTAGCAGGTGCTAACTCATGTACTGAAGTCCAAGCAACCAAGTTAATTGATTGTCATTATAAAGGCAATGATTAGATGTAAAGGTGGATGCAATCATCTTTAACATGCCTAATATCTATATTCGCATATGTGGGTAGGATGGGGCTCGATAATGGGATTGTTTGTGGGTACAAAATGTTGAAAACATTTTGCAAATGAAGATGGAGTGAATTTTTTGTCAGAATGATGACCATGAAGTCCATTTCAGTATGGCTTATTAAAGGCCAGTCACTGGAAGAAAGGTTATGATGCTGTGTTGTAGTTTTTTTACATGACTAGAGAATCGAGTGCGCTCTATTAGTGGAAGCATAAGTAAAATTGGATCATTACTAAATGAGAACATTGTTATTGTACATATTATGTAAAAACAAGCAATAATTAATTCTTACATATAATCTAACAGTGTGCAATAAGGACAAAATTTGGACCATTTATTTATGAGAGAAGCGCTCAACTACAGTAAACTGCCTATTCTACTGCACCCTTGGTTGAGTTTTAATAACCTATCTCTTTTTGATGTCTGCATTATGATGTTTTATTTCTTTTTCTAATGCGAATTGAATGACTTTTCCACAATAGACAAATTGAAGGCATGCCTTGATTCCTTTTGGGATAACTGTATAGTGTATATGAGTGTGGGATTCGGGGGAATGAATGACTTACCTTGGCCTGATCATCAGAATTAGGGTTGTAATTCACCTACTCCTGACCCTATTTCTAAAAACCTACCCCGCCCTATTTTTAGGTCGGTACGGTTCAAGATTAGCCCTACCCTAAACTGCCCTTTTCAAGTTTGGTTCTGTTTTTTCCTTGTATCAAATCAGTTCACGAAAGTGTAATTTACTCTCATCTTTATACATGGAACTGTGGTCCCAAAAGAAAGTCATGAAAATAAAGATTGAGCTGTTTTGATTATCTAAGGAGTTGATGATTGGTGTTAAGATTCTATATCATATCTTTTCACATACTGAGGAAACAAGTTTTGGGGTTTAATTTCTAGTATGTATAATGTGTTGGTTTAGCTTAGTTTGGGTACTAAATCTCTGAACTGACCCTATCCTACGCATAGGTGGGAGTCAGATGGCCAAACTAAGCCTACCCTGTGAGTAAAAAATTTGGAGTCACACCTATCTCAAATTGGTTTGGTTCAGTTTTGCAAGTTCCCTACCAAGTTGCACCTCTATCAGTATCAAAACAAATGAATTCTTTTTGCATGCTAATTGATGGCTGTCCTGGACTTCTTTGGCATGCCACAAGTTTGACCCATTTCTATCATATCAGCTGCTTAACATGAACACATAATATTTATAGCTAACTGCACAGGATGATATGTTGCAGATGTACCTTAACATTTCTATGCAAACATGTATGGCATGGCGTAATTTTGTGTGGAAGGACAGTTGGGCACACTCCATTTTCCTTCTTTATTGTAGAGAATGTAGGTGAAAAAGGTTGCCTGTATGAAATCTCTGTTTTCAGGGAGTAAAAGACTACTAATACACCTGTGCATGAAGATATATTGCATGGTTACATCTGCTTGTATTTGTGATTATGTTATTATGGATCATGACAAGATGGTTTCTTATTGCAGTATTTTGGCCTCTAAAATCTCCAGATTCTAGAGGAAATGACTTACCGGCAAAGCCATTCTCTTCTTTTCCACCTTCGTATTTGGTCGATAGGTGAGATTCTCTAACTTGCACTTTGTTTTTTTAACCTCTTTGGACGAACTTCGTGTATAGCTTCTGCTTTCAAGGGGATGCATAGTTTAGGGCACTCAATAGTGGGAGGCTCTGTCGAAAAAAGAAAGAAAAAAATAGTGGGAGGCTGTGCTGATGTCGTATCCAGTCCCAGAAACAGGACTGTAGTTACCACCCTACTTGATTGAACGAGGAAAGGAAAACTGTTCTTTTTAGTATTTTTTTTTTCTTTTTTTTTTTTTATTATCATAAGAATTTTTAAATGATTTGATCTCTGCTAGCCGACCAAAACATGTTTATGTGAGCAACAAAAGTTTTGAGGACATGATCTCGGCTCTTTCTTTACATTTTGCGGTCACAACTTGCACGTCCACCCATTGGGGAACATAACCTTGGCCCTTTACTTTTACCTTTTGCAGTCAGCTTGCACTTCCACCCATTGTGGTTCCACAGTCTGCAGGATTTTCTATTGCTGCTCTGCAACCAAATAACATCGTCGACAATCACCACCCATTTGGACCGATGGTGGCCATTCCATCTCCCTTGCGGCAGAGCCATTTCTAAGCAGAAATCAAGCTAGCCGCTTTGGAGCGGCAAGTCAATTTTTCCTTCAATTGCACATAAGGTCAAGGATTTGGAGTGCCGAGTGCTTAGTCTTATAATAAGGGAGTGCTGCAGAAAATATGTAAATTAAAGTTTTTATTTTTCTTTGTTATCCCCCCTTTTCTCCTCAGTTTCTTTTGAAGAAAGCCCATTGATCCAGGAGCTAATAATCAAAAAATCAGGGGGAAGGTGAGATACCTATTTATATCTTCATTTCTTTGGTGAGTGATAGCAATGTAAATTATACAAGTGGGACTATTATAAAAAAAATCTGCAAAAATTTCCTTCGAAATTTCTTCTTGTGCTCATTGCTCAAGGGTACTCCAATGCTGCTATTATTTATGCTCCGTGTACTGAGTGTAGACTGTCAGTTTTGTGGGGGTGAGAATAGAGGCTTGTTAACCTGCGATCTGCGCTTGACTTATGTTTTGATTGGGTAAAATGAATATTTTTATGATCTAGTATAGGAATAGATTCAAAATTTTGACTCGAATTTAAAAATTGGGTCGGGATGAGTTGGCATGTTTTGTCCTAAAGCATCTCAACCTACCTGGTGTATATTTATTTATCAAAATTGTAAGCATTTTTTTTAAAAAAATTTATTATCGTTTTATTGTAAAATCCTCATATTATTTATGATTAACTAGATCAAGAATATAATAATTAATAAAAGACTTTTGCATATATACATGTAACTAATTGTAGTTTTTTTTTAAGTACATTTGACAAGTGTATAAATTCCTGGATACAGACTTGAGATCAATCCAAAATTTTATTTAGACAGCTATTGAAAAAAAAAAGGTAAAGGTCAACCCGATTTTATTCCAACATAGTATAAAACATAGAGGCAACAGAATTTTTTTAAAAATAGAGTCGAGTCAGACTCGGTACGACCTGCATAGATTTCCACCCTTTGCTTCAGGCGGCCAACTTGCTCAACTAAAGTGAACGTGATAATGGGGAAAACGACTCGCTTGTTCCTGTTTTGTACGCCTGAAAATTGAGAATTCTTTCCATAATTAGTAAGTTATATACTCTTGCGCAGCCAAGAAATCTTATTAATCTGTCAATCATCTCTCATTTGTTACCACTGGATGGAACGAGTGGTTTTCTCAATCAAAGAAAGCATTAATTTTTCGGCCAGACGGGGAAATCCAGAAGTCTTCAAAGCTCTCCTGAGCGCCTTTTAGAAAATTTTGTAGTACTTTTTAAAATTTTTTATTTATATATGGGTTGGGTTCTTATACGGTCGCCCTGTAAAATTTTTAAAAACTGTTTATACATGTGTGAACTCTACTTACATTTTTACCTTGTGAAATGTGGTAATTCTTTGAATTAGTTTCGTGTTTTTTGAATGAATATTTGAAAATCAATGAGGGAGTGGAAATATAAATGGGGCCATGCGTATAAATAACCAAAAAGAATTTTGTTAGCCCGCAAAACGAGCTAGCTAGAGTTTGTTTATTTACAAGCTATTTCATATGTCAACCTTAACATTTGTTTTGCAGTGGTTTGAAATTTATTGCAAAATGATCTTTTCAAACTGGTCTAAAATCCAGTGATTTTACACCTATCCAAAGACATTTTTTTTTGTTTTTTTTTTAAATTTTTTATAAACATGTTAAATTTAGTTATATTTAATGCTTATAGCATTAAATATAACTAAATTTAACATGTTTATAAAAAAAATTTTAAAACATATGTTTTTAGACCAGTTTGAAAAGATGAATGCTCAAATTTATTTACGGGGCTCAGTTTTTCAAATTCCAAAAAGGTATGCTAAAACTGCATACTTAAAGAGCCCTTTTTGCTAAATTTAAAGAAAAGTAATAATAGTAAAAACTGGGAATTCGTTCTCTTGCCATGGATCCATCCATGAATACCACCAAATAATATAATATGGGTGGCGCCATTAACGTGCTCAACCACCACCTCGTGGCGGTCATACAGCCTCCACGCTATCCATCTGCATGTCAATCACGAGCTACTCACCAGGCAGCTGCTTTGCAATCTCCTTTTCACCGAGGTACTACTTTATTGAGTTATTCACGTAGGCATAAAACGTTCTACCAAATTGTAAATTAGCAAGCTATTAATTCTGGGCCCTCGCAGATATGATAAGATTTGCGGGGTTTTCATCGGGAGTCCCAAATTACACAGATGCAGTTTCAGGTAATTTCAACTATTTTACATGGACAATTTCAACCCTTTTTTCTCGATTATGATTGATAGAAAATCTTCTACATCTATTGCATTCAACAAAATATGTTTTGCTAAGAAAATTTTTTTTATCTAAATCAAAGATGTGCATGAGTGACATTTACTTAAAAATATATGTATTTATGTGTAAATTATGAAATATGCTTAGATCCATTTGCACATTTATATAATGTAACAATATTTTATAGAATCATTCGTCCACATAGCAACCATATTTTAGATAATCTAGATGTCAAAATAAAATTTTAAATTTAATATTTAACATCGAATTATTTTATTAGGTGATATTATAAATTTGTAGATGAGTTCATGCAAAATAATAATAGATAAATGATGAGATTTTTATGTCAATGTAAATAATGTTAAATATAATAAATGAATTGTATTTTCTATTGATCATTGGATGAAAAATAGATGAAATTACATAAGAATGAAATTTTATAGAAGCAAAACTCTTTTGTGGGTATGATTATCTTTTTGTTTTAGGAAATTATAAAATACTCTGCAATACTTGTATCGCTTGTATTCTTTTTTTATGGATATTTTATAATTATCTTAACTGTTATTTCTTAGTATGCTTTGAAATATTCTTACGAATTACTTACACTATTCAAACACATCTCTAACCATAACTCTAATTAATCAATCAGAGGACACTCCCACCAAAATCCAAAGGAGACTGCTGCCAATGCATAATCCTGCTGCCATGTAGATTTGAAAACTGGTCGCCTAGCCTTTGGGGCAATGACCAGTACGCGCCACTTCTATTTTGACTTTATCAAATGTAGTTAAATTTTTTCATAAAACAACAAAATGCTCCTATTGAAACTCAATTGATTATTAATGTTAATATTTTTATTATTTATCCATAAATGTTATCATTTTTATTTTTATTTGTAATGGTTTGTACAACACTTGAATTGGTAATAATGGTTACAAATAATAAAAATCATTTGTATTAGCAATAGGGGCAATTTTGTCATTTTATAAAACTAAGGACCCAAAATAATTTCATCTAAATTATTTAGGTATACACAAGTCCCCAAAATTTTTTGAGTTTCCAAACCGACAGCAATGGTTAGATTTTAGAGGCCAAGGGAGAAAGCGGATCTATTTTGAGCAAAATAAAAAATTAGACCATATTTATTTTTACATTTGAAGCTCCAACTGTTTGTTTCTTAATCGAAAGTGCTCCATTAATTAACAACCTATCTTGCTATATTTAAAACTTAAATGGTCTTTTTTTAATTTACAATCAATCAAAGTAACTAACTTAATTTTAATTATAAAGATGAAGGACTCTACTTTTATGTAACCGAGTTACATTAAAGCCACCTCATATGATTTCATTAGTTTCAACTTATTAATTTCTCCACCCACCTTTCTCCCTCCCGTGGGCCCCGCTGTTGGCGATCTACGGCTTGGATGGCCGCACTACTACTGGTGCATGCACTAATTAATGCCACCCCCGGTGCATGGACAATTGGACATGTCCTTGCTTCCTTTTAGCTTTTTTTTTTTTAATTTTTTTTAATTTTTTTTTAATTTTATGATTTTTAGTTTTTTTAATTTTATTTTCTAACAAAAGCCAAACATTTTGTCATCTTCATTAACGCGTATTTATCTAGGCCGTGTTTATTTACACCAAAAATATTTTAAACTAAAGCTTTTCAATAAAAAACTTTTCACTTATCGTAATTATCTTATTTTTATTTTTATATTTTTACATTTTTCCTTACAACTATCTTATTTTGAATTATTTTTGTACAACTACTTATATATCTAACCTATTTATTTTAACTTTATTATCTTTACTTTTTATCATTATCCTACAGTACCATATTATTTTCTTTTATTTTAATAACTTTTATACAAAAAAAATTTCATCCAAAATTTTATCATTTTCCAACACGATAATTGAAAACTTTTATTATTAACGCCTAATTTCTAATATATGTAATTTTTAGCATTATAAACAATGATTGCTTGCAGCAAATCAATTAGTCGATAAACCTATTTTTATTTTTTATTTCTTATTCAATATGGTGGTTCTCATCCAGACCAATTAGAATGTCAAATTTTATATTTTCTAATTTTTTAAAATAAAAATATAAAATGTCACGCTAGTCAATATAGGGAGGATTTAAAATAAAAAAGAAAAAGTTGTTTCGAACCTACTGCAAACCAATTTGGTTGCATAGGATCAGTGTTATAAACAAGCATACACCTTTACATATACATAGGGGAATCTTATTTATTTTAACTTTGTAAAAAAATTAAAGAAGCGCACGAACATGGGGTTGCATTAGATGATAGGATCCCGATAACATGCACGTACAGCGAGCATTATGCTGCTGCCGAAACGTTTTCTAGATATATTTTTTAAAATCTTGTGCAATAAATATGCTTAAATATTCTGGATATATGATTTTTGTATTTTTAGATTTTTAAAGTATTTTTATTTGAATTTATAAACAATGGTTTTTCTGTTTTATAAATTCAAAAAATGTAAAATTATATATCTAAAATATTCAAGTATGGCCTCCCCCATGTTTATCCCAAAAAAGAAAAAAACAGACCCGAGAACGGGTGGGCGCATGCGATGGGAATCCTATAACTCCCTTGTAATTGCAAAAAAGTGTATGAGAAAAGCAAATCAATTATTGGGTTGATCGGAATCCTATAACTCCCTTATAATTGCATAAAAATGTATGAGAAAAAGGAATCAATTATTGGGTTGGTCAAGTTGGGATGACTCGTCGGGGTCTTCTCAATTAAATGTTAACTCAACTTTTTTTTTTTCTTTTTTTCCAAAACTGCAATCAAATCCTAAAATAAATTTATATAGATCAGATTAATAAATATATAAAATTAAAATTAAAATATAATAAAAGCTAAGCTTTTTATGAGAACATCTTCCAATTTGTGACTTGTAAAGTAACATAATTACTACATAATCTTATTTCAAATCAATGATGTGTGGTTAATGCCTGTATAATATATGGTTCTATGTGTTAATGGTTAACGAGAATGATCTTGTACGACTATTTTTTATTAACCGATCATATTTTTATATTAGCACACGAAATTAGATTTCACAAATATTTAACTCAAATATCAGGCCAAGTTGACAAATATCTAACTCAAAAGAACTAACTTTTGGAATTGGGTCGGATCATAACATTTTTGTTTCACAAAATGTTTAATCTAAAATGGGGTTGGGTTAATCGGGTTTAGATCAATGTTGTTAGACCTTTTGATTGAGACGAGACTATATTTACGCCTCGGTTAGTCCCCTATCAGCTGCAGTTACGTCCGCAGATCGGTCGAGAACGGCGAGTAGTTCACGCTCCACCAAATATTCCAATAATTCCTTTCTTTTTCTCGTCTTCTTTCTTCCTCCTCCAGTACTCAGTATACGTGCATATAGCGTAAGTATATATCTCGATTGATAGCCAGCTTGATTCCATCCAACGAATAGAAATAGAAATTGACAAGCAGCTGTACTCTTTAGTATTTCAATCTAATGGGGAGTAGAGAGGTTGAGCAACCCACCAACTCGTTGCGGATCGCCATGTTCCCCTTCTTTGCTTTCGGCCATATCAGCCCCTTCGTTCAGCTCTCCAATGCCCTCTCCTCCTCCAACCCCTCCATCACCATCTTGTTCCTCTCCGCCCCCGCCAACATCCCTCGCATCTCCGCCTCTCTCTCCCCCGCCGTCCAACTCATCCCCCTACACATTCCGCCCGTCCATGGCCTTCCACCCCACATCCAGAGCACCGCCGACGCCACCCCCCAGCAAAGCGAGCTCCTCAAGAAGGCCGTCGACGACATGAAGCCCCAGATCGAGGCTCTCCTCCTCCGCCTCAACCCCCACATCGTCTTCCACGACTTCAACCACCAATGGCTGCCTTCCGTAGCTAACCCACTCAACATCAAGAGCTTCTTTTTCTCAGTCTTCAGCGCCATCTCCGGCGCCTTTCTCATGGTCCCTGCCAGGCTGCCCTCCCAAGATATTCAGGATGCTCCTCCCACCGTCGAAGACCTCAAGAAGCCGCCTCCAGGCTTCCCCTCCACCTCCGTCACCGGGCTGAGGACGTTCGAAGCCCGCGACCTGCTCTACGTCTTCAAGAGCTTCTTCGGCGGGCCCCCCGTGTACGAGCGCGGAGCCGCCGCCAACAAGAACTGCTCCGCCATCGTCCTCAAGACGTGCTTGGAGATGGAAGCGCCGTACTTGAAATTCATCGAGGCCCAGTACGGGAAACGGGTCCTCCTCGCCGGGCCGGTGGTCCCTCAACCGCCAACTGGAGTCCTGGAGCAGCGGTGGGCGGATTGGCTAGTCCAATTTCCGGAGAAATCAGTGGTTTTCTGTTCATTTGGGAGCGAGACGTTTCTCAAAGACGAGCAGATCCAAGAGCTTGTTCTTGGGTTGGAGATGGCGGGGCCGCCATTTTTTGCAGTGCTCAACTTTCCCAGCTCAGGGGGAGGAGGACAAGAAGATGTAAAACGATTGAAGAGGTCTTTGCCGGAAGGATTCGAGGAGAGGGTGGGGAAGGAGAAGGGTTCCGTGGTTCACACCGGGTGGGGTGCAGCAGCAGCAAATCCTCGCACACCCAAGCGTTGGATGCTTCGTATGCCATGCTGGGCTGAGTTCGATAATGGAAGCGCTGGTGAGCGACTGCCAGCTTGTGCTCCTTCCCCAGAAGGGCGACCAGTTTCTGAACTCGAGACTGGTGGCGGGAGATCTGAAGGCGGGAGTGGAGATAGAAAGAGACGATGAAACGGGGAGTTTTAAGAAAGAGGACGTGTGCAGGGCTGTGAAAACAGTGATGGAGAGAGCAGACGAGGAGCCCAGCAAGACGATAAGGGAGAAACATTCGAAATGGAGAGATTTCCTACGTGATGACAACCGCCAGGCCAAGTTTCTTAACGATCTTGTGGCGGAAATGAAGGGGATGGTTTATGGGTAAGAATATGGTAATATTATAATTATGTCTTCAAGGCAAAACGAAGTGCATTTATATGCATGCAATGTTTTAATGTTTGTGTTTAGTTAGTTGCTTTGAGAGAGAATGTCATGTTGGTTACCCTTTTAATTTTTCTATTGAGTTACGCTTCCGTGATTGGGATTTATGATTATGTGTGAGAAATTGGCTCCTCTTATCTCTTTTCTTATTAATTAGTATATTTTGATGAAGGTTAATTCTAAATATATTTTGAAGTACTTATTTGTTATTTATGGGGTGTTTATTTTCTACTAAAGCTTTTTAATCTAAAACTTTTCACTCTCTAGAATTACTTTTTTTTTTTAAATTATTTCTTCAATTCTTACTATACAACTATCATATTTCTCAATTATTTCTACATAATTACTCATACATCTAACCTGTTTATTTTAATTTTATTTTCTTTACTTTCGTTATTATCCCTGTCATATCGCATTTTTTCTCCCCTTTCAAAAAAATTTATATAAATTTTTTTTTTATCAAAAGTTTTATCACTTCCTAAATACACCCTGTACATGCTAAACGCTGAGAAAGCTTTTGAAGCCGAGATGAGGCTTAACTGCAGTTATTATTGGTGACGGGCCCTACCTACTTCAGTGGTATCGGTGGAAACATGATGTGAAATTCTACTATTGATCAAGGGGCCTACCTACTTCAATGGTATCGGTGGGAAAATGATGTGAAATTCACTACACAAATGATATTTAGAATAAGTTGTGTGACTAATTTCATCTAAATCGAACACATAAATAACCTTCCTCCAAAATCTGTGCAACTTCATTGGTTAGCTGGGGTTCAAATTCTATCATGGGATTTCGTTCCGGCGTTGGAGCAGTGGTTTTTTCGTGTTGTGGGAGCTGGATAATGAATGTTTGGTGTCCTTTTAATAGATTCTTTTAATAAATAATAGGAAGACAAATTTGTAATATAAAATGAGATGAGGATACTTGGATATTAAGGCTGATTGTAATATGAACTGAGATGAAGTATAATTCGACATGCTGAACATAACCCATCTTCACTATTGGTGTACACAGGATAATATCAAGTCATTGCTTGTGTATTTAATGTGAAACAAAGAGCCAACGCGAAACGCTAAAATGGTGAAGGGGAGAGAGAATGCACATGAAGGAACAATAATGATGAAAGAGAAGATGGGACGTGCAAAATCCCAAGCAATGTGCGTTCTCTCGTGCTCTCTTCAAACTAGTGGTATTAATCGGGTCGAGTTCACTCGAATTGGAGTAAATACAACCCTAATTCATTTTATAAAATCTCAACCCAACCTTACTTTTAACTCTATTTCTCACATCTTAACCTAACCTTGTTATAACCTAATAATAATCAGTTTGGTTTGAGTTAGAATTCAGGGTTAATAAATATATAATATTTACAAATATTTTTCTTAATTAAATTTATTTTAAAATATAAATTTATATAAAAGAATAAAAATTAATCCTTTTTATAAGAGTACTCTTCATTTATGACTTATACGATGATATAATTGCTAAATAATCTTATTTCAAATTAATAGTGTCTAGTTAATTTTTATGTATTACGTGCTAATGTAAGACTAATTATTAATAATTTATCATATTATATACTAATATATGAAATCGGGTCGTGTCAGGTTGACAATCATCTAACCCAAACTAACCCATTTTTGAAATTGGGTTGGTTCAAATCGGATTATATAATTTATTTTTTTTCAAAATGTCTAACTCGACCTTATTATAGATCAGGTTGAGTTAGTCGGGTTCGGATTTACATCCCTACTTCAAACTGCGTCCACAGGTTGAAGCATTGAGAAGATCAAGCACCCTAATGCAACCAAAGTTGTGGGAGACAATGATAATGCAGAGAATTTTTTATTCGATTTTTTTTTTGCTTTTGGATTTTTTCCTACTCCATTGTTGATGAGGCATTTGCTTATGATATTTGGTTTATTTTCTTTTCATTGGATAGCTTCTTGCATTGTCGTTGGTTTCTTTGGCTTTGGTTTTCTTCTTCTTTTGATTATGAGTTTTTGAATAACAATTGATGCCTTCTAGCAAGGATTGTATTTCAGGAGAATTTGTAAATGTACCTACATAGTTTGATGTAATTGTGGATGTACCCACATAGTTTATGAATTGCATATCACTTCCATATAATTTCTTTAAAATTGCGTCGTACTCATGAGACCTCTCGCCATTAGCAACCATTAATATGTAAGTTGAAAATTTGGATAATGATAGAAATGACCTAGTTCAAAACTATTGTAGAATCTGACAACTATAAAAACCCACTTGTGTAATTAGAAGAGATTGATTAGAAGAAGAGATTTTTTGAAAAGGAAGGTAAGAGAGATGAAAAATTACTGCTCTTAGGTTTTCTGTTCAGCCAAACAAAAAGACATTATCATGAAAGATGGTAGAGATTCAGTGTTGCCCTTGCCTCTAAAATCTTTCCTATCTAGTTACTTATGAATATTTAGTTAAGATAATTTCTTCTCTAAAGCTACTAAATATATAAATCTAAATAATGGTTTGGATTGGGTTAGTGTTGTGAACTCAACTAGAAAACCAAAAATAATAAATACTTGGATGATTAACAACTCAATTTTAAGTGGTAAAGATTACTAATATATTTGGTGAAATGTCTTAAAGATGAAATTTTCAATTGATAAAGTAAAGCAGATCAAGTCTAAAAGTTAAGTCGACTCAGTATTCAACTTGGGTTAAGTCTATACCCAAGTCGACCTCAAATTACAACTTATGACGAAGAATTACAGGTTTTGATATGTAGACAAGTCAAGTCACAAGTCCAAGTCGACCTCACTTGCGACTTGGGTGAAGTCAATAGCCAAGTCGACTTATGGGGTTGCATAAATCATCTAATTGGAAGTTGAACGTGAGAAGTCGATAGCCAAATTGACTCCACATTGCGACTCGAGTCAAGTTAAAGGCAAAGTCGACTCAAGACTTCGACCTACACCTATGAAGAAAAGCATCATTTCACCTGCTAAAGTGCTAGATGTCAAGTCGCACATCCAAGTCGACTTCGCCATGCAACTTGGATGAAGTTCAAGTCAAAGTCAACTTAAAGCAAGGACTTAGAAGAATGAAAGCAAAGGAGGACAAATTGTAGAATTCTTAACTTCAGACAGGAAGTGAAGTTGCATAGTCAAGTCGACTTCTCTAGCAAAGTCCCACGGCCAAGTCGACTTAAGAGTTGCCTGAATTGTCTGATTAAAAATTGAACGTGTGAAGTCGCACATGAAGTTGACTTTACATGCATCTTGGGTCAAGTGGAAGACCAAGTCCGCTCTAGATGAAACTCAAGAAGCACTGTATGTGAGAGAAGTGTTTAAGAAGTTGAAATGCCTCAACTGAAGTCAAACCCAAGTCAATTCCAATATACAACTTGGGTAAAGTCACAGCCGAAGTCAACTTTAACTGCAACTACACTGTAATTATCGAAAAATTTAAACGTTGATGCATTAAATACGCGCCACCTACCTCATAACATTCGAATTTCTTCCCTCTCTATTTAAGACTCGTCAAATGAAGTGGAGAGAGTTAGCTAGAGAATTGATTAAATCGTGATCTTCTAACTTGTAAGCATTTAGGTGATCTTTTAAGTGCTCTACAAGAAGAACTGAGTCATCCACTACTAGTGCTAAAACCATCTCCATCAACTCTCACTCTACGAGTTCTTTTTCGTGCTTAAATTTTCATACACAATCTGTAAAGTATCGACTCCTTTTAATCATTTTGTTGTTATTCTATTTGGCATGGTGTAGGAGACCAAGGCCAAGTAAAGGCAAGTAGTATTTAGTTGGAGTGTAACTCACTACCTACGTGAACAATATTTCTAATGGCTCTTTAGAGCTAGAATCTAGAAGAGAGTAAGGGCTCTAGTTATAATCCTATTAGTATAGTAGAACCTAAGACACTGAGGTGTACCCTTAGAAGAGTGAAGTAGGGAAGATTGTCCTGAACTACTATAATCTTGTGTGTCTGATATTCTTGTTTTGTTTGCATTTCTATTCTCCACATTTTTCATTCAAAAAGACTTCATTCACATAGGGTTAAAATAAATACACCAAAAGAATTTCAAAAGAATAATTCACCTCTCTCCTCTTGGGTTTTACTACAAGCTTGGGACCAATAGTTAAATCATCATAAATTTTGTTAAATCGTCACAGTGAAGTTAAAATAAGAGGTCGATACTTTAACATTGGCAATTCCAACAACATCGTATAATTGCCCATTCATTCCAACTAATAACATGAATGATCTCATTCACCTAAAGTGTTTGAAAACCCCAAAAGAACATTACATCTAACGCAGATCACTGGTTAAGTCAATCCAAAATGTTACTCATCCACTTAGCCCAGAGAGTAGAGACCCATATTAAATATGCATTTGGATAGATAAACATAGTCCACAGAGATAGTGTCGTGGAAGACGCTTGCCACCACTAGTGAAGATAATCAAAAAAAATTTTAATCTAAGCAAAAGGGTAAAAACTTAATTGTTAAAAATAAAAAGAAAGCACACGACCTGCATGCCATCAATGGAATGACCCACAACCCTAAATTGAAAGGTGATTTAGGAAACCTAACTATTCACAAGCAACCATTATATTCTGTTTGACACCAACCATTAATATGGGTACCCATGCAATTTTGCTGAAACTATGTGAGTGCAATACGTAATTTACGAAACTATATTGGTAATCTGCAATTAACGTTAAATTATATAGGTCTATTTGAAAATTATCCTCATGTTTTATCTATTCATCTCTGTTGGTAGCAATTGTGGCTATGGGGTTGTCTGCTCTTGACAACACATTTTAGCAGTTTGCTTTTCAACCTTGAATCTTACATTTCAAATTGGGCCGTGAGAAGTGTTGCTCTCAAAATATCATTCATTCGAATGGTCCACTAATGATGTGGATCAGGAATGTATGGTTCAAATCACTTACAAACCAAACATTGGGTGGATCCTCTTAAGATCGAATTTCTAGATGACCGTAGCCCACATCTGACCATGCAGCAAATTTGAGACAAGGGTGCTACACACTAAGCATCTAGGAAAGCAACAATAATATGATATCTGGTGCTCAAAAGAAGAAAAGTCGAAAAAGGATACTACATGGGTTAACGTGTGAATGATATTCAGAAAGAGATGAAAACTCGATAGTTTTCCCTGTTGCCATTGTAAAAATTATTATCAATGAAAGTGAAATTCCAAACAAAATATCTCACACCGAAATTTCAAAAAGGAGACAATTCTCTTTTTTACAGTTTGTAGGAGCTATTTATTTGAATGATATAGAGGATAGCTTGACACATGTACCTCGAGCTTATTTCAATCTAAAGGGCCTTATGCCAGCCTTTGTCCGCAACTATATGTCAAACCTCATTCCAATTACTCATGTCCTACCTCTTGAATCACCTCCCGCAAGAGTCACATATCCTTAAAATTTTGTTCTTCATATTGGTCAAAAGAGGGAGCTTGATGTCACAGCTTGGATGTCTTGAAAATCATCTTTTTAAAATTTTCAACACATTTATTTCTTGATTAGTAATGTGTGTAAATTGCTACATTTTTCAAAAATACTAAATTACAGTTGAGTTCTATAAGCTATTCATTTAAGGTTGCTAGTGAATCTGTATTTCAAATTAATTAATGAAAATGGCTACCGTATGTCAAATAACCCACAAACACGTGGTTGGGGTAATGTTGACAAAGGATACTCTAAAAATATTATTACAATAACTTATAAAATATTACAATAGGAATAATACATCTAAGATAATTTCATATTTGCATTTTACAACTAGTAAGCTCCCACTTATAATACTAGCGCTACCTCTACCCATGTTATATCCCTTACACTTTACACACTCTACACAACTCACTCCTTACACCACAAACCCAAAGTTCACACACTCACAACCACTAAATACTTCACCGACATTGGATTGCACATTACTTGCAAGGGTATTTAATGCCCCTTTATATAAGCATGATGCACCGCCTCTAGTTATTAAGAAGGATAGCTTTACAGTGGCTGGTTTGAGGATTGAAAAATTCTAGTATTGGTTATCAAAGATATGGTGCAAATTGGTGCCGTCTTTTAATTTTTTCCCTTAGCATTAACTCACTGCCTTAACTTCATTATTGTGGTCATCCTAATTTGACTTCTAAAGTTTTCAATTTGCAACTCAGCTCTTTGGTAAATGTCTGCAATTTGATCTTCAGTATTGATGTGTTTCATCTTGTATTGAATATTTAATTCTCTGATAAACTATAACAAATTCATTATTGCACCATAGGATCATTAAGTAATTAGTAGGTTGGTAAAGATCTTTTATAAGCTACAATAGTCACTTAGTCTCCAAAGTTGCCATGGCTGCTATTCTATACTCGGCTTTAATAATTGATAAAGACGCAATTGGCTGTCTCTTGCTGCACCATGAGACTGCTACTGTAGCGCCCCTACCTACAACAACTCCATTCGTCGAGCTTGTTATAGGATTTCCTGCTAGGAATCTTTTGAAAAGTGATGAAATCCATAACTTAGCTTGTGTTTATACACCAAACATTAATAAAAATTGTCTAATTTTTTTATATCTATAAAAATTTTAGCAGCATCTCGTCTATAACTAAGACATTCCCTGAATACAAATATTCACCACATAACTCTTTATATCAAGAAATAACCTGTATCATTTTATCATAAACACAAACACCCTCTTTTCATCACGAATTCATCCAAATCACACCATATCTTTCATACTCTAATATTTTTCATCATACACAATACATATACTCATAAAATTCACACAATATAAAAGAAATAATATTACAAATATCTTTCACATCATACACAAAATATATATAAGTCATACATACATTCAATAAACTAAATAAAAATATAATACTTTTAAAGTTTATCTTGTTACAAACACATTCAAACATACACAAGAGCCTCATATGAGTCTTCACCTCACTACCCTTCTACCTAGTGAAGTCTCCGTATCTTTTGAAATCAGAATATTTGTAACTTTTTAATAAAAGCGGTGAGTTCAAAGAACCAAGTAAGTAAGCGTTACGTAAAGGGAAAATCGTGAAAACCTCCATAGAATATCATATATGTATGAGGATGAAATGCAATCACAACATGTATAATTCAATGACATAATTTTCTCTTTGGCAGGTAACACTTATCAAGTGATCACTTACACTCATACGTCGGACTCATTGACTAGGCAATGTCAGGGACGGACTGCCTGTCCAATTACAACCTTAGCGAAACCTTACATTCATTCCCATCGTCTGGTGTGAACCCTTCCAAAATTTAGAAGATATAGATAGATATTTCACATTTAATTGTGTACCCATCGTCTGGTGCAAACTCTTTCAAAATTTAGAAGTAAATATGGAATATCTATATGACACAATGGTCTTAGGTATCCCACACAATTGCATGATATCTTTATAGTAAGTCCGAGTCAATTTTCAGCCGTAAAGCTTGACTTAATTGGAAGAAAATGTACCACTTTTGATAATAAATCAACAATAACCCATATAGAATTATGTCTGCATTGGGTCCTTGGCAATCCTTATATAAAGTCTATGGTAATATCATCCCACTTCCGCTCGGGTACTTCTAAAGACTACAATTTTTCAAACTTTTTCTGATAATCTGCCTTGACTTTTTGGCAAGTTAAACACTTTGAGACATATTATGCAATTTCCTTTTTCATGTTATTCTACTAATATCCTTGTTTAATATCTCTATACATTTTAATACTGCCAAAATGCATCGAAAAAGGGGAAAAATAAGCTTATTTCAATAATAAATCCTTCACATTCCTTGAATTTGGAATGCAAAGGCGACCATTATACATATAAATTTCTTGCTCAGCAACAGTATAATCAGGATTTTTTTTTCATACGATTCATCAGTTCTTGCAATTTTGTATCTTTTTGTTGTTCATTTTTAATTTATTCAAATAGAGTTGACTGCAACCGCAATTGAGATAATCGCATTGGCAACCCTGACATACCAACAATTAAATCTATTTGCCTCATTTCACAGAGTATTCCTTCCTTTAATGTAAATAAATGAGCAAGACTTACATTTTGACTTAGGGCATCTGCAACCGCGTTAGCCTTTTCAGGATGATAATTAATGATTATATCATAATTCTTTAATAATTTCAACCACCTTCTCTGCCTCATATTTAATTCCTTCTGTATAAAAATATATTTAAGACTCTTGTGATTTGTATATATTTCACATTTCTCATCATACAAATAATGTCTCCAAATTTTGAGAGAAAATACTGCAGCTGCCAATTTCGGATCGTGGGTTGGGGTAATTTAGTTCATTGGATTTCAATTGCCTGAAAGCATACACAATAACCCTACCTTTCTGTATTAACACACACCCCAAACCTTAATAAAATGCATCACTATAAATAACAAAATTTCCACTACTATTCGTAATTATCAACACTGGTTCTTGAATCAACCTTTGTTTGAGTTCTAAGAAACTTGACTGTAATCATTAGTCCATTCCTATTTAACTCCTTTTCGAGTTAACTTAGTGAGTGATGCAGATAATTTAAAAATTCCTCAACAAATCTCCGATAATAACTAGCTAATTCTAGAAAACTCCGAACTTCAATCACTGTGGTTGGCCTTGGCCATTTCGTTATGACTTATATTTTCTGTGGGTCCACTTTGATTCCTTCAGTAGAGATGATATACCTAAAAAATATAACTTGAGTCAGCCATAAATCACATTTTTTAATTTAGCATACAACTTCTCTGCCCTTAGCCGATTTAATATGATCCACAAATGCTCACAGTGTTCTTCCTTTGACTTAGAATAAATTAATATATCATTAATAAACATCACTACAAATTTGTCTAAATATTTTCGAAAGACTCTATTCTTGAGATCCATAAATACTGTGGGGCATAAGTTAACCTAAAAGGCATTACGAAAAATTCATAATGCTCATATCTTATCTTGAATGCCATCTTTGGAATGTCCTGCGGGTTCACTCTTAGCTGATGATAACCCGATTGCAAATTAATCTTAGAAAACACTACATCCTCATTAAGCAGATCAAATAAATCATCTATTCTTGGCAATGGATACTTATTCTTGATAGTTAATTTATTTAGTTCTCGATAATTAATATATAATAAAAAACTCCTATCTTTCTTTCATAAAAACAATACCGGTGCACCCTATGAAGACACACTGGGACGTATAAAACCATTATCCAACAATTCATGCAATTGCACTTTTAACTTAGCCATCTCTGCAAGCGCTATACGGTAAGGTACCTTAGAAATCGGCGCAGTGCCCAGTAAAACTTAAATTGTCATATTAATTTCTCTTTATAGGGGCAAACCTGATAGCTCTCTTGGGAATACACCTGGAAACTTGCAAATCACAAGAATTTGTTCTAACTTAGACTAATTTCCTTCAAGTAGTTGCACTAAAACCAAGAAAGTCATACATCGTTGACGTACAAGCTTAGCAGCCATCATTGCCGAAATCAATATTGCAGGCTCCTTTAGTTTCTTCAGTTTCTTCAATATTGCAGGCTCCTTTAGTTTCTTCAATATTGTGGAAAAAGAAACTTTTCTTTGTTTGTAATTTATAGTGACGCTCCATCGACTTAACTAGTCCATTTCTAATATAACATTAAATTCAGTCATAGGAAGCAGTATCAAGTTTGCTTCCAAGATGCATGATCTATTCTGATAGGACAAGATTTACATTCTTGATTAACACTGGCTCAACTATATACAGGTGATTCTACATGTACAATGGTATCAGTTTCATTTACAATTAGGTCGTGTATAGCTACAAATTAATATGATATAAATGAATATATTGCACCTGAATCAAACAACGCCACAGTGGGGAATCCAAAAATAAAAATTGTACCTGTCACCACTTTTTCCTCTTGTCCTTTTGATTCATTTTGAGTAGCACATGCACTTGAGCTTGGATTTCTTACCGACTCGAGGTTGATGTTAGTTTCTGCTGAGCAATCTTCCCTCGAGTATTCTAGTTACTTTGACTTAGGTTTGGACATTTGACCATCCTATAACCGGGTTTGTTGCATTAGAAACACCTGAGACTGAATTTTTGAATGAGACGTCTTACTTCTTGAATAGTGCTACAATCTTTAGCTTCGTGGCTAGTTTGTTCACATTTATAACATGGAAAAGTCACCTTTAAACACTCTTCTTTATGTTTCTTTTGACATTTAGAACTTACTGGGAGTTCATTTCTCTCCTTTGTCTCCTTTTTGCCCTTTTCAAGTATCAATTGTTTAAACTTTTTTCCCCGGTTATCCTTCTCCTTCAATTTTGAATCTGTTCGCTTTCGAATTTGCTGAATCTCGTAAGTTTTTTGCTCCGCAGCTTCTAAGGCTCTTGCTCTTTCCAATGATGTAGAATAATTGACCAACAAAAAGGGAGCCAAACTCTCCCTTAGATGGGTCCTTAATCCATCCTGAAAGTAATGTGCTTTTTGTGCAGGAGAATTTGCAATCAATGGCACATATCTTACCAAGACGTTAAATTTAGTAGCATATTTAGTTACAATCATCTTGTCTTGATACAACAACTCAAATTCAAATATTTTCTTATCAATTAAGGTGCTTGGAAAGTATTCTTTCTTAAATTTTTTCACAAATTGCGCCCATATTATCTTATTAGGATTCTCCATCGTATTCGATAAGGTAGCCTACCATTCATCAACTTCGTCAATTAATAAATGAACGACGCACTCTACCTTCTATGTGTCCGTACATGGTGAGATCCTAAATAATTTCTCCATCTCTTTCAACCAGCATTCTGCTATTGCCGGATTGAGTGTACCTGCAAACCTAGGGGATGATGTGCTAAAAATGTTGAAATAGCTTTTCGATTAGCCTCCATTTGTTCTTCTTCAACTAATCTTATTCTGCTTGATCCTGCACTAGATTTATTGAAATCTATATTTATTGGGCTCATCCTTCCTTGACTTGGTTCAGAAATATTTTGGAAGTTTTCTCTTCTTATTGCCCCCAAACCCATATTCATTTGACCCTCTGGTTATGTAGATCCACCAGTAGCATTTATGTTTACGCGCATCTGTTCTTCCCTTTCTTTTTGATAGCGCATTTATGTTTACGTGCATCTGTTCATCGTTGATCTATAGCATCCGTAGCTTGAGTTATGGTTTTATGTACTATCTCATGTATTCTTTAATCCACGATTTGCATAAGATCTTTTGACGATGATGACACCGATTCTGCTCTTGCAGGTGAGTTGGGCACTTCCTTCTCCGGTGGCCTAGTCTCTTATTGATTTTGCTCCTACATTTGAACTTCAGCCACCTTTCATTTCTTAGGACGTCCTAGTTTTCATCTTTCCACCATCTTTATTTGCTATATAGAAAGGTTTAAGTTATAAACACATATATCATAATTATGATGTCCAAAACAGATAGCAAAATTCATATTAATATACTGAGTCAACAAAAGATTTATGTTTCATTATATTAACAATGTACATCATTTACATCTATGTTATACATGCACGACACGTGTATGATTTTTTCTATTAAAAAGAAAGTCATACATGCATAACGTTCACAAAAATGTATCACTTTATACTTTTGTAAATATTTACAGTTTCTCAAAAAATGTGTAATAATATTTTTGGGGTGTGTTTGGCAATGGGTATAAAATCTCAAGTTAAAGCTTTTCAATCTAAAACTTCTCACTCTCCATAATTACTATATTTTTAATTATTTTTTCACATTTTTCTATACGACTATCTTACTTTTCAATCATTTTTACACAATTATCTATACAACTAACCTATCTATTTTAATTTTATCCTCTTTACTCATCATCATTACCCCGATTATATCATATCATTTGACAACTTTTACTCTTCAAAATTTTTCAGCAAAAGTTTTATTCATTTCCAAACACACCCTTAAAACACCTATTATTACACAAAAAAGAATTATATATATCATTTTGTCCCATAACTCCTCTTCCTTTAGCCAATGTTAAGATTCTTCTGAATCACTAGCAGGTCAGGCTTTCTCCCCTCTATCAATCACTACTGCAACTTCCTCTGCAATTTCTTTAAAAATCTCTCTACTTATCAAGCTCAGGCTTTTCAAACCCATCAACTTCCTTTTCAAGCTCTTCAAACTCTTCCTCTTGAGGCTCTTCGGCGTCCCCTTCCTCGGGCTTTTCAGGGTCATTTTTATCTTTGGGCTTTATTAGGTCATTTTCATCCTCAAGCTCTATTAGATCATTTTGTTCTTGTTCATTCACTATGACATTTTCATTACCGTTCTCCACTTGAACCGGTTCATCTACCAAAATGAGGACTACTGTCTCCCCATCATCATCTTGTAATTCTACTTGTTTGCCCATGCCTGCCTTTCTGCTAATTGTTGCTGTTCCGGCCTCGTGAGAAATAAAATATATATAATTCAATATTCAATCTTCCTTGGTTGAATGTAAAATTGTTTTCCCTGCGGCTTTGAGAATAAATGCTTAATTAATTTCCCAGCAAAATTTTAAAGCATCCAATTCTTTAACCGAGTCCGAAAAATACATCACAGAAATATTTTGCATTGTGTTCCACATTCTGATTTTACATCTCTAACGAGAAAACCCTTGATTAAAAGAGCTGAATACAATGGTCCATAAAGAAAATGCTTAACAATAATGAAGTGCGTAGAAGATCCTTCTACGTCTTTACAAGTGCACGAAAAATCGCGTCTAACAAAAATATAAAGATAAATGAGTACACTTCGCCCCGCGCCGTGACTCGAATGTGAAGTATATGACGCCACGCGCCATATCTTAAATATGAAGTACATGACGCCGCGCGCCATGACTTAAATATGAGGTACATGACGCCACGCGCCATATCTTAAGTGTGAGTTTACGCTTAGCCCGTCGACCAGCGATGACTCGGTTTTGGGAACTAGTGAGGGGCCCGTCGGCTACACCAGTGACCCTACACAGCAAACTAAGTGCGTTCTTAGCTTCTGGATTTACACAGAAGACCAGCGTGTCCCGCTTTCAGCTTCTATATAAGAAACCAGCGTCTCCCGCATTCAGTCTCTGGATTGAATAATTGGGTGGTTTTACCAAGAAATGGATTCAACCGGATTTTAAAAGTATGTTTGGGTCATTTTTGACCAATTAAAAAGGTTTGGGCCCAACTGGGTTTGTTGACAAGAGTTTGGGCTATCTTGGGCTTTTTGGAGAGTTTTAGGCAATCTTGGGCTTTTTGGAGATTTTTGGGCCATCTTGGGCTTTTTGAAAAGTTTTGAGCCATCTTGGGCTTTTTTTGGAGAGTTTTGGGCCATCTTGGGCTTTTTGGAGATTTTTGGGCCATCTTGGGCTTTTTGGAGAGTTTCGAGCCATCTTGGGCTTTTTGGAGATTTTTGGGCCATCATGGGCTTTTTGAAAAGTTTTGAGCCATCTTGGGCTTTTTGGAGGGTTTCGGATGCCTTTGAATATATATGTGTATTTTGATATATTTTTATAGAAAATACACATACATTTATTTTTATTTTTAAAGGAGGAAATATACTTAACCCGTGTGTAAATTCAACCCGTCAGTCGGGGAGTATCCACGTTGGGAAAAGTAGTTTTTGAAAATAATATATATGTATATATTTATATATATATAATATACACATATATATTTTTTTATTTTATTTTTAAAAGGATAAAATATACTTAACCCGTGTGTCAATTCAACCCGCCAGTCGGGGAGTATCCACGTTGGGAAAAGTAGTTTTTGAAAATAATATATATGTATATATTTATATATAATATAATATACACATATATATTTTTTATTTTATTTTTAAAAGGATAAAATATACTTAACCCGTGTGTCAATTCAACCCGCCAATCGGGGAGTATCCACATTGGGAAAAGTGATTTTTGAAAATAATATATATGTATATATATATTTATATATAATATACATATATATATTTAAAGGAGAAAATATACTTAACCCGTGTGTCAATTCAACCCGCCAATCGGGGAGTATCCACATTGGGAAAAGTGATTTTTGAAAATAATATATATGTATATATATTTATATATAATATATAAAAGAAAGAAACTCTCCTTTTTTTTTAACTAAAAAAAAAAAATGGAGAACTCACGTTCTCTCTTCAGCGCGGGAGAGCTCTCTGTAAAAGAAAGAGAAAAGAAAAATATACGGAGGACGCGTTCTCTTTTCAGCACGGGAGAGCTCTCCTTCTCCCGTTCTCCTTCCCTCTGGCAAATGAGATGCTGAGTGGAGTATTTATAGGCTTTTGGTGCGAGTTAGTGCGAGTTCCGCGGCTACTGTCGTTCCCGCGGAACCACCTCTACGCGGAACTCACGTTCCCGCGGAACTTTGTTGCCGCGGAACCATCTTCACGCGGAACCGCTTTCCCGCGGAACCGCATTCACGTAGATCATCCTGTCCCTTCGTGCAGATTCCGAAAGTGACGGCCGCGATGCCCCCATCACAGTGCCAGCCTCCGCGGCTCCATTCGAGAGCTTATTCCAAGCGGGCTTCCACTCGTGAGCGCCGCAGGCATCGCCATTGCCACCACAGTCGTCAGATGCCTCCGGCACGATCGCCTCTGCCACGGTGTCGGTCTTCAGTGGCTTCGGAAGATCGTGGTCCAGCGCCGGCTCCGGAGACTGAGCCCCTGCGGTTGACAGAGCGCCGGCAGCTGTGCCGGTTTTTTTTTTTTTTTTCTTCCCTTCGATCTCATAGTGTGGCCGCCTTGTACTTCCACAATCTCCCCTCACAAACAGAGACAGGAGGAATCTCTCGGAGATGTTTTTTTTCTTTCCGCACGGCCCCAACAAGGAGATTGGAGCAGTTTTCCCTTCTCTTCCTTCCCCATCACTCAAGATCCACGCCATCATCAGGCGCTACTGGCGTCGCCGGGCTGCAGGCGCGTGGGCCCTCCCTCGTATTGGAGGAGGAGTTCTTGGTCGTCGCTGGCTTTTCTTGACGTGCTGCTACGGCGCTCCTGGTGGAGCCTTCACCACTCCAAAGACCTCCCAGGCCCGCCATGGATTTCTTCAGGTCGGCCCTCACGGCGAATCCTCCTCCGTCCGATCAAGAATCTCTGCCAGAGACGAAACTAGAGGCGTCCGATCCTGACCCTAGTGGAAATTCCCCACCCCGTTCAGATGCCTCCGCCGCCGCCTGGAGCTTCGGCGGCCACATCAAAACTCTAGCTGCTTTCTCAGAATCCGTCATCTCGACCAATGCTGCTGCTGCCGATGTTGGATGTGGAGTGGGGTTTGCTGCTGCTGCTGCCGCTGGCTCTCTCCCATCCTTCCGCTGAATTGAGCATATTCGTAAGCTGCTGATGAAGAAGGGAAGTACGATCGCTTCTTCTGCTGTTGGTGTTGATTTTGTGGGTGCTGCAATTGACAAGTCTCTATCTGGGGACGCTGGTATCGCTGCCCATTGAATCCCTGCTGCTGCGGGGTGGCTGCTTCCTCTTCTTACCTGCGTTCCCAACGCCACAGGCTCTTGCCAGCGGCTTCCCGCATAGTCCCGGATTCATTGCCAACGCCGACGGGTCGCTGAAGCGGGAGCCCAGCATTGCTGGAATCTTGCCTTCCAGGTTGTTCTGGGACAGGTTCAGGTATCTCAGCCCAGCAATGCCTGTCAGGTTATCCGGAATAGGGCCGGAGAAATTGTTTGCAAAGAGATCTAGCACTGTTAGATTCGACAGTTCCGGCAGCCATCTGGGTACTGCACCTGAAAGCTGATTCCTCTGCAAGAGGAGAGAAGTTAGCGATGAACATGTGGATATTTGGGATGGGATTTCTGCCGTGAGAGAGTTCCGGCTCAGATCAAGCTCTTGCAGATGAGACAGGCCGGACAGCTCTGCCGAAATTGGACCCCTCAAGTGATTGGAATGGAGCTGGAGGACTTCGGGATTGGAACAGTTGCCAAGCTTCGCCGGAATGGTCCTGGATACGTTGTTGGCTGAAAGGGAGAGGGTTTCCAAGTATTGGAGAAAGCCGTAGGTAGCTGGAATGACGCCGGAGAAGGCATTGTCTGATAGATTCAAATGCTGTAAGCTCAACAATCTGCTGAAACCTTCTGGGACGTCGCCCGAAAAGGAGTTATCCGACAATACGAGAACTAGCAGATTGGGCAGCCCGGAGAGCTCCATCGGCGGCTCGCCGGCCAGATTCTGCCCGCTCAAATCCAGCACCCGGAGGCTCAACAGATTGCTAATGCTGCTAGGAATCGGCCCGGAGAAAACATTATTGCTCAGATTTAGAACTTGCAGTCCTCGTGAATTTCCAATAGTTTCCGAGATTTGGCCGGACAAGTTGTTGCCGCTGAGATTCAAGAGCGTGAGGTTGCTCAACCTCTCAAGCTTTTCGGGCACATTGCCAGTGAGCAGGTTTCCATCTAGAGACAGAACCTCCAGCTTCGAGAGGTTTCCGAAACTCAACGGAATCTGACCGGAGAAGGTATTGCCACCGAGCGAGAGCTGCCGCAAGAACCGAAGCTCGGAAAGATACGTCGGTATATCGCCGGAAAAGCGATTGCCTTCGATGTCGATAACCTGCAAATAGCTGCACTGTTGAATCTCCAACGGGATCTCACCACCCATCGCATTCCTCATTTCCTTACCGTTGATGAGCTCCTTCAAGCAGATAGACCCCAAGGGCTCAGCAGATGGGCCAGGCAGAACCGGCCCCGCGACGTTTCCGTCTGTCAGCCCGCGCAGCCGTCTGATGGAGAGCTCCTCGAGGCTCGCCGCATGCTCGATCACGGCGTCGATTCCCTTCGCGCCGAAGATGCACATGCAGACGGACAGCTTCTTCAGGTTGGAGCAGTTGCGGGCCAGGGCCGCCATGCCTGCGTGCGTGATCTCGTGGCATGATCGCAGCTTTAGGCGCGTAAGGCCACGGCAGCACAGGGAGATGGCCGTCAGCGCATCATCGTCGATGCTTGCCAACCGGCGGTCACATCTCAGGGCGAGCTTCGAAACGGAGTCAAAACGGTCGAAGATCGCCAGGACGGACAAGGCCAGCTCTCCCCAGGCGTCGAGCGAGAGCCGGGTCTGGCTCTGTCCCTCCACGAAGAGCCACCGGCGGCATACGAGCGAGCAGCGCTTCCTGTCGGCGGCGCCGAGGGAGTGGAAAACGTGTGCCAGGCATTCGTCGGGGAGATCAAGGTGTTGGGATTTTAGGCTATCCCCTTTTGTGTAGATTAAACAGGAACAATAAATATCACTAATAATAAATAATCAAACCCACAGAAAAAACGCACCACAATTTTACGTGGAAAACCCCTTCTTTAATAAAGGGGAAAAACCACGGGACCCAGTCCAGGTAAAACTTCCACTATAGAATAATGGGATTACAAAGCAATGTCTTCTCTAGTTAAAACTAGAGGATTTCATCATCACAATACAGATGGATTTCAACATAGAAATTAATTAAAGATGGATCTCACCCAATCTGAGATAACGGCAGAATTTTCTCTCTTGATGGCCGGAAGAGATAACTGCCGTAGAAGTGGATTTGAATTCTCTCTCCGTCGGAGCTGCTGCTGCTGTTGCTCTGAAGAGAACGACGACGACGGATTTTCCTGCGAGAGCCGTGATCTGTTATGTCTCTCTCTCTCTCGCCTTTTATTTCTCTCGCGCCGAAAGCTGCGCCGAAAGCAAAAGAGAAAAACAAAAGAGCGGGTGGGCGTTTTCTCAATAACGCCGAAAACGTCTCCCGCGCCGAAAACGAATACGTTTTCTTAATAAAGCTGAAATAGGTGGGGCCCCTATTTTGACTTTACGAAGGAGGAACCCACCTAACACAAGGGTGTGATCTGCCGCCGGATATTCGCGATCGGGAGAGGCGGTAAGGAGGAGCTCGTCGGGGTCGATGTGGACCGTTGATTTCGTCTTAGATCCCATTCGGTGGCTGGGAGTGGATTGGTCGGTGCTGATCATGAATGAGGATGAGATAGACGGTGAAGATCTAGCAACTTTACTTCTCTAGCTTCTTGAAGCCGTTTTGTCATGAGAGCTTCTTACAACTCTCCAGTTTTCTTCTTTTTTTTTCTTTTTTTTTCTTTTTTTTTTAATTAATTAATTAATTTATTTATTTAGATGAGAAGTCATATACTCGTAGTAGTCCCATAGTTAAAAATTTACCTCATCAGTTGCGCTAATCTTCCTTCGTTATATGCAATTTTTGCAACAGTGGCCCCGTGGCCAAACCTGTAGAGTCCATACTTCAATTTATATCTAGACTCTTGCTTGGGATCATCAGGAGCTGAAATTCCTTCCCAAAATTCTGTTATTTGCCTTTCTTGTAATCTAGTAAGTATTGTAGGAGAATTCCTTATAGGAGGTATTATATTTCGAGTCAATAACATCAAATTTTCACCATGTTCTACTTCTGGTGGAGGGGCAAGTTGCTCAAGTTGTGAAAGTTCCTCTTGCCCATGGAACCAACATCTTATCCTTTCGTCTTGTAGTCAGCGTCTTTCCGCCGCCTCTTGTTCCACTCGCCTTAGCATTGCGTTGGCTCTGAGCCTTCACCCACCATTAGATCTATTTATAAAAATAGTGAAGCATAGAGCAAGAAATGTAGCATTATTTTTCTTACTATGTAAATATATTATTAAGCTTACAAAATAAATCATACTCTAAAATAATCAATCTAAAGACTTTTTTTAACTTCACCACTCATGCTCTTATACCACTTCTGTATCCCCCCCACCTACGACAACTCCATTCATCGAGCTTGTCATAGGATTTCTTGCCAAAAATCTTTTGAAAAGTGGTGAAGTTCATAACCTAGCTTGCGTTTATACACCAAATATGAATAAAATTGGTCTATATTTTTTTATATATTATAAAAATTTTGATAGCATTCTGTCTGTAATTAGGACTTTTTCTAAATTCAAACATTCACCACATAACTCTTTACATCAAGAAATAACCTGTATCACTTCGTCATAAACACAAACACCCACTTTTCATCACGAATTCATCCAAATCACACCATATCTCTCATACTCCAATATTTTTCATCATACATAATATATATACCCCATACAATTCACATAATATAAAAGAAGTAATACTACAAATATCTTCCATATCATACACAAAATATATATAGGTCATACACACATCCAATAAACTAAATGAAAATATAACACTTCTAAAGTTTATCTTGTTACAAAACACGTTCAAATATACACAAGAGCCTCATATGACTCTTTACCTCACTGCCCTTCTACCCAGTAAAGTCTCCATAGCTCTTGAAATCAGAATATTCTGTAACTTTTTAATAAAAGAAGTGAGTTCAAAGAACCAAGTAAGCAAACTTTATGTACAGAAAAAATCATGAAAACTTCTATAGACTATCATATATGCATGAAGATAAAATGCAATCACAACATGCATCATTCAATGACATAATTTTCTCTTTGGCAGATGACACTTATCAAATGATCACTCACACTCATACGTCGGACGTACCGACTAGACAACGTCAAGGACAAACTGCCTGTTCAATTACAACCTTGGCGAAACCTTATATTCATTCTCATGCATGGATTCCATTTACACAAATGATCCAATGCATCTATGTCATAAAAAGGAGTTTGCTAAGCTAATCATAAAGAAAAGGTTCATTTCCAAAAATCAAGTTCAAAAGCATGCCTTATTAACATAAATATGTATACATAAATAATGAAAATAGGGTAATAACCATTCCTAAAGATTTTAGTGATTTTATAAAAATTTAATTCAAATACCTATGAAAAATGACTTGATTTGTACATTTTTCTAATGAAACATATAAAACATAACATAAGCATTAGTTGGAAACATTCTTTCTCAAATTAAATGGTAAAATAAAAAAAATATTCCTATGACAATTTATTGAATTCAAAAAGTTTGCTTACCTTAGAATCTCAAACTGTGTCTTGCACTTTCTCTTTTTCTTTTCCTATCAAAATTAATAATTTTGACGTAGCATTCACTTAAATTATCATGTATTGCATTCTAATTTTAATGTCTAAGAATGCATTGATTCAAAAGCTAATTTTAGCTTTTTCTTTTTTAATGAGGGTCCCCGAGACTCCTTTGATGAAGAAAATATTCTCATTTAAACTTTTATTTTTCATTATATTACTATTTACCTTACATTTAAAATTACACAAACCATTTAAGGATATTTATTCTACTTATATTTTTTTCATCCATTAAATGTCTAACTGAAACATATATGTTACGCATTTAAAAACCTATTTAATCACTTGTATATTATGTGAATTAGCTACTTACCAATTTTGCATAAAATCACAACACCGTACCCTACTTACAACTTAGCATAATACCTCTATAATAAAAATTTTCATTATTATAGTTTCAACTTTCCAAACATCTTAAAATTTATCTATAAATAATGTTTAAGTCAAATATTACAAACGCCCCATGTTTAACCTACATTTTTGAAGCTGCCCAATTTCCACGGGTTAAAATTCTCTTTTTACCTTAAATTGGGCATATTAATCTATAACTAATACATCCTAATAGCATTACAACTATCATATCATGATTTGGAATAAGAAAATTCGGATATACCACTCTTGAATTTTTGATTTCATACTTAGACTTGATTTTAGCCTTCCATTTTCATGATTTAGGTTTCAAATATTATCCTATCCATGAATTTAGCAAAAGTCCCATGGTTTTTCATTTATTTGTTTGAGGGTAAAAATTAAAACTTTACCCTTTTCAACTCTTGAATCCCTAAATAACCAAATCCACTATTCAAATCCGTGTCATTTACTTCTATATATGTTTATTTAAGGTATTTTAGCAAAACCCCCTACGTTTATTGCATAATTTGGGCAAAAATTTTCCAACAAAAAAATCATTTCTTCCTTACCTCTGGCGATCGGCGGCAGCTGCATAGCTGGGGCATAGGCAGTGGCGACGCGCAAGCTTCCTCTCCTCCATTCCCTCTCTTTCCTCTTCTTCCTTCTCCTTCTCTTTCCTTCTTCTTCCTCTTCTTTCTCTCTTCCATTTTTTTCCTCCCTATTTGAGCGCCCAATTGAAAGCCCTCTCTTACACCCCTTTTTAATTGATTAAGTGCTCTGCATGTGCACCGAAAATGTGCACATGCAATAAATTTTTTTACACATGGGTCATGCCCTACAGCTACTAATCTAAGATCAAATTTATATATTTAGTAGTTGATCTCCTTATATCATAGTCTCCAGAGTAATTAACACTGCAGCATCCTGTTACATCACATATTGCACTTTTTTATACATAAGGCCAAAATCAATAGTTTCTTTTCCTTAACCTAAGATTTGTCGAATCGCATCTGGACATGGCTTCCCTGATTTTTCCATATAACGACTTGCTATGTTGATGACGAATGTTATATCCCACCGTGTAAGAATTAGGTAGATTAAACTATCACTAGTTGATAATACATTATCGAATCATCCAACTCTTAGCCTTCTAGAGAGTACAACTTAATATTAGGCTCCATAAGTGTAGAGATGAGCTCGCACTCAAGCCTCATATACTTCTCTAGCAAGTCTCGAGCATACCTTTACTGACATAAGAATAACTATTCTTTCGTACACTTAACTTCTAGCCTCAAAAAGTGCTTTAACTCCCCAAGGTCTTTCATTAAAAATTTAATTAAGAGATTGACCTTGGTTTGGTTGATCTCCTTTTCATTATCTCTTGTGATGATGAGACCATCCACATACGCTAGCACTATTGCTAGCTTTCCATTTTTATTTTTCATAAATTGTCTTAAGTTGGTTGGTACCATAGAGTAACCACTTTGTAGTGAGAATTCAACTATTTAACCATACATTGCTCTTTGCAAGCCCATATTTTTTAGAGAATCCATGAACTACCAACTAAGCTTTGTATCTTTTGATTGATCCATTAGGTCAAATCTTTAACTCGTACACTCATTTGTATGATATACTTTTATTGTGACACTAAGTCTCACATCTCATTTTACTTCAAATTCTGAATTTCTTCCATAGCCTTTCTTCATTTAAAACTTTATGATTCTTCCTCATATGTGATTGCTCCACCTCTTCGGTTGTTTCTATTGTTGTTGCATTAGCATATTTGGAGTTTTGCCTTCCATTGTTTGTTTAATCACCATGGAAGAGGTCATGCTTCTTTTCACTTTTCGATTTTTTCAATCGAGCTTGGTCTTTCTCCTTTAATACTCACATGATGCACTCCTATTTACCATGGGCTTTTTGACTTTTCCATTGACTTGGGTCTATATTTCTCTCTACCTTATGAGAGCTCGTCCTCCTCATTGGACTCTTTTCTTGCCTAAGTTTAGCTTGGCTCGAGCCGCTCTTATAGTCTTTCCTTTTAATTGTTCATTTATTTTATTGGAATCTAGTAATAGGATTGCCTGTGATGACAACCATGATACGCCTCATCAAAAATCACATTTCATGAGACATTACGTCGGGTTGTGGTTGGATCACAACATTTTCAATCTTTTCTTTTGCTATCATCGCCGATGAATATACAACTAATGGACTTTTTTTCGAACATACTACATAAATGGTGAGGAATAAATACATAATAGATGCATCCAAAAATATAGAAATGACTTATCATGGATTTGATGCTTCATAATGTCTCAAAAGGTAAAATATACCTAAGTCTTGGTTAGGGAAGCCTATTTATTACATTAGCAGTAATCTTCATGCATTCAGCTCAAAATTTAAGTGGTATATTCTTGGCGCGAAACATACTTTACATAAGCAGCAATCTTCATGCATTCGGCCCAAAATTTGGGTGACATATTCTTAGCATAAAATATACTTTTGCATATCTCTGTTAAGTGTCTATTTTTTCCTATCATTCCATTTTGTTGTGGCATGTTTGGGCAATTTAATAGTCGGCATATCTTATACCTTTGTAGATGCTCAAAGAATTCAGCTGACATATACTCTCCTGCATTGTCTGCACGTAGGCACCGTATTTTTTAGCCTACTTGAGTCTCCAATTTTTGCTTGAACTGTTTGAATTTATTAAAGGCCTTTGATTTTTCTTTCATAAAATCAACCTAGAAGTACCTCGAATTATCTCGATGAAGTTTATCATATACTGATAGTAATTAATAGATGGATATTTAACTCGTCCAAATACGTCTGAGTGAACTAATTTGAGAGACGCCTTGGTTTAGAATTTTGATTCTTTATACGGTAGTTGTTGTGCTTTATTGAACTAGCATCTAGCACATATCGTATCTTCTTAGACTTCTAACTAGAGGAGACCTCTGAGCATAGACTTCTTTATCATCTGCTTCAGCTTGTGATAGCTCAGGCACCCAAGTTGTACACGCCACAGGTCTATAGTTTCATTTATCTCTGCAGACATCATCTAGACAAACTCAAGCCGGTGTCCTTCTATGATCGACTTACTTGTTGTCTTTAATTTTAGATATACTTTTATGTCATTTTGGTCGAATACCACATAATTTCTAGAAGCTGTGCGTTTACGAGATTGATAATAAATTTTTCTTTGTACCTGGTAAATGGAATAGATTTTTTAGTTGTACCTTTTATGAGCTGAACTGATGGGTAATCATTACCTTATCAATGTAAGTAATGGACAGTCTAGAGTTATTTGTAGTCACCACTACTCGTCCTCTTTTATACCCAGACGTACTCGTCAGCTTTTCATAATTTCCTATCATATTATTGGAATAGCCAGAATCGATAATCCAATCATCATTATAGTTAATTAATTTTTCACTTATAATTACAAAAGTTGACTCTTCTTCTATTTTGATGATGCAGAAGGCCACCATCTCTTGAGCCTCTTCTACTGCGAGAGATACTTGAAGATCCAATTCTTCTTTTTATGGGTAGAGGTTTGAGTGTTACTTTCTACCCGCTTGAACCGGCAATCTTTAGCAAAGTATCTTCTTTTGCCATAATAATAACACTAGTTCTTTTATTAAAAGGATCTTTTATCTTCTCTGTCTTTATTTTAATAAGTTATCCCTTGTCAAGAGCTTCGACCTTGCTTTTCCTTTGCCTGTCTTCATATGTTTTTGTTTTACTTCCATTTGCTCTCGCAGCTACTCGATCTTTGCTTTTGAAATCTCTTTTTTTATTAAAAGTGCATTCTCCTCTTCCTTTATTAAAACATTAGACATTTGCTTGTTTAAAGCTTCTTAATTGGCCAATATATTTTCCAACTTTGTTAAAGCTAGCTCTTTGGCCCATCCACAAGTCGCAATGAAATCCTATGATATTCTTGCTTTAAGCCATAGATGATAATTCTTCACATTTTTATTTTAGATATCAAATTTTTTAGGTTTAATTTTTAAATTTCTTTACAAAGAAATTTAACTTTGGAAAAATATTCACTCATCGACATTTTGGCTTGAGATAGATAACAACTCATTTCCTAATTGGCCTCCAAGAAAAGATGAATATGTTGATTTCCAAGAACAAACTTTCAAGATCAAGAATATCAGTAGAAGAACAAGATAAGTTGAATAACAAGCAATCAAGATCACTCTTAAGAAATACAAGTTCTAACAAGTGCATACAGAAAGTGAAGTCACACCCGAAGTCGACTTCATCTGCGACTTGGGTCAAGTCCAAGACCAAGTCTAGCTGAAGTGGAACTTGAAGATGCTAGAGACCGAAGTCGCATCCGAATTCGACTCCAGTCTGCAAATTAGGTGAAGTCGCATCCGAAGTCGACTCCACATAAGATTTCGGTCGCAACGGTCGAAAAAATTCGAACATTGGCGCATTAAATGCGCACCACCTACCACAAAACGTTCGAATTTACTCCACCATTATATAAGAGCATTCAAGTGAATGTGCTAGAGGTTAGAGAAAGCATTTACTGATATCAAACTACTATCCTCTCCAAGCATTAAATGATAAACACAAGTTTCAAGTGAAGAACTTAGCTCTAACTTGCTGAAAGCTACATCGATGATAAAATCTTTCTTCTACAAGTTCCTTCATGAGCTAAAATCTGCCGATACAATCTATAAAGTGTAGTTTCTTTGTTTGATTCAATATTTGTATCTGATCTTGGTTTAATATTGGTGTTTTAAACTAAGTGAAAGCAAAGTAGCGTTGTAACTTGAGTGAAACTCGTCATCTACTTGTGCTGTGTTTTGTGCAAGCCCCCTATAGCTGGAATCTAGAAGAGAGCTGCTGCTCTAGTTGTATTTGACAATATATTGTAGAACCCAAGTCACAACAGGTGTGAGCTTGGAAGAGTGGAGTAGGGAAGGTTGCCCGAACCACTATAAAATATGTGTTTACTACTGTGGTTTGCATTTTTGCATTTATTGCTTTATTTCTCTTTATATTATTCAACTGTTTCATTAAGGAGATTAAATTAAATAGGGAAAAAATCTCTATGTAAGTAAAAATTTTTAAATACGCAATTCACCCCTCCCCTCTTGGGTAATAGCCATAAACTCAGGACCAACAAATATATCTACTATCATAATTTAGTAATGCTCAACACTCTTTTATGTAATTTTGGTCTCTAACCAGTTGGCTTCATAGTCTTAGATTGCGCACGTGCAAAATCTCCTCATCTTCTTTTAAGTAGTGTAGCCTCCATGAACCTCGATTCCTGACCTTTGGCTCTATGGTATCATATCTAAGTATCATTTCAGTTAAGCATAATATATTAATGTTTGCATAAGCCCAAGCAAAATGGGCATACATTACACAGCCGAGAAGATGGAGGCAAAACCAATATTACACAATCAAGATAAAGAAGATCAAAATATATTGTGGCCATAAACTTTTAAACAAACAAAAATGACATAACTAAATTCATATGGTAACTGTAAATTCAAGGTTTATAAACTAAAATAACTATAGTTATCATAGAGCATGATCTATTGTAATTCGATTTCTTTTTTCATATCAACATTATAGCAGAAATAGGTTGACTCTCCTGTAGTCCACGAGGTCTAGTTTCCATACTTCTAAAATTTTCACTCGTTATTTTATGCATACAAAAAAAACGTTAATAGATGTGCAAAGAGATGAAGCTGAAATACTTGCTAGGAGCATAAATGAAAATGATTAGTAATTCGAAACATTATTAAACTAGCATAAGCATATAAATCATTGGATATGAATCCTATGCCCCTCACGTCCTTGAACATTTTGATATTGCAAGATCATAAAAGGAAATTATTTTCTATAGATTTCAAGGAAGCATAGTCATCAGTGTATTCCAAGTTCTGACGAGCTACTCAAGGCATTTACATAATCAATACAGCTAAGGCATGGGTCTGCTCCGGAATTTAACATATACGTATTATGGTCCTACTTAAGACAAAAATCAAAAAAGAATTCATCCTATGAAATTTGTACTCCTACGCACTCTTAATTTCGTTCCTATCTGTATGAAATTATGATTTGTCTTTCAACATTTCCTTTAGTCTCATTTTAGTTACCTCTTTAATATGATATAGGGTTGTTTATGCTATTTAAAATTAAACAGGGGGACTGTGTTGTTTGCATTTGTAAAATGTAGAGGAGAGCAGTTTGGCCCACAAAACAACCAAAAGAGGAATATGAGGGATTGTGCGAGAAACAAAATCAAAAGAGGGAATCACAAATTAGATATGTAGCACAACAATCAGAAATGGGAGTGATTAGGAGGGAAAAATAAAAAAGAAATAAAAAGGTAAACCAAAAAATAAATAAATATTTCATGCCTCTATTAAGAAGCAAAAGAAGGAAGAAGATAAAAAAATCCTTACAGTAGCTTCTTCCTTGTCTCCAGCCTCTAAAGTTTTTTAGCTTCATCGCTTAAACCTCCTTGGTTAGAACCCCATTCAGAGAGTGGTATGCCAGCTGAATTTTTGTGCCCATGCTTTTCCCTCCTCTGCATATAACATTTAGGGTGTGTTTGGTTGGAGGTAAAACTTTTGATGAAAAGTTTTTGGAGTAGAAGTTGTCAAATCAATAGAAAGTGATGTGATATAATAGGAGCAATGATGAGGAGTAAAGAGAATAAAGTTAAAATAGATAGGTTAGTTGTATGGGTAGTTGTGTAAAAATGATTGAAAAGTAGGGTAGTTTGTATAGAAAAATGTGAAAAAATAATTAAAAAATAGAATAATTATGGAGAGTGAAAAGTTTTAGATTGAAAAGTTTTAGTTGACACTTTTTTTGCCTAAACAAACACACCCTTAATGCACAGTTAAACATCCCTATTCATGCCAATTTTTTCTAAAAGGGAACATTTGAGGCTCAATCAGTCCCAAGCTTCCGTCAATTCCTAGATAGCTGAGGAAGAACTCATAAGGAATTCATTCCAACCCGAAAGTCTTTACGTAAAGCTTTAATTATATAATTCAATGGGGTTTCCACCCATTCACGTTTAGATATGAGCATCATTGAAGCAAAATTAGCTAATCTATGAGCAACATTATTACCTAATATATATATATATGAGAGAGAATTTACAAAAAAAAACTTTTTCATCTGCCTCTTAATTTTTTCCATCACCATTCCCTCGATCCCACCTATGATATGATATTCCCACCATTATTTAAGAGGTTTACCACAATCAATGAGTTGAAATGTCAAAAGATCAATGAATCGCATTCTACATGAATACTTTGGCATGACAACTTCTCTACCCAATATAAGCTCTTCAAAACTGTGAAAGGTTCCTTTAGAAGTGGATTGACAAGAATAAAAAGATTCCAATCTTTTGCTGTTATAAAATGACCAAGCTAATCTCTGACAATTGGTCCCAATCCCATACATTGATTTTCAGCACTCTTATTGAGTTTAACATATCTGTATATTCCATTGTTCATTTTGGAGCCTCCCACCACACAACTCTTCTTCCTTCCATAATCTTCTAGTTTCTTAGATGCCTTAGTTTCTTACAAGAACATAGGAGGAAAATCAGTGAGTATAGTTTCCTCTTATTGCCAAAAAAAATATTCAAAGATCTCTCAAATCTCACTTGAATTCTAATTAGAGGTAATGTTTAGGAGAACACGCATCTGGTGTTGGCTTTGTTACTTCACATCTCCAAAACAAGTAATTGTTATTCTCATTCTCATTACAATACAGCTGACATGTAGGATCATTAATGATTCCCCTCTTCTAACCAAGTTGATGCTCGTTGGTAAGGAATATGTAAGTATTCTCCACCAGAATATAATGATTTTTTTGAGAATCTTTAGTTTCCATAGAGTTTTCCACACATCAGGATCCCTCACTATTCTTGAACTATCATCATTTCGTAGATATATTTTTATAGCTAGATTGTAGGCATACCTTATACTAAAACATCAATTATATTTTAATGCCTAATATCTACTAGGATAGGAGTATTGATCACTACCTTCCATCCCTACTCCCCCACTGCTCTCTTCATTGCTGTCTCCTTCCATTTTTCAGTTTTTCAATCAATAAACTCCCACATTTTGCTATTATCACATATCTCCAATGGTGAAGGGCCTGCCTTTTTGAGGATGAATGGAGAAAAATTGTCCTAAGAAAATTGAATTTTTTGCCCATTGTCCAACCTCCTTTTGCAACCCAACTTTAGTAAATAGATGGCCTTCAGAATACTTATCCGTGTAAATGATGCATTTGGCCTGATGTAACAATACCATACGTCTCTATTTGGAAAATATCCAGCCTTCAAAAGCTTGCACACCAATGTGTCTTGGTTTACAACTAACCACTAGTCATGCTTTGCTAGCATTAAGGTTTAATAATTTTAGCTTTCTATATCCCAAACCTTTATTCTTAAAAGGATAACACATGTTTTCCTTTTCCCTCATTTTCTCCCCATTAAAACCTGCTTATTTGAGCTTCAATTTCTTCATAAAGCCTCCTTAGAAGCTAAATAAGATTTATTGCATAAGAGGGAATGACTTGAGCGATAGCTTTGATTAGAATTTCCTTTCCTCTCTATGACAGCAACTTTCTTCTGTGATTTTAGGTCTTCTACTGTATTCTCTCTTTAATATACCTGAAGGTTTTAATTCTAGCTTTCTTAATCCATGCTAGTAATCCTAAATAGCTGCCAATTACCTTATTGCTTGATCCAATTACTGATTCAGTGTTGTCTTTGTCTATTGTCTTATGTTGCTACTAAAATAGATCCCAATTCTGTTGATGTTCGCCTTCTACCATGAAGCCTATTCATATTTATTTAGCAACTACTTTACATGTCCCACTTCTCTTTTGTTGGCCTATAAAATAAAATGACATCATCTACAAAAGACTGATTATGTTAGTCTTGACCCATCTTTACTCATATTAACTCCACTTAGCATGTCACTTTTGTGATACTCATTCAAAAGTGCAGAAATCTATCTACATAAGAAAAAAAAGTAAGGCGATTGTGGGTCTACTATAAGCCTCGAAAATTTCTGTTTTCACTCCATTTACATCCATGGTAAATGTTACTGTGGTGATGCAGCTAAACATCTTACCTATCCATTTTTATAAGCCTCTTGATCACTTGCAGTAGGTAGTCCCAATTAACATGATCACAGGCTTTTGCCATGCAACTTGGCTACTACCTCACTTCGTCTTACCTATTTCTTCTTCTTCATTACATGCATAGCTTCCTGAGCAAGAAGAATATTATCCATTATCAATGGCTTAGCACAAAGACACTTTGGTTGTCTAATTTTAAACCCCTTTAACACTGATTCAGGATGTTCGCAAGAATCTTTGTCAAAATCTTATGCACTACATTACATAAACTAATTAGCTTAAAATCCGTCAAGGCTAGGTGCCTTAGCTGGGTCTATGTCTTTGACCGCCTTATTTACTTCGTTCATAGATAGAGGAGTTGTGAGTCGCCTATTGTCCTCCTCTGACATGCTACAAGTACATAGGTCGTAGATTGCAATATATAAATATCATTCTCACAGAAAATTTGAAACTTAAAAAGTTGCTTTTAAAATACTTTTATGAAATACAAAGAGAGAATAAAGTAAAGTAAAAGGAAAATCGTAAATAGGAGAGAGTTTAGAAGTGTAGAGCAAAGGCATACAAATCAAGAAAAGAGTATACAGGATTTTAAGATTTTACAAGCAACAACTACAACGGGCACATGATATAATTATTTAATCTGGATATTAATTATTAAAGAAGAATTATCCATATTTTATCTTTGCATCTTCTTTTGAAACCTATAAAGCATATCCTAATATTCTTAACCACTTATTTTCATTGGATTAAGTTAATTAGAATTCATTAAATTCTGTGAAAGTTCATAAAATTTCTTAAGGTCATCATATCTATTTTATGGTATTAGATTTTCGAGTTTAATGTCTTAATTATTGTATATTAGATTTCAAAATTTCGATTCTACCACATAATATATAGAATCATACTATAATATGAGCTTATGCACCAAGAAAGCATTAAGAACATGTATATTAAATTAATAATTAATATCCATCATAAATAAACCATAAACTATAATATTCGCTATATTGTACACATGTTATATCCTAAACTCTAGATTAAGAGTTTAGTTAAGCATGTTCAAAATAAAATGCAAACATAAAACGATATTGTATAAAGAATCCATTTAAAATAAGTAATTAAACTCAAAAAAGAAAGAAAAAACTTATTAATTAGAAGCTCCAATTATGTCTTAAACACTTCAAAAAACTCGTCGCCTTACTACTAGCCTTCTTTAGCTCTTAAACCTTAAACGCTAGCTCAAGCCACGTTCTGGGATGCCTTGAGATCTTTTTGGGAAGTATTTATATAGGTTTCATGGGACCACTTGTGCACACAATTCAAAACGGACTGGGATTTGAGCAACTAGTCACCAACACGTCTGGGCCGTGTTTGGTTTAAGTAATGCGTGAATTATTTGCAGTTTTGCCCCAAAATTTATCCAAAATGTTCTAGGTTGCTTTGATCCTTGTTTTACCTTCTTTTAATCATTCAAAATCATCAAATAAAATATAATATTGGTCATTGAGTTGTAAAAATCTTAAAATAAGACGACCATTTTTCATTGCTCTCAACTTTTGATCTAGGAGAAGTTATGGGAGTCACAACGTATCAACAAAAAGAATTTTTTGAATCTATCGATGTGGCAACTTGGGCAAGCTTAGTTGAACTCATTTTCGATATCAAAATCCATTATTTCTGTATGATTTGGGCCCTGAAATTGCATGCACTGTCCTGCTTTACACAAATTGATCAAATAGTAAGTGTTCACACAAAACTAAACTTTAATTAATCAAAATATTATTCAAATCATCTTAAACACCCAAATTTTTACAAAATTATTATCCAAAATAGATAGTATAAAAGTGACTTAACACTCAACCTCCGCCTCTGATAGTGGTTATCTCTGTGTCCCATAAACAACCTGCTTTTCTGATTCACCTTCTACCCCTTCATCTATTCACCTCCTTTTTTAAAAAAAAATTCCCTATTATCCTTGTGACCACTATAGCCCAAGTTCTCTCCTTCATCCTATCCAATGTGAGATGTTACGATGTGAGGCTCATTTTTTGGCAGATTGCACCACAATTATGGTGCAATTTAGAACTATTTTTTTAAATTGTAATTATGAATCAGACATTATATGCTACAATCTGTAAATTATAACTTTGCAAGTACTAATTTTTTATTATTCAAAGTTAAGGGTCTAAATCTAGATAAAAGCTAAAACATATGATATTACCGGTAACACCTTGGACTCAAAATCAAAGCTTTTTGCCCTAATACTCAAGTGTTAACCTTCCACACTATAAGTAAAAACCATCTCAACAACTAGAAACAAACATGCATTATATGACATAGATACAATGTCCACCACATATACAAATGTTTATGGAACTTAGTTATAGACCAAATTTCAAATTGCATAAATAAAATAAGAAAACAGAACATCCATGTCACCACGCGACTGTCTTCAATCCTCATCAACCATCTATGCAATTTTATTTTTTTATTTTTGTAAAACAGGAGGGAATAAGTTCAAAAAATTTACTAAAATAGGAACCACAAGCAAGTACAATATTAATAAATATATAAATGAACTCTTCTTGGCTACATCCATGTCATATCCATCCGTTTACTTTCTTTTTTTACTGATTGTATAATATTACAATCAAGCTTAAATTCTATTAGGAGAGAATAACCTTCCACTGATCTATACAGAAGACCACATACTCCCTGTTATCACGAGGGAGAACAAATGCTTCTGCTTGTGGGGACGGGATCCAAACCCCCATCTCTCACAACGCTGTCAGAATCTCTTATTACTAGACCAGCACCCTTGTGGCTATCCCTCAAATTTCTTAAGCTCTGCATATTCTCCTCTTAAAAATATTGGGTACCCCTTGAGTATGGACCTAACTATAGAATTCAGAATTTGGCTTCCTTAATCCTTTAAAATAGACACCATACTAAACTCATATTACTAAGTCTTTTTAAGTCAATCTAACCCCGCGAACAAATTTATAACATTAAAAAGTATTGAAAGAAGTCATGGATAGCCTCAACTGGACCTCAAGAATTGAATTTATGCATTTGATATTTTGTTTATGTTAAGGTGCCTCATTAAAAAACCACCCCTCATCAAGTTCGTGGCTTAGTGAATGGGTGAAAAAAGAGTGCACTAAATTTCACTTAAACATTCAGAAGATCATTACAGAGGCCTACAGATATACCTTCTGGAAGAAAACCCATCCACATACAACCATTGACAGCCCTACTAATCTAATGAGCTCAGACATTTCCTGAATAATAAACATGAAGGATTTGACACAATTATGCTTCGAACACAACCGACAGATCTCCCATATAGGATATCTAAGGTTGGAAAAGATTTGTCCACTGCCTTTGAGTATTCGGTGAGCACAAAAGAATCCGTTTCCACTTCAATGTCCTGACAGCCTAATTCCTTAGACCAAGAAAGACCCAACATCACTGCTCGCGCCTCCGTAAGTAGGATGCTTTAAAAACCAGTCCAAGGCCAACATCTTACTGCAACGAAGGAACCCGAGCGGTCACGTCTGATAGATCCTCCCACACCGAGTTTACCCACCTTCCTCTGTTAGGACATCCACATTGATTTTCGTGGCTCGCCCCTTAGGACGCACCCATTTGGCCGGTCCCAAGGACCATGGTGGTTTGAATCCGTTTGCAAGTTGGCTACAAGATTGAGTAGTACACCAAGATGGAATATGTTGTAAAGTTACATCACAATCGTCCATAGTCTGCCTATTTTTGAAACTCCAGATTCTCCAACACACAAACAAGTAGGGCTGCATGGTGTTCGAATCAGCGTGGTCCTTCTGGTGGACAAAGATATCTTGAATTGAAGACGACCTGCAAGAAAGCAAACAGCTGAACCAAGGTATTTGAAAATTTTTCCTCACTTCTCTGCAACGCCAGAAAATATGGAGGACTTCGGCTTTGCACAACGTGAATTTTTCGTCGATTTGAATTCCTCAGTTTCGCAAGTTTGCACGTCTGGGAAGGTGGTTTGATACTAGACGCCACCCAAAGAGCAAAAATCTTTGGAGGCAGCTTCAGCTTCCATAGGTCTAGCATAGATCGGACATGGAAGGCAGGTCGCCAATTGCATGGGCCTGCGGGCTCTAGACCCCCACTAGGCTCAACTCGTCTATGGCCCGCCACTCCTTGGGCTTATAACTGGGAAAATTGATGTGATTAAGCTCTTCTCGATTGCCACTGGCCACATCCAGACTGCAGCTAGACTTTGCCTGGATTGTCCTGCTACTGCCGTTGGGCTGAGCATGACGAGCCCAACCATCTGAGCTAAAGCTAAAATCGGGTCGGGCTGATTCGGGTTGAGGTAAATATAACCCTAACCTATCTTATAAAATCTCAACTCAATCCTACTTTTAACCGTATTTTTCACACCTTAACTCAACCCTATTTTAACTCTATAAAAATTAGTTCAGTTTGGATTAAAAATTGAGTTGATAAATGTATAATATTTTAAAAAAATTGCTTAATTAAATCTATTTTAAAATATAAATTTATATGAAAGAATAAAATTTAATCCTTTTATAGGAATGTTTTCCAATTTATGACTTGTAAAGTGACATAATTGCTAAATGATCTTATTTTTTAAATTAATAATGTCTAGTTAATTTCTATGTATTATGTGCTAATGCAAAACTATTTTTTAATAATTTATTATATTATACACTAATATATGAAACCGGGTCGGGTCGGGATGACTATCATCCAACCCACTTTTGAAATCTAGTCGGTTCAAATTGGGATATATAATTTATTTTTTTCAAAATATCTAACTCAACCTTATTATAAATTAGATTGGGTTAATTAGGTTCGGATTGAAACTAACTTTATTTACACCCTTGGAAGCCACCCACCTTAGCAATTTGAAACTGCAAAAGCTCATAGGGGAGTCCATTTTGTGCAAAATTCCCCTAAAGGCCAAATTGCAAAATTAAAACTCCAAAAAAATCCGGAGGCAAACAAATTTTTTCCAATGGTAATGGAAGTGTGCCTAAGTAGGCTTTACTTTTTTTTTTTTTTTTTTTTTTATAGAAGAATTATTCTATCCCGACCCCCTTTCCACTTGAAAAGTGTGCCTAAGTAGGCTTTACTTGGCTTGGCCTTAGCAAAGCAAAACTCATCTCTCACTTTCGCTCCAGGCCTACAACGTGCTTAGTCAATTAGTAAACGGTTACTGGTTAATGGGCCATGCCGATCGACTTGCCATCTATGGACCGGTCAACGCACGATTTTATTGATAATTATTGCATAACTATCATAGGAGATTATCTGTAATTAATACTTTCAAAAATTACATTCATTAAATTTTAATAAAAAATTTATCTTCCAATATGTTTTTCGATGTGTAGAAACTTAGATTATTTTATATAGGGACCAATCTTAATAACTAGTTACTGCAGACAGACATGCCCATTTAACAATCCAACGGGTTTCATGTGGCTTAACAAAAATTCAGCATCATCTTTTCATGACTTATGAGTTGTTGACATAGAGTATAAGAACTATTGAACTTATTGTATATTATATCATTTACTCATGTACGATTAGAAATATGTCCACAATCACATATATTCATGAATCTTCCACAACACAAAGAATTAGGATCATTTGCGACCATCAGAAACATTGGTAGTAAATGACAACCTTTGGGCGCCATTGGATGCAACTCGATTAATAAAAAGTGTCCATTTCAAATGAGGTGCTGTCAGACGAAATAAATCCATGTCCTCATTCAATGCGCCCTTGCTCAACTGCCGTCCAGCTGGACGTAGCCTCATCTAAGCCGTCTATTTAGCCTGCCAGGCATTTTACAATTAAACCCACCACATTATTTACATATTCACCCCACCACGGTAGGAAAAAAAAAATCGAAATTTGGGTTTCCCTCTCGCAATGGAAAAAACATGGCTCGAGCTGAAGATCTGGGGCATTTTTCTGCCCCCAGAAAGTCGTTTATTGGTGCTAAAATTATTTTTCTGCCACGAGTAAGTTGTTAAATGGCTTTCAATTATTAAAACACCATTTAATAACAAATTCAGAGGGGGATATGAAGAGACAAAATGCGACCAAAAGAAAAAAAATGAATGTGTAGAAATATAGCAAATCTTTGATGACGAAGACTTTCAATTACAAATTAAAAAACAAAAATCCTATTGCTAGAATCATGCATTTCCGGCTGTAGAGGAGAAACGGGACACCCACCTCTTGCCTTTGCTCTCCAAAAACAAATCAGTGGAACGGGTTTACGATTTGAAAACCCAAGTGCCACGATGAATGCTAATATCCTTCGTTATGAATGCGGTGGCTATGGGGTTTGTGACTAGGGAGATAACTGCAGATATTCTAAGGCAGAGGATGGAACAGATTATTTTTATTATGACCTAGGCCTGTTGCCCCGCTCTAGTGCCCCACTCTAGCCTTATCTAGGTCGGTCCTTTCATACTAGGTCCAAGTTATCAACTCACACTGACCCTAAAAATATTGTCCTAAGGCCCAACCCAAGCATCAGGATCATAGCCCCTACTACAGTTGGCATCACTTGCACCCCAAACCTTGGTATTTGTTGATTTCTAAAACTACGCCTCTCACCAACTAAGCTGATGAAGGAGGGAGCTTGTGCTATAAGTCGAGGTTCTGGTTAAATCGAAACGCCTTTTGTAGTAAGCCTAGAAGGACAAAACCGTATAAGCATAAGACTCAAAGCGAACAATACCTCCAACTATTAGCCAGGGCATGACAATTTTAAGGCAGATTCTAGGAAGATCTATAGGGTGCTTTGAAAATGCTATCTTCTCTTGCATTGGTCAATTAGATTGACAATGCTCAAAAAATCAAAAATTTGTCTCTATTTTGGAGAATTTCGGAAGCCTTAGGAAAAACCTTTCTTCTCTTTCACATGCAAATGCAAATCCGCAAGCATCCAAGGGGATTTTTTTTGTCACCAAGAGAGAAACCTCTCTTTTCTATTTTCATCATCGAGAGGGACCATCTACGCTGACTATTTTGGGTTCATCTAGTGTGAAAATGTAAATGTAAGTGTTCTTTGTTTAAAGATTCTATTTTAGTTAGTACCGGAACATTGTTTAATAGATTATATCAAATAAGTGCAGATTGCTCATTTATTAATTGTTCATCTACCTTAAATGTATATGTTGGTACTAAACGTGATATGATTGATGAAAATTTCTCCATGTTATGACATAAATGATTGGGTTACATATCGAAAGAAAAGATGTTAAGATTAGTAAAAGACATGGGCATTCTATTTTGTTCTTTGATGAGTTGCGGTGCTTCATATTTGCCATATCTTTAATGTCATCTTTGGATTTTTTTATTGTAGTTAAGCATTTAATGCACATCGTTCTTGAGCATTTTAATGCACGTACAATTGTCATATGTGCTAAACAGAAGCAAAAATTGAAGCAAAAATTGTCATATTTGATAATTCTGTTTTTAAGATTTTATATCAAATATGTACTGGCTATTTCAATAAATTTCAATTCCGTTCGGTACATGATTGTACATGCTATTTTAATCTCTATAGACACACCCAACAGGAATAAATAAATAAATAAATAAATAAATGAAAATCCATGGCATGTGCATGTGACGGACATCAATTCCACAAGCACGATTTTATTTTATTTATTTTATTTTATTCTCCAAAATCCAAGTTCACAATCATATTTCATATATACATAAATTCCATATGGTATATATATCTCCAGCAAGGCTTTTATTTTCAGTCTAGACACAACATTCATTAATGAGCATATATACAAATTATGGGTGGAATCTATTATACCAAAAATCGAAATATGTGCTCTGATACCACATGTAAAAAATCATATGATGCGGAAGAGTACCTGAATCCATGTATATAAATTCCACCTGTAGAACGTGTAGAGTGCAAGGTCTTTTCCCTATGATACTTGCAGTAGATGGGAACCGCTTGTGTTTTATATGTGTGTGAGAAAGGGACCCAAACTCTTCTATAAATAGAGTCCTTCCCATCATGACTCTTAGTAGAAGTACAATACTACTTGGATAGGATTACGTACGTATATTGTATACGTTGGGCTACCTTTAGCTTAAACCCAAAAGACTACTATTTTAATTAGAACACATTTATGTGGGTTAATTCTAAGCTACAAATTTGTACATTTTGAGTGGATGAGAAAGATGAGAAAGTTAACAAATGGACAACAGATGCACAATGTCACATTAAGGGTGTGTTTGTTAACAACAAAAAGTTGTCAAGTTAAAACTTTTCAATCTAAAACTTTTCACTCTCCACAACTACCCTATTTTTTAATTATTTCTTCACATTTTTCTATACAACTACACTATTTTTCAATCATTTGTACACAACTACCAACACAACAAACTTATCTATTTCAACTTTATCTTATTTATTCTTCATCATTACCCTTATCATATCACATCATTTGACAACTTCTCATCTCTACAACTTTTCATCAAAAGTTTTATCCATTCCCAAACACACCCTAAAATTTCAATGCACAAGGGTGCATTGAATCGCGACTTAATAAATCCAGCCCATTTACAGACACGCCACTCTGACATTTCAAGGAAATTTTATGTCGGAGCCCCTTCTCATTTGACTTGCTTCCAAAGTTGTAGTGCCCCATTTTCGTCCTGCAAAGCCTGTCTCCATTTTTTTGCATGGTTCAATCTTCCGAATGTATTGCTAGTCCAAAATCCATATTTGGAAAAAAAAAGGAGAAATTCTCTTGAGAATAAAGACGGCGATTTAGTTAGGTGGGTCGAGAAGGAGATCAAATTGGTCATTATGGCAATAAAACGTAGAAGAGATTGCAGTAATTAGAAACCTCTTTTTTGTTTTGTCTCTTGATTGATTGGTACGTTTTTCATAATTGTTTAACATCCAAAGCTCAAGACCCATGAAACAGCTCGTCTACTCATTCCTGAGTCTTCGGTCATTAGTCAAAGTCTTCATCAAAAAGATAAGAGGAGTGAACTTCCAAGAAATAGCTAATTCATTTTCACGGTGATGCTTGCCGAATTGAAAATTAAAGTAAAGACCTTTATACTATTGTCACTGTCCATTGAAGAAGGGGAATGGGAAAGCCAAGCTTTGTCACCTTGCCCTTGAACATTGGTAGGCTATGATACAAAGGGTTTGGAACACACGAGATAAGCTTAGGGATTGTCGAATAAGAAGAGCTCAACAAATTTACCCTTCCCCTGTCTGCAGCACAATCAGCCTTGTTGCACTGTGGAAGGAAAAATCCATCAATTACAGGTAGCCTGTTAATGGGAGAGTGTAATGTAATGCTATTTTCTACCATTCATGCGAGCAGCAAGGAAGGAGAGAGAAGACTGAAACAGTAGTGACCAGAAGGCAAAAGACGATAGAAGCACGTAGCTGTCACCATCCACACAATGCCTACTTTTGCCTGTTCTGGAGGTGGTGACATGGAGTGCTGCGGAGATGAGGAGAATCAAGCGTCGTCCGATGGAGTGAGGAGAGGGGGGTGGGGGGTTGGGGGGGTGGTGTTGCAAAAGCAAAGGTAGAGAGGCCTATTCGAAAATTTTCCTACGGCTAACACAGGGGCCTACTCGTAAAATGTTGTTGACAGTAAACACTCTACCGCCCGCAACTCAACAGAGCTTGATCGGATGGTGCTGCTGCTTTTCCCCAAATCTGACGGATGTGGATGCTGGTCGAAAATGCCTGGTTTTTTCGACAAGGTGTGAAAGATGAGGACATTAATATAAATCAAACGTAAGTATTTCTGTCACCGTTTCAGTCATCACCGTTTCAGTCTTTGGGTGTGTTTGGTAATTTGCAAAGCATATCAAGCAAAAACTTTTCTATCTAAAACTTTTCGCTTTTCATAGCTACTCTATTTTTTAATTATTTATTCATATTTTTCTATATAACTATCCTATTTTTCAATCATTTCTACACAACTATCTATATAACTAACTTATCTATTTTAACTTTATTTTCTTTACTCCTCATCATTACCCTTATTATATCGTATTATTTTTTTTCATTTTGACAATTTTTATTCCAAAAACTTTTATTACAAAAGTTTTATCATTTTCAAAATACACCTTATAATAATATCATCACTTATATCAAAGCAAAATATTCCTGCATCACAATCAATACAGACACACAGACACGGGATCGAAATCCTATCATCTGTCACATCTTCCATAACATGTCATCATCATCTTCACGTATAATGACCAGTAAATATTTGTATCATGTATTACGTTCTATCAATATTTTTTTCCCATGGGTATTCATATATTACATTTCAACTATTATTACAATAATGTCAGGAGAAATTCTTACAATATCCAAACATCATGCTACATCGAACTTATCAATATTCTAATTTTTCCACACTATGCCTAATCTCTCCAACGAGTGGAAATTTCCACAAAAATATTTGGGGAGACTTATGCTACTACTGAACAAACTTTCAACACATGGCTGTTACCAACACTCGAATCGTCGTCACCTCTTTGATGGGGAAGGACGGCAACCACTAAGGCAAGGCCTCAGTGGCACGTTCTATCAATATTTATATATGAATTGCGATCATCTACCCCTGGATCAAAAATGAACTGGTGCTAAAACCCATTTCTATGCACTTTTTAAAAGTTTTTTTGAAACTTCCAATCCAGATGTATATAATCCATAAATTAAGATTTAACATTTTTGAGTTGTTTATATATTATATTTTTTGAATTTGAAACACAAAGGTGGTTTTTTTCACAAGTTCGAAACAACTACGAAATCCCTATATTTAAGATTCAAAAATAGATAAACATCTACAAAAATTATAAATATTGATTTATGGATAAAGTAATTCTATATTAGTATTTTCAAGCTAAAAAAAAACTAAAAAAGAGGTAAATATTAGTTTTATGATAGGTTGAAAATGCCTCCATTTTCTTCAGGTAAAAAATGATCAGTTGGCTTATATACATGCCCAAAATAAGAATATATCAAGATTGAATTAAAATGAAACACATGTAGCCAAGATCAAGGGTCTCTAAAAATATACATCATAAGTCCAAAAGATAAATAATACTTTAAAGTTTAAAAAAGTACGACTCTAGGGTTGAGTTCTTGTCTAGCCTCATCCCGATCTCCAACCCACTATTGGATCTTTCATTTGGCTTATCATCTCAGAAAATAAACGATAAAATACATGTGTCCAAGAAAAGTTAATAAATATGCAATGGTCAGTAAAAATTAAAAATCATGTTAAATAATCAATGCACAAGCCATGACAACTAGGACCATGGATGCATGTGCAATCCCAAAGTCATATCACACATGCAAGTACTTGGAATCTTCCTCAAGGCATCGTAACCACTTCATTTAGCCTGATTTTGATCCTCCCATGAAAAATCTCATCTTCACATGAATTGATCCGCTATTCATAGGCCATTGGCTCAATCCAATTCCCGTTACTAATGATGATGGCCCACCTAACCACTTGACATATGTCCACTCGTCAATGGCCCATATACTCAACTTGGGAGGGTCTACTCATCCCCACCTATGGTTGGGACTCAATTTGTATAGCATCACAATGTCATTTAAGACATAATCCAAGCAAATAATACAACATATTCACATGCTCATGCCATATTTATTTAATAATTATCATGTCATATTCATCATAATAAATATATAAACTAAAATATCCAAGCAATAGAAAGAAGAATCAATAACTCAAATCAAACCAATGGCAAATCCATGTTAAATAACTCAAGATAAGATTAAAAGCTCATTAACAAAGGAAAATTTGTGATCATCCTCAAAACCTTCAACATTGGCATCAAAATCCTAACCATTTTTCTAGATTTTAATAGAAACTAAGAAAATTCCCATATCCAAAGAGCGGCTTAAGAAGGTTCTAAATTCCATTTGAATTAAGAAAATAAGATTAACTTGAAAGAATATTGATGTGTACAAAGTGTTTGTTGTTAAGAGCACTATGATCATCAATTTAATTAAGAGGGCGTTTGTTAACACCAAAAAATTTTCGCTTTCCACAACTGTTATTTTTTAATTATTTCTTCACTTCTTCCTATACAAATATTCTATTTTCAATCATTTTTACACAACTACTAATATATCTAATCTATCTATTTTAACTTTATTCTTTTACTTTTCGTCATTACTCCAATTATGTCATATTATTTTCTCATATTTCAAAAAATTTTATACAAAAAATTTTTCATCAAAAGTTTTATCATTTTTCAAAGACATCCTAAATTAGTTAAAACACATTACAGCTAAATACTATGTAGAGATAATATAAGATAATGGTGAATAGGGGTAAATCCACAGAGAGACGATGTAATTTGAATTGTTTGAGACTAATGTGCATTAAGAGAAGAGAGATAGAGAAAGAGGAGAGAGAAATTAGAAAGAGAGGAAGGAAACTAAGAAAAGAAGAAGGAGAAAGAGTAACGAAATTGAGAGGAAAAGAAAGGCTAGGAAGAGAAGAGAGCAGTTAGAGAGAGAAATATAGAGAAGGAAGTTAGAGAGAAATAATAGAGAAGAATTAAAGAGAGAGAAGACAGAAAAAACTAGAAAGAAATAAGAGCACAAAAATTCAAAAATTACAACTAAATTACTGCTAACCATAATTGAAATTAGACTAATTATATTCTAAAAATTACAACACTACAAAAGCATTAAAAAAGAATTAATCTAACAAGTAGAAAGACTATAGGGCGAAAAGAAAATTACAATAATAAAATTTTTTATTTTACCTCAAAGATGCTTGAAGACCACACTTGAGAACTACTTAGGCTTTTTAAGTTTACTTCCCTTGTTATATTTATATTGTAATATCTATTATTTGGTATACATTTTAGCAAAATTAAAGGTTTGATGAAAAATATAGTTTTCATGAAATTTCACATGAAACTTATGTTTAATTGATATTTCTCGTGCTTTAACTTGCAAAATTAGTATAAAATTATATGAAAATTTTATAATTATAAAAAATCTACTAATTTATGCCTATAGAATCTCTCATCGACAATGACTTAGAATCTGAAAGTGTCACCAAGCCCCACCTTCTATATCCTTATCTTTAGGAAAAAAGAAAAGAAAAAATTAATTTTTGGAACAACTATTTACATTTTAAAATAAATACTTTGTTCAAGAATCGACTTATGCTTCAAGGAGACTTCAACTCTCATGCCCACGAAAGGTCGTAAGATACTAATATTGACTTCTTTTATTTAGTTTCACAACACACACGTAGTTTGTTGTGTTGGTCCCAAATTATTGGCTTAATCCAAGAGAGGAATGGTGAATTTGATTATTAAAAAATTTTAGCAAATTAAAACTTGACCCTTGATTAATTTAATCCCCTTGAATGACATAGTTAGAGCAAGAGAGAGAGCAAGGAATATAGCAATCACACAATTACAAAAGGACACAAAGAATTATAGTGTTTTGAGCAACATCTCTACTCCACTCTTCAAAGCATACACTTCTTTGTGTATTGAGTTCCATTAACACGATAGGATTACAACTAGAGCCTCAGCTTTCTTCTAATTCTAGCTTTACAAGGTCCTTTTACAATAATCTTATAAGTAGTCAATGAGTTTCGATCCAATTGATCACTACTTGTATCACACTTTAGCTTTGGTCTCTAACACCAATCCAAGTAACTAATTACAACAAAAAACTTGTAAATCAAGTAAATTTACACATTACAGAGTTGTGTAGAGCAACGAAGTGCAGCAGCAAGCTCAGTAGATGAAGGTAAGATGGAAGCTTCAAGCCTTTACAGTGTCTCTTGAGGCTTGCTAGGAAATCACTTAATGTAGGCTTTAATGCTTATAAAAAGGAAGGTTGAAGCTCATTCAATTCTAGCTAACACCTTGAATACTACTCCATGTCTCTTAAATAGATTTGAAGGAAACTTGAACATTGAGATGTAGGTGGCACGTATTTAATGTGCCAATGTTTAAAAAATTTATGATTGTTATGACCCAAGTCACACATGGAGTCGACTTGGTCTATGACCACACCCAAGTCGCATACTGAAATCTACTTGACTTGCAACTTCAATCGCTCAAATGCTTTTAGAAATTTTTCCTTTAGACTTTACTCTCTAAGTTCCATGTAGAGACGACTTAAGACTTCGTACTTCATCCAAGTCATATGTGAAGTCGACTTGACCTTCAACTCTAAATTTTTAACACTTCTTTCTTTAGGTCTTCTACCCTTCAAGTCTTGCTTCTAGGTCGATTTCATGTGAGACTTGACTCAAGTTTTATATGAAGTCGACTTGGGTTGCGACTTCACTTTTGATACTTAGAAAAATTTTCAACTCTCCATGTAATTTTTCAAGTCTCAACCTCTGAGTTGACTTAAGATTCAACTTTACCCAAGTCATAAGTGGAGTCGACTTAAAAGTTATAATTTTAGTTTTCAAATTATAGCTAAAAGAATTTTCAGGTGACTGATGTACTCTAAGTCACAATCTAAGTCGACTTTGGTTTGGGACTTTACCCAAGTTGTATACTGAGTCGACTCGAGATTTTACTTTAGTTGTGAAAATCCTCTATTTGACTCTGTCTTCCTGAAATCAATGCTAGACTTAGGTGTTGACTTGATCCAAGTTGATGCTAAAGTCAACTTAGCTTTTCAATTTGAATACTTATTACTTCAATTTTAAAAATTCTAACTTCAACTATAAAATCAAACTCATTAGTAGCCTTAATAATATCAAATTTTAGTTGCTAATAATTAAAACTTGGATAGATCTTGATTTGCAATTTTAGCCTGTTGAGTTCACAATCTTCCCTTTTTGATGATCGACAAAATCATTTTTGAGATCAACTTTTCTATTAGCATATACAATGCTTATAAGTTGGTTAAGAGTTTATGAGTTCTTTTGCTTTGTACTTGGTTAAGAGTAGTGTTGATCATTCTAGTTTTGGAAATTATCAACAATTTTAACATTTAAGTCAAATACATTTAATCCATGTTGCTCTTTTTAATTATGGGTGCGTTTGTTTAGGATAAAAAAGTGTCAACTAAAACTTTTCAATCTAAAACTTTTCACTCTCCATAATTACTCTATTTTTTAATTATTTTTTCACATTTTTCTATACAAACTACCCTACTTTTCAATCATTTCTACACAACTACCCATACAACTAACCTATCTATTTTAACTTTATTCTCTTTACTCCTCATCATTACTCCTATTATATCACATCACTTTCTATTGATTTGACAACTTCTACTCCAAAAACTTTTCATCGAAAGTTTTACCTCCAACCAAACACACCCTATATTTTGCATTTATCAATGTGAGTTTCACATGTTCAATGTGTATTATAGTAGCTCCAATACTTGAAAATTCATTCCATGACAAATAAAGACAATCATGAGGCATTTCATTTCAATAAAAATCTGAACCAATTCATCAGGCATTCATTTCAATACAAACTTCAACCAATTCATCATAAAGGCTTACAAAATATTCAAATGGTCCTATGTCACACTTCCCAACTCAAGATGAAATTTTCTTTTCTCAAACTCCTCGTCTTTTAGCTGTGTACAACAATGAAGCGCAACAACAAACTTAGTAGATGAAGGTGAGATGCAAGCTTCAAGCCCTTATAGATGTCTCTTGAGGCTTCCTAAGAAATCACTTAATCTAGGTTTTAATGCTTGTAGAAAGGAAATTTGAAGCTTATTCAATTCTTTAGCTAACCCCTCGAATGCTACAACATGTCTCTTAAATAGATTTGAAAGTAACTTGAATGCTGGGAGGTAGGTGGCGCGTGTTTAATCCACCAATATTCAAAAAATTTATTAACGTTACCCAAGTCACATTAAAGTCGACTTAGTCTACAACTTCATCGAAGTCTCACATGAAAATCGACTTAGACTGTGATTTTAGTCCTTCAATGCTTCTAGAAAATTTTCTATCAGGATTTACTCTCCAAATTTCATGTGGAGTTAACTTAAGACTTGGGACTTCACCCAAGTCACATGTGAAGTCAATTTGGCCTTGGACTTCACTATACATTGAGATTCCAAAATTTTAGAACTTCCTTCTTTAGTTCTTCTACCCTTCAAGCCCTGCTTCTAGATCGACTTCTTGTGAGACTTGACTCAAGTCGCATGTGAAGTCAACTTGGAGTTGTGACTTCACTTCTAATACTTAGAAAAAATTTTCAACTCTTCATGCAATTTCTCAAGTCTCAAGTTTGGGGTCAACTTCGTATTCAACTTCACCAAGTTGTAAGTGGAGTCGACTTGAGTCGACTTTGGATGCAACTCAATCATGAAAATGCCCCATTCAACTCTCTGTCATCTTAAAGTCGATGCTAGAATCGACTTAGGTGTCAACTTAACCTAAGTCAATGCTGAAGTTGATTTAACTTTGCAATTTGAATACTTATCACTTGAATTTTAAAATTCTAACTTCGATCATAAAATCAAACTCGTTAGTAGCCTCAATAATCTCAAAAATTGATTGTTAATCATCAAAACTTGGATAGTTCTTTATTTGCAATTTTGGCTTGTTGAGTTCACATGTTGATCAGTTATTTTTACTATTAGCTGATGCTTACTATTACCACTAACCATCGTTTACTTCTAGCATTCTCATTCCTTCTTACTAATGTGTGTTCAACACCTATCAATCCTTGTTCGTCTAATAAGGCAATCCTACTCTATTTTGGCTATCAATCTATGAAGCTAAAATTAGCCACACTTCTTTTTACCTCATACTAGATGTCCCATTTTCGCTCAATATGAATCCTTATATAATTTTTCTTTCCTGGATGTTGGCCTCAAAAACCCCGTCAACCACTATCCTCTTGACCCCCAATGACCTGATTGGCAAGTTGAACATTGTCGTACTCTTGAAGCTCCAAATAGTCCTAAATTTTCAATAGGGGTATCATCTATAATACACTTCTTGTAAGCTATATCCATATTTGTACCCATCATGCACATGAAAATATTTATGTTTCATACCACTATACAAATAACATTGTTACAAACCTTAGAGACTAATAAGAAAACCCCCACTCCACCACATATGCTTTTAAAGTAAATCAATTTTACAAATATGGTTAGAATTAGAATTTAACAAGTGGATCGACATCAATTTTGGGTTTTGCTTGTAGATATTTGAGAACATCCATTATATATATTAAAAAATGTTAACAACTTTAAGAATTTGATGAGCCTTGAGTCACCTAATTGGAGTTGATTAAATTTGACTAACTTTAATAAATTTCAAATTGATTTGAAAAGACATTGATAGATATGAATAAGTTCTATTTGTTAGAAAATCTCGTTGAATAAGACCATCATCACCCCAGGATCTTTCATACTAAATCACAAAAAAAAAATCATAAGCTAAAGCGTACCTGAATTTATAGGAAAGAATGCTATTCTTGAATCTTGTGGTTTTGGGTCTTCCAAGTTAGTATTCTAAGATTTTTAAGTGAAGATAGTTTCCTCTTTTCTAATGATGAAATATTTGAGAAGAAACCATCATGCATAACCTGGGGACCACAATCATTTATATAGAGTACCTATCTTTTTGATTTCTAATTTAGTCTATCATAAAAATAAAAATTAGAAATTATGCAATAGAGTTTCTACACATAGGAGATCTATATTCTATTAGATGATTTAGGATCATAAACTTTATAAAATTACTTTAAAATTGGGCCACTCTTTATAACAGCATATATAATTATTATATATGTGTGTATAGAAGCCAACAATCTCCATTATATCATCTTATAATTATGTATATAGCCTTATGAGCTCAAAACTTTTTGCTAACATGACCAAAATCATCCCTGAGCAATCTTGTTTATTAGTTATACTAACATAAGATCAAGACAGCCTTTGTCACATTCTTTATGATTAGACTCATCCATGGTCACATGTATCAAACATAACCAAACAACATATATCAAGTATGGATGTGTAACATAAAAATTATATGCAATGTGTTCTAACATATCTATTTTCAATTGGTTTAACTTTATTTTGGTGAGATCAAACAAAACCCAAAATATTGAATAATCAAAACAATGAATATTAGTCATATAGAAAATATTTATAACCATAACAAATAAAATATATGTCAATCAGACAGTCACAAAATATAAACTCTCACTAACTAACATACCCTCTAACAATACAATACCCATGCGAGCAGTGTGCCCGTGAAAGGCCTTGGATGATAATCCCTTACTGAGCGGATCTACAACGATGAAGTTTGTTCCAATCTACTCTATAGACACCTGACCTTCATAAATTCTTTCCTTAACAGCTAGGAACATGATATCAATAAAGTTTGACTTTGTTGAAATCCTATTGTTGTTAAAATATAAAACTATTGAGTTATTGTCACAAAGTAACTGAAGTAGTCTTTTAATTTCATCCTCAATACGTAGTTTGGTGAAAATTTCACTGTCATATAGCATGACTTTATGCTTCAGAATATGCTATAAAATCAACTATCATGATGGAAGGAGTTATAAGTATCTGCTTAGTACCCTTCTAGGACTTGGCTCCTCAGTAAGTAGATAAATATAACCCTAAGTAGATCTAAAACTGTCTTGGCATCCAATAAGGTTAAAATTGGATACTTAATTACCTCTAAGCTATCCAACCTTCTGTATGTGAGTATTTAGGGTTTTGTTCTCTAAAGGTACCCCAAAACTCGTTAAGCTGCTTCCTCGAATTGCTCAAATATTTGCCCAACATCCCAATTGTGTATGCAATATCTAGGTGTATACAAATTTGAGCATATGTCGAGATCCTTCGAGCTAAATCACTAAGAAAATAATAAATCATAAGAGAAAGCATCCTTGAATCCATAGGAAAGAATGTTATTCTTGAATCTTGTTGTTCTAGGTCTTCCAAATTACTGTCTAGGATTTTCTAGAGAAGACGACTCCCTCTTTTCTAATGATGGGATGTTAAAAAAAAAACCCTTATATATAACCCGGAAACCACAACTGTTTATATCGATCACCTATCTTTTTTATCTCTAATTTAACCCATTATAAAAATAGCATTTATAGGTAATAGGGTTTCTACGTATATGAGATTCATAATCTATTAGATAATTTAGGCCCATAAACCTTATAAGGTCACTTTAAAATTCGGTTACTCTTTATGGTAGCATATATATAATGAGTAATGATCCTATTAGCCTGAGCTAGGCAAATGGCTCACTTAGCCCACCTAAAAAAACTAATTTAAAACACGTTTTTTTCTTTTTTGTTCATACACTTTTTTATCTAGTGTATTTAAAATCTCAAAAAGATATATACACATACACAAAATGGACAAACTTAATTTTTATGTTAAAAACACTTAAGTAAACAAGTGTACGAAGAAAAAAAGTAAAAAAATTATTTTAAATGGATTTGAGGTGGGCTTAGCGAGTCATTTGCTTAGCGCAGGCTAACAAAATCATTTCTCATATATCTTTATCATATATGTGTGTCCAAAATCTAACATTGTTACTAGTAGCTGACATACTAACATATTTTATTTAAATTAAAAAATTGACTATTCTTAACTAGACTTAACTAAGCTACATGTCTTATAATGTTGGCTACACTTTAATGCATGCTTAATTCTGTTTGAGAGGTCATTTAATTGCTTTTCCAAATTAACTTTATTAGGTTGGACATGCTTAAGGAAGTTGAATGATAAACTTAGCGAAATTTGATTAGACTTGTTAGGAAGTAATCCTACAAACAATAAAGTAGAGAGAAAAGTAGAGAGAAAAAGAAACAAACTAGATATAAATTTATATGGAAAATTTTTCAAAATGAAAGAAAAAATTCATATCAAAACTAGGTTATAAAAGATGGAGAACTCTTAAAAGGGAAAATCCTTAAACCTAATACACCATATAAGAAATCTCAGAAACAATAATTCTAACAAAAAGATTATACAAAGGAGCTTCAGAAAATTACAAACTCATCAAACCTTCGAATAAAATCCTATATTTGTAACATAAAAGGGATCTAGGTCTACATCAAATAAATCCACGCAGGATACGATTTACTGATTTTTCTAAAAAGAGCTATGTGAACTTAACTTGTCTACAAGTAACTTGATCTCCAAGTCAATGTAAAATCCAAATTATATCTTAACAAATCTTTACTTTTACTTGGATTCAAGTAATATCTTAATCCTCAAAGATACAAAGTCTACACCTTCTCCACAAAATACTACTTCAGATATAAAGTCCTAATCAATTTAAAATGATGCCTAAAATTGGAAACTAGAAAAGACTTGAATAATACACCAAAAGTCTACCAACACCTAAAGTTGGAAACCAAAAGAGATTTCAATAATATATTTAGCTACTATACCAAAAGCCTAAACCAAACTTTGAAGATACTTATACTTGATAACCAAAAGATAATTAATATACCAAAAGGATAATTTGCAGTATGGAGATGTGATTTTCTCTCGAAAAAACTTTCAAATCCATAATCGTCAAACTTTATTGGTAGCATCTTAATGCCCAAGAAAACCAATCAATTCTAATACTAATTTATTAGGAAATAATCTTACAAAAAATGCAAAAAATGGAAAAAAGGAAACAAAGTAAACATAAATTTATATGAAAAATCCTTCAATGTAAAAGGAAAACCACAAGTGAGGAAATAATTCAGTATTGGAAATAGTATACAGGAGACGAAAAATTCTTAAAAGAAAAATCTTTAAACTTAAGACGCCTCACAAAAAATTCTCAGAAAAACCAAATCTAACAAATGAGTATAGAAGAAAGATTTATAAAATTACAAACTCATGAAACCCTTGAACAAAATATTATATTTGTAACATGAAAGAAATCTAGGTTTACATCAGATAAATCCACGTGAGATACCATTTACTGCTTTTTCTAGAAAGGGTTATGTGAACTTGACTTGCGTTAAACTTGGCTTAATGTGCACTAACTTAGTCTAACTTGGTCTACAAGTTAGCATAAAATCCAAGTCACATCCGAACATGACTTAATATCAAAATGACGAACCAACCGAGGCGTGCTCGGTTGGTGACCGCAGCCGTAATAAGACTTCTGCGGGGCTGCGGTCATGGGTTCGAATCCCACGTTGGGATTTCGGCCCGAAAAAAATAGTGTGGGAGCTGTGGTCTCTCTTTGGGGTGGAGTGGGAGCTGTTATCTCCCTTTGGCTGGGTGGAAGCTGTGTCTTCCTAATTCTTTAGTGGAGCTGTGTCTCCAGATTTCTTTGGAGGAGTTATGTATCTCTGTATTTGTAAGAATGTCTCAGAACTACAATGTAATATGTGTTGAGATGTATGTAAATATAACCATAAAAAAATATTAAAATGACGAAGATTTTATGCTTTTGTATTTCAACTGTATATCTCATATTGATTCAATTTCCAACTACAACCAGTTATAACACCTTTTTTACTTTTTTTGAAAATTTTTAATAAGATGGTTAATCTAGGTATATATTATCTATAAATTAATTTTTACTAATTTTGAATACGTGTATATATTTATTTTGTCTTTTTAAATACAATAGTAAAAATGACCCTACTACTCCTATGTTGAAAAATACAAAAATAAATATATACACACGTTGAAAATTAATGAAACTTGACTTATAGATAATATACACCTAGAATAACTATTTTACTAAAAAAATCTCGAAAAATAAAAAATAGACTTTTAGGCGGGTAACCTGATCATTTTCAATGGCGTCGGTAGTTTGCGTCCTATAAAAAGACAAACGTTTATAGTGGAGTGGTGCTCCAATTGGAGAAATGGAAATTTTGCAACGCTCTTCTTATATTTATAAGATACATTTTTGTTTAAATCACTTACAATTATTCATCCATATGCATGAGTTTATCGTACCAAAATTTAAATATTTTGAAAATTTTTATATACTATATATATTTTCAAATTTTCACAATTTCTTACCACTCAAAATGATGTTAAACACTTATAAATATAAATTTCCCAGTCAGAGTAAACGTTGGCAACATAAGCATATATAATTACAAACATTATAAATAATGTAGATCTAAAAAATACTAAAAAGCAACCAGTTGGCCAAGTGGGTTGCATCCCAGTTAGATACGTCATGTGGCTAGTTCTCAGCCGCCATGGGTTTGAATGACGGTATGGCCATACGGGAGCTTGTGTCTACTCATTATTTAGTGGGAGTTTTTGTCTCTATGGTTGTTAGATGAATATTTGGAATCATTTGATCTTTTTATTACAAATTGTAAGAATGTTTTATAACTTTATTGTAACACGAATTGAGATGATGTGAATATATCCTAATCAAAAAACAAGCAACCGGTTGAAGAACCTCATTTGTAAGACGGTTTCTTTAAGATGGGTCTGTTTATAGGAGACCAATAGACCAATCATTTAAAAATGGTAAAATTTCATGCATAAGTTAAATACATATAGGTTAATAATTTTATAAAAAAGTTTCAGAAAAATATATAAAAAATGTGGTTTTGCACCCTCATTAGGATACGTTGAAACATTGTCCTCATTTTTTTTTTATTGGAGTATATTTACACAATATCTCAATTCATATCACATTCAAAGCTTTAAAACAATTCTAACAATATTTCCAAAGGGAGACAACAAGCTCTCAAATATCAACGGGGGAGACCACCAGCTCCCAACCAAATAAGGACGACCACACATGCCCCCACAGAAATTTTTGATTCGAAATCTCACCTGAGATTCTAACACGTGCTAGTAGGAACGAAAGTTTCGTTCCGCGCCTGCCGCTCATGCGCTCGTTTGGTTAACATTGCCCTCATTTATAATATTGAATATCGAAATCTCCAATTTATAGTTACGCAAAAAGTAGAGGGCTTATTTTGCAAAAACCACCAATTGGACTTTAGATCGCTGATTTTGGAGGGTGGCTTTGTCTGTCGGATTGTTGCAACTAGCAGTAGGTGAAAGGGTGAAAGTGGATAATCAACCGAAAGTATGCACGTGGGCAGGCATGTCGATCACGTATGAACCTTTCGCAAAGAAACGGCAGAATATATTACAGCATATGATGCATGAACTAGTTGGAATCCAGTACCGCATGTGTGCACCGAAAGATTGATTCAAAAGCAAATATCATCCCCACCATCCGATCTGTGCTCGGGTGGTAGGGGTGAAACTTATCAAAGCTCCAGGCTTAGAATGGTGCTGGTGCAGTTCTCCCCTGTTAAGAGCTCAAGTTTTCTTTTCGATATTGTAGGAAATTTGTAAGGATTTATGGGTGGATTTATATATATAAAAAAAAAAAAAAATGTGTAAGGATTCATGGGCTTTGATATGAAATAATCAGATGGAAAATGAGGATGTTGTATCATTAAAAAAGAAAAACAAATATCATGCCCAAGTAACCGGGCGTAGCCGCTGGTAACTCACTCCCACAAGCTGCCAGCCCTCCCGAGGCATAATGCAGGCATTTTTTTTTTTAATTTGTATATACATCATAAAATTCTAATATTACAATAAAGTACATTCACACCCTCACACTATTAATTTCCTAAGCCCCATCACAGGGGAAATTCTAAACCCCCACAATAAAAGAAAAGTGTAAACCCCTCATTATAGACTATAGAGGGACTAATTTGTAAAATATCATATTATTATACTTGTCACCGGTAGGATTCGAAATGTGGAACGCTCACATGAGAGCCACCGACGTTGCCACAACTCCAGTACGTTACCACGGCATGCAGGCAATTAGAAAGCCAGGTAACCGATTTCAAATAAACATGAATAAGCTAGGTAGCTAGGTTGCCCATATTTTGAAATCTAGATACCTTTATTTACCTATAGATATACTTTTATGGAACTCTTTTTCATTTTTAACCATCAGATAGTTGATGAAAAATTTACTTCGTCTATGATATTTGTGCATATTTTGAAATCTATATACCTTTATTAAATTATAAAGATAATTTTATGGCACTCTTTTTCATTTTTAACATCCAGATGGTTGATAAAAAATTCACTTTATCTGTCATATTTAACAGTATTTATATTATTGTAAGACACTTTTGTTTGTCTAGTATCACTGTATACAAGCCCTATCTTCAAAAATATAAAATCAATATAATAAAATAATTTAATACTAATAAAAATTTGTAAGTAACATTTTCAATATCTAAACTACATAAAATATCACTACTATGTAAATAAATAATTGTATAAATTATTATTATATTCTAATACATATGTAAATGGATCTGAATATTTTTTAATTTACACGTGAATGTACCTATATTTTAAGCAAATGTGTTCTATATACATATTTGATTTGACTGAAACTTAGTTTTCCAACTAAACAAATGATGTTAAATACAATGAATAAATTAGATTTTATATTAATCATTGACATCTCAGAAACGAAGGAGTTCTATGAAATCACTTCTATGAAATTGGTTTCATAAAAACATTCCCGCTATTGCATCATCATAGGGTATTTGTAAATAGACTATATACTTTTTAGTATTGCACTGTAGATCCATCTCAAGTGTCAATAGAAGGACTAAAGATGGAGATTTAAAATTTTAAATGCGAAAAAAATATAGAGAAAAATAAGCCATATAAGTTTTCTTTCTTTACATGTTAAACCCCAATAGTCACTTTCCGTTAGGCTCGATCAGTTATCGATGTCTAAGTTGTAATATTCTGAATCCTAGAGGTAGATCATGTTAATGCCGAAAACAAAATATTAATTCGCAATTATAAAAATTTATAAGATCTATTTTGCAAATACACTCGTCCCACACGGAGCATATATATAAGCAAAGAAAGAAAAAGATCGATTTTTTTTCCAAAAAAGGGGGACGAGGAATAAGCTATCAAATTAATCTCACGGCAGTTTTAATTATAGAACCCGATATATCTTATGAATCGAATTCTTTGATCGAGTGAAGGGGAAATGGCTTAGAGGCCCGGGAAAAAAATGTTTTAACTACTTTTTTAGCCCTTTCGATGTGATCTATGTTAGTATGGGTATATCTCATGAAAAAAAGTATGGGTATAAAAAAAACAGCGGTGTTAAATACTGTTAAATGAATTTTAGAATATTTAGTTTATATATGTAGAAATAGGCTTTTTAATTTATACTCATTTTATCACCTATAACATAGCCAAGTAATTTGACATCAAAATATGCATATACGTGAATGAGATATCGATTTTGATTTAAGAGAAGTGTTGGTCTCTATACGTATAAAGCATGTATTTGGAAAGTAATATAGCGTTTGAATAAAAAATTTCCATTTAGGAGAAGAGATTTAACTTTTTTATTAGCATATTTACACACATCTAAAATATCTATTACAATGAAGTTCTTAAGATATTCTTACAAATTGAAGGAGATAATTTGCTCTCATTTAAATATTTAGAGAAACACAGCTCCACCTAAAAAGTGAAAAAACTGAGCTCCTAAATTATGGACAGTGACAACCCTAGTTGCCATTTGAAACCACGACCAATAGTATATCTGAATGATAGTTTACCACCAGAAGTAATAATGAAGTATAATTAAAGAGAATAATGTTAAAATAAATAAGTTAGTCGTGTGTGTAATTATGTATAAATAATTTTAAAAATGTAGTTGTGTGGTAAGATGTAAAGTAACTATTAGAAAATAAGATACTTGTAAAGGGTGAAAAGTTTCGGAGTAAAAAATTTTGTTTTGAAAAGATTTTAACTAAACACACCCAAAAGAAAAAAAGAAAACACCTTACTATTCATCTACAGATAAAATGGACGAATTTTGAGATAAAAATGAAACAATTTCAACGTGATACTAGAGCCAATTGGTATTTTGTAAAGGGTGCTACAAACTGATTCGGGAACCACAAAACTTTTATCAATTTGGTAAATGTTTCTTAGTTAAATAAATATTTTTAAACGTTAGTAAAAGAAAATTGGGATATGAAAAAACAATTCATTGGGCCATCGAATCATTTTCGATGATTTCCGTTGATTTATTGGCCGAATAATACGTACAAGTGTTGCTGCTTTTTTTTTTTTTTTTTTCTTTTTCCTTTTCTTTTCTCACCTGGTCAAGTCCACATGCACGACGCGAGATGGAACCCTTTTTTTTTTCCCTTCAAAACGAAGGATCGCCGAAAACAGATCAGATGTGGAATGGGCCCCACTTCTCAGGACTGAAAAGGTTACAGACTAGGGGTGGGAATTGGGGCGGGTCGACCCGTGACCCGGTATTGACCCGACCCGTTTTTGGCCGGGTAAAACCAATACATTTTTGACCCGGTATAGGGATGAGTCAGAAATTTTGACCCGAATTCAAAAATAGGGTTGGGGTGGGTCGACCATGTCCTAACCCGAAGAGTCCGATCCCGCCCCGCATATATAAATTTATTAAAAATTATAAGATTATATTGAAATGTTATTATTATTTTCTTTCAAATTTCTCACTTTTTTATAATTAACTCTATCAATAATAGAATAATCAATTTATTCAAAAAGCAATATAAGAATTAATAAAAAATTTGTACGTATATAACCCTTATGTGTAATTGTATATTAACCTATTTTAATAAATGTATACTATATTTTCAAATGTTTTGTTTTCTTAATTATGTGTTTTTTAATAATTAATGAAATATTGAAACATATAATATTTAAATTTAATATAGATGTATACTTATGTTTGATAGATATATAAAATTTGAAAATTATCTTATTTGACTCGTATTTTTGACCCGACCCGCTATCCCGAAACCGGTCTGACACCGACCCGAATTTTGTCCCTAGACCTAGTAGAAAAAAGTAAGGGTCAAACCAACCTTGTCCCGACCCGGTATAAAATAAGGGTCAAACAAGATTTTTAAAAAGTAGGGTCAGGGTTGGGCAAACCCCGACCCGCCCCGACCCGCCCCGATTCCCACCCCTATTACAGACAATAGCCCACCACGTTAGTGAACGGTTCTCTCTGCGTTGCTGCAGCACATCATAATTCCTAGCTAGAAAGAGAATCTCATTGCCCCCGCCATTTTCGTGACACGATGTAATGGAGTGGGGCCCACCTGATTTAATCCACCTTGGATGGGTGTTGTTGGATTGCCAGGCACGCTCGGCCGGCGGGCCCACCTCCTTCTTGTCACATCACCCTTTTGTGGTAGGTAAGGTAAGCCTGACGGATGTTTAATCCAAAATTCCAAATGCTGTAGCCGTTGTGGGAATGAGGCGCCCAAGAACAGGCGAATTAGAGGGCAAACGTTTCTTTCGTGTAAAATTTTCACGGGGTATTTTTTTAAGTAAAAAATTTTTAACTTAAAAATTTTTATTTATATAATTATTTTATTTTTAAATTATATCTTCACTTTTTACTATATAATTGTCTTATTTTTAATTATTTATACACAACTATTCATACATTTAACCTATATATTTTAACTTTATTTTCTTTACTTCTTATCATTATCTTGTCATATTATATTATTTTCTCCTCTTTTAAAAAATTTTACCCAAAAATTTCTCATGAAAAGTTTTATTATTTTTCAACATTTTAGTATAAAAAATTTTAAAATAAGAGAAAATAATATAATATGATGAAAATAATGACGATAAATAAAGAAAATAAAGTTAAAAGATATAAGTTAGCCGTATGGATATTGTGTAGAAATAATTAAAAATAATTTAGTTGTGTAAAGTAAAAAAAAAAATTTTGGTATAGCCAAACATGCTCAAATTTAAATAATTTTTACTTTCTTCATATTATACAGAATTATCTTAAATTAGAGAATTCAGTGGGCCATATTCGAGGTAAAAGTATGTCAATTCAAATTTTTTTTTATTGTTCACTAAATATCATTACTACTTTTCTCATCCCTCTTACGTCGGTTGAAGGAGTAAAGACTAATGCTTCTCACAATCGAGACTAGTGCTCCTCGCATGGGAGAAAGCTCCCAACTCCTCCCACGGAATTTGATGCCCAATCAACAGGCAGGCCGGCCGGCCGTGTCTGTTACCAACTTGGATAGCCAACTAAGGACGGGCTGCAGTTGCATGCACCCCCGTGCATTGAGACCCAGGTGCATATAAATATTTTTTAATTTTTTTTCAAAATTTTTTTTACAGAATAGTTAATCTAAATGTATTTAATATATATGTCAATTTTTACCATTTTTCGGAACTTTTAGATATTTTTTTAGATTTTTAAAATCAGTGAAAAGCTACTAATTTTTAAAAATCTAAAAAAAATATCTAAAAGTTCCCAAAAATGATAAAAATTGATACATATGTTAAATATACTTATATTAACAGCTTCATGAAAAAATTTTCAAAAAAACTTTAAAAAAATGTGTAGTACAATGCACCTGAGTGCATACGACCGCAGCCCAAATAGGACAACTTGTGTTGGTGGTCCTAGCAAGGTCCCAGTTTTTATGGTTAATTTTCTTTTCCGTTTTGTAAAATGCCTTTGCTTACGAACTAGATGATGTAGATCACAATATAGTTTAAAAATTATATTCCAACGTTGCCTACTGGAGATCTATTTTAGATATTATTATTCATGTGGAAATAGGCTTATTTGTGCGATGCCGATTTGAAATTACAATATTTATATGCATGCCAATAATTTAAACATTATTGTTATATCTATGGCAACAATTTTTAAAGCATTTTGTATCTATGCTAATGTCATTAGCCTAAAAATTTTGCTAATTTAAGTTTTATTAATGTCCTTGAATTTAATAAAATAATTTGGTCTCTTTAGATTTTACAAATTCTCACCATAAATATAATTGGAAATTAGTTTCATATAAAAAATATGATGAAAGCTAATAGCATTGACACAGATGCAAAACATTTTAAAAAATTATTGGCCTAAATGCAACAAATTTAAATCATTGATATGATGCAAAAAAATACCAACGCATTTTATTTTTGAATTTTTGTACGATGTAGAAAAAAGAATATAGAAAAATAAAGCAGCAACGAAAATTTTAGTGATGTTCAGATCTAAGACCATTATTTGAAATGAAGAAAATAAAAATATAATAAATAAGTATGTCATTAAATGTCCTATGTGGATAAATAAGTAATCCACTTCTCTAGGACGAGATAAGGATGAAATTAAATTTTTATACTTTTAAAAATTAATTTTCTCGTTCCCAATACATCCAAACCTAGTTTTCCAATTTTAAAACAATTTTTCTGATTTCCTGTTCCCATTATACTTTCTCAAACGTCAGTACCCAACCATTTTTTTTTTCATCAACTCTCCTAACTATTTCATTGTCACACGGCCGTACCAGTCTACATTCGATCACCCTTAACTGGCCCAGGTTTTGAGTTCAGAAGGATGGTTGGATAGACCACTTAAATTACGAATTTTTAGATATAAACGGGGCAGTCATGTAAAGGTGATTTATTTCCTTTTGTCCCAATAAAGGTGATCAATACCTAGAATAATTTGTGAAAACCAGTCAATAGATTTTTTTTAGTTAACAAATTTGGGATAGGTCAGGCTAGGATTGGGGTTTTATGCATTTATCACAAGAATAAAAGAGGCCAATAAAGTCCTAGGGTAATTTAAAAATATAACTTCACAGTTTAATTATAACTGCAAAGATATCCACATAGTTCTAAAAATATCAAATAATTCCACATAATTTGACCATAGTTGCAAATATACCCAGGTCGTTATAAAGTAATTACTACGCAATCACAGTGTGAGTGTATTTGCAAAGATATCAAACTACATGAGTATATTTGAAGCAATTAAATATACCCACTTAATTTTTGAAATTACAAATATATGCACGTAGTTTTTATATCTTTGTAAATATACTTATGCCGTGATTGTGTAGTAATTATGCTATGATAAATTGAGTATATTTGTCATTATGGTATAATATAAATATATTTACAATTATGGTTAAACGAAGCGAGTGTATTTGATCCATAAAAAAAGTGAATGTATTAGCAAATCACTCAAAATATTATGGAAAAAGAAAAGGCCGAGAAAGAGTTAATTTCTGAGGAGTACTTAAATAGAAATTGCATTTTAAAGTCTTCTGAAATTACGAAGAATAGTTGTTGTACGAAACTACTTATTTTATTGAAATTTGAAGTCTATGTTCATGCAGTCAGATTTATGAAGCTTTCCCCATTGCCTGTCATGGATGTCAGATGAATCAAAGCCAGAGTGTCGTTGCGCGTCTCCGTTCTAATCCCTACAACCAGACACCTTAAATTCTAAATCGTTACCACTTAACCTAATTAAATGGTCGACTGGAACCTAATTAAATGGTTGACTGGAATGTCAATACGGTGTTAAGATAAGGTGGTCTATTGTTTTGAAGTTGGACAGAGACAGTAACTTAGTTTTCTCCTAAACTATATCTGCATCATATACCTGATCATCTAAGATGGATGTCCTAATTAAAAAATTTTAAAATTAATGACTTAGCAAATGATTGCCCACTTTTGTGTTAGATGCTATGGTTTATTGCAATCAATCAAGTGTTCGCACTGTTGTTTAAGGGTTATTTGAATCTAGACCAACTCAAAAGTATATATCAAGCTGACTTTTACTTTTTACATTTATACCAATAATTTTTTTAATATTTTCACCTTTGCCAACTTTGTTATGTGTAACCTAACGACTCATTAAGTAACCGGCTTTGTACATAGCCAAACGACCCCTTCAAAATAGTCGGCTTTACGTAAAGCATCGAACTTCTAACCGAACCTATCAAAAATCGCATAGATGCAAAATATTTTAAAAACTATTGTTATAAATATAAAAAATAAAAAATTAGCTGACATATATACAAGTATTTTACTTTTAAATCCACGTGAATGCGGGTAACTTTTTCTTGGTGAAAAAGAGCCTCATTTACCAACATGAGTGCAACCAATCACGGTTACGTGCTAGCAGGTCATGGGATCAAATCCTCGGTCTCCTTCCATATTGTTGTAAGTTGATCTCAAGAAATATAAAAAAGAATTTGTTAACGTACTACTTGTGAGAAAATAATAAGGATTCTGGGGAAATTTTTGCAAAATGAGATGAGTTGAGATACTGGAACACTGATTAAAAAAATTGAAAAAATAAAAAGAAATAGCCGCACTTCCTAGTTCTTTCGATCGACATGAACGCAAATAACTTTTTTTATGGTTAAAAAGAGCCAAATTTCGAAGTTCTTTCTCAATGGGGTTTCAATGGAAAATTGTGCGTGTATTTTCTTTAATTTCAATCCCATGTTGCAAGTATGCAACTACGCATAAACGCAACCTCCATCAGGAATGCAACCAAACAATCATTTCCAGACCACCGATTGTATTCCAAACAGGTACAACTAAAGAATTAAGACAAATCAAGTTAGGATTATTGAAAACAATCATATCCAGAGAAGACATCACCTAGCTAACATCATCATGTTCCTAATTAGGATTAGGATCAGAGAATCCAAACAACCATTACATCCAATTTCCAGTGAATGATAACAATGTCATCTTCCATTAGGAATTTTTAATATCCTGTCTGTAACTTCACTGTCTAATTTTGTATAAATGGTTATCAATGTCCTCAAAATCTCCAACTGGAGGCGAGCTCTTCTTCTTCAAGTTCAACTAACTGTGACTCAGGAAGAGAAAAACTAGCAGTCCTCCCACCAAAATGAAATTGGATCAAAGTACAACTAAGAATTAAAACAAAAGGATCATCCATCTTCCTCAATTGGTTTTGCTTGGATACTTGCACGAGCCATAACCTGCAACAAAATTAATATTACATACAAAATTCAAAAAAACATGGTAATAAAATAAAAGAAGTCCAAAAATCCAAAACATGATGATGGAATACGGCTATGAAGCGTTCCCGGTTTCTCATTATCCTACAACTATTTCCTTCGCAAAAACACGCCACTTTTAACTTTATTTACAAAAACTTCCCAGTTGTTAGCTTGATTTCTCATGAAAGTCAACACTTGAAGCGAAATTTGATCCAATTTTGGCCCACCTGAATTCGGTCATGGCTGTAGGATGGTACTCTTTGATCATGTCTCATCTAGTGTTAATAAGTAAAAGATTATATTGTTAAAAGGACTTTGATAATTGGAGATCTATATGACAAATGTCCTTGAATTAATGGAGCAAATCCTTAATTTCGGAGCCCATCTTTTCACTTAAATCACGGGCATTCTAAACGTACCATCAAATACCCTCCATCATGTCTAGATAAACCAAAAATTTAATCAAAATCGACCATCCAAGGTTGCCTTCCGTCAGGAACGGACACCGAGGACAGGTCTGTTCTGGTAAATATATTCCAGTAGAGGATGCTTTTTTGCAAAATTTACAGCTCTGGAGTAAAAACTGTAAAATCACGGAAACATGGGGAGGTCAATGCTTACTTGGATCAGCACTCGTCTGCTGCGCTAGACCATCGAAATAGCAAGTCCCACCGACGCCCCTGAACTGCTGCCAGTACGCGTTGAAGGCGTAGCTGGCGTGCGAGACTACCGAATTGGGCCGGTAACAGGGCTTCCCGGGCTGGATGGCGTCGCACGTGCCGTTCCCCTGCCCACACGCGTACGAAAGAGCGCCCCCGAGCGCAGTGGCGTTAAGCTTCCCCTGCGCCGCCACGCACCATATCTTCCCCTTGTACGGCTGGTTATTCGTAGGCGCAGGCAACGGCTTGTACTGGTCGTCCGGTTTGCTCCCGGTCAGATCCACCTCGTAAACTTCGGTTCCGTTGGGGTAAAGCAGCCCCCAGTGCCGTTCCGTCCCCGGCCCGGGCTTCTGGTTCTCGTTGAAGAGCGAGAATATAAAAGTCGGAAATACCATTCCCGGCCGGGCCGGCGTCCCCGGCGGCGGCTTCCTGGCTATCTTCCTCGCGAGGTTGCGGTTGTAGATGGCGGCATTGTGGATATTCGCGCCGATCTGGTCTATGTCGCCGCCGTTGGGCCAGCCGGTCTCGGCGATGGCTATCCGCACGCGCGGGAAGCCGAGGCCGGCCATGGCGAAGTAGACTGCGTCGATCAACTGATCGAGGAGGTTGGTGTAGGTGAGGCCGGTGGCGGGGTCGGTGTAGGTGACGTTGGTGGAGCTGAGGAGGGCGTAGTCGAGGGAGATGGCAGCGGGTGCGGCGGCCCAGGGGAAGTAGGTGTAGACGTCGAGGAAGTAGAAGGACTTGGTGCGGTGGAGGAACTGGAGGAGGGGGCGGATGATGGGGGCGGCGACGTCGGGGCGGAAGGAAGCGTTGGAGGGGGGGAAGGAGGTTTGGAGGGCGTCCATGGCGAGGGAGGTGCCGACCTTGATTTTGCGGAGACCATGGGTTTTGAGGGATTTCCTGATGTTGCGGATGGCAGGGACGAGGCCATACCAGAGTTCTTTGTGGATGGGGTCGGAGAGGATTTCGTTGCCGACGAGGAGGTAGCGGATGAGGGTTTTGGGGTAGAAGGGGACGACATTGGAGGCGATCCAACTGTCGGCGAAGGAGGGATGGGAGGAGAGATTGGGAATGAGTTCGTTGGGGACCATGATAGAGACTTTGAGGTTGGTGTGGGAGAGGGCGGAGAGGATGGTGCGATTGGCGTCGTAGATCTTGACGCGGTCGGCCTTGAGGGATTGGACGAGGGCGATGGAGTGGGCGGGGCTGGGGAGGTTGTTGCCCAGCTGCCCATAGTTGATGCCTAGGTTTCTAGCAATAGGTGCAGCTGAAAGAGGTGCAATGTTGAAGATGAGAAAGGAGAGGAGGAGGAGAGAAAGAAGAGCCATTTCTCTCCCTTCGCTCACTCTCTGTGTATCTATCTGTGCTGCTTGCTTGCTTGCCTGTGCTGTGGTTCGTGCAGAGTGCAGAGGAAGAGAGAGTGCGAGGGATGGGAGGTTTAATGGGGTGTGAGGAGAGTGAAGAAGGGGGACTGCGGGAGTGACGTTGAACAACCCGAGGAAAAAGACAGATGGAGATTTCTCTTTTTTGTTTATCGTGTTTTTCTAATGCAAGAAAAGAACAGATTAGGAGCAACATAATAAAATTGTGAAATGCCATTTTGGAGCCTTTACGCAACGGAACGTTAGCAGCTTTGTCCAGCTTTTCTGACATTTCGGGTGCATGTCTGGAGGGTTGGGTGGGCGACCTGGCTTGCGACGCCAACGACTGGAGGCAAAAGAAACACTTTAACGCAGCACGCTGCGTGAGGAGGAAAAAGTTTGTACTATGGATGTATTTAAGAATTGATAAAAATTTTAATAATTTTTTTTTCAAAATTAGAGAAAGCGAAGAAAATAAAGTCAAAATTGAAAGGCTAATATATAGATAGTTGTATAAAAATAATTGAAAAATCAAGTAACTATATAAAAATATGTGAAGAAATAATTAAAAAAGGATAATTGTTAAATGTAAAAAATTTAAATTGAAAAATTTTGTGTGTTGACAAACATGCCCTCAAACAAAAGAAAGTGGTATACCAACAATATGATGGGTGAGAATTGAGAATAAGGGTTATACACAATTAGGCATCATTGTTATCTTTAGTTATAATACATTTACTATATCTTAGAATTTTAAAATATACACTTCCTTATTTATCCTAAGAAATCTAAATATCTATTATAATTGATAATAGTAGTCTTTCAACTATAGCGAAAGTTAGGTGATTTGATAAAAATCTATTCAACTTAAAATGAAAAATAACCAGGAATAAGTTTTGACTTCTGGATATAGTAGCAATGATAATAGATGCTGAATCAACAAAAATATTTTAAAATTTTAAAATTATTAAATATTTCTAAATGTTAGATTGGATATATTTGAAATTGATAGGATACATAACGAATATATGTAAAAATTTTCAAACTTAGTGAGTATATTTGTAGTTAAAGGCAAATAGAGTAAATATATTTGAAATTAATCGTAAAAATGATTACGCCAACAAGAAATAATGGGATGTAATAAGAATAAAAATTCAATTCAAATATAATTATAATTTCTAAATTAATACTCTCATGTACAAAGCATATAAAATTCTTCAGCCTTTTGAAGAGATCTAAACCTATGTATACTTCTTTCACGAATTGAAAATGACTTATTAATTACATTATGAATTTAAATTAATTTATTAATTTTATTATTAATATATTTGTAAATTTATTTAGTGGTTTACTAATTTATTTCTTAATTTTTTAATTAATTAATTAATTAATTAATTTACTAGTTTATTTATTAGTTTTAGTTTATCAGTTTATAATTTATTTATTAGTTTGTTAATTATTTATAAGTTTATTAATTTATTGATTAATTAATTAATTAAGTAAATAAATTAATAAATTTGTTTCCAATTTGCGGAGGAGAGACCTAAATGTAATGTCGTAGTTAGGATAGGATAAAAATCATATTAGTATGGAATGAAATAAAGAATAACATCTTTTTTCATCTCATTTATTCATCCTATCCTCATTTTATCTAATTATGAACAAATACTTTCAACTTTAGAGTAAATTTATAATCATATTTATAAATATAACTACATACTTATAAAAATAGTATAAATGAGTACATATTTTGTTTCTAATTTCAAATAGAACAAACCCATTAAAATCTACTAAATAATATGGTACATTTTTTTAAAATAAAAAATTGCCAAAAGAAATAGTAGGCACGCACACAGCAGTTGTCTACTTTCATTTTATATTTTTATATTATTTTGTTGAATTTTTAACGTATTTAACAAAAAATTATCCCGTTAGTCTTAACTCTTGTTTATCTAAGTATATTTAAGATATAAATTAAGTTCTACCATTTTTGGATATATGTATATATTTTAAAAGATTTTTAAACACAAGGGTATTTAAGTCATTTTAATGAAAATAGCTTAACATTAAAATGACTTAAATATCCCTATGTTTAAAAATTTTAAAAACTATATACACAAATACAAAATTGGTAAACTTGATTTATAGGTTAACTATATCTATATTAACAAGCTTATGAGAGAAAAAGTAAAAAAAAAAAAAAAAAAAATTTAAATGAACTTTTTGATGTGGGACTTACTTAGCCCAACTAATAGGGTCACTTCTCGTATTTAATAAGGAGAAATGATTATGTTAGCCGGGACTAAATAAATGCCTTATTTAACCCATTTCAAAAATTTTATTTAAAATATTTTTTATGCTTTTTTCCATAAACTATAAATCAAATTTTACCATTTTTGAAAGTGTATATATTTTTGAGATTTTTAAACATAAGGGTATTTAAAATTAGAAGTGATTTTGTAAATCTAGGCTAAGCAAATGTCTGGTTTAGCAACTTCAAAAAATCTATTTAAATTTTTTTGTTTTCTTCTCCACATACTTATTTATCTAAACACATTTAACATATAAACTAAGTTTACCATTTAAGAATATGTGTACAAATTTTTTAAAATTTTTAAACATTTATGTGCATATATGTATTTAAAATAATCTTATGAAAATCGCAAAAAATATATACGCATATTTAAAAATGGTAAAACATAGTTTATATGTTAAATAAACTTAGATAAATAAGTGTATATAAAAAATAAAAGTACTTTAAATGAGTTTTTTGAAGTGGTCTAAGAGACGCATTTTCATAGCCCATGTTAATTGGATCATTCCTCATTTAAAAAACATATACATATATATTTAAAAAATTCAAAAAATATGTACACATATTTAAAAATTGTAAAACTTAGTTTATATGATAAATATACTTAGATAAATAAGTATCCAAAGAAAAAATTAAAAAAATATCTGAAATAAAATTTTTAAGGCCAACTAAGTAAACGATTTACTTGGCCTAGTTAAAGTCATCATTTCTCTCTAATCTAACTTCATACCTCTTTTCACGTCAGACACGGCATTGTCATTTTTGTACGTGTTTAGTCATATCAGTAAATATTTAGTACAAGTTGTTGTCACATTTAAAATTTTCCCTAATAATAAGCGCTGAAATTAAAGAGAATAATACTAAAATTTTATATAAAAATTATGAAAAAGCTCAAAATACCAATAATAATTAAAAATAAGATTACTGGATAGTTAAATATTAAATACCATTCAAAGAAGCGAGGAGAGTGGTATTTTTCTCTTTTCCTCTTGGGGCCCAAAAACAGAAAAATGAAGAAGCACGTTTGTCTTGGAGCGTTCATCACTTTTGTCTTGGAGTGTTCATCCAGTCTTTGATTCCTTCCCAGTGCGTGTGCGTGAAGCTTCGAAATAGCCATCGGTTACGGGTTAGTATTTTGCGGCAGTCACTGACGATTCATCAATTCTTTTATATTTTCTATGCATATTTTCGAAAATTAATAATTACATATTCCATCTAGCATAATTTTGAACTTTAAATTGTTTAAAATTTCGATTTAAATATTTTTTGAGCTAAACAAAACAACCAATTTCATGCGCGTGATTAATGATGTAGACGTTGACCTTAATAAACTAGTAGACTAGTGGTAATAAACTTCTTACATCAATAATGACCCTTGTGAGAATGATCACAAATATCAAAATTTTTTTACTGTGTTACTCGGGTAAACGAGATAACTATCTTATCTACTAGGTTTAAACCCACCTAAAAGGTATCTCCGAACATTAGCTAACATCAACATTTATCTTGATCCCTAAGATGAGCGGCGCCCAGGATCTCTCTCAGTTTAGACCCATTAGTCTCTGCAATGTGGTCTATAAAATCCTGGCTAAGGTGTTGGCTAATAGACTCAAGGGGGCCCTTCATGATGTCATCGGCGAGGAACAGAGTGCATTCGTCCCGGGTAGGCTCATTACTGACAATATGCTGATTGCCTATGAGGCGATCCATTACCTGCGGAAGCGTACTACGGGGCGCAAACATGAGATGGCGATCAAGTTAGACATGTCGAAAGCATATGATAGAGTTGAGTGGGGTTTTCTAAAACTGATGATGGAGACCATGAATTTTTGCCCGGTTTGGATTGAGTGGATCATGGGCTGCATATCCACTGTCTCTTACAGAGTCAAGGTCAACGGCTTCTACTCTTCTTTCTTCTCTCCCCAAAGGGGAATTAGGCAGGGTGACCCGCTTTCACCCTATCTATTTCTTCTTTGCGCTGAGGGGCTCTCTGCTATCATCTCCCATGCTGTCGCTTCCGGGACTCTTCATGGTATAAGGCTTCATTCGCATGGTCCGGTCATTTCCCACCTTCTTTTTGCAGATGATGCGCTCATTTTCACTAGGGCCAATGACGGGGACGCTCTGAAACTGATTGATATTCTGAATCAATACGCTGGCTCATCTGGCCAACTTATAAATGTGGACAAAACGGCGGCTTTCTTCAGCACCAACACACAGGACAACACAAGAAGGGACTTGCTCCAAATCCTTGGTTCGGGTCGTCAGGATTTTCACCGATATCTCGGTCTCCCGGCCTGGTTAGGCAGATCCAAAATGGGCTTTTTTAAGGGCCTTAAGGAGCGGATTGGGAAGCGTATTCAGGGCTGGAAGGGTAATCTGCTTTCATGGGGCGGTAAAGAGGTATTAATCAAGGCGGTTGCTCAGGCCATCCCAGCCTATGCCATGAGTATTTTTTTATTACCCAAATCTTTCTGCAAGGACTTAAATGGCATGTTGAGCAAATTCTGGTGGGGTGAGAGAGATGGTAAGAGGAAGTTGAGTTGGGTGGCGTGGATGGATATGTGCAAACCTAAGAGGGCTGGAGGGATGGGTTTTAGGGATTTTCATAAGTTTAACCTCGCCCTACTGGCTAAGCAGGTGTGGCGGCTTGTTTCCCACGAATCGACCTTATGCCACAAAATCCTCAAGTCCAGATACTTTCCCAATTCAGACATATGGTCATGCAGGGTGAGGCCGTCTGATTCTTACACTTGGAGGAGCGTTTTGAAGGCCAGGGACTTAATCCAAGCGGGGTGCAAATGGCGCATTGGCAACGGTCAACGGGTAAGGGTCTTCTCCGATTTGTGGCTAGATGATGTAGTGCGGAAGGCGGGGCCCCTCCCGGCCTCAATTCCAGAGGACGTTACGGCAGATCATTTCTTCGACCGTGCAACTAATTGTTGGCATCCCGATCGGGTGGTGGCTGCTATGGGGGTGGCGAGGTGGCCTGAAGTTGCTATGATCCCAATCCCCGTGGATCCGGTTGCAGACAATGTGTTCTGGAAACATGAGCCCAATGGTAACTATACTGTTAAGTCGGCATATAGGCTTTTGTGTGCGGATGGTGATACTCGGGCCACCGGTGCTTCTTTCAAAGCGGTATGGCGACTTCATCTCCCACCAAAAGTAGCCATTTTCGGCTGGAGACTTTTGATGGATGTGCTCCCTACGCTACTTAACTTATGTCATAGAGGTGTGGCTGCGGACCCTGTCTGCCTTTTTTGCAAATCGGATATTGAAGATGCGAATCATCTGTTCCTGGGTTGTGGTGCGACGATGGGGGTTTGCAGAACCGCCGCTAGACTCTCCTCCTCTGTGGCTACTGTGCAGGAGGCTTTTGACGTGCTGGTTAGGGAAAACCGTCTCGACGATCTCACTCTATTTATTCTTTGCTGTTGGAGAGTCTGGTTTCTTCGTAACGTTTTCAATGAGGAGGGATCCCGCCCTAACTTCCTGGACTCGTTGACTTGGTGTGTGGAATTTCGTTATCATCATGGGGCGGCCAAAGCGCTTCTTCCGTCTGGGTTGCTGGATAGATCATTGGTGCCCCGCTGGGTTAGGCCGCCACCGGGGTATGTGAAGATCAATGTTGATGCTAGGTGCAGGAGGGAGATGAACGTGTTCGGTTGTGCTGCTGTCATCAGAGACTCGGGGGGCTCGTTTATTGCGGCGTGCGGGTGGAAGCGCAGAGCGTGCAGGGATCCACTCTTCATGGAAGCTACTGCCTTCCTCTTGGGACTTAAGTGGGCTCTCCAACTAAATCTCAAATATGTCCTCTTTGAGACTGACTCCCTCAACCTTTGCAGTTTTTTGGCTAATCCGCATCACATTTCATCTCCCGTGGGCTTTGTTGTTGATGAGGCTAGATCGATTATACTTGCTAATGTTTTTTATTCGGTCCATCATGTATTGCGGCAAGGTAATGTTGTTGCGCACTCTTTAGCCGATTTGGTGTCCGTTTCGGCGTCTGACCACCAGCTTTGGTGGGGTAACCCCCCCCAAGCCATTTTTTGGAATATCTGTACAGATACTTTTTTGGCAATGAATTGCTTGGATTACTCCATTCATAACCCCTTCCACATTGAAAGGGGTTAGGGATTGAGTATACCCATTTTATCAAAAAAAAAAAAAAAAAACATTTGCTATTGCGAGGATTGCACTTCAGTCGAGTTATACTAGATTTATGTGAACTCGAATTTTAAATCTACTGAGTTTAGATGAACTCAAACCTAAATCCAAATTTTAGAAATCCTGGATTCATACAAGATTAACATTGGTTTCAGTCTTAGTTTGGAATTGAAATTCTAGGTAATCTTAAACTAAAAGAAGGTAAATTCTATTGGTAAAAATAATGAACCATTTGAACATTATTACATTTGCATCAACTAATTTTAAATTTTATTTTTATTATGACAACATATTTATTCATAATTTACACATGAATATAAATGATTTATGACATCTTTGATTTTTATAAAATTTAGTCTTCTAAAAGATAATACTGAGAATAATGAATGATAATGAATTTAGCATTAATAATCAAGGTGAAAAAATGGGATTACATCAAATTACTAACTAAACAAGTTTAATAAAAGTGGGATTTATACATAATCAAATAGTACACGTGTAATAATTTTAAAGAGTTTTTATATTTGCAATTATTTACAAATTGAGTTAATGCATATGTAAGAAATTCAACTTTTATGGACAAATATAAATTGATATTTAGGATTTAAAATACATATTTTACCGTTTAGTTAGGTTATAGTTACATGAAAATACTTTCATTATAATTATAATTAAAATACTTAATGTATAAGCCTCAATATAATTTGTCTAATAAATTAGGGGATATTGAGTTTTGACCGACTCTGGTTTTAGTACTAAATTGATGTAAATTTAGTACTAGTTTTAGTTTCTCTTAGGTTGGGTTAAAACTACATCTACTTTGAAAATTTTCACAAAAATAAAATCCATATCTTGTTTTTTGGGTTGAGTTAGACCGTTTGGACTTACTTAGCACCAAGTTGCAGTATTGCACCATTAACTATTACTTCTAATGATTGTTGCCCATGTTGGCACCACGAGCACATTGGCAAGTGCGCAGAACACCAAGGGATGTAGCTACGTTTTTTAAGGTATATTTGGAAAGTGATAAATTTTTGAATAAATTTTTTTTTGTGTAAAAATTTTTAAATTGAAAGAAAGTAATATAATATGATAGGAATAAAGATGAGAAGTAAAAAGAATAAAGTTAAAAAAAGATATATTAGTTGTATGAATAGTTCTGTAAAAATAATTGAAAAGTAAGACGATTGTATATAAATATATGAAAAATAATTAAAAAATAGAATAGTTGCTGAGAATGAAAAGTTTTAGTTTGAAAGATTTTTAGTTTAAACAAACACACCCTTATTTTTTTGGCTATTTTGCTCTCCCAAATAACTAAAAACTAAAAATATCCCTTTATAAAAAAATAAAAAGTCATATTTACAAGCAGAATTGGATTAAAAGGATCATATTTTTGTAATCAAAATATCCAAAATCTCTAACCTCATTAGCTATCGCCAAATGCTAACACTACTATTGTCGTTGTCCACTTGGGCTTAGGCTTACGAATTTATTTTTATTTAATTTTTAAATAATGTCTTTTCTGATTGGTATTTTATACGAAGTGACAACTGATGTTACAATTAGATACATTCACATGTATCTGTTGGAAACATGTGGAAAATAAGCCAAGTCTATGTTTTGATGATTAACAAATCAATTTGAGTAAGTTTTGGTTACTAACATGTTTGTGGAAATGATTAAAGGTTATAAAATTGAAGAATATGAAGCATGACAAGTCAAGTCGATTTCCAAGTCGACTCAGGCATCGACTTAGGCCAAGTCGACTCAGGCATCGACTTAGGCCAAGTCGACTCCAGCAGTGACTTCAAGACGTCATTTCCTTCCAGAGTTGAAATCAAGAATGAGAGCTGCCGAAGTCACATCCCAAGTTGACTCCGCATGCGACTTGGGTGAAGTCGCAGACCAAGTCGACTTCAGCTTCGACTTCAATGCGTCATTTTCATCCAGAGTTGAAATCGGGGACGAGAGCTGCCGAAGTCGCATCCCAAGTCGACTCCGCATGCGACTTGGGTGAAGTCGCAGACCAAGTCGACTTCAGCTTCGACTTCAGTGCGGAACTTGCAGATCAAGACGGCTCAATGCTAGAGTCAAGTGGAAATGAAGATCAATTCAACTCAGACACTCAACATGGACCAAATAAGAATAAAATGAAGATTAGATGAAGATCAAAGCAAGCAGGGCTGCATGAATCCATCATGATTGGATCATGAACACTTACATCTTCCATGCATTCTAAGATTCAAGTACTCAAGATTACAAGGATTCAAAGTTCGCAAGTCACGAAGCTAAAAGGACATCAAGCTAGGATGATTATACTAAGTTGCAAAAGATATAATCAAAGGAAGAACAACCAAACATGAAGAAATTTAAGCAAGCAAGGCATTCTAAGAACTTCAAGTTCAACTAGCAAGCTGAAGAAGTGAAGTCGCAATCGAAGTCGACTTCACCTGCGACTTGTGTCAAGTCGAGGACCAAGTCGACCCAGAATGGAACTTGAAGAAGCTGCGGACAGGCGAAGTCACACCCGAAGTCGACTCCATCTGCGACTTGGGTGAAGTCGCACCCGAAGTCGACTCCACCTGCGACTTGGGTCACAACAGTCGGAAATTTTCCAAACGTTGGCGCATTAAATGCGCGCCACCTACCTCCAAACGTTCGGATTCCCTCACAAATTATATAAGGCATTCAATATGAACGAGAAGGGTAGCTGAGAAATCATTGATTGAGCATAACTCTCATATTTAAGAGCTTTAAGTGATCAAGCCAACATTTAGAAGAAGAACCTTGTTTCCAAACTGACAAGAGCTGCTTGCTGAATCATTAAGCCTACGTTACAAGTTCTTCTCTGCGCCAAATCTGCCTCTACACAATAGTAACGTGTAGAAACTTTCTTTTGTTACTTCTTGTTGTATTGAACTTGATTTAGTTTGGATAACTAAGATCAAGTGTAAGCAAAGTAGTGTGTGATTGGAGTGGAACTCGTCACCTACTTGTGTTGTGTATTGTTGATGCCCCTTAGAGCTGGAATCTAGAAGAGAGCAGTGGCTCTAGTTGTATTTATGAAATACAATAGTGGAACCCAAGTCACAAGAGGTGTGAGCTTGGAAGAGTGTAGGAAGGTTGCCCACTGATAACATGCTAGTTGCCTACGAAGCCATTCACTCTCTTAGAAGACGACGGAAGGGGAAGAGGCAGGAGGTCGCCATCAAACTTGACATGTCAAAGGCATATGACAGAGTCGAGTGGATTTTTTGAAGCAAATCATGGTTGCAATGAACTTCAGCTCGAGATGGATCGACTGGATTATGAGTTGCTTATCAACGGTGCAGTACAGGATCAATATCAATGGTTTCAAATCTGGTCATTTCCACCCGTCTAGGGGCCTAAGGTAGGGGGATCCACTCTCCCCATATCTCTTCATTTTATGTGCCGAGGGACTCTCAGCGCTTATATCGAATGCTGCCGCCCAAGGGGGTATACATGGAATAAAACTCAACCCGTGTGGGCCTCCGCTTACTCACCTGCTATTTGCAGATGATGCCCTCATTTTTCTTTGGGCTACTGATCATGTCATTAGCATCTTTTTGAACATTTTACAGGTGTATTTGGACTCGTCGGGCTAGGTGATAAATGTGGACAAGACAGCGGTTTTCTTCAGCTCTAATATGGACTGCACAACTAGGCGGGATGTTACCTAATTGTTGGGATCAAGGGGTAACGAGCTCCAGCACTACCTTGGTCTCCCAGCATGGTTAGGTAGAACCAAGAAGGGGATGTTCAAGAACCTTAAAGAGCGCATCTGAAAAAGAGTGCAAGGGTGGAAGGGTAGACTCCTATCATGGGGTGGTAAGGAGGTCTTGATTAAGGCGGTGGCTCAGGCCATCCCATCATACACGATGAGTATATTTCTCTTGCCTAAGACATTCTGCCATGAACTCAATGGCATGCTCAGCAGGTTCTGGTGGGGCGAACAGGGGAACAAGCGTAAAATGAGTTGGATCGCTTGGAGTGATATGTGCAAGTCAAAGCAGTCTTGAGGGCTGGGTTTTAGAGATATCTTCTACTTTAACCTAGTGCTGCTTGCAAAACAAGTCTAGAGGTTAACAATAAACACCAGCTCGCTATGCTACAAGTTGTTGAAGGCTCACTACTTCCCAAATGTAGATATTTGGCAATGCCAGGAGAAAGCTGCTGATTCCTTCACTTGGAGGTGTATTCTAAAAGCAGAGATGCTATCCAACCTGGGTGCAGATGGTGAATTGGCAATGGAAGGCGAGTCCAATTTTTTGAGGACTGTTGGCTAGACTTAAGGATAACCAAGGCTGACCCTCTCCCTTTTTCGATTCCGGATGATGTAATGGTGAGCCACTTTATTCACGACGATACAAATTCGTGGAACAGGGACCTCATTGTGGCTGCAGTGGGTGAATCTGGATGGCAGCAGATCAACCTTATTCCCCTTCCTCACATTAGTGAGGAGGATGTTCTGTTTTGGAAACATGAACCTAATGGAGCTTTTACTGTCAAATCAGCATACAGGTTACTCACTTTGACAGCTGACATCCCATCTAATGCAGCTGCTTTTCAGGCTATTTGGAGGACAAAGCTTCCTAGCAAAGTCCTTATATTTGGATGGAGATTATTCAAAAATGCTCTTTCAACTTTGCTGAATCTGCAACGGAGGGGTATTGTTGTGGACCCTGTTTGTTTGTTTTGTAGGACCAATGTGGAGGATACTAACCACCTATTCATGGGGTGTACGCACACAAGGGGACTGTGGCCCGGGGCTTCAAGGATCATCCCAGCGGGGGCAACTATACAGGACATGCTGAGTTCACTTGCAAAAAAAAAACAGTTTGAAGGACCTGGCTTTGTTGATTTTGCACTGTTGGAGGGTGTGGTTTATGCGTAATAGGCTTAGGGAGGAAGGGAAACAGCCGGAGTTTGTTGGGATCACAGAATGGTGCCTTGATTTTCTCGAGCAACATAATAGAGCTAAACTCCTATACCTGGATGGGGCGATTGACTATCCTCTAGTTCCCCGGTGGACTATGCTGCCTCCCGGTGCGTTCAGGATAAATATAGATGCTAGGAAACATGGCGGGAGGATGTTCACGGGTATGCGGCGGTCATTAGGGATTCGAGGGGGGGTCTTCATTACGGCGAAAGGATGGTGGTGGAAAGGCACCGTCGAACCTTTGCTCATGGAAGCTCATGCGTTCCTTATGCGTGTAAACTGGGCTCTCCAACTAGGATTCAACCGAGTACAGATCGAAACTGATTCACTTCTCCTGTTTAACTACTTGTCGATGGACTCTACTGTTTCTTCACCGGCGAGGTTTGTTGTGACGGAGATTATCTTGTCTGTTTCTCCTCACATATCGTCTCATCACGTACTACGGTAAGGAAACATGGCTGCTCATTCCTTAGCCGATTTTGTGTCAGTTTCTTTTTTGGATCAGTATGTTTGGTGGGGTAACCCCCCTAAGCCATCATGACAAACATTTGTACAGAAAATTTTTAGGCAATGCATTACTTGGACCACTCGTCCCAGCCCTCCTTTCAAAATGTAAGGGGGCCGGGATAGGGTGGATCCTTCTCATAAAAAAAAAACTTCTTCAATAAATTTGTTATACTATTTATGTTTAATGGTACTTTACTATGGTTAATAGTGCTTTACTTTCTCAATCCAAAAAAATAGTGCTTTACTTTCATTAAAAGTAATATATTGAAGCATTCAACCTATAAATTAAGTATAGATATATCTTTATTTTTAATATGCATACAACTTCTTAAAATTATCTTCCTTGACTTGTATTTTTAATCCAAATTGCTAGCTAGAGATTGCAAGACTATCTTATGTTTGATCTTACATACATTGAAGTAAAGTATGGATGTAGTCGACCTTATTATGACCTGGTGTAAAATATGAGTTGGACATGAAATTTTCAAAATAAAGTTAGGATTGAGTTGACCTTCACGACTTAATAACCTTGTATGATGTTTTACTTAAACTTATTGGGCATATTTGATATTTTTGAAATTTAGTGAGTAAATTTGGAAAATAGATCAACATAGTAGGTATATTTAAAATGAACCCTCAAATTTTATAAGGTATAACAATCAAAATGCATTTGCATCACCATAAGTAACTATGTAGACCTAGAGGAGGGCGAGTGTGGTTCGAGTCATGCTAGCTGTATTGTGGCATTTTTATAGTTAGTACTCTTTTAATAGGATTTGATAATTTTTTCCTTATTATGGGAGTTTACAACTTGCCCCCCGTGGTGAGGGTTTAGAAAAATTTCCCTCAATAATGTGAGGGTATGCATGTGCGCTCTCCATGGTAATAGGTTGTTATGATGTGCATACAAAAAAAAAAATCCAAAAAATGCACTTGCGTCATTACACTATTTGTTTGGTTTAGCGGGCTTTCACACATTTATGAAAATGAAAAGAGAATCAAGTAGGGGTGAAAATCAAGGCCACTATGGGGTTGTCCAACCTTGATCCTATATTTTAAAATTTTATTTGACCCTCTTTATTACACCGAGTTAGGATAAGATTGGTCTGACCCTTACCTATCTTGAATAGGTTTTGGGATAAATTTTGGATCAATATCAAGACAATAAGGGGGTTTGGAAATGCAAGCCAAGTTGTACTACTCTTAGAAAATGCTTATCAATATAAAATCACATATATAATAAATTTAAAGTTGGAATACTTCAGTATTTTATTTTTTAGTAGAAGTAAAAACACAATTATTATAACAAACCATTAATAAAACATATCTATTTGAAGATTCATTTTCAATTATAGACTCCATCTAAATATTAGTCAATTATTGATTTGTACCTTGATGAATATGTGTTTGCCTTCAACAAAAATAACATAACTATAAGTTTTCTTGATAAGGATAAATGAAAATTTTCAAATTACAGTTAAAATTGTTAAAATGGACATTATGCAAATAGGGAGTGTATTAAATCTTACGCACTCATACAGACATGGGACATCAATCCAAATGGGCATTATGTAGCTAATCACAGAGAATTCAAAAGAAAACTGCAATGGTGTTGTGCAAAAACGGCTAAGAGATCACATAAATATTGCATTATGTAGAAATGGAAAATGAGAAGCCTTCGTACATGGACCGAGATAGGGAAATGGAAAGAAAAAAGAGGGAAACAGAGGAATTGATGGAAAAAATGGGAATAAGGAAATGGTTTTGCCAAAAATGGAGAAGATGGAGAAAGAGAAGGTGGACATGGAACTTGGTAAGCGGTAGGTAGCTTCGGAGAAGAGGCCTTTACTTGCAGACAGTGACGGAGAAGATGCTTTTACTCTTATGATCATTTTCTGGCAGCTTCAGCATGAGGGAAGTGGTGGTGGATGGAAGTAGTGGTGGTTGGAATAGAAGGTGGCAACGTGGAATGGAATCTAGGGTGGGTCAGACCACGACACAAACATCTTACCCCAACCCAAAAATCTAAAATTTGCATAGGCTGATGACTTGACCAGCCTCAACGGATCGAATACTCTATCCTGACCCTGCTCAAAAGCAAGGCAGGGTAGAGCAAGTCATTGGTCAATTTGTCTTAATTTGTACTCTTAAAATTAAAAATATTATCTTTTATGAAATTATAGAAACCCTTACTTTGGGCCAAAACAAATGTTGCATACAAAAATAATAAAGAAAATATATGTAGGGGCTAAAACCCAAGCCCAGCAACCACAAGGAAAAAATCCACCCAAGACAATTGTCAATGGGCCCTAGACCAACATCCCACTTGGAGCAAGTCTAGACAAAGTCAAGAAAACCAGGCCAACTAGTCTCAAATGGGCCTATCCAATTTTAGCCCATAAGAGCAAGCTCCGGCAACCCACCAGCAAAACAGGCTCAACCAAGCTTCAGCCCACAGAAATCAGGCTCCACAGCAGCAGCCCACTAGATTCCAGCAAGTCCAACAGCAAGCTCCCAAAAATCGGATCCACCAGTCACAACCTAAAGGCCCACACGCCCCAACACCTCTATAAATAGAGAGGTTTTCTAGCAACAAAGGCACAAGAAGAGAGGCATCCCAATGGGAAGGATGTGGGAATGCAATAGCTCCATCCTGCTCTCCAACCCTCTTCTTTTCTAGCTTCAGTTCCCTTCTTTTCTAGCCTCCCTCTCTCTTCAGCTCTCTCCCTCTCCAATTATCTCTCTCTCTCTCTCTCTCTCTCTCTCTCTCTCTCTCTCTCTCCCTCCCTCCCTCCCTCCCTCTTTAGATTTCTATTTTTATTTTTCCCCTTTCTATTTTGATCCAAAGATCGAAAACCATGCTTTGTATGACCAGTGTTTTATTCAATGAAAAAGGAGCCGATCTCCCCTTAAAGATTAGTGGCAACTCCATCTAGTCGTGTGGATCTTTTGGCTATTAAGGTTGCTTATACATAATTTATTCGATCAAATACTAACACTTTTTATTGAGTAAAAATAGTAGCAAGCTCGATTCCAGCAGTTCAGGCCCCTCTCCAACAGTGTATGCAGCCATTATGTTGTTAAATCCATGGGTAAAATGCTTGTGTTTCAATATTATCTAGAGATTCCTCTTACTGACATGTTTTATTTCATAAGAACGCAGGGATCCCGAGCACATGCTGCTACTCCAGAAGTTTGAAGATCCAATCCAAGACCAAGTTTCATTCTATGCAAACATTCATTTTTTGGAACACACTAATAGCTTTTCCATCTAATGAGAAATGCAGGTTCCAGCCTATTTGATCCAGCCCAGATTTCACAAGGCTAGAAGGACATCTTAGCCCATTGTAGCGTTTGTGACAGGTGCTACAAAAATTAATATAACAAGAAATGAAAAATATATGAACACTTCTGGTTTCTCAAAACATTAGACAAGCCTAAAATTATGTACGTAATTCAAGGAAAATATAATGTTGTTGTGGTTGCTTTCCCAGCTAGTATCATTATTTAGAAAATTGGAAATGTGGATTGGCGAGTGAATCAAAATTCGAAACAGCTATAAATTGCAACCATTTTTTCGATTGCTAATCTAAATTGAAACTTGATATGACAATAGTTTGATAAATCATCACCGATTCACTCCCATCTGATCTTGTCAGCAACTTCAGATCGCCATCCACGTGACAACATTTATTTTGCATGTTTATGAACTTTTTCACATTCCTCTCCTGCAACTATTTAATTTTGTAACTTATGTCAAAATTTTGTCAATTTTGACAATGACATCTATCCTACATTTTCTTTTATTTTATACGAGAATTTTTTTTAGTTCGTTAAATGGTAAATGTTACTAAATGGGCTTAGTCTCTCTACTCCCCCATCTTCATCTTCAGCAACCATCATCTTCTCCTGATCTGGTGTTGTAGTCTTCCATCTGACAATTTAATACCGATTAACTACAAGCTAGAGCTCTTTTGCTTTAAATTTGAGCACTGATTGACTATATGTACATTATTTAAAGCACCGATTGACTATATGTACATTGATCAAGGTCCATCTACGAAGCACCAATTTTTGATATTCCATCATCTTTTGAAAAAGGTCTTCCGTAGCTACCTTTTTTGGTGTGGCTAATTTGTCTATTAATCAAAATATTCAAGTCAACTAAATAACGGGACCTCCATCGTCTTTCCCAAACAAAGCAATGACTATCGTGCAAGGACGAAAACCATATGTCATTGTCTTCTCCATTTGGATTTGACACCTCTTATAGCGATTCATGGCTCAAAATCTAGCACTGCCGACTAGAAATATGTTGTAAAATGAATAGAAAATCAAGCACAATCTATGTTTTGATGATTAACAAATCAATTTGAAAAGTTTTAAAGTACTAACATGTGTGTGAGATGATTTAAGGTTCAAAGTTTTTGAAATTCAAAATATGACATGTCAAGTCATAAGTCAAGTTGACTCAGGCATCGATTGAGGTCAAGTTGATACCCAAGTCGACTTGGTATTACTTCAAAGGGTTATTTTTCGACAGCGCTGAATTTGTGGACGTGTGTGCAGGGGAAGCCACACTCAAAATCGACTTCGCATGCTACTTGGGTAAAGTAGCAAGCCAAGTCGACTCTGTCAGCGACTAGAGTGAACTTCAGATTTTTGAAGCTAAGTATGATGAAGTCAAGTCGCAACTTAAGTCGACTTCGACATGCGACTTGGGTGAAGCCCCAAATGAAGTCGACTCTGACATACGACTTGAGTTAAGTTGCAAACTAAATCGACTCAAACATTCAACTTGAGTACAAGAAGGCTAAAATTAAGAAGTTTCAAGTTCAAGAATGACAAGAATGGGTCAAGCAACATTATTTCGATATGATTCAAGATCTAAGCCACAAGTCCATTAATAAACTCTCAAATGGATATAATTAAGCTCAAAGATTATGGGGAACAAAGGTCTATATGCATAGTTGGACACATTTAATGCAATAAAGTGAAGAGACAAGGGATATACGTCATAGAACCAAGCTTGTGAAGTACCAAAAGTTCCAATGAGCAAAATATGTCGTGAAGTCACAACTCAAGTCGACTTCACTTGCGACTTGGGTCAAGTCTGAGACTAAGTTGATCCTAAATGGAACTTGAATCAAGAAGAACAAAGTGTTGAGGACGAAGTCGCAATCTAAGTTGACTCCAGTCTACGACTTGAGCAAAGTTGCACCTGAAGTCAACTCCAAGTGAGACTTGGATCGCAATGGTCGAAAAAATTCGAATATTGACGCATTAAATGTATGCCACCTACCACCAAACATTTAGATTTCCTTCTTTGCTATTTAATACATGTTAAATGAAGTGGAGAGGGTAAGCTAGAGCATTGATTAAGCTTCCACGTTCCAACTTACAAGTATTCAAGTACTCGTTAAGGATATTTAAATTGTGCTTTTGGTTGCAAGTGCAAAAGTGTCATTTCATCTATTCTTTCTACAAGTTCTTCTTCGAGCTGTAAACTTCTCTACACATTTGGAAAATATAGATTTTCATTTCTATTTATTGTTCTTGTGATTCCATTTTCTTTGGTATTGAAAACCAAAACCAAGTGAATAAAAGTAGTGTATGATTAGAGTGTGACTCGCTACCTACTTGTATGAAAACTATAAGGGTTCTCTAGAGCTAGAATCTAGAAAAGAGCAAGAGCTCTAGTTATAATTTTATTGATATAGTGGAACCCAAGGCACAAGGGTATCTTCTTGGATGAATGGAGGATATAACTGCTCTATTTGCATTTTCATTCTCCATGTTTTCATTCAAGGGGATTTAGTCTACAAGTGATTACTCTCAACACATCGAAAGATTTTTAAAAAAATTGAATTTACTTATCCCCTCTTAGATTCCACTCATGATTGCCTCAAATGTGCTAAGTTAGAGGAATTACAACAAGCCTATGATTCGTTATATAATGAGACAAGAAACTAGGCAATAAATACACATTGAAGAAAAAGCAACGTGACTTGACTATTATTGTGAATGAAAAATTAGCCGAAAGAGTCAAATGCCAAGTAGATGAAACTAAATCTTTGACCACTGAAATTGAAAGGCTCAAGAATAAAAAATGAGTTATTAAATGAATCATTAGCAAAATTATCTAACCCAAGAGAAAGTAGTAAAATATTCTTGAATATGGCTACTCAAACTAGTAGAAGAGTACTTGGGTATTTTATATTTGGGTAAGGAAAATGCAACAAATTAAATGCTCCAAAGTGGATTAAACTCCAAGCTAAGGCAACTGCATTTCAACACAAAACAAAAATAAATACAGTTGCCTGGGTAAGAAGACCAATTTTGGAATCAAAATGTGCATGGGGTTTTACCTCAAGACTTCAAGGAGCTTGCAATTTTTGTAATAAGTTTGGTCATAAAATATATCATTTCAAAATTAAAAAATTATATAACCGAGGAGCTAAATTGGTTTGGGTACCCAAGAACATTGAATTTGTTTCTTCTAAACTAGAACAACGTAAACTCCAATTGCTTACTAACTCAAATTGACCTACAAAATGGGTATCAAAGAGATAACTTTATTTGATTATTTTTATAGGTTTGTCTTAGAGAGAAAGTCAATAATATATGTTTCATGGATAGTGATTGCTTAAGACATATGATAGGGGATAAAACTTTGTTCCATGTACTTAAACTTTACAATGGTGGAATGGGTGCATTTGTGAATAATGAAAAAGGTAAAATAAGTGGTAAGAGAATTGTTTATGGTTTTCAAATGCATGTATAGAGGAAATATTATTTATTGAGATACTCAAACACAACTTGATGAGTATTAGCCAACTGCACGACAAAGGTTATAAAAGTCGTGTTTGAATCATCTATAAGCAATATTGTTGATGGAGATCATATAGTCTTTAGTGGCAAAAAATATAGAAATATATATTGATTTTCCTTGATGAATTGGATGGAAAATGTCTTTTGACTGTTGATAATGATCCATGGGTATGACATAAGTGACTTCGATATATAAACATGTCAAATATTAAGACTATGAAAAAGAAATTTAGTAGAGGCGTTACCAAAGCTCAAGTATGATAAAAATAAAATTTATAAAGCCTGTCAAGTGTCTAAACAATCAAAAATGTCATTTTCAGCAAAAAAATAAAGTTTCCACTTCAAGACTACTTGAATTATTACATATGAATCTTAATGAATCGTTTGACTTTTGAGGTTAAAGAGTCCATTCATGTTATATTTAACGAATTTAACCTAACTCCTAAGAAGGAGGATGGGCTAAGTGATATAGACAATCTATCAAAGAATTTTGAAAATTTATAAGTGAAAAAACAATGGGGAGAAAAATCAAAGCAAGGTCAAAGCCTAGACAAGGAGGTAAATGAAGGTAATGTTCCCTACAAATCTCCTAAAGATCTAAAATTCAAAAATGATTATTCAATTGAACAAATGATTAGAAATATATATATGAAAGTGTGAAAATTAGAGGCTCTAAAAAAATATATGTGGATGTTCCGCATTTGTATCTAAAATAGAGTCAAATTCAATTGATCAAACTCTTAATTATGAAAACTGGATCATTGCTATGCAAGAAGAGCTTAATCAGTTTGAAAGAAACCAAGTATGATACCTAGTTCCTAAACCTAAGGATTGCATGGTTATTAGTATCAAATGGGTCTTTAGGAACAAATGAAATGAAAATGGACTCATTGTAAGAAACAAAGCTAGACTTATGCCCAAGGGGTATTCTCAAGAGGAAGAAACTGATTTTGAAGAATCATATGCTCCTATGATTAAATTATAAGCTATGCACATATTACTAGCTTTTGCATCTCATATGGTTTCAAATTATTTCAAATGGATGTAAAAAGTGCATTTTGAATAGATATCTCAATGAAGAAGTGTACGTTGAACAACCTCCTAGTTTAAAGAAAAGGATCAATCAAAGTTTGTTTACAAGTTGACAAAGGCCTTGTATGGACTAAAATAGGCTCCAAGAACTTAGTATGAAAGACTAAGTAAACTTTTGATAGAACATGAATTTCAAAAAGAAAAAGTCGATGCTACCCTATTCATTAAATACAAAGGGAAAGATATACTAATTATTCAAATTTATGTAGATGATATTATATTTGGTGCTACTAATGAATTTTTATGCCAAAAATTTTCCAAGCTTATGCTGAACGAATTTGAAATGAGCATGATGGGTGAACTCAACTTCTTCTTTAGACTGCAAATTAAGCAACTTAATGAAAAAATTTTCATAAATCAGTCCAATATACGTCAAAGAAATGCTTAAGAAGTTTGGAACGCAAAATAGCAAAGGAGAAAACACTCCTATGAGTTCAACAATCAAGATTGACAAAGATGAAAAAGGTAAACAAGTTGATCAGAGATTGTATAGAAGTATGATAGGATCTTTGTTGTAGTTGACTGCATCTAGATTAGACATATTGTTCAATGTTTGCGTGTGCTCTAGATTCTAATCAAATCCTAAAGAATCCCACATGATAGCTATAAAAAGAATTTTCTGATATTTGATTGATACTACCAATCTATGTCTATAATACCAATATTCAATCTAATTGGTTACTCGAATGTGGATTTTTTTGTTCCAAGGTAGATAGAAAAAGTACTAGTGGAACTTGTAAATTTCTTAGAAATATGATAGTTTCATGGTTATCAAAAAAATAAACTACTATTGCTCTATCCAATGTGGAAGCGAAATATATAGCTGACAGAAGCTGCTGTGCTCAATTATTATAAATGAGGCAATAATTAAGGGATTATTAGATAGATTATAAAGATATAACTATTAGATGTAATAATACAAGTGCTATCTGCCTAACCAAGAATCCAGTTTTACACTTTAAAACCAAACACATAGATGTTAGGCATCATTTTATTAGAGAAAATATTGAAAATCATAATATTTGTTTAGAATATATCAAAATCAAAAATCAAATTGCAGATATCTTTACCAAACTGTTGGGAATGAATCATTTTATAAACTTAGAAGTAAAATGGGTATGATTGATATTAAAACATAAAATTTGTGCAAAATCCCTTATTAAAATGATGCTTGTGACTATTATATTTCGGTAAATGATGTGTTGATTTGATACGGGTAAGATGGGCAAAATATAGGATCTGTTGATACTTGGGTCGGTGGAGCCAAGTCAACTCCACTCATTCCAAGTGGACTTCACTAAAGTAGAATTTGAATGAGTGAAGTCGACTTCGAATCCGACTTAGGGTTCAAAGTCGACCCCACAGGTGTCGATTCGCTTTTCCCCTTATTAGGTGCAAAATCGCCTGGGTCTCATTCCCTCTTTTTTCTCTTCATCTTCATCTAGCTTTCACTTCTTCTCTTTGACGAGCTGCGTATATGTCTATTAAATTGCTCGCTATTTACGCAAGTATACGTGCCGTGTCAAGTAATAAAGACTGAGTAGAGTATCGTTCCTACGAGGAATTGTTAACCGAAATTATTATTTAGCTTAATTGCTTTCGAGGGTAGTGAAATTCTGCGTTTGTGGTTCTATTAAACTAATAATTGCAAAGGAAAATTAGAGTAGAGATATGAGACTACTAGATACTAAAATGGGTTTACTGATTAGGGATGACAGATGGATAGATCCGAATTCTTGAATTAAACTATATTGCTCTGGTTCTTGTTAAGCTGATTGCATATGAATTTACTAGCCCAAGTTCATGTATCTTCATATATGTCTTCCAATAGTATATAAAGCTAATTACACCCTATTTAAGTGTTATGTTCCCATGACATTAAATAAAGTGAAATTGATAAGTTCATAATTTGTATAATGACTACACAGGGTTTAACGGTATATTCCTATCTGTTAAACAACTCTCCTTACACAAAGGTTGAAACTTGTGCCTTGCACATAGATCCGGCAAAGATCTCCCTTTTCTAAGGGTAAATCAAGCAATTAAATCATCTTACAAGGTAGCTAATCTTGTAAAAGCATTATACTCACACATGCAAAGGTAAATCATACATAACCATGTATATAAGCTTAAATATTCATTCCTGAATATTCTAAGAACCAAGAAACAATACAGTTAAGAATTCAATTCATCCTAACTATCTATCTAATTGAGGTTTAGTTCAAAGACATGATCTTAACAAGCACTACATCCATATAAAAAGTATCCATAGTGTAGAGAAAGAAAATTGGAAAGAATAAGAAAAACTATTTTCCAGCGGTTTCCACCAACGGGACTTGATTCCTTTCTTCAATCCGAGCTTTGATCTCAATTTCCACTTTCTCTTGCACTGTAGTTCGTACTCAGGCTCTCCTCTTCTTTTTTTCTCGCGTGCGAACCCCTAGGAACTATATATAGAGTCCCCTTTTGCACAGCTTACACATTGAAATATTCGCATACGGATGCGTATTGGCGCCTAGGCGGCCCAGCTGGCGCCTAAGCACCAACTCTCTGTGTGTTGAGCAGTTTGGACAATGTCTGGAGACCCTAGAAATTTCTACACTGGCGCCTAGGCGTCAACTCCCTAGATGTGGTTTCTAACTTGTGGTTTCAGCAATGTTTTCACTTGAGTTGCATGTTGATGAAGTGGCACCTGGGCGCCCCTAGGTGGCACCTAGGCACCAACTCTCTAGACTGCTCCCTTCATGTCAGCTGTTTGTGTTGCAAATAGTCAAGGCGTGTAGGGTGGCGCCTAGGCACCAACTCTCTGGTTCTGGATGCCTCAACTTGCATTCAATTCGTCCGATCTGCTATCATACGCCCCGTCCTTCCTACAAAAGATGGAAAAACTAAATAAATGAACTAAAAATGCCTAAATAATGCAAAAATTGCCTAAAAACTAATTAATGCTCCTAAAATAAAAAACGGATGAAAATTAAGCTAAATGAGTGCAAACTATACCTAATCTCTCGAACTAACACACGAATTAAGTCTAAAATGGGCCATGATAACTCGTAAAAATACGAGTTATCATACCCCCAAACTTAATGTTGCTAGTCCTCGAGCAACACATGCAAACAAAATGAATAAATGAATGAATGAATGTATGAATGAATGAATATATGCAGAAAAATAAAAATTCACTCCTTTTGCTTCCGGTTGTGCATTGATCAATCCACTTAGCCATTTCACAAGATCGTGATTAATTCAGCCTGCAAAATCCATCATTATACAAACAAGGCATAAATTTTCCTTTCTAGACCACGTTACATGTGGGTGCTAGAATTTCATAGTGCAAAGTTATGTTTCAACACGTCAATATTTCATTCGATCAGAAAACTGGTTAGAAAATCCAAGAATTCGAGCCAACTAATGATTAAATTGAATACACTTGTTACAGCAAATGGTATCAGGTCACTGAATTCAATCTCTAACAACTGCACATTCTTTTTCCCCCCAAATTTATTGCAAAAATTCTCCTCATCATATTTCAGGATATCTAGAGATCTATTTTTCTCATTTTTTGGCTCCCCTCACCATATTTCAGGGTATCTAGGAAGAATTTTCCTTTTTTAAAGTGTTGTTACTGTGATTTTTCTTTGCTTTTTTTTTACGCGAACCTTTCCATTTGTAGATTCCAAGTCCCAATTTCTCAGCTTAGGTCAACCACCCCCTTTATATCTTTTTCTAATACTTTATTAGGGGTATTGAACATGTTTAAGTAATTCATGTGAAATAATACCATTTTCGAACTCGTTGAAGCACTTGGTCAGCAATTATTTAGTTCAGTTTTCATCATCTCGGTCTGAAAGATATGACTGTTATTGAATTAGAATAATATATTCCGAAATTCCTTTTAATTCTTTCACATATTAATTTCAACCTGCTTTATACTTGGTTTCAATCTGAATTGCCCCTTTCTTTCATGAATTTCATTTCAAATCAGAATTAATCACAGCCTTGCACATTTTCACAATCGGATGAATTGAAACAAAGACAACTTTCATTAGCTGGAATCGGAATGCATGCAACATAAACTAAAGCATGAAAATTAGAATGCAAAACTAACCTATGGTTGAGAATTATACACCCCCCAAACTTAAGAGATGCATTATTCTCAATGCATGATCCTAATATGACTAAACAAAGAAAAGAAAATACACTGATAAACAAAAATAAAAGAAAAGAAAAATAAAAAGAAAGGACTGGAACTCCCCTCAGGAATCGGACTTAGTAGCGTCCTCGTCATCCTCATCGGCCTCCTCATTGGGTTGGGGCTGCGATGGCTGCCCAAAACAAGCTTTGACCTCTGGCGGCGTCGGTGGAAAAGGCGGGAGGGTGGAGATATCGATCTGGCGGTCCTCTGCGATCCGTCGTAGGTAAGCCTCCATCGCCCGATCATGCTGCCGCTGGTATCTGGCTTGGGCGGCAACCAGATTCTCCAGGTTGGTTAGCCACTCAGCCGTGGATAGCGGTTGTGAAGATGGTCCTGCTGTAGACGGAGCTGTGCTAGGGCACGTGGTGGCGGTGCGAACCCTGGGCTGGAGGCGGTAGGAGAGGTCGTCAATGATGGCCTGGCAATTCAGGACCTCCTCCGTCTGATCCCATCTGATGTCGGCCCGCTTGCAGAGCCCGTTGATTAGGGATGGGAAGAAATAACTGCCCCATGGTGCGGTCACACAGGCGCAGATTTGATGATATATGAGCCTTCCAATGTTGATCGTCAGCCCACTGTAGATGGTGTATAGCAGAAGGGCCCTGTCCATGGTCACCTCACTGACATGAGTCGACGACATCATCCGGGCTGATATAAAATGGAAGATCATCCTTCCATGAGATAGCATGTCACTCCGCTTGAAGGAAGTTAAATGCCCGCCTGTCGACTTCCAAAGCGGTGGCCTCTAGCAAAATGGCCTGGTGATGGAGTCAGTATCTCGGTCTTTTCCCTCCAAGAATGCCTCGTAGTCGTCTGGGTGAGGAACAGGCGTCAACCCATAGTAAGCGTTGATCGCTTCCGCATGAAAAGGAACGACCTTGCCTCTGACTTTCACCTGCCCTTGCTCGTGTTCCACGGTGTTTGCATAGGACTCCTTGACCACAGGAGTAATAGCTGTCGAGGGTTGCACCACAAACTGCTGCCAGCCTCTAGCGTGCAAGTTGAGGAGTGGGGCGTCCAAGAACTCATCTATCTTGATTCCTCTCTCTGGAATCAGATGCCTTTTCTGAAGCGCATCTGTGTAGCGCTTGAAGGCTTTGGCTGACACAAACTTATTGGCGTCAAAGTCGACGGGTTCCTGAACTTTCTTCCTCTCGGCTGATGATGATGAAGCCATGTTGCAGCCAAGCAATTTCAAACAACCCTTGCAAACAGAAATTCAACACAACAAAGCAATCCAATAAGCCAATACACACCCAGGCAATCCAACAATCCAGCAAGCAGTCCAACAAGTACAAACCAAATGCACCTAAAGCAATCACCTTGTAACCAATGGAAATAAGTACCAACCAATTCCAAGCAACTCAATCCACAAGTTGAGCTAAAGAACTATCCACTCAAATCAACCTCCAATCCATAGACCAATCCACAAAAATGAAGCAATTCGATCCAATTTTCCACTCAAACAGTTACCAAATCACTTCAAAGCAATTAGAATGCACCAAGAAATGGAGATTTTTACCCACAAAGCTTTCCGCCTTAGAATTCAAAGTTGCCAAGGTTCTGCACTGGTGCCGGGGCGCGGAGATGGCGGTACCTAGGCGCCAATCTACTGACAGCGGTATTCGGCATCGGGGCGAAGAAAATGAAGATGGAATCGCTCAAAATGGAGCCAAAATCAAAGGGAAAATGTTGGAAAAACTAGAATAGGTGTGGGGCTTGGGATTTGGTGATGAAAAAATAGATTTTAGGATGGATTTGCATGGATCTAAGCAAAGGGAAAAAAATGAAATTGGAATGGGAGGATGAATCCTTTATGAAATGTAGTTGGATTTGAGTTGGAATGGCTTGGAATCAAGAGAAGATTGATTAGAAAGGAAAAACAAGGAAAAGGGTTCGGCGCCGGGGCTTGGGTAACCCTAACCCGAGTTTTATATTCCGTATGGGTCGCGTTGTCCATGACCTGGCGCCGGGGCGCCGAGTTGTGGAGCCTAGGCGCCCGTGTTCTTCTGGGAGTTCATCATGATGCTGGAGCGCCCCCCTTTGGCGCCCAGGCGTCGATTTTTTTTATAATAAAGATAAACAAAAATAATAAAAATAAAAATAATAACAAAATTGCAAATCAAACTGGAACCAAACAATGGGTTGCCTCCCAATCAGTGCTAAGATTAACGTCCTTAGCCCGACGCTTCTGCTATTCAATCCTTTTTCAATTTTTCCACCTCGAACTCCCAGCCATTAGGACTGCAACCTAGAAGTTCCGATCTAAATTTAGTCCATCGTTCCATAACGCTATGCCAGGTTTGAATTTTTAGCTAATTAGATAGGGGTGTTTTGATATGTACAATTTCAGCTTTATCAAATGTAAACTCCCCCATTCCTTTCTTGGCTTTCATACTCGTGTACTAATTTTCAAACGGCTCAATCATTTATTCAGGCCCGATGTAACCAACGAGTTGGTCTTTAACATCGGCTAATAATTTATGGCCCTTATTCGCAATCTCCTCTTGGTTCTTCTCAAAAACAGCTTGAGGACGCTTTTGGACCTCTAAATTGCCCATATCAACCCTTAAGCAATCCTCTGGGTTAGTCGGGCTCTGTATAGGCTTGAGCACTTTGAATGTAACCTTTTCATTCTGCACCTGCATGGTTAATTCTCTGGCTCGTACATTGATTATCGCGTTGCCCGTTGCTAGAAAAGGCCGACCGAGAATAATAGGTACGTCTCGATCCTCTTCATAATCCAAGATAATAAAATCTGTTGGAAAAATGAATTTGTCCACCTTGATAAGGACATCCTCAATGATACCATCTGGGTACGTGATGGATCGATCCGCTAGCTGCAGTGTTACTGTGGTAGGTCGAGTTCTCCCAGGCCTAGCTTTCTGAAAAATGGACTTGGGCATGAGATTAATGCTCGCTCCCAAGTCGCATAGAGCTCTTCTGAAGTACTGGTTGCCAATTGTGCATGAGATTATGAAACTCCCGAGGTCCTTGAGTTTAGGAGGTAGTTTCCTCTAAACCCTCGCACTAGTTTCCTTTGTTAGCGCCATTATCTCGAATTCTGTCAGCCGCCTTTTCTTGATAGCACGTCTTTCATGAATTTAGCGTAGCTCGACATCTGTTCTAAGGCTTCGACGAGAGGTATATTAATGTGCAACTGCTTCAGTACCTCAAGAAATTTCTTGAACTGGCCCTCATTTTTAGGTTTTTCGAATCGCTGAAGAAATGGGGGAGGCGGCCTTGGATTCGTGGCAATTTCAGCGTCTGATTGGTTCTAAGTTGCAGCCGGTTCCTTTGTCTCCTGTGATTGCTGAATTAGAGGGTTAGTGGGTTCAGTCATCAATTCTGGTGGAGTTGGGTTGGGTAACTGCTTTTCACTACGTAATGTGACTGCTTGGACCTATTCTTTGCCTTTGCCTTTCGGATTTTGTTCGGTGTCGCTCGGCAACAATCCTTGAGGTCGATTGTTCAGAGCTAAGGCCAGCTGGCCTATCTGAGCTTTCAGGTTTCTGTTCGTCGTGATCTAGGATTGCATAAACAGCATGAAGAGATTTTCCAGATCCTATTTCTTCTCTTCCCGCGGTGGTGGAGTGAACTGCATTGGTCTTGCAGGCTGTTGCTGTGGCTGCTACTGCGGGAATCTAAGCGGCCGATTCAGCCTCATCTGGTTGTTCCATGAGAAGTTAGGATGATTTTTCCAACCTGAGTTAAAGTTGTTTCCATATTAATTAGCTAGATTTCTCAGGAAATTTCCCACATAATTAATGGATTTCGAGTTGGAGGCGCATTCATCACTAGGATGGCCGAATTCACCACACCACGTGCATATGTCTACTGTTGTCGACTGCTGTGGTGTTGACGTCCCTAATGTACTGACATTGGCTGGCCTGGACAGGTTCTAAATTTGGCGAGATAAAGCATCAATGTGGGCTTTTATAGATGAAACAGCGTCTAGTTGGAGTAGGCCCCCACCTCGGCTCCTGTTTGATGGTAGTTGATAAGTGTTGGCCGCCATGTTTTTTAGCAGGGCGTATGATTCCCGATAACTTTTTCGTAGCAGAGATCCGTTCGATGAAGAATCCACCATGTGACGGGTAGAATCTTGGAGACCGTTATAGAAAATCTGAATTTGTACCCACGGCTGAATTCCATGATGTGGGCACTTTCCGAGCAGGTCTTTGAAATGATCCCATGCCTCTGAAGTCACATTGCTTCGTCGGAGACTCCGTTCTGCTTGAAAATGTTCATAATCTGTAGAAAATTCTGTAGATGACGGTGCGAGTCTTCAGATGCAAGACCTCCGAACTGCCCGATAGACTGGAGCATCTGAAAAATCACCGGTTTGATTTCAAAATTGTTGGTGTCGATTGGAGGAGGTGCAATGATAGTCTGAACAACATTTTGGCCAAGTGTAATCAGATCCCAAATTGGCTGGTCCAAATCATCTTGAGGTGGATGATTCGGGATCTCAATCCTCTGGTTTTCCTGCTGGTTTGCATGGACATTATCGTCTTGGTTCTCGACACGCTCCATCGTATGCTGTTGGTTTCTAGCCTCCTTGTTCTTTCGGCGCCTTCTCAAATAGGTTCTTTCGGATTCTGGATCAAAAGGGATGACAGTCTCCTTTCCGGCTCTGCCTCGGCGCATGCAATATGAGATAATTCTGAAAAAACCAATGAATTTGAACTAGCAGAAAGAAAAAGAAAAAAAAAAGAAATTCTAATCTAAAAGAAATAATGAAAATAAGATATTCTACAGAATTGTACAAGAAAGCAATCAAACTAAATATAATTGGTTAAGCAAGTTACCCGGCAACGGCGCCAAAAACTTGACGAGTTGCGTATATGTCTATTAAATTGCTCGCTATTTACACAAGTATATGTGCCGTGTCAAGTAATAAAGATTGAGTAGCGTATCGTTCCCACGAGGAATTGTTAACCGAAATTATTATTTAGCTTAACTGCTTTCGAGGGTTGTGAAATTCTGCGTTTGTGGTTCTATTAAACTAATAATTGCAAAGGGAAATTAGAGTAGAGATATGAGACTATAGGATACTAAAACGGGTTTACTGATTAGGGATGGCAGATGGATAGATCGGAATCCTTGAATCTAAACTATATTGCTCTGGTTCTTGTTAAGCTGATTGCATATGAATTTACTAGCCCAAGTTCATGTATCTTCATATATGTCTTCCAACAGTATATAAACCTAATTACACCCTATTTAAGTGCTATGTTCCCATGCCATTAAATAAAGTGAAATTGATAAGTTCATAACTTGTATAATGACTATACAGAGTTTAACGATATATTCCTATCCGTTAAACAACTCTCCTTACACAAAGATTGAAATCTGTGCCTTGCACATGGATCTGACAAAGATCTCCCTTTTCTAAGGGTAAATCAAGCAATTAAATCATCTTACAAGGTAGCTAATCTTGTAAAAGCATTATACTCACATATGCAAAGGTAAATCATACACAACCATGTATATAAGCTTAAATATTCATTCCTGAATATTCTAAGAACCAAGAAACAATACAGTTTAGAATTCAATTCATCCTAACACTATCCATCTAATGGAGGTTCAGTTCAAAGACATGATCTTAACAACCACTACATCCATATAAAAAGTATCTATAGTGCAGAGAAAGAAAATTGGAAAGAATAAGAAAAATTATTTTCTTGCGGTTTCCACCAACGGGACTTGATTCCTTTCTTCAATCCGAGCTTTGATCTCAATTTCCACTTTCTCTTGCACTGTAGTTCATACTTAGGCTCTCCTCCTCTTTTTTTTCTCTCGTGCGAACCCCTAGGAACAATATATAGAGTCCCCTTTTGTGTAGCTTACGCACTGGAATATTCACATACGGATGCATATTGGCGCCTAGGCACCAACTCTCTGTATGCTGAGCAGTTTGGACAATGTTTGGAGACCCTAGGAATTTCTACACTGGCGCCAACTCCCTGGATGTGGTTTCTAATTTGTGGTTTCAGCAATGTTTTCACTTGAGTTGCATGTTGATGAAGTGGTACCTGGGTGGCGCCTAGGCGCTAACTCTCTGGACTGCTTCCTTCATGTCAGTTGTGTGTGTTGCAAACGGTCAAGGCATGTAGGGTGGCACCTAGGCGCCAACTCTTTGGTTCTTGAGGCCTCAACTTGCATTCAATTCGTCCGCTCTGCTATCATACGTCCCGTCCTTCCTACAAAAAATGAAAAAATTAAATAAATGAACTAAAAATGTCTAATCAATGCAAAAATTACCTAAAAACTAATTAATGCACCTAAAATGCAAAACGGATGAAAATTAAGCTAAATGAGTGCACACTATACCTAATCTCTCGAACTAACACACAAATTAAGTCTGAAATGGGCCATGATAACTCGTAAAAATACGAGCTATCACTCTTCAAGCTTAAAATCACCAAAACCCATTTTGAGCTTTTGATTTTCGGTTTCCCACATTCCAATCTCCTTAAATCTCCATGTTAGCTAGTTACTTTTCCTTCATGGTGCCCAAATCCGTTTCTAAGCCATCCAAGCTACCCGTTTCTGGCCCCTACTCGAGAAGATACCCCAAGACGACAGAGAACACCATCCAAGTGGCCTCAGGACAAAGCCACTACATCTATTGGTTATCAAGATAGGTTCCAGGAAGGTAACCTTTTGCACATCCTTACGTAGAGAGGAAATAAATGTAGAGAATAGTGGAAGTGAGGAAATAGTCGATAGGAGGAGAGGGACCCTAGCTCCATGGGGCCAAGTATTGAAAATGCCTATGGAATATTTCAGAAATGAGTGCCAGCATAGTAGATTCTATAAGCATTTTTATGAAAGGAAAAATTTTCCAGCAAAGATTATTGATTTCAAATTTCTACATAAGTATGAATTTGGAATAGAAGAGTTGTTAGATTTTCAGGGTTGGACTACTCTGTTAAAGGAAGATGGGAAGATTTATACGAACCTCACTAGACAATTCTACTATCTATGAGATTAAGAAAATTTCAATACATATGTTAAAGGTGTGGAAATTAATCTTACCCTTGGAAATAGAATGAGTGAATTTAATACACGTGGTTGGGTGTGCCACATTCTAAGCGTTCAAATATCTAAGCGTTCCCATATTTGAAGATCCATTTTCTGCAGGTCTTACACTCACTTAGATGTACAATCACTTAACCAGGAGCAATACTACCTTGGTATAAAATTCTTGCATTATATGAATTTGCTGCCCTAGTTGAGAGTTTTAAGATTACTCATGGCCTATTGCATTTACTCCAAAGGTGGAGGAAGAAACTAACTTAATCCCCAAGAGGCAAAGATTTTGTGGAAAGTGACAAATAGGATCAAAGTCAGCTTGTCATAATTATTTTTGGAGGCACTAGAGCTTAAGAAAGACAATCCACAGGGAGTTTTGTCCAATGGAACCTGAATTACTAAAATTCTTGAGCATTATCGTGTTGATGTAGATGGGAACCCTACAAGGTTTTGAAGCCAACCAATGCCATCAACAGAGCTTTATTAACTCGGATGAAGATTGATCTTGAGGTGTTTAGGGCTGCACAACTACAAGCTAGAATAGGAGAAGAACCTCCACAAGCCCTAGACAGGTAGGACTCAAGCAGAGGTAGCTCCATTAGAGGGGAAGGCTCAACCTTATCACTCACCACTGCCTCCACCTCCAGTTCTAAATGCCCCTGCATCCCCTGCATCTCATGCATCGTGTTCGCCTCGTGAATCTCGGGCCATTGATCACTTTTCCCATTCTCCCACTCAACCACCTACCTCCAATGCGACTCTGGAATATTTTCAAGCCATGGAGAGTAGAAGTTCTCAAGCACTTGGGTCTATTAACATCTCCCTCATGGAAATGCATGAGAGGCAAGACAAACTAGAACAAGAACTTAGAAATATCAAATACCATCTTGCCTTTGGCAGCAAGAGAGGTCAACCTATTCCCAGTTTGCCGAATTCGATCCATACTGGAGAGAGTCAATTCGTGCTAATCCAACTGTTCAAGATCGATCATCCCCTCTATCCTCATCTATTGTCATTCCCACCTTTAGCTCCGAAGCTCTATTTGATGTACAAATTCGTTAAAGCTCCCTCCTGAATAGTTGCCTTATCCCATTTCACCATTTCTCTTTCACAAATTCCAACTCATTTACTTTGCTCCCTTTTGGTGATTGACAAAAAGGAGGAGAGAGGTTTTGAGATAGCTTGGTTTTAATATTTGGGTAAGCTGTACTTAGGGCAATATGTAAGAGTTTTGTGGAAAACATAACTTGGTATGAATGTATGAAAGTTTCTTTTTGACTTGGTTGAACGTATGAATGACATGAAATTTTAGACAAATGAATAATACGGTTGAATGCTTTGGTAATGGACAGCAGAATGAAAAGATATGAATGCATCATTTTGAATAACCTGATAAATGAAACAATGAAAATGAGTTATTGACTTGGATCAATGTCAATTGCAATAAGAATGACATAAGTTCACAAGTTATAGCAATTCATTTGTTTAAAAGAAGGTCAATCTCAAATTAGTTTTTTCAATCATAAAAAAGAGGGAGATTATCATAAAATGAATAGAAAATCAAGCACGAACTATGTTTTGATGATTAACAACTCAATTTGAGAAGTTTTAAGATACTAACGTGTGCATGAGATGATTTATGGTTCAAAGTTTTCAAAATTCAAAGCATGAAAGTTAAAGTCGAAAGTCAAGTAGACTCAAGCATCAACTTAGGTCAAATCGATATCCAAGTCGACTTTAGTATCCACTTCAAAGGGCTATTTTTTGACAGTGCGAAAATTGTGGATGCATGAGCAGGTGAAGTCACACCTGAAGTTGATTTCGCGTGTGACCTGGCTCAAGTTGCAACCCAAGTTGATTCCATCAGTGACTTGAGTGAACTTTAGATTTTCAAAGCTAAGTATGATGAAGTCAAGTCGTAATCTAAGTTGACTCCGACATGCAACTTGGATGCGGTTCCAAATGAAGTTGACTGCGACATACGACTTCAGTTAAGTTGCAAACCAAGTCGACCTCAACATTCAACTTGAGTATAAGAAGGCTAAGGCTAAGAAATTTAAGCCTAAGGATGATAAGAACGGGTCAAGCAACATTATTTTGATATAATTCAAGGTCTAAGCCACAAGTCCATTAATAAACTCTCAAACGGATATAATTAAGCTCAAAGATTATGATGAACAAAGGTCTATATGCCTAGTTGAACACATTTAATGCAGTAAAGTGAAGAGACAAGGGATATATGTCATAGAATCAAGCTTGTGAAATACCAAAAGTTCTGACGAGCACAATATGTTGTGAAGTTACAACCCAAGTCGACTTCACTTGCGACTTGGGTCAAACATGAGACTAAGTCAACTCTGAATAGAACATGAATCGAGAAGACTAAAGTGTTGAAGGATGAAGTCGTAACCCATGTCAACTCTAGTCTATGATGAGTGAAGTCGCACCCGAGATCGACTCCGAGTTCGACTTGGATCGCAACGGTAAAAAAAATTGGAATGTCGGTGCATTAAATGCGCACCACCACCACCAAACATTCGGATTTTCTTCTTCTTTATTTAATACACGCTAAATGAAGTGGAGAGAGTTAGCTAGATTATTGATTAAGCTTCCACATTCCAACTTACAAGTATTCAAGCGCTCATTAGGAAGATTTATAAGAAAAACTATGCTTTGGTTACAAGTGCTGAAGTGTCCTTTCATCCATTCTTTCTACAAGTTTTTCTTCAAGTTGTAAACTTCCCTACACATCTGGAAAATGTAGATTTTCATTTATATTTATTGTTCTTATGATTCTGCTTAGTTTGTGTCGAAGACCAAGACCAAGTGAAGGCAAGTAGTGTGTAGTTGGAGTGTGACTCGCCACCAACTTGTGCAAAAACTATAAAGACTTCCTAGAGCTGGAATCTAGAAGAAAGCAAGGGGCTCTAGTTGTAATTCTATTGATATAATGGAACCCAAGACACAAAGGTGTGTTCTTGGAGGAGTGGATTAGGGAGGGTTGTCCTGAGCCACTATAATTTCTTGTGTTTGATATATCTACTCTATCTATATTTTCATTCTCCATGTTTTCATTCAAAGAGATGTAGTCTACAAGGGGTTACTCTCAATACACTAAAAGAATTCTAAAGAACCTAATTCACTCCTCTCCTCTTAGATTTTGCCATAAACTCAAGATTAACAAAATCAACAACCAGTTCTAGTCGTCCATCCTCCTCTACTGATTCTAGCATTTAGTAGATCAAATGATGGTAGCACTTAGCACAATTAATCCAAATTTGGTGTTTGTTGCAAATCCGGCTAGTCTTCTTCCATTGGCAACCTCAATCCAAGATCCACACCATTCAGATGATCGGATGGCTAGTGACAAGCTATGGTAGTAGTGCCCAATAGCATAACAAAGAGCGAGTAAAGGATGTTGATGTGGCAGTCTTGCATCTCGTCAACGAGATCGAAATCACTAGCCATATGTTTCATCACTGCCATCTGATCCTAACATAAGATAGAGTTGAGGCTCAAGGTGGTGGTAGCGACTTGAGCAATAGAGCCTATGACGACGAAGGCCAAGGCATGGCTAGAGGAGTCGAAGCCAATGGAGGCGATGAAAATTAATGTTAGACAAAAACGTCGTTTTAACATGTAGTCAATGGTTATTTAAGTTGTGTATGCGCATGTAAGAAATTAGGGGCAAAGTGTTGTGAGTATCAAGTGAATTATTAAATGACTAGGGGTATAAAGGAAGCCATTTAATCTTTCAGACCTATCAAAAAATGTATTTATTTATTTTTAAATTTTTTTATAAACATGTTAATCTAATTATATTTAATCTATAAATCAAGATTTACCCTTTTTGAATATGTGTATATATTTATTTTAAAATTTAAAAAATAAGAATATTTAAGTCATTTTAAATAAAAGATTTTTAGAAAAAAAAATATATATTTTTCAACTAGACTGGATTTCAGACCAGTAATAGAAGATCACTACTCATAAAAGAAATTATGAGTAAGTACTATGGGTGTTAAAAAGATTTCCTCTTTTTTCTTTTCGTGGAAGGAGGCTAATGCGGCAGCCCCGTGTGGAACCCCAGAAAAGATTGCCAGCGGGTGCGGCAGCCAGCAAGCCCTCTCCGGTCCGGCACGTGACGCATAAACGTTTTTACAGTGACTTTACATTGCCTAATTCACAAGGAAAAAATTTTACGAAAAAGAAAGAAAAATTGCAGCCAATGCAATCGGTTTTCAGGTGGTTAAAAACTTGAAAATTGCAGGTGAATTGGATGATTTGCAGATGATTGAGTTCGGCATTATGACTCGATGGCATGCATGATGCATATTGACGTGGAGCGCAGGACAGCAGGACATGGTCGAGGAGGGCCCACGGATCGGATTCTCGGTCGGGGAATCGTAGAATAGAAAAGTAGGCCGGATGAAAAAAGGACATTAAAAAAAAAAAAAATGGAACATGTGAAGGTATCCCATGTTGATGATCAAATACAAATACTACCGGTCACGTGGTTCTGAATTATTTAATCTCATTATGACAAAATCATTTAAATTGAGCCACATTTGCGTAAATTAAATATAATCCCGTGTACATTGTATCAAAATATAGTGACGTGTAAATTATGAAAAAAGCATAGATTCATTCATTAATTTGTGCATCAGAAATTTAGAATGGCATAATACTTTATATATATTAATACATTTATCTTATAGAATTATGCTTTAGAGGATTGTGATGTTGGCCTAGTAGCCTTATAATTGATTTTAAGTCAAATAGCGGTGTTACATTGATTTTACGTATTTTGTAAATAAGATTACACATATATTTGATTTTAATGAAATTTTATATTTCCAATTAAATAAATGATACCAAATGCAAATGCACCGTATGGATATTCACTTATCATCAAAGCAACCTGTTTAATTATGTTGCATGCGGATTTTGTATCATCTCATTGTAAAGAATGGGATGGTTTTTTATTTATAAAAAACTTTTTCCATTTATTTAATATTATTTTTTACATTACGTATTTAATATCATTTTTTGATATATACTACATTTATTTTTATCATCTAAGGCATAATTAAATAGTTTGACATTTGTATTGTATTTGAGTGAATAAAGTTCGGATTTTTGTGGTAATAGCTTCCATTAACATAAAATAATAAGATGCATGATCTTATACAATATATTGTATATATGTTTAACTTATAATATTTATTTTTAAAATTTAAATTTTATTTATTTATTATTGTTCTTCGTAAACATGTTTTCTTAATTGTATTTAATTCATATACCAAATTTTGCTATTTTATAATATTTTTTCATACTTAATTTTTTATTTTTAAGAATCATCAATTACAAGGGCATATAAGTTGTTTTTCACCCTTTAAAGAAACCTGATTTTTAAAAATAAAAGTAAATATGTATGAGTATTGTAAAATAGCAAAATTCGGTATATGAATTAAATACACTTATGAAAAAATGTTTATGAAGAAAAATAAAAAATAAATAAAATTAAAATTAAGAAATGAATATTGTAAGTTAAGCATACGTACAATATGTTGTATATAATCTGTTCTAAATATATATATATATATATATATATATATATATATTGTACATAATCATGCCTCAAATAACAAATCCATCTTTTTTGTCGATGCCAATTTTCTTACTTAAAATATTATCTTTCATTTCCCAGCCCGTAATAATCTCTCTTTGTCTAGTATTCCCATCCAACTTAAATCCACTTCCATTGGATGATTACAAACGGGCAATCTAGATGTAAATTTAATCAAGGCTACTCCTAAATACTTAGGAAAATTTACTCAATAAATTATTAAATTTAGAAAATTGTGTGGCAAATTTGGAGGATTTTGGCTTGATAATTTCATGAACGTGCTACAACAACTACATATATATTTGAAGGGGATATGCCACGGTGTACATGTTGCACCCTAACTGAGACGTACTATAAATCAATGAGGCTTATTTTGATGATAAAAACAAACTTCAGTTCATTCATTGCATGTAAAATTATTTGTTTAACTAAGATGCCAAGTTTAATTAAAATCAAATATATGTATACGTCTCATATCAACATAATATAATTATTTCATTTATATATCAAATTTAAAATTGTTAATAGAATATTTAAATCATCTAAATCATGATTCCAATGTAATTAAATGATTTTATAAAATATTATTATATTCTAATTAAATATGAACCCATCTAAATATTTTATTATTTACACATATTATATATGTATTTTTAAGCAAATGAGAACATATAAGATTCTAGTTCAACAAAGTTTCGACAACATAATAAAAAAAAGTGTTAAACTCTATGATCCATGAAATTTTAATTTCATTATTAATATAAGTCTGATTTCATTAATGATGCGTCCTAACTAAGGTACAAAATGGTATACCTTAGTACATTTCATACAGGCATGTTTGGCTATAATAAAAACTTTTTAATCTAAAATTTTTTATTCTCTACAATTAACTCATTTCTTAATTATTTATTTACATCTTCTTATATAACTCTTCTAATTTCAATCATTTGTACACAACTAACCATATAACTAACTTATCTATTTCAACTTTACTTTCTTTATTTCTCTTATCACGCATATCATATCATTTTATTTTCTCTCAATTCAAAAAATTTTGTATAAAAAACTTTCATCCAAAAGTTTTATTACTTCTCAAACACACCATTAGTTACTCTATTCTTGTGAGAAAATGTAGCAATAAAAGCATGGATTGAGAAGAAAATTTTTTCAATTTGGAAAGTAATGCAATATAATAACTTCTAATGAAATAAATTTAATACTAATTAGGTAGTTATATGAAAAATGTAAAAAAGTTTGAAACATATAGGTACTAATAGAAAAGTATGATAAAGAAGTAGTAATTTTTTATTTTATATTATTTCAAATGGACTATATGTATCAATTTCTAAGAATACAAAATTTACCGTAGGTGAATATCCATAAATAGGGGTATAACGGAGTCAGTTTATTCTGATTGGAGACTAATCTTAACCTTAACTTATTTAAAAACATCTACCCTAGCCTATTTATAATTCATTTATAAAAATTTCAACTTTAATCCTAGTTTATGTTACTTATAAAATAAATATTAACTCTTTATGGATAATAGATGAATTTTTTTTAGTATAAAGTTAGCTGATTGACAAGTTCAACCTTTGGTCAACCCATTTAAATGAATTATACGAATTATGTAAACCGGTTAATGGGTTGAAATATAATTTTTTTTTTTTGGATGAAATATAACAACCTTAAGTCACAAAAAATCAGGTTAAATTGACAGGATTGCGGGTTGAACCTAATCTTATTACACCCTTACTCATAAGGCCATAACTTTTTTTTTTTTTTGTTAAAAAAAAATTATGCACGTAAAGCTGTGACTTGCTTATTCTGTCAAATTGTCTTTTTGGGCCTCCTAATCAATTCCTATATCGCTTTCTCTTCTTCATCGGAAGAGGTGTCGACCCATACTTGGCCCTCGTTTTGAAAAAATGTCTTTAGAATTTTAATTAGATTTGGCTCCATTCCAGCGGTCGGGCCAATTAATCTGTAATTATTACATACATAAATCAAGACTCGAAATTCAATGGAATCCACCTTTCCCATTTTTCGATTTGTGATGGAAATTCTTTGCAATCGAGTAGTAAGGGCAATGATTAGGCCCCTGATTGTGGTAGTCAAGTGTAGGGAAGAGTAGGGGTGTAAATCGGGTCGGGTTGACTCGGGTTGGCACAAATACAACCCTAACCCACCTTGTAAAATCACAACCCAACCCTACTTTCAACCCTACTTTTCACATCTTAACCCAACCCTATTTCAACCCACCTCAAATCGGTTCGGTTCGGGTTAGAAATCGGGCTAATAGATTACACATGTTATCAATGCTAGTTAAAGTTTTGTTCACCTGAATTTCTAAAATAATAAAAATAATTATAATTATAAAAATAATAAGTACCAATAAAAGTTCTACATAACTCAAAAGTGGAGGATAAGTTTAGTAATTGATTCGTTTTTTTGTTTTTGTATTTTTGAGCAATCGATGTCTTTTGCAAGTCAAAAAGTGAAAGCCAAGTAAAATTATTACAGTAAATTATGCAAAATAGAAAAATGAATATTATAGTCTTACTTACCTTCTTAGTTGGCTTCCAATCAAAGCTACAAACATCTTAAGTTCTCAGTTGACCTGTTATGTTATTCTAAATCACCAATGCGAGCAAATATCTAAACAACCTATTTACGATGCAATATAACCAAATAATCCAAACACAATTTCACAACTAATTAACCAAATATATTTCCAAACCAAATAAATTCAAATAACATTTGACAACCAAATAGTCAAACAAATTTCCAAACTCAACACAATTTTATTTAAATATCTAAGCAATATGAATGAAATACACTCTCATAAATATATGTAAATACATATCTTATGAAATCGGGTCGGGTCGGGTTGACCGACCCCTAACCCAACCCAACCCAATTTTAAAATCGGGTCGGGTTGAACCCATTTTTTAAAAACCAAATTTCCAAAACCTCAACCCAACCATGGTATAAATCGGTTCGGGTTGATGCGGGCTCGGGTTGAACCCAACCCTATTTACACCCCTAGGGAAGAGCACCTAACAGAAGCTTTTGTTTGTCTAATAGATTGATCGTTCGCGTAATTTTATTAATACACATTTAATCTAAATCTTCTTTATACCAGACATCCATCTTAATCATGACAATATATAATTTTCAAAATTAAATTAGAGTATAATTAACCATAAAGAATGTGAAATTTTTGAAAAAGAATGAGAATGAGATAAAAAAAAATATCAATATCATTTTTTAATAAATGAATACATATAGAGCGTACGGGTCTATTCGAGTCTGAACAAAGTCGATCCTCCCAGGCCTATTCAAATCCAGTTTAAATGCTCATTCTACTCATATTTTAGATCACCAAAATTTCGGTTTTATCTGTTCAAAAAGAGCAAGGTTAGGGGTTATGCTACAATCAACCTAATTTGCACCTATAATTTAAGGATATATTATGTTCCACGCAGTTTATATGCATGGTAGACGTTTATATGAGTTGTATAGATGGAATTTAACATGGGTTAGGCTTATAATTACAGAGATATGATATGATACTACCTGCAACATAAATAATATATGTACGTAAATATATTAATATTTTATGTAATCATTTATTCATGTACAAATTATATTTTAGATAATTTACGCATTGAAAAAATAATTTTAAAATTATTATTTATATCAAATTGTTTTATTATGTTGATCTTTTACTATGTTTGGATGAGATTCATACATATATCTAATGTCGAAGAAAATTGGTATGCTAATAAAATAAATAATTATAAGTACAATATATGCAATAAATTATAATTTTATCATCATGTGAGACTCATTTGAGTTAATCGCACCTTAACTTTCGGTGCAATTACCAACATTGGATCAAAACTCATAATTATATGTAGATATATGATCTATAATTTAGTAAATGAAATTGAATAGAGAACACATAGACAATTTATCTCTAGATAGGAGTTGCAATTATCGTTTTTATTAATGAAAAATATAACTTCACATGGATCACCTTAGTGTATATACATTGTATCTCTTAACCCGAATGAGATATGATCCTATTAATCCAAGCTAAGTAAGCTATTAGTTAGCCCATGCTAATAAACTTATTTGTTAATTTGTTATTTTTTCTCTATAAATTTATTAATCTAAATTTATTTAATGTATATATGTACATATTTTTGGATATATGTGTATAATTTTTAAAATTTTTAAACATAAGGGTATTTTGCCATTTCAATGGTCGAAAATTATTAAAATAACCTTATATTTAAAAATCTAAAAAATATATAAATATTTTCTAAAAACTTAGTTTATATTTTAAATATATCTAGATTAATAAGTTTATAAAAAAGAAAAATATTTTAAATAGATTTTTTGAAGTTGGCTAAGTAAGCCATTAATTAACCGGGGCTAACAGGATCCTACTTAACCTCAATACTGTGTTGTATATAAGTATTTCACAAGTATTTCATATAGGTCACCATCCACATATACTGCACCCCAAATTCTTGTGGCTTAAATTCATTTCTAATTTTTATTTTTTCCTCTCTAGAAGAAATTTCTTTTTCCCTTTTGAACTCCTCCTTATATTTAATCTTTGATAGGATGTTAAGGAAATTTATCTTCCATTTTCAAAGCAACGTCTTGATAGTTACACTGTTAGTGACATTGTCAGATTTAGACTTCTAAAATTAAAAAGATTGAAAAATATGTACTCAGGTTGAGTTGTAAAAATACAAGAACAAAAAAAAAAAAAAAAAAAAAAAATCTTCGACGGGGCGTAGTGATTCTTTGCAGACGTTCACTTGGTTTTTTTTTTTTTGACTTCTCAAATGATTTTTAATATTTAAACCCTTCGTAATCAAATATTTTTAGAACTTTTACATATTATATATTTATTTTTGAATTTTAATAATGTTATATTCACTATAAATAATGTTAAATATTTGTAAAATAAAAGTTTTCAATCAAAGTACTTTTGATCTCATAAATATATAGATCCTCATCCATCATCCATCATTTCATGAAGAAACAACTTACTATGTTAAAGTTAAATATTTAATTAGTGTGGGAAAAATTCAGAACTAAGCCGACTTCAAATTGCCATTGATATGATGGATGGAAAGTAAACCCAAGACTTTTCGGTTTGGGGAGTGATTACCTACAAATGTTTGCATAGAATGCTTTGTATAAATGTTTTTTTGGCTTTCCGTATGAGTTTTTAATATCTAAATCTTTTATAATATTTAGTCAAATATATTTAATTATGATACCAGAAATTAAATATTTTTGAAAAGTTTTACATGCTATAGATTTATTTAAAATTTAACAGTTTCATATGCACACTCCAATGATGTTAAATTTTTGTGACATATGAGTTTCCAATTAAAGTAATTTTTATCATCATAAATATAAATATTATATTTTACATTTTTGAATGTAAAAAGTTTTAAAAATAAAAGCAACCATTTGCATGAACCATTCCATGCACAAACTTGGTAGGTAGTCACTCCCTTGAGAAGTTTGTCACTGCTCCACGCTCTGAGACAGACACTGGAGCACTGCAACTTGCTGAAAATGGTATCTTATCCTCAACAGTAATGAAAATGATGTTTTTGTCTTGGATAATAATTGCTGTCTTCACTTTGGAAATGTTCTAATTCTTTTAAGTGATGACGCTTCGCATATACTCCTCCACGCTTGTGAAATAGATCAAGTGTTGCAAGGCAATGTTATCGAAACCTAACTTGTGATCGAAACGGTGGATAGAGTAATTTGGATCAAACAAGTTTAATCTTTTTTTCAAACGGAGAATGTTTCACTGCATCTCCCTAGAACTTCCGTTTTTTAATTTTTAATAAAATTCTTAATCTAGATGTTTTTAGTTTATAAACTAAGTTTTACCTTTTTCAAAATGTGTGTATATATACTTTTTATTTTTTAAAATAAGGGGGTTTGAGTACTTTTTAAATAACCAAAATACTCTTATTTTCAAAAATAAAAATATATACAAATTTTCAAAAATGATAAAATATAATACATAAGTTAAATATACCTAAATTAAGAGTTTTAAAATTTTTAAAAAAATATTAAAAAATTCAATGCTTCCGATTGCATTGAAACAAAACCATTTTCAAACCGTTTTGAATCATTAAATTATGATTATATTTAGCTATTTTTCTTTATGTGTTTCACTTCATAAAATCTAGTGACATGGAAACAATTTCATATAATTCCTTGGCATTTTTATTATCTTGGTGTTTCCACGAAGAATCCATTTCATTCATTTTGGGAGCATTTGGATAGCTATAAAACTTCGTAAATTAAAACTTTTCAATCTAAAACTTTTCACTTTCTACGGCTAACCTATTTTTAATCATTTTTTTACATTTTCTTATACAAGTATCCTATTTTTTAATTATTTTTACACAATTACTCATATAACTAAATTATCTATTTTAACTTTATTCTCTTTACTCTACATCATTACTCATATTATATCACATTATTTCATATTATATTAAAAAACTTTTTATACGAAAGTTTTATTACTTCCTAAACACATTCATGTTACGTCATTTACTCAGCTTGCAAACTAAGTTTTATCCAAATCAAATATATTCATAGGCCATGTTGTTGAAAAATATATATTCATGTGTAAATTATGAAAAATATTTAGATCTATTTAAATATGCAATAAAATATAGTAATACTTTATAGAATTATTTATCTGTACAATAGTAATATTCTAGATAGTTCAGATATTGAAAATATAATTTTAAAATTAATTAATTTAATATTAAATCATTTCATTATTTTTTTGAGCGAGTATATACATTATTACTCATTTTGGATGTTACAATCAAGCCCAAGGAATATAACAAACTCCCATCTAACTACTGAAAAGATAACAAGTTCCACCTAAATCACAAAAGGGACAATCCCCACTAACTAAAAGGGGACACAACCCCTCTACGTTTGGCCTGTCTCGAATCAAGCATCTCATCTAAGGGAGACATTGCTCCCTATCACCTACACCAGCGGTAGGTGGTTAAATCATTTCATTACTTAGATTACATATTTACAGGTGAAGTCCATGCAGAGTGTTACTAAACAAATCAAGATGTTTCATAAAACAATCGTAAATACAATAGATGTGATCATCCCTGACTGGTCGAAGACGAGCCCTATTATTGATCGCGTGACCAAACCGTTCAAAATTTTGCAGCTTTAGTTCCTTCTGATAACTCATGAAAACGCGAGTTATTATGGCTCATTTCAGACTAGTTTTGCATGTTAGTCCAAGAGAATGTGATTGGTTTGCACCAATTTAGCTTAGTTTTCATTCATTTTGCATTTTAGGAACAATATGTGGTTTTTAGGCATTTTTAGTATAAAATAGATATTTATAAGTTAATTTATTCGGTTTTAGTTAGTTTTGCAGGAAGGACGGACGACTATCAGCTTATAAGAGTGTCGAGTTGAAGAAATGTGCAAAATGAAGAAGCAAGCAGGCTGGCACCCCAGAGTCGACTAGCGACGCTTAGGTGCCAACCCACAATCTCACAAGAACAATCCAGAATTCCTAAGTCGGCAAAACTTCTAGAGAGTTGGTACCTAGGCACCGGCCAAGCGCACCATGGCGCGACGGCGCGACCACCACACATGTGAAATTTCGCACGTGTCTCGGGCTAAAAGCAAGGGGGTATAATTTATCACTTAGGGTTCGTTTGGAAAGGGACAGAGAGAGTGGTCATGGCTGCTGTCTATCATTGCAAATCCATTGAGTTTCATCTCCTCTTCTCATCTATCTCTTCGTATTTGTTATTCTCCTTTCTTGGGATGATTGTAACTTAATTTTAATAGAAATTGAAGTCATGTTTATGGGCTGAACCTTTTTATGGTGAGAGATATGTAGGATTTGAACTCATAGCCGATGTTATTTGATCTTCTTATGCTTGAAATGATAACATAGTTGTGTTGTGACTTGTGTCGCTTGAGATTACCCTTATATGTCATACTTAATGCGTTTATAAGCTTTGCAACCTTATGGATTGATTGAATATTCAGATTCATGCTTAGAAAAATGAGATTTGAATAAGATCCATATATAAGGCACAGGTTTTCCAACTCTTGTTTGTGTTGGATGTTAATATGGATAAGAATATACCTATTAACCCTGTGTGATCTTGATTCGGTTATGTGATTATCAATCTTACTTTACTTGTATGCATGAGAATATAACACATAACTAAAACTTGGTTAGATTTGTATGTGTTGGAAGACATATATGAATATGAATGAACCTAGATTAGTAATATCTGCACAACTAACTTAAATGAGAGCAAATGACATAGCTATGATTCAATGAATTCATATTCCCACCTACCTTAATCATCTCAAGGCAATCTCAGCAGTATTCCACTCCACTTTGGTCATTTACTGCTTTGCTAAGTTTAGTTTAATTCAATTCTTTAAAAACAACTCTCATTCATTTTATCAATTCACTTAGATAATTGAGATTCAAGGTGCTGACTTGTTTAACACAATCTCCATGGGAACGATACTCTACTCACTCTTTATTACTTGATCAGCACGTATACTTGCGTTAAAACGAGCATTTTAATTATACATATACGCGGCTTGTCAAGTTTTTGGCGCCGTTGCCGGCGATTGGTGCTGGGGATTGGTGCTTTAAACTTAATACCTGACAATTTCAGTTGTCTACTATGAATGTGTATATATTATACATAGTTTTTTTCTTTTATTTGATTTTGATAAAATTTTATTTCAGGTGGTCTTTTTATTGCAATTTTTAATGGCTTCAAATGCTTACCACTAGCTAAATGCAAAATTTTCAACACCAAGCACAATGGGTTTCCATCAGTATGACAATACATGGGCACCTCCAGCTCAATTTGCAGGTTTTGATAATCAAATGCAAGATAGAGACAATTCTTATTCAACTTACTGCGAATTGTGTGGAGGCGAGGGACATTAATCAAATCAATGCGTGTATTACTTAGCATCCATGGGCCATCTTGATCATTCAATTGATGCACAGGACAACTATGGAGACCCGCAATCAGATAATATGATGTCGATAGGATTTCAAGCATATCAAGCAGGGGAGCCATCACCACCTAAAAGCAGGTCATCTTTAGAGGACATATTCATTCAATTCATGAAGAGCCAAATGGAGTTTAACATGAACATGCAAAAGCAGGTAGAACAGTTGGCTACTGCAATCCAAAGTAGGCATCACGAGTTTTCTTCAACTGATAGTGAGGAGGACTTAAAGGGAACTATGTTTAGTGAGGGATGCAAAATCACTACAAGCATTAAAGAAGATATATCCATTTATGCAGTAGAATAATTTTCCCCTCAATTCATGCTTGAACAATTGGCTGAGCCAATGAAAAGCCAGGAAGTAGAAGAGAAAATCGATGAAGAAATAGAGATTGATACAGTGGAAAATTTTGAAAATTATCATATTAACATGCCTCTAATTTGTTTTTTTGAAATTCAGGTGCATCATGACTTAATTGATCAATGCATAGCCTTGGAAAGCAGCATCTTGAAGTCATCATTAATTCAAGACCCTGCAAAACTCTTCTATAGTCTCTATGAAATTCAAGAAAGGAGGCTAACTGATCCATTTGAAGAGGCTAAAAAGAAATATGAACTTCTAGTGCGCAATCCGCATGGAAGGAAGTTCGATAGAGCGGGAATTGGCTAATACATGTGTTGTGATCTTGGAAAGTGCAACTCAACATAATTCAAGAAGTAAATTTTATCAAACAATTATCTCTCTCTCTTTTTGGGAAGAATAAAGTCATTCATCTTTCAAGGCAATGAAGGATAGGATTATCATGCTCAAATTTAGACTTTCAATCCACTTTCAAGTGGATAAATGATGGAATCAAGAAGTTTCAAGTTTATATTCATCATTCAAGACAAGACAATGCGGTTGGAGTGAGGCTTTGGGCTTAATTTTTGGGGCCCGTCGCTAAGTTTTTGCAAAAGAACATGTTACAGCAAATTAGGATCAGAGGAGTGGCGCTCCGGCTCCCCTGTGACACATTTTTTCAAGGAAATAACATGTTGCGAGTTTTGAGTTAGCAAGTCGGCACCCCGACCTCAATTTTTGGCACCCTGGCGCCATCCCTCAACCAGCATAAAAAATAGCAAAATACGATTTCTCAGCATGCAAACTTCAACTAGCCATAACTTTTGATCCCAGAGGAGTTACGGGAGCTACCACATATCAACGGAAAGCATTTTCTGTGCCCGTCAACATGAAAACCATAATTTTCTTAGTTGATATCATTTTCAATATCAAAATCCTCCATTTTTGCATATTTTAGGCCGTTGAAGTTCTACGCAATTTGTTTTACTGCTTTTAGTGAATCACCTATTTTATTACTTTAAGTAAAAGGTGTGCAAATGGGTGGCTTCATTTTTCATATATTTGCAGGCATGTGGATATGCTGCTTGTGGGTAACTTTTTGGTTCAAACTATTCCATTATTTTATTGTGGCTAAGAGTTTAAAGTGGTGGAGAGGAGTTTATGGACTGCACTTATGGTATCAATAATATGACTTGAAACTTGAGTTGAATTGCCTGAAAAGAGCTTCTATGGAATATATTTGGGGTGCGGAGTCCTGAACATTTGAGCTTGCATTGCAATTTTCAATATTGTGCTTCTCGATTTCTTCATTCTTCCTATTTGTGACGTCGCTCTCAATCGAGCTCTCTTTTCATACACTATCCTTGTCGACAAGTTATTTGATGTTGGACACCTCATTTATCATCATCAGTGGAGGAAGAAGGAGAAGTAAGCGATGGAGACGATGGGCATCCTTTCCATCTCGATGACCAAGGGAGTCACCAGTTCCTTTTCTTTTCTTTTCTTTTCCTTAATTTTTCATTTTGATTTGCATATCATCTGCATGTGGATCTCTATATCATTGTCATTGGCATTTTTTTTAGTTTACATGCATTGAGAACAATGCATTCCTCAAGTTTTGGGGGGGGGTGCTTTGTTCTATTGTCTTTCTAGTCATGCATTGCATTTAGATGGTTATATTATATATGTTTGTTAGGTTGCATTGCATTTAAAATCTTGCCTATGATAATCAGTTAGTTGCAATCTATTTTAAGGAATACTTGCAATATTCAAAAAAACTCTAAATTGAAATCAAAATTCGTGAAAAATTTTGAAAATTTTTGAGCCATGATGAGTGTGTTAATTTTTTAAGATTTTCAAATGACATGTGAATGATATGATCAATTAAGCAGTTGAATTTTATAGTTCACGTACTTGCTAATATGTTCTATTGAAATGATTAAGGAAAATTTTTTGTGCAATATAAATGCTTGTGCCTAATTATGCATTAATGATATATCTTTTGCAATCTTTGTTCCCCATTTTTGAGTTTATATATATGTTCTTTTCAACCTTATGCTTTAAAGTAGATATATTGTTTCAATGATTCATAGTGTAATTCATCTTTTTACTTGAGACTTAAGGTTGAAAAATGCAGGTACATAGTAAATCGGCTAAATATATTACTCTTAATAAGATTTTGTAATAAATAATGAAGGAGGTGACTAACCTAAGCTGAGTAACCGGGACTTGATATCTACAAATGTCAAGGTTCGCATAAAAAAGCAAGGGAAAGCTACAGTAATATCGCTTCATAGAAAATTCCTCCTAGATACCCTGAAATATGGTGAGGGGAATTTTAAAAAAATGAATGAAAAAAAGAAAATTCTCCAGATACCCTGAAATATAGTGAGGAGAGTCCAAGTAATAAGTTTGGGAGAACTAATTGTACAATTTCGTAAGTGTAGGCCAATTAAAATAGACGGATGAATTCTATGTCCTTTTGAGATGATAGATTTACTTTGAGCATATTCATTTGTATTACATCTGTCCTGAGAAGTCCTTTTGATCAAGAGAATGGTTAGCAAGGTCGAACTATAACTTTTAACTACTTATGGATATCATTTGCATGTAATTTGATTTTCATATTGAGAATGACATCTTGGCTTGATCTTAACAGGGGTTCATGTGTTATTTCAATTTATTGTTATCTTGTGCATTTTCAAGATGAGAGATATCATTGCATTGCTAAGGATTACATGCAAGCTTGATTTTAACATATAATAGTTTCATACATTTGTATTTTTATGTATTGCTCGAGGGCTAGCAATATTTAAGTTTGGGCGTGTGATAACTCGTGAAAATGTGAGTTATTATGACTCATTTTAGACTAGTTTTGTATGTTAGTCTAAGAGAATGTGGTTGGTTTGCACCAATTTAGCTTAGTTTTCATTCATTTTTCATTTTAGGAACAATATGTGGTTTTTAGTCATTTTTAGTATAAAATAGATATTTATAAGTTAATTTATTCGGTTTTAGTTAGTTTTGCAGGAAGGACGGGCGACTATCAGCTTGTAAGACTGTCGGGTTGAAGAAATGTGCAAAATGAAGAAGCAAGCAAGCTGGCGCCCCGGCGTCAACCAGTGGCACCTAGGCGCCAACCCACAACCTCACAAGAACAATCCAGAATCCTTAAGTCGGCAAATCTTCCAGAGAGTTGGTGCCTAGGCGCCGACCAAGTGCACCGCGGCGCCACTGCGCAACCCCCACACATGTAAAATTTCGCACGTGTCTCGGGCTAAAAGCAAGGGGGTATAATTTATCACTTAGGGTTCGTTTGGAAAGGGACGGAGAGAGTGGTCGTGGTTGTTGTGGAGAAAGCAAGAAATACGAAAGCTTTAAGGAAGGAGAGAAGAGCAAGTGGAGATTCAAGCTATCATTGCAAATCCATTGAGTTTCACCTCCACTTTTCATCTATCTCTTCTTTCTTGGGATGATTGTAACTTAATTTTAATATGAATTGAAGTCATATTTATGGGCTGAACCTTTCTATGGTGAGAGATATGTAGGATTTGAACTCATAGCCGATGTTATTTGATTTTCTTATGCTTGAAATGATAACACAGTTGTGCTGTGACTTGTGTCGCTTGAGATTACCCTTATATGTCATACTTAATGCGTTTATAAGCTTTGCAACCTTATGGATTGATTGAATATTCAGATTCATGCTTAGAAAAATGAGATTTGAATAAGATCCATATATAAGGCACGGGTTTTCCAGCTCTTGTTTGTGTTGGATGTTAATATGAATAGGAATATACCTATTAACCCTGTGTAATCTTGATTGGGTTATGTGGTTATCAATCTTACTTTACTTGTATGCATGAGAACATAGCACATAACTAATACTTGGTTAGGTTTGTATGTGTTGGAAGACATATATGAATATGAATGAACCTAGATTAATAATCTCCGCACAACTAACTTAAATGGGAGCAAATGACATAACTATGATTCAATGAATTCATATTCCAACCTACCTTAATCATCTTAAGGCAATCTCAGCAGTATTCCAATCCACTTTGGTCATTTACTGCTTTGCTAAGTTTAGTTTAATTCAATTCTTTAAAAACAACTCTCATTCATTTTATCAATTCACTTCGACAATTGAGATTCAAAGTGCTGACTTGTTTAACACAATCCCCGTGGGAACGATACTCTACTCACTCTTGATTACTTGATCAGCACATATACTTGTGTTAAAACGAGCATTTTAATTAGACATATACGCGGCTCGTCACTTTCCCTCCCTTACATTTCTCTCACTTTTGTCCCTCCTCCCTCCTGCTCCCCTCACGTCTCCCTCCCTCCCTCTCTCTTCTCTCCCTTCTCTCTCTAACTCCTCCCTCCCGCTCATCATCATTGGCCAATCGTTCAACCTGTTGGAGGTTCAACAAACATCCGGTAAAAGCCTCCACTCTTTCTCCCTCCTCCCTCCTCCCTTTGCCCTTTCTCCCACGTCCCTCTTCTCTCCCTCTCATTCTCTCCCCTTCTCCCTCATCCCCCTCCCCTGCTCTCGCATCCCTCTACTCTCCCTCCCCCCCTCTCTCCCCCTTCTTCTCCCTCCTCCTCATGCATTTTTCTTTGCACTAGTGGGTGATTGTCGAAATCTCTCTGTCTCTATCTTTGCCTTCTACTTTGCTTGCATGCATTAGAGATTCGGCGGCCCAAATCTATTTGGCAAAAGAAAGAGATCAACCTTCCTTTTTCCAACTGTGATCAAGTGGAGCCGGATTGAAGAGTCCATCAGAATAAAGCAATATTAAAAAACCCTCTCTTAATAAGCCTAGTCTGTATGTTAAAAACTTTCTTTCCTTTCTAGCCATTCATCTGCCAAATTGCCAAACCATATGAATATGGAAATTGACTTTGGACCTTCCACATGGAATTTAAGATTTAGGCATTGTTTATTCAAAACCTTGTGATTTCTTTTCTACAATAGATTGTAATTTGTATGTAGGAATTTTTGATTGAATTAACTACAAGTGAGTGGTGAATTTTAGGTGGACCTTATTGGGGGATACTACAATATCGGAGATAATGGTATAGTTTAAAAATGCACTTGCTGTAGGCTCCTAGATGTTTGTCTAACAAGTTTATTATGGGAAATGATTTACAAAGTTTTCAATAATCCAAATGTGTTGCATTACTTCAATACTCTTTTTCATAGCTCATGGATTTTCTATTGTTCTAAGCTCCCAAGGGTTGGTTTCAACTTTCTCCACTTGTCTATGAATTTTAAAATGGAAATTCATTCACCTGAATAAGATGTAGTGATTGCATTGGGTGGCAACGTGGGCAAAAGACTTCACAATTTCAATGAAGCCCTTTCCTTGATGAAGAACCGGGGCATCCAAGTATTGAGACATGGTTGCTTGTATGAGATAACTTGCTTCTGTAACTAATCAGCTGGAAATGCATAGAAGGTGCTCTCTAAAGAATTTTACAAAGAAGTAACTTTTGAGTTGTCTGAAAGGGTGTAGACTATGACATTTGTTTGTAAATATGACTTATGGCATGTAAAATTTAGTTGTTAGTAAGAAGTTGAGTTATGCAGTTGGAAATGGCGACTCATGGCATGTAAATTCAAGTTTTAATTTGTAATATACTTCTAGATTGAAACATCGAATATACATATTTATTGAATTCAACAATTTCATTACAAAGTGACTTTTATTTCATTACAATCTGTACAAGGCATACGATTTCAATAATTTTATCGTAAAGTGACTTTTATTTCATTACAATCTATACAAGGTATATGATGCACTGTTGTAAAGATGGAAAATGCAGAAATTCCAAAAACCAGAGGCCAAATAATAAAATTAAAATCAATTTGCACTACACCAAATACTGAAATTGACTGGTAAATATGCAAATCCAGATGAAAAAATGTATATCTCTGCAACCCATCAGCTTCCCCTAACTTAGATTTTTCGATGTATACAAGATGCTTAATCTTTCATTTTCTTCTTGAAATTCATAGCATTTGGTTAATTACCACCTCCTTAAACTCTCATGATAGACCTTTCAAGTTATAGATGTACGCAACATTTTCTTCTTTGCTTTCTCTGTTGTGTATATCCCCAAGTCTAAAAGCTAAACAAATTGGGCAATATTGATATCAATGATACAATCTTTCAACCTAAATGTTCATGCGTTTAATAGCATTCCCTTGCAAATGCTATATTCCTAAGCCACTTTGAAAATGAGTAAAATTTTTTGAGAAAGTCACGTAAAGAATGGCATATAATAAAGATGTTACTTGAGAAATCAATCTGATTGCCATGTAATAACAAAAAATGCAATTGTGAATTATGCACATGGAAGCACAACAATAATAACATTCATTCAAAAGCACAAGATTCATTCTCAAGTTTGATTAAGACAACTAACGAAGACATTCTACATCTCTACTTCCAATACCAGTTCACAATATCAAATAAAAGTTAATAATAATAACAATGGCAACTAAAGCAAGGATCACGACAAAAGCACTTTTCATGCTGACCATCTTCCTCTCTCTTCTCTAATGTTTGTTTGATTTCCAAGTCCCTCAGAGCACAGTTCCTTCAAGTGTTGCATTTCACATTTTAAATCATGTATTAAGGTCTTTTGCACTTGCTTTATTTCAATGACTTCTACAATTTGGATCTCCTTTAAATCAGCTACATGACACACCATCTCTCGAATATCTACCCTTAACTCTTCATGATTGAAGGGAACAAGTTGGCTTTGAAAGTGCATGTTTGTTCTACTTTCATCTTTTGATGCAATAATACTCTTTGAAGCAGGGCACTCATCTACCCATCTAAAAAAGTTGCAGCACTTATAGGGATCTTGTTAGATAAAATAACATGAAATCAGCACTACAGTAATATCATTTTTCACATTTTTTGTGAAATAAAAAAATTTAGTTAGAACATATCTTGGAATGTAGACGTCAAAGAAAATGTCGATTAGGGTTTTGTTTGATATTTAATGTCAACATAATAACTGCTTCACAACATGAACAAGTATAATACCTCATACTATTAGCATTGAAAATTGCAGTAGAAGATGATGTCATCTCACCTATGTCTCCCTGGTCAATAAAGAAGTTTACAATTACAGATAAAATAGATAGAAACTTATATGTGTAACATAAGAAAATTTTCAAAATTCATGCCATGTGAATGCAAAATCATAATGCATATTATAAAACAAGAACAATAATGAAGATACCTTACCCTTTAAAATGCATGTATCATTGATAGATTCAGACACAACAATGGGATTTGGATGATTAAATACCGGATAATTACGTTTATTATGACCCACAACGAATTTATTACATTCATGACAAAGTTTTACTCCATGATAACTCTTCTAATGCTCCTTTCATATGCTTTGACGATCTTCCCTTCCTTAATGTGATATTGAGGAGTCAATGCTCAATGCCTGAGAAGACTGTATACCTAATGTACCAATTGAAACTCCTATTGCATTATATATCATGGCTTTAGGAGCAGTTACATTTAGGCTAAAATTGTCACTTGCAACCGTACCTCCATCGGCTTCCAGCCTATCCATTCTACCACTCTTTATATATGGTGGTCGATTATGCAATGCATCAAGTGTGGTGATCATTTCCTCCATATTGTCCTTCACAATTTCAAATGCATTTGGGTTATGCAACACCTCATGTCTAACATAACACCATTACTTCGATAGTACATGATTACGAATAGTAAGAGATTGCCTGGACTTGTTATGATTTGATGTGGATCCATGTTTAAATTGAGACTTCATAGTTTATAGCCAACGTGCCATCACATGGAAAGGTGGCATGGACTTTACTTTAAGAAATCGAAGCAATGTGATGATGTGCTTGTAAATGATACCAAAAGATTCAAATCTCATGCAATGACCATTTGATGTGGATGATGTCAAATCTCATCTATTCCACCACTCTTTATACCATCACTTCGACAGTGCATGATTACGAACAACAAGAGACTGCATTGACTCATTATCATTTGATGTAGATCCATGTTTAAATTGAGACTTTACAGTTTAGATCCAAAGTGACATCACATGGAAAGGTGGTTATGGCATGCCAATAGGAAATGGTTGGAAAGCATCTTGAAAAAACTTCCAAGAACATATCAAACCGAAAGGAAGTAGAAAAAATAAAGGCTACAGTCACAAAAGACTAATCAATTGAACTTTTTCTTCTTCAACCCAAAAGTCTAAAATGAAGCATGATCCTTTTAAGAGCACCCATCCTGATGCCAACCCTTCGGATAAGCCTTTGACCCCACAAATAGCCCTTTCCGACCTATATATCCTCAAAATATCTACTCATGTCATCTTTTGACATGATGATACAAGGAAAGCATTCAGACAATATAAGGAAAGAAATAATTATTATGTTATTTTTATACTTCATATTTTTAATTTTATTTGGATGTGAATATGAGTGGATATGATATTTTGAATTAAATATTGATTGATTTAGCTTTGTTCAGTGTAAAACACTCACGATTGATCGATATGTGCAAAGTTTGGTGAATTCGGTATGAAACACACATAATTATTGGAGAGTTGAAGCATGATGACTAAGATCCATTCAATTTATTAATTTAGAGTAACTAAAAGAGGTGATCAAAATAGTTTAGAATATGTCATGAAAGTTTCAACGCTATTTAGAGTGTGTTGGGCAACAAAATTGCAGAAATTTGGAGCAAACGGCTCTATCCAGAGTGCAACATAGCCCAAGTAGTATTGGCTTGTGCACAACATAGCATAAGCTGTGTCAGGCAAAAAATTGGGGCCTCGATCCACTTTGGAGTGGTTTTGCATAAGTTTCTTGGAGATTACTACATAAACACTTATTATACATATCATAAGGATCTGAAAACATCTTTAGAGTTAAGGTTATGGTCTGGAAGTGAGAGAAACTCAAGAGCACTAGAAAAAAGCAAGGTGGTGTGTTACCTGGAGTTGTTAAGACACCATTAAAATTTCCAAAATAATAAGCTTTCTCTTTTTTCATTCTTTTGATTGAATTGTCTTGGTTTTGATGGACTTTGAATACAATATTATCTTGTGTTTGATTTTTATTGTAAATATGCTAAGCAAAACCAACAATCTAGTGTTTATGATGTAGCATGTGAACTATGTAAAGGATATTATGATTTTGCTTTATTTATGGAGGATATTATGCATTAATTTGATATCTTGTAAATTTAACGCTTGCTTAGTATTTGGGCTTGCACTTTGGTAATATTTTTATATATTATGTGAAGGAACAGAAAGGTGGAAGTATGTTATATGATAATTAAGATATTAAATTAGGAAATCTAGACTATAAGAATAGACATCATGACCTTGAGAAATTCTACAAACTACGACAGAATTTATAGATTCTAATTGACTTAATTTTATGAGAATGAGTGATTAAGAAGATTAGGGTATGCCTTGAAGGTCTCAAAAGAAGGTGCAAGATTAATTTAGGATTTATTCTTCTTTAACGCATAATATTCAAATTAAATAAACGTACCACATATCCAGTACAGATGTCATATGTGAAACCCTAGACCCTGGGTGTTCTCATCTTTAAAACTTTTAATTCTCATTTAATGTTCTCAATACTTGCTTTTTTATTTCTCTTTCTTCTTATTTTATTCTTACGATAATCGTTATAAAGTGTTTGAAATCAACACCTTAAGTCTTGAATTCTCTATGAGATTGATCTTTATTAAATACTATAATTCACAACCTACATATTTACAAAGAGAACTGAACAGTAATAAATTTGCAAATGAGTTTAGATTTGTTCCAATAATTATTGCAAATTTGATGGGAGATCAAATCATTGGTGAAGCTAAAATTATAACATCAAACACATCCAATAAATTTAATTCCATTGATGTGAAAAATACAGGGGCTTAAATTACAACATCAAACACATCTAATAAATTCAATGTCATCAAAATGACAAATATAGAGGCTAAAATTATAGCATAAAAAAGTCTCATAAATTCAATGTCATTGTCGCGAAAAATATAGAGAGAGGGAGGGAGGGAGAAAAGAGGGACGCAGGAACAGGGGTGGAGGGAGGAAAGAATCGAACCTTTCATCTCATGTGGCACTCAATGGGGAAAGGGAGAGAGAGAGAGAGAGAGAGAGAGAGAGAGAGAAGAGGGATGTCAGAGCAAGGGTGGAGGGAGGAGGGAGAAGGAGAGGGAGAGAAGAGGGACACCAGAGTAAGGCTGGGGGGAGGAGGGAAAAGGGGAGAGAGAGAAAGAGAGGGAGAGGAGAGAAGAGGGACGTGGGAATAGGGGCAGAGAGAGGAGGGAGAAGGAGAGGGGAGAGAGAGTGAGGCCTTTTATTGAACATCCGTCGGAGCTCCAAGGGGTTGAGTGATTGATCAACAATGAGGAGCGGGAGGGAGAAGTGGGAATGAGGAATCATAGGGAGGAGGGAGAGAAGAGAGAGAGAGGGCGATGTGTGGGCTAGTGAGAGAGAGAGAGGGGCATAAGGGAGGGAAGAGACTGAAGCCGCAAAATTTTGCCTAATAGGGGTTTGCCCACAAAAGTCCAGCAACATTAATTACACTTCAGTCGTTGCATCTTTTGAATATGATCAGATTGTTGAAATTGCGCTCGCTCAATCAAACGATCAAGTCGCACGGTCGAATAACAAGGCTTTCCCTGGCACTTCTCAAATACAATTGAATGGAGTTTTCATTAAATTTCAAGATATTAAAAATGAAGATAATAACATATAAGAAAGGTTTCATAGAAGGAAAGGGCTTTCTTAGATATTCAATAAATTTTATATCTTAAAATATCCTAGACTTAATGAAAGGAAACAAATTTTTAAAGCTCTTGTCCACTTGCACTTTTCCCCCTTTTTTTAGGGTAGGAGGGAGAGAACCTATTATAACTCCCCACCTAGGGGAGCAACTTGGTCTAGGTAGGTCCAGGTAGGGTCTATCTTACTCTTACCCTATTTGAGACTGGATCGGTTCTTAGCTTACCCTACCTTATTTTTCAAAAGTTGGTCAGTCCTGGTTCCAGTTCTAAATCGCTTCCAAAAATGATACGCAATCTACTCCATCTGTTAATATAAATATGTATAAATAGACTATATAATCAATTGAGTATGAATAACATTTAACTAGCATTGTTGTCTAACCATATTATAAATTTGTTACATGCGATGCAACAATTCGTTGCAATCTGTTCCATGAAATTTATTGGAATCTGTTTCACTATAATAATCTGTTACATCCAATTTGTTGATAAACTAATGTTTCTACTTCCTTAGCCTACTAATGCCAAGCTCATGCATGTTAAATCTATTTCACTATAACATTAAAGTTCAACAATATAAACTGTTAATGAAAATCCAATATAAACACATTGATAAACATCCAAAATAAACATCTAATGTAAAATTCATTATACATGGACTATAAATATCTTAATAAAATATAAACTGTCCGAGCGTCCATTAAATAAACATATCAACATTAAAGTTCAACAATCTCAAATCTAAAAATATGATAACAATCTAAGTTTATGACAGCTCAAATAAAAAATATTTATTACCAAAGATTCTATGTTCATCCTCAAGCAATTCAAACTAATACAAACCGAATCAGATTATAATAAGAATTCTAAAACTATACACATCACTTCTCTTGTTCACCTGGTAAGACCCTAAAAGCTTTGTAAGGCCAAAGTCTGAGACCTTAGGATTCCACTACTTGTCAAGCAAAATGTTGCTCGATTTAATATTGTGATGGACAACCTTATTAGGTTCAAGTCTCTCATTTTGGTATGTCAATTTGCACAGAAAAGCATAAGATCCTAAAAACTGACATGGGAATTAGTCTAAATAAATGTATAGAAGAAAGACAACATACTCTCTTGCTATTCTCAGAATGATATGCATTTGAATCACCCATGCAAGGGGATTGCAAGGCCCAACATCTCCATGAAGCCATTGCTCTATGTCCCCATTGTCGACTTACTTATAAACAAGCATCTTCCATATAGAGAAGGTGAAACCTTAAATCTTTGATGCTACAACAAAGGTCGAAGAGAAAGATCGAGAGAGAGACTGAGAGAGACGAAGAGAGAGAAAGAGAAATAGAGAGAGGTATCATGATTGAGAGAGAGAGAGAGACTGAGAGATCAAAAGAGAGACTAATAGACAGAGAGAGATTAAGAGAAAGCAAGAGAGAGAGTGAGTGAGAGAGAAGGCGATGCTGAAAGGGAAAGGGGTAGAGAAGTGTCAACACCGGAAGGGGGAGAGAGGTTCGACGACTATAGGGTTTCAAGGAGCCAAGAAAAATCGACAGAGAAATGGGGAGAAGTAGGAGGCTACTTTAGGGTTTCCGGTAAAATGCAATGATTTGAGATTCAGTAATGTGATAAGAGGAGAAATAACAAATAGGCTATTAGATAAGCTAGATAGGAGATAACCTAATAACTTATGTAAGATATCATTTATATGAAATCCGAGTCGGTTGCTTGTACTCGGCTCTTGGAACCGACCCTACTCGAATTCCAACGAGTATTAAACAAGGGAGGAACCGAACCAACCCTAGGGGTAGGTTTCCTGAAACCAACCAACCCTAATCAGGTACCCGGTAGGTCAACCAACAGGTACTTGGACCGAGTTGCACCCCTACCCCTACCTCCACCACCGCCCCCACCCCTAATAACCTGTGAGACCATAATAGGGGAATGAAGTGTGCAGGGACCAATTAGGAATTTACTATGTAAAATGTTTTCAAGTCTTCTAGATGGGGTTAGATGAGGTACCCCATCATTCCCACCATTTCAAAGCACACTCTATCGCGTCCTGTGCTAATTCATGAGTAATGTAATTTCCACTCCTTAACACACAATGAAAAGAAATCTTTACAAAAAAAATAAAAAAAAGAAAAAGGCAGAGAGCTCTTAGCTCATCAATTACAGACTTTACTTTTGATAAAAAGAGACCACTGCCTTGAAGAGAGTTGATAAGTAGGAGGGAGTCACTTTCCATAGCTACCCTTTGATAACTCATCTCTTGAAGCCATCTCAAGCCCATGAGGATCGCCCTTGCTTCCATCCAAAGAGGTGTTGAAGAGTTTAAGATTACACTAGAACTCAGCCTTCCTTCCCTCCTCCACATGCGCACCATGTTAGCATTTAGTTTTACTTGCCCCACATCCGGCTTAACCCATCGGGCAAGGCTCTCCTCCACATTCAATCCCATGGTAGCAATCTGGTTCGCAGATTCAAACTGATGAAGAGAAGAGATTGTGAGGACCAGGTATTTTATTCTATTTTTATTATAACTTTTCTCTATTTATGAGGTAACTTATGAACATGCTAGTAAGAAATTTACGATATTAATGGATACATAACATATATGGACACGACATTTAGGGGATGTATAGTGCATATGTGCATGTATGATTAGCGTTCCATTGATGGGTACTATGACTATTGTTTCCCTATTAGAATAGGTACGGGGTTCGACCTGCCTGGTCAGGTCGCGGGGGTCAAGGGGGTAGCGCCCCCGAAGAAAATTTTAATTATTAAGTCGTATGAGTGGGAGAGTAAATTACTAATTGCAATTAGACCCAATCCATGCTTCGATCCGACCCGACCCGACAGGGATTCAATAATAAAGGAAGCCTGGCGCTAGGGTTCATTTTTCATCCCGCACCCGGCTATCTTCCTTCTTCTTCTCTTCCCGTTCTCTGCTTCTTCTCTTCGTTCCCCACCAGTCAGTTCGGGCTAGCCATGGGTTCATTCAAGGAAGCTCTACCGACTGTTTGAGGATCATCGATTCTAATCGTGGAAGTTCCGAATCTCTCCGTCTAAATCTGGAGCACTGTTTTTGGGGGAAATTTCGATCCAGGTAAGTAGATGTCGTCCCTTCTCGATTTAGTGATAAAATTTTTATGTTAAACACGATGTGAGGCTAGAGGAAATGTGTAGCGCTAGATGACTCTATGGTATTAGGCATAGGGCTCGTAACAGTTAGGGTTCACGGGAAATTTACCTTGAATGTGCGATTTCTATGATGTAAAAGACTTCCTAGTAATTTTTATATTGTTGAAAAGTGACGTGAATTGATTTGCCCCAAACGAGAATATGAATCGAAGGTTATTTCATTTCGCGCCTATCATGTGTTTGATAAAATGCTTGTGTGACAGATCTATGTGTTGAATTTGAATTGTGCAGATGTTGTATGCGTGGTTTACGACATGTTTCATCGTTTATTAAGTATGATGTGTTATTTCAAATAGATGGTTATAGGGGTTGTTCATGGCCCCTGATTGACATGATGACAGGGTTGTTCATGGCCCTTGATGGACATGAGTAGATAATTGCTTGTGTTGTTTAATTTGTTTGTGGTTATGTGCATACGATCTTGGGAGTGGGTATTGGACCCATATATATTAGCTCATCACTATACGAGTACTCATCATTATACTTATTTGCACTTTCTATCAACCACTATCTACTTACTGGGTCTATTTAGACTCATATCGTTTGTTATTGTGCTTTTAGATCACAGGTCGGATGGGGAACTTAAAGATAGGGCAAGTTGAAGATCAAACACAAGAGACCATAGCACAATGTGTTACTTTCAGTTCTGTTAGATTTGTGCTCTTTTTGATAGTCTTATATGTAGACAATTATTTAGGCAGATTCCCTTTGACAACTATAATGTATTTGGTATTTTGGATTGGATTATAATCCTTGTTGATGCACATATGCATGGTTAGTATATTTGCTCGATGTGTAAGGGTAATACTTAATGATTTCCTTTCTATATAAATGTCCTTATTATATGAAAATGCAAGTATATGAATAGGATTGAATGTCACAGATTGAAATGTTTATGAATATCAGGTCATGTATTCCATATTACCCTTGTATGTTATGGGGAGATGCTGCCGAATTTTTCTTAGAGTGTGTAGCCCCCATTTATTAGTTATTGAGTATTTTTATGAATGGGGCGTTACAGAGATGCACCAGTTGATGGTACTACTCAACTCATGTGGATGTCCATCAGTCATGTCAGTATTTCTTACGAACCAAACTCACCAACATATTATTAAGAATAAAATGAAAGAGTCTAGGTTCATACCCTTTAATAAAAGAGGAACAATCCTGTTAACCTAGGCTAACCAAATGTCTTGCTTAGTCCATCTCAAAAAATTTATTTACAACAACTTTTTTTACTTGTTTCTTCATACACTTTGTTTATCTGAGTGTATTTAACATATAAACCAAGTTTTACCATTTTTTGATATGTGTATATTTTAAAAAAAAATTTAAAAGAAGAGTATTTTAAATACACACATACACCTAGATGTTTAAAAATCTCAAAAAATGTATAAACATATCCGAAAACTGTAATATTTAGTTTATTTGTTAAATATATTTAGATAAACAGGTGAAAAATTTTAAAAAAAGTTGTCATAAATAAGTTTTTTGAGATAAGCTGCTTAGCTCAGACTAACAAAATCACTCATTTCAATAAATAGTTCCAACAATATTTGTGATGACCATGTCAAATTGAGATCCCACAAGCAAACTTCTAATTTTCCCACTGTTCCAAAATAGATGACAATCATCTTCCGATGAACCACTCTGCTAGCAAAGAATGCACTGGGGTTCCACTGGAATTCCCCTCTTAATAAGATTTATTTTTGTTGGGAGAGTGTTTGTGACCAATCTCCACCCAAAAGTCGTGGTTTCTTTGGGATTTTGGCTTTTCAAATAGTTTTTAGGATTTCACCCATTACCGGGTCCAAAGAAATTTGGTTTTCATTGCTTCTCAGTAGCAGCTTATTTATTTATTTATTTGGCAAATTCGTGAATAAGCAATGCCCAGGCGCCAGAGCCAGCCATGGACGTCCATGTTGAAGTTTCTTTCGAGAACAACAACAGTAGTGCTGTAATGAGAAAGAAATAGCAAGAGAAATCTAACCATTTTAAAGGGCAACAACTAAAAATAAATAATTGCAGATACAATATGACATTTGATATTATTATCAAGTACATTCATAACTCTCAACTCATGGAGAGACTTTTTATAATACTTTCATATTGAGAGAAATCGGTAAAACCCCACACGGGGAAATGTATGAAAACCCACACATAGAGACTGGACATTACATATTATATGATTTAATCTTGTTACCTATGCACGGGACATGGAGTGAATATTGGTCATTGGTGCTATAGGTGACTTTATGAAAGTTCAAAAGTGATCCAAATTAAGGACGGGACTAAGGATTGTAAATGTGCTAAAGTGCTGACCTCGTACGGTGAAATCACACCTTTTCGGGGATTGAAAATACTTGTGATTGTTATTTTACCGCGGCTCGCTTATGTGAAACACCACTTTTACAAAACTTCCTCTACTTTTAAAATTTTAATGATTGATGGAAATATATTTTATATATTATATTTATCATTATTTATATTATTAGGGAAACTCTTTTATTTGTTTATTATATACTCTTTTGTATGGGTCATCCTATTTAAAAATGTGTAAAATTAACATAATAAAATAATTTGATCTTAAATATCAAATAAATAATTTTATAAAGTACTATTAATTATTCCAGCTGGCTTTTGAGCCTCCTTGAATCGAAATTCCAAATGTGAAAGAAATGACGTAAAATTAATCAAACATTCGCACGGCCTAAGGGCTTTTTTTTTTTTCATTTCATACCATTCTGCAGTACTATTGCATACTATATTATTATGCCCTACATCACATATTTATAATAAAACAAAGACCTTCTAACGTACATAGAAAATCTTTTTTTTTTTTATGAAAACGTACATAGAAAATTTTAAGAAATCATAAAATTTTATATCTTCATATATAGTTGAATCTCCACCAAATATTTTCATACATATTCTCATATTTTTGGCAAAAATTAACGTGTGAGCTGGGAAACAGTCGTAAGCAACGAGTGGAAAAGAAGTTGGGAAATCATTCTATACCTTCCCCAAAAATTCCTGAAGTTTTTCTGTCTTCCCATCTCTCTGCATTTGCCGCGTACAAAATCAGCCAAAAAAAAAAAAAAATTCTGATCCATGAAATTTGATGGAGATGGAGGCATTGGCCCTTCTGATTCCACAAGAGATCCTTAAAAAATCAACAGAACAAAAGCACTCCCTATGGCCATGGCATGGCCCAGAAAACGCGAGTTCAGGAATTCGGCTAGCAATGCCATACCTTCGGTGAGCTAGCCCAAAAGCTATCTAATCCTAACCAGGCCCGGTGACAAAGATAGTCGCCCATGACAGCGTTTCCATCTGCCAGTGCCAGATCAATCAACGGTTTTTGAAAAATGTTAGGATGGTATTTTATGATAGAAATAAATATGGTAATTGTGTGATAAAATAATTCAAATATAAAAGTAAAAGTGAAAAAATTATGAAAATTAAGTAGTTTAGATATTAAAATTATTCTTGAAAAATATGTGGAGAGAGGTGAGAAGTTTGCTTACCTTGCCACGCTTCTTAGCAAGTAGTGTGTTGGTATTTTACATGTTATTTGTTTCCAGTTTTCTCACACTAAGGGGCGGAACACAATAGGCAGGCGTATAGAAAGATTAATCTCTATGCTAACAGTGCTAGTTAATTAGGATCTTGTTGCATATGAGAAAATACCAACAACTTTTAAATAAAGCATCTAAAAGAGACTCACATGCATCAGGATTTACGGGGAAATTGCGTAATTCAAGTGTTTCATAAGTGAAATTTTTTTATTTTTAACTATAAATATGTAAAAATTCAAAATTGATAAATTTCGACATATGAAATCAATAAATATGGGCCCTCATAAAAACTATAAACTACGAAAAATTTAAAAAAAAAATACACGAGGTTATTACTCAGCTAAATAACAAGCCAGCCATTGTACCGGGTCATTATTATATACATAAACATGAGAAATGATCCAATACAATTGATTATAAGATGTAGCCAATTAATTTTTTGACTTTTTTTAGGGTGTATTTGTTTACATCTAAAAATTTTTAAACTAAAACTTTTTACTTTCTACAACTACCATATTTTTAATTATTTTTTTATATCTTCTTATACTACCTTATTTTTCAATCATTTTTATACAACTACCTATACAACTAATATATCTTTTTGATTTTGTTCTCTTTACCTCTCATATTACCCCTCTTATATCAAATCATTTTTTTTTATTTCGAAAGTTTTTATGCAAAAAGTTTTTATCAGATCCCAAACACACCTTTAATATCCAATCCATGAATTGTGTTTAAAATTATTTATTTAGCTTATATACAAAAAATTAAGTGAATTGAAAACTTATTATTGCAATCTTTAAAAAATATAATTCTATAAAACCTCATGCAGTTACAATTGTTTTTATGACAAAACAGCTAGAGTCTCTGCACTTACCTTAAAATCCGAAATACTTTTATAAATTGTTTGGGATGTAACGAAGAACATACTCTAACATAATGCATAATCCGCCAGTGTGTGAGCATTGGAAAACTCCTCCTACCTTTTAAAATTTGTACAGTGATTCTCTATCGCTTTCAGCACATGTCCGATTGAAGAACGGACCACAGAAGGTTTGGTAAGAAAATGGTGAAATAATAACGAGTCACACTCAAACACAACATCAGAAAAATCTAATTCCTTCGTCCATTTGATTGTCATGAGTATGCCTTGTGCTTCCATTAGAAGTGGCTTAGCTCTCCCCTGCTAGGACCAGCACCTTGATGCCATTGACCACCCATTATGGTCCCTGATGGAGGCTCCCACCTTGATACGATCCCTGTCACTGCTACATCCCGCATCCATGTTGATCTTTATTTGGCCTCATTTTGGAGGAGTTCATCTTGGGTTCCATATCTGATTATGCACTCCTCTCTTCTGCATTTCCTCCACTAATTCATAGTGTTGTAGCAGGCCTCCACATTTAGCTAGAATATCATCAAAATCCGGCATTTCACTAGATTCGCACATTTTATTTCCATAATGCCAAATTAGCTAGCATGTACTACGAAAATCTTCAATAGTCTTCCTCGAACGTGCTTTGCAAAAAATTTCAGAACGTCCTTCAAACTTTTTATATTTGCAGCACTCAAAATTCCCATCAACTGAGGTTCATGTGCCACAGTCGTTTTTGTGCAGTAACAAAACACGTGCAATGCATCTTCCTACTCTGCACCGTATATCCGACATCTTCTATCAATCTTCATTCCTCTCTTTCGAAGATTAATCTTTGTGAGGAGCGCCTCCATGAATAGACTCCAGCCAAAGATTTTGATTTTTGCAGGTAGTTCTTGTCTCGAGATTTTTTGTTTCTCCTCTCCTGTGCACAATCTTCTTTATTTGGCTTCATTATCATCCAGTTTTAAACTCTCCTTGCGTACTCTTCTATAGCCCAAATTCACCCTGTATAAGCCATCTGGTTCATCAACCTAACAGAGATATTCACTTACTGGTATAGGCACAAATTTGATAATTTTCCATCCATTTTTCCCAACAGCCATCCTTATTACATCCTTCTTCCAGCTTCTAGTGGCCCCCACTCGATAAATTTGTCCACTTTTGGATCATCAAAAAATTCTAGTGGCAAATATCCATCAGTTGTGATTTCATATGGAGTCCATTTGTCATTGAAAAACTGATTTGTTTACTGTTTCCAATCTTCCAGCAGCAGCACTCTCGCAGTAATTGTCTTGCTTCGACTATGCTCCTCCATGGATACGATGAATCATTCTTTTCATAACAATTTCAAAAATCCCCATCAAGAAAGTATTTTACCCTTGAGAACTTGGTAGCATAAAGAATCTTGGTTTGTCATGATTCTCCATGCTTATTAGGCTAGAATTGCTAAATTACACGCCACCAGGTCCCGAAAACCCATGCCACCACAGCCTTCGATATGCGCATTTCTTTCCAACTAACCCAACTAATCTTTCTTCTCCCGTTCTTTTCACCTTCTAAATTTCGTCGACATTGCATTTACATTCCAGTCCTTGTTAGGCATAGCTTGGTATGGCATGTGCTATCGCTTTGATCAATATCTCTTTCCTTCCACTAGATAAGAACTTGGATTGCCATCCTTGAATTCACCCTCATGTTCTTTCCTTAGTCTTCTAGAATTTATTTATCTTTGTCTTACCAATCCAGCAGGAAGTTATTTAACTAGGATTGCTTTCCCATTTATACCAATGATCTATTCCATTTCTATCCTTGTAGATCCATTTGTGTTTTCAATGAAAAAGATAACTGTTCTGCCATATTAACCTATTAGCTAGTGCACTCTTCATAAATATGAAGCAGCATCAACATATAATACATTTTATTCTGTTGGCTTTCATGAAAAGAATAGCTTTATCAACAAATAATAAATGAGAAATAGGTTGGTCGTACTTACTTTGATGGCGTTAATATGATGGTACTGTTGCGCTTTCATCAAGAGGGTAGAAAATCCTTTTGTCCAAAGAAGGTGTAGGTATTCTTATCAATAAAAAAAGGAGTAGGTATGGTGAAAGTGGGTCTTCTTGCCGCAAAATTCTACTTGCGAAGCAAACAGAAGATCTGAAGCCATTTAGAATTGTGCGAAAGGTTACTGTTGAGATGCAGCTATGTATCCATCTCAGCCACTTCTCACTAAAACACTAACATCTCATAGTTTTAAGCACAAGTATCCTAATTCCATCCTATCATAAGCTTTGGCCATATCTAATTTAACCATTACTTCCTCATTCTTAGCAGCTCATTTCTTTCTAAGAGAATGAAGTGCTTTATACGAAATCAATATGTTGCCGGATATCAATCAACCTAACACAAAGATTAGGCTTGGTACGCACTTCTTCAATCTATTAGCCAGTATTTTTTGCAATTATCTTATATATTACATCGTAAAGGCTAATGTGACGAAAATCTATCAATCGATTTGCTCCTTCTTTAAATGAGAACAATGTCCATCTGGTTGGTTTCCTGTATGCTCCCACTTGATTCTCTAATGAGTTTGATTCTAGAAAATTTTTCATGCTGTAAAAACATTTTCACCTACTATGGACCAATTTTGTTGGAAACATTCAGTCGACACTGGGCTGAGTGCTTTCTTCAGATCCATTTCCTTGATTCTTTCTCTTTTGTTAATGGGGTGACAAGCATTTCATTTTCTACCCTCTTTTTTTGGATGTATACCCATGTCTTTTGTTCCACCCAGTTTAAATGACTCAAACAAATATGACATTGCTAACCCCTCTTGAGTTCAAACTTCCTTGCCATCTTTGTCTAGTAAAATTTTTATGTGATTACTTCTTCTTTTCGTGGCAGAAATAATTAGTGTTCTGTTACCTAATTACAACCAACTTAGTCTATATCTCTATCTCCACAACATTTTTCATCCTCCAACGGATATTTTATTTTTTTTATTGCTCTTTGATTTTTCTCTGTTATCTGATGGAGGAAGTAGCTTTAGTTTACTAAGCACCTCTTGTCAATTGCAAATTGCTTAAACTAAAATTTCTCTATACTTCTAGTTCCACTGCTAGAAATTTCTGCTACCCTGCCAAGCTTAAGCTTCATACCACTAGCGATGCAACCTATGCATTACTGTCTTCCTCCTAAGGGTCCCTAATAATCTCAACCGCCGTTGGATCCTTACTGGGGAGTGGGTTTGCGGTGTTAATTTGCATTGCTTGGTTATTTAGACCCAAAGGGGACAACGGTTCGATGCAGTAGCCACAATATGATGATTTTGACCGAAAGGGTGCATGTCAAGCCACTCTTATGATACTAACACAGGATCAAATTTAACTTCAACCCTCTCAACTATTCTCCTGTTGTTTCTCCATGTGAAAGTTGCCCCCATGAAATCTAAATCCGTTAGATTATAGTCATCAATGGCCTCCCCGAAATTCTGCATTTGAGATTTAGCCCTTATGCGTTAACTGTAATACTTCAAGGCTCCCCCAACTTCATTAAAGTCACAAGCTACTATCCATGGTGAGTTACATTGTTGTTTGAGATGCCAAAGTAGCCTCCATGATTCTTCACTTCTTCTCACTTCAGGTGCCTCATAGAATCTAGTAAATCTCCATCTTTTACCATCTTCTATGTCAATATTAGCATCTATATGGCTTAAGAATATAATTGAATAGACACCTACCAATTCTCCATCCAGAGAAGTGCTATACTACCCTATCTGCTGTCATGTCCACTACTAAGCCATTTCGAATCATAATTTCCTCTTTATCCATTCTATCTCATTTGCTTTCTTTTTTGTTTCCGTAAATAACACCAAAATGAGACTTTTTGCTTGATTAAATCAAGCAAATTGCAAATTGTTCAGAAGTTCTCAATTCCACAGCAATTCCAAGCCATTGTTGCCATTTAGTCCTGACAGGGCTAAGTGCACCTGTAACGCCCCAAGCCAAATAGTAAGGTATTGTCCGCTTTGGGCCTCGGCCCGTACGGTTTTGCCCCTCTGGGTTCACGAGCATTCCGTCCTTCCCCAAAAGGCGCCTCACTGAGGTACCTGGCAGCCTCCACTTATAACCCAGGCTCCCTCCCTCATCCTAACCGATGTGGGATATTACATTCACCCCCCCCCCCGGGGCTCCAGCGTCCCTGCTGGACACCATCGGCAGGAGGTCGGGAGTCGGCTCTGATACCATTTGTAACGCCCCAGGCCTAACAGTAAGGTATTGTCCGCTTTGGGCCTCGGCCAGCACGGTTTTGCCACTCTCGGTTCACGCGCATCCCGTTCTTCCCCAAAAGGCGCCTCACTAAGGTACCTGGCGACCTTTACTTATAACCCAGGCTCCCCCCCTAATCCTAACCGATGTGGGATATCACATTCACCTCCCCTTGGGGCTCCAGCGTCTCCGCTGGACACCATCGGTCGGAGGTCGGGAGTCAGCTCTGATACCATTTGTAACGCCCCAGGCCTAACAGTAAGGTATTGTCCGCTTTGGGCCTCGGCCCGCACGGTTTTGCCCCTCTGGGTTCACGAGCATTCCGTCCTTCCCTAAAAGGCGCCTCACTAAGGTACCTGGCGGCCTTCATTTATAACCCAGGCTCCCCCCCTAATCCTAACCGATGTGGGATATCATATTCACCCCCTCCCTTGGGGCTCCAGCGTCCCTGCTGGACACAATCGGCAGGAGGTCGGGAGTCGGCTCTGATACCATTTGTAACGCCCTAGGCCTAACAATAAAGTATTGTCCGCTTTGGGCCTCGGCCCGCACGGTTTTGCCCCTTTGGGTTCACGAGCATTCCGTCCTTCCCCAAAAGGTGCCTCACTGAGGTACCTGGCAGCCTCCACTTATAACCCAGGCTCCCTCCCTCATCCTATCCGGCCGATGGTGTCCAGCGGGGATGCTGGAGCCCAAAGGGGGTGAGATATTAGGTGTCCAGCGGGGATGCTGGAGCCCAAAGGGGGTGTGAATGTAATATCCCACATCGGTTAGGATGAGGGAGGGAGCCTGGGTTATAAGTGGAGGCTGCCAGGTACCTCAGTGAGGCGCCTTTTGGGGAAGGACGGAATGCTCGTGAACCCAGAGGGGCAAAACCTTGCGGGTCGAGGCCCAAAGCGGACAATACCTTACTGTTAGGCCTGGGGCGTTACAAATGGTATCAGAGCCGACTCCCGACCTCCTGCCGATTGTGTCCAGCAGGGACGCTGGAGCCCCAAAGGGGGGTGAATGTGATATCCCACATCGGTTAGGATTAGGGGGGGAGCCTGGGTTATAAGTGAAGGCCGCTAGGTACCTTAGTGAGACGCCTTTTGGGGAAGGACGGAATGCTCGTGAACCCAGAAGGACAAAACCGTGCGGGCCGAGGCCCAAAGCGGACAATACCTTACTGTTAGGCCTGGGGCGTTACAGCACCATTCAGCCATTACCTCTTGATTGGTAATTTGATCTTCCCTTAGCCATTTTTTTAGTCTTCCTCTTCTTGCAACACTCCTCCAACTGTTCTGATTATGAGTCCATGCGGCACATATTTCTTTTTACATTTCCACACTCCTTGAGCACTTTCTCCTCGGCCCTTTTTACGCCATTTTCATTATTTCTTGCACTACTCTTCTAGTTTCCCCCCATACTCTTGTGTCTTGTTGTTTCATAGCAGCCTTTCTCATCTATTTTTCTGCTCTAACTTTCCCCCATGCTAGCCATAAGACTCTCTTTAGCAATTGCACATACATTTTCCCTATCCCTTACCTTCACTGCATAAGTGCTGATAAATGTCATACTTAGTCTCCCCTTTGTTGTCCATTCCTTTACTTGATCTCTTATAATAGCTCTTCCTTCCATATCCATCTTTCCAGTACTATCAACTATCACTGCAACCTGCTCCTCCATTGTTGCCTCCCTTATCCCCTGCCCTCCCCTTCTTTGCTTATTTATCTCTGTGATTTTCGGTCCCCTCTATGCCCCTCCACCCTGCCCTTTGCTATAACTTCCTTTAATGTTGTTGATTGCCCACTATTAATTTGTTCTTTATTATTTGCTAGATCCTGACCAACCCTTGTACTCTCTTAATCATCCTTAAGTATCTTGCCTGCCCCATACCTGGCCCCTTCCTTCATTCTATTCCCCTCAACTAACTCACTTAACAAGCCACCATCTTCCTATCTTCTTTTTCAATCCTCAAGGCCTGCCAATATGTGCATGGATACACCCTATTTCCTCTTCTTTCTATCCCCAGCGCCTTTGCTCCCACTTGGAAATTAACATAAGGTAGCTCCTCTTGATGTACATTCTTCAACAGTATGCCCCATCCTTCCACAAGCAAAGAAAAACAAGGGTACGGAAAATTTAATTAGTTTTTTTGCTTTTTAGCTTTAGTTGTAAAAATGCCTCTTCTCAAAGACTTTCTCACATCCATCACCACTTTGATCCGGACTTTATCTCCTTCAATACTCACCTCGAGTAGCTTTCTGAAGGTCTACCCCATCATTTTTTGTTGTTGCTTCTTTCTCATACAAGAATGGAATATCCCTAATGGACAACCATATTGGAGTTGTATGGATTGCTACTCTACTCAGATTGATAGGTGTTTCCACTGCCCCCGCTAAAACGAAATTTTTTTGGTACAACTATGGCTTGCCATTTAGGACCTTCTGTAGGTCTTTTTTGAGTTCAAACTGACAACGTAAAGGTTTATGTTTGCTTCCATGAAGTCACATTTTCCCCTCACACGCCATATCCTCTTCAGTGTTGCTTTCAAGACCTCTTTATTGTAAGTATTCTTGATCACATCGTACATAAGGCAGCTGGTTTGTTTTGTGGGTCTAGTGATTTGATCATCCTGTTTGATATCTCCAGTGCATGTATCTCCTTTACTGGCAGTTCGTCTTCCTTGAAAGACATTTCTCCAAACTAGACATTAATCTTCGGTTCCTCATACCTGGCCTTCCAATGATTTACATAGTAGATTGCCACCCTGAGATGCCTGTGTAGGCGGTTTTAACGAAGTTTCCTTGACGATCTATGGGAAATATATAGAAATCCAACCGAAACACTCAATTCACCTTCATCCCACACCAAGTGCAAAAAAAATCGCCCATCAGAGAGCACAGCAAGAAAGGATCCTACGATGAGTGCATTAGATACTTGTTGTTAATTATATGCAGATTCAATTAACATATTTTTCATGTCATGCAAATATAAATGGATAATTCATGTGTTTCATGAAATGGGAGAAAAAAATTTTAATTATAAAAATACATACAAGAATTCAAATTTGATAATTTTGGTATATGAAATCATTACATATGGCACTCATAAAAACGAAAAATATAAACTATAAAAAATTTAAAATACATGAGGTTATTACATAACTAAATAAAAAGTCATTGTACAAGGTCATTATCCTATATATATGTACAGGTATGATTGTATATAATATATTGTATATATGCTTAAGTTACAATATTTATTTTTTATTTTAGTTTTTTTTTTTTTTTTTTCTTCGTAAACTTGTTTTCCTAAGCGTAATTTAATTCATATATCAAGTTTTGCTATTTTACAATACTTTTATATATTTATTTTTTGGTTTTTAAAAATCATCAATTTTAGGGGCATATAAATCATTTGTCACTCCTTTAAAAACTTGATTTTTAAAAATCCCAAATAAATATGTAAAAATATTGTAAAATAATAAAACTTGGTATATAGATTAAATATACTTAGGAAAATAAGTTTATGAAGAAAAAATCAAAAAATAAAATAAAATAAAAATGAATATTGTAACTTTGGCATATATACAATATATTGTATATAATCATGTCACATATACGTATATACATATGTTGGGTCATTATCATATATATGATCCAGCGCAGTTGAACTACACAGCAGTTATGGGACAATTTCCTATAAAATGCGGCCCCCTACATTTAAAAATACTAATGCTTTATATAATCGTTCATCCACATAAAAATTATATTTTTAATAATTTGGATATTGAAAACACAACTTTAAAATAATTATTTGGGTCAAATTATTTTATTGTTGATTTGTTACCTTTTAGCTGGGCAGATGTACAGATTTAAATTGAATGAAAATTGAGAGCCACTAAAATAAATAGTTTTAAATACAAATTATCAGATAAATTATGATTTTATGAAAAATGGAGCCTATTTACAATTAACTGCACCTAAAATCGTGTGCACTATCATAATTCCCATATATATGGAAAATAGTATTATATAGCAGTCTGGTGACTGCAAATGGAGCCCACATTGATAATAAAAATAAGTTCCTACTCGTCATATGATTTATTAACAATTGTTTTGCTTTGAGATCAAAAATATTCTGGATAAAATTTTTAAATATGTCACATTTACTTTAAAAAATATATATATATATATTCATGCTTAAATTGTAAAAAAAATTTACGTTCATTTAATGGTGTATTAGAATGTACTAATACTTTATATAACTATTTATCACGTAATGTTTTAGACCGTTGAGATGATGAAAATACACTTTAATAAAACTAATAACTCTGAGTTATAAAATTAATCTTTGAAATTAAATTATTCGGGTAATTTATAAATATAATTATATAGTTTGACTATAATCGTACATACACCGATCTAATTTTAGAAACGACAAATAACCCTGTACACTATTACTACAATTGTAGACATACCGATGATAACAGGGGACATCAAATTTAGGGAAATGGGCCGTTAAGCCCTCTTTTCTTTTCAGATTTGCCCTTCTATTAAAATAAAAATTCCAAAATTCTAGATGCAGAATGAGTTCAAGTAATTTTTTTTTTTTTTTGAAAAAAAAAAAAAAACAGAGGGAACGCATTTGATGACTTGGTGACTGCACGTGCACGCATGTAGATGTATTGCTGAAGTACCGAACATGGTACTGCACTAGCATTTTTGCAAAAAGATCTAAATAATAATATGCGTAAAAATATATAAAGTAATAAAATAGCAAATATATCTACAATATTTGCAATTATTACAAGTGTGTAGCATCATTTAATAGATGTTTTCATCATTTTACAAAAAATTTTAATGATATCATAACAGAAGAGACAAGCTTGCACTTTTATGTAAACTTTGTAAGCATATTTACAATTTTTGTAAATTTAGAAATATAGATGCAATATTAGTTAAACCTTCTAGGCACATGTGCAAAAATTTCTTAATCTTAGAAAAAAGAGTGTTACCGTATGCTTACCATTATAGTTAAATTATAAATGAAAAAATAAAAAAATAAGATAATCGAGTATCGGCTTTTATATTATAATTCTTTGTTTTATGTTCTCCTCTAAACAAACTAACATATGCATTTAATTAGGTTCTAATCCCATGTAACCAATTTTACCACTTTAAAGAAGTCTAATCTACCAATTGGATTTTTTTGTTTCATATTATAAATTCAGCTCCAATATTCCTACAATTTTTTCTACTATCGACAAAGAAAAAGACCAAAAGCTCTTCATCCAAGAGACAAATTGCTCCTATCAGTCCCATGGCCAGTGGCATGCGTCTCAAGTATTGGTACCAACCAACATACACTCAGTAATTATCCATTGCTTTTCAAATTAACTAAGAAATCGAGTTCCATACAAACCAAATATCTGCATGGGAAAGTGTGTAAAATGAATGTAATAAAGTTGTTTAATTTATATACTAATTTTAAAATTATTAATTCAAGATTTAAACTTCCTAAAATATTATTTTTATGGTAAATGATCTTATAAAAAATTATTGTAGCATTCTAACACTTCTGCGAATGGATTTAAGTGTTTTACATTATTTCGGTCATTATCTTAAATAACCAGGCTTAATTTACAATTCGCAAAGGTAAGATGACCACTTTGAAAAAGCCCTTTTTGATTTCTTGCCATGGTCTCCTATGCACGTGCGAATCAAAGACAGGTACTGAACTGCGAAGCTCCCGCTCCTTATTCAAAAAGAAGACCGAAACAGAAAACGATGAGCTGGAAGCGTTGGTAAGCCAGCCTGGCCCTGGTTGGTTTGGCCGCAAGTTCCGTGGGCGCCACAATTCAAATTGGATAAAGATAAGCTTTTGTTTCTAACGTATTCTTTATGCAAATACCTGTTTATAGGGGTGTTTGGCAATTAAAAAAATGTTTCTAATCAAAACTTTTCAATTATCGTAATAATCTTATTTTTAATTATTTTTTATATCTTCGAATTTTTGCATTTTGAACCATCTAAGTTTGTATATTTGCTTTTTAAGGGTGTGTTTGGTAATAAAGGAAAATTGTCAAGTTAAAACTTTTCAATATAAAACTTTTCACTCTCCACAACTATCCTATTTTTTAATAATTTCTTCATATTTTTTCTATACAACTACCTTACTTTTCAATCATTTTTACACTACTACCAACACAACTAACCTATTTATTTCAATTTTATCCTATTTATTCATCATCATTACCTCTATCATATCACATCATTTGACAACTTCTACTCTCTACAATTTTTCATCAAAAATTTTATTTATTCCCAAACACACCTTAAATCTCAAAGTGTTGGTATTTGCTTTTTGAACCTTCTTTAAGTTTCATTCTTTTACTTTTTAAACTTGTACTTTTGCACCCTTAGAAAGCCGGAACCCAATCGTATGCACCCGGGTGCATTCAGCCTCAGTGCACCCGGGTGCACTGCACCTATTTTTTTTATTTTTTTTTTGAATTTTTTTTCATAAAATGGTTAATCTAGGTTTATTTAACATACGTATCAATTTTTACTATTTTTGGAAACTTTTAGATATTTTTTTTAGATTTTTAAAAATCAGTGGCATTTTCGGTAATTTTAAATTACCGAAAATGCCACTGATTTTTAAAAATCTAAAAAAAATATATAAAAGTCTCCAAAAATAGTAAAAATTGATACATATGTTAAATAAACTTATATTAACAGCTTAATGAAAAAAATTTCAAAAAAAAATAAAAAAAAATAGGTGCAGTGCACCCGGGTGCACTGAGGCTGAATGCACCCGGGTGCATACGATCGGGATCCTAGAAAGCTCATGTAATCGCCCATCTTATGCAGCGGAAAATACTGAAATACCCTTCTACCAATTCATCCCCAAGAGCCGAAATCATTTCCAATTTCATTTTGTTTTTCTGCGTGGCTCCATCCGCTCTCTCTCCTATTCATCGGTTGCCAACAACGAAGCTGTTGAGGGCGTGCGTTTGATACATGGGATGTGGAGTGCTGGATATGTGAATGCAACACTGTAGTTTTCTGAATAGAATGTTCGCATTAAATTAAAATTGTGTTTCATGGGACGTGTTTGAGTGCATGAAGTGCGGTATTGATATTAACTCGATGAAATGCATTAGACTACAACCTCCCTCCTCTCTCCTAATTTTGCTTGTTTCCTGGAGTGCACAGCAGGCGAATTTTACTAGGCCTACTCTACCTATTTTGACCTTGTATATTTTGACCTTCACATCGCGGTGTTAGAACAACTTGAGTATACTTTCAAATATATGCAAACAGTGAGAGTATATTTGCAAATATATGCAACTTGAGTTAGGCACCTGCGAGTACCTATTGAACCAACTCTAATTTGCGTAGAATAAGGGGACGTTTGGTAACGTCCCAGCATGGTAACCATGGTTTTTCCATGGTATTTCGTTTCCCAATGCTAATTATTATTCTATCAATCATACTATTTTTTCCACTTTTACCCCTACATTCCAATCATTTTCCCTATCAACTATATACAACAAACCTATTTATTCCAACTATACATCTATCATTTCCTATCAATCACACATTTTTCAAAAAATTCTCTTTTTCATTTTCCACCCTTTCCCACAATCCCATCATTTTACACCTATCCAAACATCCCCTAAGATTAAAAAATTGGGATAAGATAAGAAAAATTACCTTGTCTTTATTGCTATGAACAATAAACATAAAAAATTTTAAATTGTTAAAACGATAATTTAAGTATTTTAAATTGCTAACAAAATCTTCTACATCCCCATGGGTACGTATTTGGGTACTTAGTTCTTATAGACTGTGGTATTTAACCTATCATACCTAAATTAGGGCCACTAGTTGAGTAGGTATCCATGATTGCTTTATTGAAATTGTACTCCTAAAAATTACTTGAATAATTATAAATTCTATTTATTTTAATCCACAAAATATATATATATCCAAAAATTATAAAAAAGAATAATTTGCAAATATACCTTCATAGTTTGATCGTATTATAAATATATGTACATAGTTGTAGAATTGTATAGTACCTCCATTGTTTGCATATATTTGCAAGTATACCCACACCATGACAGCTCCAAACGACATTTATATGCAAGCTACATATTTGTAGTATATAATTTCAAACTATAGGAATAGTATATAATTTCAAAAATTAAGTGAATATCTTAGTAATTATGGTCAAATAATGTTGATGTATTTGTAAACTACCTTAGTTTAAATATTAAATAATGTTGATGTATTTGTAAACTACCTTAGTTTAAATATTAAATAAATAGCTTTGCATTGACCTATAATTTTTTTTTGATGGAAGGGTTGGCCTGAAATTGATTGTACACTTTAAACAAATAGGATCCATACAATGGTTTTACTTAAGTGAAACTTGATTTCCTCATAAAATAAATTATTTTAAATATTAAATTGCATATAATTATCATAATGGACCTCAAATGAAGATGTTCTATGAATTCAAACTCACAATTGTTCCATAAGACCGGAACTCTTCGTTTTACAATGTTTCAAAATTTAGATAATCTAGTTTGCGAATCCCTAAATCAAGGTCCAATTTGTAATTAGGTAAAGATATAGGGTTATAATTTACAAAAAATCCCACAAAATTCCCAGACTCCTGCAAAACGAACAACATAGGGGGAAAGTACCTCCAAAAAGACAAAAGGTAAGGGGGGAAAGTAAAGAACACACCCGACGCCCGCAGTCTAAACATCTTCCAATAGAGAAATAGACAAACGAGGATTAAAATAATCCACAGCTTTCATCAAAATAAATAAACAAATAATCCATAGCTTGCTCCAGATGGTTTGGATTTTAGTTACAAATATTCAATACCAAACCCATGAATGCATAAGTTTGGTTAGCCACGATGAATAATTGTATATATCATGCGGCTAACAAACACCAAGACGTGCACTATTATCCAACCCATTAAGTCCAACAGGCAAAAACTCCCTATAATAGTTATAAATAATGAAATAATTATATGGATTTCAAAAGCAGACTTTCCAGCACCGCATCAATCGCCTCTGAAAGCTCTTCATCCCATGTGAGCTGCTCTTCTCTCTCCCAGTTTCTCAAACACGTTGTCAAAGATTCCCAACGTCCTTAAAACCACCATAAACAGTCTCTTTCCAGTTTCCACCAGGCACCAGCTTACTGCTAGCGTATGTTGCTTATGTAATGTCTGACCCCGCAGGCCGCTCTCCCATAAATTGAAAAAAGCTACTCTTGTATATTCCAAACCAATGACCAACACATGCACTGGCTTGAAACTAAAACTGGCACTGTCAGTGCATTACCACGCAAAACTGGCACGGATGGATTTAATTCATGCGGTAAAAGGTTGCAAGCTAGAAAGAGAAGGCAGGTAATGTCATGCAAAAATATTAAAGAAAGAAGCGGGCAAAGATATAAGATGGAAGGGGTCAACCACCAAATTGATATAATTCAAATCCATAAGATCCTTCCAAAGAAATATAATTCCTCGAATGGTGGAGAGAATTGTCAAACCACTAAATGTATAATACAAATCACCCCACCTTCTCCTTCACATAAACCACCCCCAAATCCTCCTCTCCCGAGACTCTGCCATCTTCAAAACCAATTTGTCAACAAGAAAGAAAGAATCCAAACCTAGTAAAGAAACGCTACTGTGTTTCTCGGATTCCAATCAAAATACATGGTCATCAGAAATTGGAAGAACAACGAGAAGTTGGAAGGTAGACTGGTTCTTGGATCGCACGATGCAACTAAACAGCAAACCTGCAAGACAGGCAGAGATGAGAAATGGCTTCTGCAAATTCCTTTCTTTGCATAATTTACCTGGCATCATTGAACCTATCAGGAATCCCATCAGCTTTTGTGCCAATGCTGCTCCCACTCGTTCCAATACTGTGGCCATACGACAAATTACCCACCATGGAAGCCCCCATCATAGATGTTCCCTCATTAGCCTGCCATCGCTTTAATGCCAGACCAAGATTCATGGGCTGCCCAGAGCCATAATCATCATCATCATCATCTTGTGGAGGACTGGCTGGCTTCCACTGCTCTACCATGGGAGATAAAATGTTCACAACATGAACCATCTCAGGCCTTTGATAAGGCTCCCGGGCAGTGCAATGCCCAGCAAGCTCTGCAACTGCTTTGATGCTGCTGAACATTTCTTCATCGGGATGCAATGTAGGATCCAAAATATTCCTGACGTTATCAGCCTTTGAAATGAGAACCCTGCGAAACCATGTGACAAGATTAACTTGCTCTTCTGGTTTGTCATCATCCAGCACTTTCCTACCTGTGATCATCTCCATTAGGACCACTCCATATGAGTAAACATCAGCTTTCGTAGTAACCTTCCCAGTTGCTGTGACATAAAAATCGATTTTTCAATAGTCAGACCTAGACCAAAACATTCCATTACAATTTATAGAAGTTTCGAAGAGGCAAATTTACCAACAAGAGCTATATAGAGTTACCCAATTTAACAGAAGTACTTTAAAGTTGGGGAGTCCTACAATTATTGAAACATTTACTAGGAACCATATTTAACGAGGGATAACAACAGAAATGTATTGGAAAACATGTTTAAATAAAACACTTCCAACAATCTATCAAATGAAAATAAAAATTGAGAATGTTGAAGAAATCAATGTCGAAACAACGTTGCCCACCTAATCACAAATCTACAGACAAGACATTTTGTAATCATACCACAACTCATCTATATAAACATCATATAAACTGTAAAGCAATTTGTTATTCAATGATGCTTTATAATTATAGATATCAAGTGCAGTAGCAAGTAAACGCCCCATTCTAGCTTGGTCCCTTAGGCAGGTTCATTTGATGGTATAAATTCCCTGAGTCATGGGCTGTCATGACTTGAGCTGCCTTAGAATCAAGATCTAATGAAGAAAATGATGCAAAGGCACAATAAGACCTGATAACAGACTTCTGAAAAATAGGTGCGAGGATTAAATCATTTGCCAAAAGAAAAAGAAAAGAAAGGAAAGAAAAAAGAAGAGGAAAAAAAGAAATTTTCGACTACAGATCATACGATGACCGTATGAGAAAACTAAAAAGTGGCAGAGATGACAGTAGAACAGCCACAATTTGTATTTGTTGACAGAAATTCAAATTCGTATGTACAGGACATGAGAAGAATACTATATTGAGATTCAAGTTATATGAAGGTTTTAGCACTGCAAATTTGTCATTTTACCAGCTAAATCAGATACTAGCAAAACTAAAGAAAATTTCATTAGGATAAGTGTAAAAACATACAACAAGTCATGGGAAATAGTCTAGACACAACTTTCAGAGAAGCATATGGCTGAAAACGACAACATTGAAACAAAAGAAACGCCAGAAAAGAGCAGTTAACACGAATCAAGGCCAATGCATCAAAATGAACTTATGAGTAGCTCAGATGCACAATAAGTTATAGTTGAAATGATCCAAAGCCAACATGTCCAAAAGTTTTTGCAACAAGTTTAAAACAAAGTTGGAGGTAATAAATAACTAAAAGAAAATGGTTTCATTCAAGACATAGTCTCTGATTGAGTGAAATGATGGAACATCATGCTGGGTAAGGCTTGATCATGATGATAAGGATGAAAAATTAATATGCAAAACCTTGCTGCATTTTGCCAAAGTGCAAGAAAATTATGTGTGATCTTCGGGATCTCTAATCTTTATAGTTGGATGAATCATGAAATGAAAATACTCAAGAAGATGGAAATGAGTATCTTTTCTTCTGTTACAACATATGACCTTTATATATCAAGGTCGTGTTTGTGAAAGTTCTTGAGCAAAGGAATCTTACTCATTGAAGCTGTCTCTCTACTGCTTCAAGTTTGCATAAACAAGAAATAGTGTTACTAATAAAACTATACCACGTTTCAAAAATTCACAAAAAATTATGCGCACACAAAAAGTGGCCTTCTATGATCATTTAACAGAGGACTATGCAACGGATTGAATTTGCATTCAGAGAACCAGGAAATGTACTTCTGGACTATGGTCAACAAAAATTTAGGAATTCAGGAATGCAAGCATCACAGAGAGTAGATCCTCTCATTAAGAACTGTTTATAGGACTATGTAAGGCTTGAGTTGCTTTGGGAGGACAAGAATTCACAATGGGCTGTCTCCCGATGATGTGTTAATTAGTTGAGCCAGTTTTAATCATGTTTAAGGCTTTGAGTAGAGTTAAATGTCAACTACTAATTTGTTGAGTCTAACTAAAGCTTAGACCTTGTGATCCTAAAATTTGCAGAGTTTACATTGAGTAATTCAAAGGGATTAATCATCTCCTTGACCCAGTATTTTACAATTAGAAATTTGCAATTACTTCTTACCAGGCACGTTGATTTTGATGAGCATTCACAAAAAGAAATTATATAAGCTAGAGCAAAAAAAAAAAAAAAAAAATTATTGGCTTGATGTGTTTCGTGCATGCTCAACTGATAAAAATGGTAATATCTCACATATAAGGTCTAGACAAAATTATAGACATGATTAGTAAATGGATCAGTTAGCATTAAGGCAAGTCCCGACTACACCAGCCCACTATTTATTCCATGTTAAATCACCCATTACAAGCACACATATAGAAAAGTAAAATCTATACTTACTTGCATACTCAGGTGCAAGATATCCAAATGTTCCAGCCAACCTAGTCTCCATGGAGTACTTCCCATCCGGTGCAAGCTTAACCAATCCAAAATCTGAAACCTTGGCTCTCATGTCATCTCCCAGAAGTATATTTGATGGCTTTAAGTCACGATGAATGAAACTCTGGTTAGCCAAGCTATGCAGATACTCTATACCTCTAGCGACATCTAGTGCAATGGTAAGTCGCTGCTTCCAGCTCAGTACATCATATCCATACTGTTCCCTATCAACCAAATGTTGTCCCAAAGTCCCATTAGGCATGAACTCATAAACCAAAAGCTTCTCATTACCATCCGTGCAATAACCTTTCAAACCAACCAAATGTCGATGCCTAACCTTGGTAAGCACTGCAATCTCTGCTTGAAACTCATTCAATCCTTTAGAGCTGATTACAGCAGCTACCATCCTCTTCACAGCAACCTGAGAACCATCACGGAGCACTCCTTTATAAACAACTCCAAATCCCCCTTTCCCCACAATATTATCCTCGCTGAAATTGTTTGTTGCTAGGCGAAGATCATTGATTGAGATGACCATGCTCCCAATTTCAAACACATTGACGTTGCTGTGCCCGCTGCTATTCAAGCTATTGATATCACTTCCCACACCATTTCCATTTAAGTTGTTACCATTCAACTTCAATGTTTCCGTCCCAACAATGTAACCATTCTTCTGCTTAGTTTTTGATCTCTTAACACAACAAATTACTGAAACCACAATAATTAAAACCAAAACTACCACCCCGCTAACAATTCCTGCTGTCTCTCCGGCAGACAGCAAAGAGTTTGATTTTCCATTACTATTTCCACTTGTTGGTGAAGAATTAGAACCACTTGTGCCAGATCCTGTGTTGTCTCCACTGCTGCTTCCACTGCCATTCCCACTTCCGCCCCCAGGCAATTCGCTTCCAAGGCTTGGATTACCATTGGTGATCAACTTCACACCCTGACGGAAAGCAGGTATCTTTCCGCTCAAGTCATTGTTGGATAAATCCAGAGTTGTCAATAAGGGAAGGGTGGTCAGTCCGTCTGGGATGGGTCCGGTCAGTTTATTGTCGTTCAGCAACAAAGTTTTCAGAGATGTCAGATTACCAATGGCGGGAGAGATGATCCCGGATAATTGCTTCTTCCCCAGGCTTAGGACACTGACATTCCCTAGCGCACAGGAAACAAATGACCATCCATTGCAAGGATCATCGCCAGCCCAGGAATCTGCGAGGATCTCTGGATATCCAAACCCCCCCTCCACTTCCAGAAGCGTCGTCACTATCGAGCTGCAAGGCCCCGCCTTTGCATTGCAGAAATTGTTGTTGGCCAACCTCTCATCTACTAAGACCCTAGATGGGAAGGCTGGGAATGGGCCCTGCAGCTTGTTGTTGCCCAGTGACACACTCACCAGCGCTGGGAGAGCGTACAGCGACGGCGGCAGCACCCCAGTGAGAACATTGTCCCGGAGCTGGAGATCGGAGAGCCTAGTGCAATTGACGAGGTCTGGAACAGGACCAGTGAAGGAATTAACGTGAAGCCACACCTGCTGCAGCTCTGTCATCGAGGCGAGCACGTCGATCACACCGGAGAGCTTCTCATCCGATACCTGGTTGTTGAGCCAGAGGTTGATGATGGAGGAGCCGGCGAAGGAGCTCGGGAGGCCGCCGGTTATGCTGTTGTAGGAAAGGCGCAGGGACTGGAAGGTAACGAGCTTACCGAAGAAGTCGGGAATGGAGCCGGTGATGCTGGCATTACTGGCAGAGAAGTTGGTGAGGCTAGTGGAGATGGCTAGGTCGTCGGGGATTGTCCAAGGCGAAAGGGGGTTGTCGTCGAGGGTGACGAATCGGAGGCTAGAGAGGCCGGCGAAAAATGTGGAAGGGATGGAGGTGAACTGGTTGCCGTCGAGGTAGATGGAATGGATATTGGAGAGGTTAGCGAGGGAGGGGAGGGCGCCAGAGAGGCGGTTGTTCTGGAGGGCGAGGGTCTCGAGGGAGGAGAGCTTGGCAAGATCGGGGGGCAGAGAGCCTCGGATGGATTTGGAGGCCAGCTCGATGCTGACAACGCGGCCGGAGGAGCAGTCGACGCCGGCCCATTTGGGGGAGCTGGCGCAGGGATCGGAGGTGGCGGACCATCCATCAGGGGGAGGTGTGAGGAGGCCGGCGAGCTTTTGCATGACGGAGACGTCGTCTCGGAATGTGGTGGTGGCGGCGAAAGAGGAGGGCGGCGAGATGCAGATGACGAAGATGAGGAGGACGAGGCAGTGGCGGTGTTTGGCTCCCCTCATTATTTAGGATTTGGCAGGGATCTCGAATCCTCTCGCCTTTCTCCGAGGAGGGAGGGAGGGAGGGAGGGGGAGGGAAGGAGGGAGGGAGGGAAGACGATGGAGAGGACGGAATCAGGAAAACGCGTGCGTTCTCGATTTTGCTTTATTTAGCCAGCAGACGTAGGACGATTTCTTTACTACCCGGGTGGCAATGGCATAGTAATGGCATCCAACCACGGCGCGTTTTCGGCCCTTCACCGATTGATGGGCCCCACCAAGTTTAGCTGGAGCATTGCTGTCCATCTCCAATCCGGGTTTTAAAGTTCTTTCCCCTGGTACTAATAAAAATAAAAATAAAAAAGTTATTCTTGGGTGAAGCCTTTTTACTGGTTTTCTTTTCTTATTAAAATCAATGTATAGAAATTTCTTTTTAGTCACTGACGTTGGATGACTAGGCAGCTAGGGTAATGAAGATATTATTTTTATACAATTTTGAATTCTCAACCTCTTTAGCTTAATATGTTATATATATATATATGACCGTCACTTGGCCATTCAATTGATGACATGAAAAATTAAATACATGGATTATATGTACAAGGGATTATAAAGCATGTGCACTATAAAGTTAATTACTTATTTTAAAATCAAATTCATACATTGTGTTCGATGTAATAAAATATACTTATATTTAAAAACTAAAAAAAATATAATATTTATTGAACTAATATCAATTAATAAATTAGATAAGAAAAAATTTTTGTATTGAAGTTTTTAAAATAAAAGAAAACGATGTGATATAATCGAAGTAATAATGAAGAATAAAGAGAATAAAGTTAAACTTGATATATTAATTATCCATATAATTATGTGGAAATGATTGAAAATCAGGATAAGTTATAAAAGGACGTGAATAAATTATAAAAAAATATGATAATGAAGGAGAACAAAAAAGTATAAATTAAAAACTTTTTACTTAAAAAGTTTTACATGCGGCAAAACACAGCCTAAAACTTGTATTGCATATTTTGAAGTGCTTCACATATAGCTCATGCTTCACCTGTGACATATAGCTTATGATTTTCCTAATCTTCCGCCGCCATCTGAGGACCCATTCACGCGCTAGATTGAGATCTCTTTTGGGATATTTGCAGAACAGACCTTTAAAATTTCAAATATTGAAATTACAGATAAGATACCAAAGCTCCACAGCTTATGTTTTTCTTTGATTTCTTGGTCAATCTTATTATCTCATCGGCATTGACTACGGATTGGTTGAACAACATTTCGATTTAGGTTTTTTATACAAATGAGCAGTGTACGGAGACTCCTAGGCAAAAATTCAGTTTTAGACCTAACAAGACTGGGACATTGATGAGCCCACTTTTTATTTTAATTTTTCCAAAACTAAACCGTTTATCATATTATCTGTACCAATTTATTTATGATTCCAACAATCACAATAGCATATATTGAAGATTTTTACATGCGGCATATATACTACAATTGTTTAAAAGAATCCCAAATTCTAGTTCTATAAATCCTATTTCGGTGTAAGTCTATACATTTTGTTCCACCTTGATTTTTAACAGAAAACTCACTCTGATTGTATTTAGCATTATTTATTTAGGTAGAAAAATCTAATCATTTAATTAACATTTGCATGGCTGCATCTACGAAATATGTAAAATAATCATAAATAAATAATGATCGTATATCATTTCTATGTAGGTAAATTGTATATCATTTCTATGTGGGGTAAATGATTCTACAAAATATTATTTTATTCTACTGCATATTCGAATAGATCAAAGTATATTTTATAATTTTCACATGAGTATATATATTAAATTTTCATGTGAGCACTAAATACAATGAATGAAATACTTCCTATTTATCATCATTAAATACAAAATAATAGGGTTTCAAGAAGTCGCTTGATTGATAATTTTTTAAAAAAGTTCCCTTTAATTAACTATTTTTAGCATCATTTATTTAGCTAAAGAAACTCCATCCTTTTGTTTAACTTTAATATTATTGTTAGGATCTCATCTATAAAATATATAAAATGAATATAACAAATATTTTGAAGCTAAATATTAATTTTAAATTTGTGTTCTTAATATATATGCGGATAAATAATTATATAAAGGTATATTAACATGCACGTGTGAATAGATTTGAGCAATTTTCGTAATTAATACTTAAATATATACTTTTAATTAAATATAGTTATGCGTAACTTTGACGTAGATGAAATTTGTCTCTGGTAAAAAAAAATTGGCTAGAGTGTTTTTTCATCGATCATTATTAAAAATAGAGTAGTTGTACAGGAAAATGTGAAAAAATAATTTAAAATATGTTAGTCGTGGAGAGAAAAAAGTTTTAGATTAAAAAATTTTAACTTGACATTTTTTATCGATTGATAAACACACCCTAAGTGTTTTTGATAATGTGGCACTTAATGGTAATGTGACGCTTAATGGTAGTGTGAACATGGGGTGAGGAATGCAATAGTTAACATATTAATTAATTAATTATTAAGTTCTTTATTTTTACCCCTACAGTATGATTATTTTCTAAGAATTTTTCTACAATTACTCTATCCGTTTTTATTTTAATTTTACTTTACATTCATATCAATTTTATTTTTTCTCATTTCCATTCTCACATTACTAAACAGAACTTAAATTAAAAAATGAATAGGATTTCAATTTTATCTTATGTATTAAGTAGAAATGGGTCCTTTTAAAAAATGAATAGTTATCTATTCATTCTTAAAATATGTTAATTTTTTACACGGTATAAATTTGTAATAAAAATGATTTTTATTGCTATGATAAGTGAAATACAATAAATGATGTATATTACCCGTATTTGAAAAAGGGTTTAAAATGAAAAATAAAGGTTAAACTAATGGAGGACTTATTGGGTCATTGGCTCATTGCTATTCAATGCTAGCATGCGTGCCCAAGTGTAAGTGTTGACGACGGACGGACGGCGGTAAGATTTTTCGTGAGCGAAAAGCCAAATTGCATGATGTGCGCTGCACGCAGCAACACGGGGAGAGGAGTAGCACACCGAATCTGTGTCCTCATGTTAAGGTGAGCTGGCGGATCGACGGCAAGGTCCCTCCAGTATATATATATATATATACCTTTCACTCTAGTACGAGTATATACATCGTAATGTATTTTAAGTTAAAATACAACATTTATTTTATTTTTATTTATTTTTCTCTATAAACATATTTTTCTAATTGTATTTAATCAATATATCAAGTGTGGCTATTTTAAAATATTTTTATATATTTATTTTTTATTTTTAAAAAATCGTAAATTTTGGGGTCATTTAAGTCATTTTTTACCCTTTAAAAACTTAATTTTTAAAAATAAAAATAAATATGTAAAAATATTGTAAAATAGCAAAACTAGGTATATAAATTAAATATACTTAGGAAAATATCTTTACGTAGAAAAAATTAAAAAATATAACCAATTTTAAAAATAAATGAATATTGTATTTATAATCAGTCTTTTTTAAGTCTTGTATCTTGCTTTAAATTTCAAAGATAAGATTTGTACTTTGGTCCCTTTGATTAAGGACAGCCTTGATGGATGCCCCTTAACATTTTTTTGTCCGTGTTTGTTTATATCAAAAAGATTTTAAAATAAATTTTTTAAATTTAAAACTTTTCGCTCTCCATAACAATCTTATTTTTTAATTATTTTTCTCATACAACTATCTTATTTTTCAATAATTTCTACACAATTATCTATACATCTAACCTATTTATTTTAATTTTATTCTTTTTACTCCTTATCATTATTTTTATTATATCATATCATACATTTTTTTTTGAAAAAAATTTATATTAAAAATTTTTCATCAAAAATTTTATCATTTTCAATATCAATAAAAAATATTTTATTATTTTCCAAATACACCCTTACCAGTTCATGGGTGATAATTGCAGATTTACGCGGCCAAGTACCTTCTGCGTGTGTATGTAGGCTAGATTGCTACCTTATCATGCAACAGATTGTCTTGTTTGCAAGCTCAATCTGAGTGGTTGGATGGAATCCAAGGAGTGACGTGTTACCCAACCAAAACAACAGGCACAAACTCTGGCCTGCTGGGACGCGTGTTGCAGTGTCGGGGTCCACATTTCACATGGTATGTCTACGTCATTGAAAATAAAACTTATCCAATTTACAAAGAGAAAAAAGTTCCAGAAATTGATTAAATCCATAATTGATACATAACAATTTTATCGGCAAGAGTGCTCTGTATAGGAGAAAGAAAACGTTGGCACTCTACTCAGTAATCAACTAGGGAATCTAGTTTTCACAAAACAAATTTTAGTACGTTTGTGGTTCATAAAATCTTATAAATCTACCATTTTTTGCTCGAGACCTGATCCGACCGGTCAAAAAATTTATTTTTTTATTTTTTTTTTGAAAAATAATTTTATAAACATGTTAATCTAGTTATATTTAATCTATAAACCAAATTTTATCATTTTTAGATATGTATATATATTTATTTTGGATTTTTAAATACAGGGGTATTAAGTCATTTTAAGAATATTTAAAATGACTTAAATACCCCTGTATTCAAAAATTCAAAATAAATATATATACATATCCAAAAATGGTAAAATTTGGTTTATAGATTAAATATAACTAGATTAACATGTTTATAAAATTATTTTTCAAAAAAAATTAAAAAAAATATCATTTTTGACCGGTCGGAAATCACCGGATTTCCGACCGGTCGTAAATGATCAGTCGGCTTTTTGCTCTCCATAATTATTTTATTTTTTAATAATTTCTTCTTACCTCCTGACACAATTATCTTATTTTCAATTATTTATCCACAACTACTCACAAAACTCTCTCATTTATTTTAATTTTGGAACATTATCTCATGTGTCCGGTCTAAGTCCTCTTTTTATGCCCTCGGGGCTTTCTGTAGCAGACTTAATAGCAGTTGTGCAACAAAAAAAATTTTCATTTGGTCCTTACTAGTGAATAAGAAAAAATTCAAAAACTCATTCCGTCGAACCTTCACCCGATCTCTATTGTAGTGCACTCACCCCCTTCTCAACAAACTCCCTCTCTCTCTCTCTCTCTCTGCCACAAACCCATTTCCATCTAGAACCCTAAAACAACTCCCATTATCATCTCTGATTCCGATGAAGGGGGGATGTCATTCTCACTACTCTTAGGCAGGCGTCGAGCGAGGATGCTCGACGTTTGTAGGATTAGATATGTTTTTCCATTCCTTCATTCCCAACAACTCGCTCTCTCATTGTGTTAGGAATTTTTTCAAAATAAATATTTTTGTAACCTACTATACGACTTAAACTTCAATCTCTTATTTCTTACCCAACTTCTTGGTTATAATTCTTCAATTAAATGAAATGAAAACACACCTATGCATTTGCAAATGCTCTAGGGATTTTCCTTCTTCTTTCCTTTTTTTTGTTTTTGTTCTCTTTTTCATTGTCCATGCATGTCTTCTTTGTGGTGGTAGAATTGTAGTGTAAGCATAGACCAAAAGTTACCTTGCATTATTTTTTTGAGATTTGAATCCTTTAACCGTATCTTTTAATGGACTGTCCATCTTGAAATGACTACTCTATTCTTCTAGCAAGGCTGCTAAAAAATTTGTGTTCATTATTTGGTTGGATACTCTAGATTTAAAAAAAGGGAAAAATGGTTTATCAAATCCAAAAACAGGAAAAGGATAGTATTGCATTTATACATAAAGGTTGGGAAAATATTTAAAATTCTGCGTGGGGCCTATTTGTCAAGAAAAAACAAATAATTTCTCATTCCTTACTCGCCATCTACAACCATCTTTTAGCAATTGATTTATTTTCATAATACTACTCTAGATATATGAGTTAGATGAGTTGTCTATGCTTGTCTATAAATTGCCATAGGGGTAATACTTAAACTTCAACATTTTGTAGCCCAATGTGTGTATATAAGTTAGTAGCCTCTGATCATGTTTTGCTAGCATTGTTTAGTTAAAGATGATAAATCTCTTAAACTCAGGCCTCCTTCAGCCTTTGAAATGCATGGCCTTTTTCATAAAAGTCAACTAATTTTTCTATTTCCATTCTTCTTCCTCACTGGAATTTGATAACCATCACATTTATTTCATTAATAATTTTCTTTGGAATGAGAAAGAGACTCATGTAATATATAGGAATAGATTATGCAACAGCTTTTATTAATGATTCCTTTCCTCCTACAATTATAGCTTATTTTGTAGGCCTTGGATTCATCTCCACTCTCTCTTTAAAGTTTAAGTTGAGGTAAATTTGTAATTGCTTATCATGGGAATTAACAATCTCTTTCCTTTTATTAGCTGTAATATTTTTGCTAAAAAACAATGTAGTCTTCTCCATGTTCGCTATTTGACCTAAGCATTCTCCATATATCTGTAGGACTTCTTTCATGTTCAATATTTCCTCCTTTGCTTTTAAGAATAGCATAATATTATTTGCATAAGCAAGGTCCATTAGAACTTGTTAATTCAATTAGTATAAATTGCAAATCAAGACTTGAATTTCGATAATTAACAACCAATTTAAGAAATTAAAGGGTACTAATGAAGTTTGGGTATGTTTATAGAGCTTAGAATTTTATATTTTAAACATAAGTTGTTGAAAACACATATTCAAGTCAACTTTAAGTACAACTTGGGTAAAGTCGCAACTAAAATAGGCTCTAATGCCAACTTCAAGTGCATTTCAAAAGGTCAAAAGTTTTAAGGGAGAGTTTTTCAATCGAAGTCACCCCAAGTCGACTTTAAGTGTCACTTTGGGTGAAGTCGATAATAAAGTCAACTTCAACTACGACTTAAAGACAATCAGACACCTCAAAATTTCTTTGACTACAAAATGTTGTTTGAAGTTGTACCTCAAGTTAAGTTCGCTTGCAACTTTGGTAAAGTCGAAGTGAAAATCAACCCTAAACATGTGATCCAGAAGAACAAGTGAAGATATGAAGGATTTATTTCAAGTATGAAGTATGAAGTTGCACCCTAAGTCAATTTCACATATGACTTGGGTAAAGTTCAACATGAAGTTAACCCAACCATGAGACTTGGAAGATTAAGGGGGTGTTTATTTGCACTAAAAACTTTTCAAACTAAAACTTTTTAATTTAAAAAATTTCGCTCATCACGACTATCTTATTTTCTTAATTATTTATTCGTTTCTTCTTATACAACTACATTACTTTTCAATCATTTTTACACAACTATCCATACATTTATGCTATCTATCTTAATTTTATTCTCTTTATTCCTTACTATTACTCATATCATATCATATTATTTTCTTCCATTTCAAAAATTTTATACTAAAAACTTTTCATCAAAAGTTTTATTACTTTCCAAATACACCTGAAACATAGAAAATTTAAATATTAAGGAGCTAAAGATTCAATATATTATAAAGTCACATCCTAAGTCGACTTCATATATAATTTAAGTGAAGTTACATCCCTAAATCGACTTCACTTGAGACTTGAAGACCAAAACTTTAAGAAAAATTCTATGAAAGCTAGTGAAGCACTGAAGTTAATACCAAAATCGACTTCAATTGCAAGTTCAGTCGTGGTCAAAAAATTGTTGAACATTGGCGCATTAAATATATGTCACTTATCACTAAACATTCAATTTTCCTCTCAAGCTATAAAAATGTGTAAAGTGGAGTAAAAATGGTTAGCTAGAGAATTTATTGTGTTCTCACCTTTCCATCCTTAAGAATTCAAAGCTCCTTTCAAGAGTTTCCAAGCAAAGCTCCCAAGTGTACTACAAGAGTTTCAAGTTTACACATTTCCTTCACTCTCAAGAGCTTGCTTTTGTACCTCAAAATTCTACAGTAATTGGTTACTTAGCTTGCTGTTGGAGAAAAAGGCCAAGGTGAGCAACAAGTAATGTTCAATTGAAGTGGATGAGTAGACTACTTGTGTGATTATTATAAAGGTCCCCCGAAAGCTAAAATCTGGAAGAGAGTTAAGACTTTAAGTTGTATTTGTCGAAATGAAAGTGGAACCCAAAATGTAAGAGGTATGTGCTTGGAAAAGTGGAACAGGAATGTTACCCTAACCACTATAATTTTGTGCGTTCTCTTGTGTGTTTGCCTTGATTCTCTTGCTCTCTTAATTTAGCTCTACTTGTTTCATTCAAAAGGACTTAAATTACAAAGAGGTTAAGTTTCAAGTAGCAAAGAAATTTAAATAATCCAATTTACCCCTCCCCTTGGGTTAAGTAAATGACTCAAGACTAATAGGACTATATTCATGCCATGTAGAGTCCCTCTTTGGTTGGCTTCCACTATTAAGCTTAATAGCCCCTCTGCACAGATTAAAAATAAATATGAATACAAAGGACTTCCTTAGCATAACCTTATGCTAGGCTAGAATATAGTTGTTTTGACGCTAATCATAGATATCTTGTAAATGACAAGCCAATACAATTGTTGGTCTAACTTATCCATTTTTCACTGACCTTTGTTTGCCTCATGACTGCACATAGGTAATTCTACTTCACTCTGTTATATGCCTTCAATATATCTAATTTAACTACCATCTTAGTCTTTCATCTTTTCTTCTTTTTTTTAATAGCATGAATCACTTCTAGAATATGAATATATTGTCAGTTATCAGTTTGCTAAGGACAAAAATACTTTGCTATTCAAAAATTGGTCTAAAGTAATATTTTAGTTTGCCGGCTAGAACCTTAGCTAGGATTCTGTACAAGACATGACATGTGAAAATTTATAACTTTTGTTGCTTCCCAATTTTATGGGATCAAATTAATTTCAGTATGATTAATCTGGTTGATTAGAGTTACCTACTGATTTGATGCTTGTCCATAAATTCTTTACGGTATTTAAAAACATCTCATGTACAATATTTTAACATCTATGAAATAAATTGCTAGCATTCTATCAAGTTCAGAGGCCTTTGATGGGTGCATCTTCTTTAGAGCCTATATTACCTCTTTTTTAGTGAGTTGTTTAGGGAGCAGTTGGTTGTCCTCATCAGATATGCTAGTTTTAATTTTGTCTATCACCCTTCTCTACCTTAAAGATTTTTGCAAATAATCCATCATGATCACTTCCTTTCCTTATAATCCCATATGTTGCGGCCACTATCATCTTTCAAGTGTTCTGTAAAGTTTCTTTTTTGTCTTTCAAATGCCTTCTAGTGAAAATAAGAATTATTTTTGTCCCCTCTTGGAGCTAGCTAATTCTTAACTTCTGCTTCCACATTATCTTCGTATCTTTAGTGGAGTGTTCACTTTCTTTTTCTATTCTCGAATCTTTTTATCCCTTTTATCTTTAGCAGACTGTTTGGCCTACTATTTGTTGATGTTGTGAAATAAGTTGTCCTAAAGCCCATTGATTATAAATGGATATTTAAAACCAAAAGGAATTAAAAGGGTAATGTAGAAAGGTATAAGGCTCGTCTTGTCGCAAAGACCTTTACTCAAAAGAAATTCATTGATTATAAAGAGACTTCCTCTTTGATTTCATCGAAAGACTCTTTCAGGGTAATAATAGATTTAGTGGTACATTTTGACCTTGGTACATTTTGACCTTGAACTACATCAGATGGATGTAAAGAGTACATTTCTCAATGGTGACATTGGTGAGACCATTTATATGGTGCAACCAAAAAATTTCGTATCCGGATATGCAAAACGAATTATTTATAAACTAAAGAAATCCATCTATGAGCTCAAGCAAGCTTCTCGTCAATGGTATACCACAGGTTCAAGATGATTCAAGATGAACGTGGTTGATGACTGTGTATACCACAAGTTCTGTGGGAATAAACACATTTTTCTAGTTGTATGTGTCGACAGCATACTACTTGTCAGTAATAATATAGTTTTGTTGCATGAAATTAAGGGATTTCTATCAAAAAAATTTGAGATGAAAGATCTTGGTGAAGCAACTTTTGTATTAGGAATTCAGATATATCGGGATCATTCTCAAGGTATTTTTGGATTATCACAAAAGGCCCATATTGAAAGAGTAATTGAAAGATTTGGCATGCAGGATTGTAAACCAGGAGATACTCCTATTGCAAAGGGAGACAAATTCAATCTCGATCAGTGCCCTAAAAATGATTTTGAATCTAAGAAAATGCAAAATCTCTTATGCTTCAACAGTGGGAAGTTTGATGTATGCTCGAGTTTGTAAACGTCCAGATATAGCATTCATTATTGGGATATTGGGCAGATACTTGAGTAATCCGGAAAAGGATCATTGGAAAGCAGCCAAAATGATTTTAAGAAATCTACAAAGAACAAAACACTACATACTCACATACAGAAGGTCGAATAATATAGAGATCATTGGATATTCGGATTCTGACCATGCTGGATGCCAAGACAGTCTTAGATCCACTTGGGGCTATATTTATTTGCTTGCTAGAAGAGTTGTTTCTTAGAGGAGTGCTAAGTAGACACTCGTTGCTCCTTCCACCACGACAGCTGAATTTATAGCATGTCTCGAGGCATCCAATTAGGTTATATGGCTGCAAAATTTTGTCACGGGGCTGTGAATTGTGGATGGAATTGAAAGACCACTCGAGTTATTTTGTGACAATAACTCAGCAGTCTTATATTCCAACACCAACAGGAGCTCAATGAAGTTGAAGTTCATTGACCTCAATTTTCTAAGGAAAGAATTCAAGAAAGTCAGATGTTTATAAAGCACATAGGAACAAACTCTACAATTGCAGATCTACTGACCAAGAGAGTACCACCTAAGGTCTTTCATGAGCATACTGCTCACATGGGTATTGTATCACTTGATGATACTCTAGTTTAGTGGGAGTTTGTATTTTGTGCTTTTCTGATTAACACACATTTTGTTTGTTATAGTTATGTATATTTTCTGCAGAAATAAAGTTTTCAGTATTTTGGTTTTGATTTGATCACGCCAAATAAGTTTGACCAATTGAAAATAGACATGTTAGATTACATTACGTATAATTTTCATGCTACGCATCCATACTTGATTTATGTCTTTTGGTTATATCTAATATATATGACCATGGATGGGTCTAGTTACGATGAATGTGACAAAGGCCACTTTGATCCTTTGTTGGCATAACTAATGGATGAGATTTTTCGGAGATAATTTTGATTATGATAGCAAAAGATTTTGAGCGCATAAGGTTACATATATAATTATAAAATTATATGTAGTCTAAGTGGGAGATTATTGAATTTTTTAGACTTACATATATAATATTATATATATGCTATCATAAATAGTGACCCGGAATTATAAAGTAATCACATAAGGTTTATGAGCCCAAATTATCTAATAGAGTATGGATCTCCTATGCATAGATATCCTTTTACATTTTTTAATTTCTATTTTTATGATGGCTAAATTAGAAATTAGAAATATGGGTACGCTATATATACGATTGTAGTCCCCAGGTTATACATCTTTTAGGATTTTTTTTTCTAATATCCTATTTTTAGAAAAGAGGACTCACCTTCTCCAGAAAACCCTAGGATATTAACTTGGAAGACCCAGAAACCTCCGAATTCAACAACAACAATTGCTCCTATGGATTCAGGTACGCTTTTGCTTATGGTTTATTTTCTTGGTGATTTAACATGGAGGATTCTGAGGTGATTAATATTTTAATCAATAAGGTGTTCCCAACATATAAACCTCCAACTACCAAGGGTAGCAAATACAACTTCTGCATCGATATGGTGGTTGGAAAAAGATTTAAAATTTACCTCATTTTTCGTCTTCCAAAACAGTTCTAGATCCCCTTTTGTCAATGCAATCCACAGTTAAGCAATTTTCAAACCTTAGCTTTCTTTTAATAATCTCCATTGCCTCCTTTGTCCTCTTAGTTTCAGATAGAAAAATCAGAATGGGATCTTTTTTCTTGACAATATCAAGGAGATTGCAAATTGTCCATGGGTTCCCAAGCCCATGGTAATTCCACACTAAAATCTCCATTTAGTGGTGGCGAGCTAAGGGGAACTCTTAGCATCTTCCATTATATTAGTTTCCACATCTGATTTCCTTGAGATTTTGCTCCTTTTCACTTGTTCTGTAAACTGCATTTCCTCTTCCCTTTCCTCCCAATCTCTATCTCTGATTTTACAACAGCTTTGGGAACTCCCTACTTGACTATCACTACTGTTGATTTCTCTTCTTGCTTTGGCCAACCTCTTCCAAAATATTGTAATTGCTATCATTCCCAAATCTACTTGTTGTCTTCTCTCATCATGGACATCTCGGAAACTATCTTGAAACTTTTTCCTTATGCAAAACAATCAGACTATCCTCTTTTACAATTCCCTCTATCTACCTCATATTTTCTTCACCACCCTTACATTCTGTTGTATTCAACATTATTTGTTTCTGTCCATTCATAGTTGATTCCACCTATTTTCCTTGAATTAAACTTCTTTCTCAATCTCTACCTGCTTCTTTACCTGTATTATTCCTTGCATTTTCTATCCGACCATCGTTATTTGGTTCAATATCCATCAAGCTCTGAGTTGCAATTTTTGTTTCCTCCGCTATTGATACATTTCCATTCTTATATGATGTCTTTGTTTGGTTCATTCTTCTATATATAACATTGGCATTAGTTCCCGTCCTATCTTCTTGATCTCGGTCCCTTCTTCCCACTTCCTCCCTTCCCTCAATTCTACCCCCTGGCCTTCGTAATCCATCATTCTCCTTTATCCCTTCAATTTAATGCTCTGGGTCTACTCTTTGACCCTTCTTCCCATCTTTTTGTGGCCCTGTACTCTTAACCTCCACCCTTAGAAAATTGCCATAAAGTAAGACATTGTCTGCAAGCTCCTTTTTCCCTACAGCTACAAAAGTGCATTCCTTGAAACCATGACCAATTCGCCCACACATAAAGCAGAATTGAGGTAGTTTGTCATACTAAAAAATAATCCACTTTTTCATCTACAATTCCCCTTGAATATTAATGCCCCGCCGAAGTGGCTTTCTTACATTCAGTTCTGCTTGAATTTTGAGAATTTGCTCTGACACCTGTATCTTATAACATTTATCAAATGATGCTCTAATGAGTTCCGCAAAGCTTCCTTGTCAATAAGATACTGAATGTTATTAACTTTAATCCAGAAGGGAGATTTATACAATGCCAAGTCCTTTCTAGTCGATTCTATGATTTCATTAAGGATGGCCAGATGTTGATCAAAGAGCCATGGACGGCCTTCTAAAATTGCATTCATTTCCTCCATTTTATCGAATTGGATCAAATAGAGATTTTCATCTACGTCTACAAACTTTATCTTACCTTTGATTTTCCACAGACACTCCATAATACTCTTGAAAACCTCTCCGCTATAATTTTTGGATGCCCAAATGGGGGTAATTTGCATGGTAAACCCTCTAAGTATGGTCAATTGCATTTCAAACCCTGAAGTTTGGCAGTTTGCATTTTACACCCAGCGAACTTTCATCTTTTGCTTTTTGAACACCACAGCGTAACGACGTCGAAAAGCACCGTTAATATGCGTGAAATGTCCAAAATATCCTCGAACGAGACTCCGCGATTCAAGCGAACATGAGTCTCGATAGGTAAAACGCCCTTTGCTTTGTAGGCTGACTTCAAAACCAAGGCATATGAAGCGAGATTTTCAGTATTTTTTTCAGGTAAAAGAGGAATTTGATCTCGAAAGATCATCGTTGATATGTATCGGTGAATGCGAAGTGAAAGCTCTCAGCTAGCTCATCAACCCCGGATGTCATCGTAACAAGCTATCAGGCTAAATCTGTCAACCAAAAGGCTATGAACTGTACTCGTCTAGTTGTTCTTTCTCGAATAGAAGCTCTAGATCGAATTGAATAGATGCCCTATAAGGATTAAAAGGAGTTGGTCTCGGCTGCGTCGTTCCTCTGTCAACTTCTGCTCACGATGCCAGGTCGCCACGTCGAATGATTGGCACGCACCAGGAAGTCATCCACCGAATTCTTATTCAATCGTCACAATGAAAGCAATACAGGTGCTCGTACCCCTCCTTTCCTCTTGTAGGATGGATAAATCCAAGAAATCGTTTCCTCCCGGCCCTACCTGTTCTAGTTAACGCCTTTCTGAAGGTCCCTTTGGTGTGGGCAAAGAGGGCGAGGCAACTTTTGCAGCTCTTTTTTTTTAGAAAAAGTGTCACTCAAATGCCACCCCCTTCCCCCATTTCTATTGATCTTATGCTGTCTGAGCTTCATTTTCTTTTCTTTCTCGTTGACGTTTCACTTCCCTCTTCACCGAGATAAGAAACCAGTGATCCTCTGACTCCAAATCGGAGTGCCTCACACATACAGCTCATAATGGGAGAGGTCGATATTTGCAAACCAGGTATGATAGATTAATAATACCGGTTAGATGTGACAGATTAAGGGGTGCAAATTGTGGGGAACGATATTTTTTTTACAGCAAAAATAGAAAGAGCTTGCTCAGCGGCCAGATTCTGAAGGGGAGCAGATTTTTACAATACAAAAAGAAAATATCTAAAATGAAAAAAGAAACTGTTACTTGTTAGCATCCATTCTTGATCGAAACTTGTATCACCCTTCTCTTTGAAAATGCGTCTTCCAAAATAGCATATTGGAATATCTAATATAAGGTTATTTAGAAGGTTATTTTCGTCAATTTAAAAAAAATGAGTGCAAGACATATTGGAATACGTGTGTCCTGAGACGCCGTTACGCTGTGGGGTTCAAAAAGGAAAAGACGAAAGTTCGCTGGGTGTAAAATGCAAACCACCAAACTTCAGGGTTTGAAATGCAATTGGCCATACTTAGAGGGTTTACCATGCAAATTACCCCCCAAATGGAGCATACGATAGTTGGCTTTCCTTCCAAATCGATCTCGGAGGTTTCAAAGATGGTAGTAGCAGCGACAGTGGTTGGCTGTTCGATGCGGTCGCTTGGAGCTTGGGGAAGATGACATTTTCATTTTAGTGCTCTAGTGGTGTACTTATGCCTTTGCACATTGCATTGCGAGTATCAAATAGACTCCCGTGATAAACAACACTTGAAATAAGTGCTTGCATGCATGTGATAGGCGATCACATTCAAGCTTTTTTCAAAAGCCTGATCATAAATGTAACTTTCATAAAAAGTGTTATGCTAAAAAGTTGTGAAACGTTTGACTTTATAATTTAAAAAGAACTTCTAATAATAATCTTTTGTTTGGCTCGAAAAATAAAAGTGCTTTTAGACGTGTAAATTACCAAAAAGAACATTAAAATATTTTCAAAATTGAATTTTTTATTAACAGAAAATACTTTTTGCATCCTAATATATTAAATATTTTTATTAAAATAAATTATTGATTGCGTCATGGTATATTTATTTTTAAAACTATTAAAAGGGTTTCAGTAACAAGTAAAGCTTTTTATCTGAAATTTTTCAATTTAAAATTTTTCACTCTTTAAAATTATTCTTTTTTATTATTATTTCTTCACATCTTCCTACATAAACTACTGTACTTTTTAATCATTTTTATATAATTACCTATTCAGCTAACCTAGCTATTTTAACTTTATTCTCTTTATTCCTCATCATTACCTCTATCATATCATTCTTTATCAATTTAACAATTTTTACTGAAACTTTTTATTCAAAAGTTTTATCACTTCCCAAACATACTATGGAAAGGTACAATTTTTTAATTTCATATAATATAATATTTATTATTTAGGAAAATATATTTTATATTATTTTTATTGCATGGTTAGAATTATAATAATTATTATATGCTTTCTCTCTAGATACATCACTTTACCATTTTAAAGGCATCCAATAAATTTTTATAACAATTAATTTTTTTTAATGAGGATAGCTTAAAAGATTGTCTCTATTTTTAAAAATTTCAAATCAACACAGTATATAAAATTTTACCTTACAATTATGTCTAAAATGTCCCTTATTTAGTTTATCGCTGATCTTTTTAAACCTGTCTGAAATCACCAAAAATATATTTTTCTGTTATTTAAAATTTTTTTTATAAACATGTTAATCCAGTTGTATTTAATCTATAAATCAAGTTTTACCATTTTTGGATATGCGTGTATATTTATTTTGAATTTTTAAAAATAGGGGTATTTGAGTCATTTTAAATAATTTAAAATGACTCAAATACTCCTATTTTTAAAAAATCCAAAATAAATATATAAACATATTCAAAAAATTGTAAAACTTAGTTTATAGATTAAATACAATTAGATTAAGATATTTATAAAAAAAATTCACAAAAATAAAAAAATATGTTTCTGGACTAGTAAAAAATCTGAAATCTGTCTGAAAAATCGTTTGGCTATTTGGTTTATAGTATTAAAGTTTATAGGGGTAATTTTATCTTTTCCCAAATAGGTAGTAGCCTTTGGATTTAGATATCTTGTCTAGTCAAATGCCTGTGAAAAACTCTTATTTTCCTTATTATGTTATCTATGGATGAGTTTTAGGTAGGAAGAGATTAAATTGATAAATCAATGAAAGTTTGAGGCTATATTTGGTAATTGAAGCCTAGATGCCGAATAACTATTTTTAAATTCCCACACCGTTAATACTCATAATGTTTCATAAATTCCTCCCATACTCATAACATTTCATCCAAAATTTTTCTTATGCCAATGTAGTAAACACAATTGTTATTTTCCTTAATGAAAAAATGATTTTACCTATTTGAAATTTCTCAATTGAGACAATTTAGCTTTAATATGACTCAATTGATGATAGTAAATCATCAATATATTGCATTAAATGATTTTAAAATCATATTAAAGTTGAATAATTTTAGAAGGGCTAGTTGACTTTTCAATGGGTAAATAATGGTTGTATTAACGGTGTGGGTATAATAGAAATTTAGGGTCAAATGTTATGGGCATAAGAGGAATTAATGAAGCATTGTAAGTATATTAAAAATTAGATGGAAATGTTGTGGGTATAAATTTTTTTTTCCATTTTTAAAAGTTAAAACGTTAGATACAAAAATTCTTTTGATTATTAGCTGGAGTGATAGACTTCATTCACATCAAAAAAAGAAGAGCTTGTTGCAAATGGATTATATGAGATCTGAATATTACTCTTATCCTAATATCCTAATAAAACATAAATATCCCGCACTACTTATTTTATGGATTTTATTTTGAGAAAATATTTTAATGTTGTATGATGTACCTAGGGGTAGAAATTGAGACGGGTCGACTTGTAACTCATCCCTGGCTCAACTTGTTTCCAACATAGTAAAATCAATATTTTTTTACCCCACAAAAGAATGAGTTAGAAATTTTGACTCGAATTCAAAAATACGATTGAAATGGGTCGATCATGTCCGACATCGAAGAATCCCAAGAATCTTATTCTCATTTTCTTTCAAAATTCTTATATTATTTATGATTAACTATATCAACCACTACATAAAAAACTATATCAATCATATAACATTCGAAAGAGAGGCATTTATATATATATATATATATGTATATACATTTAACTCGTATGCATAATTCAAAATTTTCTAATATTTGGAAAACACTATTAGAAAATATATTATTTTTAGAAAGATATTGTTAAAAATGATAAAATTTATTCTAAATGGGGTAAACCTATTTTAATAGAGTGACATTATATTTAATTATATTTTTTTAGTAATAATGTTTATTTCTATTAATTAGTAAAATATCGAAGCAATCAACATTTAAATTTACTTAAATGTGTCTTTATATTTGAAACATGTATAAATTCTTAAAATAATCCTATTTGACCCATTTTACAACTAATGTCCAAAATGGACTTGAAAACAATTTGAAATTTGACTCGAGACATATTGGAGAAAAGGTGAAGGTTAACTGACCTTATTCAATCTTGTATCAGATAAAATTTTTATAAAGTGGGATCAATCTGTAAATGAAGACTTGGTATGACCCATTTCGATTTCCACCTCTAGATATATCAAATTAAATTTATACATTCCTCATGTTTTAAGCCCTATTTTGATGACTGTATAAATTCTAATTCATTGAATATAGTAAACACCATCCATTCAAGCAAGATACAAAAAATCATTTCGATCATTTACCTATATGGCGACATCTCTACAAAAATGAATAAAATATGGAATAAAATTCAAAATTTACTTTTTTGATGGGTACAAAATAAATTTATAGAAGAAATAAATTCAAATTTTACAAAATAAATTTTAGTTAAATTTATAGAAGAAAGTATTAAAACATTCTAAAATTATGTAATATCATTATTTAGTTGGATGAATACTTTAAAAAGTTTGGATGTTTAATTTAAAACTTGTGAGTGTTTTGAAAATAAAACAATTTTAATGGATGAAAATCTCTATTAAATCAATTTTAATTTTCTGACCAACATGAATTTTGATCAAGGTAATTTTTCTTGATAATATGCATAATAATGAAATTTTGAGTTTTTCGGATTTAACTTCTTTTGGGAAATCATGTATTTGTTCTTGTGTTGTGAATATTTACAAAAGTAAAACCTACAAGTTTAACAAATTTTCAAATTTAAGCCCTCCTTTCATATTGTTATGATTTTTTGTTTGATCCCACACCTATGTGGCCACACCTTTGCAAAATGCATAAAAGTGTGTATTAGAATCAAATTTTACCTAAATTTGTTGAAGAAAGTATTAAAATATTATAAAATTATATAATATCATTATTTTAGTTGGATGAATACTTTAAAAGGTTTACATGTTCAAGGCATATTTGTTTTTTTTAAAAAAACTTTTCAAACTAAAACTTTTCGATCTACTACTAGGGGTCTACCCTGATGGTAACACCCATGGCTCGTTTAGGTGAGATTGGGTGTTCGATTCTCGACATGTGCGTTTGGGTATTTATTTCTCCCCTATTTTGTAGGAGCTTTACTTCTCTCATGTTTGGTGAGAATTTAATTAATAAGAGCTTATTGTCTCTTTTAGAAAATTGTAAGAATGTCTCAGGACTTAAATATGATACAAATTGAGATAGTTGTAAATATATATACATCAAAAAAAATTTTAATCTAAAATATTTCACTTTCCATAACTATCATATTTTAAAATTATTTCTCCACATCTTCCTGTACAACTATCCTATTTTTTAAGCATTTCTACATAACTACAAATATAACTAACTTATTTATTTTAATTTTATTCTCTTTGCACCTCATCATTACCCCTATCATATCATATCAATTTAAAAAATTTTACACTAAAAATTTTTCATCCAAAAATTTTATTACTTCTAAACACACTTGTGAATATCTTAAAAAGAAGAATGATCCTGCTAGTTTGGGCTAAGCAAATGCCCCATTTAGCCCATCTCGAAAAATCTATTTACGATAATTTTTTTTTATTTTTTCATACACGTGTTTATTTAAGTGTATTTAATATATAAACCAATTTTATCATTTTTGGATATGTGCATATATTTTTTTAGATTTTTAAAGATAAGGATATATTAAATACATATATACTCGTACATGTTTAAAAAACTTAAAAAGATATATAAACATATCTAAAAAATGGTAAAAATTGATTTATATGTTAAATACACTTGCATAAACAACTGTGCGAAGAAAAAAATAAAAAAAATTGTTGTAGATGAGTTTTTTGTGGAGGGCTAATCAGGATATTTGTTTAGCTCGGACTAATTGGATAACTCTTCTTTTAAAAATAAACAATTTTAAAGGATTAAAATTCTCTCTCAAATAAATTTTGAAATTTTGATCAACATGAATCTTTGGTTAAGATAAATTTTTTTGATAATATGCATAATAATGATACTTTGGTTTTTTTGAATTAATTACTCAACTTTGAGAAATTGTGTAGTTATTACCATGTTGTAAATATTTACAAAAAAACCATGCAAGTTTAATAATTTTGCAAATTTAAACCCTCCTTCATGTTGATATAAATTTTTATTTGACAAAATTGCTTTCACTTTTCATTTATGATTTTTGTAAAACTAACCATCTAAATTTGCAAAATTATAAAACTAATCTCTAAGGGAAATTGGATGGTACCCCAGTTGGTCCTAGGTGGTGGCGTTCATATTGTTGGTTTGGGTTCAATTCTTCCTTTGGTGGAGTTAGATTTGTGGTCTCCTATTACGACAAGGTTATAGTTGTGATCCTGAGTGTAAAGATATTTACAAAATATCCCACCATAGTGAGGGTTGTGAATAAGCCTAATTTGTAATATCAAATATTTATACATAATACTAATGAAAAAAATTAACCCTTAAGCTTTTACCGTTTTACAAATCTAACCATTCTTTGAAAAGATTGTTTATAATTTTTTGTTTCACAAGACTGTGTCCACTTCCCAAAAGACCCTTAAAGATAGAGGAATAATTTTTTAAATATTCAATGAAATTTATTTTTATATCCATATATTAAACAAATCAATTTGATGTTAGATTTTTTCAAATTTCCATAATAACATAAAAATTAATTTTTATATGATGTAAAGAATCAATAAACCTTAAAATACAAAAATATTTTTAAAAACATTTCTCACATCAAATAATTTAGTTTAACACTTTTAGATTTGTTAATTCCCACTCATAAAAATTTTATAGTTAACGTTGTTATCACTATAATAGAAAAATAAATAAAATTATTAAAATTTTTATAAAATTAAAATAATTATTCAAAACAATAATTTTTTTGATACTTCATAGGCATTTTTCTTTCTTATAAAAAAATAATTTTTAAAATAATTTTTTGGGAAATTCATAAGAATGAAAGATACTAAATTGATTTATTTAGGGTATATTCCAAACCATATAAGATTTTCAAATTGAATCTATATCAGCATTCGCAAGATAATTTCTTAATTCTTAAGACAATTTTTTCGATTTTCGACACAACTTTACCTATTTCCAATACAACTTTACTCATTCCCAATACACATCGTTATATTCTTAACCCAAATATAGATTTGACTCACGAATCTTATATAGTTTGGAATAGGCCCTTAATGTGGAGATTAATTTAAAAATGATTTTACACTCTTAACATATTTTCTTATAATTTTCTATTATTATATAATCACTTTAATTGCTAAATCATTTACAAGTAAGAATTTACAAAATCTAAAAGAAGGAAATTTTTGAATAACATTTTTTATTTGAAATATTTTGCTGAAATTTTCTTTTAGAATATAAGAAAATTAAATTTTTTGTATTATTTATTGTGTAAATTTGTCAAATTTGAAAGATATCAAATTAATTTGTTTAATACGAGGAATTTTATTTAAATATTTAAAAAATTATCCCTCTTAATTTAAGACTTTTCTAAAGAAATTAAGGGCGGATAATTTCACTTAAAAATTGGAAACAATTTTTTGATCAAATTATAAACAATTTTTTAACAAAAGCTATTTGCTAAATCCTTAAACTTTAAGGCCATCTTTATAAATCAATTCGTACTATTAATTTTTTTTTTTTTTTTTTTTTTTTTGCAAATAGGTTAAACTTATCTGTGCTTTAAGTAAATACTTATCAATTTGTAATTTTAATTTGGAATGCCACACTTGACATAACAATTTCCTTTGGTGTTCCAAGTCATACAAGATTCTTCGATTCAATTTGTATCACCATTCCCAAGATAACTTTTCAATTTCCAAGACAATTTTTTTAATTTTCAATACAACTTTACTCATTTTCAATACACCTCATTATATTCTTATCTCAGATACAGATTCGATTCAGGAATCTTGTATAGTGTGGAACAGGCCCTTAATTCCTAATAACTGTTAACTACTCTACTAAAAAGGCAATTTTACTTTTTCAAATTTTTCTTAATTGAAACAATATAGACCTAGTATAATATTTGAATCACTAAGATGTCATAAATTAATAGGTTATCAACATTAATCAAGTTATATTAAGGTTAAATTGTTTTAATTAAAAATTTATAGAGAGACAAAATTGTCTTTTTAATAAGGTAGTTAATGGTTTTTTATTTTTAAATTAATAATTGTTTTGATTACATGAGTACCATAGGAATTTAGGAAAAAAATGTTATGATTATAAAAGAAAATTTTGAAATATTATGCATATAATAGGGAATTATATGCATAACATGAGATTGGCCGAGAAAATGAACCCGATTTACGCCGAGCATATAGCATTAAAGAAATCTCCTTGGCAACTGGCAAGTTAATTAACGAGGCCGGACTGCATAATCAATTTCAATTTTCAACACCTTGCGTCTGGATTCCAAGCTAACACATGCATCAGCATCAAATGTCAATTCTCGGGTGAATCCACCTACTGTTTGTTTGGATTATTGTCCAAACCCATTTTTTAAAAACTTCGTATCCTACAGGTTACAAGCACCATCTGTGATGGTGACATGTGGTTGACTGCTCGTCGATTAACCAACTCAAACCTTTTTCTCCTCGGAGTTGTTTGGCCAAACAAATGGCCTGTTTCATTCAGCTGTCAATGCTGATCATAAGCAGCTCAAATCCAACAAAAAGGGATTGTTTGGTACAACATCATTGAAATTAAATGAATTAAAAATTTGTATTGAGTTATTATGCCTCGTGTATTTAAATCTCCAATATTAAAATAATGGTAATTTATCAAAATTTATAAAAGAGAAATGATCATGTTAGCTCAGCCTAAACAAATATCTCGTTTTACCTACCTCAGAAAATATATACACGTTTCAAAAAGTAGTAAAATTTGATTTATATGTTAAATATACTTAAACAAATAAATGCATGAAGAAAAAAATAAAAATTTTTATAAATAAGTTTTTTTGAGGTGCCCTGTAGAAGACGTTTGCTTAGCTAGGTTAACAAGATTATTTCTCTTTTGCATATTTTGACCAATATACATACCTACTCTTAAATTTGCAAAAGTCAAAAGATATGTGCCCAAAGTTGCAAAATGGCATGTTATCCCTGTTAGAGTTCTGTTAAAATATTTTATAAAATGGCATGAATGCCCCTGTGCATGGCCGGCATTAAATGCATGATCGCATGCCCATCAATTGTAATATGCCTCTAGAGCACCATACCAATCACATCTCCTTGCCGAAACACCAAGCTTCCATTGAAGCTTCAATGTCTGGCATGAATAGGGATTCTAACCGAAACAGTCGCCTCTGTTACTTTTCTTTCTTCAGAGCTGATGGATCTTCATGCTGCCAGTCAGTTCTAAAACACGGCAAACACCATGAAACAGATGGAAATCCACCGCACCTCCTATTTTTCCGAATATCCCCAATCGGTCAGATTTGAAATCCGACAAACTGTGTGAAATAGACAAAATCCACCATGACTCTGCTCTCTCCCTCAACGCCCGCAACCTCATTTTTCTGGTTATACCCAACCCTAGCGAGTTATCGTCTCCTCTGGTAGGCCTCGCCAAATCTGAGAAATCCGGCTTAGCCTCCATAAAAATCGACTTAAACCCAACCAGGTCTGCTAATTTTGACCAACCTTGCCACAGCCCCATTCGACTACAGCTCAGTCAGTCAATCCCATTGCTGTCCTACGGCAACCACTAGCGAGCTTGATCTGGGCTTCCGGCCTTTTGCGATTGATGAATGGCTGAGATCTCTCTTCTCCATCAATGAACTCTTGACGGGGGAAGAAGGCGACGATGTAGCTAAACTAGGGACGTTAACGGATCGTGTTGAACGGATTGGAGCCTAATCATAATCCTAACTCATTTAATATATCTTAACCCTGATCCGTTTATTAATTCATTTAATAAACGGGTTAACAGGTTGTGTTTGTTACTAATTTTAATGCTAAAAACTTTCAATAAAGTATCTAAAATTAAATAAATTAAATAACTCGAAGTTAACATACCTGATCTGCCGAGTCTTCGTGCGTGCGGCGTTGCAGATCTGAAGGTTATAGCATGCTGACGTCTGTCGAGTCTTCGTGCGTGCGGCGACAAATCGAAGGTCGCAGCGGGTGCCAACTACCGACGTCTGCCGAGTGCCAAATATGACCCCTGTTCCTTTGCAGTTTGCAGGCAAGCCCTTCAACGACTCAACTGACCGGAGAGGTACACAACGGCGAGATGAGGAGGCGAGCTAGCCTTTCTAGTGGCAAGTAAGAGAAGAAAGGAGAGAAGAGAGAAAGGGCGATCAAGAGAGCCAGCGCAATCCACAAATCGATGACAGGCGAAAAACGAAAACCGGAGCGAACAGAAGAGAAAAAGGAGAAAAGGAGTGGGCAAGGGAGACACTCTACGCCCTTGAAGAATGCTTTGGTTGATGTAATTGTAGCATTAACTGCAATTCATTTATTTATATGTGGCTTTGTTGACAACGCAGTGCAGCGCAATTGTCATGGGTCGTTGAGCAGGGGAGTCAAAAGCAATTGGTGCTTTTGTAGAAGGGGTCCCAGCTTTGAAATATGACTGCGCGTGTGGCAACAAATCCAAGGGAACTTCAAATTTCAGTCTCGGCTGCGATTGCAGAAGTTAACATCATGCGCGGGAGTTGGGCGGGACAGAGTGCCGAGAGCGGGAAGCCGGGAATCGACTAAATTTATATATATAATTATATATTATATATTATAAATGGGTCATACAGGTTGGATGGGTTATACGGGTTGGACGGGTTATATAAACGGGTTAGATGAGTTGCAAAGTCTCAACCCTAATCCGTTTATTTAATTAAATGGTTAAACGGGTTGGCGGATCATAATTTATTTATTCAAAAATCCCAACCCAAACCCATTTATTAACGGGTTGGACGAACGGGTTGACGGGTTGACCATGACCATTAACACCCTTAAGCTAAACATTGGACAATTAATTGCAAAATTTGGTTTCAAACTGAGATATGATAGAATTCAAAATTTTTTAGCGCCATGAAAGCTTCTCTTTCATGAGAATGATATCATCCATAATAAATAATTAAAATACAAATAAAATAATTATTTGCGTGATAAATTTGATAAATATTATATGAATATAATCGTTTTCATTTTCATTTTTCACATATATATATATTTCCATTAGATGGACGATGCATGATAATCCAAAAAATATTTTTCTTAATAGATATTTGGCTTATAAAATTGATAAATATTATATGAATATAACCTTTTCATTTTTCTTTATTTTTCATACATATATTTCCATATAAAGGAAAATGCATGATAACATCCAAAAATATATTTTTAAAAATTATTCTTTGAAAAAAAGTGAAAATACTTTAATTTTTTCATGGCTTAACGTATTATTAATATTTTTATCCATTATTTAGTAGAACTTTACGTATATTATTATTTATTATTATCATCATCATGGCTTAACACATTATTAATATTGTTATCCAGTATTTAGTACAACTTTACGTTTATTATTATTTATTATTATCATCATCATCGTCAAGTTGTTTTGCAAATATGACAAATGTATCCATTAGTTAAATGACATTATGTCATTTTATAAAATATTTTAAGGGAATTCTAACAGAAAGTACACACTTACGTTTTATACAGACCTTATGAATATATTTGCAAATATGACAAATGTATCCATTAGTTAAATGACATTATGTCATTTTATAAAATATTTTAAGGGAATTCTAACAGAAAGTACACACTTACGTTTTATACAGACCTTATGAATATATTTATAATTTGACGAACTTAAGGACACAAATGTAATATTTATCAAATTTTATAAACATATTTGCAAAAATCCCATGTATAAAATCTGGATTCAAATAATATGAATAAAATATTTTCAATAAAATCAAATAAGATAATTTTTAATTAAATGGAAAGAATAACCACAGTGGAAGGGATGACCATTAAACCCCATGACAAGTGATATACATTTTTATAATTTCATTGATTTTATATATATTCTCGTAATAATATCAATACCTCCATATCGTGGACTCCATTTTCCCCATCTTATTTTTACAATTGCATTTTGAAAAAAAATAAAATCAACAGACGATATGCCAGATAATTAAAAATGTTATAACAATCATGAGTCAAAATTATTTATTTCAGAGAAACTAAGAATGGATGAGTCAAAAGCCCCAAAAGTGCTGCCATCTTATTTTTTTAAGTTCAGAAACTTAAAATTAATATGCATTGCAATTTGAGGCCAACCGAAAGTAACTTAAAAATGTATTTAGAAAGTGATAAAAATTTTGTATGAAAAATTTGTTGTATAAAAGTGTTTGAATTAAGAGAAAATAATATGACATAATTGGTGTAATGATGAATAATAAAGAGAATAAAGTTAAAAATAGATAGTTTAGAAAATTGTGATGAACTTGTGACTCAGAGAGTAGTATCAACGCTTGGGTGTGTGTGTGAAGTGTACCGGATTCAATTACTAGGTGGAGTGGTTGGCTCCTTTGTAATGAATGTAATCTAAAAAATTAATTGATAAAACATTATAGGGTAAGCATAAAAAACCAACTTTTTTTTTGAGGGGCCATAAAAACTAACTTAATTTCAAAGAAGTTGTGATCTCATATAGTTGCCTATAAATTGGGAGATTTCAAGGGGGCTGGAAAAAATGACATGGATATACATGCGCCTGTTATTTTATTTTAGATTTTAAAACCAAGAAAAGGATATGGAAATATGTGTAATAAGGGTTAGAAGCGTTATCCTACAATAAAAATCAACTAATGCAGCTAAAAGATTTTCTGCATTTGATGGAGAAATAGCTGCATATGTATAAGCAACAACTATTTTGTTCTAAATGCACATGACAAAAGGCAACAAACTCCCTCTTATGCACGCAACAAGATATTTTACTTTTCCAGCCACAAAATTTTACTAATAACATATTAAATTATTAATTGCATCTGAGGCTATTCACACTCTGCATTGGAAAGTGGTGAGTAAATCACAAGAAGAAGTCATCAAACTTGATATGATTAACGCATATGATAAGGTTGAATAGAACTTTATATATCAAGCTATGAGCAAAATTGGACTTCAGTGAGACTTGGATAAATTGGGTACTCAAGTGCCTCTCCATAGTGACATATCGCGTACTTTTCAATGGATTCAGGGTACATACTTTCACAGTAAGCAGAGGTATTAGGCAATAAGATCCACTCTTTCCATATCTATTTTTGTTTTGTGCAGAAGGATTGTCTTCTCCCCTCCATGTAGCACAAATACACAAGCAAATAAGTGACATTAGAATTAGCAGAAGCAGACCTAGCATAACTCATTTGTTTTTGCTGACGATGCCTTGTTGTTTGCAAAAGCTACTAACAAGGAAATCATTCACCTGGCAAATATTTTTGTAAATATATGACTAGTATATAGGGCAAAGGATTAAGATGGAAAAAACTGCATTCTTTTTTAGTAGAAACATAGAGGAGGGGTTGTGTGGATTCTTTTTGGAGCACACGGGAAGAAGATTTAGAGTTACCTTGGTTTGCTTGTGTAGATTGAGAGATTAAAGATAAGAGCATTAAAAAATGTCAAGGAACGAATCCGAAAGAAAATTTAACGCTGGAAATCCAAATTTTTTTCATGGGGAGGGAAAGAAGTGTCGATAAAAGCTATAGCACAAGCCGTTCCAAATTATACCATGAGAATTTTTCTATTCTCAAGGAAATTTTGAGAAAAAATAAATACTATGATAAGCAAGTTTTGGTGGAGCAAAAAAGAGAAGAAAAGGAAAATTAGCTGGGACAGTTGGGACACGATGTGTACTTCAAAAACAAGTGGAGGCATGAGTTTTTGAGACCTAACGAACTTTCACCTAGCCTTGCTATCCAAACAAGCATGAAGACTATTAACACAACAAGACGCACTATGCTACAAGATCCTTAAAGCCAAGTACTTCAGAGATTGTAGCTACTGGGGCTGTAAATTACAATCGGGAGTATCCCACACATGGAGAAGCGTTATGGTCGCAAGAGACTAGCTAAGGAGGGGTTGCAAGTGGAGAACTGGAAATGGAACAAGTGTAAAATTTTTCAAAGATCACTGGACAGATCATGAAATTCTGAAAGCTGGCTCTTTCCTTGATTATGTCACCGAGGATGCAACTGTGTCTCAGTTCATAGATTGGGATATGCGAGAATGAAATGAGGAGAAGAAAGTTGAGGCAGCTGCAGGCAATCACAGTTGGGAGATTATTAAGCAAATTTAACTACCATCACAAGACATAGAAGACAATGTTTATTGGGCAACTGAATCAAATGTCAGGTTTAAGGTAAGTTTAGCCTATCGTCTATACCACACAGCTGAGCAGACCGTGCAGAATTTGACGGATTTAGATGGCCGACAATTTCTACAAACCATAAGATATCTTTGGAAGGTAAGTTATCTCCTGAGGTCCTAATTTTTGGATGAGGGCTACTAAGTGATAAGCTGCCCACAAAATTCAATTTGCACAAAAAAGGAATCACATTAGACCCTACTGGTTTTGTCTGTAACCAGGGAGTGAGGATTCAATCCATTTGTTTTGGTTTTGCCCCAAAGCGAATGATGTCCATGATATCTCGCTAAAGAGATATGCTAGTAATTTGAACGTCACCAGTATCAGCTTCCTTTTTTGCAAGCTTAGCATTTCAGAAACAAAAGACTTATTTGAGATCTTGTTGGTTAGCTGTTGGAATATTTGGCATCTTAGAAATGAATATGAGGCAAATGGATGAGGCTGGTTTTGGCTGAGATTGCTTACAGGAGCAAAGAGTTCATACATCAGTACGGGTTAGCGGTACAATTAAATCAATGCAATGCAGATCCCAATTCTGTTCGGGTTAGATGGAAGGCACCTCCCCAAGGTAAAAACAAACTTAACGTGGACGCATGTTTGAGATGGGCAGCAGAATTATGTGGAGCATCAGCTGTATTGAGGAATTCAGTGGGGGAGTTAATAGCAGTCAAATGCCGGGTCTGGAAAGGGAGTAGGAATCCTCTTTTGTTGGAAACGAATGGAATGTTGCGGAGGGTTCAATGGCTAAAGGAATTGGAGTATAAGGAAGTTATATCGAAGCCGATTCTGCCATTCTCAGCGGCTTCCTCTCAGGTAATATCATGGTATAATCAGATTTGGGGTATATGTTTGATACGGTATTTGAACTAAGTAGACAATTTGAGACTTGTGAATTCTCTCATGTATCCCGTTCTGGGAACTCAGTAGCACACATGGCGGTGAAATATGCATTACAACAGGGCACGGGGATGTATAATTGCGTGGAAAATTTTCCCCATTGTATTTTTCAGAAATTTTGTAAAGATAGGGGAGAATCTCACAATTTCAATAAAAAATAAAAATAAAAATAAAAACGTTGCCATGATACAAAATGGTTGCAATTTTTTGCCAATGAAATAAGCATAGCATAATGACAAAAAAAAAAAAAAATGAAAATTTTCATCCTCTAAGGTGAA